>CM028910.1:17717294-19045628 GCA_016801845.1 Polydactylus sextarius
AATTAAAAGGATCAAAAACTTTCATACTGTGAACTTCACCTCCTCTTTGACAGGTAACCCCCACCGAGTCACCAACAGCATCATTAACCATCATTAGGCCAAGACAGTTTCTGATAAATTAGTCATCCATCAAAGGCTCCCGTATCATCTGGAGTCCCCTGATCATTACTGGAAGCAAACAATGATGTCACATGGTGCACTGTCAACCACCTCCCACCTCTGTCTCCTCTTGGGAATGGACCACCCCCACAGCCAATCAACAACTGTGCCTCATAGGAATAAAAAAAAAAAAAAAAAAAAAAAAAAAAAGGAAGGGGAGGCCACTTATTATTCTTAAGCTGTCAAGCTCCTGGTCAAGACTCAGGTAAAGTGGATGGCATCAGCATCCTCTATCTCTTTCCTTGCTGGTGCATCTGAGTGTGTGAACAGGCCTCTGAGGACGTCCGGTTTTCTTTTAAATGTCCAAAGCAGTTTGAAAATGGACAAATATATAGATTTTGCTGTTGTTTATTTAAAGATATATGAAAGTTTTTGTCTTTGTCAAACAGCTGTTAATGTTAGCAGTAACAGCTGTTTACTTCCCAATCTGTTAGAAATGTTGGAAGTCTGCCTTAAAGATGTAGAGCTGCTCAGAGGGCATATTATAAACTCCTGTCTTCAACAGATCACTGAAAGGCTTGACAGCTGCCATATCTATGACCCACACTGAGTAGAAGAGAAAACTTGCAAATAGAATAATTTTGCATTAGTTTTCGATAGTCCATCCACAGTGTTAGTGTTAACATGATGATTTAACTATAACTTTGTGAAAAAAACAATAAAAAATACAATCATATAAACTATATAGCTATAGCTTTCAGTATTTTCCCAACCACTTATGTAATTTTTATTTTATTTTATTTTTTTTTTGGTAACAATAAATCTGTTGTTTTTCTTTAATACAGTGGGTGATTTCAAAATATCTCTCAGAGTATTACAAGTGCAGCTAATCTATGGATTTAATTCATATCTTAAAATATAGCATAACTTTTTAAAGAAGTCTACAAAAAGGTGACTTCAGGTAAAGACATTGTGCATGTGCCTCTACATAGCACTCTTGAGATGCCTCCTCCCCTCCAGCACAATGCGTAATTAATTAAGAAGGGGGTGCCAGCCACCCCCGGGACCCTGGGGTAATCATACAGGGCAAATTACACCATGTTGAGCTGTGGGGCCTGTAGTGGGAAGCCACCGACGCTGTTGTCATTGTTGATTAATTTCTCTGTATAGATCCTGACACCACTGTGCATGTGTAACCTGTCACAGAGCACCCATGTGTCTATTCATCACTGCCTGGGAGGTGTGTGTGTGTGTTTGTGTGTGTGTGTGTGGGTAAGCATATGTCACAGTGTATCTACTTGTGTACTGCCACAGAGCACATGGTGCACAGTTTTGTGTGAGAGTGTGTGAGTGATGAAGTAGGTAGCAGGTGGTTACTGTCTGCACATGGATGTTTGTGTGAACATTTAGTAGCATTAATATGCGGTTTGTCTGTGTATATGAATGCAACTGTATTTTAACTGCACATTTACTCAGGGCCTCTATATGGCTGTGTATGTTTGTGTGACATGGGCAATGCTAACATGTAAACAAGATGGTGATGCCTGATAAGAACAAGTGACATTCCTGATGACAACTGGCTAATAATGTCTTTGGACGGGGTGGGTGGGGAGGACTTTGAGGAAGTGTATTGATTAGCCTTATTACCCAAAGCATCCGTCTTGGGAACGAGTGAGGGGAGGGAGGAGGAGTGGGAAATTAGCCGGGCTCCTCCGTTGACGGACTGATTGCTCCAGGGGCCCTGAGGAGAACAAATGGCCCCCGCCTGTCTACACATACACTCACACACATAGACACTTAGACTTCACAGTCTTTCACCCGCATTATATATTTTGCAAATGGGTATAGACATTTTATAAGATTTCCATGTTAACGTGTTTTTGTCGGTTGTGTTTGCTAAAAGACACAGAGAATTGGAATTAACAATTTGTGTTAAAGAGCATTACCTTAAATTTGTATAATGTAAATGCAGAATGAGTATAAAGAATATAGAAAAATAAACTTCTTCATTAGTATTGAGGAAGCCTCTTATGACTTTTTTGAGTTTGTTAATTCATGTCCTTAATTTAATAATTAAGACTGGTTTAAATTTAGTGGTATCAGCTGTTCCTTTAGAGACTGACTTTGACTGTGACAACACTAAAGCTTCGTAGAAGACCTTGAAGTGAGCACTAGTTAGATGGGGTTGGGTGTTGGAGGAAATGCTCTCTGACTAAATTAGTCTTTAGGAGATTTGAGAGATGCCCTTGCTCTGGTAGAATTTAGTATTTTGTTCCACCATTGGGGAATAGTCTGGACTCCTATTGCCCCATGTGCAGGGATCACAATGCCAGATGACATTCCTTGGAGGAACAGAATGGCTGAAAAAGAGCAGAAGTCTGTATCATTGAATTCAAGTAGATTGGTGGAGACCCAGAAATGGGTAGCCAGTGGAGGCTGATAAGCAGAATGACATGCCCTTTTAGACTGATCAAAGTTCAGATGCATTGCTTTACAGTGGACCATCTGTAAGGATTTCAATGGGCATGAAGAGAGAAGGGCATTCCAGTAATGCAGACAAGAGATAACCAAGGCCTGTTCTAAGCTTTGAGTGCCATACTGAGTCAGGTAAGACCTGACACTTGACACTTTTAATGAGGCATTCATACTATTACTTTTCTGCCAAGGCTACTTGGTTTAAGTTGGATGTTTTTGTTGTAGTAGAAATAACAGCTCCATTGCTATTCAAGTGGTATTGTTATGGCATCTACTATTTTGTCAGAACTATGCTTTGGCAATTAGGTATACTTCTGCCAAGTGCCTTGGTCTGTGTATTAAATGTAAGAATTGGATGATTTTGTTTTGTGATTTGTATTCAGACAAGTATAGTTCACTATACAATGGAGAGGGATATTTTGGACCAACAGTATGATTGGTCCAACTCTTATTTATCTTTTATCTATTTATTACTGGAAAATAGTATACCTATGTGTATAGTTCATGTAGGAGAATGATTTGCTGGTACATCACAAAGACTATTTGTATTTAATTCATGAAGGAAAGCCAAATATTTTTCAAGCACTGAGAGTGCATAAAAGAAAGTCACCATGCCATGTCTACATCGTGTTCAATTAGTATGTACAATCCTCTCATAATTTTTTTATCAACAATAATCTTCACTATTTAAATTATGCAGTACACTTGTTTTATTCCATTTCCCTGTGCCTATCCACACTACCCTACAATTTCTGTGTTAATCACATTTCACTGTAATGATCTACTTTCCCGAGCTTATTGATGAAACCACTGCAATTACTTAGCTCGATATTTCCCACATTAGACGGCCTTAGAAGTGTTTCACACAAACCATTTATCTGCATGGGTTTTTAAACGGCATAAAAACGGCTTCAAAGTGCATTCATATTTTATTCTATTGAGATATTGCTCAGCTGATGGGCTGCCAGTAATTCATAACCCCTAAGCAGGCGTAATAGGCCAATGAACATGGACTTTCCTGATAGGAAAGCTGTTTCCAATGGAAGGGGTTTCTCTTCCACTGCTGAGCTAAAAGACTAATCCATTCAATTACCAGTTTCCCTGTCAGGCAGCTATGAAATATGGTGGTTGTTTTCCTACAGACAGAAGAAAGATGATGAAAAGCTTTTTTTCAACTTTTGAAGACATTTTTTCACAGATTCTGCATTATCACTTCTTGTTTGTGACCAGGGAGTGAAAATTACTTCTGTGAAGTGCTGAGTTCTGTGATGCTCAGGTCTGTTTGGGTCGCCATAGGTGTAACCATCTTAGTGCTATAAAAATGAGGTCACTTTTTTCTGCTGTTTCACCAAATTTCCACAGAGGTCAGGACGGGAGTATCTGGAACCATCCAGCTTTACTATTTCCTTTCGATGAAACATCCTTCCATCTTGTTTTCCATTGCAATTGGACACTTTATTCAGCACTACAAAATTTACATCTGTTCAAAAGAAAAAGTGCATGTTCTAACATTGTTTCACATAATTTTTTATCGTGGCCTAATTTGTACTAAAATCCATAGATACTTAACATCTCTAATGTATATTAGCCAGATCCTAACATCCTCCTAATAGCAAGCCAATTCATATTTCAAGTCCTTCTCCACTTAACTGAGGGTAAAAAATCATTATGTTTTCCTTTGTTTTCTGATTGCATTATTCTTGGTTAAGAAAAGTCCCTGCTTCATTAAGGCACTCTACTTGCACGTAGAGGGAGGGCTGTTGTGTTAGTGGGATCAATCAATAGCCATCTTCCCCTCGCCTTACTGTAAATGTGCTAAAGTATTTATGAATTAATTGACTTCCTCTGTCTAGATGAGAGAAACCTACCAACATCTCTTGAGCTGTGATATGAAGGTCACACTCTTGGTAATAAATAGAAAGGGGCTGTTTTTAATGACAGTTGGTGGTTACTGCAGATTAAATGTTGATGAAGTGACAAAGCAAGAATTGAACTCAGATTCTTTAGGTGAATATTCTCTGCATAAGAGCAGCTTGAGGGTCAATGACGATAAGATAAAGATCAGAAAAGGTATGAATTTGGCTGCAACCTACAGTTTCTTTTGACAATTTTAGCTTAAAACAGTGTAAATACTTAAAAAGGCATTGTTGGTCCAACATACAATTTTTCCAAAGCTGGTTAACGTAACACTCAGATTAGCATTACCTACTACGACACTTTTGTGGATGATTTAAATATTAATTAATCTATTTTTGTGTTTGTTGTGTTTCTTTGTATGTGTATACACATCAACATATATGCACTTTTGGAGTGAATGGTGCACCACAGAGTAGGTTGCTTTCTTCTTCTTCCTCAAGTAATAGTGATGTGATACACTCTTTGAGCCTGTTGATGGCAAAACCGGATGATTTTGTTGATGGATTGGTTTGTGTGTGTCACATAGATCCATTGAATTTTAGTGAAGGTCAGACCCATTGTGGCCAAGACTGTAATAACCACAGTGACAGATTGGACTGGGGAGGAGGGGTGTATCTTTAATGTCTGCATCACTCCATTGCTTGTATCACTGAAGTATGGTATAGAATAAAGGTTCCACACTGTAACCCTATGGTGCTATGAACAAAGGAGGATCATTGTCTTAGGCCCCACTATTTGCCCACTGCACCTTGGAGAGCAGTGTATTTAAATATGCATGTTTTTTTAGCTAATCAGGATGCACCTATCAATCATACAGTACATACATACAATACATACACATAAATAGCCACCAAAGCCTAACCCATTATCCACAGAACCAGCAACCTTTGTATCTGTAGATGGTCAAGGATAAATGGGCTCCAACTGGGTCCATTGAAATTTAATTAATTTAAACTGGTTGTAGACAAACACTGATCATTCAAGATAAGAAGGAAGAGCTAAAAACGGATGAATACAGATTGATAAAATCTGCCATTAATATGTGCTCGGCAGCAGGCAGGGCAGCTGTGTTGGATTTTGTGAGTGGCAAAACCAAATAACCACAGGTAATCTCATTTGTCATTATTCTCCTTTACTCTGTGAAAAACAATGTTTTTTGTCAAATTAAAAGAGCCTTTAAAAGATCTTTTAGTTTTAGTGATGAACCAAATAACTTCATGGTCCAACAGTGAAGCCTGTGCAGTCCATTAGAGGATAAAAACTTTGTAAGATATAAACAGATGTTGTGAAAATATTGGATGACTTGACATAATTATGAAGTTACCATTATTATTGTTGCACTGATTTTATTTATTTGCAAAGTAAAACTGGAGCCCAATCGTTATTGTCAGTCCTTAGTCTGACCCATGTCAAGAACCCTTGACTTACAAAAACATAGTTTTAGGTAAAAGGAAAGACAAAAACTATGCAAAACTACTTCAGCAGCAGCCATGGGCTTTGAAATATATTCTCTTAAGAACCCACTCTCCTCTGTGTATTTAAATGCTTGTAACTCTCTGAAGTCTCGTGGAACAAAGTTCTGCTTCTGTGGTTGGATATTTCTAATGCATCCCAGATTATGGACCACCACTGTTTGAGGTGAATTACTTTCTGGGGCACCCAATGTGCATCACCAGTCTGTATTTGAAGCAGTCTAAATCATGTGATGTCACAAGATTCATTTTGCACACATTTTGCCTAACCCCACTTGGCGTAGGAGGCTCCCTAACACTTGGGTGGTATTGGAGAGAAAAGGGAGGGAGCAGACTTTTTTTAAAAAAACGGGAAACATGTTGAACAAGCTTCTTCTCCTGCCATGGTCTAGCAACC
Organism: Polydactylus sextarius; assembly: GCA_016801845.1. Lineage (NCBI taxonomy): Eukaryota > Metazoa > Chordata > Actinopteri > Polynemidae > Polydactylus > Polydactylus sextarius. Next base: position 17,723,655 of record CM028910.1, read on the forward strand.
GCGGGAGGAGAACAGAGTAACCAACCACCCAGAGAAAACATTGTGGTTCGACCACCACTTATGACGCTGGACTGGATGTGAAGAGTTGCTGGTGGGTGGGTGGGGGGTTCTGAAAGGACAAAGAAAGAAGAGGTTTGCCTGCAAGCAAACACACTTCATAACTGCCTTTTTAGAGATATAAGATCCTCATGAAACACTGACTCTCTCCTCAAAAGCTGTTAGCGGAAACATGTCTTTGCTCTCAGAGACTGGAAGATAGCGGTTGTCTTTTTTCCGCTTTATTGGGGTGAGGTGAGATTTTAAATCTGTTTAGGTACTAACCACAAAGTTTGCCACCTTCCAGCTGTGATATTAACTCTTTTTTTAAGGTGAGACCACACGTGAAGCCCTCTCACCCCTGACAAGGAAAACCAACAGTATTTTTAGAGGGAAAACTCCAGTTTGACTTTTCTTGTAGAGATTTATGATCCCCTCTCTTAAGGCAAATAAAAAAGAACACATGAATGAACTAAGAATACCAGCCACCTACATAGAAAATGATACTGGAAGAAATTTGTATCTTTCCTGTTTAATGGAGTGTCAAACATAAAACCAGGGTGTTTTCTCCTTTTTTTTCAACCTCCTATCTTTTACTAAAGCAGCAAATATTCACCTTTTAAAAGACAAATTGTGTGTTTGGGTTGAGAGGAAATAGACAGAGACTAGGCAAATCCTGTCTGAGTGTGTGTGTTGGTTAACTCTTTCATGCTGACATTGATGCATAAGTTTTGCTTAACTATACTTCTTGAACTAGATTTAACACAGGTCAGATATTAGCTTGCTATCATGTGATCCATAATAATTTACTGCATACTCGACTGGTAATGTGGCACAAATTTTCATTAAACGTAATTATTGTAATGTGTAGTATAATTATATGGTATGTGATCCAAAAAATATAGCATGATGTTTTTATTTGGAAAAGGGAGTGTTGACAGAAATAATGAAGAAGCAATGAGCTACAAAAAGAGGTAATTTTTTAAAATATGTTTGCAGTATATGAACTGGTTACATTGGGTTTAATCTTCAATATCCTGCATCTGTCATGGGATTTGTATGTGAAAGAAGGAAAACAGAGATTAGGAATCAGTGTACATATGCTTTTTGGTGTGTGTGTGTGTGTGTGTGTGTGTGTGTGTGTGTGTGTGTGTGTGTGTGTGTGTGTGTGTGTGTGTGCGTGTGTGTGAATTGTTAGTCAAGACATTTCCTTCATGTTTCATTATCACTTTATTGTTGGCTCACAGCCTCATTATTTTATTTGTAATGCGTGTGTGTGTACGTGTGTATGTGTCTGTGGTCATTGTTTGCGCAGTAAGAGGGCAAATGTCGACATGACCCAGCTACATTGTAACTTCGCATACTCTTTTTGTTGTGGGAGCACTTGTACAAATGTGTGCGAGTGTTCCAGCATTTGTGTGTGTATATGTGTGTGTGTCTGTATGTGAGTTGACAAGCCTATCTGCATCCTCCTTGGGTTCGGTCCCATTTCCGTCTGGACAGTTCCAAAATAACTGCCCCCCTTTACCCTCCACACACCCTGCACATTCACACACTTGCACACACACTTGTTGCTTCCTCTGGACACAGGAGCACATCGATCAAGACTGGACTTGGACTTTCTATCTCTTCCTGAGATAGCCAGGAGGAACTGCACCAGAAACACATACACCCACATACACAAATAATTAAAATTTCATTTGCAGTTATTAGTGCATTTGCAAATCAGCAAATGTTTTAATAAATGATTACCAAATGCACAATGATTGATTTATATTTTAACACAGGACTCCACCACTCACAGGTGTCGAAGAAAATAAAACACATTGAATCTTCATGCTGACCTGCAGCAACACACACAGTCAGAAACACACCAACACACTACCTCCACATTTTCATACATGGCAATACATCTGGTTTCCTATTTACTGACTGCTTGCATTGTTTGAGTACCAAACAAGGATACATTGACCACTGAGTCATACACCTGCTTTAGCAAAAGCCATCTCACAGGTAACAACCACGCATCAACAGGGAAAACTTTGCTTGTTTTCCTTGATAGACAAACCTGGAAACCAGGAAGTGCGTGGCAACGGGTATGCATGTTGAATTATGAGCACATCATAAATGAATGTAAACAAATGAAACTCAGATCACGATAGCTGGCAGCCTTTATCCCACTTCAGGAGCATTGTTAGTGCAGTAATTACTGTTGCATAATGTTACGTTGCTGGATCTGAATACCCTTTTCACTCATTGTTTACTGTACCCAATTGTGCTCTAGTTATAGCAGCTGTTAATGACTTTTCTTGTTCTCTTGAAACACTGTTACCAGCTTTTAACGTGGACCAGAAAAAAAAAAAATGTGTTATATATTTTGACATTTCTCAGATGCATGATTTAAAACTTGAGTCTAAATTCATTGTACACACTGCAACAATAGATCTACACAGACACACCTCTCTATGAATATATGATACAAAATATTGTAAGAAACTGTGATGGCAAATTATATACATTTTTTAAAAAGTGAGAGTTTAAATTTAATTTAAAGAAAAGATGATAAAATATTGACATATTTCTTTATCTCAAGTAACATAGACCTACTTTAGACTGTTTGCATCATGAAGTTGTATTATACAGGAAATAAACACTGGATAATCAGAAGACTATGCAGAGTTGGTTTCTGAAAGAATGTGAAACCTATATTGTTTACAACCATATTGTTATTACTAGCATTCCTTCATTTTTTTGGAGGGGGCTATGAAGTTTTTTCATGGAGCAGTGTTATACTCATTGAAACATTATGAAATCATTTCAACCTCTTGAATATACATAGGATGCAAACAAAACTCTTAGAATCATCACTCTGTCATGTCACTGGAATAAAAAAGTAAAGAAAACAAAAACCTTTCAGAGTAACTCTAAAACTGAATCTGACCTTTTACCTTCTCTGTGCTATGTAGCAATACAGAAGATTTTCTATTAACATTATGGTTACTAATATATGTAATTGTCATTCACTGATGTTAAAACACTTTTAAGAACACACACTTTTCACCTGAATCTTCAGACACTGAATATCATATGTCACAGATTATGTTTTATGTCTGTCAAAATGAAACACATTGCTGACCAACGTTGCCTCTAATTTCTAAGAAACTGTTCTCAGTGTGCAAACACTGAGACACCCCCTCATCCCCCTCGTTCACTTTTAAGACAGGCAGATTTCTGGCTACAAAACCCAAGTTCCTCTCAACAACGAGCTTCTCACCTGCTTTTCTTTAAGATCAACACTACAAATCTCCTCATATGGTTCTTTTACTCTGAGACAAATTTTAATTATATCCTAGAATTCAAAATGCAAACACAGAATGCTTTCTTAACAATGTGTACTAAAGGTCCCAATTGTGTACATTTCAGCATATGTGTGCTTGTGTGAACTACTCTCCATATGCATTCTGTTTCATTCATCTGTGCTTGCTGTTTGATGAAGTTTGAAACATGGAAATCCAAGTATAATCTCCTATGTGATCCCTCTGTGATCAACAAACGGGAATCCTGGAGGTCTTCAATGCAGGAGAGAAATTACAGGACACACACACACACACACACACACACACATTTTACACATTGACACAGACTTTAAAGCAACACAAGCTTGCCACATGTTCTACACTCAAATAAACACTCACAAATTTACATATACATAGAAACACACAAATGAGCATCATTCCCAAACATATACACCTGTATCTACATAAGTACACACATAATGAGCGGATGTACACTCTGCAGGAGGATTTTGTAGACTCAACAGAGCTGAGTTGAACGAACTGAGTTTTCTTTCTCAATCTGGAGCCTTTTTCCTGTGTGCTTCACATATTAATTATTAGGTCTCTATTTCAAGAGGGAAATACTTAATAAGCCATTCAAATACTTCCTGGATAACATTGACATCACGCCACACATGCAAAGAACAGTACCGGATAATGCTGAATAGTCTAGACACTGAGACTCATCAAATGAAAACATATCTGTTTAATTACACTGGGAGCAGTGTGTTTCACATCATTTGAAATGAAAATAAATCATTGCCGAAGATTTATTGTCCACTCTGAAACTGGATTCTCACTGTGTCAACCAAGAATTTCAGTTGCCATCCTTTTAATTTTTTGTTATTATTTATTTTGTAAGAGGAGACTAATTTTTCCAAGAGTGAAAAATTAATTTTGGAATGAAACTTGTCCCATTTCAAATACTAGAAAAATCTGCACATAAAATGTGGATTACCGGTCATTTGGCATCATAAACACATCATTTAAACTGACACGGAAACTTTTACATTTTAAGTGTTTAAGGTTTATTTTTTTAACTGGGAATTAGCCAACCATAGCAAGCACTGTTCTTCTCTGTGTTGAAGACTTTCAGCCATGCTCAGGATCAGTCCTCACACAAATACAATCAACCTACATGGTATTTGACAGAAAGATCAAAACATGTAAATAGTTTGTACTTCATGACATTATCACTGAGTCTGTTTTTTTGAAGTTTACATAACCACCGATGTGATGAGTGAATTGTATGACTTTTGTACAACTGAAAACACAGTTGTTAAATGTCAGAGGTGCATGGACCCTGGAACATGTTTTTCCATTCTGGAGAAACATACTTATTACAAATGCATGTATTTGATCTGGAAAAAAAAATGTGTGTTCCATTTTCACATCCAAAGTTGTGCTTTAACAGTTTAAAAACATGCAGAAAATGACCTGTTGGCCAAAACAAAGAAAAAAAAGAATCAGAAATCAGAAATCTGTTGAGAAGGATTTAAGTGCTGCTTTGGTCTAATTTACTTATACCAATGAGCACCTAGATCATACACCTTGCATAAAAAACATTGTCAGAGCCCTATCATGTTGGAGCACTATGTTTCAGTCTGCCTCACTTCCATCTCTACCCCAGGAAGGGAGACCTGGGGCTGTTTAAAACCCTCAACCTCACCCCCTCCCCACCACCACCACTCCACTGTCTCTGGCTGCTTACAGCCGGCAGGGCTCCCAGTACTAGACCCACTAGCCTCCGCAGATATTTCCTGAGGAAAACATATCACCTCAGGCTAGACCAGTCGGCTGACTATGCTGAGGCAGCACCAGCCCCAGCCCACAATCCACCACAGGCCTCAACCTCACTCTCCCTCCCGTTTCTTTCCTCTTTTCTCCCTTTCCCTTTCTCTGTCACTCTCTCTCTCTCTCTCTCTCTCTCCCTGTATGTGGTACTTTTCGTTTTCCTCTCTCCGTCTCTTACCTCCCCTCTCTCTTTTACTTCCTGAGAACAGAAACTCCTTACATCCTATGGGTGGAAAATAATTACAAATCAATATGGTTAATCGTTTTTACAATATGAAAATATTTTGACTGGAGGAAAAAAAAAATCCATGAAAATCTCCTGGTCATTAACATGTCTGAGAGTGAGCATAATGTACTGCAAAATTCATCATAGAGTTTTACCATGGAACAGTATTAACATTACATGGTACTGAAACAGGTGCCTGTTGGAGAGGATAGGAAATGCTTACAATACATGAACGATTAGTTTGGGACATCAGCACCTTGTGAATTTAATTTAAAATTTCTTAATAGATGTTGGATAGGCAGGTGAAATGCCAAATAAATAAAATCACAGTGCTGCATGTTGTTGTGTCTTTATTTTACTTGAAAGATGGATATCGAAAATGAATTATGACATGTCAACCCTGAAAAAGATGAAGAATTATTTCAAATACATTCACAGCTATACAGGATAAAAGAGCCACCATCTTGAGCCAAAGCATTTCTGTACATTGAAAGAAAGAATTAAAAAAAATGACCAAGTAGTGTGCAGGTTTTCAGTGTCTCTACAGATAATCGGATATGCCTGCACAGGTTGAAATATGCCTCTTATTGTCAGTAGGAATTCATAAATGACAACCATACAACCATCAATACTTTGTAATGTAATGAATGAACTCTTTCTTCGATTATCATTTTCAAGTCACTCTGAATAAATTGTTATAGCAATACAAAATAACATCTTCATGTTCTACTTTCTGTGTCATTTTTGTAATATTTTCTTTCTGTCTTTTTTTAAGCAGGTTAAGGAAAGATAAGACTAAGATGCTGGCAACTATCTGTATCCTTGAATCTAAACCAGCATTCATCAACATCTTTGCAAGCTGCTGAGAAAAGGAAAGACTTGATGACGTATTTTATGTGAGGAAGGAGGGTGGGAACCCAGTGGTGCTATAGTAAAACGGAGGGGACATGTTAAACATATTGATACCATCACCTCAGGAAATCCCTTTTACCCTATGTGTTCTCATGTCCCTGTCCCTATCTCTGTCCCTGTCTGTCCCCTTGTCCCACCTTCACATAAAAGCATTTTAACACAGAGGTCTCCTTCCTTACCTTACAACCCGTTCCCCTGGATATTTTTTGAATTTGATGTTGCTCAATATAGAAAATTAAAACATGATATAAAGGAATAAAACTATACAATCATTAGTAGCATAAATTGAAAAGAAAAGAAAGTTTGCACTAAAATTTATGTTGAAATGTTAAACAGCAATAGAAAATTTGCTATTGATTCACTAATAAGTGGGTTGGTGAGGTAGAGGGAACTGAGCCAGAAGACAAAGCTGTAGATTTACCAGTTGGTCTACGTTTCAACCCTTTGGCTCACTGAATTTTGAGTAGTGACCAAAAGAATGAAATCGTGGACATAAGTGGCCAAAATGAGTTTCTTCCATTGGCCATCTAGAGTTTTTCTGGGCATGTGCAATTCGAAGGAGACTTTAAGGTAAACCTAAGAATACCCCAGGGAGAATATACAGCACATCTAGTCTGGAAACTCTTCAGGATCCCCTGGCCAGAGTTGAAAAAGCAGCTTAACCTGCTGCCACCATGATGATCTGATTGCCAATAAGCAGATGAAAATGGATGTTGGGCCAGTTGTACCGAATCTGTTTTTACAAATTGAGAAAGTTATATGAACCGTGCCCTTGCCAGAAGAAAACAAGTGGATTTTTTTCTATTATCCTCTTTTTAAACAATAATTTGGTGGCACAAATATATCCAGATAGTCACTGCATCATACACACTATAGTATACACTCTGCAGAGGGACTATTAAAAAACTGTCATCAGTGTCATCATAATCCATTTCTTTTTCTTTTTGAATGTAACCTTTTGTTAGATATATGGTCCACTGAACACAACTATAATTTCATTTATTTAATTGACTTTTCTTTAAATATTCACGAACAGGATTTTAAACATTAATAGCACAGCAAACAAGTGTGCAATAAAATGCATTCAGGTGAAAGAAAAAATGTTCAGTAGAACACATTGCAATGCAATGTTTATTGGAGCAATTGGCTGAAATCTCACTGGTTAGGTGGACCAAGAAGTGGACAGCCAGATTAATGGTGTGAAAGTTTTTACTAGACACACATATATATATGTGTGTGTGTGTGTGTGTGTGTGTGTGTGTGTGTGTGTGTGTGTGTTAAAACTGTCTCGCATGTTACACGACATGCGAGACAGTTCTGACAGCTCGAGTTCTGAAGAAACTTTGGTCCTTTATTATTTCTTCATTGCTGCCATGAGTCGACTGCCATTACCTCAGTTATCACAACAAATGGTTACACACAAAACACTGACTGACAAACATCACTGAGATACCATTATAATGAGGATAGTTACATTTGATAGGGACATTTATCCCATATGAACAGTTAATAATGCATCTTTAAAACATTAAGAACATTTTAAAATTTGTTCCATCAGTCATTTTGTAATTTTCACTTTGGATACAAACTATTCAGCCGCTGTTTGACCCAGGTCTGTTTTCCACCCTACATAGTCACTGGGGCCAGAGGAAGTCAAGGCAAAGAGGTCCATTACACCTCGGGGTCTATCTCAGCCTGCGTCAGGACGATTCCACTTAGCATGAAGGATGACTCTATCTGTCCGCCGTCTCATTTTGCCTGTCCAAATGCCCCCACTGGCCTGAGCCTACCTGCCCATCGACCGCTGTGATTTGTCAGGATCCAATCCAAGGAATGATAATTGATTTAATTGGAGGTGAGGAATGAAAGCTCTTTATGGAACATGGATCATAAGTTGGTGACACCTGGGGGATAATGGGGAAAGTTTATGGGTCAAAAGGCAGAATGGTCTTGTTGTGAGTCTGATAAGTCATAGCTGAAGCCTTTGTTTGGTCCGTGCTGGAATTTTCTTTTGAAATACTTCTTCAAGGCAGCATTTTGTCAGCAAATAATGAATTTGGGGGGGCACAGTTCAAGTCCATTCAAGCCTTTAAGCGCAATGTGTGTGTGTGTGTGTGTGTGTGTGTGTGTGCCTGTGTAAATCTGGTAAAATATATAAGTAAAAAATATAAACAAGTGAGTGAGTCACTGTTTTGTATTTGTGTATGAATGAGTGTAGATATATAATGACTGCAGATGCTATCATACAGGGCACTAGGGATCACTGAATGGTTTGATTAGCATTGAAATGCTATTAATTATAGCCTGTGGCCTTCACAGTCAAAGAATTTGTCATGTAATGGAGAATTTGGAAGATAGACTGGATACAGATCTACTACATGTAAAAAAAAAAAAAAATGTGGGAGTATGGCAGTTCACTCAAAGATACTTTATTTTGTTTAATTTTTTCTTGGTTTAGCCAATCATGACATTGAGTATTCTTACGTGTTTCTTTGTACCTGTATTTAATCACTTCTGTTGATGCACATTACTGTGTACATGCTTATGTATTTTTGACTAAATATACATTCATCTTTTGTCTTTTCTGTGTGTATTTTGCATCTTAGTGCCTATTATTTAAATTGTCATACACTTACAAGTTGAAATAACCAGTGTTCATCTGTTTAAACACAGGGAGACCATTTTGAGCACAATGCAAAGAAAAAATCCTGTCACAGGAAGGCCCCAATGAGGACGTGTTTGATGGATAGGTTCCCATTGCTGTTACACAGGTTACAGATGATATGTTAAAGCGTGTCTGTGTGTGCATGTATTTGGTTAGACAGGATACAGACAATCACATAGGAATACTTTTACTTTAATATACTATATAAATATGCACTCCCCTTTTTTGTCAAATGGCAAAACAAATGACAAGTTTGGCAAGCGATTTCACATTGCAGCTAGACTTGGCAGCGCTACTTCAGGATATGAGAAGTTAAACTGTGAAAGAAGAAACCTGTTTTCGAATACCCTGACTTTAATTTCTGAGCTAACGCACGGAGACAAGATTTAGTCAGTTAAAAAATAGCAAACATTTTTTAAACCGACAAAACTACCTGGTAGACCAGTGAGATGATTTCACTAAAAGTGTCTTAGAATAAAGTTTGGTAAGCTTACTCTGTTGTCTACTTCCTGTTCTCTCTTTTCTCTCTCCCGCTACATCTACCTTCCTCTGTCTCTCTCTCTCCTGGTTCTGCGTCTGTTGGGAGAGGAAGCGGAAGAGAGGAGGAAAACCTGACGGTTTGTTCCAGACAGATGAGTAGAGTTGTGGGTTCAACGTGCAGCTGAGACAGGAAGAGGGTGAAAAAGTGACGTGGGGTTGAAAGACAGGCTGAAAAAAGAGGGACAATAGGGAGAGGTAAAGACATTTGGGAGAAAAAGCGAAACGAAGGAAAGAGAGAAGAACCTGAGAGGACGATGGAAGGAGAGAGATGGAGATGGAGACAAAAAGTAAGAGAGACAAGAAAAGTGGTGGAATGAAAGAAAAAGAAAGAAAGAAAGAAACAGAGGGTTAGTAGGGTGTGTGCTGCCAGGATCCGATTTCCACATTCTTCCTATCGCCACACCTAAATCCTTAATTGTGTGGCCACAGACAAAGTACTGCAGAGACCACAGCACTCCTGCTAGCCGGCGTTTAGCAGCCGAAAACCTCGCTGTTTAAATTGGTCAGCGACCCAGTCTGCATGCGACTGGGGTTTTGGAGTGAGCGAGAGAGAAAAAGAAGAGGAACGAAAAATAATACCAGGAAAAGAAAGGAGAAACAAATGAGAGAAAATCCTTTTCGGAATTTGAGCTTGGCGAGGTCAACTGAGAAAACAAATATGAACATTTCTGCAAATCAAATCGCCACCACACCATCAGTGTGTTAAATGTTTTATGGAGGGAGAACGGCGCCTATGTTTTTTTATTTTATTTTATCGTGTAAGAGAGAAAGTGCAGTACATGAACTGCTGCAGTTACAGTATTTTGATCAGGTACTTTAGCCAAAAGATGAGTGGAAATAAAATTAAATGGGAATCTGTTTACTGTGAGTGAAACAGTAGTAAGGATGTAATGGATCAGCAATGATGGTAATGATTTCTGATATTTACACAATATTTTTCTCATATTTATGTTGAAATCAAAGTAAAAACATTAGGATTTGTCTATTATACCACAATAGTTAAATGTCGTAATAAGTCAAGCAGCTTCACAAGATGCATTAGTATCAGATTTTCACTGAATCAGATGAACTGAATAAATGATTGGCCACATTGACTGAAAACTGGTCAATTAGCCAGTTAAAAAAAGGGAAACTGTCAGTGCTACTGGACTGCATGGCCAGCATTTTTATAATGAGCCATTTTTATAATGACCTATGCAAATTGTAGTATATCTAAATATTCACTTCATTAAAAAATGACCAACCAAAACGTGAATCAAAAAGTGACTTTTCTCACAATGAGCAACAGTGCAGGAAGAGTGGCTCTCCTTCTGGAGCCCAATAACAATTTGCTTCCTTACACACAGTGGAAGTTTTCACTTACAGCCTCTGTGTGCAGCACACTGAATGCCCACAAAAAATAACAAAAATGGGTGCAAAAATATTCCCATCTGACCTCACCTTTAAGGCAAACAAACATCTGAAATGAGCACTGCCCGTCTCTACATGGCCACAGCCTAAAGGCCTCCTCATTATCCACCCATCTATTCAAAAACCAGTGTATGTATGTGTGTGTTATGCATGTTTATGTATGTGTGTTGGAAGCCAGTGGGACAGGGGGATGAGTGACTTGTAGTGTGTGTGAGTGTGTGCGTGTGGAGGGGTTTCAGTCTATAAAATAGAAAACTCAGTGAGAACATCATTTTCCTGGAGGTCGACGGGCCTCAAACCCCCCACCTCCCACCTCTCTACCACTCCACCCGACATGCTGTCTCTGATCAATAAACCTCTATTTTCTCCCCCACACAAGGTTTCCCATTCAATACAGCTGCCACTGGCTTTAAAAACATAGAACCATGATCCATTTATTATTGGCTGTTACTATGATCTATCTACTCACCCCACCATCACCACCACCCCACCTCTCTTTATGTTGCTGCCTATTGGAAAGGGGGGGGGGTCTCTTTATTTCCTACGTACGCTGCTTATTGACAGGCCATCACTAAAGTCCATCATTCATCACTCACTGTACATGAATGTGGAGATATATGGCATATTGTTTGGAACTGTATGCCATTTAGGTGGCTTGCTTTAGGGTTATGCAGACATCCAAGATTTCATATATTTTTAGGCACTTTACATACACTTTGAATTGCACAAGACAGATATTAGAAAGAGTATAGACTAATAAATGAAGAATTATAAGTAAATATTTGATTCTGAAAATAAAAGACAGAAAGGCAGGGACATCTAAAACTGAAGGAGATAAGGTATAGTGATATTTAAGTGTTTATAATAAAAAGTAATGGTGGCAATAAACAACATTTAAAGTAATTCTTCATAAAGTTCTTGGTTTTCAATAAATGAGGTGTATGACACCTGTGCAGCCCAAAGGTACAACAACAGCGCAGCAAAATTGATCATATCTGTCAGTTCCAATTAAGACTAATGGCATGAACAAGATTATAAAGAATTACAAAGAATTCTGTTTCACAACTTTTCCAGTTTTGTCTCTTATTGTGACTTATGCAACATAACTGCAAATGGTGAGGAATTCCCCAAAGCAAGTAAGAAACCAGACCATTGGTTCAACTTGGTGAACCAACGTAGAATGGGTTTGCTTTTCCACAGCCTAGAGAGCCACGATTGAGCCACATCATTACATCACTGTATATGTGTGTTATGTCTTAATTTTCTTAGCAAACCAAGCACCAAGCACCAAGCACAACAACAACAATGACAGACTACATCTACTTATAAGTGTTGCTCTTGGCTTTGTGAAAAGACATTGGCATTCAAACATTTTGATGTTGATTTTAAAGATTTCATTTTTTATTCTAAAAATGGCAGCCACATAGTTTTAGTTGGTGTTGGTACCTCTGCTGCAGAGCTGTTCAGAACTGGGTTCAGATTTGATACGGCCCAGAAAAAGGCCTTCAAACGGCCTTGGTAAAAAGGGGGATTTAATAAAGACGGGAGAGGGCTGTAGCGGTGATTAGCAGGTCTATACTACCAATAATAGAAGGTGGAGTAGCCATTTGGTAAACAGACAATTCAACAAGCATATCCACTTCACTCAGCAATTGGCCAGGAGAGTAGCAGCAAGAAAGTGAGCAGGATTTTTAGCTTTCTCTCGCTTTCTGTATTGCCCTCGCTTTTGAAATTTTCCACACTACTACTTATATCCACTTTTCATGAGAGCAACATCTTTAGGACAGACTAAATCCAAGGCCATTGCTCCCCTTTCAGTAAAGGTATGAATCAAATTCCTTTGAGGCATATGGAGACCGTGGGCAAGTTTCTTTCTGAGGGGTTTAAATGTTTTATATAAAATAAACATTTTGATTTTTTTCTATTGAATTAGACATGTATGTCTGTACCAGAGTATTAGTTGTGTTTGTGCATTTGTCTTGCACTTGTATATCTTAATCTGTGTTGATTCCTCATGCCTGTAGGTTTATGTATGCGAACGTGTTAAATTATGTCCAATTTTGCATTGAGGTATGTTCATTTGTATGTGCTCTGTTTCTTTATATTATAGCATATGAGCAATTCTCACACATGCACACACACACACACACACACACACACACACACACACACACACACAGTGTCTTGCCAAAACCAAACTGGCTCACCATTTTCTCCAGAGGACGAAGCTGTCAGCTTTCTGGCCGCCACAGGACTGACTCTACCTGACCGCTCCAACTGGAGGTCCTCATTAATGTGGTCCACAGCATGCCAACTTTTAATAGCTACACACAACTGTACAATGTCAGATCATGGGCCCTGCTGCTGTATATAAAAAAATAATAATTAAGAATGACCAGAGAAGCTGTCTATAAATACCACACACGACTTTTCTGTGTCTGTGTTAGTGCCAACTTTCAATGACCTCATCTTATTTCCAACCAGCCATGTGTTCTTAAATACTGATGCCATGGGAAAAGATGCAGCAGACGACCTATCCACATTGTGTGCGATACAAGCAGAAGAATGATGGCGATTGAATATATTTTATTGATTATTATTCGAGTAGGCAAAAAAGACAATGTTTGTGATACAGATGAAGTGACAAGTTGGTCAAAGATAAAAGCAGCAAGCAAAGGAAACAAAAAAGAAACCCTCTATGACACACACTTAAATGTCACCTTAAAACTTGCTTACCACAGGATGTTTTAGCTGGTCAGCTGAAAAGGACAACGGCGACCATTTTGTCCAAATGATGAATGGGCTTAGCTGACATGTAGCTTCTCTCTCCCTCTCTCTCTGTCTTTCTTACTCTCTTTCTCTCCTCCCTTCCACCCTTTTCCTCTTCCTCCTTCATCTCCATCCACCCTCCAACCCAAAGCCACAATTTGTTCTCCTCCGACTTGGGGCCCGAAGACGGATTCTACCAGGTGACAGATTTATTGGCGTCGGCACGAGGTAAAACGTCTCAAACCCTCAGTAACGCCCGGAGACCCACTGCCGAGGGAGACGAGATTGAAGCACCATTTATATCTGCTGGGGTCCCACTAAAGGCCAGCTCCTATATATCTCCGCAACAGGGGACTGTCTGCATTTCTCAGAAAATTGCTCTCACTTTCCTATCCAGCTGGAAAGCTAGAATTTTCTCATTCTTTAAAACATATCTGGATTTCTTTCTTGATGTTTCCTCACTTTTGGACAAATGAGTATATGAACCATATGTGTGAGATTTTCCCCTTGGGCTTGAAATGGAGAAAGCTGGGAGTCATTTTCGCCCAGGCCGACATACCTACCGCCCCATGTCAGGGAGCTGGCTCGAGGTTTACAGTGACGGAGTTCACAGGTGTAACAACCCCACCCCACACACTCCCCCAACCTGCCACAAAACCACCTCATACGGGGACCATAATTAATCCAGGTCCAGGCCTCACCCAGAGACTCTTAAGGTCTATGGGTGGTCCAAAGTACACACAGATACACACACGTGCACATACTGCACTGAATGTATATACCATGCAGATCATATACATCAAATGCAGTGCTTCTTCTCTTTCTGTTTCTCTAACACACACATACACTTTTATACACACACAAACACATCTGCCTGTACAGCTCTGAAAATATACAAAAGCTTATGTGGCTGGTGGCTGAACCTGCTGGATGGACTAAGTGGGCATGTGCATGACTGGCTGGCTGGAGACTGGTGACTAGCTGACTGATTGTCTGACACGTGATTGATTGGTTGAATAGCTGGTGGAGAAACCTGACTGCCTAACTATTTCTTAATTGTCTTATAAACCAAATACCTTGCATACTGACTAGCTGACTGGCTGGTTGTTAAACTGAGGTACCAACCAGTGTGTCAACTAACCAAGTTATTGCCTGAAATTATTGGCTAACTGGATAGCAGACAGACTGTCTTTGGATGTCTGACCACCAAACTGGCAGACTCTCAGCCAACTCAGTTGGTTAGATATCTAATTCTGAGAGTTAGATACCTAACCAAAGCATTGGCTGGTAAGTCAACAGGCTGGCTATCTGCCCTGTTAGTTAACAGGCTAATTGCTAATTTTCCAGTCTGACTGTCTGGTTGGCTGCATAAATGAATTTTGATGGCTTGCCTCACCAATCAACTCATAGACAAACTGTGAACTCAATGGCTGCATCCACAACTGGCTGACTGACTGACCGTCTGGCTCACTGTATGATTCAATGCAGAAGGGACTCCATCCAGATAAAATGAACTCACATCTGAACTTTCCTTCTGTCCAAACTTCTGTCAGAAAACCTTGCTGGCCAACCTCCTTTCTCAATTCCTCATGTCAGCTTAGACTGTAAAATGATTGCATTGGTTTTGGTGAAGACCCTTAAAATTTTCACCTCAGGCATTCAGCTTATCCAAAGTGAGCAGGTGAGGATTCTGAATGACACTTAGACAGTACATCAACACTATTTGGCTGTTTTACAGTAGATCAAACTGGTGATCTTTAGGTTTCAGGTCATGTTGCAATCATCTGCTGCCAGACCAGACGACAGAGGTATGAAGAAAATAGATTTTAGGAGAGTATCATATAGCATCTCAAAATTTGGGCTTATTGATTTCATTCAGCTATGGTTACTCTTTTTGGTCATGCTTACTCCCTTGTTTTTTCTACTTATTCAAGTCAAACTGGGAACTATATAAATATATGTGTATAACTGTTATAACTGAAAGCAGCCATGGAAAACTGACAACTCCATCTATCAGTGATTGATTATTCTTGATTAAATTGCAACCTCTACCTTCCTCTAACACTACGTGCTCCGGCATGACCTCTCAGTTCAGTTGTGGAAGATTCAAAGAACAAAAGAACAAAAACTTCCAGGACTGAATTCCTTCAGTCAAAGAGAGGAACTGACCATAGATAATGTTTCTTAGTGTCTCCATGACTAAATGTTATGGCACAGTTAATGGTTAGGATCTCAGTATTTGCTATCCATTAAGTCTCAGAACACACAGGAACCGACACACACACAAGCTGGCATAATGATCAAGATGACCTGCATGTCACCCGCTTCTCTAGAGGTAAGTAAACATACACAGAGAACACACACGTCACCAAAAATTATTCCTCCCCAGAGAGATAAGTAAACACACACACATAGGTAGATACACATACACACAGACAGAGAGAGAGAGAAAGACTGGAGCAGGACTTTATCATGGGCGAACAATGTCCACCCCATCCCCCTGTTTTAAACCCATTTATGGCCCCTTCACCTGACTTTATGGATCTCTATGCTGTAATTAGGCTTTATTAGCCATTCTCCGAATGACACAGCACAATAGTTGCAGTAATTGAATAGCAACACATTGATTAGAGGTGTTAGCTCTTCGAACTGAGCCACAATGAAGGGATTTAGGTCAGAAATGTTCACATCAGTATCCAGCAAATGTACAGGGTGTGTCTTGGTGGTAAATGTCAGGACTTAATAAGACCTGTTGTTTTTCTGTAAACTAATGTAATTTCTTTCTAGCATTGACAGAAATCAACACTGTGATCACACTCAAAAATAATAATAATACCAGTAGGGTGTTAAAGAACCAGACACTTGTGTTTCTGGAGGAATTATCCTCTGTGAATGTTAATATGTTCTAAATGGAAGCTGTATGTAGAGTCTTATATGGAAAATGATTTTATAGTTAAATGTCTTAGTGCTGTTATGGAAATGTCTAAATGTATCAGCGGCATTTAAATTTAAAGTGTAAGACTGTGCAATGTACATTGAGAACAGTCATTATTTAGCAGAATTCATGATGATATTCGCATGATTTTATTCTCAAACAGCATAACAAAATATCCCAAAACAAATAAAACATGCTCTTGCATACAGTAACTCTAGATTGTAATAGAGGACTGCAGACTTTCTATGAGTGAATATGAATGGATTTGACTAAACATCTTAATGATATGCATTTTGGCAGCAGCGGAGGCTTGTATTTCTTCGATGGCCTGTTAGCTGTTCTGTGTCATTAGCACAGTGTTGAATGGAATGGCAGGTTTATAGAAAGGAGACAGGGGTTGGATAAAGGGAGAAGGGAATGGTCCATTGGGCGCAGTTGGATGTGTTTGTGCACGTATCTGTTTATATGTGTGTGTGTGTGTGTGTGTCGGTGTGTCTGTTAGTAGCTAAGGGTCAGCCAGAGGGGATACGATGTTTCTGTCACAACTGACCGCTCTGCGACCACAGACACCAGTCGACCAGCCACTAGTATTTGTGAGTGTGTGTTTATGTGTGTGCTTTCCAGCCAGAGAGAGTAAGAACAGTCCATCCTTTCTAACACGCTTTTTCACTACCCAGACTGTCACAGCCAACCGCACGCTGACCCCAGGGTCGCTAACTGTATGTGTGTGTGTGTGTTTGTAAACGTGTATCACAGACAGAAGAGTAAAGCAGCCAACAACCCACACAATCAACTAGGATTCACCTAAATAAACAGTAATGTGAATAGAGAAGAGATTTTATAGAGTCAGGTGTGTGTGTGTGTGTGTGTGTGTGTGTGTGTGTGTGTGTGTGTGTGTGTGTGTGTGTATGAGTGCACCTCTGTCACAAATGACCGCACACTCACCTGGCAACTAAGACTACCCAAGTGAGAGTCCTTGTATTCAAATCACCTAGCCTGTACAGTGAATGATGGAGTTGACAGAAAAATCCATCCAGAGATCCTCTGTTATTTATGATTACTTTGTGATACTTGTTCCATCACGATTCCATATATATTTGGTGATAAAGTGTTGTAGTTTACTCCTGTGTGTACAAACTTTGCCTCTGCCTACTGTCAATGCCTGAGTTAGTAAGTTTCTGTCTCATCACAAATTGTGGTTTGGAGCACTGACTCCCTATGATTCCTTAAAATCGATACTTAGAATTGTTGTTACTTATTTTAACTCAGGTTTTTACAAACAACTTGTATTGTGGGTTTCTCAAACACTGTTAAAAACCACTGTATACTTGAAAACTACTAGCCCACTGGAGGGAAAAGGTGTAGGAAGCTGACATGAACATCATCCACTCTGAGGTGGGGTGAAAGTATGGGCTAAAATTAGGGTCATGAAGATTTTAAGTTTGTAAAGTGACTGATCTGCAAATGTAAAGATCTGTAAAGATCTGTAAAGATCTGTAAAGATCTGCAAATTATTACACAATAAGATTATGGGTTCTAAAGAATTTTTTAGAAGCCAGCAAAATAAGTCTGCAAAAGAAGTTCAGCTTTGTTCCTAAGTGGTGAAGATGTGAATTTGAAAAAATAATCTCAGCTGTCATCTGGTGAGCTAGACAAGACAACTGGAGATGTGTACATGCAAAGGGAAAAGCCAACTTGTGCTTAGGACATGATGGCTTAAAGGAACCAAAAAGTCGTATATCTAGTGACAAATGCACTAAAGGTCCCAAAGGTTTGAAAAGAGTGTTGGCCAATAGGGAGACTCCTCATCAAACAGTCTCATAGCCTTCAGCTACAGCCCTGCTGTAGAGAATAGTGGTAAATGTTGCTACCAACTGATTGCATTAATTTATACATTATTCTATTATCTGAATAATATACCTCCTAATTTCCAATACTGTTACCCAAACCAAATTTGAAATAAAAAGCATCGGTCACTACATGAGCAATTAACACAGTTCATATTCATGGTCATATTTATAGGTCTTCTCAATGATAAAAGCAACAAGGTAATATTATGTATTTCAGTCAATCCATGCATTGAGCAGGAATTTGTGTTTCTTGACACCAGAGCAGAGATCACTAGAGAAATGTAAAGCCTTATAACCACACTGCAGGGCCAAGTTTTGTGTCCCTTTCTGAGAAACTACACCCAGTGATGAAGCAATAGTCAAGAAAAATCTGATTATAGATTATGTATGTTGGACAATTATGAGTATACATTGAGGGGATAGACGGGGATGCTACCACAGATGAAATAACTAATTTGATTCCCCCCAGTGTTATTCATGGAGAGCAGTAACAGAGTCAGCAAATGAATGTGATGATTTAATAGCATAAAAATTGTGGAACAGCTGAATCCTTGTTCTTTTTCACACAAGCACAGCTGGACAGTTGAGGCTGCAATGGCTGCTTAGATCCTAGACCAATATTTTCTCAGCTTGCAATTCAGGCTAATTCAAGAAAAGTTCGATTCAGAAAAGATTTTGGACTGTGAATTGATGAAGCCAAAACTGTCATATGAATAAGTGACATAAAACACTGTTCTCACTTTGTATTTATTTTTGAGATTCTCTGTTCATTGTCAATGTGTTCATCGTCAATCATTCTGTGACAGTCAATAAGACCATCACATTTGTTTTCCAGTTGTACCAGGGCCAAACATCCGTTCTGGAGTAAATAGCCAAACTCAAACATGCATGTTAGGAACCATTTGCATGTGTGAAGAGAACAATGCCATGAGCTGACATTCTTTCTTACCCTTGGAATTTTACCTGATGATGCCTACACTAGCTGCTGTAAACAAACATCCACCGATAAGAAGGTGCAAGTGGCTGATAAGGTGTTTGAAGTTATGAATGCACACATGCATGACAACGCAAACACACACTCTCTCCCACACACACATGCACAGACGTACACATAAATACTACATTTCATGTGAGACCTCACCCTGTGGTTTGTTTAGTTTCTACGACCTGAACACCTGACAGTGTTGGCGAGTACTATTGTTCCTCCTGCTGGCTCTTGAAAATAGAGGCTTATAGGAAGCAATGAACAATGACTGTTACATGACCTGCTAATGGATATAGCAGTCGCCTTGTGCTTGTGTATGTGAGTGTGCATGTGTTTGTGCATTTAGAGAGCAAGAGAAAGGGACAGAAAAAGCAACAAGCACAGCAGAGAGGATGAGTGCATGTATGTATGTGCCATCACACAGATTAATGAAAACATATGGTCTTTAAACAAAGTGACACAACAGCTCCTGGGTCCCAGCGTGCATTCCTTTTACAGAAGGACATAACCTGAAATGGACCATAGTGTCTGGTATTTGTATTGTGACTAGGAAAATGCTTTCATGTCTACATTTTCCAGTTTAACATTTTAAGCATTGACCTGATGTTCCTTTACAAATTCATTTACAGTCTGTCCAACAGGAGTTACTTCTGAATGGCCCACATTAAAGAAATGAGTAGAAAGGAAGTTGAGGGTCAGAGCTGCAGCAGTCTGACAGTAGATATAACAATTATACCTCTGTTCCTAAAGAAGTGCCTGGAAAAGAACCAAGAAGCAGGCAGATTAATTATCATCTTGGACATGCCGGAGTGTGTGTGTGAGCGTGTGTGGATGGAGAAGTGGTTAGGTTGTGTGAGTCACAGCAACCGCAGCATATATTCCTGGACATTCTCCGGCATAATGTTTATACTGGGTTGAACTGTGTGTGTGTGTATGTGCTTTCTCACACTCCCCCTAAACCCTTTCTCATATTCCATATTTAACATCTCCCACCTTAATTGTTTTTTCCCCTTTTGTTGCTTACCTACTGTGCTGTATTGTCTCATTCTGCACTTAGTTTGAAAGTCTGCAAAATACACGTCAAGAACGCAAATGAACCACAAAAAAAAAAAAAAAAAAACAAAACCACCAAAGTGGGTTTCCCCACCACATTAAAATTTGATCAGTGACACAAACCATCACTTGACACTGAAATAACGGGACAGAAGTGGACCTGTACATGGATGGAGGTATGCAGTTGTCTTTGGAGCACTGGTACACACTGTAGCATACAGATAGGTTGAGATCAGGTGAATGTGAATATCATTGTACATCAACCTTTCAGAGACTCCTCATGTTCTGTACAGAGGTGTTTAAACAAGTATTTTTAAATGTATCATCAGTTTTGTATATGGGTTTAGCTCACCTAAACAAATCTTGCACATTTGATGGACATGGACAATACTATAAATTTGAGGTCTGTTAACCCCTTGCAGCTTCCTCTTTCCTCTGCTCTTCCCTTCCATTCAACCCCTCCCCCACCTTCTCCCCTGCTTCTGTCACAGATGTTAGCAGGACATTAAGCTCTATGTAGATCGTCTTCTTTCATCCTCTCCTCCTCTCCCCTCCTTCTGTCAGAAACATTAACAGAGTATAGCTCCCTGCCGAGCCCCTGCTTCCCCCCTCTTCCTGATGCTTCCCTTATCCTTCCACTTTTTCTTTGGCGCTCCTTTTACCATCCCTCACTCCAATTTGATTGACATTTCATCAGACACTTGGAAGCACCAAGCCTTGACCTGCCATGTGTCACAGTAGCCCACAGTATTTTTTATTAACCTCTTATCTCCTGCCTGCACCACTTCATTTCAGTATCAAAGTAACATGTAGCAACATGTTTGTAAATGTTTTATAAAGCAGTATGTCATTGTCAAATTAAACAAATCAAAAGTGTCATAAACCAACGAGACCACTGTTAACTGCCTCTCCTAAAGGTTTTCATTAATAATTATTAAACTATGTTCCCATAAAACCTCTAATTTCTTGTTACCTCTTATGCCTAGATTTTTGTTTCATCAGCACAAGAAGGAAGAAGCAAATTTTTACAGTGATAATATTTAAGTTTAAGTTTAAGTTAAGTAAAATTTTACTTAGGTCTGCAGCGTTTGTGCCACAAATTATCTCATTTCTGTGTTGACAGTGTGTTTCTGTGGATGTATGTTGTGTAATGTCTTGATTCCACATGTACCTCCCTCTTTTTTTACCTTTTTCTAAGAGATAAATCGTTAAAATGTGTGTGCACGAGTGTCTCCAGCTCACCTCACTTTTATGTCCTCTCAGCAAGTTGACACAGAGATAACCAGACCTCTTTGGATGATATCAGCGTCCTCCCACTTTAGGTTGTCAGCAGCAAACTTGCTCCACTGAAACCTCTTTACACAAACAGTCATGCACTCGTGCACTCAAACAAACACACACTCCTTTCTTCAGCCAAAAGGACCGGTCTTTGTTTGATCCCCCCATGAGGTTTATCTCTTAAGCCCAAAAGTCAACACTTGGAGTTGACAGACTCGGTTTCCTCCAGTGATCCCGTGACTGCCCACATCCAAATACCTGGAGACCAGCAGGTAACAGCAGGTGACCTGGGGCACAACAGAAAGTCAATGGGATATGTGCTGCATACATGAATTGTTTAGGCACCTCTAATTGTCCATTCACTTTTAATGTCAGTTTAGCTCATCACACAGAAAGATCAATGGGCTTCATGCATCAGATGTGTCTGTCTCCAGCCTTACCAGATAATGTGATACAAAACAGTGTTTGTGAAATTAAAGGAGAGGAAGCAGACGGAGACAAAAAACACAGACCTTCATTCATAGAGAAACTCACCTGGAGTTAATGAGATTTATGCAGCGCTACGGATTCCTTTTGTGTTTAAGCATGCATGTTCTGCTTGTTGTTGCAGCTTTAAGTTTAACACGTTAATCTATTCTGATAGTTTTCTATACTGTATTTAAGATGAGGGGTTATACTTTTTGCCACGTCCATTTGTTTTTACTTACTTACTTTGTTTTTTGGACAGTGGACAGCAGCTTACGTTAATCTTTTGCTCATGTTTTGTGTGCACCAGTGGTGTGTTTGCGTCAAACCATTGCCTTCTTTGTTTTGTTTTATGAGTCATGGCTCTCTTCAGTGTCCTGTGTTATTTTTAGAGCAATTGACTGTTTATATTGTATCTTAAATAGAGTAAGAGAAGTAAGTATGGGGAATAAGTGCATATATGTGCATGCATTCCTATAGTTGTGGGGACCAATTTTAGTTTGAAACTAGCCTTGTGAGGACATTTTGGTTGATCCTCACAACTTTAAAGTAGCATTTATGGACTAGGTCTTGGCTTAAGACTTAGGGTTAGAATTAAAATTAGGTTACATGGTTGGGCATTATTTGTTGTAGTTAAGGTTAGTGTAAGGTGCTAGGGAATGCATTATGTTAATGAGTGTCCATACAAATGATGCAAGATAAGAATGTGTGTGTGAGTGTGTGTGTGCACATGTGCGTGTGTGTGTGTGTATGTTGGGGGGTTAATTTCCTGGCTATGAATAGGCAGTGTGTGTTGTTAATTGTAATTTAATAATGTTGGTGTGTATTATGTGTGTTAAGGCTATTGTTATTTGAGATCAGAACAAATCATACATGCAGATAAACACTCATTCATGAACACAAATGTGTGTAAATATTCACACACACACAGACATTCAAACAGAAAAACCAGCATGGAAATGGTGCAGATGTCCCTCGGTTTGTGTGACAGTGGTCACTAAAGCCACATGTTATCGTCTACACACACACATAGAGACACACACATAGAGACACACACACACACACACACACACACACACACACACACACACACACACAGTGACTATCCTTGAAGAACCAACTTTATTGGCAACAAAACACATTCACTCTGTGATTAAAGTACAAAAGTTTTTGTGTGCATGTGTGTAGTTTAGGTATTCCTCACATTGTGGGGACAATACACACTCACACTATGGGGACTAATTATTATTACTAATTATTAAAGTTTAAGGTGAAGACATATTTTAATTCTGAGTTATAGTTAGGTTTAGATAAATTTTAGGTTCAGGTTAGGCAACTATTAGTTATGATTGAGAGTGAGTCTCCAGGAAATGAATGTAACCTCCCATGAAGTCATGGAAACCAGACTCTCTCTCTCTCTCTTCGTGTGTGTGTGTGTGTGTGTGTAAGTGCATTCTTGTATGTCAATTAGGAAAACACTGGAACTGGAAGTATTATGTGACTGGAGGAATAGTCCAAAGTTTGAATTATGGTGTCAGCATGACTCCTTTGTTTTGATGTTACTTTTACTACCTCAATCTGTGAACTGCAATGACCCATTGTCATTAATAAAGTACTCTCACTATCTCTCACTCACTTTTTCAGTTTCTGTAACTACATCATAGTTGAGAATATCAAACAAACCCCACCATACCATTCATTCTGTCTGTTCAAACTTTCCGACCTGTCTTTTATCTTCCTTTTCATCTCCAGTGTCCCTCATTATCTTCACCACCCCACTATGTGGTTCTCACTCCCCCTTTCTCTCTCTCTCTCTCTCTTTCCATCCAGGTTAATCATTCCAGCAGTGCTATATTGCCAGAGAAGGTCTTATCAGTGTCTGTGTCATTTTATAACCTGACCCCCCCTCCTTCCCACCTCCACTTGTCCTCTCTTGTCATTCTCTAACTCCTCCCCTCCACAGCTTACAAGTAAACCAGCTTTAACCAATCACAGCCCAGTATTAAGAGTATGTTGCTGGTAACTGAAGCTGCATTCATTCTATTAAAACTGTGCATGATGTTCTGATCACCAAGTGATGATAAAAGGAATCTGTGATTCTAAAACTGATTGTTATTTTCATCAAAGTTCTAATCATGTTTAGTATATTTCATTTCAATGGAGGGGAGGGGACGGGGGCTTGTTGTCATGAGTTATTAAAAACTATTAAATGCACGAGAGACAAAATATCCAGGTGAATGTGTGAAGGAAGTTATTCAACAGAGGTCAAAAAGGAAATTTCCAGTAAAGTGTGTGTGTATCTGTTTGTTTGTGCTGCCTGTGTGTTGCCCTTTATTTACAGCAGCTGCAGGTGCTGATGCTGTATTTGCAGCACAAAGCACATGTTCACATTTATTTCCAGTGCATTTAGGTGACTGTAAAGTCTGAGAGAGAACGTTTGATTGAAATGACACCTGGATCACATATGAGGAGATTTGTTACATATAAAATACTGGATAAGTGTTAGTATTACTCCCACTGATAATATGGTGTAATTTTGCTGGATTATGTAAATATCCTTCTATTGCATTATGTATACGAAGATTATCTGCAATGAACTGCATTTAACTGTGAAAATGAAATGGAGAAGGGATGAATAACAATATGCTGAATATCTAAGTCCTTTTATTTATTTTTTGTACACTTTTATTCTAAAACATTTGGCTCTACTTTTACTGACTTCATAAATATTACACTTGGAACTTTAAAAAAAGAAATTAAACTAACTGGAGGGATTTATTGAAATAGTGTAATAAATACTGATTTTCTGGTGGAAAAGTCATGTTATGATCTGTAGGTTTATGTTTTGACTTGGTTGTGTATTTTATCTACTATATTGCCATTATACCATCATCATTCAGATCGATATTTAACTCTTTAAAAATGAAATATCCCAATCGTGTGTGTGTGTGTGTGTGTGTGTGTGTGTGTGTGTGTGTGTGTGTGTGTGTGTGTGTGTGTGTGGCGCGCCCTCTGCGACCCTCCAGGTGTGTCTGGCGGTCTGCCCTGTGACTTTTACGTGTTTCCCCTTGCATGTCCGCAGTGGTTCAGACTGACGATAAGAACTGTGTTAAATCTGAATTATGCGTTTTGGTATGTTGGAGTTGGTGAAGTTGGGTGAGTAGCGGAGATTTAGCAGCATAATTATTTTCTTTGTCTTTGTGTGTTTAATTTGAATTGGCTAAATAGCCTGAAACTGACGTCAGATCACTAATTGATCCCTGTTCAGCCAATTACTGATAATAATTCAGAAGCAAAAGTATAATTTATTGAGTAAGGGGAGGGCGATTTGATCCGAAAATAAAGGACATTTCAAGCCCGAGGCCCGCGCTGTTCACAATATCTACAAAATTGAACAAACAAACCCAAAGATACAGAGGTAATTTTATGTTTGTTTAAATAGAAATGCGTCTAAGATTGAATTTATTATGTGCTTGATTTGCATTACAAAGAAAAAAAGAGAAAGAAGGGGTTTTATGTGATTATATATTATGACATTTTAATGATAAAAGGGATCAATAAAGTGTAATTGAGTTGTACTAGGTGACTACAGTAACAGAGAACATGATAATAAAATTGACTGATGAGGTTAATTAAATAACACACTAAATATATGCGACGGAATTATAAAGATGACTCGCCAGGAGTTTGCTCTCACATGCAATTGCATCACCTCGTTTGATTTCCTCGTTCTCCCTGAGCTTTTTAAAGTCCATCATTAACGGGATTAAACAGCTGAGATTTTTTGTAGATATGGAACTGGAGGGTATGAGGCGATGTTTCCCGTTCTCCTCGCCTGATTGGATCGGTGAAAGATGATGTCAGACGACCGCATGCGCCTCGGATTGGAGAAAGCGGAGTAAACAAAGCCGCGAGGAGGAGGAGAGGTCTCCACATCTCCAGACAGTCCGACCGACACACCGATTCCGACTTTTACGCACAGGAGAGGGCGGCCCCGGCGGCGCGTACTAGTCTGCTAAAGGCTTAAAGTTACACTGACAGTCCCACTTTAATGGGTGACGCGCTAAAAAAGACTTTTGGAAAAGCTAAAGGGAAACTTACCATCGTCTTTTACTCCGGACGCTGTGCAGTTTTCTGGTTTGAGTAAGAGACCGATTCCCTAACTCAGCGCGCAACTGCTCTTTAATGGGTATCTAAGGAATCAATCGTCTGTATTCCGTTTCATTACTACGTTTTTTTCATTTTATTTAAAAAAAAAATGCAATTCTGAGAAATTAAATTAGTTGATTCAGAGCAGACACGCGCCGGCCATGCAGCCCGGTCGTTTGGAGACAGTCTGAGTCGTTTGAACCAGACTTCGTATTCAGATCATGATCTAATAATTTGGAGACAGAGAAAGACAAAAAGAAAGCTAAAAAAAAGCCACTCGGGTCACTTTGCGGTGTGTTTTGGGAGCGTGTGCTTCTCACGTCCAGGTGTCCCGCCGAGCGGTGCGGAGTCTTCTCCAGCTCAGGCCGGCAGCGCTGACATGCTGCCCAAAGTCGAGACTGAATCCCTGGGACTCTCTCGATCGTATGGGGAACAAGGGCACATGCCAAGGAACATGCAAGGTAAGAAACTGTCATTCTTTGTCAGTCTCTTTAACACACATGATTAGAGTTTCCAAAGCTTCCGCTACAGCGTCTTTACGTTAGAGTTATCAGACTGAAAGTCCTCAGTGCGCACGTCAATGTCACCAGAAAACTTCTGAGCGCATTGATTTTTTTTTCTTTTCTTTTCTTTTTTTTTTTTTTTACAGAAAATGTAAACCTAATTACCCCAACCTTACTAATGCACGTTAACGCAGGCTGTTATTGGGTGACAAACGTGGTGACTTATCAGATGTGCACTTTATGTCGATATTTTAATTTTCCAGGTGGTTATTTTACAAAGATTAAGGTAAAGAAATCTTTAAAGT
Source organism: Polydactylus sextarius (assembly GCA_016801845.1). Classification (NCBI taxonomy): domain Eukaryota; kingdom Metazoa; phylum Chordata; class Actinopteri; family Polynemidae; genus Polydactylus; species Polydactylus sextarius. The sequence continues at coordinate 17,750,865 of CM028910.1, forward strand.
GTGGTTTGAAAATAAGTTGCTGCCATTTTCTTCCAGTCATTACTCTAATATAATAATGAGGCGCTATGCAGATCCCCTTTTTAAAAGTTTGGCCCGTGATCAGACACTGATTATAGCCAGCTGTCACTCACGCTGTAAGTGTGCTGACGCTTGGTGCATAAAAAAAACAAAAAAACAATGAGAGCAGAACAGAGCAGTGAATTTAACTTTGTCGCTTCTATGGATTTATACTGAAACACTTGACTTAACAATTAAATGGACGCAGCAGATTGATGATCTTATGTTAATGTAAAAGGACAGTTCAAGGCAACTTGTTACTAATTAATCTAAAAGAAAAAAAGTGTGATCTATTGATTTGCCCACTACCAAAAATATTCGATCTCGTAAAAATTCTGCTCTGATTGACACTTAATTGACACTGTAAAATTACTGATATTATGTGGTAAAATCATTCAAACCAATATATATATCTTTTTTTAATTGTGCAATTTAAAAATCAGTGTGAATTGAATTTTTAAAGGGACAACAAATATCGCTTTATTGATGTTCTACTCATGTATGTTTTATATATATATATATATATATATATATATATATATATATATATATATAATTTTATTTCATTCTCTTGGTTGACTGTTTTTTTTTTCTTTTTCTTTTTTTCTTTTTTTTTACATCTCACTATTATGCCGGCATATTTGCTTTAGATCTTTAAATGTGCGGACACGGTAGGTTTATGAATTCAAACGTGCGGTCGTGATAGAAGAAAAGAAGAAAAGTACATCTGTTTCAATAGAAACAAAAAACTTATTACGACATAAATGACCTAATTATTTTGTTATCAAAGTGACTACATATAAAGCAGCAGGAAAAATAAATGAATAAATAAATAAATAAAGACTCAGTGACTCCTCTACCACAGTCATTCCACCCGCAATATAAGCGGACAATCAATTAGCACGGTCCTGGTTTATGAGACACTGATATCTTATAATCCGAAAAGGGAATGTTAGAGAGTCGTTATCTATCTGTCAAATGGGTAAAACAAAAACAACTTCGCTTCGATTTTTCTTTTCTTTTCTTTTCTTACACACGTTGGAGCTGTTTTGAAACTGTATGAGCAAGTGGCGTCGAGTTGAGAGGCAGCAGGTGAGAGACCAGTCTGTTTCTGCATCTTCTAAAAGTAAAGCGCACGTCTCCAAAGCGAGACGCAGGGGGCTTTAATAACTGAACTCGAACTACTCAACTCTTTACATTGAAAATATAGGCTATATATATATTCATCCTAATGATCAGTATAGACACATCACAGCTCCTAATGTGTTATAATTCTTTAAATATAAAACTGCAGTACCACTTTCATAAGATTTTACTTTTTCTTTTTTTTTAATATTTAGCCAAACCCATAATTTCCTACATCCATTATTTGTGGCGTTAGGAATATTTCCAGTTGGAGGAAGTTGATTTATTTTTTCTATTTACCACGGCCTCATCCACACTGAATACATGCAACCTAAGTCCCGATCATGTTTATTTTAAACGTTTATTAAAAACGTGTCCAAATCTGCAGCCGCCGTGCGTCACGAGAACAGGCCCTGTTAAAAAAGAAAAAAAAACCCTCTCGCCGTTTTTTATTTGAGGCTTTTAAAGTAGAAGAAAGTTCGGAAATGGAAGTTTTGCTTTGAGCTTCTTCTGTGGGAAAAAGAAACGGCAGCTCGGTGAAACTTGTTGCTTCAGCTGGAAATATGCAGCGGCGGATCCCAGCAGGGCAGCACGTTAACAAACCAGAAATCATGTCTAATTAAAAGGTCTCGCTGAGCACATGAAGGAGGATTTTTTTTTTTTTTGAAGCAGTGCGGTGTTATGTGTGTAAATGTGAAGGGCCTTTGGAAAGCGCCTGTAGTTGACAAAATATTTCCACCTTTACAGCCACATCCACTGAGGCTTTTCCTGTTTGATCCTGGCTGTTTTTTTATGATTGGGATCATAAATGCTTTTGTAACTGTTGTAAATGTCAGTCTGCTTGTTTGCTTAGCGCTGTCAAACGCAGTCTTATCAATGCAACTATTTCTAATACGCAAGGCAATAAACACACTGCGACAGTATCTCAACACTTTTCTATGCTCTGCGTTAAATCTTAACCAAAATAAATTTTAAAAAAAATATGGAAAGATTACCACATTTTTACGCATTCGATTTTCAATTCCAATACTTGATAAAAATTAAACGTTACTTCTTGTATTTGTTTTCTCTTCATTCGTGTTTACTTCTGAAAATGTTTTGGAAACAAGAGAAATTACCACACATTCACATTCTTCTGTCCACTTGTAAAAATGGACTTTTTTCCCTCCTCAGCGCACGCACAACGTCACACTAAATGTCTAGCACCCCTATAAAGCCTAAAATAAACTACATCGTTTGCCCCATAGCGTTGCGGGTTATTCTTCGAGAGGGAATTTGAAAAAAAAAAGATGTTGGTTCAAGTTGGTTTTGGATGTTTTTTTTCCTCCTCGCCTGCAGAGATAAGGTTTTTTTTTTCTATGTGTCTTCATTTGTCTGTGGGCGGTAACATTTTCTCCTCCAATCCTTAACTCTAATATCTCTCCATTTCCCCCCAGCGATTTCAGGACTTAGATGCATGCATATTTATGAGGCTCGCTTTCATGAGCTTTTTTTTTTTTTTCTTATATTTTATTATTTATTTATTTATATTTTTGGCTCCTGACTGCAATGTGCTATAGAAGAGAAGGCGGCAAGAAGGAGAAATACATGGCTGCGTCCTTTAAAGTCACTCCAAAATCGACCTTTCGATGACCATTTCTTTCCTTAAATTATCCATCTAAAAATAAAGCCAAAAATAGTCCAACAGAACTTTTATATAAATATTTATATATTTATATATATATATATATTTAAATCAATCAGTTGCGTCGCGTGGTTTCCCGTGGTTCAACTTGATGGATGAAAGTGAGGCTTTTGGAAAAGAGATTGCTCAGCACAGAAATAGACCTCTCTCTGTGTGTGTCCGTGTCTCCTCTGCAGCACCCCAGTTAAAAATGATGGACTACTCTTATGACGAAGATTTGGACGAGATGTGCCCCGTGTGTGGAGACAAAGTTTCTGGGTATCACTACGGACTTCTGACCTGCGAGAGCTGCAAGGTGAGTGACCTCGCACCAGGATATGGGAGGAAAAAAAAGGTTCATTTCACTATTCACAGTAATATTTCAGAATAGGGAAAAAATTTCTGTGTGTGTGTGTGTTATTGTGTTCTTTATATGAGTTTCTCGTATCTGATCATCAAACATTCCTAGCTTGAAAGCTTGAAATTATCTTAAGCAGTCAGACCATTTATAGTTGCCTAAGTATCTATATTAATATAAAGTTCCCGCAGTGCATCAAATCCTAAGTTGTGTGGTTTGATTGTATTTTTATGACCTGTAAGTGTGTTTGCAGTATTCAGTGATGAAGCTGGACAGAGTCATTTTTATTGTTACTTATTTAAGTGCCATTATTGTCTTTGAGTATTGCATGTACAGCCGTATTTAGATCATACAATTTAAAAATAACAGTCCATACATGCTAATATGCTTATGTTTCCAAAAAGTTGCCTTATTTCAGTGCACTGACCTCTCTGATCATCTGTCGAGATGCATATTTTGCACTCACAGTTTTGTATGTGAGGCAAAAGCTGACATTCTTGCTCAGAGTGACTTGCAACAAGTGTAACAACAGAGCAAAGAATCAGTTCCTCGTCATCAACATTACAGGAAAACCAACAGCGTTAGAGGCCGTGGGTCAAATATTGTTGCGGCAGTTGATCTAACAAAGTTTTCCTGTGAGTGTCAGATGATTTTGTAAAAAAAAAAAAAAAAAAAAGTGGTGAACGAGAATGAAACGGGTGTTCAAACACATGCACGTGGGATTTTGTCATTTTTGCAACCACCAAACACCATAGGAGGAGGAGGAGGAGGATTCAACCCAGAAAGCAAAGTACACAGTCATAATGAATCTGTTTGTACAAGCTTGTGTGCTACTGTCTAAAACTCTCACCACAAGTTCATTAGGAGCACGGCAACATTGTGTGGCTACAAAATGTTTCCATACACAGGGTAATAATGAGGCTACTGCAAAGTAAACTGTTGCTGCTATTAAATTTGAGTTCTATCAACAACCTATTTGTCCCTTTCTGTCTATTTCCCCTGTTCTCCTCAATGCCAAGTTAATAGGCATTGCCCAAGTTTTTTTTTTAGTCCTGTAAACCTGTCAGCACAAAATTAAGCTAAGACAAATGTCTCTGTGTTAACACTATTCGGTGTAAAATTGCAGCTCGCAGTATTGATGCGGCAGCGTGCATTTCTTGCCTATGTGGTCATTATTCAAAGCAGATGTTATAGATTTTATCCCATATTATGACCTTGAGATGCTAAGCACTTGCTTGAAGGGAGACGTCAGTGGCATCTCTGCTGCTTTTCAGCCTCAGCACAGGCTTGTGTTGAAGATCTAATCCACAAACACATTTCCCAGTTAAGGTGAAGCACTCGCTTGTGTCTGCATATGCAAGTGTGTGTGTGTGTGTGTATTGTGCAAGGTGGATTTAAATGAAGAGGTCTGTTATTCAGTGGTGTATATCCTTGTTGAAACATTAATAATGCTGATAATTACCTGAAGCTTGTCATTGATTATTTCTAAAATGCAGGCAGTCTGTTCAGTAAAAGTATGATCATCAGGGCTGAAGTGATATATCAGTTTGTTGACATGTTACAGACTCATATTGGCATTAAATATCCGCCATCAAGCCAGGCCCTGCAATCCATCTCTACTGCAGTGAAGGTTCCTCCCTGGTCTCAGCAGCAAAAAACCAGCAATTATATTTTATTCTTAGTTTTCTATTAAAATGAAAATAACTCTGTTTCAGTTTTCTTATTGTGCACTACCAGAGTAAGCTTCACATTTTCTGACTTTGTGGTATGTCACTGGTCGTGATTTGTAGTGAGTTTTTTAGACGTAATTGTCCTTTATTTCTTACTGTCTCAACTTACCCCTCCCTGTGTTCTTTCCTCCCCCAAATATGCAGCTGTGAATAGGACGCATTTGTTATCAGGGCGAGTTTTTTTTCTTTCTTTTTAACTGTGTGAGTTATACACACACACACGCACACACAGAAAATCCAAGGAAGAATGACTCACACAAATAGAGATTCTTTAACCCCTTAATAATTCGCAGACCTCCCCGAACACATATCCCCTTTTAGTCATATAGACAGTGTTGGTTTCATACACACCAGCCCACATAAAGTAAACATGGAGCCAGAACATACCTGTTGGTCGTACAACAAGTCAAACTGGGCTCCGCTGGTCCTCACTGTACACAAACAAGCTTGATCCTAGTGTGCCTCTCTTTAGGAGACATAAATCCTAAAACAAAACAAGCCGTAAAGATTAAGGCTCAGTACAGGACATATAAAATGTAGACATACATTTGTAATCTGCAGAAATTAAAGGAGAATTAATAAGAGCAAAACTATGTGAGGAGAAAGTTTTTTTTTTTTTTTTTTTTTTTTTAAGTTTTTCAAGTTATTGCACTGATTTGAGAAAATAAAACAGGAACAGGAGACAGGGATCAGAGGAAATAAAGTGATTATGTGAATTATATTTTTCCTGCTTCTTTGTTGGACTTGCTGGTCAGTAGCCTATTGACATGTTGTAAAAAGCTGTTTCCTGGTTGCTGATTTTGTGCAAGAAGAGTGTTGTCTTTTAGGATGGAACTTCAAGGTCAGGAATACCCAGTTAGTCAAACAATTTATCAAATTCAACTTGTACATTATAATTTATTTATTTATTTTTGTGAACGTCTTATTGCATTTTTACAACGTGAGTTAAATGTTAATTAGAAATTAACTTTTTATGTTTTAAGTTATTTGTGAAGGGGACAGAAACAGGAAAAAGTTGTTTGCAGAATTCTTTTTATTTTATTTATTTATTTAAAAAAAAAAAAAAAAAAAAGCTTTCATAGGAACATTTCACTTGGTTCTACAGGTCAAATGAAAGCTTTCACTGAGATGTTGTCCAGTTAATCTCCGGTAGTGATATTGTGTGTTTTTTTTTAAAGCATTGGTAGAATACCGCTTGGTTCAGATATTTATAGCACACACTGTGTGCTAAGTGGAAAATTGGAAAGAAAGTTCTCTCTAAAGCATGGATTTTTTAACGCTGAGAGGTCGATAATCCAAAACCAGGAGTAGCTTTTTTTTTTTTTTTGGACGAATCAGGCAATGCAGATTGTCAATTAAATTTGTGTTTGGTGAGATATTGACAGCAGCACGTTGGTTTTTTATTTTTATTTTTTTAAAGACCAGGTTTAAGGATTCTCCTCCTAGGTTATGGATCTAGAATACGTTAATACCATCTTCCCTTCGTTTGATTTCCACTGCTGCTGCCAATAATTAATTCCACGTTGCAGGTATGAATATCTGTAATCCCGGAACTGTGAATTATGGATATAATTTATTGGATTTTTTGGACTCCTTCACTCATATTTTTCAATAATCAAGTGGAGAGTTGAAAAGATGCTTTCCCCATAAATTTTAGTCTTTACATGAATAGAGAATATTAAGAATGCAATTTTGACAGGAACCATATCAGATTTTATATCTTTTATAAGATAGTTTATAATGCAGTGAAAACTGCAGGTATGTGGAGAGTTTGTGTTTGGGTATTTTTTCAAAGGTAAACAAAAAGAGGGTATAATATAAATGTTTAAGTTTAAAAAATGATTTCCTTATGTGACTCAGACAAAAAAAAGTATTACAAAACTTGGTCTGTTTGATTTGCAAAGAAGTGTGTATTCATGCTGCATCTGTAGAGCATCACAACATTAATTGAGGTATAGGTTTCAAAACTTCACCGTATGTGTGTGTGTTAGAGTGTGTTTGTGTGTGTGTATCTATTAAGCCTGTCCCTCTCCATCTGTCTGGGAGTGTGAATGGGCCAATTACCATCGCATTGCAGGGGTCAAGCAGGTTGACGTCTTAATTGGTTCTCTCCGCAGGGCTTCTTCAAGCGCACAGTCCAGAACAACAAACGCTACACATGTATAGAGAACCAGAGCTGCCAGATTGACAAGACCCAGAGGAAGCGCTGCCCGTACTGCCGCTTCCAAAAGTGCCTCACCGTCGGCATGAAGCTAGAAGGTACAGCAACATGTTTTCATTTTGTACAACTCAGGTGTTTGGTTTATGGCAGAATGATTTGAAATCAAAAGTTTTGTTGGCGTTTGTGCTTCTGTAATTCAATGCATGGGGTATAACCCAGGGAGGGATGTTTAAAAAAAGTGTTTTAAAGTTTAGCATCGGCTGGTAGATAATGTGTAGTTGTCACAAGTTTGGTATTTGTTGAAAAGGGAAAAAAAAGATTTAAAAAGAAAAATGTTTCATGTCCAAACAGCCAGTGTCTGAAACTGAAGACTGACCATTGGGATTATAATAACTTACTCATGAGCTCTCAAACAGAACAGATGGCAGTTTTAAACGATACTGAACACATGACTGTCGAGAAACCAGTTTTGGATGAAGTATAAAGAGGCTTGGCTTGAGTAAAAGGAGAAATATCACAAAACAAAGAATTCCCAGTAGAAATAAAAAGTTTCTGCAGTGAAAATGCCATTTTAGTAAAAGAACTAATTATTAGTAAAAATGTACTTAAAACATCAAGAACAAAAGTACTGGTGGTGCAAAAAAGTATGAGATAAACAAATATAGATTTTATCATAGAAACATTAGAGCTGATTAATTAATATACAAGCACAATTTTACTGTTGCATATGGAGCTAATTTTAACTGATGGGCAGTTTAATTGGTAATAATGGAACAAATTTCATAAGACAATCACATGTTTTAATATAAAGTCTTTATCTGTAAAGTTACTATAGTTGTTATACAGAGACACACACACACTCACACACACATATATATATGTGTGTGTGTGTGTGTGTGTGGAATTAAAAGTATAGGATTCTTTCTGAATTGTCAAGTAAAACATATTTTGTTACATTTCACCACTTCCAGTAACAAGACAGCATCTTGGCTGATGAATACTCTACGCAGACCCCTGGATTATTTTCATCAGAAGTATTTTAAACTTATATTTTTCTCGGGGAGAATATTTATCTTTTTATAGTGTGCACACACAGTACTGTTTTTTTCCATGAAGAGTTTACCTTTTTGTCTATTCTGGGGTTTCACAGTAAACACCACTCACTAAAATATGATCTAGAACTTACAGTACACATCTGCAGGAGTGGAAAAGCAGACCCAGGCAGTGTTACTGCATTCCGGGTGCTGCATCATATATTTTTTAAGATATGATGCCTGTTTGCAATTACTGTTTCTGAAAGTTGGGGAGGAAAAAATTATAACATGGAGCAGCTACAATTGGAGGTTGACTGCTTCTGGACTTCCACAGAGGTGTTTCAAAAAAACTTCTAGCAAAGTTCTAGTGAAATGACAGAGCAAGTCTTTTTCCATTAATTCACAATTGAACACAGTTAATCATGGCACATTCAGTTTTTTTTGGAACCTCATCCTTCCATGATCAATTTGTGTGTGAATATTTTCCCTCTATACTGAGATATCCACCTTTAAAAAAAAAGAAAAAGTTGAATACCTGCTTTGACAAAATGATTGCCTGTATGAAAGTAGAAGAATATATTTATTTAAACATTTAACAATGAACATCCCAGTAATTTCTCTTCTCCAGAATGTATACCCTATGAAGAGAAACCTTTCATTTCTACCAAAACGTTGAAATCCAGCAATGCTTATTAGTATTTGAGATGGGGTCAGGGGGAGTTGGGGGGTATCTGGTAGCTGCTGTGCACTTAAACTTGCCAGACAGAGTAATAGATAAAATATTAAACTTGGCGGCGAGGCGAGAATGGTAATGATGATACTTTTGGCCGGCTGTTTCGAGGCCTCTTTGTTTAATTTGAACACGGCTCAGAAGCTTGTTCAAACATGGCTATCCAGAAGTGACAGGGCAGCAGAGCAAGAAATGTTCTTCAATGTTCAAAGATAATATTTAAAATCAACCATTTTTCCACACATTAGTTGACAAGTATCACTCTGAAATGACTAATTCAGGTATAAGCAAAGTGACCTGAAGGTCATTTTTCAACAAGTGCAAAATAAAAGATTCAAAAGCTAAATGTAATCAGTATTATTTTGTTGAGCAGAAAATTGCAAGTTGCAATAGTATGTTTAAAAAAAAGAAAACTACAAATTATTTTAGTTTGTGCAGTCTTTTAATAAAAGCATGTGTTAAATTATTAATATGGTTTCAAAACTAATATTGAAAAAAAATATTCCTCACTCATTAAAAATCCTCCACACCTCTGAAATGATCAAATACAATTGAGAAAAGTTAATACATTGAAGAAATAAGACCCGGAGAGGGTCAAAGAAGAGCAAAGACAGCCCGACTAAAATCACTTCTCCTTTTACCTGCCGTGTGCTGTGTAATTAATTGCTGTTAATTGTGAATGGCCGCTGGGCAGAATGTCATCTTACAGCTGACACGTGTGGGGAGGGGTAGGGAGGAGGAGTGGGGGGGCTAGTAGCGTTTGATTTGTTTTGCCGGCTACCACCGGCAAAACAAGCTCCGGGGCAAGTCGGGCCCTGCAGCACTCTGTCAGGGGCCAGAGGCTGCAGTGGGCAAGTCCTGCCACAACCAGTAAAGACCTCCCGTACAGTCTGACACTCCTCACACACACACACACACACACACACACACATATATATACAGCTCTCCATTGATAAACACATACATATATTCATGAGCAGTGCAAAAAGGTGTTCAGAAGGCCATAGGCAAGAGGGAGAAGATGTCATTTGATCTGAAAAAAAAATGTGTGTACAATAGCTGTGAACGAGAAGAGGAGGTTTAGGTTTTCATGTGTTTTGTTGTTGCACTATTTTCATTCCATTACACATTGGCTTGCAGAGAAATGTGAATGTCTGATATCGGTTGAAAACAAATATAAAAAAAAAAAAAAAAAAAAATGCGATGGGAAACTTGTTGTTGTATGTTTAATTGTTTACTTTAACCATTCTGGTCTTGCTCAGTGTCCTTCCTGTCTGTTGAAACGTAGCCAGCCAGTGGAACGTTGTGTACAGTTAGAAGTTTGCTGTGAGGATGGTTACTGTTTATGTCTGTGTGTGTATATGTATTTGTGTGTGTGTGTGTGTGTGTGCATGTGCGTATGTGTGCGTGTGTATGACCGTTGGCAAGGTTTCAAAGTGGTGAGAAGGCAGTGAAACAAGGTGAGAACAGCAGACGGGTGACATAAACAGTGTAGTGACATGTCTGTCACCTCTTTCCAACACTAGGAGATCAGTTGTATAATCTAAAGCTGATAACAAAACAAAACTAGTTAAACCTCAGACATGCTTGTCTGCACAGTGCAGGAGAGGAGTTTTGTAATGCTGTAGCAGCATATTTATATCTTCTCCTGTGTGCCTCTGATAAATGGCTGAGATATGATCAAAACAATTTGTTTTCCAAAATAAATATCCCTCTCTGCTATTGTTGCATCTAGAAATAAATCAGAAATGATATTATTTATTTTATGAAATATTTGTGCAAAATGAATTATGAGCCCTTTTGATTTTCTTAATCTGTCTTTTCCTTCCATAGTTAGAGATACATGTAGATATACATAAATATTTTTCACATATACACACACAATGATAATAGTCTGGCAGCCACATGCTGACTTAACCACAGAAAACAGAGCACACACTTGCCTGCTGTTAAAAAAAAAGAAAAAAGAAAAAAGCCTTGCTTCTTGATATGCACTGTAGCATCTCAGCTTGTGTTGTGCTAAGAAAAAAGAAGGGAAAAAAATTCACATTCCATTATGGTTTGACCTATTAGCACGTCATTGTCTAAAGCTGATGAAGCATGCCGTATCTGAACAGCTCCCACCGGCGTGGTTTTCTTTTTTCCTAGAAGTTGCCCTGCATCATATGCTTCACTGGGCTGCCTAATATCTCCTTCACCTGTGTATCATGTTAAAGACACAGTGTAACAGCAGGATTTGTGATTCTAAGCGCTGGAATAAACTGCTTCTACCCTGTGTTACTTAAAGGAACAGATGTTAGTTCGGGTGTTTTGAAGCACAAACACTGGAAATTAAAGTTTATGACAGTTGCTGTGTGAAAAAAAAAAACATTTTAACAAACACATTTTAACAGTTCAGCATGTTTGCTTTGTAACTGATCAACCAGAACTACCTTGTTTTAAATTAATAAGATTATATAAATTATAAATGGCCTTTGTTGTAATCTACCTCTCTATTTTATTTTCATTAACTTTTACTGGACTTTATTTCTGCTCTGAAACACACATTACTTAACAGACTCAAACAGTGAGTGATTTTTTTTTTTATTGATTTTTAACCATTTTTTACATGCAGTCAACACATCATTAAATCTTAATGAATTAATTACTATGAATCCAAAACCACAAAAAAGGCCATTCATCTGAAATTAACACCACCACCTGTGTGTTTTTATATTCCTCTCTGCCTTGCTCTTAGTCTCCCTCCAATTTTTTTTTTTTATTTCCTCCCTGTCTCCAGCTTTCTCACTCTGATTTGTCTTCCATCAGCCTCCCAGTACCTGCAGTAGAAGCCAGGGAACTGTCCCATTACTTATGCATAGGTATCATAGGTATTCATGTGTGTGCATGGGATAGGGCGCATCCGGAGCAAGGGCCGGGGCCCCGACATGACAAACAGGGTGTCAGTGAGGCTCCACGGGACCCATTAATATGCCGGTGGCAGACAGGGATCCTCACCTACGCGCGCTTAATATTCCTGTATATTAAACAACCATAAATCAGAGGATATAAGCTCTGAGGGTTGTGTGTGTGTGTGATGTGTTTGAGTGTGTTAAGGGCTATGTGTGGGTGTATGTGGAGAAATCGTGTGTGTAAAGGATGCGGACTGTGTGTGTATGTGTGCGTGTGCTTGCTTGTGTTGCTACATGTTTTAAATGGTGTGTGCAGTGCAGACTGGATACTTTTGTGGAAGTGAAACAAGGTTTCGGTCGGGGCAGTTGGTGTGAATTTATGGGTGTGCATGTGCTCAAATGTGTGTATTTGCGTGGACATGCCCTCAGACAGTAAGTCAGGGGAATTCAGAGTGGAGGACAACATCAGCCTTTTAGCCTCTCAGCCTGGATTTAGCCCCAAAGCCTCACTGCTAACCCACAATATCCCCTTACTCAGATCCTTTCACACTAACAGAATGAAGTTTATTCTCATGTATTCCAGTAGGATAAGATGGGATGTTTTTCTCCACATATTAATTTTCTTCTCATGCCTTACTGATTTCTCCCACTTCACATTTTTTTTCTTTTTTGGCCTGTACTTTTTGTGCTAAATCAAGTTTTCACTGCTGCATTTTGCGGACAACTCCTGCCAATCAAACTGCACATGCAGTACTGTGGTGCTTTTATTTTTTCTTCATTTCTTGCATTTTCTGTTGATGAAGACTAAATTCGTGTAGGTGGCTGTCTTTCTTGTGTGCGTGTTCAGCAGTGGTGGCTGCCACCGCTCTGCTAACTATTCAGTTTGTCTTGTTTATGCCGCGAGAACCACAAACATCAAACACGTCACATTCTTGGCACCACAGAAGAAGAACCACGGCAGTTTCAGTTTGTAACCAACACTCCACAAGCTTTTAAGACAGGGAAATTCAATTACTCCTGTTACATATATTATGCATGAAAACATTTACAATCTAATACTTTATACTATTAAACTCAGCTAAACTGTTTCTTTGGTTGGACAAATTGTTTAACCCTTAAAAAAAGAGAAAGTTGCAGGTATAAAAACCTATACAACCCATTAATATCTCTCCACCTCACTCAAACACACACATTCATCTTCTCCCCCAACACACACACATTCACTGTCCTCTCCCCCACCCCCTTTCATATTAATCTGTGTTACATGCATGCAAATCACCTTGTTTAATTACAGACAAAGAATCTGTGCATGTGAGTGTGTCTGTGTGTGTGGTGGGGAGAACGACAACCCCCCCCACCCACCCCTTATCTTGATATTCATGATGTGATACGGGTCCCTGGGTCCGATGCAGGCAAGAAGGCAGTCAGGGCCTAATTTTGTTTTCCCAGTAGGGCCAACTATTAGTTTCTCAGCTCATTAATTACGCTGTTGTGGAGAAATCATTAATAGTTAAAGTTGCCCTACAATAATGTATAATGGATACATTTGACGGGGCTCCCGATTTCTTCTTTTTTTTTTCTTTGATATTTGATCAATTTTTTAACGGTCATGATAATCCCAGACCCTGGTGAGTGGGCAGCAGAGTTGACCTCAAGCATGTTGGGAAATGATGTGTGTGTATGTGTGTGTAAAATTACTATGTATAAATTACATACTATCTGAACAGTCAGGGGCTCTCCAGGGTGGCAGCGTCTGGTCCGCTTACTTCTCTCTGTGTGTGATCAGGACCAGTGTGCAATGTTTTCCACGTTACTCAGTGTGTGTTTTCTGTAGGAGTGTATAAGAGAGAGTCAGCATGTGGGTTTGTGTGTGTGTGTGTGTATGTGTGTGTCTACCCTTTTGGCTGCTCTCGCTCAGATCAGTGACAGACACTTTTGTGACGGAGGTCATTAAAATCACTCCCAAGGCAGCTCAGTGCGTGTGTGTTTTTTTGTAGGTTTCTCCCCCTCTTCACTACCCCGAACTCTGACCCCCCACCCCCCACCCTGCATTCTCTACACTCCCTTTTCAATTTTCTTCCTCTGTTCTTTCATTCATCCATCAAGATGCCATGAGCTGGAGTGGACCCACACTGACTCACTATGTCTATCTGACTATTCACTGTGTACGAACAGGGCAAATCTATGTGCATGTATTTGCATATACAGTTAAATATGCAGGTTTTTTTTCTTTCCTTCTAAAGATCAGGGCAAGGAGAGCTTGCTGCATACAATAAAAATAAGTCTATAATATTCTGCCGTATTGGTATTAGTGAATGTTTTGCTGTTAAACTGCCTCCCAGACGTCCGTTAGCTTGTGGCACGCTGCGCTCGGCGAGTCTCGTCAGAGTAAGAGGTAATTAAGTATGAATAATTAACACTAGCACCCCCCCGACTGGGAGACAGCAGAACAGCTTCCCTATGGCAGCAGTCGGCCAGATCACACATGGCCCTCGTAGCAGTCCACTGTGTGCCCAGCGTGTTCATTAGAAATACCCATGGCACAGACTCGTTGTGATCCTCACCACAGGATGCCGCACTGAGGGGGGAGACGGGGGGGCATCGTGGGTATGTTTGGCTTCATCAGAAAAGAAGAAAAAAAAGAACCCCATTTTGCTTATTGTCCGTCTTTTCAGCCTAAAAAAAACTTTCCACTCATGAACAGCACAGCAACATTTGAAGCTTTTACATACTGAATAATCAGAAAACATAATTAAATGTGTGTTTTGGAAAGAGAGCTTGATTCTTTTTTCCTTTTTGGTCTACGTATTTCCTGAGTGGTAGACAGAGATAGCCAGCTGTACAATGGTCATTTTAGCAGAGCATGGTAGAAGTTTGTGTCGCTGGTCAATGAGTAACAGGACTATCTGTTAGACCTGTGGGGTTTAAGAGTCAACACATAATAGTCAAGTGTAATCACCACAGGGACACCTTTGCCCTACATACAAGTTACAAATAAGTTTGCTTCCGTAACACCATGCAAATATACTGTACTATACTATACTATACTATAACATAACATGACATAACATAACATAAAGTCCATATATATATATATATATATATATATATATATGTGTGTGTGTGTGTGTGTGGACTTATTGAATGTTATAGTCTTTTTAAATATAGAGAGTTTAGTTTTTTCAATCAAAGTCACTAAATTGTGCAACAAATTCATTTGTGTCAAACAGAACCATTTTAACAAATTTTTAGCATTGACAAGAATGAATAATACAAACCACTGAATTATAGCATTAATTCTACCTTTTTTTTGTCTCCTTTTTCACTTGTCTGCCTGCCAGCTGTACGTGCAGACCGCATGCGTGGAGGTCGCAACAAGTTTGGGCCAATGTACAAACGTGACCGGGCCCTAAAGCAACAAAAGAAGGCGCTGATCCGGGCTAATGGCCTGAAGATCGAGGCTATGAGTCAGGTGATGCAGGCTGTGCCCACTGACCTCACCATCTCTTCAGCCATCCAGAACATCCACTCAGCCGCCTCCAAGGGCCTTCCGCTGAGCCACCACGCTGGGCACCACACTGGTCACCACCACCATCACCACCATCACGCCACTGCCCTGCCCCCCACAGACTACGACCGCAGCCCATTTGTCACGTCTCCGGTCAGCATGGCGATGCCGCCACATGCCGGCAGCCTACAGGGCTACCAGGCAGCCTATGGACACTTCCAGGGCACACGCACCATCAAATCTGAGTACCCAGACCCGTACACCAGCTCGCCAGAGTCCATCATGGGCTACGCCTATGTAGATGCTTACCAGTCAGGCTCACCGCCCAGCTTCCCCCACCTGATTGTAGAGCTGTTAAAGTGTGAACCGGATGAACCACAGGTTCAGGCCAAGATCCTGGCCTATCTGCAGCAGGAGCAGGCCAGTCGAGGCAAGCATGAGAAGCTCAACACCTTCGGCCTAATGTGTAAGATGGCCGACCAGACACTCTTCTCCATCGTGGAGTGGGCACGCAGCAGCATCTTCTTCCGTGAACTCAAGGTAGGTGGTCATTGTCTGTGTATGAACTAATAGAAATATTTTTTCGTGATTTGACCATCATTCCTATCAGTTATGAGAGCATACTAGTGTTTAAGCTTTTCCTATTCTACTTGAAGTAACTCTGCAGGCCGTTAATAAATGATCCTGCACTTTGTTTCAATATTAAATCTTTCATCGCGCTGTCATCTATAATTGACAGTACTTTACACAGTTCAGGAACATCATCTCTTCAATCCTTTATCTTCAACAGACCTTTAATCTTTCCCTTTTTATGCATGAGATCAACAATAATGCAGAGAGCACAAGACAGTGGGAGGAGGGGTGGTTAGAGGAAGCCTGCTTGTAGCTGCCACTGCTGTCTGTCCTGCCGCCTGATCAAAATTCAGCAGCCAGCAATATTTAAGTATATGACACATTTTGGCTATGGGTTGTGAAAACTTCAACATCGGGCTTGAGGCACTTTACATACTAACAGGGTCCTAGTCTGAGAGTTTTATGTGAACTGAATACTGCCTATGTCTTCTTTAAATATGCAGTTAAATTAAGATTGTTGTAAGGTATATATAATTCACCAAATTTATTGAAACAACAGCACATGAGCGTGTTTACCACTGTGTGCTCTTTGACAACTGACCAGTAGTAGCTGTCCACCAATACCTCACTGTAGAAAATTCACACTTGTTCATAGAGGACCCCAGGGGACAGTTCCTGTGTGTGTTTGTTCACTTGCAGCCTTATTTGTGCTGAATGAGGGTTAATATTTGGAGCGACATGAAAGGCGTTTGATTAGCCCGTGCCTCACCTGCTTTTCCTCCCGTTGTCTAAATCCTTTGTCTGTTTGTTTCACATCACATCGCCTAAAGGCTCAGCTGCATATTCATGGGTCCTGAGCCTGCAAAAAAAAAAAAATCCCTCCAAATATTTAATATTATTTTGTTTTCAAAGGGGGGGAAATAACAAACGAAATAAATGTAATATTAAACACTGCGCCAATTACAACATAGACAAGAGTCCTTGAAAACACATGTTGACATTTAGCACACGCCGTGTCCCCACTATTGACATTTTTGAGATCTGTATTTGCATTCAGCTGGAGTGAGCAGTATATACTCTTACTCTTTCTCACACACACACACACGCACACACACACACACACACACACAGGCCCATCGTAGGGTGTGGCCACAGCTAATAATTGTTTGTGGTTTGCCCATTAACTTTGAATGATCATTTTTGCTGCACTGCGAAGCCTCTCTATTTCTCACACCCTCATCCTAATTCAATTATCTCACCCACTTGTATTTGTCACTGCCTGATTTGCTGCTGAATGAGCTGTCATTATGTGTGCCTAATGACAATGCATATTAGTGGACCGTAATAGTAATTGAGCTGGATCCCTGTTACAAAGGTACAAAATGACCTGGGCTCTGTGTGAGAGAACCCCCACCCTTTACCTCTCCTACTCCTGCCACACACCCCTTTTGGTTTAGGTGAGGTGGGGGCATATTTCACTTAAGTGAGGGGGATAATTGAATTGAACCCCCACACCTCCATCACCACCCCACCCCCACTTTTGCCTGCTCTCTTTTTAAAGACTGAAAAAAACAAAAAACAATAATGTGCTATCTGTGGCTTTGACAGTTTTTTCCCACACAACACACAATTTTCTCTTCTCCCACGACACTGTTTAGTGTCGCTAATGGTGACGATAAACAAACCATGAGGTGGCCAAACTCTTTCAATCATCTAATGATAGTAACACAAATTTACTTGCATTTTGAACACAACAAAATATAGTTGCGTGTTTTTTTCCAACCGAGCTTTCCTATTTTAATTTGTTCTTTATTGTGTGTGCTGTGTAGTTTGGACATAATTGTATTATTATTCTGTTGTGGTGATAACGTATGCGTTTCCCTCTGTAGTTTAACACCAGTGACCTCTGTCCTCTCCATGTTATCTACCTGAGAATATGTCTTCTGTCTGCGTTTGTCTGTTGTCTGTTCATACACAGGGATACATGGCTGCTAATGGTCTCATGCTGCTCTGGCATAACAAACATTGCTATTGTTTAGTAATTAATATCCGCACATGAAAAAATGTAAACACTTCTCCTACTGTGAGGCGCTTCAGATAAAAATACCTTCAACAAACAGTCCCTTTGTCTTAAATAATGATTGGTAGTTCAGTTAAAGATATCTTATTTTAAATCCATCTGACCTTTAACATCTACTGTTAATATAGATCTGACTGTTAGATGCAAGTAGAGCCTGGAACCAGAAAGACAGGAAACGGAGTAGAATTAAAAGTTTGTCACAGGACTAGTGCAGCACTGTAGGAAGCTATAAATACACTTTCATCTCTCTCTCTCTCTCTTTCTCTCTCTCTCTCTCACACAGACACACACACACGTACCGACATTAAGACACAGACACGGCTCACACATAACGCACAGCCCCTCTCACTATTATTAGCTCTGTAAGAACAAAAGAATTTCTCTGGTAATAGAGCCAAGCTGAGAGTGTGTATGCCAGGCCTCTGCCAAAAAAAGTGTTTAAAGATTTAGTTTCCATAAGTTGGCTTCGGACACAGGACTCATAAATATTTAGCCATTAGGAGGACCTTCTAAAGAGCACTCCCCATTCTTCTCCAGCGCAGCACGCTGCCTCTCTCTTTCTCCCCCTCTCTTTCTGGGAATGAGGCATGACGTGAGGGACGTTTATTTCTAACACCTTAGATCCGAGAAGTCGGGACGGGTGCTTCCCGCCAACATACTTCAGTTTGATTGGTTTAACACATCGACAATTAGAGAAAGGCAGATCTGGTGCACTGGTTTTGAGATCAGTGAAAAAAAAAAGTGGCGTGACGGGAGAAAGTTTTGGCAGGGTTGAAGGCGTGAACACTTGCGTGAGGTTTTTTTTTTTTTTTTATAAAACTTAAAATGAGTTGAGGACAGGTGCACATGTGGATGTGTGTGTTAAAAGTCTTATGTCTGTTATATATGGTCACACATACAGAATGCATTTATTTAGGATGTTTTTAATCTGTGTGCAACAAAAAATAATTATGATATTTAAAATTTTCACATGTATGAAGTGTTTGGTTTGTTTTTTTTTTTAATCAAAAGATTTGATCGCCGTTCATGTGTAGACAAAGTTTAATGAGCCTTGGCTCAACTCAGTACTGTTACTATTTTATGTGTGTGTGTGTGTGTATATATATATATATATATATATATATATATTAATGACAGAGCCATACATCATTCCTGAGTCTACATTTTTGCAGAAAGCTGTTATAAATCTGATTGAGTGTGCGCTGCAGGAAATGCTATACAAGTGGAGATAGCAGTGTATTTTTCACATAGAGTTTCTGGGAATATGCAGTGCCAGGTATATTGGTGGTTGATAATTCTATCTGAGTGCTTGTCAGTTCGTGAGCATATTCCAGTGTCGTTGTATAGTGAGCGCTAAAGGGGAGGAAACACATGTGTTTGTCTCTCACTGACATTTGCTAGCACAGCTAACACAGGGCTGGTACGCCGACACCCCTCCCATCCCCTGTTCTCTTCTGTCCTGCCATGAACCCCTCCACCCTCCCTGGTGCCAACCACCAACCAGACAGCTTTGTGAGTGCTAAAGGACAAACACACTACAAAAAAAAAAAACATTTTAACAACCTTTAAAGAAAGCTGCCGGCAATGTTTGGAGGTGGTTCCTCTAATGACGACAGGCTCAGTGAGGATGGGTTTTTTCTACATTTAAGACAAGAATAGAAAACCAGTTATTGTTAAGTACTGCATGTAGTGCATGTGAGTTGGCTGACTTAAGCAGAAACAGAACAGAAGGAAAGTGGAGACAACTATTTCACAACATAAACAAATAAATGAATGAACCGAATGGCATGAATTAATTTCGCGGAGTAGAAATTCAACCAAATTCAACCTATGACATCAAACCAGCCACTGTCTGATGCATCAAAATTAATTCTAAATTAAAATGTAAAAGAATCTTAAGGAAAATATACATATACTTAGGCACAGATAAAAAGAAAAACAAACATCCAAATCTCTTCAAAACAAAAAAATGCATAACAAGAAAAAAAAACCTCTATGTAGTTTTGGAGAGCACAAAATTACATTAATCTAAGAAACTTTTAAAAAATGTGGGAAAAAAAATAACTGTCACGCCATCTTTGTGAAGACTGTGAACAGACGGCTCTTAAAAACAGGTCTTCTAATGTTCCTGTTTGTGTTGCTGAGCATGAGGGTGGACATCACATGATTATGACTTTGTGTGTGCGTGTGTGTGAGAGTGACTCACACTATAGCTGGTCCAGTGCTACCCTCTCCTCCATTGTTCCAGCGTTGGGATGGCTGGCCTGACTCCCACCACAAACACAATGGGAGGGAGAATTTAGCAGGGCGATCGGGACTATTGATGATTCATATGTTTATATCTCACCTTCCTAACTCTACTCCCTTTTCACCACAGCCATCACACCCCCACCCCTTTCCTCTCTACACCCTTTAATAAAAAGGATGTGTGTCTGGTGTTGAGACAGTGAGCACTTTTGTGTGCCTTGTCAACACACAACATACAGAGACTAATAATGTAAAGGAAAACACCATGTCAGAGATTATTTGCTTAAATAGCTGTATGAATGCTGCTATTCAGGTGAGATAATATACCTTTGGATATGTTAAACCATTCAATATAAAAGAGTTGTTTTCTGATAAATCCTCTTATTTTTTGCTGTACACCCTTTAACTTTATTCCTAGATAGGTACTACATTTCCTACAATGCCTTTTAACAACATTCAGGAAAGAGATAGGATCTTGTTGGATTCAATCAGACACGGACGTGACGGACAAGGGCAGCTCACGCCAAAACATAAAACAGGAGCAGCGTTTGTGAGACGCAGCTCTGTGGCACTGACATGGGAATAGCCACTAAAAATCAAAGTGCTGCCTCAAAAATGACTCCAGAAGTGGAGCCCATTTGGTCCTAAGAGGCCCAAAGCAGTTACAAAGGCAAAGTATTGTCCTCTTCTCGTTCCCAACAGCAGCTATAACACAATAGCATGTGACTCAGAACTAGAGGTTGTTACATGCTGAAGGTGACGTCTCTATTTTAAAGAGGATATTATTGTTTCGAATCTGTCTAGAGCAAAATGCTGTGTAACTTTATACGTATATTTAGTCCGTCCACCTGATAAAAGTGGAGCAGAAAGGAAAATACCCGTGACATTTTGAAATGTGGCTTTACTGTTTATTTTAGTCATCTAGGGACAGGTTTTTGGGGGGATCCAGACAGGTTTTTCTGCTTCTCTGTCTCTTTCCTCTTTTTTTCAGTTTTGTCTCTCTGCATGTAGCGGGAATGGCAAAAGCAGAACTGGGGGCCATTAAGTTGAGGAGGAACTGTATTAGAAGTCTTGTTCCCTGGGAAAGCTCCCAGCTGAGATGGGACAGCCATATTGGATAAACAGATGGCCGGGAAGAGGAAAGGACAGGCGAGGAAAACAGAGGTGAAACAAAGAGGGGAGATGAGAGAGGAGACGAGTAGGGGAGGAATGTGGAGGGAGCAGAGCAGAGGGAAGGAAAGGAGAGGAGAGGAATTAACAAAGAGGTAAGAGAGAGAAAAAATTAAAAGTGATGGAGTGATGAAGGAGGAGAGGAGATGTTTAAAGATGTTTTTCAAATTCAAATTGTCAAAACATGTAGCAAAGCTGCTGAATTTCTATTAGATGTTTATGCCTTCTAAAGGGTCTTTTCTGGATATTTTTTAAAATATATATTTTTCATATTTTTGTTACTTTTCAGAACAATATGAATAGCATAAGTCACAAACTAAAATGTTGAGTTTTTTTCAATTTTCATTATATTGTTTTATAAATTAGAAGTAATAACATAATTATAATTATAATAGGAAGTAGAATTATTTGCTGTCAGTTTATTTGACCTCTCTAAGCAGCAGCACGTCAGTCAATCACACACTATGACAGATGCCCAGGGTGGAGCAGTAGGAGGAGGAGGGAGGTGATGTTCACATCTCACACCTGAATATTTTCCACTTATAGATTTACCTGAGTGAATAATGTAGGGTTCTCTGATGCTCCCCTCAATGCCCCTCTGCATAATTTCACCCCCTCCTTACCTTCTCACCATCTACATCCATAAATATTACATGAATTTTCTTTGGTGAAATTATCCTTACACCATCCACTCGACCATTTCAGACTGGAGGGGTCTACAGTCTTAGTTATCGTCCTTCCACAAACACACACACAAACACACCTTTTTACAGGACCTATCCAGGAGCAGTTTAATTTTCAAGGTGCAACCAAGTGTGTGTGTGTGTGTGTGTGTGTTGGGAAGGGAGGGGTGTATTACTCCTGCCCAGCTTTGACCGTTGATTGCACCTTTTCTTTTTTTTCCTTCACACCCCATAACTAAGTGGAAATTAATAAGCCGTTTTAGGCGTGATCCGTGATCCCTGGGAAGTGGTATATCTATACTGGCCTACACACACACATATATATACACACACACACACAAACAAACAAAAATAAACACACACACACACACACACACACACACAGATTTTGAACCTGAAGCTGCAGTGTCTTGTCACAGAGGTCAACCCCCCCACCCCTCATACAACCCCCCCAGCCCCTCAGCCCCCCATCCCCCCTCCACCACCACCCCCACCTCCCTGAACTCCAATCCTGACAAACTGCAAGCATGATGGGGTGGCGGCCGCACGCAGTTTGCAAAGATTTGTAACTGTGTCCCTGGTCCATTGCATTTGAATTATTCTGCTGGTTGTGATGCACCCTCACACATACACACACTCATACTATGCTTGCTTTACATTAGCTGGAGAAAAAAAAGAATGTGTAGAGAAGGACACAGAGAGAGTGAGGAAGAGGGATGTAGAGAAGGAGACAGGGAGTTTAAATGAGTTACAGAGGGAGAAAGAGAGAGAGAGAGAGAGCAGAGCGGAGACTGTGACATGAGATTGAAAATGAGCAGCAGAGAGGGGAAGAAAGACAGAGTGAATGATTTAAAGTGAGAAAAGACCTGGTGACCATGAGAGAAAGAGAGGACAGACATCAGAGATGGAGTTAGAGCCAGAGAGAGATATCGGGAACAAAGATGGAGAGAGGGAGAAAAAAGTTGACTCTGAGAGATAAAGAGAGCCAACGAGAGACAGAAAGAGAGAGGGAGAGAGAGAGAGAGAGAGGATATAATGAAGGACAGCCAGAGAAGGACAGAAAGAGGGAAATGAGGAAGAGAAGAGGGTGAGGGGGGTTAAATGGGAAGATGAACAAGGGGCTGTAAGAGGCAGCGACCAAGGGCAAGAGGAGGAGGAGGAGAGGGGCATGGTGAAGGACAACAGGGGAGGGTGAAAAGAGGACCGGTAGGTTGGCGGGGTGGGGTGGAGGGGGTGTAAGGGGGGAACAGGTGGAAGGTTAATGGGCCTGGAGCGGATCCACCAGACGCTCTTGGGCTTGATATATGGGCCCGGGGCCTGGCGCGGGGCGTAGGCTTTCAAAGATATATTATTTCATTTGAGGAGTAGCACCATTCTGGCCGACAACCCCCCACCCATCCTCACCCATGCTTCCACCAACACCCCCCACAGCCCAGCATTTGTCCAGTGATAGATGACATGCCCCCCCACACCCCCCCATCTAACACACACATGCACAAATACACATACAGTATTTTGCCCCCCAAACACACAAACAAACACACTCTTTCTCCTGTACAGTGTTTGCTGTTATTATTGCCAGGGGAGTCAGGTAAATTTCCTCTTAATTTTGTCTCTGTCTTTCTTTCTGTCTTTCTATCTTTCTTTCCTCCCTTCTTTCTTTCTTTCTTTCTTCACCCCTCCCCTCTGTCAGTCTTTCTCCCAGGCTGTAGGCGAGTCTTACGGCCGCCTGTGTGTTTTTTTAAGTTGCTATTTTAGTGGTAACAATATCTGTTTGATCAGCAGCAGTGGGTCGGAGCAGGAGTTTGGTGGTGGTAGTTGGGGAGTGGGGGTTTACGGGGGAAGGAGATGGTGGTAGGGGTTCACAAAGGCCTCTTTTCATTCATAAATTATTGATAATCACGCAATACATCACTCTCTCTTTTTCATAAATACTGTAAAACGGCCCTCCTGATTTTTTTCTTCAATACTACCAATACAAAATGGAAAAAGTCAATTTTTGGATCATTTTTAAAGACATACTGAGCAGTCAGTCAAAACAAGAGTGTAAATCACATAACAGAGGCTGCTCTGTACCTGGATGGTTTCATGTTGGAGCGGTTGAATGTGGTCCTTCTGTTCAAATGTCCCATAGTGTAAGACACTCAGACCAGGAAGCACTACTCCCTCAGGTCCCAAAGGTTAAACATAACATGTACGTGCACTCTGTGAGTCTCAGGGGGATAGTGGTAACTGAAGAAGTCTTTATTTCACTGTGTGTACCATGACAGGATAGCAATTGCAGACCTGTGTTTAGTGTGAAACTCTTTTGGCATAATATTTTTCTCTATATATCAGTATTTATTTCCTAGCCAAAGTTATTTTCCAAAGCATTTTCCAATAGTTATCTGCCATGCTTTGGCCATTTGACTGCAGACGATCACTGATCTAGCAAAAATCAAAATTTCCACTGTCTTCCTCATGTCCCCTGATGGTTGTAGACAAGGCTTTAAGATACAACCTTTCCAAATACTGGAATGGTCCCCTAGGTCCAACCCCAGGGGACTACAGGAGGCCGGAAGGAAGAACAGGAAACTTGTTAAAAGAGAAGATTTAAGGTCACCCATCCCAGAGGAGCGGCAGCTTTACGGAGACGACGGGGGATGGGAGGTTTTAGCATGCGCAAAGTCTGCTCATCTACTTGTTGCTTTGATGAGGGATGAAAGGCTGTCATGAAGTACAAGTTTACAGAGCTCCGGGCCATGATAGACTCAACTTTCCTCAACATCATTTCCTTTTTGTTGTTCTTATTTCTCTTGTTCTAACTCACTCATGTAATATTAATTTTTTTATAGTTTTAATGTTTAAATGAGATTTTCTCTCAATATGTGAAAATGGTGAGAGGATCATCGCTTGCAGCCACTGCCAAAAATGCTACTAAACCTGTAGAAGAGATGTTTTTTAACTTCCATCTGTCTTTCTCCATCTCACCTTCATCTTCAAACTGCTGCTGATAAGGGAGCAAAGAAAAACAAAAAAATTGCCTCCACTTCCCCTATAGTTTTTTCATTTTCAAGCAAGTTAACACAGCCTGATTCACATTTGCGAGCACTTTGGGCATTCGGCAGGAGAAAGAGCTGGCTGTGTTTAAGTCTTGTTTGAGAACGATCAGGGTAAAAGCCTTTTTTATTGGCAGGTCATGCTGCTTGTTAAGACGGTGACGCAGGTGACTAGGCTGTGCCGTTAGCCTCGGCGCCCCCCCAAACTAACACAGTTGTTGTTTCACAAGTTGCCAACAGTCAGTCAAATCAGCAGGTAGAGAGCAACAGATTGAAAAGCAGAGAGAAAGTGGGGAATGAGAGACAAAGAAAATGGGTAAACAAAGTGGATATGGGGACTTGATTTAGTTGGCCAGGCTGCTAACAAATCAACTTAACAGTGTGCAAACACTTTATACCTTCCACCGAAGTGCACAGCAACTCCTTTTTTCAGCTGTCCATAGTTTTGAGACATGTTAAATCTACAGTTCATGAAAGAACCTTCCCAATGTGCCTCCCTTTAGAAACTTTGCAAGCCAAAAAAAAAGTGGTGTCCATTGTTCACAGCAGCAGGGGACAAATTCAAAGTGATCCTTGTAAAAAGTATTGTTATCTGTAGGTGGATGAGTCAGGTGAGTAGTAAATATACAAACAGACATGCAGTGACAGAAGCATTTTGCTTCTAAATAGCTCCCCACTATAGGGTTTCCTGTGGGTCAAAGGGGCCGAGGTGTGGCTGCTGCAGCCTTACACCAACCCTCGACCTCTAAGCTAAACTCACCACACAAAACTATGCAAACCTGTCAGCTAATTTATCTTCCTCTTTTACGCCTGCCTGCATTTCGTCAATGTAAAAGACACAGTTCGGAAAGTATCAAAGCACAAATAGCTGCAAAAAGGACATCCAGTCGAAGGATTTCTCTGTAATGAGACACATTCAATGATTTCATGTATTTATATCATGCACATAAATTAGTTGACTCTTTATAAATTCCATATTATTCAACATTAATAATATTTCTAATAATAATCAAGAAATGAATATGTCATTAAAATGTCTGGGCAATGATTGAATCTCATCAAACTGAATCTCATCAAACTCATCAAACTGTTGAAAAAAAAATCCTTGAAGTAAAACAGCAGGAAATACAACAATGAAAATATGAAGAGACATGCATAGGCCAAAATCTTTTCTAACTTTTGGGATACTTAAAGGCAAACTTCCACAGGCAAAGACTTTGTTCCCCAAACAGTTCTGTGAAACACAACCCTTCAACTGGCTTTCAAGTTAGTGTTAAAAAAAAAACAAGAAACAAAGTGCCCCTAGCTTCTTATGTTCTGATGTTGCGTGGCCTCAATTATCTGCATGTAATCCAGCCTGCCGAGAGGTTGTGCCTGTGTCTGCTGCTTTCGTCACTGGGCTGTCAACAGTTGTCTCCCAATGTCTATTTTTGATGCTTATTTACAGCTTGTCTATTCTGGACAGGGAGTGGGGAAGCTTTTGGGCAGGGGGGAGAGGGTCCAGGAGACAATAGATAAGACAGTGGTGGAGCGGAGTAGACAGCTTGCCGGGTAGTTTTACAACTCAAGAGTTGAGGCGTATTTATATTCAACTGGTAAGGCCGGTGATTGAATTTGCACGGCGATGACTGATGTGTGCAGTTCATAGGAGTAACATTAGACATTGTGGTTGTGTTGTGACGACGGGTAAGAAATTTCAATGGGGCCGCACGCCAAACAACGACCCAGCCGAGAAAATGGCTTTAGCTGTGCTGGCAAAGTAGGACAAAGACACCTGTTCCCTATCCCCACTTTCAGCGTTCCTTTCTTTGCTGGTTTTAATTTTCCTCCTGCTCTCCTTATTTCATTTACACTACACCAGGACTTTTTATCACTCTCACACCATTCCCTCTTCCTCACCTCTCAGTCTGTCAATCTCTTTCTCTATTTCTCCCAAAACGCCATAACTGTGAACCTGGCACGAGCCACGGTTAAATGGTTCCATACATATGCAATAAAGGCATGGCACTAATAATAGGCATTACAGTACTGCGTTCTTTTAGGATTGCGCCCTCCCAGAGGGGGGATAGAAAGAGGCTTTTCAACCAAGCTGAAACAATGACGAGCAATAAACCATATATGCTGAAAGGAGGACTAGCTGAGAAAGGTGTCGACAACACCGTTAAAACCTCTGGAAATGAACCAGGCTCACTGAACGAAAACCAAAAAAGACGCAGTTTTCAGGTGGCAAGCCGCAGTCTCACCTTCCCTTAGGCCAATACTTTATACACCACATGTTGCACTGCACTTCCTGTCATCAACAGCACCACCAGGCCTCATACTGCTGCAGCAGTGCTCTAGAAATATGCCCTTTCTTCTAATGCAGATGCATTCATGGCAGTTTCTGTCCGATGAGACCTGGAGACGCACTTCAGGGAGAAACAGAGCTCCATCTGTTCAGCGGCCTCGCGGTTTTGATGCCTCATCTTCCTTGTACTTCAGCTGTTAACATATCACAAGAGCTCTGGAAATGCTCAATTAGTTAATTTAGACATTTAATTTCAGCCTCAAAGGCTGTGATCTCTGGAGCTGTGCCACATTTGGATGTGAATTCACAGCTGTCTGCTTTAGAAAAATCCTTTAAACTCCCCCTCATCATCAAAATAAATAAATAAACAACACACACCCATCCCGGTGCGTCAGTCCTTAATGGGAATCTGTGTCTCCCGCCCTTTCAGAACAGAAAGCATCAGAGCGTCAGTCTCTGCATTTTAAACCAGCTTTAGTCTTTCGTAAGCTGCATTAAGGTATATTATATACTTCATTTGTCTGTGTGTCTGTGAGTATACCATATATGTAATATGTAGTACACTGTCTCTACTGTTCTAAATAATACAAAAGGAGAAAGCCCTTAGCTTGTTGTCGTCATCATCTCCTCTATTCCTTGTCTTGTTCTCCTCTTAACGCACAGACAGCCTGACAAGGATTATGGGGTCATTTCCCACTGTCTGTCAATAGAAACACAAACACACACACACACACAGCTACACATGCACTTATGTTCATGTGAATGCATGCATTCTCACTTGCATCTGACAAAGTCATGACCTTTTAATAAAGTAAAGACAAAATACCATCTTTAACCAACATGCACAGAGAAATGTGCATCTAGTCACACCTTGACCTACACTGACCTGCCCACCTTCTTATATTACATCCCATCCACACTGGCTTTCATGCCTAGCACACCAAGTCATAAATTGCAGCATTAACTCAAATAATGATTGCACAGCTTGGAAATTCAATGGTAGTGGCTTAATGTCCAGGAATCACCAGGTAAATTAAGCTCTCTCTCTCTGTGTGTGTGTGTGTGTGTGTGTGTGTGTGTGTTTGCTTGGGATTCTGTAGATGGATCAATAGGATTTCTATGATCAGTAACTCCCAGCCAGAAACCTTATGAACAGTGTGCTCATTTTACATTTGGATGGCGTTCATCTTCCCTGTCCGCATTTGACATAGGAGGGGAGGTGTAAAGATGAGAGTGGTTTGGCGGGAAGCTAATCGAGCAGGAAGATGCACGTGTATGCATTTCACTGTGTGTATGCAAGTATGGATATTACTGTCAAGCATTTTGGTATGTGTGTCTCTATGAAAGGATGCAGGTCTTGACATGATTGCATCTAAGTGTGTGTGTGTGTGTGTTTGTGTATGTGTTGGAGTGAAATGGAGGAAGGATTACTTTTGGGAGATACTGTTCCCTGGGCTGCATGTGTATTAGCGGTCTAATGTTCATGTGAATAATTGATTAGGGCTTCTCTGTGTTTTTGATAATTAGTTGATAGCTTCTTAGCTCTAAGCCCTGAGATTTCAATTCTGTGTGTAGGTGAGAGAGTATGAAAGTGTGTGTATGTGGTGGGGGTAGGGAGTCCACCTCCATGGTATCCTGAAAACAATAACTTTCAAAGAGAAAAGGAAAAAAAACTCAATTCCTTTAAGCCATGCACTCATGGATTAACTTTCCTCAGAAAGGAGGCAATAGTACATACATTTCTTTCTCATAACCCACTTTTTTTCCAGGAGTTCCCTTTCATTTTTTTTCTATAGGGCTCTCCATATGATGTCTGAATAAAGCTGAGCTCAACTCACCTTGCCTCTACACTATATTATCAGGCTGACTGACTTGAGTCTTCTCAGACATTTCATATGTGCATATAGTAAAAAAGCAAAAAAAAAAAAAAAAAAAACACCTGCCAGACATTACCTGAAAAATTTGTACATATCTAGTAAACAGAGTAGCAGTTGCAGACAACAATAAACATTGCATGCATGAAAAAATATCCATTGAAATTCAAGTCTGGCCTCTCACTGGTCCGTTCTCTTGCCTTATTGATTTTTCTATCTTTCATATGCTTATGCATCAAGTAAAAACGGAATAGGAAAGTTTGGGTATGCTTGGTTCATCCTCAAATCCCTGCGCTGATATCAGACAGAAAAGAGAGTTTGTTGCCATCGTCAGCGACCTTGAGAAAACAAGACGTTCTTCCCCCTGCAACACACAGACCCACAGAGATACTTTGTTTTTCCTGCCTCATGAATGGCATAGCAGCCTTCTTGTGTATTCTCAGAGTTATGTGTATGTATGCTTACACTGGCTTAAACTAACAAATTAACCATACATACAATGACCCATTATTTTTGACAACTGTCGTATCAAGATTCTTCAGCGTTGTTATTTATTTAACACCTACTTACATACTCATTACTGGCACAAAGTTACACTGGCCCTAACTACATTTCCTTTATCTGTAGTAGCCTTATACTGATGGTGTGTTGAGACAAGGCCCAGGCAAAGCGCTTATTAGGACCTTGTCTTTTTTCCTCTCATGTAAACAAGGCTCAGGACAAAAGGATGCTGTAAAAAATGAAAGGACAGATGGGGGGACGGCAAGGAGGGAAGGAGGGCATGTCCAATCATTGGCCAGGTTTTTGTTTTCCCTTTCTACTGCAAGACAAGAAGATGAATGTCAGCATTTGTAGACAGATGAGAAGATGTGAAGACGGGGAGAGGGAGTGAGCATGGCCAATCGAAAGCAGAGTGTTCTCAGGGTCAAAGGTCAGCCTCCAGAGTCTGTTAATGCAGTCACCGTGGGAACCGATCAATCTCAGTGCCTCGGCATTATCGATCAGACTTGGGCACATGCACACGTGGACACACACTTAGACATAGACTAGCCAGATTCGTTCTGACACACACAAACAGCACTCACTCTCACAAACCTTTCTACTGTCAGTCTAACAAACAGTGCATGAGCACTGAAAAACACACATACACTGAGAACACCTTGCATAAGGGTTTTCAGACACGTAGAGGTTGTAGACAATCACTGTCCTGACAGAAACACTTGAAGAACAGGATTTCTTTGACTATATTTGAATTTGTGTTTTGTGTTTTTTTTTTGTTTTGTTTTGTTTTGTCAGTAACTAAAATGCTGCATAGTCAACCTGGTCAAATAATGCTACAATAATACACTCAATGTCTTTGTTAGTACAAGGACAGTAATGACCACATTTAATAACGCTGAAAAAGATGAATTTCATTTTTAACATTCCTCAATAATGTTCTTCATAAAATGAAGAACATCATCACAACTACACCACAACAAATAACCAGATAACTTGTGGCTTCATCAAGGGTATATAGGAACAACTTTGTAGGATTTAAGTCCTTATTGATTTCCTTCTATCCTACTTAAATTCAGTGCAAAAAAGAATAAATCAAAGGGCTCCAGATCCTTATGTTCCTCATGTCACATAATTTGACACGTTTGCACTAATTCTGGGTTTAAAATCTTTAAAAAATCACAGTCTTTGCTGTAGCTGTCATGCACTATGTTCCACCCATTTTCCAGCTCTATATCCTTTGTGTCCTAATAACAACTGTTCACTATATTTTTGTCTTTGTTTCAAAGGACTGTGTGCTCTCTATTCCCTCATGTTCCTCTTTAAAACTTTGAGGCCAAAGAAAATCCACAAGACCATAGCACTGTTGTTACACTTAACTTGCTGAAGAGTACCCTGAGTGAGCACATATTGCTCAGTGCATTGCTGCATGAATAGATAGTCCAAGTAAGTTTGTCAAAAGTGAGTTTGGCTAAAGTAAAACTGACTAAAATACATAACCACAAACAGCAAAATAAGTTGTTTGTTCTTCTACAAAAAACGGTCTACTTGAAGTCAGAGAAACACTTTTCTTTAGATACAAGGCCTTCTTGTGACAACAGTGATATTTTCTGAGCTCACATATGGCTGGTGGCATTTCTATGGCTGCTTAGGGACATAATAACAGTCTAGAGTTTCTGTGTGCTCAGTTGGACATAAATCCGCAGGCATTCTCCACTACCTGATATGTTGGATTAGAGATACACGCAACCAACAAACAGGTGCCAGTGACATGAAATGCTGATGAGCATGCATACAATGATATATATATATATATATATATATATATATATATATATATATATATATATATATATATATATATATATCGTGCCTATGGCATCAGTCATGGTACAGTCATCATACTGGTAATGTTGATTAAAGCATAGATTTAAGTAATTACTTTTTTTTTCTTTCCTCCTAAAAAAAACCTCAGTTCACTATGAAGCACAGTGGCAAGTTACCAACAGGTGTGTGAGAAGCAAAGAGCATATTGCTTTACGTTCCAACCTTGTCTGCTGGCTGACAAATCTAGTTTCACTGAAGCTAGCTGTGCAGCGTATTATCACCAGTATTATCGTTCCTCTCTTCAGCAAGCAACCACCAGCTCCACCTGCCACCTGCTCATTTTCCCAGCATTCTTATCACCCCAACACACTCTAGGATTGAGGCCCAAATGGACTGTGTGCCATGATAAACCCAAGCTGGTTGGGAAGAAGGTGAAGGGAGGGGTAGGAAGTAAGGAGGAGATTTCTGTCTGTACAACAGAAACATGGGGGCCAAAAGCTCACCTCTCCCCGGCCATGAGGTCACATAGCTGTGCCACTGTTTCTAATGAATGCACATTTTTTTTAGAGAGGCCATCAAAACTGATTGTAAAAAAAAT
Organism: Polydactylus sextarius; assembly: GCA_016801845.1. NCBI lineage: Eukaryota > Metazoa > Chordata > Actinopteri > Polynemidae > Polydactylus > Polydactylus sextarius. Next base: position 17,782,997 of record CM028910.1, read on the forward strand.
GATGATAGTAGGGTTCATTATGTATTTGCTACCCAGTCTGACCTAAAACAACACACTGGAACACAATATTCAATAGTGACCTGATTTTTTTTAAAGGAAAATTTATCTCCCTTGTAATTTGGCCTTTGTTAAAACAAGAGGGAAGGTAATAAAGAAATAAATAGACTGATAAAATCTGGTCTTGGGTCAACAAGGGTTGCATGTGTTTCCACGGGAAAAAAGTATCAACCATTTCATGATTTGTGAAACACTGATGACCAATTAGTTGAACAAAATCCTATTGTTGTTGATGAAACCCCACGCTGAGATTCTTTTCAATTAAATTACCAAACTAAACTGGAAATGAGCTACAGTACGTTCAAGCACGACATAATTAAATTTTCGCAGCACTCTGAGAACAACAGGCGCTGTTCTAGGTGAATTAATGCCTGTTCCCAGGTGAATACAGGGCCTGTTTGGCTCAAGGCGAACAGATGCCAAGACAGGACTGCACCAAAGGATGGCTGCTAGAGACGCACGTGCATTGATGTCAGCTTCAAATCTCACCTGTAGTACTCCGAGACAGCATTGATTCCTGTCCAACAGAGAGAAACAGAAAGACAGAAGCACAGCTATTGTTTATGTACGAGTCGTTTGAGGCAGATAAACTCATCGTCTGTGTGTGTGTGTCTGTTCTCCCCCCTGCGTTAAAAAGAAGAAGAAGAAAAAAAAAACATGATTCTCTCCATTCATTAAGGCTCCACAGAAGGAGATTCCATTAATCTGTTCATTAGGCCACATCAAAAATGGAACTACTTATTAAAATCAGATCCAGCTGTGTACTCTCGTTAAAGCTCGCCGTACCGTACGAAGCTTAACAATGCTCGTGGCACTAGACCAAAACCCAGCCACAAGAAAGGGGGGAAAAAGATTCTACTACATTGGCCTGTTTTGACTCAACACACCATGATAATTGCTCTACTCTTAGCAGGGGGCTATGAATAAACATTACTTCTGTCAGGGAGCGTTTGAATGCTCCATTTCCAATTAATTTACATTTGCCCAGAAATGGAGGGAATATCTGCTCTTAATCACTATGTTTTATTTTCTCAATTTTCCCCAAGTCTTTTCTCATTCTCTCATTCCCTGTCTGGCACTTTCATTCCCCCTCTCACCCTCTCAGCCTCTCTCTCTCTTTCTGACTCTCTCTCTTTCCCTGGAAAATCCCATTAATCTCAGCCAGTGGTTTTGAACAAAAGCTATGGGCTAAGCGATTGATCTGGGCATTGATCCCACTCGCCTGAACGATCATAAAGGTGTTAAATTGGTTTCTTGGAGGATATGTATTTTTCATTGCTGGCTGCTGCAAGTAGAAGTTCCTGCTTGAAATTTCTCTCATTTTTTTAAACCAAACACTGGTGATGATATTAAAATATTAAATAGATCACACCTTGAAAAGTAGCCTTAAATGGGGATTTTGAGGCCAGTTTGAAGTGATTTTTGGGGAGCGTGTTTTCTGCATGAGCGTGAACCTCAGAAGCTAAATCCTTATAATGAGTTTTGCCCCATCCAAGGACAGGTAGAGACATGGGATTGTCAAAACGTGCACAGTGGAAGCAGACATAGCTATCTCTTTCATTTATATTTCAGTAAATTATTTTTGTAATTTATGAGGTATGGCTAAATTTGTGTCTTTCAACCACAAAAGGGTTACATTTAATTTTTATCCAAAGTCACATAAACAATTTCAGAATAAGGTTTTATCATGGGGAGGCACTGAAAGAACAAGACTAGGTCTGCATTTTGAGAAAGATAAATCTTAAAGTTCATCGGCAGCTCATTAAGTTGGTTTGATTGCAGGTTGATCGTAGGTACACAAGAGTTAAAAGAGAAAATATATGAGTTTCAGCTAGTATTTAAGATCAGAAAGCAAATTTAAGTCAAATTTTATTTTAATACATCTCCTTTATTTTTTAGGAAACTCACATTGAGGTTTATCTTACTATAGTAGTTAAATTCCAGTAACAACAACCAAAAAGCAGTTATTCAAACTTTTTGTAAGTTTAGTTTGTGTGTTAGAGGCAACAGTTGTCATAGAAAGATTACTAATACTTTCTTGTGTAGTTACATTAAAACTTCTTTGATTACTTTCTTTGTTCTTTTATAGCTTTAATAAAGACATCTGAATTTAGCTTTTGTCCCCTTCTTGAATATAGGACCACAAAAACAGATGTAAAGGAAATAAAACTTGGACAAGGTTTGTTATGTTAATTATCGTATGGCAAACATAGATAACAGTGATAATTATAGCATTTTATGTATCACTTAGCAAAATGGGGAAGTGACAATAACAACAACAAGTTTATTTCCTAATGAGTCAGCATTGCTGAAAACACCTACTACTACTAAACTACAAAACAAGTAGGAACTATCAGCGTTATCTTAATTTTCCATGACTATGTTGTGTGATAAGGATTAACAAACTAAATATATTGCTTCTGTGAAGTTCAGCAAACTGCTCATTTGAACTTTGTATTATCATATTATGACTAAATCAGTTTTATTGGCTATAATCAGCCACTGGCAATCAGCCAGTGTTTTATTGACTGTTTCTCTACACAGAGATAAAATTTAAGACTTGCTTGTATGAAAACATAAAACGAACCGGTCGTCAACCACATGTCAGAAAGTTCACAAGATCTGAGCTAGCAGGCAGCACATCTTGTAAGATCAGGCGCAGGGAATGTTGTTCATCTGACAGAGCAAAGGAAGAGCTTGTCAGGGAAACGGCTCGTGTCGCAGGCACTTAAAAGGTCAGAGAACTGAACCCCAACCCTTGGCCCACCCTCACGCCTGTCTGTCTGTCACCAGTCCCCCTGTTACCAGACGGGTGTCCCCTGCCCTCATCTAGGCTGCTATATCATCCGCCGTCATCCCCTCTGAGCTGCCCCTCTTTGATGACCCCGGCCTCTTGTCAGAGAAGAGCTTCCAGGCAGGCAGAGTAAGGACAGCTCTTTGATGAGGACCCCAACACTTGCCAGCTTCACTGACATACAGGGGGGTCCTTTGAAGAGCCTGGGCCTCACATGTGAAAATCTGCACGTGCACACACACACACACACTTACATATGTTTCTAGGGTCCTTAGATTGAGGGATGAAGAAGCGACGATTGGGGTAGAGCACAGAGAACTCACTCCTTTGACTACTTTTCTGACTCTCTGATGATTTTAATGAAGGCATTTGAATTTTGCTTTCATCCTGGGCCTGAGACGCCTCCAGTATGAAAATGATGACAAAATAAATGTAAAGGGAGTAGGGAGAAAGAGAAAAAAAGTTACAATGCTGTCAAAAATGTTGGAAAAGGTCATTGAAGCTTTGTTAGATTTTGTCATTTTTTACCGATTAAAGAGAAATGAGAGATATGATATTATTTCTTATATTTGTTGCAGCATAGTGTCACTATACAAACAGTATATTTCAGTGGAGGCATGGCAGAGAAATAATTGATTGGATGGCCATTTTAATTAAACAGAACCACTTTTCTACATATTTGGTTTTATTAAGGTCAGAAGTGCTACCAAATGGCAGCTGTGGCCAAAGACAATCATAGTCAGGCAGCCCAAGTGTTCATATCTTCTACCAGTGTATATAATTTGGTTTTTCCAGCGAGAAAGCACAGCTTTTATTATGACTGCCTGAAAGGCAAACACACACTGTTTGACACCAGAACCCAATCACCAGTCAAAACAATCCTAATCAACAAGCAATAATACACTTGGCAGCAGCTACTGTCATTTCATATAAGGTAATAAAGTGTTGGATGTTTGTTATAGTTGTTGACAACAAATTAGAATCAGGTCACTGTAGGTTTCAACAAATGAATCCCTGTGTGCTTTCAAGGCAGCACAAAAAGAAATTCTTTTCTCTGGTGTTCATGCTGCACCTGCCTGTGTCACAGAGTTATAACATCGATCCACATTCTTCACCCTGCAAGTTGTAGTTGACATTGGCGATGAACATCACAGACAGTTCTCACAGTCTCAAAGCAACAAAGTAATTCAACACAAAACCACAGTGTGCTCAGAAAGACACATTATTCCCAAAGATACCACAAAGAGCACAATGTTTGTTGATTGAAAAAAAAAGGTTGTAGAGAGAGCAGAAAGAACCTCTCATACATTTTCCTCATTCCTTTGCTCTCAATGTGGCCTTTTTGTCTGAGTGTGGCTGTGCAGAGTAATGATTAACACAATCAGGCATGGGAAGAGAGAAGCAGTTACAATAGAGGGGGTTGTTTTTGTGCACAAACCCACTGTTTCACCTGTGTCAGCTTCCCAAGCTTCACCTGGCAGGTCCCTGGGAGCCAGCGGCTGGCATTCAGGAGTTCATGGTGTGTGTGTGTAGGGATGGGGGGGTCGCACCTACTTAATTATTATCATCTACAGGAATCACTCAGAAACTGCTGGCAATGGGCAAACAGATAAACCTGGCAACATTGTTAAATCAGGCACGTAGAAAAGTGCTTAAGTGAGTGTGGAAAGGTTCACATGAGAAAGCTTTAGAGTGTGTGCAGGGGACTTTTGAGCTTTGTGTAAGGCTGAAAAAAAGAACAATGCCCGTGGTGCACAACTGATCAATAGCGATTGACCTGTGAGCAAGCTTACCTTGCAAACAGCTGCCTGTGATATTTTCAAGCTCCTGAGGCTCACACAGTGCCTGAACTTTACTTTTTATTTTGAGGATGGGACACTTGACTTTATCCTTTGTTGAAGACTTTTAAAGCTTTTGAACACAATAGAATAAGATATAAAAGTTATTTATTCAAATGTAAAAACTGAAATAATAAAATGGTATTTTTCTAAAGTGAGTTTTTATTTCTCAAGGAGATCATTCAAAACAAAAAATTCCAAAGACCTTCCACCATCTATTTAAATATTCATTAATTGTAACATTAATTGTATGACTATGTCTTACCTTTAAATACCAAAAATAGCCCTTCATGCTGAAGTCCTCATAATGTTTTACTCATTCATCTGCATCTCCACACAGCTCACAATGGTGTTGCTCAGAAACTCGTCTCTGACGACAAACAGGAAGAAACAATTATTAATTTAGTCTCTCCAATGTTAAGTGTTGTTGCAGCTGTAGAAGAGAATATGAAATGGTTTAAACTGACGTGTTTATTTGTGACCAGGTGGACGACCAGATGAAGCTGCTGCAGAACTGCTGGAGTGAACTCCTCATCCTCGACCACGTCTTCCGGCAGGTGGTGCACGCCAAGGAGGGCTCCATCCTATTGGTCACCGGCCAACAGGTGAGTTGGTTCAACTCCATTCTGGAAACTTGTAAATATACTTCAACCGCTTCCCTTGTTTTTTCCCTTCCAACAATGCATCAGCTGCTCATCGGGGGAACCTCAACATCTCAACATTCCCCTTGAAGAATTATTGATCACTTAGCCACACAGGAGTCACTGCTTCATTAAAAATAGATTATGGTTATAGATATAAACTAATGTCACTAGAAGAATCAATGTTGCATTTTTTTAAAAGAGGGGATGAAGAATCTTACAGTTGATAATAAAGTGCACAGCACAGGTTGCAACATAGTGAGTAGGTGGGCAGATAAATGTCTTATTTTGTGGACGTCAGTGGGAGCTAATGCCTCAGGTCCAAATGGCCTAAGTTCTCAAGGTATTAGAGTGATTTTCTGTTTTGGTTCAGACACACTCATTAAACACACAAACCCAGAGCAGGCACCAAAGACTCCTCCAGTTTTCAGTTATCCTCCTAATCAAATGTACACACACACATAGGCAAGATAGAAAAAATAAAGAGATTTACAGGCAAGAATACGAAGACATAAAACTACTCATCATGAATATGCCTCTGACCAGTGGTGTGGCTGTCAGTGAGGTGAGAAGTCATGAATTATTGACTGTCTGGCTCACCAAAACATTCAACAAAATGTTTCACAACAATAGATGCTGGATTAAATATTGGAGCGAGGCTAGCGCACCATGCACAGGGAGGCCCTGTTTTAACTCTGTGATTCTGAATGAAGACAAGGTCAGGTGGTAGAGTTTTGGAGTAGGTATAGAATAAGCACCACTTTCCTGTACAAAGTAAAAAGTAGTGCGTATTGCAACGAGTGGTGGAATTAAGGAGCTAAGTTCACTAGAGTTGAACAAATAATCAAAAGGAGGTGATGACAAAAAGAACGGACGTGACAGAACCTGATTAATAGATAATTTAAGAGAAGGGATAATGACAGACAGGAAATATAGGGCTGAGGACTGAGAACAGATTGCGGTAAAGACTAGGAAAAGAAGTCTGTGGAGAAGAAGCGCAAAAGTCTGTGGCAATATTGGAAAAAGTGAAGACGGTAAGGCTGATATGGCATGATGAAAGAAAGAGGAAGGGAACAAGGAAAGAGGTAAATGAGAGAGAGGACACAAGGCATAAGTGAGGGCAAACTAGAGAGGACACAGGGAGAAATTAAGGTGGCAGGATGAGAGGGGAGAATGAAGGAGAGACCAGAGAGGAGATAATGAAGCGGAGAGGAGAAATCAGTTTAAAGAGACGGGAGCAGTAGGAGGAGGAGGAGGAGGAGGAGGGGCTGATAGTCAGGGGAGGTGCAGAGTGGCGGTTTGGTTTTGCATACTTTGGTTAATGAACAGCTGGTGGTGGGGGGGCGGTGGGGAAATGTGTGTGTGTGTGTGTGTGTGTGTGTGTGAGGGAGGGAGGGAGGCTCTGAAACAGTTCATTATCTCCTATTATTCTCTGTCTGGCCAGGGGTGACAGCACAGTGATAACACAAGGGATATTTAGACCACAGTAGCAGCATCACCCAAAGCAAATGCTGCATGTGCAAGTGCATACACACACACGCACACATGCATACGCACACACACACACACACACACACACACACACACACACACACACACACACACACACACACACACACATTTGTTTTCATGCCTTGTGGGGACATTTCATTGACCATCCTTCCATTCACTTCCTGGAGACTTTCCTGGAAACTCTAGAGATCTCAGTTGTTGGTACCACTTGTCTAATCTTTATCTAAACCTGACCCCAACCTTAACCAAACCTTAAATCATGTCTTCACTTTAATTTTTTGTTTTTTACACCATGGGGTCCTGCTTTTTGTCCCCATAAGGGAGACAGGTCCCCATAATGGAGTGTGTAGACAGGTCTCCACAATGTAGGAAAACCATGTACACGCATACACACACTGAAGCAAATCACATAATGACTATTTGGGCCAACTTACCGCCTTGACCCAACTGTAATGTGCTTTTACTTTTTTTAAATTTACTTTTTTATACATTTTTCAGATTCATTTTAAGCTCAGAACAGGACTGAACTTAACTCTTACTATTCAGATAAATATAGATTTTTCCCTGTTGAGAAATAGTTCCTGTGTTTTCTGGTTATGTCAGATCCTGCATCTATTTCCTGTGGGTGTTAAAATGATACTGTCAAAAAGTTTTATAAAGGGAAAGATCGTCAGACCCAGTAAGAAAAAGTGTGACTCCAAAAATCTAACCAAAAGTTAACGGTGAACAATTGATAAGATATTTTCATTTCTTTTCTAGAAAAAAAAAATGATATAAAGAGAGAAAATTGTTCAGTAAGAGAGTTTAGACAGATGTTTCTCTCCTTCGCTTTGAATCAAGTTGCTTCTCTGCTTTTCTGTCGTACGCTGCACTTATTCTGACCTATGAAAAGAAATCCATGGTAGCAGCAGATTTATTGTTATAGCCTGTCATTTGCTCAAAGCCTTGTTCATTCTCCTGCCCCTAAGTTACTTGCTTTCTAATTTCTGTCTTTTTTGAAAAGTTTTGGCTTTCATTATCTGTGCTGCTGCATGTCGTCATGTCACTGACAGTAGTGAGAAATGGCCATGAGTGTTTTTTTCCCCCCTCTTTAGTTTTGGGTGGAAGAAAGGAGGCTTGTTCTCTCTCCTGTCATAGGATCAAATGCAAAGTGGAACTTGTCAGAATGCATGCAAACATGAAATGACAAAGAGTGGACTGAAGTGCTGAATGATTAAACAAGGCCTTGCAGCTTTGCAACCAGTTTTCAGTATGAAAATCCAGATATTTTGATAGAACACAAGACTCCTGGTGTATATGAAATTCAAATGATGAAGAAATGCAAAAACAGATGTTCCTGGGCCAGTCGCAGATTTCTTTGCTTTCAAAACGAGGTACATTTTCTACCCACATCAAATCCCTGTACACATCAAACTATTCTCACCTCCCATATTCATCTTTAATGTTCAGCTAAGATCGCTCATCGTATTCATGATGGATTAAGATTTGAAGTTTTATTCATATATTTACTCGCTATGTCTCTCCAGGAGGGATAATAGAGTAGTATTGATTGATTGATTGATACACAGGTCACCAGGGTTAGTGCTAAGTCTGCTATAGCGACATTATAGCGTTTTTTTTTCTTCTCTCTTTTTACTTAAGGCTTGGAGGCAATAACCCAAGGCATCACTATCAACAGTCCAATCCTTCAATGAAGTTATTTCATGCACAGTTGATTTTATGTAAATTGATTGACACCTTGGAAGGGGGGAGTAGTGTCTGCTTTTCATCGAGTCATAACTCTTATGGTCTCGAAGGTGGGGAGAGGTAAAGAGAGAGGAACAAAGGAGTTAAGGTCGGGTGGTAGAGTCGTGTAATAAGATTAAGTAAGGACTTTAATAAAAATAAGAAGGAAGAAAAATGGGAAGAGGTGAAAAATATTGGTCATTGTTAACATTTGCTTTATTTTGACCCATCCTCAGACAGATGAAAAACAGGCTCCAATCATACTATTTACAAGATTAATAAATTCCAAATGCAGGCTGTTTGTAATTGCAAATGGGATCTCGCAGGGACCGTCTTCCTCCCTGAGCTTTAGGAACTGCACACGCCAACATCTACCTCCCCCTGGAAACCCTTGCACAGTCAATTATGGTAATGAATTGTCAATAAATATAAAAATTTAATATGGTCCTGCTTACTGTGAGTGGCAGCTAAGGACTTGCCTCCCAGACAAATGTGCTGCGGCTGCAGATATTAAGTGCACCTGGAAAAGGAGTTTGTGTTTGTGTGTGTTTGAAAAGGTGGGTCTGAACTACAGAGGATGGGTTCATCAGAAATCTATCTATCTGTCTGTCTGTCTATCTATCTTTTCAGCATGCTTTTGTTTTGCTGTCAAATCTGGCAGATCTAGTCAGTCAGATATGAACTCACATGCTCTCTCCATACACCCACATCGTGTTGTCACAAAATACGGTTAAACTGCAAAAAATCTTCCGCCTGCAGCAGCTGTTTTTGCTCATCCTCCATGTCTCACCCTCACGCTCAGACAGAGAAGTTTTTGACTCTGCTGCGAGTGCCATATAGTATCTATTAACTCTGCTGTCTGCTTTAAAGAATGTTAGACCAACTGCAGTGAATACAACATCCATACATTCATGAAAGTCAATGATGGTGTCATTTCTATGTAGACTATAGTATTCAAACACTCCAAAGTGTATCTTTAATTCAAGGATATTTCTGACTTTCTAAATTCTTACACCTCTTTCTCACTGGTTATTCCAGGTGGACTATGCAGTGATTGCTTCACAGGCAGGAGCCACCCTCAACAACCTGTTGAGCCACGCCCAGGAGCTGGTGGCCAAATTGCGCTCCCTGCAGCTGGACCAACGGGAGTTCGTCTGCCTCAAGTTCCTGGTCCTCTTCAGCCTGGGTGAGTTTCTCAAGCTTTAGTGTTTTTCAAATGCAGGTAAATGCTTTAGAAGAAATAACTGAAGATCTGGGAATTTTAGGAGAGAGGGGGGAGCAGGAGAAAAGGAAGGAGGAGGGGAAATGGGAGGGGAGGAAGGAAAAGGACCAGTGGTCTAGAAGGGACAAAAGAGAAAGTGAGGGAGGGAGGAAGGAAGTAGGGGAGGTATGGTCCTCACCCTACAAAGAAAAGGGAGACGACAAGCTTTAACACACAACTGTGTACCATAGACAGGTCTATTTTTGCTGTCTTATATGTGTAAAACCATCCTTGGGCAGCGCCAGCAGCAAATATCACTCACTTGGTTCTTCAGCACCACTTCTGTTGAGAGAGGGTAACATCAACATAAGCCGGGAATCAAAAACTAATACTAACAATTCACGATTTTGTAATTAAGTTGCTCCCATCTAAACATCAGTAGAAGCGGCATCAACAGTATTAGACATAATGAATCACGATGTTTGCAGGATGAATGATCATGTACAATGCTGTGAACCATGAACTGAGTAACTGAGCTAGAAATAAGGGAAAAAGAGAGGAGGAATTCTAGGTGGTTGAAAATAAGTGCATGAGATGGTGAGATGAGATTTTTTTTTTGCTTTTACGAAAGGGATTTTTAGTTTTTCTCTCTCTAGAACTGAGCTTTGGAGAGTTGGGAAGCAAAGGAGGGAGTTGGAGGGCACGGAGATCAACTGAGGAGGGAAGAAGGGAGGAAGGGAAGGATGAGAAGGAGGAGATAGGAATACGGTGGAGTAGGAGAGGGTGGGAATTGGTGGACGGCAGGTATATTGCAAAACATTTGAGGTATAAAAGCAGGAGGGGGTGAACCCAAGGGACTAGGGAACGGGAGGGAAGTGGAGGGATAAGTAGCCAAATGAGTTAAGGGATGAAGAGAAGGGTAACACTGATGTGAACACTGTGTGTGTGTGTGTGTGTGTGTGTGTGTGTAGTTCCCAAATCTGCTCTCTACTCTCTAAGCCGAGGTCAGACATTGCCAGGAGACTGTCATCTCTGTCTCTTTCCTAACAAGTCTGCAACAAATGGCCTCCAGGGGATACACATACACACACACATATGCACACACAGGCCAGACCAATTTTAACATCCTACATTACAGAAGCCAATGTTGCTTCTCTCAGCCTGTTCAGTCTATGACTCTGAGAGCAACAGTGGCATATATATGATGAATATTTTTCTTAACTACCCCTCCCTCCATCCATATATCTGTAATCCACAAGGATCATGTTCTCACTTCTTTAGCTTCTCTAAACAAAGAAAGAGGGACTAATGAACTACTTGGCAAAAGCTCACACACACACAGACACACAATGAGGTAATCAGACAGGATTAATGTTTGTGTTAGTGTTGTTTGTGGTACAGTGAAGAAAAAGGGGGAGGGATGGGGTGGAATGCAGAGGGGTTTTAGAGTGTGTATGTATGTGTGCATGGATGCGTTTGTTTGTGTGAGGTTTTTCTTATAGGGCGGGGGTTTTGCTGGGGCTCAGGGTCTAAATAATTTGGCAGAAACATCATCCATAATGAAAGGCTCACCTGAGGGATATGTATCGCCCCCGGCAGTGCCTGTTCTCCGGCGTTGCCCAGGCCTCCTGCAAAAGAAGCCCGACACAGGCGCCGTAGAGCTTGCTGAAGGTATCAGCGTTAGAGAAGGAGGGGAGGGAGGAGGAGGCGATGTTGGGGGTGGGAGGGATGGGCAGGGGCCTGAGCAATGTAAAGCCAGGAGATTTAGAAATGATTTGATTAATAGCACACACAGATGAACAGAGCTGTGTATGTGTGTGTGTGACTGGCTGTGGGAGGGGTGGAGATACATACTCTTACCTGAGGGAATGAGTATAATGTGTGTGACAGCGGGAAAGCAGGTGTGTATTCATGCATACGTGTGTATGTTTAGACAGCTACAAGCAGAACCAATTAATAAGAATTGTAGTGAAATGAGGCATGAAAGTAGCTCTGCACCGACTGCTGAACTTAAAGATTAGACTCTTCCTCTTTATTAGCTTCATTTCATCTCTAACACTGCTTACTGTGCTGTTAGCTAATAAGTTAATCTACATTTAACTGCTCTTTTGATTATGACATGGTTTGATATTCTACTCTAGTGCTATTGCTTTACTTACTATGACAATACAACTGCCATTATAGCTATGTCTTAAATAAATCTATGCAAATAGTAATATTAGTATCACAACTGTTGCTATAACTACTGCTAATAGTAACAATATTGCTATGATTATCACCTATATATTTATCTATATTTATGATAATTCTGTACCTGATAATTTACACAATGATAAACCATGATAAAATACACCAATCCATACATAGCAATTTTATTTGGCACAAGAGTGTTCTTGTCGTTATTGCCATGTGCAGATATTTTGTAGAAAACACTGGGATTGGACATAAAAAAAAAAACATGAACATAATCTGCGGTCTTGTAAACATATCCTATATCAATGCTCCTGTCTGGCAATACCACGACTAAACTAAAAGCACTACTCCTCTATTACAGCTCTCCCATGTGAGTCATGTCTGCCTTCTCTCTCTGCCTCTTTCTCTTCCCCTATCATTCTGATTGTGGTTCACTTTTTTCAGTATTTCTCTGTCTATCTCCAGACCTCTCTTTCTCCATCTCTCCTCCTGTGGATGGACAATCATTCACCTGCTCTCTGCCAGAAGAGCTCTTAGTTAAGCCAGTTGTCGATAAAGACAGGGATATAGATGTCACTCCAGCTGAGAGGAGACACTTGTCTTCATACCTTTATTTTTATATTTTATTTCAAACTCTCTCTGTCCTCTACCTGCCTTCTTTTCTTATCTTAAGGGAAGTCTTTCACCCTCTATCAAAGCAGAGATTATCACTCTTAGAGCATTGATCTTTTAAGTGTTTGTAGGACTGTGAGGAATGATTGCACGGTGCACGGCGTTGAGCAAGAGACACACTATACAGCAGGGAGAGAGTGAAGATTGCTTGGGTCAGAGTTCAGGAAAGGATTACTACGAGTTTGTTGTCTGGTGTCAGGCCACTGTTAATGGGTCTTTGATTTTCTTTAAAAGGTTTAAAGACCTAATAGAAAGACTGACAGGTTGCTGTATATATGACCATGTGACAGACCAGCACAGATCAGAGGTGAAGAATGGGTCATAAGTTCAAACTAAAACTCATGCATGGGTGGCTATGTTCTGTAGAAAAAGACTTTATATTACTTTATATTACAGTTTACTATCTATGAAGTTAAGGAGGGGAAACAAGAAAAAAGTTTGCCTTCTAAAATTAGTATGTGCTTTGATATTGTATGGTATAACACCTTCTTATGTTATTCTTAAAATAAAAGTACCAAGCTCTAAAAAAAAAAACATGCATGTGTGATTCGTGCCATGCCACCGCACAGTTTCTTTACTGGCGAAGCAGACTCAGTGACAGAGGTCAAACATGTGTTCAGCTGGCAACCAGTTAACCCAGCTCAGTAGGTCAGACCCCCATCAGGTGTAATTGGGTCAGACAGGCGCTGCCAGTCCTTGTCAACTGAGAGGAGAACCAGAGTAGCTGCCAGACCAGTGCAGGGTGGTAAATGCTCCCAGCGGAGAGAGCAGATTTGTGGTCACAGTCCTGAATAATGCCCCAACATAGGGATTTTAGCAGACACAAAACCAGGTGAAAGATGATAAAGAAGAGTATTTAGGTTCATATTTGAGCTGCGCTATAGAGAGACAGTGATATTGGTGTATTGTGAATGGATCTATGAATTCATTCCCTCTTTATTCTGAAAATACACTGATTCATAACTTTATTTTATTTGGCTATAACAGCATTTTATTTATTCTATAGCTGGATAGTTTAAAATTATATATTGTTTAGGATCTTAAATAATGGACAACAAAAGATTAAAAGTTTTTACATTTAATTAATGCAACAACATAGTTTATAAAACACGATGGAGTGATGTACAGTGTTGGCTGCTCTTTTGATTACACTTCAGTGATCAGAAATCAGCATCCATTCGTGAGAGGCCAGTACATCGAGTCATTCAGGAGCTGCCTCAGCACCACATTAACCGTCTGTCAAGTGATTAGTCAGACTCTGAGGCTGGAGTTTAGAGACATCCATCCTATCCATCCCTCCTGCCCTCCATCCCTCACCATCCATTCAGGCCTCCGCTTTGTCTTGTCTCTCATTGTTCTGCCCTTTTGCTCTCTTTTTTTCCATCTGTCTTTATACACCTTAATCTATCACAACTGCATCCTCACATCCGCTTTTTTCACTCCTCGTTAATCTTCACCCACATATGAACCACAATTTGTCTCTTTTCATTCCTCTCTCAGTGTTTGTTCTACCTCTATTGTACTTAAAACATCTTAACTACAGTTATTTAAACTTGTGTTAAGCCCTGATTTTATATACATATTAATAACTTACAACTTATAACTTTAAATTATTCACTTGTACCTTACCTTCACTTCTGGGGCTGCAATGGTAAAATAAAGGTTAACTTATCATAGCTCTCTCTGTCATGTGACTCCTTAACCATTTTCTTTCTCTTTGCTTTCATCATCTTTGTTTTAATCTTTAATCTTCAGTCATCATTTGCACCTTCTTAATTTTTATCATATTTCTGTCTCCACCACATCATCCAGAATCTGTCTCTGTCTTCTTCTTCCTCATCCAGTCTCTAAAGAAGAAAAATATTAAAAACTTCCTGTGCAGAGAGAAACACTCAAACTTTCAACACTGACTACAAAGCCTTTGGATTAATGCAGGTAGTAAACTGTGAAGTTACCTTCTAATACGTCAGCAACAAAGCTGATAAATTGAATGGTTAAAGCCTTATTTTGGAAAACAGTGTCATATACTTCTATACTGAACTCAGCCTGCTAAGTGTCTGCTACTTTCAACAGAAAGGCTGCCATGTATCTTAGCTCCTTTAAAGCACCAAATGGGACATTATGTCTTACAATGATTCAATGGTGCTGACACGGAGATGCAATATAGAAAAGCACAATGTGTGATCCAAGAGTTTGGCAAAAAAAACAAACTGAGGGAGCAAATAACAGCTATTTCAGAATTCTGAATATAGGCAAACAGCTTTTATATGAGTCCCGCACCCCTCTGTACACCTATGCTTGCACATGCCTCTCATTAGTATGCTTAGTGTGCCACACTCTGAAGCAGACGCTCTCTGTTCTGCGCACTGCGAGGTCAGACCCCAATCTGCTGACAACAACACAAACACAGCAAACGTGATTAACCTTGATGAAAAAAGACACGCATTATCACTCTCTCTATTTCTCCATCGGACTGTATTTGTCTCTCCATATAATGAGAGAACACACACACACACACACACACAGACACACACACACATTATTCCCAGACAGGTATGTCCTAATTAAGCAACAGCCGAGGCTGCTCAGAATCGATGCCCTGATCCCTGGCCAGTAAGTGGGGGAGCTGGCTAATTCATGTACACCACAGCCCCCCTCCTCCGAAAAACCTGGCAAATATTCATTTTCCCAAAACGAACCAAATCATTTAGAACTTGGTTGGGGATTGATTAAGATTGGAGGGAGGTGACTGTTCAATATTTAGGCCCAATGAGACCAAAGCAAGGGCCAAATAATGGAGCATATAAAGGCACCATGCATAACAACTTCATTAAAAGAAACATAATAATGACACTTTTTGGTGCTGTTTACTTTGTGTGGGAGCCAAGATTTCTGCTGGGCTATAGGTGAACAGAATTGAGTCATCATGTGTACCTTTGACCTGATCAATACACAAATAAAGCACAGTGTGTGTGTGTGTGTGTGTGTGTGTGTGTGTGTGTGTGTGTGTGTGTGTGTGTGTGTGTGTGTGTATGGGTTATTAGGCTCTGGCCTACAAGAAACCTTGATCGGGAATCATGGTTGTGTTTTCTTGCCCTCAGGAAGGAAGGAACCTGGAAATACGATCAGCCAATAAATAATTTATTTTCTAGAACTGAGGTAGTGTTTCTTAAAATGACAGAGTAACCACAGCTTAATCATTTTAACCTTTATTGTAAACACAGGTGCCAACTATAAAACAAATCTAGTTCAAATAACTTACAGAACATCCAAAACTGCAAGAAATAGCAGAAGGAAATCTAATAGTGTGATAATATAAATATTGTATAGCTTGTATTGTGGGATCATGGTGTTTAGATCAGAATATTGTTTTCATAATTTGAGATAAAGTCACATGTGAAGACAGTAAACCTAAATCAGATACATGTATTTTGCAGATGTTTCACATATGAGACGCCTGAGCTAACATGCAATTTCACATGTAAAGTATGATGACTCAGTAGGGATTTTTGCTTCACTGGAAGTTATTGAGAAAAGACCAAGATACTATACAATGCATGTGCATAAACTGTGACATGAATCATTCTTCATTGTAGATGAGTGTGAGTAAAGGGATAAGGCTCCTACACTTAATGAATGTTTGTGTGTCTCACAAATTACTTGATCCAGTGACTGGATTGGAGAAATGACAGCAGTAATAAAAAAATAAAATAAAATAAAAAAACAGCAGTGGTGACTGCAGTGGAGCTAAGACTATAAATGTATGTATAAGGTTCATAAAGTGCATCCCATGCACGAAGCGACTGCATCTAGTACTTTTTCATCACTCTGTTCTGAAGCTTGGTGAAGTGCTCGGCAAACGTGCTGATTGAAAAGTATTGGACTCTCATCTACTTTTCCAACAAATCTTTTTACTCAACATCTGCTTCAGCTTCAGTCGTCAGTTTTATGTAGGAACGAAACAAACAAATAAAAATCAAAAAGTCGCTCAAACTTTGTCTCCAAACCCAGCTAATCACGCTCAAATGTCCTGACTTCTCTTTCATTTTCTTTCATCTCATCAGGAGTAGGTGGGAGTGTCCCTTAAAGCAATGAACCTAATTCTTCTGCCTATTTTCTGTCAATTTTAGCCTAAGAAATCAAACATGGCAAGCAGACGGCTTTTGCTGTCGGCTGCCACTTTGTAGGGAATTCCGCTTAATGAGGCTGCCTAAAAGGCTTTCAGACTCTATCAAGCAATAAAAGCTCCAGGTCTCTGGTCCGCCACTATTACCTGGCAATACTGCAGGCTGTTGTCATTAAGCAGTAGTTGCGGTGAGTTGTGGTGGTGGCGGCTGGATATTAAGGATCACTGACTCTCACCCCTGACCTGAGTCTCCCTTTAGCCTTAGTCTTATATTTCACCTTAGTAAGCTCACTATTTCCTGATGGATTTCGACCCCCCCACCCCAACACACACACACCCCGAAGTATCAATCCAATATGCAGGTGAAGCTTGCCTTCTTGTCTTCTCTTTTTTGGTCTTATCACATTCTTACCAGGATTTACATGGTGATTATGTTGACACTGGTCTTTATCTGGTTTCAGACAAGACCAGT
Organism: Polydactylus sextarius; assembly: GCA_016801845.1. NCBI lineage: Eukaryota > Metazoa > Chordata > Actinopteri > Polynemidae > Polydactylus > Polydactylus sextarius. The sequence goes on from CM028910.1 coordinate 17,800,228, forward strand.
TATCAGAGAATAATGCAGCAAAATAGGTAGGGTTATTTGGAGTGGGATTTGTAAGAGAGAACAACCCAGTATTAAACACTTAAGTGATAAACTTGCGATAAGACAAAAAAGGCTACATTATTGTTGTTAGAGCTGTTAGATAGAGAACATAGTCTAACCCTCTAGGTGGTAACAATTAACATATTTATGAGGATCAAATACTCCTGTAAACTACAATAAGGACAGAACAGACTGCTGACACAATGTCTTACATATTTAAGAACAATGCCAAGTATACTGTACATGACTTGCATCCTAATTTAACAAAATATGGAAGTTGAGACTTCTAAAGTTAAACAGTATAAAATCTGAACTTGTCAAATATCTGTAGACATCTGTTTTAGTACAGTAGAATAAAGAATAACATTTACTTTTGTCTCCAGTGTAGATCCATGGAGAATGGTAACAATAAATAGTATGTAAAAAGTAAAAAAACCTTGTTGTAACTCTGTAATGTCAATCATTAAAAGGACGAATCAAGTGAAATAACAACACAAGCAAAATCAATCCATCCAAACACAGGACTCATAGGGGCAATAGCAAGTTCCCTCACCATCTACTGGTGGTGTTGCAAGAGTAGTAATCTCTGTGTGAACTTCAACACTATCCATGTTCAGTCAGAGTCATAACACGTGCAGCCTGGCCCTGCACTGTTGCCTGTATATGGTGACGGCTGCGTGGTGGCAGTTGGATTTAGTGCACTTTGAGTCACTGCCCCGGCCAAAGCAATACAGGACATATCACCTAAACTTCTGCTCCCCTCCATCAATACACTCACTAACTACCTTAGCAGTGAGTACAACCAGACAAATGCTCCTGTAAAAGTTTTTTTTTTTTTTTTTTTAACAAAAAAAAAAACCTTTTCCTTCCCTCTACCTCCCTCGCTACTCCTCTCTTCCACTCCCATGTGGGGTGATTTAAGACGGGCAAGCTATGGAGAAACTGTTGCCCTCCATCTCTCCCCCCTCCCTCCCTCTCATTCTCCTCTCCCTTGGCCTTATTACAGGCTGTCAGTTTATTATAAAACATTAGGAAAGCAGAGGGACACTTGCAGTTACTGTCCTATCGATCGGCAGGGATAGATTCTGTGATTTAGAGTCAGTCTCTGCTCGCACCCTCCACGTTCTCGGGCTCCTATTAAGGCACCAGCGCTTTGCTTTGGCTATTGATGTCTCAACATTAACAGTTACAAGCTGCTACAGAAAATCAATGCTCAACTTTTATTACCGGCTGCATAACGCAGAGGACCTCGCGCCAGCTGATACTTAGCAGTCAAAAGGAGGCACGGATGGTCCACCCGGCACATCAGGTGTTTTCTAAGTGATATCTGCAGTAATATCAATCATGTGTAGAGCATATGGGGGCTTTCAGGGGCCAGTCGAGGGCCTTGGAGCTTAGGGGTACAGCATAGGAAGGTATAGCTCACCAAACAAATTAGCACATTCCTGCAAATATCAGCCTGTGTTTGGACAGAGAGTTAAAAGTGAGAATGTAAGACAGGTAAGGAAGTTTTTTTTTTTAAATCTGAAACTCTCAGACTGAATAGATTTTCCCACAAATACAAAGTGCCAAACATTTGCACTTCTCTCGAATTTCTTTGAACACGTCCAGTGTTCACAAAAATACACACAAACAGTACACCACCTAAATGGCATCAAGCTAAAATAACATCGATCCTCTGAACCAGCAGCACTGACCAACCAGCCATCTATCCATCATCAACATCAACCTGGATGTGTATGTGTGTGTGTGTTGTAACAGAGAATCTAAACCCAGGTAGCATGGATCTAGAGCGGCTGAGGCCTCTCAAACATTTATGAGGGGCTACCGAGCAGCACTACGGCAGCCCTTCTGGGACAAACAGCCCCCGGTTCTGTACTCTCAGTCCCGATCAATGGAGCTCAAGTTCATTACACACACTTTTCAGCTGAACGGCGGCAGCTGATTTTTTTTCTCTCCCCCCTCCTCCGATAGTTGAGCAGCTCACCGCTGGGGCTGCATTGCACTTGCTTGTTTACGTGACTGCGTGTGCAGGGGAAGACAGGGGCAGGAGTGTGTACCTGTGTGCATTTGTATGTGTGTGTGTGTGTGTGTGAACAGGGGCTTCTCCCAGTGGCCAGAGCTTGAGGTTATCATTATGTACAGGTCAGTCTGCTGCAATGCTAATGCTAATGCATTCTCAGTGGCCACAGCTCGGGTCCCAGTGCAGTGCTAGCTCGGTAGCTACTCCTCTCCAATTAAAGACTGAGGGATGTCTGTTTGGGGTAGGGAGGACAGGCTTGGGCTACCCGGGGCCCTGCGGAGAACAAGCTCACATTAGTTGAGGAAAACAGATTCAGAGAAAAAAAATGTGCATACACAGAGTGCTGCACAAAATCCCACTCTTGATTGCAATGATATGTTGAGTGAAGATTATCTACTCCCTGGAGTCTAATAATCATTTAGATGACTTATTTACTCTTATTCTAAATCACTTTAAGGTTACTACACCGACACAAATGGCTTAAAAATATCTTGAAGTTTACTCATCATAGATGATAATGTCTATTAAGAAAGGATCAACGTCAACTAAGAAAGACGCAAAATCAACAGATATGAGTTGATTCTAGCACTCGACATCAATGTTTCAATCACGAGCTGTAGATTTACAACGCTGCTGCGAGATGAAAACTGTGTGTGTATTATTTGCAGTGGTCCATGACAGCCGCAAAAGAACAACTGCCACAGTCATGTAGCTTATTGATCAGACCGCGTGCCTCGACTTACTTACACATTACATACAGCAGCAGTTACACAACCATCCCTGTGGAGCTGTCTCAACCAGTGATCACTCTGTCTTGGATATGTTTTTTTTCCTGCTCTGTCCCTAAAGGACACATACACACATGCATGTGTGCACATTTTCTGTATACATACTCACAAACGCATGTACATAGTATATATTGAGTAAAACACAGCGCGATACACATTCACACACATGTAGACACATCATCGGATCTGGGCCAGAGGGTGGTGGTGGTGTGACCCCTTGGTCTTTAAGCGTATCATGGGTCAAACGTTTAAAAATGCAATCAGAAGGACCCCGGGTTTACACACCCGTCTTGTCAATCATTTGCAAAAGTTGTAAATGTGAATGGCCACTATTCACTCCTTCACCCTATGGCTTAGTAGGAACTACAATGTTAGTGCTGCGACTGTCATTTTCATGGCAACAGGAAATCTTTATGATAAGACATGTAAGGCAGCTTATAGCTCATGATGTGTCATTAGTGTTAATCATTACACAATCATTACTATATAGAAGAAGTGACAGACATAGGTGTGGAATGACCTCTGAGTTGTAATGCTTGAGTAACATAAAACAGTTGTGTTCAGTCAATCTCGGTCAGAAATATCTAAAACAATTCTGGAAGCAAAGGCTTTTAAATCTGTTCTATTTTTATCAAGTGGAAAATGGAATCAAACATTTTACCCTTTGTAAGCGTAAACCTCCACATGACAAAATGCTGATGATTAGAGTTGAAGTAAAAATAATCCTGTACATTCACCTACAGCCCTGATATCACAAATGGGGCTCACAGGCATCACAACGCTGTCTGGTATGCGAATCGTCAACCATTGTGTTCCTGTGTGAATGTGTACAGTACAGAGGCATGTGTTTCATCTGTGCTGATGGTAAGCTATATGGTAGTCAGGTGGCTTCTATAAGATTATACACCCACTTCCCCCAGCTCTTTAAGCTTCACTGTGCGTTTGTGTGTGTGTGATTGTGCGTGTCTTTTGGACAATGTGGTTACAAGATACTCCTGGCAGAGACCAGCAGAGCTTTAAGGTGATGTGTGTGCATGCTGTGTCGTGTGTGTGTGTAACCAGAGACAGTGATTAAATGTTTTAAAGCACAGATGATTCAACAGGTGCTCTGGCTCGCTGTCTGTCTCTTGTTCTCCCTCCCTTTCTCTCTCCCTCTCTGCACTGAGCCCCCTCCTACCCTGTGATCCCACACCAGCTCCCCTGAACCATCACAGCTCCTTTCTTGTCTCTTCATTCTTGTCCTAGAGGATATTTTAAGCAACAAAGCCCCTGTGAGTCAACTGTCTTACATACATAGACTCACACACACACACACGTTGGGCATAGCTATTCCTTGTACTGCGTTTAACAAAAACATCACAGTGCAGTGGAAACCTTTAGAGCTTCTGGCAAATGTTGGAAACAAGGGTCAGAGAGCAAGCACATGTTGAAACATAGGAGGGCATTAATCAATCAGCCATCTATTCACACACACGCAAACCTACAGCACACACCCAGATACTGTATCATCAAAAAATAATGCTATGTAATGTAAGGAATAGCAGCCATCTGTCATACCAACTCTTGGCCTGTGTAAGCTGTCTTTGTGCATAAATGTGTACTTAAGTGCCACCTGGCACTGATATCAATAGCTACTGTTGGTTTTAACACTGTAAGTTTTTAAATTTTTACAGTGCTCAGTAATGAGGAGCTCCAGTCCAATGTAAAACAATTTGGGCACAAGCAGATTGCTTAACTAACCGATTAAGTTACCTTCCTTTGAATCCTCTGAGTAATCCTAAGTAAAAAAAATCCAGGATCTTTTCTTTTTTTGGCATTTTACTCATGTAGTTAGAAATTGATCCAAATGTGAAACGGAACTGGCCTACTTTGTCTTTTAAGTTTTTTTTCAATAGAAGCAATGAAATTCTCAAACCACAGTGGGTGCAGAACACCAACGGACACACACAACCACAGACAAAACACACTACACAATATTTTTTATTAAACAAGAGTCTTTGTGGTTTATCCTCAAAATTGCTCATTTCCTCTAATTTTCTTCTATTGTGCATCTGAAAGTCCGAACATTCGGCACAGTAAACCATAACCCAGTTTCCCAAAATCAAATCCAGCTTTGAGAGGCAGTGTGCAAACATGTCATCTCACATTAGCCCTGAGGGGGAGGAGAAAACGGCCACCGCCGCCCAATATTTTTCGAATTAATTAAAATCCCAATTTGCACTTAAGTGGACTCTGTTTGCCACGTGACAGGGGACGACAGTCACAAGTGTGGAAAACACACGGCACAGTCTTTCTTTAGTCAGCACTTCTACCTGCTGGCTCCCATCATCAAATGAGAACGGACCAAAGGAAACAGGAGAGAGAACGAGGTAGATGCGAAAAGAGAGAGTGCAGGGAAGACAGAGTGAGAGAGAGAGAGAGAGGGAGAGGGGAAAAATGACGCTATGGATTAACTGTCTTTCATGCTGAAAATATACATCCCCAGGCACTCGGTGCTGAATTATTAATTCAAATTTGTCAGAGAAAGAATGAGAGAAATCTATTGACGGGGAGACGGGGCCTTTAATGGTCTCATTAAAGGGGAGGCTTCCCACACCAGGCACCCTCTCTACTGCTGCAGGAGTTTTCAGTGCAGCAGAGGGTTGGAGGGGTGTACTTGACCCCCCAATGATTTTCTGTCACTTTATCATAAACAAGAAAGGTTGACATGCCCCTTCATTCCCCACGCCCTCCCACCACCACCAAACAAACCCCGAGTGTAATTAGCCAAGGGGTTCAAAAGTGCACTGAATGTAAAAGAGGTTCACATGCATGCATTGATGCAGACAGACAGACAGACAGACACAGAGACACAGTATTAAAACACACACACATTATGAGCTGTGCCTGCTGACAGGTACAAAGAAGTGTGAGGTGAAGAGCCTGAAGTCACCTTCCCTGGTACAGCAGTATTGATTTCTAATTCATTCAAATATTTTCCCCCCATTTCACTGCTCCATAGATCATATCCACAGTTTACACCAAATGCAGTGACTTTTTGTCTGGATCGTTGTACATTAGATTTGCACCCGTCAGCCATGTGTTAGTGTCATTAGGTGCATATGGATACATGACTTGGAGCAGTTTTGGTAGAGAAAGAAGAGGGGGTGGGGTGGGTTAACTGTCCGTACAACTGAGACGGCATTAGGAAGGTGAGAGAGCAGAGACCTGTGGTTGCACTGCATTTTCTGAGGTCGGCTCATTGAAAGGCATTTGTTTCCGCCTCCAGGGGGGCTAAAGAAGGGGGCAATATGAAGAGGAGGGTGGAGGACTAGAGGGACCGCAGAGGACTAAGCACTAGGTTCATTGCTGATTCAAGTCTCTCAGTCTCCCTCTGGCAAATGGATTTTCATAATGCTGAGACAATGTGATTTTTTTCCCCAGCAATATGATTTTTCTCCAAGCAAGTCCGCAGCTTGTCAGAAATGAAAGGCAGTGAATGGGGCCAGATGACAAAAATATTTTAAGCCACAATGCAACAAATAAAAAGTCATATAACTATTTAATAAGCACATATTTAGGTATTATTCTGGGTTTAATTTTTTTTTTTTTGTCCAAACAAACTGTCAGCTCCCTCATCATGTTAAACCACACTGAGTTACTTTCAGTCCATTAGAGGTTCGACCACAGATCATGTTTATTATTGATTAGTGTAGTGATTATTTTTTCACAGCAATTAATGAATCATTTAATCTAAAATATGTCCAAAATGAATCATGTTTTTATTCAAGGCATCCAGATATATGAGAACATTTTCATTACGTCAGAAATCCTGTATTATCCCTTTAATACGTAGTGTCATTCATATTAACCTCTGTGGCTGCGCCCATCTGTTGAAGACCTCAAAGTAAAATAAATAAATAAATAATAACAGCCACAGACGGGACCAACTGATACATGATGTTAATTTGTTTTCCACCTCACCTCAGGATAATTCCCCAGCACCTTCCAGCCAGCATAGGCAATGAGAGGAGCTAGTCTCCTTCCTGCTCTGAGCGCCTGTTCTCTTGTTTATTTTATCAGACCTAAGGCATTTTTCCCTTCCTCTCAATATCTCTCGACCTCTCTCCATCTCCCAGCCGAGCCGCCGACCCGTCCTTGGGCGACAGAACTGAACCAGCCGCTACCTGTTTAACTTAACAACAATAGCTATGTTGTCGGCAGTGGTTTAGATTTGACTTAATATATTCCCAAATGGATCATACCTGCTTAATTCTCTTTCATAGCGGCATGGCGTTTGGCCCCACGAGTGGCTAAAGGGAGGGTTTGATGAGTCGGCGGGCAAATTGAGCCTTCATGCTTTATTCTGACATGCTGACAATAGTACGTCCCCATTGGTGGCCTGTTTTCAGGAACTGCGAGACAGTTATTATTATACATTGTTAGCGCAGAAGATATTTGGCCTCTGGACATTGGGCTCTACGTTAGCTTGAGGGCATGTATCTAAAGTAAGTTACTGTAGGCTGCTGAAATAAAGGGTCAATTTTCAAGATAAAGGGCCACTGTTCAGGGCTAAATGAGCCCTTTGTTAAATGAGCCAAAAAGTTAATGAGTGTACTCATAGCATGGAAGTAAGTATACTTCCTGAGATCCTTTCCCTACATTAGATACAGAAGTGAGGGGGATTCAAAACTAGCTATGAACAGTTTGACTGTGCACCAAGGGGTATATGTTATAATAAAGATATGACTGATGTTGTGGAGAGGCCATGTTCCCCTTGTATCCTGTGGTAGTAAAGTTATGATGCCTGTTATCCTGTTAGCCTTTGGTATCCCCATTAAATGTTTAGTAGCGTACAACTCCAGTTTTACCCTAGTTTCTTTTTTTTTTTGTTTTGTTTTTTTTTTTTTTTTGCCTTTAACGGAGAGGCATCATATCAGAAAAAGGGGAATTCCCCAAACGGGACTCGGAGGAAAACAAGGAAGCCAAGAGCTCCAGGGAGCAGGGAAATGAGGACTGTAATACTCTAATGGGGACACGGAAAAATAACACACACTTCCACGTGAAATGATGTCAGTGGAGAGTTTCGATGGGAGCTATGGTGGATGTAGGTGTAGCTACAGTGTGTGTGTGCGTGTGTGTGTTTGTGTACTTCATGACTTCTTGGTGGTTGCAGAGTGAAAAATAAAAAAGGAAAGGAGGGGGGTAGGGGGTTAAAAAAAAAAAAAAAGGCAGCAGGTTGCTTTTTGCCAATACAAAGCTTACATATCAGGACAGTGCACCATAACTCAGATAACAGCCTACTTAAGTTACACCATTAACCATGCGGCCATTGCCCCTTGCCCCATGAAGCTTATTTGCTTTGATTGCCTCTGCTGCCCTGCCTTTTAACACCACACACATACACAAACACACAGACATGTTCTCCCAATGAACACGTAGCTCTACATGTTACTTGTCCTCACTTGGTCCATGCACAGATAAAGGTTATTGGGTTCTCTTTTTTCAACAGCCCTGTCACTGATTGGAGCCACACTGCATAGCAGATTAATAACAAGTTAAACAGCAGTGACCGGTGTTGACTTGATAACAATCCAGTAGGGTGCAATAAAGAGGACTTGGCCTGGATACAGGTCAAACTTCTCACTCTTTGAAGCACCACTGCTGTAGGAAAAGGTGCTTCAGCTTTGATTGGCTCGTATAAACGCCCATGAAAAGTCCCCATTGGAAGAGGCGAGCCCTCTTGATTCCCGCCTATACAGGAAGTGACCAGTTTGTCTTTCACTCACGTTTAATTGGCCAAGTTTACTGACAGCACTTGTCTCAATAACCGTTTATGACCCGAGAGTTTTATGTGTTGTTTTTGGACCCCGCAGGAAACACGAGTTGTGAAGTCTGAAAGGCAGAGTGAATTGGCAGCATGTGACTGAGAGGTTTATTGATTGTGGGTCTAAAAATGCAACGGTGAGAAAACATGGGTGTTATTTTGCCATGTAGAACCTGTTAGCCTTGGAACGCTGTCAGACATGACTGGAAACTGGAGTTAATTTTATGTGGAAATAGTATGATTGTGTGGGATGGGGAAAAAGGTCAAAGGTCAAGTGAAGTTTATATAACAAGATACACATTATATTTGTTTCAATATTTGTCATTAAACAAGAGCAAAGAAAAAAATCTGTTATATATAATTGTGTTATAGGATGGAGACAGTATTTAACACCAGAATTATAACTTCCCCTGTGCAGACATTTCATATTACAACTCTGCACTGATAACACATTTATACTTATGAATGGGAAACAAGGTCAGTCAAAATAAAGTGTTACCTACAAGCAAATTTTGACTTCTATTTATCAGATGTTGGCTTGGGTATACAGAGGCATTATGTCTTACACAACCAGGCTCTTTTTACAAGAATGCCTCGATGTACAATTCAGTGTTTTTCCACTTTTCCGGCTACTTGCGGCCATAAAGAAAATGACGCTTGCTTGCTCTTGCAATGTGCAGTGAACTTTGACACCAAGTAATGTTTGTAGTTTTTTTCTTTCTCAGTTTCACCTCGGTGAGGCATCAGTGAGATCATAGTGAAATAATGGAACAAGTATCTGCCTGAGTGAGTGTCTAAATACTATGTATGCATATGTGTGTGTGTCCCTGAAGCAGGTTGATTGTAAGGGATGGTTGAAAGAGTGGAAAAACATATGCAGGGACTGACACGGACACACACACACACACACACACACACAGAGAGAGAGAGAGAGAGAGAGAGAGAGAGAGAGAGAGAGACGCACATTCTCACAGCACAAAGTAGACTAATTAATAAGCACAGCGGTGATTTCAGGGATTCTGTGAAAGAAGGAATGTGAGGATCTGTATTTGTGTGTGCATGTGTGTACTTTTGCATTAGGTCGCTGGCTCCAGCATGATCGCCCGTCAAATGAAACAATGTATTCTGCGGGACCTCAGGGTTTCCATTTGAGTATTCGGACGCGGCTCTGAAACGAACTGTGGCTGTTTCATATGAAAAAAAAGTTGATAATTAGTCCCACAGTGACTGAACGATGAGATGGAGAGGGAGAGAGAGAGAGAGAGGGAGGGAGGGAGGGAGAGAAAGAGGGAGGTGATGGTGGTGGGGGGTTATTGAGGGAAGAGGAGAGAGCGCTTAGCACACTTAATACTCCGACCTGACACTGCCTGGGAATCATTAATCAACTGTTTATTTTGTTTGTTCTTTGTATTTATTTATTTCATTAACTCGCCACTCTGCAAACTCCTCTCCTGCCTTTCAAACATCACTTTACATGTCTGATAAGAAAAAAAAAAGCAAAGAAAAATTCAGTTCAATCTGAATTTTTCTTTTTTCTTTTCTGGTTTTGCAGGTGGGAGTACATTTTAAGCTATTGTCATTTGTGTTTTTTTTTTTGTTTTTTTTTTGAGGCCCTAATTATTTTTCTTTCTTTCCCTTTTCCCAAAAGAAGCTCTGGTAATAATTAGCAATTAAAATGCTGTCTTTTTTCCTTCATTTTGCACTAATTAGCTTGACAGAGATACTGGATACTACAGTAAATTGCTGCAGTCACACATGTGCGACCATCAAACTTCCCTCCACAGACATCATGAACAAACAAACATGCAGACACACAAATCTAACAGAGAAACCATGGCAACACCTCACGTGTTTCTGCTGTGATTTGGTTTCACCTTGTCATGTTTCTGCACATTTAACCAAACCCCGAAGAAACTCTGTCATCCCTGAGCTGAACATATTATCAAGCGGCGTGAAATATTTTTAACACGTGTCCTCACTCATATTAATTTAGATCAAAATTACAGACTAATTTTTTTTAAAGTACATTTGGAAAAATTGTCTTTTGCACAATATCACTATCCTTAACCGATACTGTACTAGACTGAATTTTGCTGTTTTGAAATTCAAAATTTATTCCCCTAACACAATCTAATCAATGTTCAGATTTCTCTCTGGCCTTGAATTTGAAGCTTTCACCCTGTCCAATACTCACTATACTAACCGCGACTGGACAGTATGGCTCTCAACAAGACTATGAGGACTTATGGCTAAAACTATTCTGCTCATCAACAAATATTGCATCAAACAAATCATTTATTAGTCAGCACCAGGGATGTAGATACTGCTGAGATTGTATCTGATGTGTTTTTCCTGCATTATCCGAATAAAATATGATCAATACAGGTTTGCATCCATCAAATATGGTCTTAAATGGGAATTGAGTAATAAAAGAATGAGTCAACAAGCATAAGAGTCTAACTAGGCATCACACGTCAACATTTAAACACGACACTGTTCAGTCAGCGCCCAAGATCTACTCTGCACAACAAAACATAGCTGAATGCTTAAATATGAAAGAAAATTGACAAATTAGAGGTGAGGGGAAGTGCATCAATCCTGGTCACAACTAGCACTGCAATTCTCCACAATTGTCAGCAATTTTAAGTGCAAGTCAGAAACTTTTCTTTCCAGGCCTGAACAGCGTTAGATTCATTTCATGTGCAGATGAGAAAAAGCCTTTTCTTTCCCCGTTGACCTGCGTAGGATGTCTGTGTGTTAGAGCCTAAAGCCTTCACTCTGCTGGGTTAGCTTATGTAAGGCTATATCAATGCTTCTCATTGTTGGCGTGAAAGCCGGTTCAGGAGTCTAATAGGGGGTCAGACAGCTGAGTGGCAGCAGGAAAAAGCACATGTCATGTTTGTTTGGAGGCTCCTTTGTCATAGGCCACAAGCCTTCTCCCTTTTCCTGCCCTCTTCTTGGTCTTATTCAGCCCCCCTCCTCGATCGTGTCACATGGAGGTCAGGGTGAACGCGCACACGCTACATGCCAGCTCACACATACACACACAACAAAAAAGCAGGCAGACAGACAGACACACACACACACACACACACAAACGGATTGTAATAGCATGGTAGAGTGCATCATAGATGGAAGTGCCTTGAAGGACCTGCTTCTCATTCTCTAGACCTCATTAGCTGCTGATTTATCTCCCCCTCCTTCCTCCTAATGCTCTGGGTGGGCGGACGCGGGTGTGTATGTATGTGTGTACGTGCGTTTGGGACAGACGTACTGTGTAAAAGAGAAATAAATATTTTGTGTATTTCTACGGATTAGCGACTGTGTGTGTGTGAAAACACACAGGGACTCTGTCGTTCTACATTAGTCTGCTGTTGGCACACTAAACCTGGGGTCAAACAAATTAATAAAAGATCACACACACACACACACACACACACACACACAGACACACAGAGCTACTGCCTGATTAAATATTCTGCAGCGCTGCGCTTCATAATCATGACAAGTACACGCAGTGCTCTGGTCCACCATTATCCATTTAGCAAATTTTTGTCTTGTCTTGCAATAATCTCCCCAAATCCCCCAGTGACCTTATTATTGTCAAGGAAAAGTGCTTATAGCTGCGCAGAAAGGTAGGATTTTGGAAAGAATGCATTTTGAACAAGGAATTAATAGTTAAAAAAAAGATTTCCCACCACTAGGAATTCCTGTGCACTTTTTTTTTGCACACTTCAGTGTGAATTTTTCCTGTTTTTCCATATGACTGACGCTTTAAAAAAAAACATTATCTTTGCTCTTTTTCAGTAATAACAACAACATGCTCCGTTTTGTTGGTGAAGGCGTTAGGTTAAGGAGCAGCTGTGGCACTAATATGACTAACTCTACCCTGCATAATTTATAGACTCCTGGGGAATGAGTCTTGGGAGAAGAAGCTTTTTTTTTGCCTTTACCTGATTCCCTCTACATCACAGTCTCAAGAGACGATTCAGAGGGTAAAAAAAAGAGGAGGGGGTAATATTTCGTCATGCAGTGCATTTTGAAGCCCTCTTTAAAGTTAAAATGAACCACTACCAAAGAACTCAGCTTGTGACACCATCCCCTGATAAATGATGGATAAATGTTATTAATTATTCTAACCTTTATGTGATCATGACAAAACAGAACATTATGTGAGAACCTGTTGTTTCTGATTTTTTTCACATTTACACATTGTTTTAAATTGTCATTATGTGTCTTCATATTTCCCAACATTACCTACAGAGATACATCAAATGTCAGTGCATCTACTCACCTTCTTACTTACTTGTTCTACTTCTAACCATGTCTTTCCTCCTCCTGCAGATGTGAAGAACCTGGAGAACTTCCACCTTGTAGAAAGCGTCCAGGAGCAGGTCAACGCAGCACTGCTGGACTACGTCATGTGTAACTACCCGCAGCAAACAGACAAGTTTGGTCAGCTACTCCTCCGGCTGCCTGAGATCCGAGCCATCAGTCTGCAGGCCGAAGAATACCTTTACTACAAACACCTGAACGGTGATGTGCCCTGCAACAACCTGCTCATTGAGATGCTACACGCCAAGAGAGCTTAAGAGAGAACTGTGCCACCCAAAATACAGCTGTGCAGACATCCGGATAGTTTTGCTGCAGCAGGCCAAAAAAAGAAAGAAAGAAAGAAAAAAAAAACTCCAAATAATGCTTTCACCAAACTGAACCTCCTGAGGACCTGGAGCATGGAGATCAGAGTGCGTTAAAGACTTGTTTTATTGAACCCACACTGATGTTCCAACACGTTGCAACATGAAGTACAGATCTGGACAAAAACACACACATATGCACAAAGACTGATAATGTGCAGAAAAAAAACAGCATATGGATCCCTTTATTCTACAGAAAAAATAAAAATAAAAGAGTCCAAGAGGAGCCACTTCTTCTCAAACACAGAAAAAGACAATATTGTGAGGACAAAAGAAGAACACTTGAAACAAACACTGCATTTGACACTACAAGATGGTATCTAATCGTCTGCACGAGCACAGACTATCAAGACTGGCAGGCTGCAACTTAAAGAATTAACAACCCTTGAGTGTTTTAGCACTGGTGACACTGTGAGAGGCTTTTTGTGCTGAGAAAGGAAGCTGAGTAACACCGCCCATTTTTCAGACAGTTTTGTGACTGTGGAGCGAGTGGCTGATTTTGGTCACTAATCCTCCGGTGTGTGCTCTCTCTCTCTCTCTCCCTGAAACCGGCTTTTAGCTGTCGTTGGTACTGTAAAGACAAACTGGGCCAGAGACTCTCACCACGTGACTCTTATCACGTTTGTTTTTTTTTTGCCACGGCAGCTCAACTTGACTGAAAAAAAGGATGGAGAACTGACGGTTTAACAAAAAAAAAAAGGTCGAAAAACGTGACATTCTTTAATGAACAAAATGATAAAGAGGCCAATAAGAAGAAAAAAAAACATTTTTTTTCCCCTCTTGTAATGGAAGTCATTTGCTAGTCATGGTCACCTTGTGGTTACCCTTTCTTATTCCACTTCCCCAAATCATCATAAATTATGTACCTCAGAAAGACCAGTGTTAAATAAATTCAGTTAATGTCAGCTGAAACAATTGTATTTATAGTCCCCCTTTTTCCTGCAAAAAAACACCCTCCCTTTTCATTATTTCATCAAAACTGGAACAAAACAAAGTGTAATTCTGGAGATGGAGAAGGATCGACCCTGCCTTTGTCCGGAAAGACCAAAGCCTGCTGCAGAACAGAAGAAGGAAATTACAAATACCTTAATAATCAGTATTATAAAAGAAAAAAAAAAGATTTGTGATGTCACAGTTATGTGAGTCTTGCCTTATTTCATTACCATGCTAGCTAACCGTGCAGATGTGAATGAAAGTATGTACAAATATATATATAAAGTATTAATGTTGTAAAAAATTTAAAAAAGAATAATTCAACAGGTGTTTACATTTCATGTGGTCATATGGGAGAGAACTGTGATGAAGCATAAATTGCAAAGCAATGATTTCCTAAAAAAATGAAATCGACTAAATGGGAAAAAAAAAAAAAAAAGAAAAAAGAAAAAAAAGATCTGGTTTGCTTTCTTTGATGTGTGTACAGTGTTTTATTTTTTATTTGTTTTGAGCAGTACTTAAATTATGTCGTGAGACACTAAAATCAAAAAGGAATCACACATAAAATATTAATTTCTATCTGTGTCTGCTGGCATTCAAATTTGTTTCTTAAACGTTGCTGTGTAAGGGTTCCATTTCACCTTCAACCATTTTGTAGAGTTTTTTTTTTTTTTTTTTTTTTTACAGTGCTTTTACCTTTTTGATGTACAGTATGTCACTGGTTACGCTTAATAATGAAGATAATTTATTGCGTCTCTTGGTTTCCATCTTCGTGTTACATGACGTGAGGTGTCCGACCCAGAATAAATTTGTTTACTGTAGTATGTTCTTGTTTTGTTTCCATAAGTAGTTCTGAGGTGCAGGTCCTGAGCAAAAATAATGAGCTTTCAAAAGAAAAAAAAAAGAAAGAACCACTTTTCTTTGTCTTTTAACTGTTTATGCAAGTCTGTACATTGAAAAGATTATTGTATTTAAGAGAGTAGGTGTGAAAGGTGTTTGTGCCACATCCCTTTTTCTTATTGAATCTCAGCCTGCATCATTGTTCTTTCCAGTTTGCTCTTATACCAAAGACTGCATCTTTCCTCTGTGAGCTGTGACTTCTAGTACTGTGTCCAAAAAAGAACAAATGAACAATGGGGTGTTTCTCTTTTTTTTCGTTTTCCTAAAATACGGCAGCCTAAATTATCCTAATGTGAAGTTCTTCACATGTACAGTAGAAGTTACTGTTGTTTCAAAACGTCCCCAACTCTCGACCCCCCATGACAACCTGTGTTGTTTATCCGTTTACCTGTCGATTTACTTGATTACGTCGCAGAATGATCAGAAGCCGTGTTTCAACGGCATGTTTAATGTACAGAACATTCACTTAAAATTCACGTCCTTCACTATCTGATATCCTCATAAATTGTGTCCACTGATCAGACAATCTTTTTATCACCCACTTTCTAAAATTCTGCGTTTCGGCTCTGTAGCTGCCTTGGACTTCCTATAACACACAGGTGAGCACCACATGCAGGCACTTTTTTTTTTTACTGCATGTTTGTTATGACACAGTTTAAGTGCTGTCTCAACCAACTGCAACCCCCCACCCCGACCCCACAAGAGGAGTTTGTTTGGAAACAATTTTTCATAAAATACTGGGAGAAAAGAGTTTTCTGTCACTTCAGCAGTCGGAAGTTACAGTGAATGGTCTGAAATCCAGCAGTTTGTTTTACAACAGACCAATCGATAGATTAAGAGTAACTGTCAATACAGACTCTTAAGCAGGAAATTGCTTTAACAAGGACTTAAACAATGGCTACATTTGTGCATTCACATGCTCATGTACTTTGTCAACATAATGCGTCAATGTGCTATTTTCCTTTCTGCTTGTCTGCTTGTCTTTTGCCCCTCCTGCTGACATTCTGACGGCCGCCATCACTTGACTACCTGGTCCTGAGAGTGTCTCTCTGAGGCTAATTGAAATTTTCCTCATATTTCAATAAATAATTATTATGCTTATAACATCGGATTCTCACTTCCTGCGCACACTAAAGCTATCCAGTTCTTTTTTCTCCATTGGTTCAATGAATTACTAATCAAAACATTCCTGGCATAGCAATATGAAAACACACCCTGTGGGACTGGGAGATTTAAAACTAAGTTGGTATACAGATGTAGAAAATATATCATTTAAGGAATAAAATGTCCAGTTCCTGAACTTTCCTGTATTTGTTGTGAAAAGAAAATTCAAAGCCAAAGTCCATGGTAAGAATCAAAAACTCTAAAAGATTATAAATTTGCTCTTCTACTTTTTCTTCAGTCTTTTTTTTCATACCAGTTTGATCTTTATTTGATAGTTTGAAAGAAAGGGAGAATAAAAGGGAAAAATGGGAAGGGACAGGGGGCAACATGCAACAAAATTCCCTGCCAAGGACATCACAGTTACCTGATATGTATCTTACACTAACAGATTATGACGACACCGCATTACTCAGTGCATGTAACTGATTGCTGTACTCTACACTGGACAATAAAATGCTTCAACAAGCATATGTACAGCAAAGAAAAAGAACGCAAAAGATAGTACTCCCATGTAAAACATACAAGTTTACCAAATGCAACTAGTCAACTTTCAAAAAAAAAAAATCTAAGTTTAAATCAAAACTATATTTGTGACATTCATATTATGTTGTTTTGAACATTATAAAATAAAAGATGAAGTCAGAATGAGTCCTAGATCAGTGAAAATACTTACAATCATTAGTAATAAGGAATGCAATACTCGGACGTACCAAATATTCCTGTTTTTCAATCAGAGGTGAAAAATTTGCTTACAATAATGCAAAACATGTCACTAAATCTGATCAGAAAAAATAATCACAATATGAAACTAGTCACCATCACACCAACCAGTTCAGTCGACGCACACAAGGCCGTAGCTTTTCTGAGGTGGAGGGCTGCGGGGGAAACAGGAAGTTGTAAACTCCAGGTCCATGGGAACGTGAAGACTACAACCAGTCGACAAAGCACCCACATCTGAGGAAGGAGGGTCCTGGATGGAAGACAGAGGGACAGGGACAGGTAAGTGGTAAGTGTCCAAACAATATTAATTTACACTGAAATAACACAAGAAAGACTGAGGTCATAAAATACACTGGTATATCAGGGACAGAACAGGGGGACATTTCCTACTTTATATGAGCAGGAAGTTGAATTACAGGAAACAGTAGTGGAAATGATTGTCTTTATAGGTTTTACTGAAGCACATTATGACTGAACTTCTAACTGAATTTGGTTTACAATTCCAAACATCTAAAAAACACCTCTACTTTTAAAAAGGTGGTAACTAGATTAAACCCACTGTGACTCAAACAGTGTCTGTTGTGTTGCTTCACATTTCCTTCATGATTCATTGAGGGTTTTCCATGTGATCAGTGTTTCTGTAAGATACAAACAGTCTTGCTGCCTATATCCTACATGGGCTCCTACAAAGTCTTACTATGTAGTAAAACATATTTCACTGATGCTCACAGCTGCATATAACTTTCATCTGAATGTTCAGTTCTTTTCAAGTCATTAGTTAATGAAATGGCAAACTATTTCCAACAATCAAATATATATTTTCAAATTAAACTCTCAGATATTGTTGATATGTAGGCAAATGACCCTGAATTAAAGTTTCCAAAGAGGTTCTGAAGCCACAAAACTATTTGATGTGGAAGCAGTAAATATAGGATCATTTGTATTATTTTCTTGTATCTTTCATCACTCAAGGCACGAAACTAATGGTTTTAAACCATCGCACATCAACATATACTGTACATGCTGGCATATACTGTGTAGAGCACTAGACAGTAGCAACTGCTGTCATTGTGTCTGTGTTTGGCTTTACAACATTTTCCCAATTTTCAAAAAAAGAAAGGCCAATAGGTTAATGAAATGCCTCTTGTAAATATGCACCAAACTTTTGGAGATTTACCCTCCATTTTTATCCATGAGAAACATGATATTGGGTATCACTGGGTATCACTACGGATGCTGGTCACAGCCGCCCCAACGCACTGCGTTGCAATCCTCACTTGGAGCTTGGCTTGCAGTGCCTGGTCTCCTGTCTGTAAATGTGTTAAACCTGCTTTCATTCGCCCTGAATTTGTATAAATAATGTATATACATTTATCCACAGACTCTAACAAGTGCAGCCTCAGGTGAAAATACTCAGAAATGCATGCTATGCGCATCCCTGAAGGTGGACATCAGCTCCAAACCGACCAACTCAAAAGATAACCACACAGAGAGCAAGAAAAAAGAAAGAAAAAAACCCACAAATGAATAACTTGCCAAAAGCAACATAAACACACAGTTTTTTTCCACACATACAGAGGTGCTGTCAGTTTCTAAACAAGTTTTCCTTTCCGTCACACAAAAACAGCCCCAAGTCGTGTCTACCAGTGTTGAAGCTTTTAAACTCTGGAACCACATCACTCGTGTTTACTGAGATGCGTTTGTACATTTCCCTGCATTGTCAAAGCGCAGTCAAAGAGAAAGAGACTGAGGGCAGAAGAAAAAAAAAACACAAAAGCTTTTGGAAATGTTCCAAGACTGCAAGAAAAGGTGCAACTGAACGCTGGAATAAGCCAGTTTGGTATTCAGTCCAGTTTCAGGCAAACCTGGAGGCTCAAGAGGCCTGAGAAAAGCAAAGGCTGTCTAAACAAGTATTACCCCCTCACAGTCGTAAGCCTTCGGCAACCAGTCAACTTGCAGTTTGCATCTATGTTTGTCCAGACTCTTATAATATATGTAGTGAAGAGTTGAAGAGAAATTTAATAAAACGCGTTAAGTGTATTTTCTTTTGGCAAAATGCAAGAAATCAGTAAGTCACATTCTTTATATGTATTCACATCACATAGCAAATGAAGTTGACTTTGATGGTATACAATGTTGTAGCCATGATGGTGGTCACTACTTGATGTGGATGGATGTTGCCACAAACAAATTTTACATTAAACAGTCATTTTAAACAAGGTTCAAATGGGCCCCTCCAATTATTGTCAACAATAATGTCTGACCACATATGAACTGTTTGAGTTATGTCTTTGAGTGTTTTTTTGCACAACATTTCTGATGTAAATTGTATACTGGCTGCATTTATGTGTAGCTTTTCTTGTACTATCAACCACTTAGAGCGCTTTACACCACAACCTACATTCATCCATTCAAACAGCCCTTTTCTATATCACACACACATATTGAGTATCTTGCCCAAGGACACTTCATCATGTGGACTGAAGGAGGCAGGCTTAAGACCACGACCTTCCGATCATTCAACAACCCGCTCTAACTCCTAAGCCACAGCCACTATAGTAAAGCTGACCTTTGAACATTTGTATTTAAAATGCCATCATAACCTCATTTCATCCTTTTAGACACTTGTGCAGAAATTTGTCATGATTAGCATATTGATTCCAGAGTTAAAGGAAATAACATGTTTTGCTCACAGTAACCTTGGCCTGTGACTTTTGACGACCAAAACCTAATCAGCCAGGAATCAAAGTGAACCCAAGTGGATCCAAGTTCGCCAAATGTGAATAGATTACCACAAGGTATTCCTGATACTTCACAAGACGTATACATGAGCTGGAAACACTGTATATATAAACATATACTTTTATTATATTATTTCTTTGCACTAGTGACCAGAGGCATAATAAAATGACCACATGGTGGAAAACTTTTGTGGATTTGTGGATTTTGTGGATTAATTAGTAAGAATGATCTATCACATCAGTCAGGGGCTTTGTCAGACTATGAAATTTGAAGTCATCATTTACTGTATTTATGTTAAGTCTCAATCACTTGATTAAGTCTATAATTAACACATTTTTGCGAATACCAAATGAATGTTCACTGATATTTTACAAATACATTTGGCTCATATAGCAATACATAATGATGGTAATCTACAAATGATTTGGAAATCATCCACAAAATTGAGGAAAAAAGATTTATTTAATTTCTACTGAAGAATAAAATGGTTTATTCATCTGTTTCTGTGTTATAAGCGGTGGAAGCTCACGGAGGAAGAACAAGGAGTCTAAAAAGAAACAGTAGAACTCTTCAGAGAGGCAATTAGCCAACTTTCTAATCACTTACACCAAACAGCGACTGGGGGACCCATTGTTTGGCGGCCTGATGGACAAACTTTAAAAATGTAAAGATCAAATTAATAGGCAAGCATTGTTAATGGGAACACTCACTATTGTTATGCAAAAGCCTCACTGTGGCATGCAAAACAAATACACTAAGGTTTGGAGATGGAATGGTTTGAAGGCCGCTGCTGTTTCATTTCAAAGCATGCATTATACATCATTGTGCATAAAGAGGAAGCCTACAGCATTATGATGTTTTTTTCCACGATGATTATCCTTTATTAGTCATTAAAAAGAGAACGAGAGAGAGAGAAAAAATACAACTTTTAAGCACCTGAACCTCGCTGCCAGCATTCTATTAATTGCCTGCACAATGGGGAGAGCCTTCGGAGATTTTTCAATTTCAAAAAATGAGGAGCATGCATTCAGTCGTGCTCATGTTATACCGGCACTTAAATCCTACAGAGCTCACATAAAAAAGGACTCAAGGTTGCATCCGATTGAAAGCCTCCAACTACAGCCACTTCAGAAATCCATTTAGCGAGCGGGGGGTTAGAACATCTAATTCAAACAGAGTCGCCCTGTTAAAACGGTTGCACCAATGTCTTTTAAAAACACACACAAACATATGCGCACACACACATACACACACACACACACACACACTTTTCTATCGTGTTTGCTTGGCTCCATTGTGAGAGAGATGAAACTGGCACATAGCGAGATAGCAAGACACAAAGAATTAATCTTGCCAGGCCTCAGCCAAGTGGCGAAGGTAAATGCTTGAGTGCACGTGGAATCTTGACCTTTGCTTCGACAGTGTCACAAAGAGTGCTTTATGGGAGCGACAAAGAAAGAGGTCCGCGGCGTCCGTAATAACATGACAACCTGAATGTCACGACACTGTTCATCAGCAACAGAATCCTGGACAAAGAGAATGTCTTCATATGAAGAAAAAAAAAAAATAAGGAGAGGACTATTAGGTTTTTTATTTGACTTGAAAGCAATTTTCAGAAATAGAGACAATAATACAAAAACATTAAAAATTAAAAAATCTAAAATTACTTGATGATACACATAATGAAATATTGTATCAATATGAATGTTTCAGTCACTTTACTTTTTCTGAGTTTTTTTTTTTTCCATTTATCCACTGTAGACAGTTGCTATATAAAAAGTGAACAAGCAAAACTTCCACCATAGAGCTGTCAGGATAAATGAGTATTTTCAAACTATTGATTGTTTTGAGCTTGTAGTTTCAGCTCATGCAGTTCTGCTTGGGTTTATTCCAAAGACACTGGTGTTGTTACTGCAGTAAACATACAATAAATATTTTCATTACCTTTTCCTGGAGAAGACTGCAGACAATTAGACTTTTATCAGACTGCATTGCTCTGAGAAATTAAGTTGTTTGTGCCATGTTTATCTAGCAAAGAAAAACAAGTTATCAGAATCAGGGTGCACATATCGTCATAACTTGCTCATACATTTATTTCTCAGAAAGTTTTTTCGACCTTATACCAAGTGTTTAGATCAAGTAAAGAGGTTTTCTCCTGAAAAGACTGATGGATCCTCAAAGCCGAAATATACAGCAGTGATGTTGTTTCCTTCTCTAAGTTGTTTCTGTTGCCAATAATGCAAATTACACAATGTTTCTCTACGAAAGCTAGCTAAAACTAAACTAAAATTAATTAATTGATTACATTTACCCTTAAAGCCATATTGTGTAAGATTTACTCCCATCTAGTGGTGAGGTGGTATACCGCAACCAACTGAATAGTATTCTTTAGCTTGTATGCACATTTCCTTCAATGGTGGCTGAGAAGTATCTACAAGACGTCATCCTTCTATTTGGAAAAAAAACTCTGATATTTACTCAGTGTTTTACTACCATGACACCTCTGTCTCTCTCTGTCATCCTCTCACTTATTTTTCAGTAATACAAACATGTTTAACATTTAATGTGGAAAACTAGCGAGTAATCCGCTAGCTTAATGCTAACACATAATGGAAAACACGATAGACAGGCTAACACAATTAGCAGTCGCGGTAATTTCGACTCAGCTTTACGGAAGCGTATTGCATTCACTTGAAAATGTAGTTTTTTGGTTTGTTTTTCGCAATAATTTCTTTTCTTTTTTTTTGTTTTTTTTTTCCAAGAGTAAATTATTCTATGGTTGTTTTTTCTGAGTATTTTATTTCTTTTTTTCAGACTAATTTTCTTCTGAGTTTAGAGAGCATTTCAAACAACAGACACATTTATACCTTTACTGAGAGCTTGATGAAAACAAACATGACCGACTTGTTTAGTTTAATCAAGTTTTACTTTGATCTGGGATTAAGACACTGGGAGATAGTCCTTTCTTTTACTTATATAGATGGTGTTATTATTAGTTTATTGACTCTGCGTAGGCACCTGAGGACTTTGCGGTTGTTCACAACTTATTCTTAATTGACTTAGTGCGGTAGAGAGTTGAAGATGGGGCATGTATATGTGGGCAGGAGTCACCATAGGACTCACTTGCAGGTTGTAGGTCCTCGTGGGAGTTCAAAGTATCACGATAATTCAGAAAAAAAAAAATACTTGGAAAAACCCGAAAAAAATGTTAGCACGAAAAACAGAAAAAAATTACTCGGAAAAACAGGAAAAGAATCACTAAGAAAAGTAGGAGAGAAAAATTGTCAGAAAAACAGAAAAAAATATTTTTTTTAAAAATTATTAAGAAAGGTTTTTTTTCCCCAAATCAATGCAATACACTTCTGTATGACTTTAACTCGGCTTTAACTCGTTTACCTCAACATGCTTAACATTACCCATGTTATACCATGTTATTTATCTTATTTACACAACATCATTTCTGTCTCTACATGGTCGTGTTTACATTTCTCCTTCGCTCTCTCTGTCTCTCGTAGCTGAGTTCAGCCCCGAACACAGACACTCACACAGAGAGAGACCTGCACACACGCGAGCACCTTCCCACCAGCGGTCGGAGAGCTGGAAAATAAGTCGCAAAAATGTATCAGAAGCCCAGAAACGTACACTGCAGTGACAAAAGTTTGTTTTTTTCGTTTATGTGACGTCTGAAGGTGCAATGCGGGCACCAGCCTGCTGCTGTCTAAGCAGAATGAGCCTCTGGTGGCCCGGTGTGAGATATCTGGCTCTCGGACTTTGGGACTCTCAGGAATGTTTTTTTTATTTATTTATTTATTTATTTTATTATAATTATATTATAATTATAATTTAACATATGATATATATAGATATATAGCAAAAAAAGCAAAAAAGTGAAAGGGCCATAATACTTTCCGAGGTCTGCGTGTGTTCATTTGTGCTAAAGTTGACAGACATAGTAAAATGTACAGCCAGCAGTGTGAAATAAGGCAGGATGGCAGCCTCAGATCCTGTCACATAAAACCAGACCATTTTTAATCTGACAGGACCACAGGCAGCCTTGAGCTGTGACCTGCTGTTGAGAGCTCAAGAACCAACACAGAATGGAATCATCACCCATCTCACACACGCATATACACACTCCTGTCACACTTTTACATGCACTGTATGCAGACTGAACGGTCTACAACGCCTTTTGTGCGAACAGTGACATTTACATTACTGAGTCACTGAGTCATGCCCCATGTCAAACTCAGAAGTTGTTACTGACTGGTAAAGTCTAGTTACTTTCCATTAAAGCTGAGTGCAATTTTAACCAGATGACTAAATTTTAAAAACATAATTTTACAGACTGAAATTGTCCATACTCCTAGGCTGCCTTTAAGACTGGTATTTGTTTACACTGCTAAGTTTTTCCTGGGAATACTACATTAAATAAAGCTATAACATCTGCATCATAAATCAAAAAAATGTACATCCTTGAGTGTGTTGCATTCCATCCCTATGATAGAAACAAAATATTCAGATTCAATTTAGTTTGTGTCAGTGTGTGTCTCCGTCTCCTACATGTGTGCCTCCTCAGATGGATGTAAGTGTTTGTGCACATGCCTCTACACATATGTCCAGGTCTGTTGGTGAGATCAATATCAAACCCCTCAAGAGGACTGAATCAAGCAGAAAGAAACTTTCCTTTCATCTTTCCCTCCCTCCATGCCTTCTTTTTTCTTTCCTTCTCTGCTTCAGAGCGCCATGGACAATTGCTGGCAGGCCTTCAGATGCAAACAGCTGCTCTCACATTGTCACTGTGATGGGAAACTTGACTGGATTATTTAGTCTGCAGTCTCTCTCTTGGGACAGCAACAGTTTCTGTAAGCTACTGAGGACTCTTATGAGGCTGGGTCCTTTGCCAGAGGCTGCAATAACACTGTAACAGAGGCTCCTATAAATGAACATCACAGATTTAAACATAGCTATGAAAAAGGAGAATATGAGCCCCAGGGAAGATGTTTGGGGAACATCCCCTCAGCATCTGCTTGGGTCTAGCTCTGTTTTAGAGAGGCCGGGATTTGTAAGTGTAACAGAAGAAAGGCTCACTCTCATCACCTGGAGGTCTGGTGTGGTCACACTGGTCCGGATCAAGCAAGACCTGACAACAACTGGATCCACTTATTGTGAATGACTGTCTTTACCTATCACACATTTGATTATTGGGCTTCTTTGTTATCTGACTAAGAGGATAAAATGAAGAAGCTTCTGGTGTACAGGCTTTGTGTGGGCTAGACTTCAGTTGGATATCATTACAGTGCCTTGCTCTGGTTGCTGAGGCAGCTGCAACCCACACCACAAGATCATGGTCCAACTCTAAGTGGCAGTGTATGCTCAATGATTACCCCATGTATGTGCATGTTCCCCAACCGGGTCATTGGTTTAATCCGACTTCATTCCCCAAATTGTCGATTGGTATTCCTATTTCATTTAAAGCTTCTAGTGTTACACTGGTTAAGTGGCAGTCCCCTATTCTGCCATAGTCCTTGAAAATAAAACATGTACAGGCACAAGGACTACTGCACCCTACTCATTTACTGCTCAGCTGAGGACAGCAGTGCAAGACTAAAACCAACAGTCCATTTGTCTGTAATGCCTAGTCCTACAATACAATAAGTGGGGGAAAACAACGTCGATATAGTGTATGTGTTAGATGATTCCTGTAGTGGAGTTGTTCATTCTATAATTATCTTCCAAAATCAGAAGTGGTGAAAAGGGAGAGTGAAAAACAAAGTGTGAATTATGTGTATCTAATCAAGGTTCTCCTGACAACAGAAACAATTGTGCTTTTCCAAATACAAGTCTTTATGAAATGAAAAAATCATAATAGATGTCACTGCATTGTTGAATCGACCTCCAGCAGCCAATTTAAGACCGACAGCGTGGGTGGTTTATTGGTAGAGCTCGTGTCTGACTGGCACTTGACATCTGGTACACTCTCCAGGAGTGTACCAGAATGGTGCATATCAACTCAGAGTCAAAAGTGAGGTGAGTGATTCAGGCTGAGGGGAGATTTGAGTGAAGCCCGAGGCTGACACCAAAGCACAGGGCAGCGGTTCAATCAATACTGGCTCATCCATGGACAAACGAGGTTGGGGTGCTAGGCGGCAGAGTGACCACGCTTCCTGACAGACCTAGCCAGGTTCATCATATACGTGTGGTCACTGGTGACTTCAATCTTCATACTTTTACTCCGGATTTTGCTCCTTTTCCTTAAGTTAAAACATTGAGCAATTAACTATATTTATTACAAACTAGTGATTTGACAGATAAAAATCAACACTTGATTTCCTCAGTGTAGAGAGACCAGCCATGCTTTTAAAAAACAAAACACTGATCTGAAAAACTAAAAGTTGCATAAAGCTGGACTGGCATTGGGTTTGGTAGCAATGGCCACTAAGGTTTCAAAAAAGCCTAAATGAATCTGGTTTATCAAAAATATATCTTTGTAGCATCTTTGAAGCAGGTGATTATTAAACTATTCTTGACCAACTACTAAGCCATTTTAAATATCTCACATTTATTTTTGACTCTGGAAGTGGCCAAAAAAAATCTAAAAAGTATGCACAGATGTAAAAGTAATAAGAAACCTCAAAATTATTGCTTTGTAATACCAAAGAGTTGTATTTAACCAATATTTTCATCTTGTCAAGGGGAGAACAGACACACCCAGTGTAGCCAAATCAGAAACAGACATCTACAACTGATGAAAATGTCAGATGGAATTTGTAAAAACTCATAAATAATGGATGCTCCAAGTAGGCAGGGGAGCATCTTCAATGAACGCAGAGTAGAGAGTATGCTTTCTCATCTCCAAACTGAAGAGCCATCTTAATGACTGCACCCAGAGACCTGGGGGTCTCCATAAGCCACCCCCCACCTCCCCTTTTTCCGCCAACCTCACCGTCGGAGCCCCTCCACCCACCCCCTTGTCAAGCCTGTCCATACTCTCAACCACCACATATCGTAGAGAGGGGAACTTGAGCTCTTAAATTAAACATTCACAGCAGCAGTCATTGCCTGTTTTAGGCAAATCAGCAGAAAACGAAACAAACAGGGCGCCTCGGGAAGATCCATGCGTGCAATTGAGACATTTTTTAGGGAGATCAGGGGGGCCTCTTAAATCTTGCAGGGAGCAAGAAAACGCAAATACTGTCACAAAAGTGTGTTTGCTTTGTGGTTACCTCTTTTTTATGTTCTGTGGATAAAAAAGGCTGTATTACAGCTAAATGAGAGTTTGTTTTGTGGGTATACTTCTTTCTTGATCAGTCAGAAAAAGATGTGGAGAGAGTAGGAGTAATGACACTAGGTTCCATAGCATTCTGTGTTATCAGTACTGGGGTCAAAATTGTGCAAGGGTGACAGGAGGATGAGGTAGGGACCACTATCCCCCACTCCTGACCTGCATTCAGGCATAAACAGGAACTTGCCTACAGGAAGGAAGTCATATTTTTTACAGCTGTGCCCAGGAAGAAGACAGCATTGCGCGAGAGCTGCATTTTTAATATATATACATGACACTTACTCACACACTTATATTGTATAAGACATCTGATGTCTCCAATTAGTATCACAAACAACCTGAAAAAAATCACACAGCAGGCAGACACAGGCAAGTGTTTGTGTTTTAAATTAAACCTGTTGTCATTGTCTTTTTCCTGTCACCATTAAAACAGCTTTTTCCTGCACCAGCCACAGATAAACCCTTTTTGTCTCTGTGTTTGTTCTTGGATGAAGATCAAAGCAACTGGTCCAGACTTTCAGCTTGTGATCTGTCAGGATGCAGGGATTTATATCGCACTTGCATCTTATGATACTCATCACATCTGCAAGTCACTGTGATAAATCAGATTGGCAGGCTGCACAGCATTACATATGTATAAAATGCTCCATAGGGCAACAGATTCTAGCTTTTGAAGTAAAGGTGTTTTGTATTGTTAAAAGATAAAAATATAGTTTTTCTGGGTTGGGTCTTCAGCCCTTTGTTGGTGATGAATTATTTCACTCATCAGCGCAATACCATGGAGATGTACCCACAGGGAGATGTACAGTTTTCAGCACAGAGATAAAGAGACTTGATCAATTTCTCTGTCTGCCAAACGGCTGGTTAAACTATGCTGAGAGGTGGAGGCTGAGAACGGTGGGGGAAGCAGCCCAGAGCCCTACAGGAAGTGATTTAATGTCCAAAAAGACATGCGCTTGTTTTTGCTCTGTCTCTTTCCTGTTGTGTTCTGATAGGGACTTCCTCTCCCCGGGGTGGGTGGATACGGTGTCATCCGTCCATCCATCCATCCCGCACACCCACCCCCCGCCCACTCACCCACGGCTCACGGAAATATCATTCTGCTGCCATGCCATCCCTGTGAAAAACTCATCAAACTCTTTGGACTTCAATGCAAATTGTCCCAAACTTGTGTGTGTGTGTGTCTGTCTGTGCTTGCATATGTGTGTAGCATAGTAGTAATTAATTGGAGGCTTTCATAGACATGCAATGACTTGTGAATGGAACGGTAACACTGTGAAATTTTGACACAAAAATGACAAGTAAAAGGTAAAAAGGTCAGAGTTGAGAGGAAGAACACATTCATGTTTGTGGCTTTGTGTCCACTGGTGTCCCCAGGCACCAGTATGTGTGTGTGCGTGTATGTAAGCAGGAATAACCTGTGTGTACACTATGCATGGGGTCTGGGGAGCCAAAAGGCTCAACGCCAGTCGTGGTAACACCAGGATGATCTCTTCCTGTCTGATTCCGTATCTCTACAACCAACTCCCTTCCTTTCCGCTAAAACACGCAGAGATACTCACACACACAATCTGTGTTACCATACTTATGAGCATCTCCTGTTGCAATTATTCTCTCGTTGTCCCAAACCTTGACCCTTACCTAAACATCTAAACCTTGTTCTAACACTAATATTCACTCTTGGTTTTATCAGTTTCTCCAGTGACTGGAAGAATAGAAATAATATGTAATCCTATACACAACCCACAAACTGACCTCAACTAAAGGTCTCAACTTACACTTTTGACTAAGTAAAACCATTATAAACTTAAAGGTAGCACATTTGTTGCAGTGATGTGCTGGATGACAGTGTATTTTCTAGTGTCACTCTCACATCTCCACATCCTGTCCTTCTTGGCTTGACAGCCCCCATTAACATCACCCTTATATTCAGAAGTATTTAAATATATATTAGCATTTATTTTCAACAGACTAGTTGACTGGAAAACTTGAAAGGTTTCATTCTAGCAAGTTAAACTGATCTAATGGCCTGTGTTTTTGGGTATAGTTTCTCTCAAGGATACTTAAAGACTCAGTGTATTAGGTCATACACATACTGATAGAAATGATACTAAGTAATTAACATTAGCAAACTGTAAAACATTGCCTATGTTTAAAAATTAAAATTACTAAACATATTTGACTAATAAAGAACTAAGTGATTTTAAATATTACCATTATCTTTTGTCAATTTTGGCTTTTGTCACAGTGATAGATTAGACAAGATACAAACAGATTATATTAGATACTGTAACAAGCCTTTTTCTGTACAGTTGTGAGCAATAACTCACTGTGTGGGTGTGTATGTACCAGTGACCAAAGCACCTCATCTCACAATGCATATCTGCTCTTCTCTCTGTTGAATGATTTAACACTATCACACACACAAAAACATGTGCACACACTCAATGACCCACCCCTCTAACCTCCCCTCTTACTCATTCACCCCATCTACACTATGAACACACTGTGCAATATTTAGCTTCCCGCACATACACACACACACACGCACACACAAAGAGATGCACATGTGCACGCACATTCACCTACAGATGGAGGAAATAAGCTCAGCGCTGCCTGTGTCTGCGGAGGATGTGAGGTACAGTGATGGCACATTAACGATAGGACCCATGACAGCAGTATGCATCGGCCTCACTGAACAAAGCATGCAGCCAGTTTTTAATTCAATGAGGATTGTTTAAGTGAAACAATGGCTCTTGGCCCCGCTGAGGTTTAGGAAAGGGTGAGAAAGGTGAGTTTGTCAGTGGTAGATGGCCGGTGTTTTTCTGTTTTAGGCTATGGATGATCCCGTGGGTTCAATGGGGTCGTGGATCAGAAATATCACTGTGGTGCAGCGGCATCCGCTGTTTTTCAGGTAACCAACAAAAAGACTGACAATGAATGGGCAGACAATACTGCCAGACATGTTCACTGTGGAACCATTAAGACTATTTGGAGATAATATGACTCATATATGTCTATAGTCTGACATTATTTTAGTGGACACTCCAATCCATAGCTTCCTCAAAAGAAAAAGTGAGCAGTAGTTAGTCTGTGACTATTATTTCTTTTATTAATTTCAGTTTAATTTATTTTATTATATTGTCATATGAGATTACTTTACATTTGATTATCTTACAACAGAATCTAACAGAACAGGAGACTTGACATGTAATAGAGTGACTTCTTTTAACAGACTGCCTTTAATAGGAAACGACTGTGTGTGATCCAGTTTTAGTCATACAAATGCTTTGTAAATGACACAAACTGCAATTACTCTATATATCCCTTCTCGTTCACCCACAGTAATAGACTAAATAGAGGGCAACGCTAAGAGTTGTCTCTGTGTGTGTGTGTGTGTGTGTGTGTGTGTGTGTGTGTGTGTGTTTTCTCTCTAGCATTCGCATTCCTCACAGCCCATTTGGTCTATGCTAATGGAGTCTACTCATGCAGAGCAGCAGGTCTTAATGAAAAACCTTTGGCTGGTGATCAGTGCTATTGATTAGCCTGAGCCCCAGTTTTAAGCAGGGCTAATTGATCAATCACCACTGGTTGCTTGGGATTAATGGAACATGACTGGTTCTCCCCTGAAGACATATCCACTTCTAATGAAGAGGCTCGAGTGAATGAGTGCCTCAGCACTTATGTGTGTGAATCGGGAACATTTATGTTGTGCCCTCTGAAGTGGTTGCAGGACTGGGAAAGATGATGACCTTACTCTTGTAAAAGTAAAATTAGTTTTGATGGTGCACTAAAATTAAACCAGTGCCATTTCATCAAAAAAAAAAAAAATCTCTGTGGAACTCTGCTGTAATGGAATCATTTTCCTGATGGGATCAATAAAGTATCTACCTATCTATCTATCTATCTATCTATCTATCTATCTATCTATTTCTGACATGAAAAGTGATTAAGTATCAGATATCAGTAATACAATTCCCAACTCACTTTAAAACCAGTATATATTTTATACATCTTTGATACCACAGCTCTAACAGATGAGGACACCAGCAGTCCTGCGTCTGATGACTGAAGTACACAGGCCAAAAACAGGAACCCTCAACAACACCACGACACACACACACACACACACACACACACACACACACACACACACACACACACACACACACACACACACACACACACACACACACACACACACACACACACACACACACACACACACACACACACACACACACACACACACACACACACACACACACACACACACACACACACACACACACACACTAATAACCCTCCCACTGAATGATAGACAGGCTGGCTGGCCAGTGGTGGCTTCATGGAGGACTTGCGTGTGTGTCTATGTGCGTGTGAGTGGGTGGACTGGAGGTTCCAGCTGGCCTGTCATGGGACTCCCAATCGCGTGTGAATGGTACTGAGGGAGCTGTGGATAACTGGTTCAACACTGAAACACTCAACAGGCTGGAAAGGTCGACTGGGGTGAGTTCAACAAGGCAAAAAACAGGAATAGTGTCTTTCTGTTTCATGCAACAGATATAATGAGCACAGGGATTTTATTTTCAAAATTGGATTGAATAAAAAAAAATTGTAAACACTGAAAGTTTAGCACTAAATATTTCTGATACACAAAATATCCAGGACCATATTGACTAAAAGCATGTCATATTTAGAAAAACAATCTCAGCAAAGTGCCATTTGGATGGCTGAAATTGTACTTTTATTCTAAAGGGAAAACAATACAAAAATGATTATGAAGATCTGGGGAAAAAAAAAAAAAAGCTTGATAGCATCATTAATTTATTGTGATTAGACTGCACAATTTGTCAAAGCAAAGTCTCCAACAAGAACAGCCAATCAGCACACAGCTTCAGACTCTTGTCTCTGCTGAAACCAGAGGACCGCCCAGAGAACATACACACTATTGCCACCTCCTATCATTTAGTTAACCTTGACCAACTAACCAGCCACATATAAACACTCACACCCTGCTATCTTTTGACCGACTCGCATTTTGTGGAGAGAGACCACACTTCCACCCAATAACCTCTGGCGTGAACTTAATTGTGTATACTCAGGTATTGAGTTTCGGACCATGCCTGGCTCCCATAGCAGTCAAAGAGAAACAGGCGCTGTGAACTTGACAATGAGTGAGAGAGCAAGAAAGCCTGTGAGAGAGAGAGAGAGAGAGAGAGAGAGAGAGAGAGAGAGAGAGAGAGAGAGAGAGAGAGAGAGAGAGAGAGACATGGACCACCCAACGGCTGCGAAGAAAAACAAAGCTGGGTGGAGAGCAAAGTCAGCTTCGATCAGCTCGGTGGTAGGACAGTTCAAAGTTGCTGTGCGGTAGCAGTTTGCCAAAGGTTAAAGAAGCAAAAAGAAAGTAAAAGTGGAATGCCTAAATCACCGTTTAATCTCTTATTTTGTCATTTTGTCTCAAAGCATTGTGAAATTTTATTTAGATAAAGTCTCTTTTAGGTGTACATGAGCAGAATGTGTCAATGTTCAAGACACAAGAACACTGCCACTTTCACTTATAATGAAGAACACATGATAACTTTAATC
This sequence comes from Polydactylus sextarius, assembly GCA_016801845.1. Classification (NCBI taxonomy): domain Eukaryota; kingdom Metazoa; phylum Chordata; class Actinopteri; family Polynemidae; genus Polydactylus; species Polydactylus sextarius. Next base: position 17,832,911 of record CM028910.1, read on the forward strand.
ACAATAAGAAAAGGTAAATTAAACCAAACCTTTAAACCTAACTGCAGCTTTATGTTGTTAAATTAAATTAACATGTCTGTATTTGTTTTGAACATAAGACACACTGTGTGCATAATTAATTTAGCTATCTGATGATACAGCAGCAGGATTAAAAACTCAACACTTTCCTAGATAAACAATGGCAAAGACACCATGTATAAGAACTATTTTCTCAAATGAAATGTTGTTCATAAATAGCTCTCTCAAAACTGAGCAACAAAACTATTGACCAGGTATCTGAAAAACAGAACACTGTACATTTAGCATAAATTAAACTATTTGGTAAAGGGAATATGTAGGAGTGTAGTTAGACTGCTGACCACCAGGGGGACAAGAATATGCAGAGACAATGATTGGGGAATTGTTTTCAATTCATTTAAACCGAGTCAGTCAGAGGATGAGAGAGAAACTGAGCTCTGATAATCACTTTAAGTGGTTTTGTTTATAAAAAATCACTTTATTCTAATTTGTATCTGTTCATTTTGGGTAAAATGGGATTTTCGAAAAAGAAGTACAAGAGTTACCTGATTAAAAAAGAGCAAATAAAAAAATGAAAATACAAAAACAAACAGGTTTAAAGATGACTAAATTAATTTGTACCAATAATTTTGAATGAGTATCATTAATCTACTTAATAACTAAACATTATAGGAGTATGTATGCATAATTAATTACTTTTTACTGACTGCACTTTTCAATAAAATCTAAATATATGCTTTTAAATGTATAAAGGTTTTACACCATAGATTAGATACTTGTAATTATCTCCATAAAAGATTGATTAATCATATTTTTTAATGGAGATAATTACACGCATTCACTGTAAAACTGTATTAATAGAGTGAGTGAAGACGATTAGACCTGCTGCTGTTGAATGTGTTAACCCAGCTACTAGTTATAGTTCAGCACCTGAGTTCAGTCTGTTTTTGTACTAAGGGTCAAAGATCAAATGCCGCTGTTGACCCCCTGCCCTGTTACCCAAAGCTCAAAGTTCCACCAGAGTAACTTATATACCCCGCTGTGTGCATATGTGTGTAAGGAGTCGGTTACCTTTCTGTGCTGATGAGTGCCTTTGAAAGTTTGGCTCAAGGGATTTTCTGGTCTCTCTGGAACACAAGGAATGGACAGCTGACCTGAAGACAGACAGACATACACAGTCACACACACAGACAGCGAAACAGACAGACAGACAGACACACACACAGTTAGGTCTGCCGGTCGGTGCTGCCAAAAGTGCACAGCCCCCCTGAAAAATAACTGAATAAATAACGCACACATGCACAGACATGATTATATATGAGAGAGTAGGTGAACAGGGGTATCCTAAAATTATGTTGCAAAGAATAAAAACATATAAAATACAATTTTTTACATATTTGAAGTTAATGGGACATGACAGAATCTTATGGTTGCTTTACAACTCAAATATTTCTCCTAAAAAATCACAACATTGTGGGTGTGACTTTTCTATTTCATGTTTGTAAAAAAGAAAAGAAATGATATCAGCTCCATCCAACAGTAACATTCAACAGAGACTGTGGTTTTTCGTATTCATTTGCATGTGCTTTATGTCCCCCCACACACACACGCACTTGGATAAAAAAAAATTGGTTAAATGCATAAAAGGCTAATAGAAAGGGACCACACCTCATCGCTTTGATTTTTTTAGGAAGCAGACAATGATAGGACTTTTATTTAACTTTTCTGTGCCATTCTCCTTGTACTCAGTGGGCTTGTAGTTAACAGTCTCTCTGCTATCAGTGGATTTGGTCAAAGAGTAGCTACACTCTCGGTTGCTTGAGCACATACCTAATAAATTAACCCTTAAACATTTAGCATAAATGATGACTTGCCTTTAAAAATTCTTTAAAAATTATATATTACAATAAGATCCAGGAATCTCTCCCATCTATCTAACCTGCTACCTAATACACAAATCTGAACCAATTATAGGTGGAAACAAGACAGAATGACAATGGAATGGTCTTTTTGATTGTAAAGTTATTCTCTCCTCAGAAGCCACTCTGTTTGTAAATTAACAGAGCGTGAAATTCTAGTTAGCTTGCTAAACATTTGGTACCTTCATAGCAAATTTAGATCATGCATCAGCTACTGTTAGCACACCCAGCTTATATCAGCTCATGCAGCACAAAGAGAAGCAAATACTTTGAAATTATTGCTGGATGTCCTAACCACTCTGACTCAGCCTGGTAATGTCACTGACTTGACAGTGGGTCTGACTAAGTTGATTGTTTTTTTTCAGTGTTCTGAAATTGGTAATTGATTCAGGATCCAGGAACATTACAACAGAAACTTCATATTTACATGATTCATGTCCACAGCAGTCTAACATTCTGTATGTTAAACCTCAAAGTTACACACAGATATATGGACACAGTCTCAGCAGGTATATCACTGTCGTGAACCAACCCGCCCCATCTGTGTGTCTTCCTTCCTGTCTCTCTCTCCTCTCGATCAGGGCCTGTCATGACTGCTCTTCAACAGGCCTCCTGTGTCTGGATTAATCTCCCTGGTTGACTGCTGATCTGAAGGTGGGTCGGCCGCCATCCACCAACACCAAAACTAATTTCACTGTGTCACTGCATGACACCCCTGCTCACCACCCCCACTGACACCCATGCATGCACACACATTGCAAAATATCTTCATCTGTCTCTGTCTCATCTACATGGAAGAGGGCAGGAGGGCGGGCGACTAGTCCGAAGGAGAAAGGTCAGCACGATGAAGGAGTTCATCATCCTGTAGTGTCAGAGCCTCTCTCTCGCAAATGAAGGGGAGCGGAAGGAGGAGAAGATGGGAGAGAGGATGGGAGGGAGGAAGTAACACAGAAGAGAAAAGGGAGGGGGTCTGCTTCATGTTTGTGTGGTTATTGGTTATCAGCCAAAAGTTCGTCATGGCCTACAGAGTTGGCTAGAGTCCACTGAGTCCAAATCAATCATCATACTGTTTGTGTTTCACTAGCACGTGTTGCCTTTGATTGTATCTTAATTATGAGAAAACTACATAGACTGCATGTCTTACTCAATTTACAAATGGTCATTTGGTGGCTAAAAACACCAGAAGGTTTGTTGAAACACCAGAAGCTGGTAGTCAAACGCACATTCGGTCATTCAGAAATGATCACACAATGCATGGACTACACTTGCAGGCGTCTGGCATGAGGTAAACAGCTTTTAATAGCATCAAACCGGCCACAGTTTGTTTGGGACCATCTGTCCAGTCTATTGTGTTTCTCTGTTGTGACTCTTTGGAAGTTCATCGAGTGACAGCTGATGTATGGGTCCTTACAAAGACCCTAGCCAGGCCCCGGGGATCCTGCCACACTGTTTTTACTCTGTCCACTATCTGTTTTGTTTTCTTATTTTTCTTGTCCCTTTTTACTTCACAGAGTATATTTTTTCAGATCAAGGTGTGGCAGTCCACATATTGCAATGCTGTTTAGTTGCTGTTTATTGCCAGTTTAGTGACGGTTGGCGAGCAGAAAATTGTGTGAATGTGTATGTGTCTGTGTTGAAGAGGCAGGTTAAGGATTAGTGCCAACTGCTTATCAGCTGTGTTTGAAGTCCAGAATAGTGTAGTTGATGCGTGCAAAAATTATTTTGGTTTCTACCCAAGGAGTAAATTGTGGGTTGGAGTTTTTAGCATGTAGCGTTAGTGGAATGGTATATTTATGTGCTTACCCACTCGCTTGTGGTTGACACTTGACTTGTGATGTCACTATATAAACGTGATGATCCTGCACAGATGCAACTATTATGTAAGATGACTGCTGACATTTTATAAAAAGCAAGATAAAACAAAAAACAAATAAGTAGGATTCAAATTACTCAAAAATTTAAACTCAAGAGATGGAAGTTCATGTGTTTTAATTATGAGGGATAATGCAGGACTGTGAACTTCTACAATACTTTTACTGACTGACACCATACATACTTGTATGCAAAAATAGGTTGACCACATCCTACACATTTCTCCACCCAAGTGTGAGTTTTCTGTTGTTTATAGAAAAAACACCATTGTGAATATAAGGTGGTTCCTGCAGAGGTTGTGGGGTACACCAGAGTTGAGGGGTGGAGGGTGAAAACTGGGTTCAGGAAGTTTTCACTCCTCTCTTCCCAGGGTGCCCCTGGCCTCTCCAACTTCCAGTCAACGGCTGAAAGAAGCCAGATGCAGGCAGGATAATCACCCCCTAATAAGAGGCTATATTGAAAGCAGGCTGGCGATCGTACACTACAAGCTTGAAAGCCACATGCGCTGACATACACACATGCATGTGCGTACACATGGGCAGCTGAATGCATATGCGCACAAACATAGTTGGGCAGGTGTAATTATAGTGCACGATGACACACTTCAGAAAGAAGCGATCACTCAAGATGTGTACACATGTGGACACGTGTATGAAAGCCAACACACTCACACGCACCTACAAACACAGACACACACACCAGACCCGGATCCTTTTTCCTCCTTCTCTCTTTAGTCTTCTACCACCATCCTAGAAAAATGTTAGCATATGGCAAAAGATATCAATAATTTCATGATATATCAATTATCAATTTAGAAAAAGACAGAACAGGATCCCGTGGGGGTTGTGTATGTTGGTGTCTGTTTTTGTGTGACCCTATGAAAGAATATGAGGCTAAGCATATAAACTGAAGCTCTACCCACACTCTTAAAATGGAGACTTTCATTGAACCTTTGGGGATTTTAAATGTTGCAACCAGAGAGACCCAAATAAACTTTTCTTGGGAAAGAGCTCTCTATAAAGGTTTTTTTTTGATATTTCATATCTTGATTTTCTTTTTTAGCTTCCAAAAAATTTCTACCACAGATTAGTTTTTCACTTAACAGTTGTGATATAGTTTTTCAACATTTTTGGTCTTGCTAAAGTATAAAATGTAATATTTTTCCTTCCTTTTCATCTGGGAACAACTTCTGCTAAAACACACACATTCAAAAAAAAAAAAAAAAAAAAAAGCCAAAGAACTCTTCCAACCACCAATCTTACATTTCTTCAGTAGAAAAATGGCGCAACATCAACCAGTGTTGGTGGACAGCAGCCCAAAATGAAATCACTACCGTTTAAAAAAATGTGGCACTACTGTTGCCCACTGTTCCATGAATATTACAGCAATAAAAATACTTTTTCTTATGTGTCACTGCAGAAAATGGCTGTATGTGCAACTGTATGATACAGATTAGTAATATGCTATGCTGGTTAAGTGTTTGAGAGACACTGTTTTTTTTCAGTGTTATTTACTTTGTTCAGTATTATGCAGATTCCCTTGATAATTTCCAGTTTTATTTGAATATTTCTTGGCTTTCTTTTCTCCTTTTTTGTCAACTGCATCTCCTTGTCTGTCTTCATCTTCTGCAATACACATCTTATCTTTCACCTTCACTTCATATACTCCTTTGTACTTTTAGCTTTTGTGGATTCATATGCATGTTTTGCATTCATTTACAAGAGACAGGCTGCAACTGCTGCTATTTAATTAACGTGGAGGAGACTCATAAGAGGAGCAAAAGCATTGTTAGTCACAGTATGATGACACAAAGTGGTGCAAAGATGGTGCACTGGGAAAGAATCAACAAACCACTGAAACAAAATTTCCTGTCTTTCAAGAATACATTACAATAATGTGTCAAAAAAAAATCTAAATAAAAAAATTGGTTAAAATTCATTTTAAGCCAAAGTTCTAGGTCTTTAGCTTTTGCTTATATAAAGGTTCTAAGATTCGGGTTATGTTACACTCAAGAATTCACATTGCTACACCTACTACAATGAATGTTGTAACAGATACAGATGCAGTGAGATCCAAAGCAGTGAAACAACTGAAGTATGAAGAGCAGGATTTTGAGGCTGACAAGGTGGATAAGTGAGGTCATGCAGGCATCACAATGATAAATGATTATTAGTTTCATTTATATTTTCTGTCTGCAAAAAATGTGAAAAGCAAATACAATCAATGCTGAGTTTCCATAATCAGCCTCCTTAATTTGTCTTTATATATATATGTGTGTGTGTGTGTGTGTATGTGCGTTATGTTGTAGCACTAGACAGAAAAATCCATCTACACAAATGCAAAAGCCAACACAAAATTTGGAAGCCAACCATTCATCCTTTCATACATTCTCACTCACAACACAACCATTAGTCCACGTACATATCACCTCCGTGGCTCAACACATTCTGTGTCCTGCTCTCACACCATCAGAGAGAGAATCTATATTCTCCTCTCTGTCTTTTGTTCATTTGAGTAACTATGAGGAGCAGCAGCTGCAGCCACTCTCCATGCTTGTGCTCAGCCGGGGGAAGGCAATAGGTTTAGCAGGCGAGGAGGCGAGGCAGATTTATGGCGGTGGAGGTGACCTCTGGGGCCGTAACACAGTGATGGGTGAGTGGCTCTCAACGGTAAGCTACTGGCACTTGACAAAGTGCCCGAAGCAGAATGAATTTACTTCTCTTTTCCTCAATCATCAAGCAGCCACTGCCCTGACCCCCATCCTGACTGCTATAACAAGATCTCCCATCTCACAAGGGCCTGAAAAATTTACTGTCACATCTACTTTTCAATGAGCTCAAGTGAGCACTTCTTTCACCTTCAGCGGAGCAGGTGCCGGTGTGGAGGAGGGCTAACCTGCCCCGGTGCGTGTTTGTGCTTTAAGTGTTGTATGTGTGTAAAAGAGAGAAAGAGATAGAGAGAGAGAAGTAATGTACGTGGAAAAATTTGTGTATACACGCGTACACTGCTCCACTCACCTGCTCTCACTAACCATACATACACTCGGACCTTTTCTCATACACACACACTAATACACACTCACCTTTCAGCCTTTCAAAGTACTTAAAAATGTACCATTAAAGAAACACAAACAAAAGCATGTGACAATGTGATCTTTTAAGCACAAAGACTTAAAAATCGTTTATGTTTGCACACAGGTACACACCCAAGGAGAGAATGAAGCTGCCAGGCAGGGACACAAAGGGCACTGCTATACGCATGTCAGTAGACACCTCTGCAGTTTATATTGGAAGTCAATCTACCTTATCACATCCCTTATACACACGCACACACACATTGGCATATGCACCAGGCATTATGAAGTCTGCCTGTGTGTTTTCCAGCTTTCATCAGCTTGATGGCAGTAGAGTTAGACTTAATGATCCTGATATTTTTTTTATATCCAGACGATAAATCTTGATGCACACACATTTAAATTTCACCTTTCTTGCACTCTTGCCATTGAGGTGAAATCTCAGTGGATGTGACAGAGAGTAGACCAAACTAAAGACATATGCGAGTATTTCAGATAAATCAGCAATTGCAACAAATGAGACAGAATAGAACATACAAACAGTTCACAAAATATGGTACTACAGGCCAATTAATAGTAAATGTAGTAGTCTGTAGATAATGTGATAGTTAAAAAGGTAGGATTAAAATATGTTTAAACAAATACTAAGAGAAATGGCAAAAAAAAAAAAAAAAAATTGGAAACTGTTCCTAATTCCTTGGTCAACTTGTTACAGGATAAAAATGCATGGACTACACTTGGTGTAATGAGAGAACTAGTTCATTCAAAAAAAAAAAAAAAAAAAAAAAAAAAAAAAGAATTCTACATGGTTTTTGTATTTGATACATTAAAATAAAATACACGTGTAACACATTTTACTAAGGTTTTCCAAAGGCTCATGAAAACAACAGGCTTTAATTAATCAGTCAGTCACTAATCAGCTCAGTTTTTGTTGTAGACCGATCTGTTGCTGCCAGTGAAGCCAACAATGTGCCAAAAGTGACTTTAACATAAAATTATTTTGACTAAAAGAAATAAATTGTACTTCTGGCATTACATGAGCTTTCCCCCAGACATCTCCAGATATATTATACATTATAAAAAAAGCTCAGAAATTTCTCTTGTACGTTTCAAAAATCCTTGAGAAAAATCCTGTTGTTCTGTCATACTGTAAGAAAACAGCTACATAAATTACATGGTTTGTGCATCATATTAAATTACATTACTTAGTCTGCTGACTTTTTGAATCTTTGGCCAAGGAAACATACAGTCATAGTTGGCTTTTAATCCTGTCTCTTGTCTCAACAAACACTGATTTACAAGCAGCAGGAGGAGAAAAAAGAGAAAAGTCACTGGCAAAGTTTCCACTTGTTTAAATGTTTATTGCATCAAGTTCCCATGGATATAACTGTTTTGCTGCCAAATCAATAGGCTGTACATTAGACAAAGAAAGTTGGTTATGTCATTATTTCATTTTGTCAACTTCACTCTTTAAAATGTCATAACTAATTCAACCTCTTTTCTTTTACGGGCCACTCTTTTGCCTTCCCTATTCCACTGGGATAATGTTATCATGATGAACCAATAAAAATCAATGATTAAGCATGTGTAATTTTCCAGAGACGATGTATTAAAATTTATTGTCTCTCGCTCTCTGGTGGGCCATCATATCAGCCCTGGAGCGGCAGACTCTGCGGGTTACAACTGAAAATAAAGAAGGGCATTAAAAGCTATTCAATAAGCCACTGTAAAATTGATCAGGCTATAAAAGCTGCTCTGCTGCCACTCCTCCCCTCCCGTCAAACCCCCTCCGATGAGAGGAACGCGGCTGCGGAGGGGAATGTATGGAGAAGTGACTGAGAGGACAGAAAAAGGCAGACAGTGAGATGAGGAAGAGAAAAGGAGAAAAGAAAAAGGTTAGAAAAAGAAAAAAAGAGAGACGACAACAGCTGAGAGAGGTAGGAATTTTTAAGGACAAAGTGAGACAAGAATCAATAAATCCAGCTCCATATTCACTTTACTTCTCTCTCTCTTCAGTTCTTACCATGTGTGGCTATAACCTGGATAAAACCCTGAAAACTGTATTACACCAGCCCAGTGAAAACCCAAGTATTTTGGGAAGCAGAGTACCCTGGACATTTTACCACTTCACTTCAGATTGATAGTGTTCTTACAACCTCAAATGGCTTTACTTTCATCTAAAGCCTGACCTGCATAATATTCGTTTTGTTCTTTACACAATTATTGAATTAGTAGGTAGGTATTAGTAGATATTAGTGGCTTTATTTGGAGGATTGGTTGATGATTCACAGAGCAGAGAGAAAATGAGCTCATTAACAATAGCTAGGAGCATGGGTTGACTGTGTAACATCCATCTAACTCCTGTTGATATCATCTATTAATGACCAATGATCTCCATCAGCTTCAAAACTAGTCACATTTACATAGGCAAATAACGCATTGATAAAATCTGAGACACTGGGTCACACACAAACTTCAAATTAAAAAAAGTGCCTATCTTAAATAATTTAAATAATGCTAGTATACTATCTAAATTACTGCATCTTTGTTACAGAGAGATATATAGTCATTTTAAATGTCCTATGTATACTATATGTTACTGTAGCATCTGTGAGATTATTATGATAGTATCTTTCAAACACTAGGAGCTAAAGTTAGACATTTTGGCCAATTTAATGCAGCGATCTGATTCATAAACTGACTAGAAAGTTCTTCCACCATCAGACTAGAAGCTAAAAAAATGTGAACAATGGTAAAGTAGTAAAATATGAAACGCTATCTATAAGATATTAATACTAACCAAACTAACTGCATTAAGTCAAAAGAGAAAGTTCATGTCTATAGAAATAATTTTCATGTGATCAGTCTCTCCCATCACAAACCAATTTAGGCCTTTTGAGAGCTACAGCTCAGATCAATGAAAAAGACAGATGTGCAAATTCTCCTACCAACTTCAATAACTGTGGAAAATTCTCAAGAAATGGGGAAAATACAACACAACAAGCCTGGTAGATTTATTCTTTGATAAACTATATAGACAGTATGTCACCTGGGCCTTTCTAATATTATCTCAAAAAAAGGAAAAAGAAAAAAAAAAAGTTACGAGAAATAAGAAAATTCCAGCGGCAAAGAGCGGTGCTGTCGGCTGGATCAGTGGAAGTGGCTCAGCAAACGGCGTTTTTCTTTTAACTTTCAATTCTCCTAAGCATGCGTGCTTCACAGCCCCTAGGGCTATTGCCTTTCTCAATCTGTCCCTGGAGAGGCAGGAGTTATGGTCCCTGTCGATTGAGGAGAAAGGGATGTTATTCCCCTGTCACCTCCTGGTCGCACCGCCATCCTCCCTGCCCTGATCTACGGCCTAACCCCCCCCTTATCCCCTTCCTCACTCCCTCTTTCCCACTTTGCTTTGTCGTAAGCTGCCGACTATGTCGTTGCCATGGGCTGTTGAGATGAGGACGAGGAAAAAATGTTCTGGGGAGGGTGGGGAGGGTGGGGTGGGGAGGTGAGAGGATGCTGATATTGGTTTAGAGGTGCTGTTGGCAGCCGCACGATGGTAGTAGTGGTGAATGCTTTTAGTAGTGTGTTTACACACATACAGAAAATTGGTCTTTGTGTGTGTGAGTATGTAAATGCAGTTGTACAAACAGTGAGTACATGCTTTAGTGAGTGATTTAGGATTAAGTATTTTATATGATCATGTTGTGCTGTAGCTTTAAACAATGTGTATTTGCGAAGACGGGGTGGGGGTGGGTAGGGGGTGACAGTGGGAGCTGAGGGACCGGTACAATGAGACAGCTTGGCCCAGGGGAGGTGACCTGCCCCAGGGCACATGCAGGTCCTTGACTGACACCGTTGATAGGGGAGCAGTGACAGGGTTAAACATGAAAGGTTGTTAGACAACGGTAGTGTGTGATCAAAGGTGTGGTGATTGCTAACTCAGTGTCACAGGAATCCCAATGGGTTTGATTTCATTATGAGTGGCTGATGGCTACAATGAAACTGTGTCAATCCAGAATAATAAAAAAAAAAAAAAAAAAAACAACCTTAAATTTCATGTCAATGTTGTCTTCCATTTCATATGAATATTTAATTCCTATTTAGACAACAGGAGAAGTAAAGTGAGCAAAATAAATAAATAAATAAAACAGACAGACAGGATATTGTGGTGGGATTCAGGTCCAAACCAGCAGGTTTGCATGTGGCTCAAATTGGAAGCTTTAATGGCTGCAAAATCTCTGGATACAAACATAACCAATAACAATCCTTCACGAGAAAAAAAAAAACCTGTAATGGGATGTGTTGAAATCTGTCTGGACAAGTTTGCAAACACAATCCAATATATTTCTGAGACATAAGTTTCATTTGTGGTTTCTAAAAAAAAACTTTTTTTTTTTTTTTTTTTAGAAAACATTTCCTGGTTTTGTTCACTGATTTCACTGAATCTCTAGCTGAACACTGCAGGCTCCCCTTATACCACCAATAAACACCAGCACAGGAATCATACCTGACCATAAAACTTCCAGCTCCATTTCCATACTGGTCAGTGTTTAGCCTCTTTTAGGTTCTATTGCACCTTAGGCAAATCCTGAGTTTGTGAGAGTCTCTCTGGGTGAAGGAATAAATAAATAAGCAGATAAATAGATGAATAACCCAGAGGAATGGGAGCCCATGCAGCTCAGCCATCCATCATATATCCTATTACCACGCAGTCAGCGGCACCTGCAATATGTATAATGCAGTCAACCTCTGTAAGCAGATACAAATTCAACTCTTTTCCTCCTCAATTTGTTATTTCTGACAACAACACAGCTTGTGCCTTGTTGTTTTGTTTGAATTATGAATAGATTCCCTTCACCAGACTTTCGCCTGTGCGTGATAGCGTAGCACTGTTATGCAGAACAGCTGCGGAAAACAAATTCGAGAAGCCTGGTGCGCTTTGTAGCGGCTGGACGAATATGCATAAACAGTTGCGCTTAAAGCCACTTAAGAACAAGCAAATGGGCTCAATATGTCATCTTTGGATTTGTTTCATTGGGTGTGATGAATATGAAATGCCAGAACATAGTGCAAGTGCAGGAAATGCAGTTGTTTCAGTGTTTCAAATGATCTAGGAATGTTTTTGAGATTTTTCACACAACAGTGAGAAATTGCTGTCAAGTGCTTTAACTGACAATTTAAACCTTTATCCCTGACACTAAGTCCTTTTACTAAAGAGAGAATAAAAAAAAAGGAAATGTACTGATGAAAAATGGGAACAGAAGAAAGACGAGAGGAAAGCGAGTGAGTAAATACAAATTAACAACCCAGATCCAAACGTACGAGAGAGAGGGTGAGAGAAACCAAGTGGGAGAGGAACAGGAATGTAAATACAGGGCAAACCGATAGCACATTTTGACCACTGCCTGTTTGTTTGGGTATTTACACTGTGAGACTACAATCAAGTCCTCAAAGCTTCAGCCCACATGACAAGAGCCCATTTCAGGGCCACACATCTTCTAAACAGCCAAGCCAACAAGCCAAACCTCAATCCACATACAGACACGCTCGCTCGCATGCACACACACACACACACACACGCGCGCGCACACACACACACGCGCGCACACACACACACACCGCGCACACACACACACACACAGTCGTCGTATCCACTTATTTGTCCATTACTTCAAAATACAAAAAGGGCAGGATAAGACGAGCTTTTGAGGAAGTGATGTTTTTGAGACTTGGCTGAACTTTCAAGCCCTGTTTGGTTAGAGCAGATGTAGAATTAGTACACATCACATTGCATCAGTGAGACACTAAACACAAGCTGCTGCTCAGAGGCCAAGTACCTTTCTGTCACACCAACACAAACTCGCAGGCCTCACCTCCACCGTCTGTGATTCCACTGAGGTAATTATCAACATGATGTCAGTACCCACAGCAACAATGTTTTATCGTTAATCATCCTAAATAATTCTCCATATCTACAAATAATGGAGACCTTAAACGCAAGTCATAACTAATAAAAATAAATTTCTTTGTCTCGAGCATATGAATTTAAAGTTCTGCTTTTAAATTAAGCAGTAAAATGATTCATAGTTCACAACAGTTGTTGCAGGGTTCAAAACAGACATCAGACCACAAAGACTTTTTGTTTATGTCTCAATACAGTTATGCTTTGATTATAAGAAACATTATTTGTAGGATACTACAAAAGTGAATGCAGGACAAGGATATGAGCACTTGACACTCACTGTGCAAGACATACAGCTTACATTCAATCAGACATTCATCCACTGAAATTCCAGTCTTTGAAATACGAACACATTTCTGCCACAATAGCATGCAAATGAGCAAAAACCACATACACGAGACAAAGAGAAAGGTCAAGCAGCAGGTACTGAACAGCTACTGCCAATTTTTTTTTTTTTTTTTTTTTTCAAAGCAAGAATCTGTAAATGACTATTACTCCAAATTCCCACAAGGCCGTGTTCATCTCAAAAATCACTCAAAGAGGGTGGCTTCACACCTGCTGACATTGCTGTTGTGATATAAGGTAACACTTAATTTGAGATGTTAGTTGTTATAGAATTGTGCTGCAACTAATTCTTACTATGACACTTGATGTCTGGACTATTGCACAGCTCTGTCTCAGCACATGGTCCAAAGGGGTGGACTAGCAAATAGAGACTGATTCATCAGCAAGCACCCAGATGAAATTGTTGCTAACATGCTGTCATTCCACACGGGGATATTACATTTTTTTTTATATTTTTTGAGCAAGTGATTCTGTTGCATGTCAATGAACTGAGCTAAACATGCATGACAGGTGATGGTGAGTGGGTGGAGGGAGGTAAGGGGGAGTCAACCCCGCGGTCAAAGAAGGACCTGTGTCTGTAATCTGTAGAAGATGCATGCAACAGACCGCCACACTGCTTTATCTGCAAGGCCCCTAATTGTGAAGGATACAGAGGAACACATGGAAAAGCGGAAGGGGAAGGGGTGTCAGATGTCAGCAGTGTGCAGGCATATGGTTCCTACAAGTTCCGTTACATAAACTGAGAATGACACCAGAAATCAGGTCTGCTGTATAATGTACCTTTCTTTCATTACAGTTGCTTGGTAAAACAGGTGATTGCAATGAGTCACAGGCAGACCACTGATCAACTGCTTAATTTATTGTTGCACCTGTCACTGCTTAAAATGTTAAACTCCTGGCTAAACTCTCTAAAAATGATTGTGACCCACACCTTTAGGGAAGACATTAAGGACAACTGTCATGACAATTGCACGATCACCATCAAATATTTACATTAACTGGACCAAAAACACCAGATCAAACCCTTCTTTAATCACAATATATACCTACAGTCCAGTCAGACACTCTTTAAAGCAAAGTTGACCCCCAGGAAAAACTCAACAAACTTTTGAATAAAAAACACAAACCATAAAAGAAAGATAACTACTTGGCCGTCTATACTCTTTGGGAAGAAGCCTTTAATAAAGCAAGAAGATGATGTGAGGTAACACCGGTGACCAAGCATATTATTCGTGTTTAAAAGGGCTCGCAACCTTCAACTCAGCCATTGTGTGGGGCCATCTCATCAGGAATGCAACACTCATGCACATACTCAAACACCCACACAACCCCTTTCAATTCAAATCCCACCACACTTCAACCCCTATTCCTCTATTATTCCTTCATTATAAACTTGTCCTTCTCTTGTGCTCACAGCAAATACTGTATGTGCTTTACTTTGTTCATATGTTTTGCCATGTACTTTCAACATATCCTGCCGTCTGCCTTGGAAGTTTGCACCAACCAACTTGAATAAACAGAGAGATGGAAAAGACTTAAAGGTATTAAAAGCAGAGCACTCTCCTGCTGCACACATATACACACATACACATACGCCCTGCCAAGTAGGGGTGGACCTTGTATATGCAAGATACCACTATCACTTAGGAGATGCTGCAGTTATTGTTAGCAAGAATGGGGCCCATCTGTTTGCTTGTTGCATGTGCTTTATGGTGAGAAGACACTTTGTGAGTTTTTAAAAGGGAATACCTTTAATTTTGAGTCATACAAATTCCCCAAAAGCAATTCTGATTTTTGTTTTAATGTTATTGTTTTATATAAAATATGAGAAACACCTAAATAATTTTAATGTACTGCACTTCTTGTGCGTAAACATTCGATCTAATATAGTACAATCAATGCCTAAGGTTTTTCTGAGCTTCTAAAACTCTCCACAAAACATTTATTTCCTACATCTCTCTCTAAAGTCTGTGTCTTTAACAGTGATACACCATCATGTGCATGTATCAACCTTTCACAGCATCACACACGTTTACATACATGCTTGCTCATGGCCTAGTATGAAAACTCAGTAGTATAAGCGTATAGTCAGGTAAGTAGGATTCATCATAATGATTAGTTACAGTCCATTGAGAGTGCATGTTTGCCTGCTTGGGTCCGAGCTGCAAAATAATATGCATAAAGTAGCATTAGTTTGTACTGTATGAGCTCTTCTCCCTGTTTCTAGCACTCAATCACACTGAACCGATCACATTTGCATGTTGCAGCATTGAGTCTGAAGCAGATTGGTGGGGCAGCAAATGGACTGAATAATATCATCTGACAATCAATTATTTCTGCAATCGTGTTAGCGCAAAAACATTATTTTTGCTGCCGGGTTTGATTTGTCAGGTTGCGATGGAGGTTCAGTCATGTAAATGTGATGCAGGGATTGCTTTAACAACTGCGCGCTGAGTGAATGGACAAGACAGTAATAGTGTCAGGGACCATGCAAATCACCTGCAAAGGAAACGCTGTAAATCACAGTGTGAAAGGCGCATAGAGCGGCAACAAGCAGCAATAACACATGGTGCGTGTACTATTCAAATGTGAATGTCATTATTGTACAAGTCATAAACCATTACCATGATGGTATTTACAAGATTGAGATGCTGGGCATTATGTGTTATTTAAGTGTTCTTTCTTACTGTAAATCAATTAAATAAACAATTAACAACAACATGCTGAAAATTGACTGAGACAATATGATGAGTGACACTAAAATCGGCTTTAAGTAACAGGATGAAACCAGGGATCAAGCTCTCCCTCTTTTCCTCCTCTGCCTTGAAACTGGTGTCTCCAATCTTCTCCACAACCAAATGACTCTTAACTCAGCTGAGTGCAGCATGGGTCAGGCAGCTAGACTGAAGCCGGGGTGTCTGGTTAGTGTTAAAGTTTAACAGGATATTTCAGATGTCTGATTTCACTCATATACCAGAGGGGAAACAGTGGGGAAAATATACAGTACATATACACAGTATGTACACCTAGAGCATGATTCATTGTGTATATGTGTGTGTGTGTGTATATACAGGAGTCAAAATATGAGATGTAATATATATATATTACATCTAATATTTTGTATAGCCTCTGTAGTGTTAAAAGTGGTTTAAGAAAGTGTAAGAAAGAATGTGAAAATATAACTTGATGCATTTCTTTATTATAAATTAATGGTGAAATGATTTGAATTAGAAAATTTTAATTCATCAATAAGTTAAATCATTATGTATGTAAATGTCTGTATCTTTTTATCGAAGTAACACTTTATTTGACACATTTTCCTTGGGCCCGTTAAGTTCTTTATGAAGATAAATTAGGTGCATTCTACTGAGTCTGCCTCCCACATATTCACAAATGTTAAACATGTTCTCCTAACACTTGTTAATATTACTGAATTTGTCAGTGAAAAGCCGTAGACGTATTTGCGAGATTCAAATTGTACAGTGAAAATTGAAATTCTCAACTGGGATCAAATGTCCCCAATTACACCCTGAAGGAAAATGACACTTCTAAAGTGAATATTTCAAAAAGCAAGGCTACAGACACTGTCCTCTCAAAGATACATGAAGAAAAAGGGTGCACAACCCACCAAATATTTCATTTATTCTTATATAGTCAGATTTCACCTTTCATTCTAATTAGAAAAAAAAACACACAATGGGTGGCCTTCCTTGTTCTTTTTAAGTGATGCTGAATTGGTTGTGCTTTTTGAGGAGCAAGGTCAGAAGAGATTTCAAATTAGCATGCAATCTTGTGACTGTCATTTATGTTCAGTTCCACAGACTGCTGGCTCAAATCCTCTGATCAACTAAGAAAAACTGTATGTGAGAGGTCAATTGATGCCCTCCCCTCCATTAATACTTAATACTCTTGTGGCCCTGATCACCAAAGCCCCATTCATTCACGTTTTCCAGAGGTCTAGACGTCGTAATCGCCTTATTCTAGTGATGGCATTTTTTACTTATATACCACTTTGGATCAGAGCACAGATGTTTTTAAAGAATACTGGATCTGATGATGGCAGCACATTAATTCCTCTGAATGCTATTCACCCAGTGTATATACTGATTAATGTTTTAAGGGTTCTGCATTAGTAGTCCAAACATATACATCTTGATTTTGTAGTGTATGATCTTGGTGTGACAACTTACCTTTGGTTCCTTCCTCTTCTGTCTCCAGACCTGCTGTGTTGCTACAAGTGTAACTTGGGGTGGTAGACTCCTCCTCTTCACTTGGGGCCGTTCCAAGTGGGAAACTGACGGGACGAGAGCTTGTGACTGAGCTGGATGGTCGGGAACTGGCACAGTTCTGAGAAGAAGAAATGAGAAGGCTAGGTGTTAGCTGCGGGGGATCTGCTGGTAGGGTGCTGCAGGGTTTTACTCCAGTTAAAGAAATAAACTCTCACAAGTTATCTCACTTCTGAAGAGGAAAGACATCAAGTTCATCCATCATATTTGACTAATCATCCACTAATTGTTTTCCATTTCCATTATCAAGCCTCGTTTGAAAAACTTCAGATGTGGTGGGTAGTGGTCCAAAAGGCTCAAAGGCCTCATGTATTACATAGTGTACTGTACTTCTATCAGAGTACTTCACGTTGCAAACAAGCAGTGCCTTCCAGTCTTGACTGTCCCTCTTTAGTGCAAAAGACATTTATACACAAATGGAGAGACAGATACACACACAGTGCTACCCATTCAAATGTCACTCCAATGAGAACTGCCAGCCACAACAATAAATGGCACCTCATTAGTCTACTGTCAAACAAATCTTTCTTTTGGTAACAGAAAAACCCTAAAAAGAAAAATTAACTCTCAACTGTCCACCTGCACCATCAAATTCAACTTCCAATTAATATTTGTGATGCAGAGACTTATTCTCACCAACTCCTAAGTTCCTATATCTTGTCAAAACTTGAATGAAAAAAAATCTAATCCGCTTCCAATTTATATCTATATTTCAGTGGTGTCAGGGGCATAGAGTAGCGGTATGGGGGGGTGTTTTTTATTTGGGTCCTGCAACTGACAGCTTTATTTCACAAAGCAATCTGGCTGTGTGTGTACAAGAGGGAGGTCAGGGTGGGTCAGGAGGCGCATGGTATCAAACAGGCAAGCTACACTGGTCAAAGCGGCTGTGTGTGCGTGTGTATAAAACCACACCCCCTGGGGATAAAAAAGCTGTATGTGCCTGACCCACGCTAATACCAGCATGTAGAGGGCCACTATGAGGAAGAGGACTAAAAAGGTCGACTGAGGTGTAGAATTAAAGAGGGGAGAATGTGTGATTAGGTTTGGTGGAATTTATGTGAAAGGTCATTTGGGTCAGAGGTGCATCATACTACTGTATCAACAGCTATATATAGTAAAATTGTTTTCACATTATTTAGAGGATTTTTAGCAATTTTTTTTGGAAATTTGTATGTTAAATATATTTAATTTTATGTGATATGCATCGTTTATGTAAAATAAATAACTGCTATAATAATGTATCAGCTTGGTGTTTACTTTCCCTTCAAAATCTCTATTACAATCTAAAATACAAGATGTTAAAATATCTGTAAGATCATCTGTAAGCTGTAGAGTGGCTTTGAGCTTAGAAAGGCCTAGTATTGGTTGCTATTGGTAAAGCATAAAAGAGACAATGAAACTTTCGAAAGATCTTTTTGTTTTATTATTTAAATAACTACTCAAAATCCTTAAATTGAAGTTGCACTGAATTACTCCCCTGGGTTAACCCTCCAATTGTTACAAATAATAGAACATATAAACCCCTCTGTCTCCGACAAGTGCCATTTGTCTTCAAATGACCCCATATGCAGTAACACCACCAAAGCCTCTTTATCCCTCACCTAGTGAGGCACGATACCCAATCCTATGTTTTACAACAGGGGGATATATAGGGGCATGTGCGGTCATCTAGAGCCAAATGTCTCCTATCTAACCAAAGGACAGGTAGATACAGTATTTCAAGCAGGATTTATGGCACAAAATAGCATTAGCTAAAAACCGTCAGGCGGCAGTGATGGCTAAGAAACGCATTCTGGTGGCGGAACCCGGCAAGATTGGAAAATTGCCACCACGAGTCAGGAGAGGAAGCAGTAAAAATGACGGTAAATGTGGGGGCCTCACTGATAACATGAGCAGCCAATATATCAGACCGCACCTGGTGGCAAGGGACCCCCGGGGGCCCCCTCCACCCACTCAACACACAGACACAAACACACATCCGAACACATTAATCACACACACATACACACACTTTAATTTATCTATTTTTATATTTATTTTGTTTTTTCCATCCTTACACTGTTCATCTGTGAGGTTGGGGGGGTCAAAAGGAAATAAGTGTACCTTGATATTTTAAAAATCAATCTGCCCTCAGAAATGGTTTTATTCTGTCAAACAGCTGAAGTGTGTGAGGATGGGGAATATTGGGAGGCACATATGTTTGGGGTTGGTGTCTGCCAGAAAGCTATAAACACAACAACCTGGAAAGAGGAGTGTAGTTAATGTGACCACTCATAAGGAGCAAGATGCATTTTGTGAGGTGTTTATGAGTTTGTGCATTGAAGATAGCAGGAGTAAAGGAGTTTGGAACGATGAGCTGTTTGACAAGGTGTCAGGGTCTGTAACTGACTGTATATGGGTGTGTGAGATGCACCTGTTAATGTGCTAGAGACAATTATTATAACTATTAAAGCACTTTACATAGGCTATGAGCTGTCTAAAGACACAATTGCACACACACAACAACACACACAAGTGCAGCATCCCACCATTTCAGCCAAACAGCAGCGTCCAACAAGGTATAAATACTGGCCTGACACTTTAATGTCAGGGGACGGCTTGTCCCGGATTAGAAACTTGTAACCCACCACAGAGCTTGACATTGCTGGGATGAAGGTGCCGCAATAGGCGGTGTGTGTGTGTGTGTGTGGGGTGCTATTATGAAGGGTCTTCATATGATGGATAAGGGCATCTAGCATGGCCTGTCGACTAGTGAGAGGCTAGCAGATGTACAATGTTGCTTTGTGGCCAGCTTTCATTGACATTGCTGGAGTAGTGATTTTTTTTTCCATGAGAAGCAAAATCTGTAAGGAAAATTGAGTCTGTGGAGCCGTGTGTTGCAGAGACACACAAAATACACAAATACACACACACTTGTTTACAGGAAAATAGAAGATTACATACTGAAAAATTAAGAGCTTTTCTCCTCTCCTTGATCCTGTTGACCGTGCTCCGAACCTGAAAGAAAAAGAGAGAGAATGGGAGGGAAAGAGATAAGTGTATGTGACATGGCGCTCAATGAAACACACTTACAATGAATCAAAACAAGAAATCTTTCATAAAAAGAGCCTGCGAGCACCCAAAGTGTAAAATGGCGAAATGAGAAAAGAATGTGGAAGGGAAATAACTAATTTCTAGTTTTACCATGCAGACGCTGACGGGCAGTGGCTGGGGAGGTGTGTGTGTGCACATACACATGCATGCGTGTTTGTGAGTGTGAGGGTGTTCCAGTATGTCCCAGTAGCTAATGGGACTTGAAAGTGACACATAGAGCTGGCAAACTAAGGAGACGACTTCAAGCTATCATCTGTCAACATAGAGCGCCGGGACCAACAAATGGAGCTATTGGAGGAGAAGGGACCGTCCTAGCAGAACAGATTACATTTTTACACTCTAGATGAAACAGTATACTGCACACCACACGCCTTCATTTAACACAATACCAGTACAGGTTTTACAGATATTACCTATACATATACACATACTTCAAAATAACCCTACTAATGACTTAAAAACAAACAAACAAACAAACAAAAAACATCTCTGTATTATTTAACTTTAAAATGAGATAATCGAAATGTTGCCGTGCTCCAGAAATTAATAGTCATTAAGTCATTTACTTAGAGAACTAATATAATGACTAGTTTAACTGGTTTAATCTATTTTTAAATTAAATAACTGTATACTGAGTAATTAATCTCACATCATATGAGACAGTAATTATGTATGTGTCAGTGCATTGAATAAAACTCCGCATTGACCTCAGAGAAAAAAAACCCTTTTGTGCAAAATATATATAAAAAAAGTTCATGAAAAACAATTAAAAAAGCTTTATGACATATCTTGGGCATGAAAAAAAAGTTTGAAAATAAATTTATAAAAGACACAGGAGCATTAAGAACCACATTATTAATTCATGGTCATTATGTTACTTTTGTAATTTTTAAATTAATCTTCAGTTGATTATATAAACAGGTCTATTGATATATTTCTTTAAACTGAACATATTGAACATGATATGTTTTCTGCTACAAGTAGTTTTGACATCAACAATACAATCTGGAAATAGGGTTAATAAGGGAAATAAAAAACATTTTATTAGGAATTAGGAGGATTGTTCAGCTAGTTAGGTTGATATTGTTTATAAAAAGCCTCTGGCACTTGTGAGGTGTGAGGTCTGTGCGTGTGTGTGCGCATGTGCATTTGCTTGTGCACCATGTCAGCATCCACTGTAAATTTGTAGCTGCTGGGCACTCATCATTACAGCCTGTCCCAGCCCAGCCCACCACGTTAGTGAATATGCATTATGGCTTATGGCTTCATTAAGTTGCAGTGTGTTATAAATTATGACACCAAACCAAACACACACACACACACACACACACACACACACACACACACACACTCAGAGAGAGCATGTGTATACAGAGGATGTTTTGCATACATTGAAATGCTGAAAGGCCACATAATGAAGAAACGCCACGCCGTGTGACAAGGCAGATTCAACAGCACCAGTAGAATGTTTTCAAAAACCCTCTTATCATATCTCTCCAAAAATCTGCAGAAGACCTTTGACATGATGCAGATGTTGGAGAGACACCGTCTTTATATTATTTAATGGGGTGAGTAAAGTCCTGGGGATTTCACTGATATCAAAAGCAGTCTGCATGCTGAGGCAATTACATGACACAACTTAATTAATCATTTGACAATGAGGGGAAGGGCATTGTTTTAGATGATTGTAATGCGTTTAAGAGGTTTTGCACACACTCAAGGTTTCGCCATGATGCAAAGCATGATTCCCCATGTAAATGGGCGCTAAGCGATTACCATATGAAAGCAGCACGCCCGACAACACCTGCCAACATCCTTGGAGCTGATGGAAATAAAAGGTCATCAAAGCGTGGGATTACAAGGTGACCACCAAGGAAAAGCTAATTGTAATGAATAATGGAAAGCTATTGTCAGGTAATTAGCAATTAAAACGCTGCATTTTGAGTGTAATAGCAGCAGATGCAGTCTGTCTTCCACACCATATTTGTAATTACTGAACCTGGAAACCAGCCTTATGAATGGAGCATTCCCTGACTTTGAAGCACTCAGTAATTCAGCGCCATTCTTTAACATATCAAAGTAAAAATTTCATCATACTTATATGGCTAAACACTAATTTGTTCACCAGGTTTACAACTAACAGAAAGTTTAGATTCAAAGTTTTATTGATCCTATAGACTTCTTGTTTCTGAAGATGATGAAGGTCATTCATTCTGTCCTGTACAAACAGGTGCTAACAGGTAAAACAGTCAAAGGAGTTAAAGGAGAGGTTGAGCTGATGCCTGTCCCCAGTTAAATAAAGAAAGAAAGGCGAGGAACATTCTCATCACACAATGTTATAATCACTGGGAGGAAAAAACAAAACGGAATAATTTCTATTGAGAATTTTGTTAATATATTTTTGTGAAGATGAGTAATTTTTAGATGTCTAGGAAGATGAAAATTGACGCCATTGTCACTCTGTGTCATACTGAAGAACAAGTTACAAATTTAAGACACAAAGACGAGGGTGAGGAACAACAAAAGGAGCCACCTGGAAAGCTTCTGAAGATGCATGTGCACACAGAGAAATGTGTAGATGTGTTTTTTTCAAACCTTAACAAAGAAGTATTTTCCTATTGAATACCCGAACATGTGCATAAACTGCTCACAAACTGTGAAGCCCTCAGGGTCAAGGACGACTTGAGTGTAAGAAAAAAAAGGCCAAATACTAAAAAAAGCCACTTAACCAAGAATACAAAGTTGATTGATTTTACAGTGTAAGGGGTCAGTCCTACATGGCTCGGCATCGCTGATGTGTTGCCTATGACTCGGGGACAGCTCTTCAAGCCCTGGAGAAGACATGGATGAAGGGATGCGAGAGAAAGGAGGAAATAGCAAAAGGGCTAGAAATGCTATACGTTACACAATGAGAAATTTCCTCTCGGGTGCTCGGACAGAAGGTTAAAGTAATTCTAAGGCCTAATGAAAAAAAAAAAAACAGATGGCAAAAGATAAGAAGATGAGGGTGCATTAGCGTAATAATAAGCAATATGAAATAACATGTATATGCTGCATGTTACCCAGCTCTTTAAAAATCTGCTTGTATGTGGTGACAATGACCTTGAACATTAAATCAAAGCAACAAGAAGCAAATGGAAAAAGACAAAGTTCATTTGTATTCATCAGAACTGAAGACTCAACAACCATGGTTCATTTTCATTTCACATACAAAGGAAACAGCTTGTTAGATTTACTTTGGCGTAATGTATTTCTATCATATCATTTATTTATTTATCATATTACATATAGCTACACACAACTGAACATATATATTCATAGACTACTTCTAGACAAAGACTACTTCTCACATACTGTCAGACATTTCAGAGATTATTGTTAAATCAGGGGCGAAACTTCTGCGTCTTGAATTGTTAACTGTGTAACAAGGCAAAACCTATTATACTTTCTCTTTAAAGTCTGGAATGAGAAGTGTCTAAAAATGAGAAATAGACCCAAAGTTCAGAAAAAAAGTGCTGTATTTTAAGAAGGCTCTGGCGATATCCCCTACTCTCATCTAAAGTTAACCCTATTTGCATACACTAAGAGCTATATTTGACCAAGAGTGATTTTCATGACCTGAGTCTCATCCATTAAATTCTATCTCTCCGTCTCTCTCGCCACTCACCTACCCTCCTCCCCCACGAAGCTACAGCGTATCTAAATGGTAATAACACAGCATCTCAATACCATATTTCCTCGCTCTTTCATTGCATGTTGTTAGTTGCATATTGTTTTTCTTATTTTTGTCCCACTATGGTTAGCGCCTAGGGCTCTGTGAATCCCTGACCAGCGGCTTTGTCAGGATGCTAAATGGAGGGCCGTGAGTTTAAAAACTTAAAGAGGCAGTGAAATATTAGCCATTGTGGGTGAGGAATGAGTGGCTGAGAACCGCGGCGTGTCAGTGTTTAATGGTCGGACTCGGATGCATATAAGTTAGTCCAAGCATGAAGGGCAGTGGGATGCTTGCGTGGAAACGATGTCCCCTCCTCTCCTTCCCATCCCTCCTCCCATCCACAGATATACGTTCACACACATACACACTCGTACTCTCACCCCACCCACACCCTTTTAAGCAGAGAGCCCATCAGAAACTTGTCATTTCTCTCATTCACTCCGACAGCCTTGAGACACAATGCAGACTTACCTCTGTGTTGTACACCCCATATATCAGGAAGATGAACAGGCCCTGCAAACACAGACAAAGAAAGAGAGAGACAGTGAGAAAGAGAAAGGGAAGAAAAGAGAGGTGAGAGAAACAAGGAGGACAAAGTTGTTACAGTTGCTTTCTCTTTTATCCTTTTCACCAGAAAAAAAAGTAATGAGCACCACCTATACGTTAGACTGATTTATACTTTTTTTCAACTGTGCAGAGCTTAAGTAGACTTTAGTGAAAAGTAATAAGAGAAGAGGCAGGACTTCAGAGTGCAAACTGGGCCACCTCTGTAAGTCCCTGTTTTTTCGTCTAATATACTTAAGCTTCTCGTTCCTGCCCCCACAAGCCATCAAAGGCTCAAACCCAAGGTTCCACACAGCCTTATCAAAATAGAAAACCTCAAGTGCTTGTGTTCCATCTGGATTGTCAGATACAGCATCACACATATATTATTAAATACAAATAAACTTATATGGACACAAACACACAGTCCAGCCGATCCAAAAGCATATGTAAAAGGCACAAATTACCATAAATGATTACAAAAGAAACACAGTACGAACACAAACCTGTAAGACACACACATACACAAAGCACATAAAGAGAGCAACTCAGGCCAGACGAGGCTATCAAGGAAAACCAATGGAGGAAAGCAGAGAGAGACAGAGGAAGAATAATGAAAAAAATTACACATAAAAGAAGATATTTCATGTTCACAAAACTCCACTGCTAGAATCCAGGGCCCAAGAATGCCATGCCCTTGGATGCATAAAGGCTGTACTTTTGGCCACAGAAAAAACAGTTATTTGTCATTTCATTCCATTGTGGAATTCATTGAATGTACAAGCTGTGCATTTGCCTTAGGGCCATAATGTAATCCCACTGCGTCAATGGAAACAATGAGAACAACGTCCTCAGAGCACCGATTGAACTACGACACAAAAGATGTATCAAGAAAAATGAAAAGGCAGGTAAGATTCCATAAATTTCAAGGCTGCTTGATACAGTAGGTTCTTTGATAAGCCAGTCATACAGCTACAGGGGTCTATCTAACAAAAAAGGAAAAAAAAAACTTTTTAAAGTACATCTCTGCCCCTTCACTACTCTGAGTGTGTTTGTGTTGCTCCATCTTTATGTGAGGGTAAGGACACATCCTGAGGACAGGCAGGCACAACCTGGTCAATGCATCAATCACGTTGAGTTTGGAGCATCCAATTTTTGCCAGAGGGAGATCTCGATGCATCACCATTGACAACATGATTTGGGGGCCCATTCAAAGTGACAGGCCGACGATGGCCGACGATGACGACCTCTAGCCCGAGCAACTGCCCATTCACCTCCTACTGGCTGCTCTCCCGTCCTCCAGGGACTGAATTGCCCTGTCTGCTGAGCTGTCAAGTGGCAGCTCAGGATATCCATCCTCTTTAAACTGACAACTACACTGGTCTCTGACATGGTGAAGATAACGGGGATAACAAGGGATTTCAAGCTGAGATCTGTGATTTCATGTCTACATTTCTTACTTTCGATTGCATGTTATGATGGTCAAAACTTTAAGCAGTACGGAATATATATCGATATACTTAAAAGGTTTATTGTTACACAGAATAATATATACCCCATATATATATATATATTACCCCAATAGCAACGATTGCAAAAGTCCTCAAAGCCAATGGTTTATCTCTGGCTTTCAACAACTGTTCAGGTTTTTCTCTCCACTTCCACTCAAATATTCAGAGTTCCACCTGTTCGGTAACAGGAAGGTACTACAGCAGATCAACTGCCATGTAACAAAGGGTTTCCTTTTCCTTTAGCTTATGGCCAAATGAGATATTAGATTTTGACATGATATAATCTTTGCTCTAGTTTCCAACCCATATTTTCTCTAGCATTAAAATAGTGTTATTGTTTGTTATTTAAGTTAAATACTGATTTACTTATAATGAATGAAAAAAAATAGGTTGGAACTAAAATTACCATCTGATATTCATGATATTCAATGAACAATAATTTACAAGCACAGGCAGTATATAGTATCAGTATGTGATGTTATCATTCACTCTTTTCACACAAACACACACATAAACATGTACGCACACATAACCACCCACCCGCACAATAACAGACAGTGGGTGGTTAATTTGCAATACATACCCCATTGTATTGAATTAGAATTGCGATTTCAAACTCATTGTTGCAATTTGATTATCGTGTTTTTGATCATTCCTCTTATTTGCAATTAATCTTTTGTTGTGTAGCGAACAAAGTGGGGAGAACATACTGTGCACATTAAGAAAAATGATCTATTAAAATGTAATTGAGTTAAAAATAAGTGGCAGCATAACAATAATGATGGATTGTTTAAAGTGTTAATTCATTAATATTCCCACTAAAAACAAACAGAGACAAGAAATGGGGCACATTATTTAAATGCATGTGTGCTTTTCTAAACCCAGTCCTGTTTCTTTTGAACTCAGCAGCAAATGCTACAAATTTATGCAAAGAATGAACACAGTTGCTTTCAAAGTATTGCTATACTATACATCAAACAGGAGAGCATAAATTAATTAGCATCCAGCTAATTAGGGAACAATTGTATGTTTAAAAAGTTAAAGCCAACAAACACTGTGTTTGACCAAAAACATTATTACCCCAGAGAGTTGTACTGTGTTGCAATACAGAGTGAAAATTGTGTTAGCTTCACCAAACAAAGCTGTTTCTTCTTATCACAGAGTTTTTGTCAGAGAAAGCAGAGAGAACAAATCAGTCAGAGACTGATTCACTTACAGCAACTCTAAGTTGGTTCAATTAAAGCAGGATGTTGTGGTTCTAACACTCTTAATGTTTACTACTGGCTGTTTGTGATGTTGACTGTCTCCTTTTGGAGATTTACCATGTTCCTCCTCTGTTGTCATAAGGCTCATGCCACGCTGTTTACCTCACTTGTGAGTGGCAGTTGTGAACCTCTTACTTTTCATTTCAGCTGTTGCGTTATCAGGTTAAGACGTGTCTGAGGTGCAGCTTGAGCTTCACGGCAGCACTATGAGTGCTGGCACAGAGCCTATTTTTCACGTTAAACGACAGAAAAAATAAACCATTAAAAGATCTGTGGATTGTCAGACTGAAATAATGCCAACAACAAAAATGGAAAAATGAAATGAAAAAAAAAAGGTTCTTTGAGTCTGTATCTTTAAATTGACAGCTCTTGTATTATTAAGCATAACGTAAAATTAATTTACAGGCAGCAGAACTAATTATAGGCCTTTCATATATTTAGTTATTGACCTGTATGAGGAGACAAAGTGATGATGTTGGGCACACTGTGTAACAAGAGGGGCAATTTTCATGAATATGATGCACTGTTTTTATTTACGCAAGCATGATGGTTTTGCAAAATCTTTGAGGACACACTTAAGTAGTCCTACAGTTGGCAAAACTGAAATGGTGGAAGTGGAAATTTCAACCAACTTCATATGTGAATTCAGTATTTTCACTTTAATTAGTTAATTGCATGAAACATATAGATTTAACTATTTCACTGTCAATAGAAACATGATAGAAAATGAAATGAGCAAGCAGCAATATAAGACAGATTGGCAGATACTGGCAGAGAGACAGTCAGTGCTACCGGACTTTACTGTGTATGTCCAGCAGTCATGTAAACTGCCACCATCAGCTTGGCAGTGAATAGTGATAAATCCTTGTTAAGTCCCATACATCTACTTTAAGCTTCCACAGTACAAACTTTATATCATCCTTATTTTGTCAGTGAGAACACTGGAGTGACACTATGTGAAATGTCCTCATTATTTTCTGACTATAAGCAGAAATTTATTTTACTTTTCATTTGGGAGTTTATCTGCCCTGCTTTATACATATGCTCGCTCTGACACTGTGCTGCAGTACCAACACAAACAAATGTGCTTCCCTCCACCTTACAGTCAGTGAATAATGCCTCTATATTTACCCTTGTCTCTATTTCCCAGCATCAGCCACCAAAATGTGTAAAGTTAAGCAACACTGTGCAGGGAGGTAAAAATCTAAGAAAACACCATGTTTATGACACTGTCCTTGGAAAACAAATGTCCCATATACAGATATGAAAACTGATTAAGGGGTGAGTCTTGGCAGGGAAAGTAAGATAGGCAACCGACGCAGCTTTCTGTATCTTCCTGGAAGTCTTTGCTGCTTTCAGGTAAGTGTTTAGTGAGGTTTAATGAGAAAAGGTATAATGACCTTTGTGTAATACCTCTGTTTATTTTAAGAGTAAATGGCTTCTAGTAGTGTCATACAAACCATGATGAAAAAGTAAGATCTCGGAGCTCTATACTGGCAGTTGCTGGCTCTCATGACTAACACGATGCAATAATTTCGTCACCTCCACTAATCAAAAGAAACGTTATAGTACTGTGGGGCTTTTAGCCACCTATGATCACACCCAATAAGATGTCTTTAGTGTCATTCCAGTAGTGCAGGGATAATAACCGAAGGCTATTTTTCCATAAAAACTCAACCCTTTCATCCACCAATAAGAAATGTTAATAAATGCACTTTACATGAGGTCTTTGGTTCAGGAGCCCACTGAGTCTCACACCTACATCAATTGGGTCTGTTAAGAGAAGATGTTGAACATACTGGAAATTGTAAATAAGAAAGTATGTTGAACTGACCTGATTATACATAATCAGCCACTTCTGTGGTTTAAGGTCAGACTTTACTGTCAAAGTCTTCATGTTATTCCATCTACAGATCCTCAGTATAATTAGTACAATATGGTTTCTATTAATGAACATATATGATTTGAATCATATTGGCAAAACATCCAAAAGAAACTCAGCCATGGTCTTTTAAAACCCTTTTAAAAATAAATTCTGCCTTTACAAAGACAAATGTCAGTCATTAAGGCAACTCTATCATGTCACACTTTGCATAAATTAAGTTGCTCCAAGGTGAGAAGTAAAACTAATAAGGCGTGATTTAAAAAAGAAATGTCCTACGTTGACGTGGCACAAATTATAAAGCTGGATGCCTCAGAAAGTTTTACTCCATCTCACTATTCCATATTTAAATAAAAAGAAAACATACAGAAAGCTTTCATAAATGAGATAGCCGTGATTGTGTTACTTTCTTTAGAGTAATTGTAAACCACATGTTCCACAGTTTTGAGGGGAACTTCAGGCACTGCCATTGCTCAATGTCAAAAATGTTTTATACTTGTCTAATCCCACATCAAAAATGAAAATAGATATACTTTTCACAAATGGCATCTTTCAATTGGACTGACAGCTCACTCATAAGTAGCTGAAGACCGCAACCTCTACATCCTTCTAGAAGAATTCCAGGCTTCAGTGTCGGCTAATGCCAAAAATGAGAGCTATTTGAACAAGTCGGACTTGCCGTCAAATATCCCAGCCTAAATTCAAACACACAGAGACACTTTTCACAAATAGAGCTATCTGCATCCCCACTTGGCAAAAAAAGGGGAGGAAAAATTCTGCCCTCGCACCTGGTAATCATTACGGAAATGAGAGACAGAAGAGGTTAAAATGGTGTGATGGAGGAAAAAGAAAAGAAATTCACACTTCTGCGCTGGGACTTGCTAATGTCTCTGACCCCTCCACACATAAACAGTTTAATTAACATGTATACATAACTTTCACTTTAACTGCTCATGGCATGTCAAATCAAAGTGTCTGTCAGTGCTGTGAAACAAGGAGTTGATATTTTGCAGGTCCTCAGTTCAAATCCAACTCTGTGTAACTGCTCCAGCTGGCCAGAGAGGCTGGCAAGGAGGCATGAAGGCAGACAGACAGGCAGGTAGACGGGCAGCCTGCCACTCAGTTTGATGAGGTAAACACCTCGCAATAAAAGCTTTGCAACACCCAGATGAGCTTTTCTCAGGCCGAGCAGGAGGGAAGACGGTATGTGTTCAGTGGAGAAACAAAATACAAACTAAACACAGAGAACTCGATGTGACTTTTTATTCGAACTAACAGGTCTTAAAAATCTGAATGTGAAAAATTTGAATCCCAGTTGTGCTTTCAAAAGTTTACTTTACTGGTAAAACTATAAGCAAATATATACAATTCTGACAACTGAAAATGGCTGAATTCATTTTATATAGTGTTTTACGGCATTTTAAACAACGGGCAGGCTCTAATGTCCATCAGCTATCATTAAACTCTTTATTCAATTATCTTCATGGTGACGCATTGTAGCGAATATGTGAAGTCTGTGTGTGAGGGTGGGGCTGGGGTCAAACACTTCTTCTTGTTTCCATCCTATTGTACATGAACACATGAAAGAGGATCAGTCACTCTTTGAGAAGAGTTATTAGGACTCACCCCGTTTCTTTCTCACACACATCCAGTCATTTGGCCTGTCACATTGAAGAGGAGACCCCCAAGCCAGTCTGTCTCTACAGAGTGTATAGCTAGAAGGGAAAACTGAGAGTGTACACACATACAGAAACACACACACACAAACAGGCGCAGACTGAGGCCGGCAGCAGTACCAGCGCTGGTGTGTGATGGCTCAGGAGAGGAGGGAGAGTTATTAGCTTAGCCCTGAACCACCTACTTAATATAGGGGCCGGCGGTGATCGCTAACAGAGCCTGGCAGAGGTGACAGCTTTTGGCCCTGCTTGAGGAAATCCAATTGAAAAGCAGCCAAGAGGAACAACAAGCCCGAAACAGATGTTGCTCGCTACCACCGGCGCAACTTGAGTACACAACCCAGCGGCAACAAACTGCAATGTCAAATCTCACACACAAACATACACGCGGCAGACACAATCTGGAACACACACTCACATACATGGAACTACAATAACTGCATATACAAGGGGCGGAAAATGGCAACAAAAAAGTCCATATGTACATATATTATACATACGGCACACAAGGAATTGTAATTTCTAAGACTTCTAAAGCTCACTTTTGGTGCCATTTCCAGTCTTTGCAAAGCAGTTCCTATTTTATAATAACACCAACGTACCCTCATGAATTTTTAAATGAGTTCTAAAATGTAGAGAGAATTTCAATCAGGGCTGTTAGTTTGACCAAGATTGCATGAAACTGACTACCACTGCTGTCTTTAACTGTTAAGAATGGAACAGTAAAATTAAAAATAAATTACATTAAAGTTTTAAATTCCAAATAAAACATCATTCTGGTTAAACTTTGTGCTCTCAAAACCACCCAATGACAAACATACAAGCACACATACTGGGCATTTCCTTACAGTTAAAATATGATTTAAGATCCATAAACTCCATCAGTCCAAGGTTACTGAGAACAGTTTTTTTTCCCCCCTTTTTTCGTGGTGTTTGGAGTACAAAATACTCTAGCAGCTAAAACCCAAAATGGCATCAAGAGAAAAAGCAAAACACAGTGAAGAGTTTGTAAGTCTGTTAAAAACATCTTTATTGAGCGGAGGCCAAAACAAAACCTTTTCCTCCAGAGAACCGACTCACCCAACCATCCATCCATCTATCCCGTCTCTTTTCTTTTTTAATATCTTTGGCAAGGCATCTCAATGAAAACACAACGTGCAGGCCCTCAAATCATCACAACCCTTTGCTCTAATATTAATTGAGTTTGGCAAGGCTGACCATGCCTCAATCATAATAACATTCATTTATTTTTTCCTATTACAGCTACTGCAAAAGAGCAAAGAAAAGATAGGGTGGGTGAGGGGGAGAAGGGGGTCGGGGTTGGCGGGGGCGGGGGGCTAAAATCAATTGTGACATATCTTTATTGCCAGTCGATGACAAATGGCGGTACATTTGCCATTGCTCTGGCATTGTGTCAGTGTGTGTCATATCGATTTTACATCAGACGGACAAATGTTATTGATGAAGCGCCTAAGTAACGAATGAACACTCTATTTTACTTGTTTTAACGTTTAAATAAACCAGAATGACGCAGGGGTGAGAGGGTGACGGACTTATGTGGTGGACTGATTATTCACTGATACACTTTTATAAAGTTTTTTTTTTTTTTTGTTAAATATGATCAAAATTTCAAACCGGGTCTGCTGTGAGACCGATGGGAGTGGGTAACTACGCCCTGAACCTGATCACACTGCACACATGTGGTAATGTAATGGGGGGAGGGAGGCACGAGAAAGAGTGAACTGTAAACAAACTAGCTTTTAAACAAGACAATTTAGGGTTGCATGTCTTAGGCGCCAAGCAAAACATAGCAATGGAAAACTGATACAAACTTTTAACACATGGGTCAAAGCAGGAGTCTTTGAACTGGTGAGGGAAAGCACGCTGCCAGTGCAGAGAGCTGTTTAATTAAAAATACTTAGGTATCCAAAGGGCCTTTCTGGGGCACCCCCTTGTCAAACTGTATGTGATCCCGCTGTCAATCTCACAGGGTGTTTTCTAATTGCATAGTTTTCCGCTGACAGAGAGGAGAAAATGTTGGAAGAGAACTACTCCTGAGAAACAGCAGCTGGGGACTGGGTTTGGTTTATAGGAACTCTACATGTGGACACAAATGTACACGCACACTTGTATATACATACACTCTTGTGCACTGTGCATAAGGTGCTCAGGTTACTGACTGTATATACACAGAGGACATAAGGACACCATATCAGTGTATAGAAATAAATACCTGTACAAATACTACACATTACAGCATTTAGATCAGAATATAAACCTGTCTGCAAAAAACTACTTCCATGCAGATACGGTCACAAATATACGTTTGTGTTGACAAAAAAAAAACAACTGAGACTTACAGTGGAAGAAACACACGCAAAAGCATGTAAAACCTACAACTGCACTCTCTCGCCCTTTATAAGTAAAAACCTGAGAAATCTATCAATGGCAAACCAACATTTTTAAATGCTTCACAGTCCAGCACATACCAGACATATTTTCAGAAAATGATGGGAAAAAATATTCAAAAAATGAGCTACTTGCATGTTCAATTAACAATCACTTTGCACAAAATCTATAATTCATGACAGGAGTTTGTGCACCTAGGAGACAAAGGTGGCCAGCGAGTCACTGAGCAGCACTGACGCAATATCAAACACGGCACCAAAAGCATACCAGAAGGAGGGGGTTGAGATGACAGGGAAATGAAGGTGAAATTGTTTTTTAATGTCAGTTTATTAATGTAGTAATTTAAGGGAATTTCTACACTAACAGACAGCTCATAAACTGACACTAACGAGACGCTAACGTGACACACACACACAGACACACACACTACCTATTTGATACATTCTTGCCGACTGCGTTTTTTTCCACCTGGCAGTGAGGATGTGTAATGGGAAAACATAACGCACACTATTCCCAGAAGTCACCAACTGTAGTGCAGATGATGCTCGCTGGCTTTTCACCTGCAAACATTAATTGCCTTAAAAGAATGCATCACCGAGCCAATGGTGCAGTTTCTACGAACTGAGAAATTTGCCTGTGCCCCACCTATACGCCGACAAAGCTTCAGTTTAACATTTGACATTGCAAGTGCTCCTAACCTGTGGAAACAAATATGTGTAACAATGTTTTTTTTTTTTTTTTTTTTTTTGCATAAAAAGTACTTTGCTCAGGAAACAATGGAATGTTTGCCCTTGGTCTCTTTTTTTTTTTTTGAAGTGGTGTGCAATGTGTCCAGTTATTCATATGCATACATTTGTAGGCATGAAAACAAATTTAAAATCACCTGACAGATAAATGTGCACACACAAACATACACACTTTATGCAAGTACAATAACACAACACCTAAAATTGCGCCGCTGACAAGACTGTGTTGCAGTGCCCTTGACTAACAATGACAAATGGATGCAATATGCAAAGTCTGAACAAGTTGCTTTTGGGTACAGAACAGGAAAAAGATTGCTCCTGGTTCCATTATGGGACGCGTTTGCTCTCCTGTTTCCCAGCTGAGGTGAGCCAAGCTGAGGTTAATGGCATGTGTCAAGATCAAGAAGTGTGTAGGTGAATGTGTGTGTGATGTGTGTCCATATAGGCGTGAGAGAGAAGAAAAGAGAGAGAGAGACAGAGAAAGAGAAGATTTTTCACTTATTTAGACGTCTGAATTATCAACGGGTATCTCGTGCTGCGTTATTCTCCTGTATCTGACCTTGTATTTGTTAGGGGATAAATCTGTCGACAGATACATTATTTGGATATGAATAAATAATGTGTTTTAAAAAGATACAAATTATTTCTGACTGTGAGCAATAATATTTTTTGTTCTGGAGAGTGCGTCTGTTTCAATTTTATTTCAATATAAGATGACTGCAAATCCCTTTTGTTACAAGATATCCTCACAATACAACAGCGAACCCCATACAACTCTAGCATCACCGTCTATCTGCTTCTATTCTAGCTTTTAAAAGTGTGTTTCTATATGCGTCTGGATTTGTCTATGCATGTGCATGCTTGCCTGTGTGCACGCGAGTACATGTCTGCTGCAGCACTGCCGTAGTGGCAGGGTGTATCCATCATGATAAACTGGCAGACTCGGCGACTGTCACATGCAATCACACTTCACTACGGTTCGCAGGACTTCAAAGTGAAAATGAATGGTAGTTCATCGACATGAAGACTTCATATATCTTCGTTTTTTTGCCTTTTCTCTCTCTTTTATTTTTTGGAGAAGACTTTTTTTTCCCAGCCCCCTTTTGTTGTGTGGATCGCTTGTGCTTTTATCACCGTCTGAAATACATGACGGGAAACATGGATTTTAGGGGGGAAAAAAAGTAAAGAAAACAGTACCATCCATCTTTTATATCAGGTGATTTAAACAGTGAAACTGTTGTTTTCACTTGAACCTGAAACTTTTAACAAGGAATAAAATATGTTGCTAAAGTATGCACACAAAGGTTTGCTGCTTGCTTTACTCATTTACAATCAGTTCAAGAATTTTCTTTTTAATTTTTTTTTTTTATACATGTACATACATTTCATCCTTTTTTTTAAATTATTATTATTATTTACAATTTCCAAGAAACAAAATGTGCATCTTTGGCTTGTGAGTAACTGAGCGATGAACTAAATTTGTGAGTTTTAGTTTAGAAAATGTCATTCTTATTTTTCTCTAAGAAATGCAAGTGCATTAACGCCAAGGAAAGTAATTTGATTATTCATTTCTTGTTATTTTAAGAAATACATTTATTAGATTTTAAACATTTAAAGAAAATCTTCACACATTATTGGAACATATTATTAAATATTTCTTATATGCCATAATGGAAATGCAAAAAAAGAAAAAAAAAAAAAAAAAGAAGAAAAAAACACTTTTAAGATTAAAAGTCTACATGGCATTAAGCTTTAATTGAACATGGCAAGTGTTAAATGTGATAATCATCAAATTTGTTTCCACTAGAAAGTCAAATGAGCCATAATAATGCCAGTGCTGCAGCTGCGGCAGCCCTCTAACACCAGAGAAAGGTACGCCTTTAATCTAGTAATGACTCTGAAATGACACTGTGCTTTAAAAACTGTGGAGATGAGGCTATAGGTCTCTCTGCCTCCCTCCTTTCACTCTCTGCCCTGGCTTAGGCCCTGCTCTCACTCTCCAAGCTGTATGATTGGCACATGCTTTCACTTAATGAGGGATAATTACTAAGGAAAACAAGTGGGAGACCACATCTGCTCAGTGTAAAAAGGAGTCCAGGCCTGGTGCAATCTGTCAGACAGGGCTTTCAGGTTGTGTGTGTGAATGTTTTACCCACCTTTAGTGGCCTCCCAGTCCAACACAGACCCTCCAGAGGCCCTCCCTCTACCCTGCCCCGATGAGAAGCAGATTAATAGGAATCAGCATGTGGCTGTAAACACTCTGCGGGAAGAGTGTATATCTGTGTGTGTTGACGTGCATAGGAAATGACCCGAGGTATCTGTCGGGGACAAGCCAAGGGCCACAGCAGGAAGGGCAAGAGGCCGCCAGGGGCGATCAACATCAACATCCCAATCAGTGTCCTGCCGCCAGAGCTGTTGTTCTCCAGCTCCCATCATCACTGTTTTGTTTACTTTCACACAATGCTGTAATGGTAGTAAAATACATAAGTAGCTGCACTGCTCCCCAGACACCTCCACACACTGGCCATAAATCACCACCGCATGGAATTTACGTTGTAAATAACTGCCTCTTAATGATCTGCCAGTGTTAACAGGTAGTTGTCTTGATTACAGTGGAACGTTAGAATCGTAAAGCTGCCTTTAAAAGGTATTTTATCACACTAAATTATAGTGCTGAAAATTATGTATTTATTTAAAACCAATTTATTCGTTTAGTCGTGATTTACTCTATGCTCATGTCAATTGCACCTCTTGTGCTTTATCCACAAAAAGAAAATATTAATGATATTTATACTTTTCCACTTCAACTGACACCCTCATCATTCCTATTAAAACATTATTCTACATCAACACATTAATATTATCACCTGCATTGTGTGACAGATGTGCATTAGACATTAGATTTCTATATGTACAGCGACACTAATACATCAGTTCTCTTTTTCATAAATGCATCATTGACGAGATAAACAGCCAGCTAACGAAACCTAAATAAAATAAATATTAAGTCTTGATTATTTGTCTCACATTAAACCAATGTAAAGAAACATTTAATTAAACTGCACTGACTATCGTCACTTTCTCAGTTTAACCAATAAACTGATTATTGATTTCCTAACACACATATTTTCCATCTATAGAATTAATGTAGAAAGAGGGAAGGGAAAGAGCAAGAGTGGCTTTTATTTTCTTTAACCCTACTGCAGCAAGAAGAAAATGGCTGACACATAAATTGGAACTGATATTCGACAGGCTTTTAACCTCCCGACACCCCCATTCCTCCCCACCCTCCTCAACTCCATCCCACCACCTCCCTGCCACCCACCCACTGAAAGAACAACAAGGTTGTGCTTTCTTGCCCTGCACTGACCCAGTTCTCACTAATTACCCACAAAGTATACATCAAAGCCGCGCAAATCTACAGATCTGGTTTAACGTGGCAGGCTACAGGACACCAAGACTAAACGTAACCTAGTCACCACCAGACTTCACTGATGTGTGTGTGTGAGTGAAGTGGTGTAGGCCAACACAAAAGGCAAGGCGATGAACTTATAAATAGAACGGTCATTGTTTCGACATGGGTAATTTTGGGTGTCGGAGTTGCTCCTGACACTGTCGGCTGCGTGGGTTGGATGACGGGGAGGAGGGGAGATGAAGAAGTGAGGTCATGAAGTTAGGAGTCAGCTGATGGGCAAACATGTCTGCTGAGATGCAAACACACACCCAGACACACACGTGACTAAACGCATCAAAACTTGGATTAAAATAAAACTCAGATGTGCAATGAGCAGGTAAATAAACACACACACTTGCTCATTCTTTGTCTCTCTCTCTGCTACACACACACAAAGACCCACACACAGGTATGGTCGGGCCGGGGAAACAGGGGTGGTTTGCTTTCTTATGACACAGGCTATTACTAAATTGAGCTGGCAGGTAATTCTAAGGCAAATAAATGCCAGCAGGTTTAACACAAGGAGAGGTCTTAGGGGTGCCGGCATGAGCAATGACAGGAATTCTCTCACCTCTTTTGACAGGAAGCCTATTATTCTCACTGCTTTATTTTCCCAGGTTAGTTTTTAAAAACTGATCTCTCCGATAGTATTTCACCACCACCACCACAACCTCCCACTTCTCTCCACAAAACTCCTTCCTCATCTGAATTACCGCCGCTCCTTGCTCACTTTTGCTGGTCCATCTCTTCAGTCCTAGACTTAATATTTACAGGAGAAGAGAATGAAGGTTCAGGTTTTTTTTTAAGTTTCTTTCACTGAATCCTTTTCAGTTAATTCCAAAAGGTACTTACGTGACCATTTTTTTCCCTGTACAAAAACCTTGATGCCATTAACCTGAATTAAGCCTCCATCTGTAAGAAATCTTCCCCTGAAGTAGTCAAACATACGGCGTTACAAATGTGCAACAAAGCTTTATTCTTAAAGCTGCTCAAACGTTAAAAAAGTATAAGATTTTACTTAAAAAGATGAAAAGAAGCAAACTGAAAAAAACATTAAGAACAAGTTGAGACAAAACACACTATAAATATACTACTTACAAAGCTTTGCTACATCCTCATTATAAGTGCCATTTCAGAGAAGCGTGGTGGGAATCGGTGTTGACCTTGGTATCCTGTTTGAATATTGTTTTAATGCCGCGGCTGGTAATTGAGTGTGCAACGCAAACAGTGGACTCATTTTCAAAGGAAAGTTATTTTTCCCAGGCAATGGGAATGCAAACAATTGTGTCATGTATTTATTTGTTTGTTTTTCAACTCCACCTCGTAATTATCCAAGAAACTAATTAAAATATGTATTTATAAATAAATCTGTGACTTTACCTATGACTGCATTCAGTTAAAACTTTTTATCACCCACATATTTGAAAACGTTTTTTTGTTGTTTTCAAATTATTATCTGCAATAACCTTACCATATTGCATATTATGTGGTTGGTGTGTGATTATATATAGTAAAGGCTATTATTTATATGAAGAAAAAAAAAGAACTATAATGAATTTATTTAGTTCAAGTTCTGTATTTATCATTAATGAAAATTTAAAACATGAGGTGACTGAGAATTATCAAACATTATATTAACATTATATTATATTAACACACACACACACATATATATATATATATATATATATATATATATATATATACACACACACACACACACACACAATTTTTTTTAATTCCATTAAGTGTAATTTTGCCAGACTATTTCGTATTAATACATTTGTAAGTTAAACAAAATCACCTATCGCTGCGAGTGATCACAGTCGCTCAAAGTTGCGTGTGATCTGAGATGTGAGCTAACTCTGACTAAGGACGACAAGGGAATATGGTTCCTGCTTTCTCAAAGAATCCGAAATGAAAAACACTTCCTTTCATAATCTGGTGAGAGGTATGCCGGGTGTGTGTGTGTGTGTTTTTGCACATGACCCTGTATGTGCACGTATACATGTGCAGTGTGTGGGAAGGCAGTGAGGACTGGGTTACCACCGAGGTTGTACCGATATAAGGTTTGCCGATATTGGGTTTTTAAATAAAAAAAAATAACCTTTTTTGCCCTGATATGGTGACAGTATGGTGAATCTTTTTTTTTTTTTTAATCTAGTAGATTTTAACAAAATTCTATTGATTAGAAAACTGAAAAAATCTGAACCAAAAATATCTTATTTATATATGTATTTATATATATTTCACAAAAAATGTGATCTGGTTATAATTACAAATATTAGGTATATTTACACATTTAAACCTGCTAATAATTACTTTAATTTCATTCCTTTTTTAAATGTTGCTATTAATCTCCTGTTTATTGGCAGAAAGCACATTCCTGCCACTGAATAGTTACAATTTAGTTGATGTTATAAAAATCGTGTTGTCAGTGACACCATGGGGTGCCCTTGTCCATTTTTGACCATTGAATACATCACATTAAAAAAACACTAAAAATTGGCTTAATATCAACCTACTGCAGTTCACTTACAGGAGTGTTAGTATCAGCCCTCAGAAATCATGTAAGCCTCTGTTACAGCAAGGTATAGAAAGAAAAAAATAGAGAGGGGAAACAGGAAAGGAAAAATTTGGCTTTGAATGGGCCAGTTGTGCAGGGCTCGATGAGTGGACTGGAGATGCCTGAATGAGAAACTGGATCCAAGTTCTGTTGTTTTTGTTTCTTCTGCCAAATAAGAAATTAAAATAACTCTTTGGTCTGTAGGGGGCTGGGGGTAGTGGTGACAAGTGGTTACACATGCACACAAGACACACACACACACACACACATTTACAATACTTGTGTGGGCATTACATTTAAAATTCAAACAGGTTTTCACACATTTAGAAGTACAGGATCACAGAAAGGCACAGACACACAAACTCTATCCATCAATTCTTGGGAGGCTTCTAGCTCATGCAGAGCACATGCCAGCCAAAAATTCTTTTCACCCCTGGCTTATTTCTTGCTTTTTCCTCTGTTATTTTTCACCTGACCAATTTATCAGTGAACACTCTCCATATTGGCCAGTATGGGTTTAGTTAAAGTAAAGGTTGAAATTTTATTTTTATAATTTGTATGGGGATATTTTTTTTTTTATGTACCTGCTTTTTAGGACGCACTAACCACACTACTACCAGACAGAAGCAACATCAAATCACACCTCATTAATAAGTGACAGTGTTAGGCAAAGGGGACCCCAATATGGATCCACTTACATGTGATTTATTTAGTTTTCTAGCCCAACAACAAGTATGGAGATG
Source organism: Polydactylus sextarius (assembly GCA_016801845.1). Classification (NCBI taxonomy): domain Eukaryota; kingdom Metazoa; phylum Chordata; class Actinopteri; family Polynemidae; genus Polydactylus; species Polydactylus sextarius. Next base: position 17,873,986 of record CM028910.1, read on the forward strand.
ACTTTACTCTAGCTTTTACAAGAGCCTAAAAACTGCAGGATGAGGCTAGGTAATATTAAGGGCAAGCTTTCTCCCACTTATGGTATATAGGAAAGTTTTCACTCTTGCCTACCACATGTTAAGGTCTAAACATCTAAATAAAAGCTTCCAATAAAGACAATCAGGCCTCATTCACTGATGTTTTGTTATTTTTACTTTTTGCCAAACCAAAAAACACAAGAGTGATAAAATGCATCTTATTTATGAAACATGTACAGATCATTTACTTGTTATTACCCTTGTCAAAAATCTTTTGCCATAAATTTTGAAGTTTAAAGAAATTAGGGCAAATCATTAGCATATGTAAACACCAAGAGAATCTTACTTGAAAGGATTCAGTGCTGAAAACAATCTATAGGGAAAATAAACAACAAAACATTTATTTCATGCACTTGTCCTTTTGTCCCTTTGTCTTTTGCAGGTGATGGGTATTTCTATTATTTTAAAACAAGCATGAATAAAACAAGTAAAAACCACAGAGAAAAATATTGTCCGTACTATCGCTGTATTAGAATATTTTATGTCGTATGCTTTATTTTACAATAGTACAGCCTAAAAATACCTGTAAAAAAAACAATAAAATAGAATGTTTGAACAATATTGAAAAAATCAAAATCAATCAATAAAAATATTGAATGAATCCGACATTAAAAAATAAAGAATTAAAATTATATAACTGCTTTATGCATAAGTTCTACTATGAATCCATACATTTCATTACCTGTAGATCTTGCCACCTTGAGGAGACATTTTTAAAGTGGGGATCATTATGGGTTATTGAAGGTTTTTACTGTTATCAATGGTTCTATATTAAAACAGCTTTTAATTCGTATTTTGATTTAGCTCCAACTAGTTTCGTGCCAAAACTCAGTCAGTTTCTATGTCACAGAAAAGCTGAGAGGGGAGTGAACCAATGACTCATTAAATTACTAGAGGCCTGGCTGTGAAGTTTATATTGGTCAGGAGCCGTTTCACTCAGGGTGCAAGTCCACCAGCACATCAATGTTGTGTCAAAAAAAAAAATCCTTAAGCTGTCAGTCCACTCTGTTATTTAACAATTATATTGTAAGTCATACAACATAATATGTTCAATCAAAAAAAACACAAAGTAAATGTGTTAAATTTCATCTCAGACTTTTCCAGCTGTAGTCAGAAATATCAGAGGTGGTAAGGAGGCTGATAAAACTTTTTGAAACGTACAAGCTGTGAACTCTCAGCCACTCTGACACTGACAATGCTGTTCTTTGTGCCTTCAGCTAAACTGGAAATAAAACCATAAACCCCTAATTGTAGTCGCACTCGCACTGTGCGGACACAGCTTTGTAGTTACCAAGCTACAGGTCAGACAAAAGAGAAAAATCACCCCTCCTCAAACAATCACTTCACATGCTGTAAAAGCACTGCTTACTCACAACAAATCTCCCATACGGAAAAAAAAATCAATAAGCAGAGCAACACTCTATTGATCATATCTATATCTTGGATACACTCTGATGTCATGCTCCACTAGCCAAGTGCGTGTGTGTTTATGGAGGTCAGGGGTGCTGCATTCATATCAACAGAAACAATATTCAGTGAAGCCTCAAGATGCATTAAAACGAAGCCTCAGGTAAAAGGCTTCCTTTGCAGTCAATTTTTCTTTCTGTTACTGGGCATCTAATATGGCTTTGAATAGTGAAATAGTGCATTAATTGAATCCCCACTTCCAGCTTGCTACAGATGACCCCACAACTACTTATTAAAAGATGTGTTACCACTTCAGACAGTGATGTCAATGTTGTGTGTCTCTTTGACTTTAAAAGGATGGAACTACTGAAGCAATGTGCAATTCTTTTTGTCAGTGTTCTTAGACATATACAGTTTTTCTTTCTTAGTTAGATTTAACCCTGAGTGAAATGATAGATCTCATGTCTAAAGCTTCACTGAACGCTTGTAAAATCTCATTATCACTCGCCACACTGTTCATTTCTTATGTAAAGTGAAAACATTGTTGTCATCAGTTCCTGTGGTATAAAAGATCTTAGTGCGATATGAATGAAATGGCTCTGATAAATTTTCTCATTGATTTCTCTATATTTCCATGCTGTATAGTAAAGGCACAGCGTTGCCCTCATCAGGCAGCAAGCTGACATAACAGAATAAAAGGATTCATTCTTGACAAATAAATTCCTTGCAAAGTTATCAAAACAAGCCGCAGAGACTTACTTGCACTCTCTAACAACTTGTGGATCGTTACCCTAACATTTTCTTTCCGACTCCCTAACTTCCTTCACCTCTCTCCGTTGTTTTCTCCCTCGCCTCCTATCTCTTCCCACCCCACTGTCTACCTCTGCAGCTCAAAGTTATTGATAGTTTAAAGTTATGGGCTAATAATAAGATGGACACTGCATGGCCAGGAGTCTATTATACCCAGGTAATGGATAGCGTGCGGGTTTTGAATGACATTGCCTAGAGATTGGATGACGGAGAGTGGAGCGATTTATAGGCTACCCAAAGAGCCCCCTATCCCTCTTCCCGCTCTCTCTCTCACATGCACACACAAACACAGCACCTCCTGCTATTTATCTCCAGCTTGATAACGAAGCAGATGAGGCATACTGGTATTTATGGTGAAGATGTTCATAAAAACTACTGGCTAAGAGTAGGAAGTTTGAGTTGACTCAGGGGAACAGTATATCCACTCAAAACTCTGTGCATTCATTGGTTCAGTCCAATGCAAACTACAAAAAACAATTAACGCTGGTTAAAGTAAATTATGATCTACTTGACGGCATTGTTGTAGTGTGATTCATTATGAAGCATCTTCAAAAGCCACATTTTGAAGAGGCATGGATGACAATCTACCTGATGAGATCAGTGAAAATTATTTTACAGTTAATAACTTAAAGAACTTCTGTCCATCAGTGATGATGCTTTCACATCCTTTGCAGTCTGTTGAGGAAACGCAAGTAAAAATAAAAAACAATGCTACTGCAAACTGTTTACTGCAGTTGGTGCATTAGGAATGCATTCATACCAGATCTTCACTATGTTTGCTCATAATGGCCTGCTCAGATCTCCATTGAGAGACATAATAGCAACAGTAGAGACACTTTAGACAGTGTTGTTGGAAAAGCGGAGGAAGAGTAGGAGCGGGGAGGGCATAAAGGAGGGCAATGAAAAAGGTTTGTCAACATTATCTGTTTTATTGATTTAACAGTAAAGGCTTGCCGCTTAAGCTTTATGTTGCTTCAGCTGGCACCATTGAAAACACAACAGCTGCAAATAAAAAACGATTTCTTAAAAAACTTGAGCATTTTTATTGATTTATTTTTTTTTATTTTTATCTCCTGCCTACAAGCTTAGGTTTTGCATGTGTTACTGTAAAGGTTTCAATGCATTTCGTCATCTTTATGAGTAGCCATTATAGTGGGATGAGGTTCAACTGTGCTCCCTCTTCCAAAGGGATCAATGGCACTTAAGAAGGCAAGACTGTCTTCTATAGAATATCAGTGATCTATTGTAACCAGTGACTAATTAATACATTACAATGATTATTATGGACAAAAAAAAAAAACAAAAAAAGGGTTAGTGCTCCAACTTTCCTTTGAGTCTACAGCCATGCTAACGGCACTAAAAGGCTGTACATAAGCCCAGAGAGTTCTTGCACTAAATCCACCCAGTAGTTTTGAGGTATGTTTATAAAAAGTGAAAATGCCAATTTCAGTGTGGAATCAAGAGCGCCTCCTACTGTAATAGTTACAAAAAACAATCAATGTTACAGCCCCACTTTCTGAGCAGAAAGAAGGCATAGAAAGAAGCATTCTACCTCAAGATGTATTGAAATCCTGCAAAAACACACAGGGTCTTCAGAATTACCACATTAAATGTCACTACACCCCATGCAGACCAGAGAGCAGTGGGGTCAATGGAGTGTGTCATTAGAGCAGCTTGAAGCCTGGTAGGGTTCCCGTTGTGTCCTGAACCATTGAGGCTTTTTAAAGATGCTCTATGCAGCTCTATTATTATGCCAGAGCAGCTGGTTATTAACAAGGGCCTCCTACCGCTACCCAGAAACACCATCTACACACACTCATACAAACAAATGCACGCAGTCAGAGAATAAAACTCATGTTAAATAATCTATTTTATTTTATTTAATTGAGGAATTTATTGTTATTTTCTAGTCTTGTGTAGCATATGCGGTTGAACAAAGGATTAAGTAACGCAGCAAAGGAAGTGTTGATGTTTTCTGAAAATTGTTTTTACAGGGACAGTTTTATAAGGATGCGACTGATGCACACATAACATGTGTGAGCGTGTAGTTTTCTCTTTCAAAGAATGCATTTGCCATATGTATTGAATTGCCAGAACTGAAACACAACAGTGTTGAGACAAGGTGTCTCTAAAGAGTCAGTAAACTGGCCATCTTCTCTGTCACACTGGTAAAATCAAGTTCATGACCAAGTTGATGACAAAGGAAAACTGTTTTTTTTTTTCATCTTACTTTTAATTTACTAATTGTTTTATGACCCACAACAGACTGTATATTAAAACTGTGTCAACAGCATTATTTTAAAATAAAACCACATAGCCAAAGACGGAAGTTTTCAAGGTTTACACTTCTCCACAAATACAACTGTATCATATAATAATTACCTGACTGTGTGACTGGCACATATGTTTGAAATAGAACAAGACAAGTGATGTGACTGACAAGACAATAGAACATAATTAATCAATAGTCTGGTGTTTTGTGCTGAGAGTTAAACAGGAAGACAGATGAACAGAAAGGTAGAAAAACCCAGAGAGATGGGCAGATAGACAAACAGTGAGACTGCAGATAGACAGGTGTCCAGCTGAACAAACAAAGATGGACAGACAGATGCATGAAACAGAATAAAATCCATGTGAAGTGTTAACATGTGAAACACTGCAGTTGTATAGTAAAAGCCCAGAAAAACCATCTGTATTAATTACTGTTGACAAGGAAGAAATATAATTAGATATGAGGGGGGAAACAGAAACTATTTATGGCAACCAAGGGGCCTTGTTTAATGATCAGACTGCGGCTAAAACCTCTATTGATTTTCTCGTTAAATATACAGCTCAATTAAAGATACAGCTGATTAAAAGACAACTAGAAACCACAATGGATCTGAACATGCTGGGGAAGTTTGGGCAACTTGGGGCCTCCTGCTGGAGACTGAGAATTACATGTTTTCATCCTCGCCTTCTGCCTCATCACTGCAGTGCAGTGGGAAATGAGGCTACGCAGACATCGCTCTTTTTCCACGTGAAAACAAATATTTCAGCCAAGTTTTAACTACTTTTTTGTAAATGCAGCTGCAATGGCCACAGGTGCACTTCTGGTGACAGAACGTATAAAAATATAATTAGACCGCATTTTTTATACAGTGCCCATAAAGAATGTTTCTTTGTCAAAATTTGCGACAAGCAACCTGCTGAGGGTTCAGCACTAAAAGCTTAAAACCCTGATGAGCCACAAACAACAACAATAATGCTGACCTCTGAATGCATAACTCAAAAATAATCAAACAAACAATACAAATTGACTTCCCTTGTTAAAATGAAGTACCTGCTTAACACAAGCTAGACCGAGGCTCTTTTTTCCTCTTTTCTGCATCAGCCTTGTCACTGACAAATAAAAGCCTTGACAGTCTGTGTACCCTCACCACCAGAGAAGGGCAGAATTACAATGTATAATAGAAAACCTTTCTGTTCTTCTCTAAAGAAAAAAAAGCAGTTTAAAGTCCATAAACTGTTGAAGTTGCTCATAAGTTTAGCTGTGTATATATATATATATATATATATATATATATATAGTTTTTACAAAAGACAGACAGTTGTTTTTAAGAATGATGCAGGTAGGAGAAGTTGTGTTTGTCACTAACGGTTCTAAAACTACAACTTATTTATGCTTGGAGAGCCCAGAGATTCATGTTTGATTATAAATAATAATATTGGTATTTTCATGTTTTAAAAAAAAAAAAAAAAAAAAAAAGAGAGTATTTATCTCTGTTAAGATAAATTAGTATTTCAATCCTGTGTTTTTGCATGTGTGTTTACCTGTAGGGAGTTGAGGATGATGAAGATGTAGGCCATGACAATAGAGAAAGGCACCAAGACACCACATAGCCATGTCAATCCAAGAATGGGCAGCAACACCAATACTGCTTTCACTGCAGCCCTGTGTACACGTACACGCACACACACACACACACACACACACACACACACACACACACACACACACACACACACACACACACACAATGACGAGACAACAATGAGTACACGTAAGCAAACAATCAGACACACACAAACATAAAATTATCTCCCACCAACCATAAAAACTGAACTGGTTGGCTAGCTGAGCTGAACTTCTAATATGACATGAGATAAAATAAATCTATGTATTCTCTAAACTTCGCCTTCCTCCCTGATCATCCATTGCTAAGTTCTGGGTTTCTCAACTTCTCAGTTCTTTTTGGACAAAACTGAGCGGCTTTGGCAGCCTGGTTGTTCCATATACAACAGTGTGCGGCTGGGAAGACTCACAAGGTGACAACTTCCCACCTTAAATCCACCTTAATTCTGTTTAGAGTGGAATTAGCCTCCCGCTCAGGTGGCCGCCAAACCGCACCAGCTGTGTGTGTGTTCCTGACTGTGTCACATGGCGGGCGGCGAGCCCTAGTTTATTCAGCGGAGGAATGTGTTTGAATTTCCGAGACAGCTGCCACCCAGGGGTGCAAAATGGTTCAAGGCCTACTTTGAAACCTTCATAGAGCACCTACTGTGAGCCCTGGTGGGCTGAGGTGATGAAAAAATATATACACTTAAACATGATTTTCACTGATAGGATCACATACAAGCCTTTTGTAGGAAATCTACTGGATCACACTCAGCAGAATTTCACCAGCACCAGTGCCAAAAATAGGGTAGCAATAGGTCTTAACACAATTTAACAAGCTCCCATACAACAAATAAAACTGGCAAACTAGTATATTGTGTGGATTAGATTTAATGTTTTTTTCTATAAATCAAATTTCATCGTATATTTTAAAACCCCCAAATATTGCAGTTTTTCCAGTAACTGCTATTTTTACTATCATTTGGCCCCATAGAGTCATTCAAATTAGATTGTTAAATTTCATAAATATAAAATCTGAAATAATATATTCTTGCATCCCACCATTGCAAAGGATAAGACATTTTTGCATCCAAATATTTTAGAGACCATTTTAGAATGTCAATATTTGAATTAGAGTTCAATCAATATGGTTTTTTTGAAGGACAGTGAGAGTGCTGCTAATTTTTGACGGCTGCTACTCAGGCATGATATGTTACGTTGACAATATACATCTGCAAACCTTTCACAGAGAGGTTCATACTAAAATGAATCATAATATGCTAAAAAAAAAAAAAAAAATCACTATGCATACAACTGATACCTCCCCTGCTTCTACTAATGAGTTTTAAAAATTATATCATATACATGCAACATTTTCAGAATATATATATATATATATATATAGGAGAAAACAGTTAAATATTCTGTCACAGAAACAGGTCACTTGAATATTCAAAAAAAGAAAAAAAAACAATCACACTTCAGATAACCTATATTCAAATAATTACTTACACTCAAAGATGAAGCATTAAACCCTATTTAAAGTGTTTGACTCTTGCAGTCTTTTATATGTACAACACTAATGCAATCCATTTGAAATATATTCCTATCTTGTTTGATAAACGAGGCTCGCTGTTTTAAAATGACAAATCCAATATAAAATCTTCCAGCTGCTTTTTATTTGACGGCCAGCGACTACAGCTTGTCTGCTCCAAGGCCTGTGACCCAGGTAAATACTCTGAAAAAGGAGGACAAATGGCACCGCCTTGTGGTTAGTACCTGATTTGCTCATAGGCTTGTTCCGCAGGACTGGTACCCATGGCCAACATAATGGATCTTCTCTTAGCTGTGGAAATGGTGATCACCACCACTCTGGTCAGTATCATGATATTTACCTAGAAATAAAGAGAACATTAAAGAAATGAGAGGAGGCAAAGGCAAACAGACAGAGAGAGATGAGTGGTGAAGCAGTGTGCAACAGCAAGAAAGAAAGGAGGAATATAAACTGATGTGTCTGTGGGTAGGAAATTGTGGGAGAGGAAAGGAAATACTAATGAAATAAAGACACGTTTAAAAAAATGTTATGCAACATTAATAGGTAACATTATACTATAATGACAGCATAAGCTTAAGGACAGAATTACAAGTACACAATGGCTTGTATTTTATATTGTAACAATTTCAGCTTGAGTAGGCTACATGATAGGATAAGGATTTAATTTGCTGACCATGATGATAAAGATGACAGGGCCAGCAAAACCCCAGATAACGCCATTCTGGACACTAAGCCAACAGTAGCCATCAGCTGAGTATTTGCCCGATGCTGATGCCAGTGTGATGGTGACTATAAGGACTGGCAGACCTGGAGGGAGGGAAAAAGACTGTAAAATATCTAAAATAAAAAACAGATGATTGAGGAAAGAATGAAGGAGATGAATGTACACAGCAAGAAATAAAACATGGACAAAGACAAGGACAAAGACAAAAAGTGATTATATGTTCAGAAAAGTGATATTCAATGCTTCACACAACTAAGGTGTTTATAATTTACATCACATTTACTCAATGTATAAGAATATCTAATGAACTGAAAAAAAGAGCTAGTCTGATTCCTTTACTTCTGTGTTAATAATTACCCAAACAAAACTCTGAGCTTAAACTACATGTGCGAAAAGAAGAGTTTGGCTTGTATGAAGCTATTTTACCCCAGCCAATGAGATAGTAATACTTCATGTGCCGATCTTCACTTAGATTGACCGCAACCACCTTGCTCCAGAGCAGCAGACCCTCCACCAGCATCCAGCTAAACGCTGCCATGAAAAAGAGATGAAGCAGCGCTGCCACAAGAGTACACGCCACCTACAAACACACAGACACAGGCATACAAATGGATGCATGTTACATTTTATGATTTCAAGGTGAGGCTCCTGAGTGAAACACCACAACAGTAAAAAGCAGAATAAGCTTCAATTCTTGTGCCACAAACCAAGAAACCACTCATGAAGTATAATAAGAAGGCTTGTTCCGCAGGAATGTCCGTCTCCTGTTGTGTTCTGTATTTGAGGGAGAATTGGTTTAAAGGATATTTACCTGACAATCTGTATATTCTATAGAAATATTAAGCAGGCATTTATAAACTATACATGCACATGTTTGTATCTTTAACATACAACTATGTTTTGGAAAATTAAAACTCTTTGCATTTATGTTTCTATATCCAACCAAAAAATAGCCCACTAATTACTTTTACAACATTTCAAATAACTACTAATAATGCACTAGAATAATTTGTGGCAGATTCAATGTGCCACATTTGTGTCACAAGTTTCAGCTTCTCTCATAAACACAAAATGTCAGAGGTTATGTACTGCTTAATTTTGTTATGAGTGATGCATGAAGTGGCAGTGGTCACTAATATCCAATTTACACTACTTATCATTCAAAGCTCTTAAATTATTGGTTGTTGTTGTATGTCTTAATGAAATGTACTCTATATTGACAACATCATATTCTATTATAGTTTAATACTAATAATATAATATAAAGAATGTGTGGAAAATATAGTGTTTACTCTATTGTGAAATCATCATTAGCTGATGAATTACAAGTTTTAAACAAGGAAGTGGAGAGATGATAAAAAGGACATTGTAAACATCATATCTTAAACATTAGTGTAAGATTAGAAAAAAAAAAAATTCAGATTCAATCCTGTCAACAATCAAATATGTCAAACAACAATGATATATGCTTCTGAATTATCCTTCAGCAAAACACTTTAGTACTCCACATCCATTAACTGTTAATGGCTCTGGATTGGCCAAAACAATGTATTAAAAATGCCTTCCTGATGACCTGTCAGCCTATGAGGCCATTTGATACATTTCCAACAAGTGGGCCATTTGCCCTCAGGGGTAAAGTACAGCCTGATGTGACCTGGGGTCAAAGGAGCAGAGGTCAAACCAACAACATGCCATTCAGTGACCACTGACACTGTGTTTTGGCTGATAGATATAGCAGTAGTGGTCATTTATGTCACATCAAATGCCAAATCATTCGTTTTACTTAAAACCTGCAGTATGAACTCAGATTTAAAATCTCATTTAGTGAAAAAACATGTGCTAACATTTAATCATAAATTTCTACATAAAATGCTCAGCTTCTGACTGACAATCTATTCTCCTCAAAGTTTCACAGAATCCAACATGTATTGACCAACGTCAGCAAATAGAGTTCTGTTTGTAATTCACCCTCATGCATTCTAACACAGCCCGCCCTTCATTGTAACAGCACTGAATCCTATGCAGTGTTAAATGAAAGCGGATGTTTCACTTATCTGTCTGTACCTTGTTGTGAATGGCTGAGCCGCTGCAAAGCAGAATCACCTGGGCACAGATTAAAGCAACAAACAGGTTCTTATGAATAGACGTCCTGTCAGATTTGGGGATGCTAAGGAGAGAGAAGGAAACCGTGTCATTTTTTTTCTGACAAATCTTGTCTTATCATGACATTTAAGTGACAGTATTATAAATAGTATGGTAACAAAGGTAACAACAGTGTTAGCAAATAATCAGTGTATTGTAAAGCAGTAGTGGATCATTTTCATAATTTAATAATGTAACCAACCAACACTTGGTTTATGGGAGCTACATTTGTTCATGGTGAAACCTTGAGCTGATTGAAATGTTTCACTGTGCCACAACTCCGATTTGTCTTAAGCCCTTTTGAAAATGACCATCCTGGTTATTTCTGTTGCAGAGTTATTCCAGATTTCTATGTGTTGGTGTCCATTTTCCCCACAAGGAAACTTGATCCTGGAAGGCAGTGAGTACATAACTCACATACTCGTCTGTAATATATACCATCTCTTGATATAAACACATAAACTGTATTTACTGGCATCACTAGAGTGAATGCTTCCATCTCAGAGTGTTTACATAAAATAAATGAAATAGTGTGAACTGATTTAGGCATGTAAATTAACTGAAGAGGTTTTTATTACCTCCTGATGGGTTTAGCCTATTTACACTGATTTCATATTTGCACTGCTTGTGACCACCATAATTTCATGTGTGATTATGTATGTGTCTGTAGACATTTGCCTCAGCTTTACATGTGTGTGTGTGTGCTTTGTGTGTACTTAAGTACACTAATGCATGTACATCATACACCAGCAATGCGTGTGAAATGCATGGCTGCGCTCTCTGATTTCAAGACAGTCATAAATCGGATCGGGCATCTCCTTTCCAGCTGATTGTGATCCCTCAGTGACCCTAATGTTAATTAACAGCTGCAGAACGCTGCCATAAACCTTCAGAGTGGACTCACATGTAGACAACAGTAATTACTGGATTAGCACTGGTCAATACTCATAGCATCCTTAGGAGAAGAGCATGGGCAACCACTGCTTCAGGGCGTCATCTTGCTGTTTTTCCAATGTGTGGGAGAGCGTGTCACATCAAACCACATGAGGAGATCTGGTTGTGGGATGCTGACTCTTATGAGTAGGCATTTGTCTTTACTGGAACACAACTTTATTCACTGTCCAATTTGGGGATGCATGGATAATTATAATATGCCTATCTTTAAAAAAAAAAAAACAACAATAGGCTCTATATAGTTTACCAGCTATTTTACACATGTAACATGACTAGCTGTAGCTATAAACTCTTATGTTTGAAGAAATTTCTCTCTCACATACACTTGTACTTAAATACTATTAGAAGCTAGTTAATGTTAGTAGGTTAGTTAAACTACTAACTACACTTAGAGTAGTTTCTTACTTTAGTATCACTAAAAGGTGGATGATGAGCTGTGTGCTTTAGTTTTTCTGTTTTACTGTGGCAGTTACACTTGACAGTAAGTGATTGTTTATATTTAGCAACATAAAAAGCACTGAAGCCAAGTTGTGGTTACTGGCTCAAAGAGAAAGCAACAAGGCAGCTATGTCAGCATCATAAGTGAGTGGGACATGAAAATCAGCTACTCACTCCAACACAGTGAACAGCATCAAGGTCACCACCAGTGCACACAGAGATGCACCAGAGCCAATGAACGTCAGCTTGGTCAAAATAAGCTCTTCCTCAGGACTCCACTGGGATAGAAGGCAACAGCAGTTGTATGAGGGAGTGACAGAAAGATAAAGCGAGAGAAAGCAGAATGTATCAGAATGGCAGCCATCCCATGACTGAAAAACCACAGGTTTGATCCACCTGATGCCTACTCACTTACACTGAACTCCAACCTCATAGGTCAATTTGTGTATCAGTTTAAATATGTAAATATGCAATTGGAGAAACACTAAAGTGCTACTGATGGTTTTACTTTTTGTTTAATTTACAATTTTCTATGTACTTCAAAGAAGCACAGTTCTAACTCATTCTTCAACAGGATTAAACACACTAGGAGTGACACCTGCTGGCTTATATTGTGTACTGCGAGTTATTTCCATATTTTAGAGGTATAACATCACAACCTGGATTTACATTTCACATAAGCAAAATTTTATATTAATCAAAAAACAACTACCTCATATGACATATGGTTCTCATCATAACATTTACCACAGTTCATGTTGGAGGTTTGACTTTCAGACATGTTGCTTACGCTTCCTCTCATACAACCTCTAGGCCAGTATGTGTTATTTCATTCATAGCATCATAAAACATTCTCATGAGTTACCTTCGACTCCAAGTAATTCATCAGCACTGCAAAGTTGGTGGTGTGGTTGCACAGACAATGAGTGACACCAGAGCCGGCAAAGGTCACTCGACAACCGTCACTGGACCAGCCACTGGTATGACTATTCCTGGTATAACAAGCAGAGACAGAGAGAGAAACACACCAATAGCTTAATTTCATACAGCAAGACATTTAATTTTACATATTATAAGCTGCATATGTATCTACAGATATCTAACTTTGGAACAACAAATGTCATGTCTACATCTATAAAATAGTCGATTGCCATGTTTGAAATTAATAAATACATCTTTGAAAAAATTGTGACTATTGTGACTTTTTGTGTGGTTAGTTAAACTTACATCAGGCTGAAATTCCAAAAGGCACAAAGAGGAGAAACTCGTTGTGAATACTCCGCCTAGAAACAGAAACATATGTTTGCACTTGTTTTTCTTCTCTTTCTATTTCTCTCTTTAATATATTACCCTGGAATCTAACCAGCCAAAGTGACATGGATAAAAGCCACATGCTTCTAGCTGGGAGATAAAAATTCCTTTGTAGTGACATGCTCTATTTGGTGAGCTAATCAAAGGACAACAACTTAACTCTGCTGCTAACCCCAGAAAATGCTTGTTTTTACAAAATCATATCTGTCTTTAGTGCAAATAATAGTTTCAAGGCAGAACTCAATGTTTTTGGAATGTTTATTTAACAAAAAAAAAAAAAAGGCAGAAAAGCTTTCCAATATTAAAATTAGAATAACAAGAACAATGGACCGTACCACGTGTGATGTAGAGAGGGTGTACTGGACAGCCACAGGAATGACCTGTGCCTTGGAAGCATCACGGACAGTGGCTGATACCACAGCAGAAGCCAGGTGACCAGAGGGAATTCTGGGAAGACATTTATTTGTATACGTCTTAAAACATAAAATTTATAAATACAATAGAGGATCATCATTCCAAATTATTGACCCCATTGGTGTCCAGATGATTCCCTAAACCTGAGCATGTAAATTATCATATTTCTGCTTCAAGTTTACCCTATTAATAATAAATAATGCCATGTGGTTTGCAGAGCTTTGGTGATCGGTCACCACACTTTGGCCAAACTACAGGTTATCCTCAAATATGGTGCATATGTTCTAAAAATAGAAAAAGTGCAATAGTTAAGTTTTAAACTTTTTCACTTGTGGGTCATTTTACTTTAAGTGCATCTCACACAAGATAAAACTACAACCAACCTTTTTGTTTTCTCTTGGTGACTCTCTGTATGTTCCTGTGGTCCAGACTCAATCTCACTCAAATGGCTGTAGAATGTATGGATAAATATCACTTCCTCATGTCCTGGGGAGAGAAAGAGTAGGAGCACAACAGTTTTAATTTCATTTTTTAGTGGTACAAAATATTTTGATGAATGTCACTTTTTCAGCAGCATCTCACGCTAAACAACAGCACTTTCAAAAAACAAAATAAAACCATGATAAATAAATAACAAATCTAATAAAAATATTCTAAAAAGTTCCATGCGTTTTCTATTCATTTTTGTTGACCTTTGTATGACAAGTACATTTTCATTCTATGTGTTTGTGTGTGTTTCCTACCCAGTTCATGTATCCTCTGGAGCTCAATGTCAGGGATTATCAGCTCATCCTGACCACTGCTGCTGGTGGCATGAGAACCGACCATAGACGGGTTGAAGACTTGACTACAGCGCTCTTCTGAAAGCCTCTGCCATTTTATGTACACATCTGGAAGTGGAGACAATACATTAATATAAATAATTAAAAAAAAAAGGCAAGAACAACAATTTAATTCAACTTTGTTACACATCCAAGCACTTCAAGAGATTTGGGTCAATAACATTGGCTATGGTATTATTTTTGCATTAAAAATCACTTTCTGAATTCTGAACTTGTAATCACAACCAAAACAAGAAAAAAACGGGGAAATACTCTAACTGAAAATGTCAGAATAGCTTGTATATATAAATAAACAGAAACAAAATCCAAGTCTTTGTGTTATTTTTGTGAATAGAATGTCAACTGTAAAAATCTACGTTAATCTTATGTTATTCCAATTTCAAATAAAATTTGTTCATTATTGTATTATGATCTGCATCTCTGTGTTTACATTTTTTCATTACCGATGTTCTTGGTAGAAAGAGTGAAGGCTCTTCTATCAACAGAAAGCATGTCTGCAACAGCTTTGGTGAGATTGTCAAGACTCTTGACAATAGTAAAGGGCCCCACACTGACCTGAGAAAGAAATTCAGACGGTCTGGTCAATAACAACAAAAATGAGTTTATAGAGGAAAATGCAATATTAACATGGAGGGAAATCTTGCCAAGCCAAAAGCAACTGCTTGTCTGAATTCAAGTTACAAATAAAGTTCTTTCATGAAGCCCAGAAATATTGGTGGTTTATTTTTCTGGGAGGTTTAATGCCAACAACTTTCTAGACTACACTTAAGTGTTATCATAACCTAAAATTTAAACTGTATAAACAAATTATACCTCAGAGTTATTTATAGACAAAGAGAAATAAATACAGGTCACCCCCTTACCCCATCCTCTGTCTGGCCGATCCACTGTGTACTCATACGGGGCTCCAGCATTAAACTTGCCAACTTAACATAGTTGGTAGCAATGGACTCCATGACCTCCGCTGCATCATGTCCAGCAGCCTGGGTGCTAGCCAGAGAAGGGAGGTCCATCTCCATCATCTGGGAGACGTAGAGGATGTCACTTGGGGTGAGGATGTTTGGGTCACTGGTCTCCACTGTATGCAGGACAGTCTGGGACAGCTGCTGCATCGAGGTCAGATCTCTTTCCCAGGAAGCATTGACACTTAACTGAGGAATAGCAAAACAGATAGCCACTTCATCACTCTCATTCATTAAGTGCAAGTTCTCTTGAACTTTGATCCAGTAAATTAGTAATGGACTTCCAATATTAGGTTTCTCCTAAAGCTGTAACAGGGTGCATGGAGCAGCATACTTTATTTTTTATGTCACAGCATTAACTGCATGTCTAGTAACAATCTCTTTTAAAGTGAATGAGTGAAGTTGAGTAATGATGTTTTTTAGACAGCTGAAATGTCCAACTCACATGTTTAGTCAGCGGATCCTTGCTCAACCTACTGAAGAATGGGGTCTTTGGTAAACTGAAAACATCCCGCACATCTGCACAGAGACAAATATAATACAACATGTAATCACATCATGTAATCTATACCTTTTTCAGCAAGCCGTTTCTAGAGATTAATTTAAAAGTCAATAACCATTTAAATGATCAAAAAATGCAGTATTTACTTTTGTATGTAAATGATTACAAGTCCAACTCTTGACAAGAATATAAATCATAAATCAACTGACACTGTTTATTACCATTACCTTTCTTAAACTGACACACGGCCCCTCTCAGTGAGTCACACTTGGTTTGGTTCCGAACACCACTGACGGGGTCAAAGATGGTACAAGAGTTGGCAGTTACATTCAAGGTCTCCACCAACATATCTGGTGTTATTGAATCTGTGAGGTTACATGGTGGGAGAAAACAGTGAAGGTTATTCGGAGAGTTAAAACTCTTGAAAAGATAGAATATCATGTCTGGTCACAGCAGCATGGTTTAATACCACACTTCAGTAAAGCTTTCAAAGTCAAAATAACTCGGCTTACTAAAAAATGTAATTCAAAATAGGAAACAAGTAATACATTTCACATGTTCCTTAATACATTCTTAATTCCGTTCAGTTGTAGGAATAGTTTGTATTGTATGCCTGAACTGGTCTGATGAGGAAGAGAAAAAGTTGAGGTGTTAGACAGATCAAAGGTTCGAGGTCTTCAACAGCTACAGCACATGGCCTAGTTCTGGCTGGAAGTTAATCTTTAAACAGACAAATAAAACTAAACACTGTTACTACCAATCACTACATGTGTGCTATCCTTCCTCCACATTCAGTTCAAGTCGGGAGAGTGAGCATTATGGCGCTTCACAGCTCACTGGGGAACATGATGTCAGAACGGGAGAAGTTTGTTTTGAAGGGTGGGATTCAGTGACGTGAGTTACAAAACATTTACAAGAACCATTAGAAGGCTTAGTATTTGCCAATTACAACTTGGCCACCATCTCCTCTATCCACTGAAGGGAAAGAATAAGAAAGACAGATTTCCTTTTTTCTTCAGTTGCATTTAACTCTGCTGCTGGAAAAGAAAATAGTGTGTGTGCGCGTATTTACTGTGTGTATAAAAGCTGGCCAGGGGAAGCCACACATCCAGAAAGTATTAGGGATATAACCTGATAAAGCATTTTTACTGATCCCAATGTGAAATATCTAATACTTGAGTAAATTATGTTTATATTTTCCTACGAAACACAACTGCACATTTATTACTGCATGCCTGACTGCATGACTAAGGCAGCTCAGACTTTTTACTGTAATTTAGCATTTACACAGCAGCTTCAGCTTTTGATCAACTCCAGCAATGTTTAAAAAAAAAAAAAAAAATCAGACAAAATAAACAGTATGTAATACAGGGTGCTTGCTCTTTTTCCAAATAAAAATTCCAGACATTTTCCAGACTTTGAAAACCAATATTGTTTTCCCCAAGCCCTTGTTTTTACGTACTTCTATACTTTTTCTTTCAGTTGAAATTCTGCCTGTTGTGTTTAGAAGAAAAATTCATTTTTGTAAAAGTATGAATGAATAAATGCATAATTCATTCTGGCGTTGATCTCATTGCACTAGCAGCCAGATTTGAGTGTTTCTTGCTTTGGAGATGGCTCACCAGTGCTGCCTCATCCATGCTGGCAATGTTGATGTTTTTAGAACCAAATTTGCAATAAGATGAAGATGGGATACAGACAGCACAGATTTAGGTCCAGTTGTATCTGTGATTTATTCATAGGATTTATTTTACCCTTCTTGGATTGCCAAATGGGTGGAGTTAACAGCATCAGGCCAGCTCAGATCTTGGCACGTTTCTGAAAAGTGAGTAGTCCATAATGACTTTCAAATGGTCTCTATGTGATTGTTTTTTTCTGCATAGCAACCCCTCCCAGACCAAGCACTTAAGTAGCTCAACTGTAAACAGCATAAGAAAATAATGCTGAACTACAACAGTTGACTTTGACGTTACAGTCCTATCTGTATTTTATAGCCTCAACTATTCCTGCACTTCCTTTACAACAGGTGATTTGCTTTGATTTAGATTCTGGTAACACTTCAGTTTCCTCCCATTCCCACGTGGAATCCTGACTAATGTACCTTGACATGGGTTGTCATCCCACCGCTTCGTAAGGGAGGCCTCTATTTCCATGGCTCCTCCACTCCAGTTGAACAGAAGCCCAGAGGAAATGGGCGAGCACTCTTTTTCCATGGTGGATATTTCATCGCTATTTAGTACCCGATTCCAAATGTGCAGCTCTGTGATGCTCCCTGAGAATGACTTTAACGAGCCCACAGAAGTGTCTTGTTCCTGCCCAATAATGAAAAGGCCATCAGGAGCAATGCTGTGAGAACTACTTAAGCCAACATCTTCATGCCAATGGCCATCAGTATATAGTGCCCAACGTCCACCATTCTGGCTCCAAGAAACGCACACAGAGTGCCAGTAGTAGTCGTGGACAAATGCTTCGCAGTAAGGCCCTTGAGTGCCATTGACCAGCAGGGCCAGCCGCACATGCTTGCCCTGAGTCAGTTTTGCACGAAGCTGGAACTCATTACTACGTGACAGGGTGGAATAAGAGAAGATGGTGGAAATTCCAAAATAGTTGGGCTCGAAGCGGAGAAGGGTGCAAACAGTCACTGAGCCCATGGAGGTAAACTTGTGCAGGAGACGAGCAGGCGTTGTGTCCGAGCGTCCGCTGAATTCTAGAATCAGGGTCTTAGAGGGACCTTTGGTTTCACCCCACACAGAGAGAAGAAAGAGGCATTACTATGAAGGAAAAATCCTGGCACAGCTCTCGGAAAAGATGGAACCTAATCATAAAATTCCACTTTGTGGTCCTATTCCTACTGTAAACTTGGGAAATATTTATTCACTGTGGCTTAAAGTGCTGTATGACAGCATCTTTAGTCCCCTTTCATATTCTATTACTCTTTTTGCTAAGTGAGAGAGTAGGTAGAAAGGTTTTATGGACAAGAAAAACAATGAGCTTATTACTATCAAAAAAAGGAAGTGCTAATATGTTAATATGAAGAGTAAACAAATGGCACGATGAACCTACTTGTAATATATGTCACGACTTTACTGGCAATCCACACAGGTTGAGAAATGTTCAAAGATGTTAAAAAGTTGGTGAGTTCTTGGTTCTCTTTAGAATTGGAGACTGTGGCTAAGTCCCCAGAGCGCTGGTTACATAGTTTCCCGGCACTGCTCCACTGCAGGTCAGCAGACACATACTCATAATATGACTCGTCGTATGTCAGGGTTTTGGTTTCCAGTGTAACGGCTGTTTGAGTTAGAAAAAAAAAAAAAGATTAATACAGAGATACATTCTAGCATTGGTAAACATTCAGGCTGAAACTGGCAACTACATTTTGATTTGATTGCGATGTCAAAAACACTGTGATCCTTCATGGTAAACTATATGTGCATTTCTACAGATTAACATTATCCGAATATTGGGAGTTGGATGCATTAAGATAGTTAAGTTGGTGACATTAACTTTTCAGTCTGTGTCTTTTAATGATATTAGAGGTGATATGGGAAACAAAATGGTATAATAGAATATAATCAAACTTCAAAAGACAAATATCATGTAGAAAATATGATGGAAACATTGTCTTTAAATCCATTTCTTTGTGTGTTGTGAATCACACAGTAGCATTCTGGTCACATGCTTTGTGTAAATCAATATTAATTCATTAAGTATTAATTCAATAAGTTTTTTTTGTTTGTCTGTTTGTTTGTTTTTAGACCGTGAGGATGTTTTAACTTCTCATTGTTTTGGGTTTAAAGGTTAGCATTCAGGTTTGGATTCAGTTTGGGATGTAAAAGCTAACCACTTGTGAGGGTTAGGTATTATATCAAGTATAAATTTATCAATGTATATGAGATATAATGAGCATGAATCTACATTTCAGTTCAGATTTGACATTAGTTAGCTCTTTGTCCTCTTAGCCTTAATGACACCTCTATTATAACACTATGTGATCAGGTTTATAGGCTAAACTAGGTTATCTATTTGTTACTACTAGTTAGCTACGAGTTTAAAATAAACAGTGCACAGATGAAAAGAGAGAGAGTTACTTACCTGATATACAGCTTTGAACACAAACCTGAAACAGAGATGTAAGTTTAGCTCATTGCTGAGCAACAGGTGTCCTAATTGCTTCCTGATAACACAGCAGGTGTCTTTAATTAATACTCTTAATTACTTCGTGACGTCATCGTATAACTCGAACACAGAAAAATATCACAACGTGGACAGTATATAATTGTAAGAGCGTCATTTACTTAAAATAACTTTTTAAAAGGAATTTCCACTTTATGATTGAAAACCCAGTGAGTTTAACTGCAATAACGTTTAATTATGTTTTCACACGAATGAAAACTTTAGTATACACATCTACGTTTTAGACTGAAAGGCTTTTCCTCCTCTATGTCGACATGTTTTAAAGTCTGAAATATCTTACAGGAGAAAAAACAGACATAGAAAAACCATATACTTACCAACAGACCTAAATTGGGGAACAATAACCAGTGCATCCTGTAAGAAAACATCATTATTAGCTGGAACTGATATGCATTCCCTTTAGAAACCGATTTGTTTAAAACGGACATAAAACTAACCAATTAATCGATTGTTTTTACCTGAATGATTAGTCTTGATAAAAACTTTTTTGCGCGTTTTCTCATTCCAGTTGCGTAGTGTCTGTGAACGCAGCATTCAACCACTCCTTGCAGCGACGGAGTTTTTTTTTTTTTAATTTAAAGTCCAACAAGGCTAAAGTTAACCCAAATGTGTTTTCATTTCAGCTTTTCTCATCAGTCCGACACTAACGTACAAGAAGCCTGGTAGTATCAGGATCCTGCGAGCATGAGGGGAGGATGAGGAGGCTGCAGGGCGGAGGAGTGGGTGTGACCTGCAGCGAGCAGGACGAAGGGCTATCAAATGTTTGGTTCAAGGACCTCCTGGGAACTTAGAGTGAGCTCCAGACGGTTTAGTCCAGGCTACAGTCTTTCACAATGATGTAATACACTAATGAACGTGAAATCAGCTTAATGGAGTCATCCTTTCCAACTTTACTTAATAAATGTCCAGCCAGGGAACTATACACATGCAGACTTAGAGGAAAGACTTGATGAATGTGAAATGTGGTGTTTACCTCACTGGAGTCCAATGAACACAGAGGACCTTACATCAGGGATCATCAGGAGGTTCTGAGCTGTGCCAGCTGCAAAAAAAAAAAAAAAAAAAAAAAGAGTGGGGGTGGGGGGGTTTCCCCTGCAGGAATCATACAGTCTTGCTTTTGATCCCAAATGTTTTACTTTTACTGAAATCTTAAAATAGCAGTTGCTCAATTGAGTTAAGTACCTAATGACACATTCAACTTTTCTTTTGTCTGATGATATTTCTAAAACTAGATGACAGCCAAATCACAAACTCAAATACCAAAAAACAATATGAATATAACACAAACATTCATTTAGAGGTTTCACTCTGATCCTACACTGTATTACAATGACTATACTGTATTTCAGTGCCAATACACACAAATATTCACCAATACAATACAAATGCTCTCATACATTGAGTGCAATCTTAACTAAATCTACAAGCATTACTTTATATCGCTCCACAATATGAAAGGCTTTGGTTCTTGTCAAATAACGCCACATGGTTTTATTGTAGCAGTGCAAGTTACTATATTATTGACAAATCAAACTGAGACATAAAATGTTGCTTAACGTACACGTATTAAGAAGAAACCCCCGAGAATACAAGTCTCTCCTGAGTGCAAATTGATAGAATATGTGAACAACATACAAGAGCTTAGCTTTGTGCAAATATAAGAACAAAAGATACCTTTATACAAAGAGGAAATCATATGCAGCTAAGAATGGGTACAAAGTTTTCTTTTTTTTCCTTTACAAAACAGCTGCATGTCAAACTTACAAATGGATCAATAAAAATACAACAGAACAATTTAGTGGCCTTTGAAAAATGAAAAGAATATAGTACAACAGATGAGGCCTGGCACCGCACAAGTAAACATTCTCCACACAGCCAATTACTCGTCATGACGTGTTTATCCATCATGACTAACTGTTAAATATTCTAGTGACCGCTTTGTTACACATCAAAAATATTTTTATACCACTTAGAAGCTAATTTTAGGAGGAATCCTCCAATATATTTCTCAACAGTAGTACAGCATTTACAGCGTACCAGAAGTTACATGTGCTCACATGAAGTAAGCAGCGTTGCTTATAAGCGTGAATATAACAGAGTAAGTGTTAATGGTAAATGTTAATGTTAAAACCATCTCTAGTGATTTCCACCTTTAACATGAGCTCGGTCATAGAGGGGATATGTTAAAAAAAAAAAAAAAAGCCCACTTGTTATTATCAGCAGTTTAGTTTTGCATGATAGATTTACATGATATGCACACATCGTAAAGAATAACACCAGTAAGTAGAAATACAGATTAGACCCAGTGCGGGCTGCCTTTGGATGACATGCCTGAAGGGAGTGTGTACACTATCTTACTCATGATTTGATTTTTAACAGCGATGTGTGTGGTGGCACTCTCTCTAGTCAAGATTTCATCTTCTCTACGCTTATCTGAAGCAGCAGAGCTTCTGCTCCCTCCTCCCCCCTCTTCGATCCAAGGGGAAGACAGGGACTGCAGAGCAGAGTGAAGCTCGTCCCGTGCGGTCACCACGCTCTGAAGACAAGGAAGCTGCGATGACGATGTTTCCTCCTTGGTCAGACCAGTGATCAGGTCATCGACAGCTTTGGCAGAGGAGGAGATCAACTCTCTGCTGCTACTGATGTTGGCGTCTCTGTCTTTACCTGTAGGGACACTGACAGTCAGACAGGGCAAGTGACATCTACAGCAACAATAATCTGGTGGATTTTGTCTATATCTAAACTGTTACAATCTTATAATAAATAAAATAATTTAAGCTTTGGTGGGCTGAAACATAGTCCAGGCTGTAAAAAAAAAAAAAACTCTAATGAAAGCACAGCTGTTACAACATAACAGTTCATAATATGTAACTGATGCACTGTCAGAACATTCATATCCAGACTCACTTGTCATTTCGTGATAGCAACGCAGCAGTTGTTGAATTGTAAAAAATAGAAGTAAAGAGTAAAAAGAGTAAACTTTCGATAATTTAAACTACCAACATTTAACGAACTAGCAACATAATTACTTTTTACTTTTCAATCCAATTATATATTAGACATGTTTACTTTTGGAAAACCATCATGATAAACCGAAACAGTAAAGAGCAAAACACTCTGGACACCCTGATTCTGTGGATGTCGTAAACTTCACCTCGCAGGGCAGCAGACAGATAGGATTGCAGCTGTCTGATGGCCTGGTTCAGCTGGAACAGTTTGATCGCTGAAGTTTTCATTTTATTCAACTGGGAAGCTGAGGCCTCGTCCGCCCCTTCCTCCACCTCCTTTGGGTCAGACTCTCTCTCCTGTTTAAAAACACGAACACACCCAAAAACATTAAGACAAGACGGAGCAAATAAACAACTCGAAATGTGATGCAATCAACAATTACAAACCTATGACATCATAAATGACAGCTGTGTTTGAGTTGAAGAAGATAGCAGGACCAAAAAACAACAAGCACAAACACATTGTTCATCTTTTGATACAGTCATTGCAAAGAAATAGTAATCCATAACTCATTGTGCACTGACGTTATTCATTATTAGTTCATTCTCAGACAAGGTAATGTAATCCTAGTGGTAAATGTGTACATCACAGCACGCACCTTATGTTACCAGCACTGACAGTGGCACCATGTGACAAGCTTACACGTTACAAATATTCTGGCAAAAAGCAAGCACCTGGAATAATTTATTCCTTTCGCAAGGGCGAACCCACAAAAGTGCCGGATATTCCGAATGAAACTGGCATATCACAAATTTAGTAATAGTTTGACAAATCACAGGAAAACTTTGAGTAATAGTCTGGCTGCCTCTTGACAGCTAGATTTTTTTTTTGTAATATGACTGATGTTAGTGCAACCTGCATGCTAACAGAGTACCAGCATTTCTTTAACTGCTCTTAATATTTTAACCAGAGATCTTTTTGTTGCTCATCCCAATTCTGTATGTGGCCTGAAGCCATTTAACAGAACACAGTTACATGCTAGTACACACACACACACACACACACACACACACACACACACACACACAGAGAGAAGCAAATGATGTCACTCAGCGAATGGGGCTTGTTTGGTGATGCGTCCTTTCCTATGACATAAACCTAATGGCCTCTTTCCCAGTTTACTACTGTACCACAGAGGATGTTAATGCACAATCGCCTACTTCAACGCACATGTGTCCAAATCCTAACTTACAC
Source organism: Polydactylus sextarius (assembly GCA_016801845.1). Classification (NCBI taxonomy): domain Eukaryota; kingdom Metazoa; phylum Chordata; class Actinopteri; family Polynemidae; genus Polydactylus; species Polydactylus sextarius. The sequence goes on from CM028910.1 coordinate 17,898,399, forward strand.
TTTAACTTCTGTAACTACTGCAAACATAAAACCCTGTATAAAATCATCAATATTCAGATTGTTGTACTTTTTAATGTTTTAATGATTAAAGTTATTTCAAACAGGGTCAGCAGTTTTTGCAAACACTATATCTTGAGCACAAACTGTAATTACAAATCCATTAGTCCTTGAAAAGCTTCTATATACAGATGCCAGATTTTGAATTTGAACACTAATGTACTGTAAATGCATTTGTATGGACAATCTTGCACATAGTGCAGTAGTGTCACACATTATGCCTTCTTCTAAAAACACCACAAAAGTAGCTGCTACAAGTTTTACCTTTATTTAACCACAATGGGCACCTGTGCCCATATGTGTCAGTGATAGGTTTTTATACAAAAAGCTGCTAGTTTGTGTGACTAAGATAACAGCAAACAAGCCTGTTAGCTGTGACTGATGCCACTTTATTCAACACATTCATTACGTGAACTACGGCTAAGGGGCAAACTGTGGGGAGATAAGCCCACACAGCATTGAGCTTTACAGGAACAATAAAAGGTTGAGTGGCATGTTTAACGGGGCTACTGAGAAAGAGGTTATTAATCTGTAACATTAAGCCTGTGTCAAGATGGAAGGTCAGTTTCTAAACTTTACTTATGCAGAGGAGCCTTGCTGGGCTGTTTTCTGTCAGACATGTTTTTCACGTTTTTTTCAAATGAAGCTGCATTTCAATTAAGTTTTTACCTAGAATTAAATTATTGGCAAACTAGAATAGGGAACACAACAGTAAAGATAAAGGGTATTTAGACAAGTTGTGGTTTAGCCTATATATTTGTGTGATACGCTGTATTACAAGGCATAGTTGCTCTGGAATTTTAACAAAATTTAAGTGGTGCAAAAGCCTTGTTACAATATTATCACAGCTGCCTGTGTTGTTGAACCTCACCGAAATATGGCAAACCATGTAGTTCTGCAGTGCACGTGCTAAATCTAGTGTCTTGGATTTTAGGCTCTGCAGGACCTGTGGGCGAAGAAAACAGATGTCAATGTTTACGTACACAAGTGAAAATGCTTGTCAAAAAAATCTGATTAAAACATTTGTTGTGATGATTTTTGAGCTACAGGACAATCCAAGAAACATTTCCCTGCAGCAAGTGAGGTGGAGCAAAGCCAAAGCATTTCTAATAAATGACTATAAAATGATCTCTTACTGGGTTCCTGGGATAAGCCAGCTGAGCCTCTCTTAGCATCTCCCTGGTGATGCTGAGGCTCTCGTCTATGAGGGAGCGGACGCCTTTATTGATCCCCTTCAGCAGACACGTGACCATTGATGGCTGAAAAGTTGCAATCATAGTTTTATTATCATCTTTTGGACAGCAGTTCTATAATAGTCTCTTAATACAACTAAAATAATCTCTGTTGGTTTTAGAGTATGAGAAGTATAGCTTAACCATTAATTGGATGCTTGAAGCAGATGACATTGATATTTGAGACCTTTGGGTTTTAACATAACTTAATTCAAAGATAGTTAGAAACATTCTGTATTGTGATTACTGATAAATGATCAGCCAACATGATCATCTGATACAGAGTATTGTACTTTGGCATGACTAACCCTTTTTCCCCAGTTTTAGACATTTCGACCATTACTGAGGTGTTTTTACATTATATGTTCCGAAAGATGCTGACATCATTTATAACGTGGTTTAAAATAAGATTAATTTATATCATGTATTTACACTATATTATGGATACCACAGCACGTGTACATCAACAAATCAAACATGCAGTACCCTTATTCAGCTCAATAATCCCCAACCACCTAATATCTTCCCTGCTCTGAGATCCACACAGTTAATATTCCATGCTTTAGTATTGTGGGATGAGGGCTTGATTACACTGGACCCCAGAGCTGTACCAAAGATCGTAGCTGCTGTGGTATTAATGGTGGTGTTACCTTGCCTGTGGCCTGGGTACCTAGCTCCATAGCATTCAGCGGCATGCATGTCACTGCCGCCAGGTGGCCAAGTGTAAGAAACACTGCATCCAAGCACTGACTGCTCTTCCTCCGTGCCTCCGTCACCATGGACGTGATCTCAGATTCACAACCCTGGATGGGGAGAAAAAAAAATTATCATTTCAGTAAACATCGAGTCAGCATAAACTAACTGACAAACAGCTTGAATTAAAATTGATTTAATGGGGAATCAATGGAAGCAAGTCAACAAAGTGGTCCACATAGTCTGAGGGGTCCGTAAATAAATTAAATTCTAGAGAATGTGAAAAATCAGAAGTGAGAGGGGAAAATTGTGTGTTTAGGTGCTGAGGCTGGTAAGGAATTTAGATTTACTTTCCATATATTCATGTTCTGTTTGGGGCTCAAGGATGAGAATTCCCTCTGCTTGGCCATTTCCATAGACAGAGCTCAAACAGCTCAGAGCTAAGACCCGTCAATCAATGCTTTGCATTTTGATTAGCCACCCCCTGTCCAAACTAGGCTAAATTGAAAATAATTTTTCAGCTCAGGTTTTGCACTCTTTTCAACTCATTTATATACAGTATATAAAATGAAAAGCACAACAAAATGTCACTCTATGGCATTTTTAACAGTTTGACATTTTTCTTTTGTTTACCTGGATGAGCAACTGAAAGAATCCTCCCATTTTCTTGACCTGGGTCTTGAGTTCTTCCGCAATAGTATAGAGCAGACCAGAGGAGGGTTTAACACTGACCAACCAGTGTGTGGTAACAAACACTGCACTCTCTATAGCTGTGGTGGCCTTGATCAGCTGAGTCTGAGCCTCCAAATTACATACAAACACTGCAAAAGAGAGGGAAAAAATGTATGTGGTTTAAATACACGTATAGTAAATCAGAAAAAGAAAGAAAAGGATAGGTCTGGACCTGTGTGAATTGGCATGTCAACCAAGGCCATTTTTAGTTAAATTCTAGGTGCAATGTAACAGTCTCCCTCAGGGTGGGTAAAAATTAATCTAAGTCTCACCGTTCTCTGGGCTGTCTTCATCAAGGCTGTCGTAGAGGTCAGATATGGTTTGGATTGACGCATACACCACGTTCAGATCAGAGGTCAATCTGTCAGCCATGCTTTCCTCTGTCCTACTAAAACTACGCAGACGGGACACCGATTGACCAATCAGCTCCTTGCAGATGCCAGCCATGGCAGAGTCTGGGTTGCTGGAATGGGTGGAGGGGGGTTTGGCGACACCCATCAGCCCTGGGGCGAACACAGCGAGGAGGACAGGGTGTGCAATGATTGCCTCATTAAACATCATTCTTTATACACTTGGTCACTGTATAAGTCCATTTCATTTCAATTCAAAAGCCAAAAATAGTCAAGTTAATTAGTTCAGTGCCTTACCAGCAGACTGGGAGGAGCTATTGTGGAGACTCTGGATCGGATGGACCCGGATCTCATAGAGACGCCCTGAGATTCTTCTGCTCTTCAACATACTCCTGCTCCTAATGCCAAATATAGTTTTAAAACATATGAATACTTTGCATTCATACTTTGTAAACATGTGGACGTTTACATCCAGAAAAAATTTGTGCACTAGTTTACTTAGAATGAGTCTGGTGCTCAAGGTTTATCTTATTTCCTGATGTAAGCGGTATAATTTATTCACTAAACTTGCGTAGACATTGGCATTTAGCCTTATTAAATGTAAAATGATCTGCTTTGGGTACAAGTAAGGTAATCTGATTTTCAATGTGTTATTTTACTGACTTACACGAACAATCGAGAGGCAGAAAGGTCAGTAAACAGCTATGACTTTGGCCATGAGGCTTAAGCATGGATTTAATGAAGTCAGAGAGAGAAAAAGTATGAGGGCACCACAGAACCTGTGCCATGTTTCGTTTGGCTGGGTCTGCTGGTAGGTTCAGGCACCACCAGAGGCACCATAAACACGCTTCACAAGAATAACAACAATGTGAAGGGAAAAAGGCAGGGATCTGTATGTGCCACACGTGTTGGGTGTGTGTTTGAGTTACGGATTGCAGAGTGAAACTCTGAGAGAGACTCTTAGTGCCCTTTCCTTTTCTAAAACCCCTTGGTGTGGCCTTCATGGAAATGAAATTAATAAACAGAGGAAAAAGCATAAAGAGGGAAATATTCTGTGGGCAGCAACTACATGTCAACTCTTCACGAGAGAAAAAAAAAGGACATGTTGAAAGTCAAAAATATGTGCAAGGTTTTAAATCACATTGGTGGAAACTAGGAAGACTTTGAAAAAAAAGCCAACATTTTCCAAAGTTGCAAAAATCATTTTCTGTCTTCATACCAAATAACTTTCAACATTCCACATATGTAACATTTATGTAACATAATGTTGAGATTAAAGAAGTTGATCATAAGAGCTGAGGAGTTTAGAACCACATTCTATTAGGCAAAACATTTTCTGGTACAGACCAAGACCTGAGTACAGTTGAAATCTAATATATATGTAAGGTACTGGAAAGCAGGATTGATAGATGGGAGGAGATAGGAGGAGCTGGATAATTACCTTCGGCGTGAAAAGGAGGAGGAAGCAGATGAGGCCGATATATCTTGCTCCCACTCATCATCAGGGTCATAAAACACATCGTCATCTTTGGAGGCGGAATCCCCCTGCGGAGAGTAAACTACTGCTGACATGCCCAGTCTCATTTACACAACTTAATGAGAAAAGCACCACAAAGTAAGGCAGCATCCTTCTGTCAGGCAACCCTGACAACAAATTCTGGACTGTAAATAAGGTCAAACATCTGGGAAATTGGCAATTGCACTTGAGCTGATGTCTAACTGAATATGCAGAATGAGGAAGAGACCAGCTGGCTGGCTGACTTGTTGATAGTTCATCATCTTCATCATAAGTCTATTTATTGCATATCCTGAATCATTATGAAACTCCTAGAAGTGTAAATAAAAATATTACCCCCATGATCATTCTAATTCTGTCCACAATATTCTATAATTTTATTCAATAAATTGCCATAAACAGCACAGTGGATCAGGGGTTAGCGCTGTTGCCTCACAGCATGAAGGTCCTGGTTTCAACTCCCGTGTCGGGAGTCTTCCTGTATGGAATTTGCATGTTGTCCCTGTGTCTGCATGGATTTCCTCCGGGAGCTCCAGTTTCCTCCCACAGCCAAAAACATGCATGCATTGGGGGATAGGTGAATTGAGTACACTAAATTTCCTATAGGTGTGGATGAGTGTGAACAGTTGTTTGTTTATATGTGGCTTTGACGAGCTGGCGACCGCCCAGGCAGGGTGGGATAAGGGGGTAGAAAATGGATGGATAATGAATGGAAATTGCCATAAAATAATCTGTTACTCTAAATAAAGATCAGAGGAATCTTAAGCTGCTCTAAGAAAACTGGCTAAAAGATTCAAAATCACCCTGGGCAATTCAAAAACCTATGACAGGACTAAGACCTTCGCATATCACATCTAGTTTGCAATTCATCGGGTCTACATGTCTTTCGGCAGGTGAAGAAAACTAATAAACATAAAGAAAACATGTTTCCACAGCCTCCTTTCTTTGAGGGAAAAACTCTGACCATTGAATCACTGTAGCACCCACAGCATATTAATTCATAACTTGTTTCGTTAAAATTATCATGACCAAATCCCAAGCAATTTCAAAATCGGGAAATTATCAGTTAAAAAATGCATATCAAGTTGAAACTTGACTAATTAAACAAATGCGTTTCAAAATGTGGGGGAAAAAAACAATAAATCAAAATCAGTGATAACTCTAGAAACAGCATCGATTGATAACAAACCTGTTCAAGTTCCCTCATGGCAGCCATGTTGTTTTGGAACTTATCCAGACTCCAGAACGTTGAGATGCCCAGCTTTGTGTTTTGAACACGCACCTGCAGCAAACCATCTTTCTCCAAACTGCTGTTGTCAGAGCTTTCATGTCTACAAACAAGTAGATCAAGTAATGAGGCAAAAATCGGATTTTGATACTGTCAAGTTTGAAATCAAACTGCAACTGAGGTAAGTCTTGCTATAAGAAAATATAGCAACCGTTTATATAAATGAAAGAAAACAATATTTTGAATACCTGCTGAAGACTGTATTTTTCCTCAGTTTAGCACTGATCTTATTAGCTTCCTCAATCATCAAGGACAACTTCATGGCATCCCACTGTGGGGAGACTGATACAGGAAAAAAACACATAAACAACACAACTGCCACGAGCCTGTTTTAAGAACTTTAGATGGAAAGGCTTCATCCTCTATAACCAGTTCATATTCCCCTAGATAGGTAATCCAGTCCAATCCAGTAGAGTATGGGAGAAGGTCTCAAATTCTTAGCTTCTAGGGCCCATATCACTATCTTGCTGTAATTTTATTTTTTTCACTTCAAATATGCTGCTCAAACTGAAACAGAATGTCTAAGGGATGTGCTTTTCTACAATCCAGAAGGTGGTGGTGAAATCTCACCATTTCGTGAAGTGTGGTTTTCCCTGAAAGCTCTTTTCTTCTGCATTTCCTCCAGTTCTTTGGCGATCTTCCTCTTCTCCGCCTCCAGGGCCTCCACAATTTTCACTTGACTCACACGGTGATCCTCCATCGCCTGGAGTGAATTGTGATAATGTACATAATATTAAAAACTACCAGGAAGAGACATTATGCCTAAAGCCAAGCTCTAGGCTTGATCCATCAATTAAACATAAAACTGTGTGTCAGCGTGTTTGCTTGAGCTTGTCAACCTTGTTTCAGATCATCAGAAAGAATTTGAATGAGCAGTTGAAGTAGATGATGTAATTTGCAGTTACACAAATAATACAGGTTTCCTGTAGAGTGAAGTCTATGGCTTAAGAGAAGGAGAGAAGCAGAAAACCAACTGAAATAATATCAGATATTTCTCTTTGATACTGTAGCTCTACCACAGCTGAGCTCTGGGACATAGTTTCCTCCAGAAGAAAAATACATTCACTGGTGAAGGCAACTATAAAACTATACTAGTAAACTATAAAGTTGTTAATATTCAAATATTTTGAAAAGGCACATAGACATTGACAGAGAGGGATGAGGTGGAGGAAACTTTTTTTTTTTCAGTGGAACAGCTGGAAGACAGAAGACTGCTTCCCAGAAACTTAGTCAGTTCCTAGTGTGTAGTCTGGTTCTGACCTGGGCCTCCATGTGCAAGCGAAGGCGTTTCTTGTGCGAGTCCACCTCCTGCTCCAGCTCCTGCTTTGCCATCTTCAACTCTGCCATCTGGCTTGCCACCCTCTGCTGGTTTAACTCCTGTTGCTGTTTCCGTTTATTCTCCTCGTTCTGATTAAATTAGATTTTGGCATTAATACAGGTTGCAGAGTTGCAGGGTGGATGGATATAAATAAATTGCGCATGACAGGAGCAATTTGATGATTCTGTAATAATGTAATGCAGTACAATGTATTTTAAAAATGTACTTATTAATGACAATGTCTGCTATAGATTTTGTCAGTTGGTTACCTATTTATGGATAATGATTTTGAATAACTGTTAGTAGTACATCTGTATCAATCTCAATACACCACAATGCAGTATTTAAGACCAAACTGCTCAAAACTGTAGTCTCATGCAAATGGCCAACACTTAAGAGTCACAACAGTAAAACTAACTTAATGGGGAAATATGCGAGCTAACCTTGTAAAGAAAGCAGGATGTTTCATGTTTTCATTAAAAACAAAATTGAAAGTTTTGTGTACCAGCTCTCTCTCCAGGGTACGAATTCTCTCCTCATAAAGTGCTCTCTGATCAGATAGCTCCTTCTGGGCCACCTCCTTTGCCATCTGGATTCCCTGCATCATCTCTTCTTTTGCCTTTAAATGGGCTTCTTCAATTTCTGCTTCCAGCCTGAGACACACAAGGATTAAATATGAATTGCCCTGAAAATGAGGCTGATGTGGTGATGTGATCTGATGTCTGCTCTTCTAACTCACTGAGCTCTTTGAGCCGCCACTAGTTCATTTTTGGCAAATTCAAAGTCTTTATGGCCATCGCCTGCCCCTGTGCCTCTCCAACATGATACCCGCATCCCAGACTGCACCTCTGCTGGATGATTGAAGCGGAAATAGTGGTCTCCACCCAGAATCACCCTGTCGCCCTGGAGACCCGACAAACCAACACAAATGAGAAGAGTGAAATTCATTCATAAAATGCTTTGGATAAAGAGGGTGATGATGTGTGGAACTACTACTTACATGATGTAGGACAGTGGAGTCTGAAATGAGGTTCCCATTAACAAAGGTCTTGGCACTTTCCATGGGAGTGATGCTGACAGTACCATGCATGTTGGTTATGACACTAAAATAAATACAAACATACATCATTTCAGACAGGTTATCAATCACAGTGACCAAACAAACATCACACTTAAAACAACTGGTAATAAAACATATTATTTTTTTTTCTTTTCTTTAATAAATGATATCTTTTTTAATCTTTTTGTTTTCCTTTCCTTTTTAATCTTTTTGGTTGTCCTTATGGCAATGTTCTGTTAAATAAGCAGAGTTGCAAGACTGCCAGAGTGCCACCACACACACACACACACAAACCATTCATCCAAGTCAACAAAATGCCATTGTTTTCACAAACTATGCAGGAATTCTTTCTCACCAGTGTTGGTCAGCAATAAGGGCCCCAGTTAGCTGAATGTCATGGCTGGAGCCAGACTTAAGTTTGCCCACTGTGGTTTGACCCTCTTTGATCATGTACAGAAGCATCTCAGACAGCTGAGGATCCTCGTTCAGGTTGACCAGGTTGGGAAGACGATTGTCCACTTTGAACGTCACGCCTGCTTTCTAAAACCACACAAGAGCAAGAACATTTTTGCAGCTGAGAACAGATTTTGCCTTATTTACTTCTTACTAGTTATTAGCTTTAGAACGCTGGAGTATGTATTACTGCTCTTTCAAGGCTCATTACTTTGACTGTACTTCGACAATAACTGGACTGTGGATGAGAGTCTAGACACTTAAAATAGGGTTAAATGTGAAATGTACAAGAAGTTAAAAACTAAAAAAAAAAAACACATAAATGTTCTGCTAGAATAAATTACCTGCAACTCTTTGGTTTCCTCACGTTTGCGGATCTCAGCTTGCTCCAGTTTCTCTCTCCATGCCCTGTCAGAAAATAAAAAAAGTTGAGGGAAAAAAAAAAGAAAAAAGACCAAAACAGAAAAACAGAAAAATCAGATGTAGTTTTTGCATTTTATTGTGTTCAGTTCTATCACATTAAGGTTCAATATTTAAATACGTGGAATAATTTTTGAGTGTATTTTGATAAGAAGTGTGCGAACAAAATACTGAAATATCTATCTGCTATTGGGTCTGTCAAAAACCTGCAAATCTACTTTTACTGTGGTCTCGTCAAAAAGGAGAATAATAATGACAGGGTATGTAGTATTAACGAATGTATTGTGGCTGCAGTAATACTGACCGATTGGCCTCAACCATTTCTCTCTCCTGCTGGCAGAGTCTGTTCTTCAGGGCAGTGATCTCCTGCTGGAACAGTCTGACCCTCTCCGGTTCGACTCCCTGGGAGCTCATCTGAGCTGCTCGCAGCTTCTCCACCTCTGCCTTCAGCTCTAAAACAGTTTGTTCAAAATATTTAATACACCTAAATTATATGTGGCAGTTTTAATCATAAAACCATTACAAAATTGCAGGCAGTTACATAAATGTCTTGACTGTGTTGAATTAAACAGAAAAATATAAATATAAAAAAAAAAAGATCTGGCTAACGATGACACCGTGGCAATGATTTACTGTGAAACATTGATCTGATTTGTAATGTTTAAGTCATTTTGACTTTGAGGGTCTCAGTCTGACAGACAGCAAAAGAGAAATCTACAGCAAGAGCTCCCCTTAGTGCTAGAAACATCAAACAGCAGCATGCTCACATCATGAAAAATAATACTTGCATGACAGTTAGCTGCCATGTGCAGCTGACAGTGCATAAATATGGCCTGGAGGCAAGGTTAGGGCCAAGCCTTAATTGAACTGGGTTGTGCATAAGTTGGTGATGGATAGATGGGCAGACAGGAGGGTATGAGGAAGAGGAGAGAGATGAAGATCAAGAGCAAGATGTGAATAGTAAGATAGACATTCACATGTGAGGAAAGAGGAAACCACACAGAGACAGCGAGACAGCTAATGGACAGACAGGCAACGGAGACAGGAGATAGAAAAGGGAAAACAAACAATTAAAATGAGTTTGTGCTTGTAGTTAAGCTGTTGGTGTTAAGAAACGTGCTCTATTTAAACTTGATTCTGCAAGATAAGTTTTTGTGATGTAAGGAAACTATCAACAATGTCACTTGTGCATTGAAACAGTTGTCTCCTCACCAAGGAGAAAATGTACCGTTAGCCTGTCTTCACTTTCAGTTCTGTTATAATAACAAATAGAGGCAGGTTCACAAACAGCAAAACATTGAACTTAAAATAGTCAGACAGCCTCTTAAATGTGAACAATTTGAGTAACTGACCTCTAATGAGTTTAGCACTGGTGTCCTCATTGACTTTGGCCACATTAATGATTGTTCGGGCCTGTTGGGCGTAGCGCAGAGTGCTTAAGGTTTCCTCTACACTGCTGCCTGCCGGGCTCAGCGTGGCAATCATGGCCGTCTTGGAGTTACCCCCGAGGCTTTCTTTTAACAGCCTGCAGAGGGAAAAACAAAAGAAACTTGGTCAGAGTCACGCTTCTAAATTAATACCTGGTGTGCATAATGACTATGGGTTAGAGAAAATGTAAAAATATTTTGAAAATGTCTTTTGTCTGTGTTTATATGTACCCGTTTGGAATTGTAATTAAAATGATTTTCTCCATACCTTCCCAGTTTCATAAACAATGTTAATATCTGTATCAAGTATGCATTCCATTTTCGTTATGTTTTTCAAACAAATCATATTATATAATTTAAATTATATAATTCCTTTTGTTCAACATTTGTGTACAAGCGTATTGATCTCACCATGTGAGAACAGACTCTCTATAGGGTATGAAGACCTTCTTCCTGGTCAGTGCCTGTTCAGCCAGGGCAGAGATGACCTTTCCAAGAGTGTGCAATGACTTGTTGATGCTAGCACCCTCCTATAATGATACAGAAAATTACTTGTTTGAATAGGAGTACATGCAACACATTCATAAAAATGTCGCTGGAATCAATCCAAGCTTTGATTTGTTTTAGCAGTCAGCAATGTGTGTATACCCTGAGTCGTTCTCCACTTGTCTGGGCTGAGTTACAGCGTTCACTGCCTGCAAGGTCCACCAAGTTGATCCTGCTGGTGATACTGTGGTCATGTTCTTCTCCCTCTACAAACTCCGTCTGTACACAAGGATAAACAGACGAAACTATCATATGTGGAGCATCTGGCTGGAATATGTGGGCCCAAGTTGATCAATGCGTCTCTCAAGAATTATTTTGTGTGTTTGATCATGATGCTTTGAGTCACGATACTCTACCTTAGTCTGGGTCATAACCAAGGTGAAGACAGAGTGAGATCTGGAGCTTTTATCATTCATTCCTGTGGCAGCTGTGGCTCTCTGCTTGTTGCCCAGCTCCAGCCAACCCTAAAACAGAGAAATGTGAAAAAAATAATAGAATCTTTAATGTGATATTGGCAGCCTTATTTCCATTGAAGGTTGATGTCTGTGCTTTATTGTGGCATGTAAGTCTAAACAGCACAAAACCGTGACTTGCTCAATCATTTAAAGTTGTTCATAAGAAATGGAGGATTTTAAATATCCTAAGAGGCAGTTTCAACCTACCTGAATGTCATCATAAGTGCTCACAACATTCCTGTGAAATAATAACAAAGTGAGTAATTTTGAAAATCACACCAGTCAAGAATGTTCTTTTGGCCCTTATTGAAGAGTAAAGAAGTCAATGACAAAAACAGTTTTCTTACGTAGAAAGCTCCTCAACATAAGGACCATGGACTGGATGCTCCCTCACCCTCAGCTGAAAACACAAATGAACTGGATTTTATCTTGAGGGACACGTAGGTTATTATGCATAATATACAAATACAATAAAATTACATATCACAATAACTTACATATGAAATTATGTATTTTTGTCATATCTAAACTACTTACAGGCATCCTCCTTTGGTTGGGCTCATCTCTAGTCACCAGGAGGTCATGGATCTTCTCATTGTAAACTTCAAAGTAACTCATCTCTACATGACATTTGACCTTAAATACAAGAAGCCAAATGAGTTATTTAAGTGAAAACATTCAAGTCTTTAAATCTTGAGAGTGATTTGGACAAAAATCTTCTAATAAAATACATTTAAAAACTGAATAAAAAAGAAAATCTAACCAACAACAAATACTCTTTTACCTCTTCATTTTCCATGGAGGCCAGTCTAGAAAAAAGTTCACGGCAGAATCGTGGGATAACCCCCGCCTCTTCTCCAAAGCCCATCATCCTGAAAAACATCAGTTTGAAAAAAGTCACATTGATGGTTGATGTGTCGCAATTTCAAAGAATTTTATTTTAAGAGTTAAAAATGTGAGGAGATGAAAACAAACTGACAGGAAAACGAGGACTATAATTAAAAAAAAAAAAAGTGAAAAAAGCTTACGTATAAGACTTCCCAGAGCCCGTCTGACCATAAGCAAACAGACAGGTGTTGAATCCTTCAAAGGCTCTCAGCAGCAGAGGCTTGGCCAGTGCCTCGTATACTGTCTGCTGGCTGGAAAAGGCAGGATCGCTTTGATCCACTGAACAGAAAGAGAAGTCATAGGTGAAAGAATAGGTCTGTTTGGACTCCGGATGTTGGACAACCGTCTCCTGACCGTTCATGTAAATGACCTGCGATGCCGTCTCTGCCTTTTCTCTGTAACAGAGCAGAGGAATTAAAAAACATGTCAGAAAAGTATTTAAATCTGATATTCATCGTCTCAGCCAATACAGCATGCAGTATCAGACCAAAACTAACAATTATCTTCATTATGGATTCGATCTTCAGATTATGTTATCAATGAATATCAGTATATCAATAAAACATATGGGGCATTGGTTGAAGGAAACAAGCAATATGATATTTTACCACTGGTCTGCACTTAATTTTCATAAAGAAAAGATTATTTAAAAAAGATCATTAAAAGATTGTTTCACCTCCACTGAGACAAACAGACCGGTTTTAATTTCTGATAACGTCTGAAACCACCTGTAAAATGCTTTTTATTGTGTTTTATGTATTAAATTTCATCAAGGAAATAATTAAATTCACTGTCTACAACATGTTTTTTTTTTTTTTTAAATCACAAATCTGATTTAACTGCACTTAATTTATCTCTGTAAACTGCCTTGTTCACTTTTGCCAGCAGTAACTTGAGTAAATCCACACCCTGACCTGCTGACAGTTATATCATCAGTTAAGATCAGTACTGGATTACAAACCTGGCACTGAAAGGGCGGACACGGACAGCCACAGTCACTGCGCTGTTTTCCATCTTAAATGAATTATGTTGCTTCAAGGCCTCACTGGGTCGCGACAGGGGCTGGTGCTCGGTGGGTGGAGGTGGAGCAGTGGTGGAGGTCACATCTCCCTTTTGGCTTGATGATGAAGTCTTCCTGACCTGTTGTGCAGCGTTTGGTTTGTGCACTCCTGCAGACGCTTTGCTGACACGGGGAGCTGGGACAGGTCTAGAGTCCTCAGTTTGCTGAGCTCGGGATTTGGACCTTTCTAGACTTGAAGATTTGTTTGCCGCTGGTTTAGGGGCTTCTTTTCCTGCAAGTCTCTCGAACACATCTCTCTTGGCTGCGATTTTTTCAAACGGAGTCTTTTTGGTTGGAGTTTTAAAAGTTTGGGCCTGGTCCTCCAGTTGTCTGACTGTGGATGAAGTGGATGGTGTCTTGCTGTGTGTTAACACCCCTTGGGTTTCCACATGTGTAGCAGTTTCTCTGCCATTGGCCTTGGTAGTAGCTTCTCTTAAACTCGCAGAGCGAAACAAACTCGGTGTCCTACCGTTTGGTTCACCGAGGACTTTCGGCGTTGCTTGCACACCCGCGCCGCTGACCCCACGTTGCGCACTTTTATCCATGGAGGGAGTCCTGGTCCTACGCTGCAGGGTTAGTCTTTTCTCCGTGGCTGGTGTGATATTCTGGTTGCTTTCAATTAGGGTCTTATCTCCGGTCTTCCTCCTTGACCTCCTCTGCAGAGTGAGTCTGCTCCGGTAAGGAGTCTGGTACCCGCTGCCGCTTTTTGACAGCGCAGAGACGACATAAGTCCTGTTTACCTGTCTGCTCCTATCAGATAACCTGCTGTCTTCACACGCCGAGTCTCCGGATGTTATCTCGCTTTTCCCCAGCGTTGTTTCTGACGCTTTTCGCTGAGCCAGACGCTCTCTGACCGGTGTCTTTGTCGATGGGGTTGACATTAAATTGTCATAATAAGCGGTATGTTTCCTCGCTTGAACACTAAACAACGACATGGCAGCTAAAAATGCTAAAAAAAAAAACAAAAAAAAACAAAAAAACAAAACTTAAAATTAGTTTACGGGTTTAGCTAGCGGCACAAACGGTAACTCCACTTTTGTCACTCCAGCGACACACGACATGAAAAAAATGTAAAACGGAAGCAAGTACAGCTCGACATGTTAGTTAAAATTGAATATAAATACATTCGAGTAAAATATAGAAGGTGTCCTCACTAACAGAGCTACTTTTGTTTATTATTCCTTCTTCCGCTTTCGCCCGCTTCAATTTCAAACCGTCCCCGTCGGAGGCAGTTGATTGGCTAATTTGCCGGAAGCTTTTACGTCACCACTTAGTCAAGATATTATTGGTTAAAGCAAATGGGTAAAAGAGTCTGACGCTAGGCGGCAGCATAATCGAGTTTATTATCCAAATGCATTTCTGCTGTATACTGTAATGAGTTCCAACGTTACTCATGTTTTCCTGTCTAAAATTAGCTCTGTGCCGTTAGAAAAATGACGTACTCTCCATAGTTTAAACACAAAGGTAACTTTTCAAACGATATCTGCTGTGTAAGAGTCAGATGTGTCTGACAAATCGTCTCATTTGTTATGAATCATCTTATAAATATTGTATTTTGTTTTTTACTTTGTTGTATTTTTTTAGTGTGTTATACAAGTTTAAACTGAGGAAAGGAAACATTACTTTCTCTTGATCTCCTGATCATGGTCAACTATTGACATAGGCACAGAATGGTATAATGGGCCTTTTAGTACAAGACGCATACACTCAGTGTGTCTTGTGATTGATTTATGCAAATCTTTCTTTGCATCTGTGATCATGTCACATCTTTATCCATACTGTGTTGATGTCGTGTCAATTGGTAGTAATGTATGTTGCAAAGTGCCAGTAAAATACTACAGTCTTGCCTTGGTTGAAATATGTGGATTAAAAAGGATGACAGTACAGTAATAACGCCACATTTTCTCTATAATAAATCAAAATATAATTTATTGTTTTCAATAGGCAAATACAATATAAAAAATTAGCATTTCCTTGATAAATAAAACAGTACAGTTGCAGAAGAAGCTGCTACTTCTTGCGACGGTCATGTTTCTTTATGATGTCTATCAAGTTGTTCTTGGTGACCAGAGTGTCCTCAGGTCCCTGCTTGGTCTTTTGTCTTTCCCTCCTCTGTTGCTCGTGGAGGTGAGGTGAGTTTAGTAGCTGTGGGGGCAGAATGGACCCTGTTGGTTTGACCCGGTTCACAACCTCTAGGAACAGCCGTTTGTTGTTATTGTTGAGGAAAGTAATGGCTGTTCCCCTGTGTCCCAGCCGACCTGCTCTGCCCACCTGAATGGGAGGAAATTAAAGTGTGAAATAGAAAGGTCTTGCCTTTATACTTGAAGTATCAATATAAAAAACAATTTAATGATGCTAGGATAAAAACACCTTAATTCAAAGTACATTTTAAACGTTATTTACCTGATGGACGTACTCATCCATTGTGTTTGGCATGTCAAAGTTAACCACCAATCTGACGTTGACCAGGTCCAATCCTCTGCCCAAAACACCAGTACTAACCACCACCTCAAAGTCTCCATCTAGAAGACCCTGAACACACAACAGGGAAAATATTCCATTGTCAGACATCTTTAGTGTTAAACCTATCATCAACTGTGAAGATTTGGACTGATGTTATTTCACAAATATACAACTTAGTTCTATAGGTGCTCCACCCTAAGAAACAAGCAGATCAAAGATTCTTACATGACAAAATGTGTGTAAAAGTGCAAAGGTCACCAATTATATTTTTATCTGACAACTTTTATCTGATGTTGCACTTATATAAATATATTATCAGCCTAACTACCCATTCAGTGTGAGTGTAAGTAGCTGCTTTGCCGATTTGTTGGAACTAACAGAGACAGAACATACAGTCTGACTGCCAGTATACATGGATGTAACAGGGGATATAAGAGGAAAAAGAAAGTAAGAGGTTAAACCACTTTTAGTACATTTTTTTCTGTTTTCACCAAGAAAATTCTGCCACTGAATATCATCCAAATTTAATCTGGATCATTCTTGGCTGATTACAGTCTGGTTTACTTCTCTACTCTGCTTTTTCTCTCTTTTAGGAATCCTTTTTTTTAACAATACTTGTGGTTTTGAAACAGAGCTCTTCTGTGTTTTTTTAAGAACAAAGATGCTGAGTGAATTAAGTACTGTGTTAGTTTGTTCTTTCAGTGTTCATTTAACAACATTCAAATTCTTGCACATTTATTACACTGACAAAAACAACACTGTTAAGACTCAGCTCTGAGTAGCTATGGTGGTCAGCTTCAACTTATTCATGAGCAACAATGTTGGACACTAAACATAGAAGAACTGTCCGTTTTATTGTGCATGCTCTGGCTGCCACTGGACTCACCCTGATGATGCGGTTGCGTTCCCATTGGCTCTTGTCAGAGTGGACTGCTACTGTATTTAGGCCTGTCACCTTGGCAACGGCCTCACACAGTAGATCGGCCCCCAGTTTACAGTCTACAAACACCACCACTGGAGGATGGTACAGTTTACTGTCCTGCAAAGAAACAGAAAAACACAGGAGGGAGGATTTAAAGAATACAACTACTCTAATATTTCTACATAGACATTTCAATGACCATATACAGACTGAGCCACTGTGCATAACTAATGAGTTTCTAACTGTTATTTTTGAATAAGTTCTGAGTTTAAAATCTCTAAATCTAAAAAAATATTTACTGTATGTTACTGTACCAAATACTGATGTACAAACTCTTGGACAGATTGAGAAGGTTAGGATCCTCCAGCAGATGGCAGTCTTGACTATCAAGCCAGTGACACGCATAAGGAATGGGAGTGACTGTCAACATGCTTAAAATGATAATAAATGATCTTTGGCTGCAAATCAGATTTTTCTGCAACTAAAACGAGTTGATTGGTGGATGTAGTCGATGACAGGTGAGTAAAACTTGCCTCCCAACTTAACTCATCCCAGTTATTTATGACCCTCCTCGTTAAATGATGACAGGAGGGAGTTGCACAGCCTGAATAAATGTTGTAAAAGTGGGTTCTTCAAGTCTGTCCTTTAATCTCAAATCCAACTTGTAGTTAACAAGTAATTTTCCTTGTTAACTACTGAAGTATATCTGCATAATACAGCCACTTAGCCTGTTGATTTTGCTCCAATTTGTGAGAACATGCTATGACTTTCCGACATTACTATGAGAAAAAGATCATGCTGTAAGGGTTGTAGTATATAAAGAGACTGGCAATTGAGTCCTGTCCAAACCAGAGTTTTGATTTTTTTTTGTCCAGGTGTCAGAGGATATTTACCAAAGGACACTTTATCAATGCCTATTCTAATGAAATAAATAATAAAAACAAATAAAAGCCAAAAATACCTCTCTATAAAGGAAAAATATATCCTGGCAGTCACGCATGGATCTAAACACACTTCTTCAATGGGTTAACTACAGTAGACCCTTCCTGCTGTGCCCTGTATAAATGGTACAAGCCATTGCTGGGATTCCTGGAGTGAGGCCATGGCTTGTGGCCCACCCATTTCCTACAAACCGGGGCCAGGGTTGCAGCAATGGCTGTCTAAATATGGTGTAGCGGGGAGACCGGTCCTCGGAGCTTAAGGAATTGCCACCTTTAAACAGTAGTTAATAAAATACCAAGTGAGTACTGGTGCATGTCAAAACTAAACAATAAATCTACTAGAAACTAAAATTTAAATAACAACCCACTTCCTCCATTGGTCCCTACCAATGCACACTCTGGTGCTACAGAGTACAATTAGACTTGGTTTTATACCCCCAAAAAAGAAAAGAAAATTGCTGACCAGTTAAAGAAAGCTTAGTCTGGAATTGAAAGTGCAGAGTTTACAGTGATTTTTTTTTCCTCTCGAGAACCAGACTTCCTGACCAGAAAAAAGCAAATGTTTTTTTAACCACACCTTACTAAATTATAATTTCAACCTACATTCAGAATCTCAAACAGCTTCTTCTTCTTGGAGGGTTCCTCTACCCACAGCAGGATCTGCCTGACATTGGCACAAGGCTGGTTCCTTTCTCCAATAGCAATACGGACGGGGTTACGGACCAGCCGGGCAGCCAGCTCCTCTGTCCCCTCTGGGATGGTGGCTGACACCAGCAGAGTCTGATGATCTTCTGGGATTTGGTCCAGAACCTCCAATACCTGATGCTGGAAGCCCATCTTCAACATAGTATCCACCTACATGATGCACCATAAATACATACAAGCTGAAAGATTTAATCTCATAACATTTGTAATAGAAATAATCTAATTAACCTATTAAGCCTATTTAAACTTCAAAATTATATTCCTTTTTTCAATGTTAGAAATCTTTTATGTGCTAAACTTTTAGAAAATTTGAATTGCATTGTGTTTTTCATACCTCATCAACCACAACAATTTTAACTTTATCCAGCTGCACTGCTTTCTGCCTCAAGATCTCAAGAAGTCGCCCTGGGGTGGCAATGACAATCTAGGAAGAATAAAAGAAGATCTACATGATATGAAACAAAGCTAAAGATTTAAATCATTAAATAAGACAATATTTTGATTGACAGAATGAGAATGTACTGGGGAGAAAAAAAAGAAGTGCTTGCACTGTACTTTGATGCAGGTTTTGAGGCGGTGGAGCTGTGGGGGCAGAGGCATTCCTCCCACCAGCAGAGCAGTTCTCATGTTGGGTAGACACATCACCACTTCCTTGGCCTGTCTCTCTATCTGGATGGCCAACTCCCTGGTGGGGGTCAGGATTACAGCAACAGGGCTACTCACACTGTGTGCTGGTTTCTATAAAGACGTAAGCACAAAAGTCATTAGATTAATCTAGTGATGTCATAAATTTTGTGTGTACTGGAGAGAATTTCTATAATACTTACATACAATTAACAATTGATTTGTATCAGCACAGCTCCTGTCAGTTATTGGACATCTAATATCTAAAAAAAAACTACTACTCTCATGCATACTAATGATACTGATGTTCTACAGACTTTGCAACTTCATTTTAATTCAGTCAGAAATAACACAATAACCTGACCTGTGCATTTCTTACAACAGGTTGCTTATAATAGTGGAATTTAGGCAACTTAATACCAAGACAACAAATGCCCTGCAACAAAAACACACTATAAATGCTGAGTGTTAAAATTCATTTTAATATGCCTCAGCAATGGAAGCTCTGGGCTCACTTTAATGGCTTGATGAATTTAGCGTAATCATGTTTAACAGTGTGTTACATAACCTTTTATCCCCACATCCTCAGCAAGCATATAAAGCTGAAATGAGACCAAGGTAATAATTCCCTCTAGATAAACACTTCTTCTGTGTATAAACAAACAGTACTGTGCTGTTAACTGTAGCTTTTTGTGTGAATAAATTAAACAAAAGCTCAAAAAGAAAGAAGAATACTTCTGATGTCATTGACACTACTGTACCTCGAGTGCTCTCACTACCACTGGCAGCAGGAAGGCCACGGTTTTCCCTGAGCCTGTGTCAGCGCTGGCAATCACATCCCTGCCACTGAGACCAACAGGCACCATCTGCATCTGGACCGGTGTGGGCGTCTCATAGCCTGCCTTCTTTAGGTTCCCATTCAGTGTGGCAGGGAAACCACAGTGTTCAAACTCAACAATGGGTCTCCTTATATCTGTTCCTTGGGTTTCAATTCCTAGTTCCTGTTTAATACGCTGCACCTGTTCATCTGACAGGCCTGATATAAATTTATCTTCCTTGTAGGAATACCCTGCTTCACTTTGACTCAACCCACCAGTGTTGACTGTTGACTTTTGAGGTTGAGAAGACCTTCCACTTCCATCTTTACGGTCAAACACGTCTCCCCCGGTCCCCATTCCCATTTGCATCAAATGTTTGGCCTTGCATTCAAGACTGCAAACATCATTGTCAGTGCTGTCACAGATGTACTCCCCATAGCGTCCACACATCACACAGACAGGTTCCCCTGGTTCTGGCCATCTCTGGCTCTTTTTGAACGATTTGACCGGCTCCTCCTCCTCCTCCTCTTCCTCTTCCTCGCCTTCACCAGAGGAAGAATTGTGTCCATCTTCACATACTGAACTCTCTGTCAAGCCTGCAGCGTCTCCACTTGCTTTTGTTGTCTCGTCCTGTGTTTTGGTATCATCACATTGCTCCTCCTTTTGAACAGGAGTATCTGAACTGCCTTCATCTTTACTCTCGTCGTGCTCTATCTTGCTTTTCTTATTCAAAGTTTGTCCCGTTCCCTGGACAGGTCTCTTCACTTTTAGAGCTCTTGGAACAAACATTTTATTAACCTGTAACGACCAGAACAAAGATGTAAATTCTCTGAATGGTGGGCGTTGGATACAATAACGAAATGACAATTTTACAAAGACAAACACAACTCTTGAATGCTACTACGAACAAATCAATTGTTTCTACTTTTCTGTATATTTTTCGATTGCATTTCTCACACAGCAGTTCGGTGGCAGCTGTTTCATAAATACCACTACGTATCTTATTTGAAAGTTTCATTAAATGTCAGAGCATACCTCCTTGCGTCAAATCTTCCAACAATTCATAACCAAAACAAGCGCCGGCGCGCACTGATGACGCACTATTGCTATGCACGTCGGGAAATGTAGTTCACATGGCAACCGTTCTGCATTCTTCAAGTGTGATTAACAGCGTTGCTTTTATGAGACCCTCCTGACATTTCCCTGGTTAAATATACGAACAATTCTTTAACAAATGGTCACACATAGTATATGGAAGATAATCACACTTAAATATAAAGACCAAATGTTAGACAATAACTCAAAAATAAAAATAAAACGATTTACGTAACATACCACAACCTCATAGCTCTGTTATGTCGCTAATTGCATGCACGCTGCCCTCTTTTCATGTCACGTTCAATGTAAAGTTGCCTTTTCACTATATACTATAAAGAAGTCGTTTTACAAGCAAACAAAGATATTGTCCAGTAATGTTACAAGGTATTCGTGTTCATAATATGTTCCAGTTATTCGGTGATTTGTATCATTACAGAAAGGAATTGCAGGAAAAAAAACCTTACTATTATTAAGCTTAAAGTATTGATAGAAACATTTTTGTTAATAAACTAGTCAATACAACTTCGGCTCTGTGCGTTTCTAGCCAGTTAATACAATTTAGACTAATCATGCAGGGTGGAAAAGTCATTGCTAAAATAAAATTCGTATTTCCGACTGTATTTGAAGCCACCCCGCGCATGCGCACTGCACAACAAAGGTGCAGGCTCCACAGTGCGGCAAGAAAACCGCACCACGGTGCGAAGAGATTGAATAGAGGAGGGACCGCTAAAACATATAGGTTATCAATACAGAAATACATGGACATGACAGACAGAAGCCCTCTGCTGCCAAAGGATCCAAAGAATGGAAATTTCTCTGTTTTCATATCGGTCAAAGGACAGCTTTTCTTCTGAAATCCAAGGAAACCTTCCCAGCTTGGTCCGACGGAGCCTATTTCAACTGGTCGGGAGCAGAATGGATGAAAAACACCAAGACTAGCGAGTCATTGTTAACAAGACTTTAAAAAAAACCCAACACGAACAAAAACGCAGCCAACTTATCATCTTATGACTAAAACAGCCCGTGAATAATCTGCAGGAAAGCCATCGCATCTCTTTCAATTCACAGTCGGTTATTGTTTTCCACGAAATACCAGTAGTGGGATGCTTTGGCGTTGTGTTACCTCATAGTGTCTTGTCGGTCTGACGGTACGATTCAGGCAGAAACATGGGTGAAGTTCAGGACGTCAGGGATGTTCAGAGGACCTTCGTTACTCCAGCTGTAAAGTCTTTTGAGCACTATGACTTCTCCAGAGCCAAAATCTGTTGCAGCCTCACATGGCTGGTGGCCAAAGCGTACGGGACAGGTAGGTGCATCATTATACCTCGAAAACACTTACCTGAATATTTATATTAGATTATATTTTATTTTTTAATATATGTTTATAATCCAATACTACATGTCCATATGTAATAAATGCAAAATACGTTAGTAGTACATTTTAATCAGTCATCAAAACAAAGGTAAAACCTCACCTTACCTTCCTCTTCCTTGCATAGTAAAGACGTCATTGACTATGTAGGACTCACTGATTTCCCGAGGCAGTATTTTCTGCTTGTATTCCCTGTAGAGTTTAACACAGTGATTTTCCATCAGAGTTAAAAAAAAAAAAAAGCTATGTGGTACACCAACACCATTGTCTTCAGTTGTTGTTGTTGTTCATGTTGTTGTGCGGATCATTTTAAATTGAATGCCTTTTGGGCAAACATTAAATGTGATCCTAACAGAAACAAATAATAATGATAATTTAAAGAAAACATTTGGTGATCAGTTTTGGCACTGATCAATGATTGTATTGTCCCACTTAATGAAATGGGAGCATTCAGTGAAGAAGGTGTGTAGATGTCCTAAAAATATGTCACCTTCAGGATGCTGCACCCAAGGCGAATTCAAAAATCAAGTAATCACATGAAGGACTTTTTTAAATATGTGTGTGTGTGTGTGTGTGTGTGTGTGTGTGTGTGTGTGTGTGTGTGTGTGTGTGTGTGTGTGTGTGTGTGTGTGTGTGTGTGTGTGTGTGTGTGTGTGTGTGTATGTGTGTCACCTGTGTGTCAGTGCTGGCTAAAGGCATGAAAAGCTCTAGAAGATACTCATATACATACTCTAGAAGACTATGTATATGTATGTGTGTGTGTGTGTGTGTATATATATATATATATATATATATATATATATATATATATATATATACACACACACACACACACACATATATATATATATATATATACACACATACATATATGTATGTATTTATACATACATATACATATACATGTATACATATATATACTTATGCGCAGCTTGGCTTAATACCCGTGAATCAGCCATGGTGTAGTGAAAACAAAATGGCAATTGCATCTGATTATGAAGCTAGTATAGTCTCACCTTGCATATAGTCAATGGGTTTAGATTTTTCGTTTTCTATGAACCCATCCACTTGCTTGTATTACAGTAGTAGTTCTTTTCTGCTCAAAATCCATTTATTACATTCTCTGTGGTTCAATTATGCATTTTATGAAGTTTTGTTATAAAATTAATGAGATTTGAGGTGCATTAATGTATTAAACGTATAATATGTCTTAAACTGCACCACCTTGATCTCAGATAGAAAGCTTTGATTCATTGAAGATTTATTTGTCAGGTGTTGGATGCATTTTGGAATTAAAAGTGATTTGCTTGATATATAATGTTCTTAGTTTGCCAGTTTTAAATTCAAGACTGGGTTTTAAGAAACAAGTAAGACCTTCAGTGTTTGTGTCTGACACCTTAATGATCTTTTGCCAAATAGAATTTAGGCAAAACATTTAAAAAAACCTTCAGAACAATATTTCCCTCCTGTAGTGAATATTTAGATGGTTACCCCCTGTGCTAGATAGATCTTAGATACAGTTATTGAAAGTAACAGTTTTACATTCACAAGATTATTTCTGAGAAAGACACAAACTTCTAGTCTTTGGTTTGATTGAACTCCATTCCATATATTTCCAGCATCTCCTTTGAAAACACATACAGACAACATAGTAAAAAAATACAGCAAATAAAATGCATTCAGGCAGGTCCTCAGATAACTTTTTAATGCTGAACAAAGTGAATAAACAGTTTCCTCTGTGCTCCATTACTCTATTCTTTTCCTTTTATTTTATTATTTTTTATGACCTTTAATATTGAAGTGATTATAGTGCTCTCTGCTTCCTGATCCTGTGGTCGCATCAGCTCTAACATCACCTTGAACATCAGCTTGAATTACCATTGCAGACAAAGTGGTGGTATTCTGCCACTGTAACCACAGAACATGGTATTCCTAACCACTGTGTTGTAATAGTCCTGCAAACATGAGATCT
This sequence comes from Polydactylus sextarius, assembly GCA_016801845.1. Classification (NCBI taxonomy): domain Eukaryota; kingdom Metazoa; phylum Chordata; class Actinopteri; family Polynemidae; genus Polydactylus; species Polydactylus sextarius. The sequence goes on from CM028910.1 coordinate 17,922,809, forward strand.
TTTTGCAGATCCTCTGTGTATTTTCAATCAGAACTGAATGAAATGGGTTGATTCCAAAAATACAGCCCACAAGAGAGAGAGAGGGAGCAGTCTCATCTCCAGATCCCTGCCCACGCTGCTCTGAATACTTCACATGCATCAGTACATAGTCAGGTCCATGCAAAATACAAAATAAACAGCAGATCATCTGCTATCAGGAAATACTATCAAACATATTGCCACAATATTTAATGTAGCACACAGCTGTGCTTCCTAAGCAGAGTTCAGTTTATATCCATTGTGACCAGAAGTAAAACCTTGGTCATGAAAATGATTCAGAGTAGTTCTCCGTATTCTTTTACCAAGTGCTTACTGATGTCCTTGACCATGACGTGAAACTCCAAACATCAATGGTTTCACTAAAATATTGTAATGTGAAACAAGTGTGTTGCTGGAAAAGTCTGATTTTCTTACATAAATACAGGATAAAGTGATAAATATATAATCAGATATTTGAATGTTAAACACAAGTTGGATTAGATCAGATAGGATTTGCTTAAACACACATCTGATTGCATATTGAGTTTTCTGTCTGGAGTGATAATCGAAATTTCATGTCAGAGTAAAATGATTTTTTAAAAGCTCAGTAAAACTGGCCAAAACAGACACGGGCCAATAAACAGTAGAACACTAGAAGACTTCAGGGGGAAAAAAAGCCTCCACGTTGAGAAGTAACATGAAATAAAATGTAATGTGATGCTTCTTTGTGACCAAAGCAAGAGGTAGATATATTACCAGCACCTTGGATGCTGCCCTGTAGCTCAATGTCTGACCTCTGACCACCCAATGGAGGATGAAGGGGGGTGGCAGAGAAAAGATTAATTTCTTTGTTGGGATCAATAACGCGAACATGGTGTTTACAGGAAAAGCAAATAACTGAGGTAGCTGCTACTATTGCTGTGTACAACCCACGTCTAGATGACCTTGCTGATAATTATCAGTCAAAGCAGGTGAATCACTAAATGCTGTGTTGGGAGGTGGGTATGAATGTAAAGCTGCCAGTGTAGCTGGCCACATGTTACAGTTTTTCTCTGCATGCTCACACACAGGCAGTATCGAAATTTGCATCTATTGTCCTGCCGCTTGCGCAATGATGAGCTCTGCAACTGGAGTGCGGGCAGATGTATTTTAATGTTTTCATGCAGTGGGAAAGAAATTAATTATGATTTTATCATTGAAGCTGTTGCACAGAAAGAAATCTTTTCATATTTTTCTGTGCGAAAGCAGTTCTTTTTCTTTTCAAGCAGCAGTTTATGATAAAAAAAAAAAAAAATCTTCCCAGCTCAGACAAAAGAAATAATAACAACAACAAAAAAAAAAAACAAAAAAACAATGTTTGTAGACTATCCCCCTGCAATGGACTTGCTTGAGGTGATCACACACACACACACAAACAGACAAACACACACTTGCAGGCTGTGTCTTTGATGAGACAGGCAGTGAGAGGGGTGTTCCCAAGGAGCTGGAAGTTGCAGAGATACAGACTAGATGAATCGATCGGGTTCCACTCCTCTGCAGTTGCTATAGCAACGCTGAGCTCTATTCACACGTACCTCTGTCAAGATGTTGTCAAAGCATGGCAAAGAACAATAAAGCAGAACTGCTGAAGTAAAGTAAAGTAATGGCAGAGAATTTGTGCACTGACTGGAAAAATCTCCAATACAGCCAAACTGACAGTCCTCTTACATTATCCATATTTTAAAACATGCATAAAATGTTCCTCCTGTCTGCCCAACATTTTTCTTTTACTTGTTTTGAACCTTTTTCCCCCCAACTAACAATATTTGCACCACTTTACATTGTATATTTTACCCTTTTCTGAGCTGAGACCTTAACAGCTTAATTTGCCTGATTTTACAGCAGCTTTTCTAAATAATTGCGATGAAAGTTGATGTCTCTTTAGGTGTTTTGTTGAGTTGTGTTTTTTTCTTTCCCTTTTTAAAGGGATTTTTTTTTATCGCATGTTTCCTATAGGTTGTCTGATGACATATAAGTTTAACATTTCACAGGAAACAAGGATAGTTTGGTCAAGAATTGTGGAAAAGTTGCAGTAATTGCTCAAAATGTTAACAGTTGCAATCACAACATCACAAAATCCTGGGCGATCTGAATAGCTGAATTTCAGCACAATATTATGCCACGAATTCAACACATAATTTACATATTATTTCTATTCAGCCACCTCTTGCACCCAAAGTCTGACTTTTCTGCCGGCTCTCTCATACAGACAGCATCCCAGCAGATTTGAAGGATCCCTTTTACACAGACCAGTATGAGCAGGAGCACCTGAAGCCTCCCGTGACCAGCCTCCTGCTGTCAGCAGACCTCTACTGCAGGGCCGGCAGCCTCATCTTGAAGAGCGACACGTCCAAACCCCTTCTGGGCCACGATGCGGTGATCCAGGCGTTGGCACAGCGTGGTCTCTACGTCACTGACCAGGAGAGACTGGTCACTGAGAGGGACCTTAGAAAGAGGCCTCTACAAATGGTAAGAGAGATCTGAGAAAATTTTATCAATCATAATTTTCTTGGCTTGTATATCATTGTGGTCATATAAGTCTCTCTACCCAGTAGTAGAATTTGACTCATTTCCTGTAACATGTAATCACGGTGACTTTCCTTCTCCTAAGTCCCTGAGGCGTCTTTCATGCTTATTACTTTTTTTCCTCATTCCATCCATTTCTCTTTAAACATCACCACAAAACAGGACATTCTGGAGTAGCAAGGTACAAGAACAGGAAGTGGTGTGCACATTCACAGAATTTTGCTCACATGTGCTTGTTTACAAGTTGCTCCCTTAACTGGGCAATAGGCTCAGTCTGCATTTGCCAGACTTCAAAGAAAAATCTTTTTAGCAGTAAGGAATAGTTGGTCACGATGGTCAGTATCTGGATAATAAGGACAAGTTTTTTATAAAATTTGATTTAAGAGAGATAATACAAGACCACTATGACTATGAGCAATTAAGAAGTGAAAACCAAGCGACAACAATTCAAATTGTTATTGTACCTCACCCCACAAATCTTAAAGACTGTCTGGAAATTCAAGCTGATCATTTTCCTGTTAGTTATACCTCAGGGTATGTGTGCATGTGTGTGTGTGTGTGTGTGTGTGTGTGTGTGTGTGTGTGTCAGATGTCAATCCTAACAGTTCATCTGTATCTCTCATTACATTGGGGCTCGCCATAGCAAAGACTTCGTGGGCAGCCTACTGAGAAAGGAAGGGTATCCTCATTATTTTGGGGCAAAATCTCAATGGGAGGTTTTATTGCTTCAGTGAATTGCAATTGAGACATGATTAGCACACAGTACGCCTGCAGTCTGTTTGTAGAGTCTTGCTGGTTTTAATTTCCCTCCTATGTTAATTCAAAAGTTATTTAGGTTTTGATGAGGATTTACATTTCAAGCCTGTCTCTTCAAATTAAATTTACATTATGTCAGTGGGAATTTGAAATTGTATGTAATTGTGTGTGTGCACTCACCATGATCCATAGCTTGCTAACTCAACAGCTACAATACTAACTGTTTTATGATTTAATTTATCAGCCTGGAGTCGATTGAAGGTTTTAGACTCAACTTTAACCAGACACAGACCGTGACTGAATAGTTTACTGGAGAGTGACGGTGTGTATGTGTGTGTGTGTGTGTGTAGGCATGACTGCGCAGGTTGCTGTGAATGTGAAAATGAACTGCCAGAGGGTTTTGAAACGATCTTTTTCATTTTCTCTGCTACATATTTTCAACCTTAAATCCTGCACGCCTTGTTTCATTCCGACCTCCTCGCCATCACCCTTACGTCCTTCTCGTTTTTTCCCCATTTCTTTCTTTCCCCGTTCACTTTCTATCCCACACTTCTCTCCAGCTTTCATCTTCCCTTTGTTCTCTCTTATTACTTCTCTTGCTCTTTATTGCCCTTCATCCTCCCATTGTTCCTGTGCTCATTAATGTCTGTCTTATTTCTTCAATTACTTTCCACATATTTACCACTGTCTTTCCTTACTGATGCTTCTTTCCTTCTTTTTCCCACCGCCCCTCCCTTTCCAATGACTGTGCCTTCCATTCATGTCTGCTCCCTCTTCTGTCCTCAGATGTTGGACACATTTCATTTCCTCCTTCCAACACACTCTCCAGCTCAAGTGGTGACGCTTTTGTTGCTCTTGGTTTGTCTGTTCCTCTGCCTCATCTATGTAGTCTTATTTTCTTCATCCCGCTCTCTCTTTTTCTGTCAGTACGCTTGTATTGATGAAGCGGTGTGTTAAATGCATTTTCAATAGCACAGCAGTCAGCAGACAGCATGGAATCTTGATGCACACCAATGTACTCTATTATTTTCAATGTTTTTAATCAATTTTAATGGGATTTAGAATGAAAAAAAACATGTGGTAGCAATTGATGTATGAGGTTGATAAGTACTATGGAAACAGTTTACATGCATTACCTGGTGCACATTGGAATTGCAGCTCAGATGTAGGATCCTCTATTATTTAGAGACTCATGTAACATTTAACTTAACTGATAAGGTGACTGTCCTGAGCTCTGTGTGGGTGCAGAGAGTAGAAACAGCAAAGAAATAATAATAATAAAAGGGGGGCATTTGTTCAGGAAAAGTTGGAGAGGTTTGATGTCTTGAGATGTTTTCCCAAAATAAAAGCATCATGTTTTTTTTTCTCCCGAAGCAGACTACAAGTGGGATGCTCCGGATAAGAAGGCCAAGAATGTTATTAAGTGCTGCTTTGGTGTGTCTTTTTTAAAGTCAGCAGTTTGCGTTAGGGATAAGAATTTTCAGAATAAGCAACTTCATGGGATGTTTTAGAGAGACTCAGCAGCAGAGCCAGATGCTCTGTTCATGTCTTGTTTGACATGCGTCATAACCGAGCACCTTCACTGGCTTTTTCACCAGGTTGCCAAGCTGAATTTGTTTTGCAGTCTTTTTTTTTCCTGCCCCTCTCTCTCACTCCCTCTTCCTGTCACCATTCTGCCCACTCATTTTTTTTCTTGTCTTGAGCCATGTGACGATGATTCCCACATGTGAAGACGTAGGCTCCAAATCGCACTTTCCACCCACTCCGGATGCCCACACACATTCTGTATCGCTGACACGCTTCTCCACCTTTAGTGTTCACAGAGAAAGAGGGAGAGATGTAGCGGTGGGCTGAGGATCTGAAAATATTATTCTGGCGTTGCACATTACAGCCCACGTGAAGCACCGCTGCGAGCGCAGTAATAGGTAAAAGTCTATCAAAAGCTCTAATTGCTAAGTTTGAAAAGATCATAATGGAGAACAAGTATGATCAAAGTGTTAGACTGTGTGATCAGTTTTGTGTGTGGATACTGAAAATGGCAAATCTGTTTTCAAAAGACACTTCAGAATGTTTCTGTGTGGCAGTGCTCAGGAAGAAAACAATCTGTTTAATGGATAATGGTTTTAGGGAGTAAAAAAAATCAATAAATTGCCAATATTCCTTGTGTTACTTGATGACAGGTCTCTGCAGTGATCCCAGCTGCTTACGGCCGAAGGCAGGGTAAACCATGGACGTCACAGGCCACGTATAGACGAACAACCATTTGCATTCACATCCACAGTTTGGTGATGTCTGTTTATAAAAATAACTATCCAGACTTTATTTTTCAACAAACATTATGGTTAATATGTAGAAACACTGATGGCATTTAGAAGGTTAGTTAAATCATTCTGGGTAGTTTGAATCAACATGAACACTTTTGCAGCAGCGCTCTGCTCCACGTTCGTACAACCTGCCAGAAAGAACCACAGTCTGGTCTGTTAGATACTGAGGTTCCCTACCAGAGCAGTGATTGCTAATTGCCTTGCTCAAGGGCATTTCTACAGAGATAATGGTGAGAGAGGGACAGACTCTTTACTATCACTTCCCTTCCCATATATTCGCTGAAATGAGCATCATCGAGATGCAGGATGTTTTTTGACTGGATTGTAGAAGATGGTACACATGTCGATTCAGTTTTATATTTTAAGTACAAGACTGCAGATACCACCTTTTGTTAATAATCAGAGCAGTGTTTTATATAGTAGAAAGAGCATTATTCCAAATCCCAAAAATCTATTGTGGCTATTGTTCAGGGCATTATTTACTAAACAGACTGATCATGTGTTGATAGGTCTTGTCCACAGAATAGTATTTGAGATGTATTAGATGTCAACATATAGATTAATTTAAAAATTTCTTTATTTCTTCGACCTCATCACGCTCGACTTTCCTCCCAGCTGCCGAACCTTGAATGTCACAGCTTTAATATTTAATAAAGCCGTAGTAAATAGGTCATGTTGCTGCCAAGAGTTTTTAATGTACTGTTAAAGTGAGATACTGCCATGGCTGCAGGCTGCCAGCTGCGGGAATACTTCAGGGAAGAGGCATAGCATGTTATACGATTTGGTTTGCTTTATTGCCTGCATGAACACTGTCTCTATGACTGTATGTCACACGAGCTATAAAACAGACAGTTTTATTGTCATTGTTACATTAGAGAATGCTTTCAAATCCGACTATAATGGCAAATACACTTCCTAAGCGTATGCGAACAGATTTATTCTATTTTCTGTTCTTTTGCATCAGTAGAAGAAGAATCAACTCATTCTGTGCTTATTTCAAGTTAGTGATGCCCGTCAGCTGTATATTACATAAAATGCACCGGTCAGATTCAAACAATACATGTTTTAAACTTTGGACTCTAAACATTTACATGAAGACCATGTCAAACAGGAATTTGACCTGGTTAATTAACATGTCGACATGTCACATCTTAGGACGGGCGAATAGCTGTGCGACGGAACATGTTTTTCAAAAACACTGCCGCAGCTCTGGATCAAAGCATCAGCAGGAATTCGGCAGCGGTTATAGTTACTGTTTAATGATGTTTTGACTTTTCAATATTAAAATTAAATGTCCCGCTACATAGGCTTACACACTCGACTGAGAATGAAGTAAAAGTGTGCAGTTTTAGGGAAGGACAATTGCCTTGACTGTTGTGTTTTGGATATGTAAAACTTTAATAGATACACACATAAATATGCAATATCATACTGATACTACAACAAAAACATGCCAGTTCAGTGTCTTTGTGTGACAGATTGATTCATCAACTCATGTACGGGATGGATGAATAGAGGTGAATACACTTCTTCCTGTTAGTCTCCTTCTGCCTCCATCAACACCCCTACTGGGCAGGCGCTCCGTTTCCATGGTTACACTCCAGTAGGCAGGGTGTGCTGCATGCATGCGTGTGTGTGTGTGTGTGTGTGTGTGTGTGTGTATGTGTATGTATGTGTATAGGTGGATGCTAGAGTGGGGCTGCTTATGCTTGTATATGTCGTAATTTCAGTGTTTATGTGCAGCTATGTTGTGTGTAGTGTGTGTGTGTGTGTGTGTGTGTGTGTGTGTGGTGGGGGTGTAATAGTGATGAGCATTGTCATGCTCCAAGGCAGAGATGCAAAAATAATAAATATACAAAAATGCTGGATTCATACAAGCAGTCAAGCAGCATCTCTAAGATGCTGCATCACACACACAAAGACACTCATCTGTAGTGATACACACGTATAGGGTGAAGTACAGAAACTGAGTGTCAACAAATATGTCTCGAAATCAAGCCGGCTTCCTTTGTCCTTTTTTCATTTTTTCTCTGCACTTGATCTCATGAACAAAGACGGGCTGGAGCAGTATGGTGGAAGAGAAGCCTGTCCAAGTACATTCTGTCCTCTTCAGCCTCGACAAAGTCACAGCCTGTATGTTACGTTTGATGCCAGCAGCAGCTCCCAGGCTGTACAATATGGATGGGTAGGCAGGGAAGACATTATGGAATTTCACATTTGATCCTGAGGTCTTGGTGTGTTTCTGTGCTTACGGAGTAAGAGTATGATGAAGACTGATGTCCTGTTTGTCCATGGTTGTAGTTTTTTCATCCTTGTGTGGATAACAACATTAAGGCTGGATCCACAGGGGATGGTTCTCTTCTGTTATTTTATCAGACAGTACAGCAGAGTTCATAAGACAATCACAATTGTCATTTAATTCCTAAAATTAATATTATTACAGAAATATTTTCCTTATGCAGTAAAATCCTGTATATAGGGGAGAATTCCACATGATTTTAAGGTATCTCAATTGGCTCTGTAAACCTGCAAGCTTTTGTTGTCAGAGGAAGCAGTTCCTGTTTGGGTTTTCCTGGGCAAAGTGATCCCCGGATGAAAGCCCACGAGACTTTTGTGGATCAATATCTTCATGATAGAGGAACTTTGCCCAGATTAGGAGCTTCCTCAGGGGGAAACACACTCGCAGGTGGGGCTCAGTGTGAAGAAGTGTGACCTATCCATAACAAGAAATTCATTTACTTTTCTACTTCGACTACCTAGTCAATAGAACAGTCTTTGTTATTTTTATCTCATAGCATTTCAAACAAAAAGTTTTTCTTAAGAAACACTCTTTGAAATTCAGAGCAGCGATTTTCCTGTGAATAATTATTCTTCCTCTACAGGTCTGAAACTATTTCACCTCATTCCCCCTTTAATTGACGTAAAACATTTAGAGGTTGGTGACGCTGTGGTTTAAACCACATTGAATTTTTGCTGCGTCAGACAGTGTCACGAGCAGCACAGGAATTCAGTGAGATTAGGTTTAACAATAACTGTCACTGGCTACTCGAGTGCAAAATGTGTTTTCAATGCAGTTTAAATTCCCTTAAGAATTTACCCTATTCAAAGAAGCCACGACATGAAATACATCATACAATACAAGAACATGATACATTAATACGGCAATAATGAATCATCATTTGAATGAACTGCAGGAAAACATGTAATTAACTACATAAGGTTTGACTGAATATTAAAACTGTTCACAGAAACACATTTAAGACAACAATATAGAATAAAATTCTCATTATTTCTTATGTACATGAGTACGTGTCGAGCACAATCATTGACAACCTTGATCTTGAACTGGTAACACATTAAGTCTGGAAATGATCTGGAGATAATCTGCAGCAGTGAGCTCTGCTTTGTTGCAGACCCAGATTTAGAGCATGTGTTATGAGTCTCATATAATGCGAAATAGAGACGATGCCATGGAGACACATGAGAATGCAAAAACTTTCAGAGAAAATGTACCAGATTTAGCTGATAACACACTTCCATCTGTGATAGTTAACTCTGTTCTAAACAGAGTAAACTGTTTTCTCACAGGGATTCACTCCATGGTGTTTATGTAAAATAAGTCGTATTATTTTAAATGTAATCACACAACATTAAGCACCATTTTATCACATTCCACACATGAAACAGTTTCAAGGCCTTTCAAACATAATGGAAGGATTTTGGAGAACAGGCGTATCTCCATGGTAGGTCAATACTGGCTAGTAGCCACGATCCTGCCCCCAGATAGTGCTCTAACGTTAGCTTTGAGGTTTCCATATAATTGCTAGGTTGGTTTTGGAGTATATGGAGGGGGAAGGTATGCTGCTTAAAATCTCCTTTCCCACCACTGATGCCAGACCTCACAGTTGGTATTTTGTGAATCCAAATGTGTACATGCGCATGAGTGCAATTGTGTGTATGAGAGTGTTTTTTGTTTTTTTTTTGTTTTTTTTTTTCAGCTCCCAATGGGAGAAGTAGTCATGCCAATTCACAATAATAAGAAAGTGACACAGAAAAAAAGGAAGGTTTCATATGTTAAAAATGTTTCCCAATGACAGAATTTTATCCAAATAACTAAGAAATATCTTGACAGCTATTAGATGGATCACCGTGACATTTGGTTCAGATATCCAGGTTCCCCAGAGGAAAGATTGTAAAAACTTTGGTGATCTCATCATTTATTTTTATCTAACACCATCATGAGGTCAAAGTTATCTATAATGATATGTTTAGTGTGAATTAGCCAGTGTTAGAAAGCTGATATGCTAAACCAAGATGGTGAACATAGTTTACATTATACATGCTAAAGATTAGTTAGCATTTAGCTTAAAGCATGGCTGCAGAAAGTTTGCAGGCAAAACTGAAAGTTTTAGTAAGCATTATTGCAGCAACTACTCAGAGGTAAGTGATGTTGTAATTGTGTGGCTTTATTTATATATTTCATGGCCTAATCTCTAGGGACCGTCTTGGCAAAAGTATGTGGCTGCTGGACCTGCTTATCTGACAACCAGGAACAATAAAAACTGAAAAGAAAAAGCTCAGCTCTTGAACTTTGGTGCATGATTTTTTTTCTGTGATCCAATGTTCTTTGCTTCCCAAGATTGCACAAAGAAATTGAGAAAAAAAGACATTGTTTGCGTATACAAATGTTAAAACCTTTTTCTCACAGTACTGATTTTTCCTTTCACTTTACAGTCACTTGTGATGACCTTCAAAAGAGGCCAGGGAGACAGATACAGTTGAGTGCTTTTCCATGTCTGGCTGAGTTGGTCTGATGTTACCTGAAGCTAGACAGATTTAGTTTTTTGACATCTGCCTCAGCATGGAGCCTCTGCTCCTGGACAGTACAGCTTCTAATACTAAAAGCAGACAGCGTTTCAATATTACATCATCCTTTAGCTAATTCTGATTCACTGCGTGTGTGTGTGTGTGTGTGTTTCCTGAGTCCCGAGGAGTTCCAGGAGACTGCCTGCACAGTGATTTGGTGCTTGGCTCTTTTCTGCTTCCACTTTGTGTGATGAAAGTGTCTTAAAAAAGCTTTGGGGATCATCATAAATAATCAATGAAAACCTGCGCTCCAATAAAAACAGGCACAGGCTCATCATTAGCCATGATCCACTGGAGTCTCTTAAATTGTTTTACTACATCTCGTGGTAAAGACATTACTGTAGGCATGGCCTTAATTTAGATCATTCTGAGGTGGAATAATACTAATAATAATATTAATAATAATTCCTCATACAGATCTTTTACAATAAAGATGATTACATGAAACATTGCAGGTCCCTTTCTATGAATACCTGGACCTGTTCAAGCAGCTCAAAGCTTCAACAATAGAGATTTTAGTTTATTTACAACAGACGCGCAACAGTGAAGAGAAATGCAGCAGGCGCTGTCTTTTGTAGGTCGCTGTAGTTCGTATTTGCACTTCCTTTGTGCAACGTTAAATCAGGCTTCTACGGAGGATTTTCATCCCTCTTTTTTCTGCCAACGGTGTAACAGCACAATTAAAACAGGATATTGACTGTGAAGGGGCATTTTCGTACCTCTGGAGAAATCAATTGAAGATTTATGGATGCAATAAGCTAAGATGAGACAGCAAAAAAAGAAAAAGAAACGTGTGTGTAGATGTGTGGTTTGTGTGTCTGCGTCCATGTCTGTGTGAAATTCAATTCATTAATCAAATTGGGAATAAAATGTCTAAACATTTGTATTAGTAGTAAATAAGTACAAAGAACAAACAGTTCTTGGATAGTTTTCGTAGTTAGCATGTGATAAACTCATTATATTCTTGGAGGCAGAAACTAAAGGTTAGAATAATAGTTGTAGCTTTAATACCCCCAAGCAAGGCATTTGATTCCTGAATGCTGTAATGGAGCTGCTCAGTTGCCAACAGTGGACGTGAAGACAGAGGCTGTGGTGGTTATTTGCAGCTATTTGAAATCGAAATAACATGATTCTGAAGGAAAGCAAATGTGTTCAACAAACAAAAAGGTTAGAAAATATGACGTAAGGGTATATCACAGAAGCTGTCATGAGAGAGAGTAATTATTTCTGTGGGCAGTGAAGTAACTATACCTCCTTTCTCCTTTACATTCACCCTCTTTTTTTTCTTCTCCTCCTTTCCTTTCTAACCACCACCATCATGATGTAACCACAGAGTTACTGAAGCCTTCCTTCCTCCCTCAAGGTTTCATCTGACATTTACCCGTGGTCAGCAGACTGTCCGTTACAGTGAGCGTCACAGTATCGTACAGCTTCTGCTCACTCTGGACTAACTCAGTTGTGGCATACTGTCTGATATATATCCACTATGCTTCACGAGCAATGAGGGCAGAGAACTGAACTGTCCACATATATTCAAACAGAAAGACAAAAGACACATCGATTTTAATGCAACAAGAAAATAGAAGTTAGACAAATAAGTGATAACAGAATGCTGGTCAACAAAACATCGTTACTTGATTAAATTGCATATTCTTTACTTTCAGTACATATGTACAGATCAGAGACAAATCATGTTGGAAATATTTTATATTTATTACATATATATTTATCATGAGTTTTAGTCTCCCAAGAGCCATTTCACCCATATGACTTTCTATTATGCTGCCATAAAGTCTGACATTCAACAGCTGAAAATGGACAGGAGAATGAACATAAAGAAATGTCAGCCTCTCCAGCAGCCTTCAGAGAATCCATGCTCTTTGTAATAAGTCATCGCTTTGATGTGCAAATCAACGGTTTGAGTGCAGCTCTCAAACACTTTATCATTTTGCTCTCAAGAGTGAAACTCATCACAGCGTTTTAGTGTGGTCTGCAGGTGCTGTGTGAGTTCTTCAACGCCATCATGCTTCTTTGTGTCAGGGTCAAGAGACAGCAAAATTGTTGTAATCGACATGAACAATTTTCGAAATTCTTTTCAGATGATTGGATGCGGAAAATTTTTCACCAGGTTTTTTTTTTTTTTTTTTGAAAAAGCCTTTTCTCAGTAACCGAGTGGTTGAAATAACAAACAGATATTTAATGACACAAGTGTCTGTGTCAAAAACTGTTGAATCCCAGAATGAGCATGTGGCCGTACAGTAGCCTCCCCCTCCCATCAAACAGTCTGGTGTCATTCAATATGATTAGAGACTGCAGGTCTGTGGTCTAGTAAATAAGATTAGTTCACCTCATTGTTATTTTATGTCATCAGACCACAGCAGATCCAAATCAATATCCTCAAATTGCTCAGCAGAGGAGAGGATGCGGGAGGAGAAAGAGGCCTTTGAGGATTTACTCTGGTCTCTTGGCCTTTATAAAAAATCTTGCTGCCTTGAGTTGATCATGTTGTTGTGCGAATCCAGGGCAGATTTGTAACGGTGGTCTGCAAACCGACAACAGGATGTGTGTACATTTGTTTGTGTGTCCCTGGGATAATGTTGTACAGTGTTTGGACAGGCTAAATGGAAGCCGATAAGAAACATTTTGGCAGTGTGTTATTAAATGGGGTTGGTTTGTTGCCGTGTTGCCAGATCAGAGAAAGCAGAAATTGAACGTTAAGCTAATGTTGAGTCACCCAGCAAATTCATTTTAGAGGTAAAATGTACATACAATAACAAAGTTGTCAGCCAATCTGACCAAATATCAGAAATTTCTCCTTATGCCTGGGAAAGAAAATCTCTTCAGCATCATTTTTTCACATCTCACATTCAAACCTCATCACCTGTTACACAACAAAACACCATATTTTTTAAATGTGTCACAGAATAAGAAAGAAATCATAAATGAATTATGAGCATATAAATTTGCCTTGCTATCAAGTTACTCATGAAAGAATCAGACATGTCATCTCTTGTTACTATTAGCATTAAAAGAAAATCCCATCAGTCAGCACAGAAGTTAAAAACAAGGTATTTAAGACCTTGTACCCTTTATTTAGCTTTGGTGCATTGCATTACTGCGGATATTCAAAGCCACTTATGGCATATAAATCAGATTAGCTCATGGAAAAGCTGCCACCCGTGTATAAACATTTGGCAGTCTGATTCCTGTGTGGTGTGTGCATGTCACACAAGACAATATGGACTCTTAGACGGAGCTAAGGACTCATATATACAGATCACAGGGTTTTCACTAGAGTTACCCACCATATCACCATGGTGCCGTAAAGTTTATGTTACATTTTACTGCCGGATATTAAACATTTATCTTACATTACTACCCACAGTGCAAATTAAAGTGATTGATTACATAGCAGTGTACTGTCTTGTTTAAATTATGTTAATGTGCTGCCGGATAAGAGATGATAGGACTGTTTATCGACGTGTTTATCGTGTTATTTTAGAGCCTCTAATTATACTTCTATATTGGGTTGTTTTGACCCAGTGGAGTAATATTTCTATGCAAATCATGTATTTGTTGTTGTTTTGTATGTTCCTTTCATAACAAAGCACCAGATTTATGATGTTACATAGCTAGTCAGCTAATAAGCATGGCTAATCAGTTAGCAGTGTACAAAAATAAGGTTAAAAACTGGACTTATATATTATAAGTTATACCTATATGCCGAAAGCAACCGGGCAAAAGCTCATCAGTTGTAATCCACACTGGTATAGTAAGGAGTTGTCTAGTACCAAGCAGTTTTAATTATGTTTGTAGAAAACAAACTGAGGCATTGGACAGAGAAGTAAAGTTTGGGGAAAAATCAACGACACAGAAGGTCACAGGCGTACTTAAGGGAACTGTGGGCTGACTGTGAACACCTGTCTCCCTTTTCCACTCTGTTATTGTGGAGCAGACAGTGACATCTTCTCTTTATTATGCACATTGTAAGTAGTTACAGAGAATGCAAAAACAGTGCACTGTTCGTCTTTGGTTAACTGACATACTTTTTTATAAACAGAAAACTGAACCAACAACAGTGAAGAAAAATAAGACATTGGAGTTTAACAAATGCCACAATGCTGTTTTGAAACTAAATCTATATATGTAGTGTCTTCAGTGATAATAATAATGAACGTAGCAGCATATAAAGGCTGCTAATTCCATTAATTGGTGTCTGTTGTCAGGAAGATGTCTTATTCAGGCTTCTCAGTCTAATAGTCTCTCTGAGTAAAGTGGGTCGTGTAACCAGGGATGCATGCACTTGTTTCCAGGGCAACAGTCACGAGGGAATATTTGACTGGAGACAGACTTTCAGATGTACAGTACAGAAAAGGATTTAGAGTCCTGGTCAACTGCTATAAATCACTGCCCTTTCGATGCCCAGCTCCCAATGCACCTTATATTATTATGCTAATGAAGTGATTTTCCCCTACTTCAAGAAGAAATTCTCATGTTCCTAATAATACATACATATGGTACATATCCACTGCCCAATTATTTTACTTTAACCGATGAAAACAGAAATAGAAGACACAGTACATGGATAAAAATAATGCATTTTGCACTGCACTTCCCCAGTCACAGACTGGCTGTGCTATTCTCAAACTTAACAACACATTCTAAGATTAACTAGCTAGTTTTGCCTGCTTGTCTGTGAACCTCACGTCTCTGGTTTAGTTCACAATCAAGAAGCAGGACACAGTATTCATTATGCATTTGTCTCATTTTCTCTTAACCCTGTACAGGCATAGATGTCTTTACAGTCCAAGTTCCCCATCCATCATTTTTTGCATCACTTTTTGCATTTTGCAGCCTTTTGACCAATGTGGTTATGTGGTTACTGTGAAGTGATGGTGAATGAGACATTTAACCTCTAAATCTGTGTTGTTTTCTCTTCCAGAGTGCTCATCTCGCAATGATAGACACCCTGATGATGGCATACACGGTGGAAACTGTGAGTGTGGAGAAAGTGATGGCCTGTGTTTGTCAGTATTCATCGTGCAACCCTGAGGTGGAGATGCCATACGATACGGAAGATGCAGTGACCACGTGGATCAACAAGGTGGGTAATCATGAATAACGATGTCTGTGTCTGTTTATATGATTTTTTACAAGATATTAAGGACAACTGAAGTCCTATCTCAAATTCCACCAGTTGCCCGAAACCTTTGTTTCCTGAATCTAGTACATGATGGTGTTGTGTCCATAAATGTAACAGACATGAAACACACCAGAGAGCTCAGGAAAATTGAGGTATTCATGAAAAGATGTCAGGCAGAACAGCAGAGGGATAGATACAGGAATCTGACAGAACAATTAGTAAAAAAAAAAAAGATTCAGTATGCAAAAAGCCTCAAAGCTGAAGTATGACGAGCTATATAGCTGAGTCTACAATCAGATGGTTTGGTGGAGTTAAGGCCCGGTATTTAAAGCAGAGGTGATTGGAGATGATTTGCAGCTTGCAGCTCGACACCTGCACATCTGATCTGTCTCCTGTCATCAAAGCAAACAGAGAGAGAGAGAGAGAGAGTGAGAGGGGGAAGAGTTTGTTTCAGGATCCTTGAATGAATACAGATGTCTTGCTTGATGCTCAAAACTTTCACAGCGATTTTATGAGATATTTCAGTCAAAAACACAGACCTGATTGAACTCTAATCTGTTACAAATACACTACGTCACAATGTTTTGAGATTATACCATTTGAAATGCAGAGATAAACTCCCTCCTGGGCCTACTGACATGTCAAATGTAGCAAAATTGAATAGAAACTCTATAAACATGAAATGAGATGTGGCATCATTACATGAAATGTTTATATTTTTGATGATGGCATACTTCAACAATATCCTTATCTTACATACAGGAGATCACATGTAAGAGGTAGTTGTTTCCATTACCCATCTTGGGTAACACAAGGTCTTGAATTCCTGCTCTTGTCTTTTAAGTCTGCAGTGAAGTCTCTCAGGTCTGGAGTTAACTGTTGGCTGGAATATCACTTTAATGTCCAATACACATTTTTATATTCATTCCAATTCCAATAAATCTTTTCACGGCAGCCATTCTGACTTGAAATAGTAGGCACACACGCATGTTCCGAATCACATTAATCACATCCCCATACCTAAATGGAACTGAACCTTCATTAGCTGTCATTAGCAATGTTATTAGCAACACCTTAGTTAACTTACTATTTTATGTCAAAATGGCTGCACTTTAGACCCTTTGACTCTGTAGCTTTTTTGAATTATTGGGTATAAGTGGCTGTCTACATGGTCCGCATGTGCAGATGGCTCTGATTCCTCCATACAGTGTGCAGTGCAACACAGCCCAGTCTGTTTACATTCTTCTGATAGGAACACTGAGCTGCAGCCAGTTTAGAGCTGCACACACACACACAGTAGCTACGAGGAGGTGTGGTCGTGGAGTCCCACTGATCAGACATATGGCTCTCTGTAAGAGTCCCTCTGCATTCCAAAAGTTCAGAATCCAGCAGCTCGGTGACTGATTTCTGCTTTAAACGAGATGTACTGCAAGCTGTCCAAAGTGCAGGATTGAGGGAGATTGGATTGGATTCAGTTCAGTTTCAACTCCAATCAGCTTCAGTCTGATCAATTCAATTTGTTAAATTCAGATTCTAGCCAGTCGACCTAGAAAATCCAAAAACACAATCAGGGGAAAAGTAAACAACACGGAACAGCACTCTGGCACCTTTGGTTAATAAGTAAATAAATCTCACTTGCAGTTCATTCATCCATCCATTCATCATCTACACAGGAGCCAATAGAGATAGGCTGGAACTAATCCTAGCTGACTTAAGATGAGGGCAGGGTACACCCTGGACAGGTTGATACAGGCATATGCAGACAACCAACCAGCTCACATTCACACTTACAGGTAATCAACCTAAGCAGCACATCTTTAGACTATGGGATGAAGTCAGAGCATCTGAAGAAAACCCACACACAACATGGAAACTCCACACAGAGAGTCCCTGGTTGATTTTTAGGTTCAAACCCAGAATCGCCCTGCTGATGATAACCATGATAACCATGAGGGTAACCACTGCATCGAAGTGCCACCCATTATTGACAGTACATAATACTGGAGGTGAAATATATGTCAAAGTCTAATCTTCCTATTGAATTTTACTCACTGATTTGTTTGTCCTCTATCTCCCAGGTGAATGAATATCTGAAAGACATTGTGGCTCAAGACCAGAAGAAAAAAGATATACAGAGTCCTGAGCCTGCTGGGAGTCCTCGGGTGAGTGTTTTCTTTCCCTTTTCCGCTCTCAGCTTTAATACTCCACTAACTACACATGAACATAAAGATATCATTAGTTTGATGGACAGTTCCAAGCAAGCTAAGTGAAATCCTTGGCAACACTTAGTGGATTTACAACTGCATCCTCCTTTTGACTGACAGCTATTTGTCCAGACTTTTATGTCACTTTGACAGAACTTAAACACTGCCACCATTGAAGAAAACCTCAGTCACAAAATAAAGTCTGAGCTTTCGTAGAAACTCGGGTTTATGAACAGGCTGCATCTTTAACAGCAGGATGGGTTTGTCAAGCCGACTAACTGTACAATGTTCACTTGCTTTATTTCCTGCCTAACCAGCAGATCAGTGCTCTCCAATCTAATTAGGCCCACAGTCATTTAGTGCACGATCACACATGTTCAGGGTCCAGCCTGCAGTTCATATCTGTTATATAACTGACTCTGGAATCAGCTGTTTTTTCTAATGCCATAAGACAGGCTGTTGTGGCCTGTGTGTGTGTATGTGCAAATGTACGTGTATCTTTGTGAGGCCCAACTTTAGTTATTTTTGCATAAGGACATTTTGGCTTGTCCTCACTGTCTGATATACTTTCAGGGAATTGTTTAAGGGTCCATACTTGGTTTTAGGATTAGGGTTAGAAGCAGGTTTAGGTTAGGTCAGACGATTAGGGGATTCGTTATGTCAATGAGTGTCCTCACAAAGGGTTAGGGTTTGTACACGTGTGTACAAGTACAAGTGTGTGTGTTTGTCCATTTATGTGTTATATAATTGAGTAATTAAAGTAAGTTGTGTTTGGATTCTTCCTGTAGTCTGAAACTGCATTTGCAATGAACCACTTGATAATGTATTCACCCAGTGGAAAATTAACGATTTAAAATCCCACAGAATATCATGATACATTAACAAATAGCCACATACCTGTGTGTGTGTGTGTGTGTGTGTGTGTACAGCATCCTGTTATTTTCAGCATTAGCAGCAAATAACTATTAATATTCTATATCCAATCAATAATATCTCATTCCGACACCAAAAGATTTACAAATTCAGATTTAGATCATTTATAAGCATGCTCATATTTCAGGCTCAAGTCAAATACTCCCAGAGAACTCATCCAAATCCCAGAAGCATCTGCACCATTAAAAAAAAAAAAAAAAAGAATTGTGCTGAAAAGCTTTTTTAAGCCAGAAACTTATGGCTCAATTTTAGTTGGTCTAAATCTTAATCATTTAATTTGGGAGAAATTCAGAAAAACTTTAGCAAAGGAACAGTAGACGCTCCCAGCGCCATGAGTCTCAGCCACTCTATATTTAAAAAATGTATATGTGGTAATTCATATCACAAGAGAGATAAAAAACATAATATATAATGCAGCTGTGTGTGTGTGGGTGTCTATGTGTCTTTATGACTCCATTGTGAGTTACCAGTTAAATCATATTGCCCATAATAGTGTGGCAGTGAGGGTCAGAGTTGCCATAGCAACCCCCAACCATCACCCTGACATAGCAAAGTGGTGATTAAGGAAAGCGGAGGGGGAAGGTGGGGGAGGAGGGGGGAGGAGCAGGTGAATGATGTCAGCCTTATGGCTCCACATCCGTCTTCAACCTTCAAGCTTTGCTACAACCTTTCACTACCTCATAATTTATTATGCAACAACAGCAGTGTTGTTTTTTGTTTTTTTGTTTTTTTTTCCAAAATGGAAATCAGTGGCCTCTCTGCATTTTAAAAGATGCAAAGGGTTTTAGGAAGTTTCACTGACCCATGAAAGTCATGAACACGCTCAACACACGTTAGATAACCCTGAGGATTTTTCACCCTCATCAGCCTCACCCATCCATTTCATTTTTTTGCAAAATAACATTGACTTACCTTCAACCTGTACTAGACTCCCCTACTCTTTGTCTCTACATCCCTTATCTGACCCTGTCTCACCTCGTCTCCTCGGTCACACAGCCTCCTGTCTGTCACAGATTGTGTCAGGTAACAAACCAGGACACAACACTGGTGCGGCTCAGTTAGAAAGTTTACCTAAGGGAAAATATTGCAACTCTGTCCCATGTGTTTTAGCATGCGGGGAGTTGAAATGGAGCACTGCAAGCCTTTTCCATGTCAGTCCCAGGACTGTACAGACTTCCAAAGTGTTTGATGCTGATGTGATCAGTCAGTGTGCGGACGCAGCACTGCACTGCCTCAGCTGTCCTTCACAAACACACAGGCAGATGTCCATTCTTTTCACTGCTGAAGCCAAACACAGAATAAGTGAAGACATATGATCACAGATAAACAAGAAAGTTTTTTTTTTCAGCCAAAGTTACAACACAATATTGTCACATAAACTCTGACTGAGAATCATGTGGAGACATGACTGCACGTGATGTGTTAATATGTTCGATTGTTTGGCCCCCAAGCTGGAGAATTGGTCCTAATTGAATTAGTGTGTGTGTGAGTGTGAGAGAGAATATGTGTTTGTATGTGTCCTCATATTGACTGTCTCCCTCTATATTGTGGATGATATTGATCCTGTCTAAACTGGGGAAAGTCATGAATAATGCAGTTCTGCACTTTCAGCTAAACGTATTTCTATTATAATTAGAAATAATAACAAAAACAATTTTAGAAAAATGTAACTAGATAAAGTATTGAGTTGTGTTGGAGCAATTTAAAACTACTCTGAATGTGGTATAGTCAGGACAAGCCAGTCAGAGTAAGGTGAGGAACTAAGGTAAGGTAATTTTCAAAGTTTCATGGGACATGGTGGAAAAAAACACCCAAATAATGAAGTATGTTCCCAAAACTGCACTAATGTACAAAAAATAATGCACTACTGCTGTTTTTGCTGATGCCTCGCAGCTTCATATATCCTGCCTCCATCCCCTCATCACTCCCTACCTCCCCAGACCTCCCCCTCTCCTGTCTTTGCAGTATGACTGCAGTGTGAGTCACGCAGGCAGCTTCAGTCAAACACAGAGAGACATGTGCCCTCCTAGCACAACACTGTGGAGCTCACCAAGGCAACAGTGTTTTTATTTTAACCAGCTGCACTGTGCCCATGTAGCGTGGCTGCAGGGTAAATGGGTGGGGGGGGTGGCGGACAGGACATGGCTGCAAAGGCAACATCAGGACAGAAAAAAGAGGAGGACTAATCCTTTTAAGTTGCAAAAGCTGAGCTGCAGCTCAATCGGACACGTCTGGATTCAGAGGATGAACTTTGATGGGAAAGAGGGAGAGTCATGAGATGATTAAAGTGGGGATGGGTGGGGTCGGTGTGTAAATACACATGTATAGTATGTGTGTGTGTAAGAAGATGATGGATGAAAGCCCTACATCTTCCCAGGGATTTGATTGGTGGTCTTGGTCTTAATAGATCTTGAACTCTGTCTGACCGTACTTAACCCACAGTTAGATCATTACTTCAGAGCCGGTCTTCATTTCCCTTATCTCATTCTGAAATTGGGGCAGTGGGGTTTGTATGTATGTCTTCAGAATGACTGACTGACACTGAATGTCCAGGTTAAACTCTTAATAGACACCATAAGGGAATTAATAGCCATGTGATTCATTTCAAAATGCCAAATTCCTGGTCACTCATCATTATCTTGTTGATGATATGAATGATATACTGTATTGTGTTTACAAAAGCTCTTTGGATTTTTTTTTTTTAGACTTGAATCTACTTTCTGTAGAAACATGTTTTTGTGATTATACTGGATCTGTTGAAACAGCCAGAGAAATGATCACCCAAAGCCTGATTTGATCCTGCTTCGCCTCCCGTCATGCTCCCCTCCCGTCAACCAAATGTTCAGCTTGGCCTGTAAGTCAGCAATGACTTTGTGAGGTCATGTATTGGATGAGCGCTGTGTTTTATGCGATTGCCTCAAGAGAGGTGAAGTGAGGGCAGAATTTGTCTATTTCACTGCCTGAGTACAAGCACACAGTGTTATGCTACTGAATTAAGGCTAATTGTTTCTTCAAGTCATGAAGTTAGTGTTGTTTTGAGAGACGGGTCAGAATTTGTGAGGTACAACAAATATGTCCTTACAGTCAGTGGACAAATGTCGTGATGGAGCCTGTTTTGGATCATTGATCATTTGCATCATTGCATAATCTGATCTATCAATACTTACTATTCGCTGACACGGCTGCAACACATCAAGATAGTCACATGCATGCTGCGATATCCGTCCCAGAGGCAGCACACTCACGTGCAAATAGATAAAACTGATTAACTAATTCGATGTAGATTAGATTATATCAGGTCCGTTCCACTTTTTGCCATCAAACACTCGGTGGCAACAGAAATTACCATTCACACGTCTGTGAGGTTGATCAAATCAGGAGAATCCAAGAAAGCTACGACTGATCTTTTCATCTCTGCTGCCTTTTAGTATTTATTTCGGTGATAGTCTCAGTACAAAGGGGCTGCATTTTCTCACAAGTCGCAGTGCCTCTTTGAAGTTTGAGAACTTGCTTTTCTGCTTGTGGAGCGTACATTGTCAGAAGATATCTGACAAGATATCAGTTTGATTATCTTTACACAGTGGGATTGTTGTTTGCTTTATTGTAGCCACTTGTAGACTTTCAGTCGATGCTTTTCTTTTTAGCGACAAAGAGCATTTACCTGATTTTGTTGGTGCCGAACAGTGTCTCTTACTTCTAGTAGTAATCTCACCTAATTTAATAATGCAACATAGTGTCAACACATCAGATATATCTTGGATTTTTGAGATTCAGTGTCACATTTGAGAGATATCTAAGGGAAGAAATTGTGTTTTCATCATTATTTGTGTGAAATTGTGATAACCCTTTAGGGTAGTTAAAATCTGAACCTAAGACATAACATCAAAGTGTTGTTTAAGTTGAGTGGGCTGCTTGTTTTTTGTGTTCTCAATAACACACAGTTTTTCTCCCGCCTGTCATGTCTTTCCTTGTAATACTAATCGCATTACAGACTAATCCAACTAACAGGTATGTCTGTGTTGTGTTTGTTTGTTTGTGTTTGTTTCTTTTTCTTTCTTTCTTTCTTTCTTTCTTTCGCTATGCTGCTGCAGTCTCCAACCAAGTGGTATATGAAGCTTGTGCCCGTAAGTCAACAAACGCTCATTCATTTACGTATCCATAGTGACTGTGCCTACGACTTGCTAACATTTCAGCCTGTGACTTCACTGTTACATAAACATCTTTACTGTATTAGCCTGTGTTTGTGATACATGTATCTGATGTGACAATAAAAACAAGTAAATAAATTTTCTCTAAATCTCTGTAACTGTAATTATTTGCCATTAAGATGAGCTATTATCCATTATTATGGTCTAGATTATGTGCGTGTAGTATAAATGATGATCAGTTTAAGGTTATACTATATGTATTTACTATAAGGAAATACATATTACACTTCCGAAATACACAATACACTTCCTTGTATATGCTAATAAGAAGTTTTTTGTCAGTGGAACAATATACCCTTGGGGAATCACAGAAGAGGTCCTGAGAGATTAGTCAAAAAATGAAAAAGCTTAATTTTATTAGAATTTCATTCCACAGATGGGATGTCTGGGAGCATTTTGCATGAAATGATTTGTGAGTCTGTGCCAGCGCCCATTGTGGACTCTTGTAACATTATCTCTCTTTTTGTTATTTTTTAGCATACACATAGTGTGTGAATGTGTCTTTATCTGTATATTCACGTGTCCATTTTGTCTACCCAACTGTTTTTATGTCATATTTTTCATTTTCAATATATCTGTAAATGCAAATGTTCTGTGTGAAATACTCAGCTTGTTAGAGGGTAATTATTTTTGGTTTCACCATAACTGTTTCTTTTTAACAGTTTACAACACTCGCCGTAAGGCTCCAGAGCTATTCAATTACCTCCATACATGAGTAAATCTAATGATGCTTTAATGTGTTTTGAAGTGCTGCTGCTACTTACATTAAGATACAGCAGTATGCGACTGATTTTGAGGCAATGATTTTAAAAAAGAAACAATAGGACGAGTGCAGCCACTGAAGGCAAGGTGATGTTGGCACTTCTGGTTTATAAGTATATGTTTAATGTTGCGTAGGCTCGGTACAGGAAGGAGCAGTCTTCGACCCAGACAGTTTCATGGATCCCCCCGGTGGACAACCTGCTGAAAGACAGTACAGACGGTTCTGCCTTGGGCGCCCTGCTGCACTTCTACTGCCCTCAGCTGCTGCCACTGGATGGTAAGGAGCTTGGATAAGAGCTGGGCGGGTGGGAAGTTTACAATTAGAGTGGTCTGAAGAAAGAGTCGGGTGTGTTGGTTTGAGGTAGACTATCTGTAGGTCCTGGAAAAGAAAGACTTTTGATCTTAAGTGGGGTTTTTTTCTGAACCTGAAATGGAAATGATTGTTGTAACACGGCCTTAAAAAGCAATCTTTTCTATATACACTATAGAGGGTTAGAGGGTTTTATTATTCCTTATATTTTAGTCTTAAAGTCTGGAGAGATTTTATTTTAAAGAAACACAATCACAGAATCTGGGGATAAATTTGTGTCACTTTGTCTGAATGATTCATTAGAGTAAAGATCAAACAAGTCATGGCACATAATCACATCACTCTGCTGATGAAGTGCAAGACAACAAGGACAAAGGAACAAAAGATCAATCAGTGAAGATTATTTACATATATTAACACACAGCTCCACCCGCTGGTTGATGGCTCTCAGTCCACCATCATGATTGGTCGGACACTTAAACACCTCAGCATTTTTTTTTTTTACATCTAGATCCTTAACTCCCAACACACGTCTCTGATCTTGCCACCAGTTCAACCAAAATCCCTTTAATCATCATATCCACTCTGACCCTGACACATGATGGCTCTGTGTGCCCTTACAGATGTCTGTCTGAAGGAGAACATGACGCTGGCCGATCGGCTCTACAACCTGCAGCTCATACAGGACTTCTGCAAAGAGAACTTGAACAGCTGCTGCCACTTCAGCCTGGAGGATATGCTCTATGCCTCCTCCACCATCAAGGTACTGCTCAAATCTACTGTGCATTATAATTTTTGGCATGTGAAACCATATGATACTCTCTCCTTTCACCATTTGAGTCTGCAAGTTAGTTTAAGACTTTAGGTGACAGGAATACTACATATATTCAGATTAGTACTTTAAAGATGCGCCGTAATTGTTTTAAAAATTAGATAATTAATTGTAATTCTATTTTGAAGCCTCAGCTGGTCATCTTAATTGGTTTCCAAACATGCAAAGAGGAGCGCAGAGACATGTTTTATGACACTGATCCACTTTTGGTTTGGCGTCCAGTCTGCAAACCAGTTCTCCACTCTGAAATCTTTTACAGTTAATGCTTCACCGTTGTTACAGTCTTGGACAACTATCTATCAGAATTTAAAACTGCTGAGCTATTACCACCCCGAAGACTGTCCCTTTTTCAAATGTAGCCAATGTGTGTCAACACAATCTGAAAGAAAAAAAAAAAAACAAAACCCCACATGAAATGATTGTTGAACTTAAATCCAGATAAGTGGTGGTTCTCTCTTTAAAACAAAAACCCAGAAGGGAATCTGTCAGATCTTAATTAACACATTTACAAATAACAACAAGTATCCCAAATGTGTATTTAATTATTGGTTTCGTAAACGGACACAAATCCAATATGTGTTATTTCATTCACGGATGTTTGACTGAACAAATTAGGAAACCATATGTCGCTGTATCCAGTGAGAAAAGCTAAATGAAACAGGAAAAAAATGAGCAGCTCTTTAGGCCAGTGTGGTGAGTCATGCTGTGGAAAAACCATTCAGTCTAAACTATCTGTCTTCACCAACCACAAGCACAGAGAGCTGCAATCACACAGCTCTCTTAACATGTCTGCATGTGTCTTTTCCTTCTTTCCTCACGCTCTTTTCTCGTCTATCTTTATTAATTTCCTCTACATTCTTCTTCCTTTCTTTCCTGCCTTGTCTCTCTTTCATAATTCCCTTCTCTAATTTTTAAAGCTCCGTCCTTTGTATCTTTTTTTCTTTTTTACTCTTTGTATCTTTTGAGACTCAATGATGTTTCTAATTTTCTTCTTTCCTCACACTTGCTCAATCTGTGCCACTGAGCAGTTTAATTCAGTTTTATATTTAAATTTTTTATGGCAAGTGACTTGAAACAAACAGGACACTGTGTTTTCGCACAGAGATCGTTCCACCATCTGATTCATGTTCAGGGACACAAATCGTTTTAAAAGAGGCTCGAAAGCAATTCGTTGAAGTTGTGTTTTCATTGGTTGCTAAGTGCACATTTTGCTGCTGCAGGGAAGTTATCCCTTTCATAAAATAGCTATGATAGCTACTGGTGTCCACAATTCCCACAACACTCCAAAACAGCCCCTGTCACTATTCTGCCATATAAAAGGCAGAATGGCTACCACAGTCACAATGTACTGCTATTTAGCAGTCTGGCAGTTTGGCAACTTTCCCTCCCTGATGTGCTTATGAGTGAAGTGTCCATGTAAATGTATTTTGCCTGAGAGTTGCATAAGTCTATGTTTGTGGATGAGTTTGACTTTGCCTGACTGTCACCTCAGCATGTTGTGTAATGCAGGACTGTTGTTCTCAGCACAGACAGAATACGTGTCACTGAAAGGACAAACACCAGTGGACACTTCAAAGTGAATAAACATCAGCTTTTAAGCCACTTTTTTTTTTTTTTTTTTTTTAAATTTAAAAATAATAATTTCTAGTCAAAGTTTTGTTTCACCGCATAGCAATTACTGCATACACTTTCTGAACAAAATGTTTAAGAGATGAAATAATCTTTCAATAATCTTTTTACTAAATCGTTTAGTAAAAAAAATGCATTCTTCTGTAGATTAAATTGTTAAAATTGTTTCAACAGCACCTATTTTCCTGTTTGTGTGATATTGCTGAAAATCCATTTCACACTATAAACTGCCAAAAATTCCCATATATCGATATAAAAAAGTGATAATTGAGTCGTATGAACCAGCCAGTAGCAGTATTTTGCTGACACTGATTTCACAAGGGATAAAAAAAAATATCCCAACACAGCAAGAGTTATTGGCTGAAAGCAGCAGCAGTGGAGCACCAGAACTGCTGCTTTCAGAACCAGTTAGTTTCAGTAACCTTGACCCAGTTTCCAGATTGTCACATCCTAAGCAGCCATACATCGTGGCCCGTCATACTAATGGAGACCTTATTACAGAGACGTGAGCCGAGACATTAGACGGGAGGGTGGCGGTGGAAGGGAATGAGAGAGGTGTTGATGTGGAAGAAAATGGAAACGGGAGAAGGGAGGTGAAGGAGTGATAGAGTTTGAAAACAGTTAAAGAGGAGATTGAGGTGGGAAAAGAGAGGAGAGTGTGTTTAGACATGCCCACTGCTGCAGCACACACACACACACACACACACACAATCACAAACACACAGCATGACAAATATCACACTCTGCTAAAAGTGTTCTTTCAGATGTGAACCGACATTATGAGATCAGATGTTTTTTATTAAGGATGGAGAACTCACAACTATGTGAAGGACCATTTCAAAATTCCTCCTGAATCTTTAAGAAAATGCCAATTGTATTTGCTCAGAACTTTGTTTTGTCTGACCAACAATCTGAAAAAACATATTCAATTTACTGTGCTCACAACTCACAATTGAGAAATTGGAACAAGATGATGTTTAGTTTATGAACAATCAATGCACAAAATAGCATTGCTGGCAAAAAAAAATACATTAATGACAAGAGAAGAAACAATAACATCAAAGCACAATACAAAACAAAACCATGAGAATGCAATGATAGATATATTACCAGATGGATGTAATCGGTCATCTGAAGACGTGAGATACTGTGGGTGCAGAAAATTGGATGCAAGCATGAATCTTCTCAGTGTGGCCATTTGAGTTAATCCTCTGTCCCTTTCCTCACAAATGTACATTTCAAAACAATGAAACCTAATTCTCTACATAAAACAACATAACATCTTGTCTCTTTGGTAAAGATCCACTTTATTTTCTTGCCTCAATAAGAGACAATAGATTAGCCCCCAGTTCCCAAGCCATCCCCCCCAGAAGGCATAGAATACACGCATTACTTAAAGCCATTTTTTTCCTTATGGGCACCAGGCTAGTAAATCACGTCAACCCTCTCCCATTTATTCGCTCTTCATTTAATTAATTCACAGCCCATCTAAATTACCATCTGTGAATCCAAGACAGAGAAATGAAATTCCACAGCTTTGGGCTTTCGCCAGCATTGGCTTCTTTTTTAGCAGACATGCTGAGGTTGTCCTGAGGTAGGCAATTAACACACTTACTGTAATTCATAAATTTCCTCTTCAACATGGCTCTGTGTTAGTTAATCATTGGTTTACAATGACCAGTGGTTGTCGGCAATGAAGAATATTTGATCCACGTGTGGTAGCGTGCACCTATCATCCATTGTATTTTACCAAGTGAGTACCTTCTTTTCCATGTCATGATGTTCTCGTTTGTTCCTCTCTGGATTTGTTAACATAAAGCTTTGCTCTTCCTGTTTTAGAAATTTGATTTCTCCTTTTAGAAACGTAACATAAACTGTGGTTTTTCAGCGGACAGCCGAGGGCAGCTTCATAAACTTGGCAGTAAATCAAGACAGTGGGTTTTGCAGATTGGAGTGAGTCTGTCTGGCTGCAGGACTTAAAACCCTTAATCAACCCTCTGGCCCAATGATTTTTGACAATAATTCCCTGTGAATGCTCAGCGCGCGGCTCAATCTTGCGTCTCGTGGAGTACGATAATTTAATTTGTAGGATGTGACCTGCTGTTGTTTTCATTTTCACGCAGACAAGACTCATACATTTAGATCTCACACCGTTCATGTGTGCATGTCTAGCACCCGGCAGAGCTGTTTGTGCCCATCCCTGTACAGTGGATTAGTTCTCCCCTCCTCATCCCCCACCTCCCCCCACCCTGAGCTCTACTAGTAATCACCAATCAGGTTCCTGTTTTCATTCGGCGAGCGACATAGTCCGACGCTGAAATCTCCAAATACACAGATCTGGCAACACAGCAAACCTGGCAGCCCATGAGGTCGTAATGCCAGTCAGTGGGGAGTCAGGCACAGTGGTGGTTGGTTGTTTGTGGATCTGTGTGAGTGTGTGTGACTGCTGACTGGTGGTATTAAGCGATAACACTCACACCTGGTGTGTCAGTACTAGTCAGTTGAACAGATGGGAAGAGAGAGGAGAGGTTGGATCATTGCCACCAATCCAGACTGAACGGAAAATAGAAGACCGCTTTCCCTCTTTTTCTTTTTTTTTTTTATTCTTCTCTTCTTCTGTTCGTCTTAACCAAGGAATGCGTCAAATGCTGGACACACCTAAAGGTAACCAGCACTTTGGTATTTGACTTGATGTTTGTTAGAAATTTTATGCTTTAGGACAATTTAACCCCACAGTCAAAAGAAGGGCAAATGCAACTGAAAGCAGAGGTTGAAAGGGATGATGGGAACATTTTAACTTACTGAAACTCTTGAGCTACTGTTCACTTTGCACATAATTATGATAATTATTTTTTTTTCTCCACTTTAAACACTTTGGTAAGCATGTGCTCTGCTGTTTCTCACACCTTCAGCAGATTCTGTCATTGCAGTCACACCTTTGTCAGAGTTTTGGAGCTCTAGACACCGGTATGTGTTGAGCCAAAAACGGGGTCCCAAAAAAAGAGAAAAAAAAATTAAAGTGCTGCAGTAATACCCATGAGAGACCAGTGCTGCCGGTGTTAATTGCATGTGCCCCTCCTGGTGAGCTTTTAGACTGCAGTATAAGAGCTTAAGGGGTTTAGGTACGATACGTGTGCGTGCCTGGTAGAGTAAAATGTTGCTGATGAGGTGAATCATGTATCTTTAGAGCTGAGCCATGCTGCATTGTCTTTGTCTGAAGACCATGGGTTGAGGGCGGGGAGGGGGCGTGTTCCGTCAAGGTCGTTCCTGCTTCACCGCTCCGATTTTGCATAGACATATGTATGTGTGTCTGCACACGTGTGCATCTGCAAGTGAAAGTCGCTGTGTTCACAGCAAACAATGATCAATTTGACCCAGCAAATGGAAGTATTGAATTTTGAAATATGTTAAAATGGATTGCCAAACTGCCTGAGGTAGATTCTATTGCGAATGTAATATATCAAGATAAAGATATTCATTGAAATCAAGGAAAGTTTGGTTTGAATTGTATTACTCGTGATGCCATAATAATAGGTTTTATTTTTAAAAAATACTTAGGCATTTCAATTCAGTGTCATTTATTCTTAGTGCTGGCACAAAGTGGAACAAAAGGAAATGCCAGCCATGTGGTCTGAGCCATGTGGTATTTCCTCAGTAATGGCTTTTGGAGGTTACAATTGGTTATAATTCTCTAAAACAGCATAATTTAAACCATTGTAATTGTAATAATATAAGTAGGAAAACCAGCAGTTGAAAGAAAAAATAATCCTGAGGAAAATGGTTTTGTAAGATGGACTTTTTTTTTTCAGTGCTGTGTCCTCAAACAGTCTGACCTCCCACTGTATGCTGACCTGATTCATAGTTTTACATGACCTGGCACAGCAGTGGCAAAAATCCCTCCAATATTTCTTACCTATTTAATTCAGCTTTGGCTGGTGGATCGCATGCTGTGTGATTGAGAACAGAAAAAATAGCTGACCTCTATTTTACAAATTAGGTTAATGCCTTAATCGCTCCTCTCTACTACCACAAGTACCAATGACTTTATTTAGCATGTGGACAATTAACTTATCTCATAGTGAAAAGCCACAATGTTGGTCACATATGGCCAACACAGAAAAATTTCACATTGTGAAGTGTCTGGTTCCTGGATGAATCAGGAAAGCCACAATTTCATTCAAAAGAATCTGACATATTTAGGAAACTTGGCAGGACAAAAAACTGAATATATATTCCCTTTTACATTACTCCTCTGTAGTTTTAGCTATGAAGCATCTGTTTCTTGGGAGGACACCGAAATGGAGCAAGATTGGTGAATTATTTATAAGTAATAACCAATACTGATATTGGTAGGGATCACTAGAGACACCTGCTGGAGAAGTAGATACAGTGCAGTTGTATCAGGATAAGAAAGATTCTATAACAGTCAGTATTAAAGATAAAATGACAATAGGACATAAAGAGTCTTCTTCCTAACAGCGGTCATTTAACTCTTTAAAGTACCTTGGAGTCAAGCAATTGAATTCAACCCAGTTCTGTGTTTTAAATGTCCCTCATGTTTGTTTTTACCTCCAGAATAACTACCTGGTGTTCATGGCAGAGCTGTTTTGGTGGTTTGAGGTGGTGAAGCCGTCTTTTGTGAAACCAAGAACACTGGACAGCGAAGGCACAGGCAAGTCTTTAAAGCTCTCATCTCACAATACTCATGCATAGAGTCTGATTGCATGAGCAAAAAGCTATAGCCACACGGTGTCTGTAAGTATAAGTGTATGTTATATGACAAACACCATACGTTGCTATGCCTTGTGAAAGTACAGTGTGATAATTTGTCTCTGCTGTGTCACCTCAGAGCCCTCAACTTTGTTGAAGAATATATCAAACATACCCATTTCTAAAGCAACTAAGAGGAGCTTCATGGAACGACCACCCAGTCCAGAGAAAGTCAGGTATGTTGGTCGAGATCATTTTGATATTCAATGTGAAACTTGGTAACATTAATTATTTGTGATATATATGTATTTCTAAAAGCTTATCAGTTTATCTTCTTACTTTTATTTCTCTAGTTTGCCCCTTCGACCACAGCCTCGAAACTCAGGTAATTTTGTTATTTAATTTTATTATTTTTTGACATTGATGTTGTTTTTGATTTTACCTAAACTCTACTATTAGTTACTAATATTGATATCAAAATGTGATCACTTGAGGTACGGCATCCTCTGTTTTGAGTCTTACTTTGCCTCTTATTTCCTCCAGGAGAGATCAAGAGGTCAACCTCAATGTCTTTTGTTGATGGAAACCTCGGTACTTGGCCCAAAGAGAAAAGGTCAGTAACAATTCTCATTCTCATTAAGAAAAGCGTATTGTGATATTGCCAAATCATAATGTTTCCTCAAATAACCTTTTCATATTTGTTTGGCAAAAAAGTATCTGTAGATTTGATTATGTCTTTTTGTTTTGTTTTTCTAAGGTCTGGGCCTTATGGAGTGTCATTTGACATCCCCTTTGACAAAGAGGACTCTGCTCCAAGCCCTCTTTCTTCCACACGTGGCATGGTCAGGTCTGTCAGCACCGATGACGGTTCTGGTTTCAAGGTCCACCACCTGCCTCGTGGAATGAAGCGCAACCTGTCCTTCCAACCAGTAAATGGTCAGAGCATTGGCATCGGCATTGAGGAGGAGGGATGTCCAGACAGCCTCGCTGGTATGGAGCCTGGCAGGCGAGCATATCCCAACGGACATGGGAATGTCCTAGCAACAACTCCGTCCATGGAGGAAGCCCTTCAGATTATCCACAGTCCTAGCCGGCCCCCACTTGAAGGCATCAACAACGGTTTCTTCCTGCACAGTCAGGACCATGGGGCTGGTGTTGGTGGATTAGAGCCACTGTCAGAGGTGGACTCCAAAGGACCTTTGAGCACCACAGACACCACAGAGGTGGACACGGGAATCCACATCCGAACAGAGGACATGCTGGATGAGGATTCCTCTCTGAAAGACTGCTCTGTGAACATGGAGTTGGACATTGACTCGCCGAGCCCTTGCCCGAGCAGCATGAGTAAATCCCCCTCGGGAGTAAAATTGACTAGCTTCGCAGAACAGAAGTTGAAGAAGCTCAATCCATCAGCGCCAGACTCAGGGAGGGGCAGCAGCAGTTCCCTCAAGACCACTCCTGAAGGCTCTGAGTTTGGCCTCCCATTATCTGTCTCCTGGGCCCCGACCCCCGAGCACAGCCCTATCCATCAGCAAACCACACCGACGCTCGCTGCTCAGGCGTCGCCCACAGCTGTCCAGCTTCCACCCAATGACCCTGCTCAAGTCATGGCCACAGAGATGGTACAGCTGAGGATGCGACTGGAGGAGAAACGTAAAGCAATTGAAGCACAGAAGAAGAAAGTGGAGGCTGCTTTTACGAGGCATCGACAAAAGATGGGCCACTCCGCATTTCTCAACGTAGTAAAGAGAAAAGGGGATGGTGCTGCCAGTGGAGAAGAAGGAGGGAAAGCTGACGGAGAAGGGAAGACAGCGAGTCCCATCTTCAAATTTGGAAGGAGCAAAGCTGACACACCTGATGGGGCAGAGCAGAGCAGCACGTCCTCCTGTTGGATAAAATCACCCAGCGCTGGTGAAGAGGGTGGACAAAGTCATGCTCAGCTAACTGAGGTAGATCTCACTGAGTATACGCGTTCTATTGAGAAGCTCAACCACTCGTTAGCCTTCCTGCAGACTGAGATGCAGCGACTGGCTCAGCAGCAGGAAGTCATCATGGCCATGAGGGAGCAACAACATCAGCAGGCATGGGTTATCTCTGCTCCACTCACAAACCCCTCACCACAGAAACACAGTCGCCCCGTCACTCGATCCTCAGGACCGTCCTCGCCCACAGACTCGCCTCGCGCCACCCATCGCTCTCCAACCAGCATCAAACGCAAATCTGCTTCCTTCCACTCACGTAATCCCCGCACGGCCCGTCCCAGCGAGCTGAAGCT
Organism: Polydactylus sextarius; assembly: GCA_016801845.1. NCBI lineage: Eukaryota > Metazoa > Chordata > Actinopteri > Polynemidae > Polydactylus > Polydactylus sextarius. The sequence goes on from CM028910.1 coordinate 17,956,344, forward strand.
GGCCCCCTACAACCGAGTCCTAACCGCCCCACAGTCCGTCGACAGCATCCCAAGGCTACGGCGATTTTCCCCCAGCCAGCCTTTGGCAAGTTCCTTCGTTTACATGGGGGAGAAACCAGTGACAGCAGCCCCAGATGGAGATAAAAACAAGGAGACTGATTCCCTCCTTTCTCCAGAGAGGGAGCATGCCAATATTTGCATAGCCAGCTCGCCCCCCAGCTCCCCCAATTCGCAGAACAAAAGGGAGCAAACAGACGTTGATTCAAATGCCAAAATTCAGGGAACAGAGCCTCGCAGTCAATCCAAGATCCATGACAAGGAAACTGATGACCAGAAAACCAGCGGTCAGAAATTAGCGCTAGATGTCAAACCTACCATAGAGTCATCATTTCCTGAGGTTCTGGCCCACCCTGTGGTAGAAACCTTCACGTTGACACCTACAGAGATCCCTTCTCAGCCAGAGGTCTCAGGTCAAGCAAAGAGCAGTTTGATTGAGGTTCCTCTGTCAGTTGTGAAACCACTGGAGGACCTGACTCTTGAGGATGCTTTGGATGTGCAGCCGGATAATGCAGAAAACCTTGATGAGGAGCAGAAGATGTGTCGTGGCTTCTTCTTCAAGGTAGGCTGGTGTTAACTGTGATACTTTGTAGGTTCTTCTCTTTAAAACATATGGAAGGAGGCCAAATGTGTGTGTACTGTTTAAGAGTTAGTACAGTGGCTTAGAGAGTTGAGACCATTTCTTTTTGTTTAGATGCAGTGAGATGAAATAAACACATATATATATATATATATATATATATTGTCTGCTGGTTGGTCAATAATTAAACAGCACAGAGTAAACACACAAGCACAAGGTCACCAATTGCAATAATCCATGAAAAATTTAGCCAAGAGCATCAATCATAAAAGCCACAAACTCTGGAAAGAAAGCAGTTATACATTTGAACCTAGCACTACCATGTTTTTTTTTTTTTTTTTATAAAGAAACAGTCATGTTCCTAACATGAGATAATGAATGGTTCTATAAATATGCCAGCTGAAGACAGCGTTATCTTCCCATTTATAGGAAGATATCTTGCTAGTCGCAGTCTGGGCATCGATGTAGGTCAGAAAACTGGGGCTGTTGTGAATAATTCAGGCACAGCTGTGTCAATGTGGGGTTGGAGAAGTGTTAAATTGAATAGTGAGGGTGAATACAGGGGGATGAACAAAGGATGTTGACATGAAAAACAAATGTAGTTGAAACTGATTGTATCATATTATATAATTCTTTAGCAGCCTGATGATAACAATAAAAAAATCCACATCATACATTTTATTTAGGTTAAAAATACAGGTAAATGTTCCTGTTTTAAAAAATCCTCCACTTTGTTGCTTTGTTGCTTTCATCCAACCTATTAATGTCTCATTTAATTACACAAAGAAGAGTTGACCTTTAACAGTAGCAGCTCAGGTTTTGGATTATCTCATTTATTATTAGTTGAGACGAATAAAATGATTCGAGGAGTCTTGATTCTCAACATTAGGTCAATTTTCCTTAATAAACTGCAGATAAAATGGCTATAAATTATATCAAATTAAGGAAAATAACAGTCAGTTTTTGAACAGTTTTACTTCCTGCTGGCTGAGGTGACTGACTCTCTTTCATGGCTCAGGAGGATGGAAAGGCCGAGGAGAACATGGCTCAGAAGAGGGCAGCGCTGCTCGAGAAGAGGATGAGGAGGGAGAAGGAGAGTCAACAGAGGAAGATGCAGCTGGAGGCCGAGCTGGAGCAGAAGAAGGAGGAAGCTCGGTATGTTGACGCGTGGAGGACAGTCTCTCTCTAAGTCCATATGCAGAAAGAAATTTCTTGAGTAAATTATTTGTCTATACTCATCACTGCTCTAACTGTTTCTCTTCCTCTTGTCTGTCTGCTCAGGCTGAAAGCAGAGGAGGAGCGTCTCAGGAAGGAGGAGGACAAGGCCAGGAGGGAGTTCATCAAACAGGAGTATCTCAGGAGGAAGCAGCTCAAGCTGATGGAGGACATGGACACAGTCATTAAACCTCGACCAGCCGCCGGAGCCAAGCAGAGGCGGGGCCGCCCAAAGTCAATCCATCGTGACAGTATGGACTCCCCCAAAACCCCTGTCAGAGCTGCTACAGGTAACCATGGGAACAACCCCCAATCAGAGGTCAAGGTCATCCCATCTGTCAAATCTGTGTCCTGCTGCCACCGTGCTTTGTGCCACCTGGAAATATCTCATAGAAAGATATGTTTTAATCCGTCCATGACGTATCCTCAAATAGATTCTTTATGTTTTATGTAGTAAATAGAAAAAAGATGTGTATCTAAATTGTTTTCAAATACATGAACTCTAATATTGTGCAGGAAATTTAACATTTCGCCGAACGAGCCGAAAGAGCAATGCAGCACTGACGTTTAAGGTGACAGAGAATCAAAAACCGTTTTTACCACGTCTTTGTTGAAGAACGGTCGTCCACCCACATTCAGGAACATGTGAAAAGTGTTAGAAATACTGAACATCTCCTTTTCATAGAAATTACTCTTTTAGAAATGTCTGCTAGAAAATGGGTCAATTTTAAAAACAGTTATTTGTGACGTAAAATCTATCAAAAGGCAAATAGCTGTAAAAAGACAGCCTGTTCGTGTTCCTAAACCGGCAAAGTTACATTCATTTGAGTGGCAGTGAAGGCAGCCAATCAGTGTCAAGTGCTTGCATTTCATAATGAGGTTGCCAGTTAAGCCAGAAAAGATGCCAAATAGGTGGAAAACCACGTTTAAAATCCCCACCCTAAAATAGCTTTTTGAGAGAGGTTTTTAGGAAGCTTCTGAGGCGTTACAGATCCAACCAACATTATATTGTGTATATGTCACATCACAGAACAATGATCAAAACCCTGTTCAACCATTCTCTGTCACCTTTAATTAAATCATTACATGTTTTGCGATCATATCAGTTTGTGTTGTGTACTTTGTGGATGTTGTTGAACAGTGTTGAGTTCATTATATTCACAGTCCTACGTTGCTGCATTGCTCTGTAAAAGGGTGAGCACAAAACGCAGCAAATGAGTCTGGTGTCACCGTCATTCGTGGTGTTGGTGTAATCGTGTCGTGTTGTGCCACATCTCATTGTCTCACATCCAGGTTCACGCCAACGTGTCTTTTCAGTCTCCAGCTTGTCCCTGGCTTCCCTCAACCTGGGAGACAGTGACAGCGTTCACTCGGAGAAGAGAACACCAAGGTGAGAAGTTTCTTTTAATATACTAAACCTCCTAAGTGCTGGTATAACATGTCAAATAGACCAAGTCAGTCTGAAGTCAAAGTGTGATGATTGTAGGAATTTATTCACAAAATTTCCAGCTTTGTGGTCTTATGTTTAGGGATATAGCAGTGGGATATGTTTTATAATGATCATGATCGGTGTGTGCATTCATACCAGTTTTTTTGTTTTTGTAGAGCACAGGCTGTGTTATTATTGAGAATAATCTTTTAAATCTTGCTTTAAGGAAGACAATCACTAGACTGCCATTAATTGCCCACTGACAGCTGACTGATAATTAAATGTTGCTATTTTTTTAAGTCATGTAAAACTTTACAATATCTGACTGTGACCTTTGACCCTGATGTTTTGACTCATGTGCAGTAAAGGTGATATTTATGAACTCTGCAGACTAACTCCAGTCCTCAAGTCTAACATTTCTCCTGTATTCTTCCTATCCTCCTTGCTTTCTTTTACTACTTTCTTTCTCACTGTTTTGCACATCAGAAGTGCTAGTTTAGCCTCTGGCACTCTCCTCTACTTTTTGAGCTCTCCTAAACTGAGGAGGAGAAGGTTAGTTTCTTCATCTCAGTCAAACATGAAGGTGCTTCACGCTGTCCTGAGCCCAATCCAATACCAAAACCCTGTAGCCTCACACTGGGTTTTTAATAAAGGATTGGATGAGCAACATGTTTTCTCTTCCTTTTGGAAAAATCTTCATTGCTAACCTCAAAGCACTGAACTAATGCTACGCTTCTAGCAGCATCAACACAACAAAACAATCACTCCTCTTTTTCCACTCCCCCTTTTCTTTGTCTTCTGCAAGAACTTACACTCCCACTCTGTGTTTTTTCACACCTTGTAAAAAGTAAAAAGAAATAAAAAAACATTAAAGCTTTGTTTAGAACCTCTACATCACAAAGCAGCCCTGTAGAGCACACCCTGCATGAAACATGATGATTATCAAGTCATTCAACTCTATATTTTGTCCTAAATTGTACCTAATTTAGATATATTGAATCTAACCTAGACTTTTATATCCATGGAAGATTTGGCTTTTTAAGACACCAAAAGACGGTAAAATGACTTGTTAATGTGGGCGGTTTATACTCACCAAAGAAGCAGCACTAGCACATTTTAGCTACATTTGGATTTAGTTGCTCTTATTGTACAATTCCCCTGCAAAACTGTGCATTAAAAAAAACATCAGAACCTTAATGGAATAGTATTCACTCAGTATTATGTGTGCAACATAACGTGGTTGCAGTCCGACAAAAAGAGCAAGTAAATGCCAAGTGGTGCACTGTAATTGATTGGCCTCTCTTATTGACCTCCAGTGCACCAGACTGCTTCACATCACTGCACTCACTGCCTCTGCTTGCAAGCTTTCCTGCTTTACCAGTTACTATAAGGCTGCAGAAACCAACCAAATAGAATTCAGTTAAACTGTGTACTCAGTTTCCGGTGCAATAATATAATATATTAAACTATGCAAACATGATGTAGACAGGGTGAGAAAATGACACCAGCCACAGTCACAATCTGCAGTTTTACAAAATGTGGCTTGATTCCTTCCCTTCCCTGTCTATATTATACATTATATATTTTTGCTGTGTTCAGCAGCAGCACCCATGCAGAAAGGTGATCTAATTCTGTGTGTCTGTGTCTGTGTGTGTGTATATGCTTGTGTGCGTGATCTAGGCCAGATTCTGCAGATGGCTTCCTGTCCCCGAGTCGCTCCAGCAGCCGAAATGGAGAGAAGGACTGGGAGAATGCATCCACAACCTCCTCTGTAACATCCAACACGGAGTACACAGGTACATCATCTTAGTTTCAGAATATAAACTAAACTAAGATGCTGTGGGACAGTTTCTTCTATTTAATATCCTGTTTAATATCCTCGAAAGATGCCACCAGTCAAAATCTTCATACGTTACTTACCAAAAAAGAAAGAAAGAGATGTATTTTCTTAGATATACCTGGGGTAGTTGCCATGACAACGGCCTCATCCCAGAATTCTCTCCTCCCTTCTCATTCAGGACCAAAGCTATACAAGGAACCCAGTGCCAAATCTAACAAGCACATCATCCAGAACGCTCTGGCCCACTGCTGCCTCGCTGGCAAGGTCAATGAGGGGCAAAAGAACAAGATCCTGGAGGTAACAACATGGAGCTTTTTATATGTTGTTTATATAAACAGTAGAGGTCAAGGTGTCCTGGCTGTTGGTAATGCACATCACGTACCTTCAACCCTGTGGATTAAAATCTCTCTCCCTACTTTTCCTGTTTTAGTGGTATGAAATAAAGGAACAATGTGCATATAAAAGTATTAATCGTAAAATCTTACACACTGTCAACACAGGTATTTAAATAATGGTGGTGCTGTTTTACACCAAAAGAATGAAGGCTTTTGTTTGTGCTAATAGGACGCTGTCCCGGGCATGATTTGAGGAGTTTTTTTTTTTTTTTTTAATTAAAAAAAAAATCTTTCATCCCTTCATTGTACATGACCTTCACATTGTATTTAATGAGCTTTTCTCCCCTGACCTTAACAGGAAATGGAGAAATCTGAGGCCAACAACTTCTTAGTGTTGTTCCGTGATGCCGGCTGCCAGTTCCGCTCACTCTACACTTACTGCCCCGAGACAGAAGAGATCAACAAGCTGGCAGGCATCGGCCCCAAGAGCATCACCCGCAAGATGATCGACGGCCTCTACAAGTACAACTCGGACAAGAAGCAGTTTAGTCAGATACCAGCCAAGACCATGTCAGCCAGCGTGGACGCCGTGACGATCCACAACCACCTCTGGCAGACCAAGAAGCCAGCGACCCCTAAAAAAGTAGTGCCTGCTCAGTCCTAGTGGAACTTGGTACCGCGAACAAAACCATTTCCCCCTCCCAAACGGAACATAACCATTTCAGTTTGCACTTCACTGTACATATCCATAAAGATTCAAACACCTGCAATGCCAGTTAGATGAATGCATATTTATTCGTTTTATCCTCTCATCGCATTCCTGTCCTTGTTTTCCCTCCTGTATCTGGACTCGAAATGATGGGACAACTGGAATGTATGTCACTGTTAAAAGAATGATGTAAAAAAAAAGAAAAAAAGAAAGAAAAAAGAAATGATTATCACTTCTGTGTTTTCTAGAGATTGTCATGTTTGAGTCAGTTTTACGAAAGGCATGTGTGAGTGTTGTTCTCGTTTCCTATGTGCCATACGTCAAAAAAAGAGACAGTATGAATGCTAGGACATTTTACTTGGTACACTGAAGCACTGAATGTTTTTAAATTCATGTACAGATTGATTTTTTGTTTGCATTATCCTGTTGATGTGTGGCCTTATGCTCGTATTTGTTTCAAGCGTGCGAGTGCAATGAGGCGGTTGTAGAGCAGCGTACATACGGAGGCTTTTTTTGTATTCGGAAGAACAAATTTTTTTCTTCATCTCCGTGGGTAAAACAGTTTGTATATTAAGGTACGTAAATACTACAAAGGGCCAAAAAAAAAACCTAATTGCATACAGCTAGTGTTAGCCACACGCTACATGTGTGTTCAGCTCAACAAAGCCAAGCGGTTTCAGCTTTTTCAGAACCCTTTTTGAGGAAGTGATTTTAAAGAATGCAGGACGTTGCTCTAGATCACTGGTTCTCAACCTATTGGTCAGATTTCAGATATAATGATGCTATCATATTTGTAATCATGATGAATTTCTTTTACTCCTGAGAAGCTGCAAGTTCTTCCAGTAATTAAACAAGTGTCAGCGTTAACCTTGTGTTTTCCTGGAGGCATTGCTTCAGCCAGAAAAAAGGTTGAGAACCAGTGTTGTAGATTCCTTTGCTGCAGGTTCACAGCAGGTTTGTGAACAAATAAAAACAGCTCAGTCTTATTCCGTTTTTTTTTTTCCGTTTTTAAATTGCTGCCTACTGCACCATGTAGGACCTTTGCTATATTAAGATCATATACGATCACGCTCTCACCCACCGGTATCAGGAATATGACTGAAATCCACATAATGACACCTAAGAAGTATTTCTCTTTATATCTATATCAGGATTTTAAATTAAATTGTCGTCACTAGTGCTCTCTCGACGGTATTAAATTCAAGATTTACACATTATTCATTTTAAAAATGTCCGCACTCCTCAAACTGTAAGGCACTTCCAATCCACTACGCACCAAAATGTAGGAATAGTTTAGATTTATTGTTAGTTGAAAATCCGTAACGCCACTAAATCACGCATCACAGTGAGTTACTGCCCGACTCGTTAAAATGGCCGAGATGGTTGTGTCATTTTCAACATGTCTGTAGCATCTGTCGTACTTTGTCACATAAATAGTGCATTAACCCAAACTAAAACATTATTATTAAACAAGTGTATTAACAGCATACGCGGCCTATAAATGTAACATGTCTCAATAGGCCAGAAACATATTAGATATTTTAGGGTTTTTTTTTTTTCTGTTACTTGGAGAATGAATTTCACAGACTAATGCAAGGCAGTAGAGGTCACATCCTTTTTGCTGCATACGGGTAAAAGAGACTCGTCACAGGGTTTCACTGGTGTCGCTGTCATGTTCCTTTTGCCACCAACTGTCAAATCCACACCATTTGCAGATATGATTTCCAGCAAAACAAATCTGCTAACATGGTGCTTTGCTTTCAACTAGGGGCGTGGGGGGTGGGGGGGGGGGGTATTTATGACCAAAAGAAAGAATAATATACATGTTCTTTGAAAATGTAGATCAATAAGACAGAGTGAAGAAGTGTTTCTCTGTTATTTATTGGAAGGGAATTGTCCGCAGGAAGCTCTGTCCACCTGCTTTTGGCTGTTTAAGGCCAAGGTAAACGACTATTTAAACTGTAATGATACTGTACAGGGTGTTCATGTGAACTCATACCTATTCACTATGATGACTGTTTCGTTCTTCAGACGCTGTGCAGTCATCCAGCATATTGCTGAACATGTAGTTTCATTTTTTGTTTGTTTGTTTGTTTGTTTTTTTCTTTTTTGCATTTAATAAACTTAAGCATGGCCTCAGCATTTCTGTGGTGTTAACTCTAAAACTAAATGTCTTGTTTTAAAGAAGAGACGGTATGACTGCTTCCATGACATGTGAAAGTATCAAAAAATGAAAGAAAAGTAACCGTCAGTCCGCTCAAGCTCAATAACTACATATTTAATTGCGCCCTTAGTTAAGGTTGAGTGTACGTCCGCTGTAAGAGTTTGTATTATATAAAACATCAACTTATAAAGATTCAGTATCTCAAAAAAAAAACGTGTGGTCCTGCTTTGCAGACCAGCTGTGTATCACTTAAATGATTCATAGAGAACACATAGCTACATTGGTTATTGGGGGTCTGGATGAATAATGAGACCGTTGGTGTGAGAGTCTGCTGTGTGCACTGTACTTGACTGGAACTTGTAGGAAGCAACAATCAAGCACACAATAGGAGCAGGAGTCAACGACCCAAACATGCAAACTTAGATTTGTACAGTAAATTACATAGTTAATGAATTAATCTGTGAAGAAGGGAATTTTATTGTCATCTTTGTCTAAAATGGTCATCAAACAAACAAAATGATATAGCAAACTGAGTTGAACACTAGCTACTTATTATATGTTTATTCTGATAATTAAAAAAACATAAATATGATGAATTAGGTTAAAGATAAACTAAACTAATTATTCTTAATACATTTTTCATAAGTACTTTCTTTATACATTCGTATCCAGAGTGTTTCTTTCTTAAGCAAAGACCAAATATATTCATTGATAATTAGATATTACTATAACCACCACAGTAGTTATTTATTGTCCCTCACGTCAAATCAAAGTTTGTCTCAGCCGAACAGTGGGTGTGACCGCGGGACGTCATCGCCGCAGCTGATTGGTCGATTTGCGGCTGCGTCCGCATGGCAACCGTGAGCTGTGTACAGTAATTAAGGCAGAAAGGAGCTTTTCCTGCGACGGTGACAGAGATTTCAACGTGCAAAACACACCTTCCTGTGCTCTTCTTCGTCGACACTGTCAGAGTAGGAGTCTGCAGGGAGCGCGGAGCGGCGTGAATGCGGCGTGTTGTTGGCGCAGACTGACAGGTGAGGAGTGGGCACTGGTCCACGGTGGTGGCGTAGTATTAGCCCCCGGAGTGTGAGCTCATTTATTACCGATTAGCTTGTTACCTTAAAGGCTAAATGAACGAGCATATTTGTCCCGCATGTGTGTCAATTGAGCGGCTGCGTCTGTGTGTGTGAGTGTGTGCACCATGCTGTCACAAGGTGTGTCTGAGCTCAGATAAAGTGCTGTCAGGTTTTTTTTTTTTTTTTTTTTTTTGGGCCGCAGACCTGCTGGTGGATGTTGTTGTTGGTTTTTTTTTTTTTTTGGGAGGAACAGGGCGGCGTCAGCAGCTTCTCTGCCTCCACCTCAGACACCCGGAGGCATCACTGCTCACTCAACCTTTTTACTGCACACGGTGCGAGTGCATCATGCATTATGTAGAAACCTGCATGTCCTTACTATAGCTGCCTACGGGATGTTCCATATTAACCGTTTATGGGGCAACCATAGAGGACTACAATAAGAATATTATAGCAAAACTATTCACTGTACTGATACATTATGGTGAGATCAGTAAAAACCAAATGCAATAATGTCACACTGCAAATGCCCACAGCAATGCTGTATGGATCCCACAGCATTTATAACAATTTGAACCTAAAGTGTGTATAAGAGACATTTTCAACAAATCAGGTTATTATTTTTTGTCGATAAGAAGAGTAGAAATCCCTGTAGGAACATTACAGTGTCCCACTGTGGGCAAGGTCCCACATGAGTATTTGTCAACCTTTAAGTGATTATCATTGATTTGAAATTTAAGCTCTGAGTACCTTCACATCTCGTTTCATATACATCTCCACTCACACGGAGGAGGATAAAAAGCCTATGAAGCCTAAGTTTTATGTAATCAAACTCAGAAAACTCTAAACAAAGGCTTAAAACAGACAGAATGTTAATGATGATGAGCAGTGAGCGCCGCATGAGCCTAAAGGCTGACAAAATACTTCTGCGTTCAGCAAATCATCTTAATCTTTGTTCTCAGCTGCAGCATCAAGCAACTGAGCAAATTTACACAGCGTTGTCCTTAAATAGTGGCGACGCACAGTAATTTTAGAATAAAACAGCTTGAACTGATGATATGGACTAAAAGAATATCATCATACATCTGTCTACCTCTTTTCTGTCTGTACTCAGGCCAGCTACAAGCTGACAACTGATCTGCAATCATGACGGCAGAGGAGACAATCAACATCAAGGAGGCAGAGGTGATCAAGCTGATCCTGGATTTCCTCAACTCCAGGAAGCTGCACATCAGCATGCTGGCCTTAGAGAAGGAGAGTGGCGTTATCAATGGACTGTACTCCGACGACATGCTCTTCCTCAGGTATGACACTACAGACTCTGACTTTACATTTGGGCTATAGAAGTATAAATATTGGTCAGGATGTGGATTTGGATCTCAGTCTCTCAAAGTACACTTTTGTTTTCTTGTGTTGCATTATTTATGACTAGTTTTAATATTGTTGCAGTTGCTGCAGTATTTTTGACTCGCAAAACAGTACAACTGATGGGGAAAGTGATTGTAGATGCATCATAAATTGTCTTCTGGCTGCTTTCAACAGGCAACTCATTCTGGATGGTCAGTGGGAGGAGGTGATGCAGTTCATTCAACCTTTAGAAGGAATGGAAAAGTTTGACAAGAAAAGGTGAGAGAACTGATGTGGGGGATTATTCTAACGGGACTACAGCTGTCAGTGACGGGACAGAGCCATAATAAGGCAAACAGATACATGCTTATCTGTCTTTTTTTCAAATAAAATATCAAGTGCAGTATTAATGAGGTTTTCCTTCACTGGTGACCAGTTAAGTGGGAGACTGGTAGCATTGGAAACCAAATTAGGTCAAGTCCCAGCACTATACTAGCATCATTATACCAAATAACTGACAGCCCCACACTCGGTGCAATGAGGAGATAGTAAAACCTAATGAAGTAACAAGTAAATAATCCAACTCATTGAATGTTCATGTGATACAAAAGATATTTCTTTACAGTGAGATTTGTGTTTCCAGGTTTCGCTACATCATTTTAAAGCAGAAGTTTTTGGAAGCTCTGTGTGTGAATAACGCCATGTCTGCTGCTGAAGACCCTCAGAATGTATGTATATATTTAATCAGAAAACTGATACATGCCCATGAACATAGCAGCCTAATATCTATTTCTCTAAACTGGTGTACTACAGTTCTAAAAGCAGATTTTATTACAAATCACAGCTTGTGAATCTGTCTTTTTTTTTTTTTTTTTTTTTTTTTTTTTTTTAATACCACAAACAGCTGGAGTTCACCATGCAGGAGGCAGTAAAGTGCCTGCACGGTCTGGAGGAGTTCTGCCCCTCCAAGGAGGACTACAGCAAGCTGTGTCTTCTCCTCACTCTCCCTCGCCTCACCCACCACGCAGAGTTTAAAGACTGGAACCCGAGCACAGCACGTGTTCATTGCTTCGAAGAAGCTTGTGCCATGGTGGCTGAGTTCATCCCTGCAGACAGGAAGCTGAGTGAGGCAGGCTTCAGGGCGAGTGGAAACCGCCTCTTCCAGCTGCTCATTAAAGGGATCCTTTATGAGTGTTGTGTGGAATTCTGTCAGGTAATGTTACCCTTAAATACAGAAAGTGATATAAAGAAAATCCAGACGCTGTTGATGTTGCGATAAACTGTTAGTGAACCTAAATATTTCTCTAAAAACTGCTAGAGATTATTAAAAACGATACTCACTCACTCAGCACTTTCTGTTTCTAGAGTAAAGCAACTGGTGAGGAGATCACAGAGGGTGAGGTGTTGCTCGGCGTGGATTTGCTCTGTGGGAACGGCTGTGATGAACTAGATTTGTCGCTGCTGTCGTGGCTGCAGAATCTCTCCCCAGGCACATTTTCGTGCGCCTTCCAGCAGAAAACCCTCAACATCCATGTGGACCGGCTGGTGAAGCCCAGCAAGGCGGGTTACGCCGACCTCTTGACTCCTTTAATCAACCGTCTGTCTCCCTGCCCGACCTCGCCTTTCCACCAGAGGCCTCATTCGGCCGACACCTACATGTCCAGATCTCTCAATCCAGCCCTGGACGGTCTGTCCCACGGTCTGGCAGCGCAGGACAAGAGAGGCATGGAGGCAAATATGAAGTCTGCTCTCAGTAGAAGCCTAGTGGAGAATAATGTGCATCAGCAGGATGATTCGCCTGAGAGGTAAGCTGAAGCCAACCTGGGACAAATGGTTTGTGGTATTAGGAAACTGGGGTAAAAATGTGTTTGGATTTTAACTCTGCGTGTGTCTGCAGTGCCACAGGCTACATACGTTATCAAGCTTTACTCTTTTATTCTAAAACAGTTTCCTGCAAAGCTGCCTCTCAGGATGTATAAGTGAAACCTCAGACATAAAAGCTTGTGGTCAATCCTGTTAAATTAGCTTTATTAATCCCATTAGCAACTTTAACAGAGACATATTGACCTCTCTCTCATCTCCCACAATAAGTATCTTATACTGCAGCCGAGTGTTGATGGATGTAATCTGATCTGACGCCTTCACTTACTGACTCATGAATATTAAATCTTAGTAATGAGCTTCCTCCTGCTCTTTTAAATACTATTACCTGTTACTTTTATGTCTGAGAATGGTAGGCCAGTGCACATATTTTCTAACATGCTCAGTTTCTGACTGCTTCATATATTATAAACTCAAGCTAAAATAGTTGATTTTCTGTGCTCAAGTTTATTTTGTTACGGTCTCCATGGCTCAGTTAGCTGTTGATGTAGGCCCTCTGTTCAGATCTGGCTCAGGACCTTAGTTATGTCATCCATCTTGCTGTCTGGCCAGTTTCTGTCACAGAAACCAAATTGTGGCCCTCATAACTTCACCAAGGAGCCTGAAAAGGCTTTGCTCTGCTTTTTGCTCCATTTCCTTGACCCAAGTGAACTTTTCCCACAAACGGAGCAGCACCAGCTACAGTACAAGAAGCTGATACAGAACAGAGACAGCACAGTACATGTATGTTTGTGGTGAGAACACAAAGTAAAATAAAATGTGTTTAAAGTCTGAGCTGGCAGCTTTTCTTCTTTCTATACACAAAATACATAAAATGTTACACCACCACCTAATAGGCTGAGACAGATTTCTGAGGCGTCAGATTTCAGAGCTAAAGTAAACTGAGCTGTTTGAGTGTTGGATGTTACCAGACTCACTTTGGCTCCATCTGCTGGATAAAACTGGTTGAACATGAGATCTACAGTATAATTAAGTTTAAGGCTTATGATGACTTTAAAGGGAATTTTGAAGATGAAAAATGTAAAATGTTACCATGTTTTTGTTTTCTTTTGCTAAAGACTGATAACACTTTGTCATAAAGTCTATAGCCCATTTAATCTGTATAACTGAGAATACTTTTTTGTCTTAACATTGAATTACTTGCTAACTTTCCTGGAAATTACTTTGATTAAAACATAGGAAGCAGCCACAAAAGCTGGATGGTCCCAACACTACACGTACCCCTTTGACCCCTGGAAAAGATGGTGGACCACCCTGCAGCACAGAAACAAATGAGGTAATTAAGACTGCAGGCTGTTACAAGTGCCTTATGTGTAATGATGTTACATACATTGTAGACCATAGATCAATGATGAGCAAAGATGGAGTTGTGAGAAAAAGAAATGGCAAGGGATGTGTGTCTGGTCACTGGAGTCAAAGTCATGGTGAAATTTCCAGTATGGCTTTCATCCCAATCATTAATCTAGATTTAAGAGATTTAAAAAAGATTCCCCTGAACCACCTTGTCTCCATACATCAACTGCCTCATAAATCCTTCCCCTAGTCTCTTTCACACAACCATCCAGGGGACACTCTCAACCTGTCCCAGTGAGGTGGGGGGGGTGGAGGTCACGGACACTGAGGGAAGATAATCTGGTTTGATGCGGACACACCGGAGATGGCCCGCTGCTTCCATCATCACTCATCTTTATGCATCCTAGGTCCCATCTAGAGGAGCAAAGTAGCTTGTGATTGGATTGTTTTGTGTGTGTGTGTGTGTGTGTGAGAGAGAATATACTGTAGATCCTTTGGATGTGATGAGGTCCTTGAAAACTTTTTATGGGATGGATGTTGGAGGACGAGGCCCTGGGGAGTGAAGAGTCAGTAGAGGCTTTCGAGAGAGAGTTTGTCTATTATGATCTTGAGTTTGAGTGTGCGTGTAGAGAGAGAGATGAGAACTGTAGCATTTTGAAGCAGAGACTTCTAGAGATAGATTATTAATATTGTATTGTAATATTCAGGTTACAGGGCCTGTTGATGTAAAAAAATACCTCTGACAGAATATTGCTGTGGGCAATAATTGTTTTACATCTTCTGCAGTAATAATCCTTGTGATGCGTTCATGTTTTCATGTTGCACATATGCCTTTGTCCAGCGTGGTGAATCCACAGAGAACATACAGGAGTTTCATAGGCAGCGTCTCCGCGTGCAGCAGCATCTGGAGCAGAAGCAGCAGCAGCGGCAGCTTTACCAGCAGATGTTGCTGGAAGGAGGAGTGAAGCCGCAGGATGGAGCCCAACACAGTCTCACCGAGACCTTCCTCAGCAGGCGAGGACGTCATATTAAAAGATTCAGCATCTATGCTTTAATAAATGTAATGTGATCTCAGTGCCTGAATGGATATCGTCTTTCTACAGATCCATTCAGAAGTTGGAGGAGATGAATGTGGGCATCGATCACAGAGGAGACGAGGTGATGACACATCTGGGTCAGCAGTGGAACGGACTTACTAACAACAGCCCCTTTAGCCCCAAGACTACCAGCACCCGCCACACTCCAGATGCAGGTTTACAGAGGGACAAGCCCGGAGCCGTGAGCAGCAGCACACCATTAAGGACCGGAGGCCATGGTTTGCCCTCCCTCAGCGAGTCTCCAGTTCCTGTCAGTCATAGGTAAGAGCCCGGCAAATATGTCGTTATCAACCAACATCAGCTTTGAGCCCTTTGTGATAGAGACCTATGACATCTGTCAGTTTTTTGTGAAAGGTTATATTGTTTAACAATGAATCTGTGTATTTGTATGTGTGCATCGTGAATGCCAGTGCTGAGAGGATCAAAGCGTCGTGTCCCTCAGTGCAAGATGAATCTGGCTGCTCTGCGACACGTAACTCACAGGAGGTAAAAACCTCAGCTCAGTCTTGCACTGGTTTATTTTAATGGCTCCATTTTGTTCTACATTTTAAATCTTCTGTGTAATCTTGAGTGTAACCTGTCTTTATAAGATTTTTTTCTTTTTATCTGATCTTCCACAGCCAGGGAAGACCAAGACACAGTTTGTTAAGGTCAACCAGCTCGAGGACACACAGGCAGTACGTGCAGTGGCGTTCCACCCCTCAGGAACGCTCTACGCCGTTGGCTCGAACTCAAAAACCCTGAGAGTGTGTGCCTATCCAGAAACACTGTCCACCAGGTGGGAGCAATGCACACCATGGCTCATTCATTCATCGTTGTCTTTCTAATTCTATGACAGATGCTGCATGTTTAGGGTTATTGTCACACTAGACGATTAGAATCTGGGATGGTTCATATTTGGTAAGATAGTCATCACACATTCAGCTGAATCCACTTTCCCCCTTTCCCTTATGTTGAAACATCGAGCCACACTGACAAACTGCGTGAATGCAAGGTCAGAATAAGGTTCAGGTTTATTGCTTCTGAACACAATAAACTATGAGTTACTAATTCTTGTACTTGAGGACGGTTGTTAGAGGAAGTGGAAAGGAAAAACTAGCATGCAGACACTGATTCTTCAGATGGAAAAAAAAATGACTTGGATCACAACAAGGAGTGAAAACATGGTCTTGTGAGCTCAATTTCTTTCCTAAACATTTCAACAGTTCCCATTAACCCCAAGAGTGACAAACCAGTTTGTCATTTTCCACACCCTTTTAAACTCCACCACCTTCTCTCTGTAGCCAATCAGGGAAGATCTCAGGCATTAGCGTCATTTTGACCCAGGTGACTTCCATCTTCCCCTGATTGGAGATGCAGGTTACTAATTAACACAATTACCATTTCGGGGGATGCACATTAGAGTTAGAGTTAAATTAAAATTAAAACATACATATTGTTAGCAAAACTGACCAACAAATAAACACTCCCTCGAGAATTACATGAGAGAATTAAAGTCCCACCACAAGAACTATGTGAGCGGAAAACACTCTAATGCAAGTAATTGTTTTACAAACATCTAAATAAAAGTGTGGGTGGAGTGTGAACCTTCCTCTCAATCACACCAACATTACATTCATTGTCAATACATACATTGTATTTTAGAATATTTGACTTCCTGAACAGTTTTGACCTCATCTCTGTTTGTCCAGTGGTTCTGGTGCAGTTAAACAACCGGTCGTGCGCTTTAGGAGGAACAAACACCACAAGGGCTCAATCTACTGCGTCGCCTGGAGTCACTGTGGACAACTACTGGCCACTGGCTCAAATGATAAATATGTTAAAGTCCTTCCTTTCAGTGCAGACAGCTGCAACGCCACAGGTACGGTTTTATGCGTTTTACTTGAGCTTCTAAAAACAAAGAACAAGAAAAAATACAGGCTGAGTTTGATATTGAGTTGGTTCTTATTTCTGTGTGTTTGTGATTCAGGCCCCGATCTGGAGTTCAGCATGCACGACGGTACCATCAGGGATTTGGCCTTCTTGGAGGGACCTGAGAGTGGAGGATCCATCTTGATCAGCGCTGGGGCTGGAGATTGCAACATCTACACCACTGATTGTCAAAGAGGACAAGGCCTTCATGCCCTTAGTGGACACACTGGTACACTAAAGAAATAATCCTGAGGGTTTACGGATATGACGCAACTGCTTGTAAACGCAACTTAAAAAAAGGTAAAGATGTCACATGTTTAAGACTTCACTTTTTTGTTTGAATAGGTCACATTTTGACTCTGTACACATGGGGAGGGTGGATGATCGCCTCTGGCTCACAGGACAAGACGGTGCGTTTCTGGGACCTGCGGGTCCCCAGCTGTGTCCGGGTGGTCGGTACAACTCTGCACGGCTCAGGTGAGTCACATCAGAGCTGATGCTTCATGAAGAAACACTGTATAAACAACAGTTACTAAAGTATACATCTGAACTTTGATTTTTGTCTTTCTCTCTCTCACATACATAAAGGAAGTGCAGTTGCGTCAGTGGCGGTGGATCCCAGCGGCCGCCTGCTTGCCACCGGTCAGGAGGACAGTAGCTGTATGCTGTACGACATTAAAGGAGGTCGCATCGTGCAGACGTACCGCCCCCATGGCAGCGACATTCGCTCGGTGCGCTTCTCACCGGGAGCACATCATCTTCTGACGGGTTCCTATGACAACAAAATTATCATCAGTGACCTGCAAGGTAGCAACACTGTCATGGAGAGACAAGGACAAAAACACGCATGCTAATTAATTTCTGATAAAATTCAGTTTGAAAAGGTTAATTCATGCTGTCAAAACTCACTTTATGTTTGTCATGTATGCTTTTTCTGTCTTTCTGACCCCAGGTGACTTAACTAAGCCCCTCCCTCAGACTGTGGCAGGGGAACACTGGGACAAGGTGATCCAGTGTAGGTGGCATCCTCATGATCGGACCTTCCTCTCCTCCTCTGCGGACCGAACTGTCGTCCTCTGGGCTCCAGGCCCCTGAGAGTCCAATAGGAAAACACTCCTCAACAACAACAACAACAACAGAAGCAGCAGCAAGCACAAGAACTAAACGTCTACTTACATCTCAGCATGTACCTACACGTACCTCTGGAGTGTGCGTACGTGTGTTTGTGTGCATACATATCATGAGCATCAAGCTGTTTCTGTGTTGCTGGTTTAAAGTTAACACTAGTGTGTGTGTTGTGTGTGTATATTGTGTGACTGATACATTTTTGGAGGCAGAAAACCCTTTCACTTTAAATATGACCATCCATACTTGTTTGGGTGTTTGAATACTACTGCATATGTCTTTGTGAGTATGTGCTCGTGTGTGTGTGTGTGTGTACAAGCCAACATGGCATTCTGAAAATACGCACGTCTGTATTTGGTTTTGCAGTTTTAGTGTAATTAAAGTGAAATTAAAGAAAAATGGCAACATTTAACAAGTACAAAGAGGAATCAAGAATCTCTCAGTGACTATTTGGATTTCAAGTGAAGTTAATTACTTCATTATACGGTCTGTGTGTGAGTCTGTGTGTTTGCTTAACACCTTTCTGCTTTTGGCTTTGTAAGTAGAGCATAAAGATGAATTTGCTAAGATGTAGCTAAAATATAGAGATGACTGATAATGCTGATGCCTGTATGGAAAGGCATGAGTACATTCACTGCAAGCACACTTTCTAATTAGTTATTTTCTCCAAATGCCAAACGCCACCATAGTCAGAGCTCAAAGGTCACTTTAGAAGCCACGTTTGTTTATGCATATCATGATGTGCCTTTTTGTAACATTTGTAGAGATTTTTTGGATGTACAAATCAAATTATTTATTTATTTATTTATTTGCAGCTTTATCTTTTTTTTCCATTTGCCTTGTCACATTTACATTTTTGTAATGGCACTGAAATGCAGACAATGATCATCCACTGGACATTTGTGCACATCTACATTTATTCCCAGGGTACCAGTTTGGAATTTGAGGGCTCAGCGAACTAATTTTTTAACATAATTTCAAACTAAATACATACATTTTCAATTTCAGTACATGTTGGGAATATATTGCAGTGAGACTGGGTCTCAGGATGACAGCTGTCTGCTTTACATGATGATCAAAGAAAAATGTTGACAGGCTGACGTTAATGAAATGGCGATGATGCACTTTAAGGCGGGAACGCTGTTAGACTGCACAGAGTGAAATGACAAATCCTCGTCACATTTTTAGCTTTTAAATAGAAGTATCTCATTTTAGCTTAGTACCCACGCAGAAAGATGATGCATGTGAGAGACAGACGGTTCGAGAGAGGATGAGTCATGGTTTAGTGTCATAGTCCACCTGTGTGGTTTTAAAACAAAGTTTGTGCTCACACGTGTAGTGATGGGGTCAGTGAGATTCAAAATGTTAAAAAATAATAAAATATTGTCCGTCTGATAGCATGTCACTCTTGTTTTTTGAATGAATAAAGGTATTTTTAAGTTACACTTTGGAGTCATCGCGCTGTTTTTGAGTATTTCATCAAATGGAATGTAAAGAGTTTGAAAAATTCAGTGTTTTATCACATCACATCACATATTTTTTTAGTGCTACAGACACACACACTCACACAGGCCTCCAGGTGCACAAAGGTCTGTGCACACAACAGACATGCAAAGCACAGGATGCACAAATGTTAAGTGAAGAAGCATAATAAGAAGAAACATAGCGGTTGATGAAGAGTAAGAGTTTAGACAAACAGAGGTTATGATGATGGTGATGATGTTGGTAACTGCAGAGAACAGAGCAAGAGGGGGATTTTCCATCACTCACATGCTGCACTCGATCATTCCCTCTATTGTGAGGTGGACAATGAGCGCCAGAGGTTCAGGGTTTAAAAAGGAAATGCACCCAGTTGGAGTCAGCGACCCTGAAGAGACGCCAGCGACCCCAAAGAGACACCAGCCTGCCCAGAGGTATCAGGAAAAACCAAACTTGGAATTAAACAGAACTTGCATTTACCTGCATTTACTGCACTGCCCAGAAGATGCTGCTTTCTTTGAGGGTTTAAAAAGAGACATATCGACAACTAAACATGTTTTTGGAGACAAGAAGAACCATGAAGGCACAGGAGAGAAGAAGTGGAGCTTCATCTGAACTTCTCTTAAGATGGATTTAAATTTGCTTTGCTTGACAAAAAGGACAACCATAATGTCAGAGATGCAGTTAGGATGCAGATGCATTGGTCTGATTTGATATTTGGTGCTGCAGTGAGAAGTACAGGAGTTTAAATCAGTGTATGAAATGACTGGTGAGCTGGCTGAGTGACAGTGCTGACAGTTCAGTTGTTCAGTACTGGAAGATTAGTTTCGTGGTGCGTGGAAGGGAATTAGTGCCGAACAATGGCACTGAACTGCCGGATAGGCAAACTTATTGTCAAACAGTGGTTTGGGTCAAGTGCTTTGCTGGCTATGACTAATTTGACAGCAGTTTTTTTTTTTAAGAATGACTCTTGACTTGTTTGCCCTTTGTATTATAATTCTTCAACTTGTAATATTTCTAAAACAAAATCCTTTTTTAAAAGGGATCAAGAATCCTTTATTTTCGTGGTGGACATCTTGTTTTAAAGTGTTTAATACTTTATCAGTGAGCACATTCATAAATACTCAAGAACTCAACAGGTTTGCAAGCAACTTTGATTCTCTCTTAAAGTCTCTGTCTTCTCTGACCAGGTGCTGAGTGTTTAGGAGGACAGCAGTTCCCCCATCTTCTCCACGATGATGTACACTTTCGCAGGAGGAGGCACACTCTGCGGCCTCGCCGCCCTTGTGCTCCTCATCGTTTCTACAGCAACAGACTTTTGGATGCAGTATCGATACTCGGGGAGCTCAGCCAATCAGGGGCTTTGGAGATTCTGCATCAATCGTAAATGCCACACCCACACTATGACTGTAGGTGAGTCCTTCAGGAGCAGGGACAAGTTCCCTGAGGTTCCCATCAGTGCCACTTTGTTTATGACACATATTATCCTCGTAGATTAATTATATAGGCATCTGCTGATGTATATGTGACCCTTACCTTTCTGTATGCAGCCTTTTGGGATGCCACGCGTGCCTTCATGATACTGGCGGTGCTGAGCTGTTTTGCTGGTGTGTTGCTCGGCCTCAGCGCCTTCACCAATGGCACCAAGAACAGGAGGGTTCGCACAGGCGGCATCGCCTTGGTCCTGTCAGGTAACACAGTGAATGTCACAGTGGTCAGAGGGACCGTCCATCAGTTTATTGTCTTATCTTTTAAAGTGAATTCAAAAGTCAAATCCAGAAATGATAATCTTGTTAGAAGTAGTTTCTTCTACATCTCTACAACAGGGTTTGGAGTTTAGTTTAAAACTTGTAGATCAGAATGTCATCCATTATAAAACACTGTACGTTACACTGAAGTTAATAAATAACATATTCTAAAATACAGAAAGACTCAAGAAATGTGCAATTTTTTTTTTTTTTTATCTTAACAGTCTGTTTTCATATTTAACTTGGGGAAACTTTGCCTCCTATAATTATCTGTTCTCAGGTTTCCTTGCTCTGCTGGCATTGGCAATTTACACCGGAGTGACTGTCACTTTCTTTGGCAAACGCTTCATGGACTGGCGCTTTTCCTGGTCCTACATCATTGGCTGGGTCGCCATCATTCTGGCTTTTGCAGCCGGTATTTAATATATTTTCTTAATTCTTAATTTCAGGATTAAAGTCATGTTCATTGTGAGTGAATTTCAAGGAATCACTCATAATATAAAATTACTTTTTTGAAGAAGAAGAAGCATGCCAAGAGTTAAACTTAATTTGAGGATTCATTTATATGATTTTTTATTTTTATTTTTTTCAAAATAATTGTTTTTAGGCGTGTTTCAGCTGTGTGCTTACCAGAGGACCATTGGAGAACCTGCTCCCTCAAATAACCAGGACACCTGAACGAGATGAACACACTGATTAGCTCCTAGGACCTTTCCTGTGCATGTTGCAGCTGCTGTTGAGTATCTAGAATGGAATAAATAAAAATCATAGACTCTAGTGTGGTTTCATTTCTTTTTTTTTAAGTCTTTACCACAACATTTTAGCTTTGATCAGCCAAAACATTTTGGTTTTAATAGCGGTTGTAGGTGAAGTAATGTATATTGTAAGATGGACGTTCTCATACATTGTCATACACGGGGCTGCAAGACACTAGGACCCTTGAAAAATAAATAGCTCGGCCCCTGATGATTCTGTACCAAGAATATTTAGATACTGAAGAAACAACTGAGACTGAGAAACATTTCTACATAATACTACTTTTAATTTGACTCAGTAACAATCAGTGTTTCTTGTTAAAGAATGTGACAGCCTGCTGTATCAGTTGGTGGATGGTGAGTGGCACCATTATTAAAATATCTGATCTCTAAATGTAGTGAGTAGTTTTCTCCTATAAGGTCTGCGTGGATCTGTGTGGTAGTTTCTCCACTAGGTGGTGCTCTTGAGCCACAACACACCACTGCAGTAGGATGAGGACTGTCTCACCACTGTGTGGTGTTAGGTCTGGTCACGTGAGTTTAGGTGAAATGAAACCAGACCAACTTGCTGAAAATGGACTCTGTGTGGCCGTTGAACACTGCACACCTGTTTTTCACACCACCTCCATGCACACCACTCAAGAATAATGGATCAAATAACCCAAAACCATGAAAAACAGCAGTAGCATATAAAACAACTTGTCCTGATGGTGAATGAATTAAACGGTAATATTAAGTCATTTCAGATATGCAATATAAACACATGTGAAGAGTAAATAGAAAATCTAGAAATTTTACTTTCAGTTCAGGACTCGAAATCTAATCAAAAAGTTTTGTGGATGAGATACAAATGTCTTTCAGAAAACCTATAGCAAATCAGTTTTCTTTGGACTTTGATATCGGATATACTTACAGATTACATAGTTTTATGGTAGTAATAATACAACAATAAAATATCCAAAGTCTATTTGATGTATCAATTCGAACATTCACACACCCAGCAGGCTGTGGGTCAATATATCTAGTGCACATTCAGCAGTTTGACTGTTGACAGACAACTTTCTTAAGATCAAATGAATAAGATGCAAGTGGCTGATAAGTTGAAATGAGCAGTTTATGTCCAATGAATGTTTTGACTTATTTCCTCTTAACTTGTTACTCACACAACATATTTGATAAAGTACATTTCACAAGAAGCAGTAAAGGCCAAAT
This sequence comes from Polydactylus sextarius, assembly GCA_016801845.1. Taxonomy (NCBI): domain Eukaryota; kingdom Metazoa; phylum Chordata; class Actinopteri; family Polynemidae; genus Polydactylus; species Polydactylus sextarius. Next base: position 17,979,594 of record CM028910.1, read on the forward strand.
ACACAAAATATTATTTACTTTGCAACATTTGATTTATTTTGAACAATAGCAAAGCCATCTCACAGAGACTACTTTGAATTACACAGAATGCAAATAAATACATATGGGACCGTAGTAGAATTAAGGACATGAACAACTGATACAAAATTATTTACAACACTTTGAATAGTGCAAAACCACACAAATACTGTCCTCATCTTTGAAATTCTTGCATGGAGTCCATTGGAGGACAGTGAATGTGTGTGTGTGTGCTGCCCCCTGGTGGGAGGTTATAAGAACTGACAGTACTGTATATTGCATGTTGACAAAAACCTTTATGGAGACGTCATGAATGTGATTCTCCTGAAACAAGGATGTAGCCAAAGAAAATCCATCTGCTACACTGAGTCAAGGAGAGCCATCCACGATAAGGGTGATGTGAACCCATTGAGATGTGGTATGGATATGCATTGTTAAGTCAACTGAAAAGAGTCACAAGAGTAGGGAAGAAAATAAAGATTCTGAAAAGGTCAATACAGTTATAATTGTTTAGCGAAGTCAAGTCAATATCAATGAAAAGATGTGTTCTTTCTCAAAAGGAAGAGAAACCACCCAAGCCAAGATGTATAGAACGTGAACCCCGTCATGAGCACTAAACATCGCAATGAAAAAGGAAAAAGATGAAAGAAACCTAAAACCACGTGGCAGGTAGTGCCCACCACCCCTGAGTGAAACATTTATTTGTTTTTTTTCGTTTTGTTTTGTTTTTTTAAAAGGTCTTAGCACCGTCAGATACCACAGAACGCCAGCTTGCCATTTCTACTCAATCCAACAGTGTTATGGATTGTGACAGGCACAACACATTTTTAAAGTGCGCTCGCTCACTTGAGCCTTTTCTTTCACTCACATCTTTTTTTTCCTCATTACACAATTTCTTCCCCTCAAAAAAAAAAAAAAAAAAAAAACACAAAACAAAACAAACGTCAAGCTCCATTTAAAAACAGCACACAAAGATAAATTACTTTTTTTTTTTTGCCATGCATAATAATTTGTTGCATATTGAAATTTCTTTTTGGGACCACTTCTTTTTGCTGATGAAAATTTGGGACCTTACAGCAAGTATGGTTTGTTAGTTCTCCTCTCTGGTTTAATGAGAGTGAGAACACTATACAGTATCAGTCAAGTGCCGATTTCGCAGACACATGCATGAACATTAGAAATAAATTATCGGTGCTACTTTAAATAACCTGAAAATTCTAGAAATGCCACTCGGTCCTTAGTGGACCCGTCAGAGGTTTGTACTTTGACACAACGTGGTCATTTTTTTTTTCTGGCATACATCAACAGATATCTGTACCAGACAAATTATAAGTCTACTTTTTGAAAAAGCCATACACAAAACATACCGACACCTCTGAGACAACCTCCTCAAGTCCTACTTTACTAAATATTTGTGCATTGATGATGCAAATCTCCAGTGGAGACTGGAGAGAGAAAAACCTCTGAGTGTTGATCATTAAATACCTTTAAATCATGCCAAAGATGAGGAAAGTAATACTGCAATCATTACTGATTGGAGAAAGAGAGAAAGGATAAAGACCATCAGGAGATTATCACGCCTCCACTGGTTGATCTGAATTAGATTTCCAGTATCATCATTTCAACCCACAGCTGATTAGGAAGATACGAGCCATTTGAAAAGAAGTACCCTTAGGTTAACAGAGCGACAAGTTTGTATATACTGCTGATGGAAAGGTAAATAAGAAATAGAAAATCAGTTAGAACTGATCTCTGTGCACTCATGCAATAGATGTACACTGTGTGCATCTTTGGCTATGCATAGCACTATGTCTCCTGTGTTGAGGTGCAATAATAAGCCCTACAGCAGGCTAATACTGATCGGTATAGCCCCGTTCAGACTGCATGCTCAGGGGGAGAAGAGGATGTATGAAGGACAATGGGCAACACAAGTTCACAGACATGGAACAGTTTCCGTCAGCAAAGTGCCGTCAACTTGGCTAGTGTGGCACCTTACTGATTTAGAGCCGTTGGGCTTTGGTTTGGATGACAGACACGCTGCAACCAGGCAGTGTGTGTATGCGGTTTGGCTCGGCTCTGTGTGACTAGGTCGTGGCGCGTCTTTTCGTTTACTGAACTAGGAGGAAAAGTATAGCCCTTCAAGTTAACAAGTTGTCTTATAAAATTGCACAGGTTGGTCACTCTTCCTCAAGCCGTTAGCACAGGCCGCGCGGGGAGCACAGTCTTGAGTACATTTCAGTTCCCATTTTAGGCTCCGCTGGGAAGAGGCCGAAATAATCCTCCAGTCACGAGTCAACCAATCTCTCCTTCAGTCTCCAAGTGTTATGTGTCTTGGTGGTACCTGTGAAAAGACCAGAGATGAAAAGAGTTGAGATTGATGTAACAATAACCTAAAAATACACCCAACACCAGGAACATATATCTGGTCTCTATACGCCTATTACAGGAATTAATTTTTCCATTGCCATAAATGGGAAGAGTCAATAAACACAGAGTAAACATCAGATAAATAGAATATCAATTTAGACTTGGATATCAGTTAGATAATAAATATCAGGACCACACCTAACAAGAGCATAGAAACAGTAATTAATTTTTATATAACATTACTAGTGAAATAAAACCTCCATTTTTAACTGAAACATTTCTGTATGTTGCTGTGCTCAGCCTACGAAAATCACCATCTGATGAGAGTTGATGCATTCTTAAGTGTAATTGTGAGACAGCATTGCTCAACTGGGCACACACTGTATGATTTGCCAGTTCTAACTTCACAGTCTCTTTAACAAGCACCTTAAAAGTGGTGTTTTTATCTACGATTATGTTTAAAGATGTAAGAGTGCCATGAAAAGTAAAAGGCTGAAGTCGAAAGGGGAAGACTTCTTACCCGCTCTGTAAAGTGAACTCAGGCATTGCCCCGAGGGATGTCAGCTGTTCCTCCAGGGCCACAATACGCAAACCAATGTAGCCTGACGACAGCAGCAGCAGCACAACCCTAGAACATACAGGAAATAGGACTTTTTATTAACTGTGTCAAAGGTTATAGCTATAGCTATATAACCAACAACAGCTAGATATACAGGTAACAGCTGTGTTTGTGCAGTCTCTTCTATCTGGCACTAAAAACGACTGCATATGACGCTTCAATTTTAATAAACTGTCAATAAACATTAAACTTTACAGCTGTGTCTTTGGCTGAACTTTACTGGGTTATAATACACGTTGTACATTTCACAGTTAAGTTAAAAGCGGCAAGCGTCCATGACGGAATGACATCCAACAAGATCACCCAGTTTGAAATCACTACAAGACAGGTTTCTTAATTTCCTGAACCTTTCCTGTAAAGAGGATGACTTCATGAGTAAGAGGCAGAGTAAGATTAGAGACGAGGGGAAAGAAAGGGGGTTACTTACAAAATCAAGTAAATAAAGAGTAGAGTGTTGAGGGTGCTGGCCTCTCTCTGAACCAGCAGGGACTTGGCCTTTTCTGTCACATTCCAAACCCACGATCCACCTGAATCAAGAAAAAGAAAAGTAAACATAGTGTGAATATCAAGGGTTGAATTTGCAAAAATTGCAATTGCAAATTTGCAAAAGGAAGCTATGAAAAAAAATGTCTCACCAAACAGAAATGCTTAACACTTGTTTTTGACTATGCAATGTCTCAAAACTCCCAGCTAACAAATTAAAAGTTATTTGTATTTGTTAATATTTGTCAACCTGGGGATCAAACACAATGTTTTTTTTTTTTTTTTAAACACATCTCCTGAACTGACTGTAATGTTAACTGGCCACCCCATTGTTTGTATTTTACCTGATACAGACAACTCCTCTGAGGAGGAGCTATCGCTCTGCTGGTCCTGTAGGCCCCTGAAAGTGGAGCCATTTCCATTAGGCACTGCCTCTGCAGAAGAGATGGGTGGAAAAGAAATGAATAAAAGTCTGACATTAGACCGTAAATATGCATGACTGACCAGAACATAAATAAAAGCTGTTGTACATTTACATTGCTGCTTTATATGTTCATTCTGGATACGAGCATCATTTATTAAACATTTTTGCTGCTAAACATTTTGCTGTACATGTAATGTGAAGCCTCACCTTTGTGAGGTCCATGCAGAGGATGGTCCTGTAAAGATTGCGACTCCGAGCCATCAAACTGGTCGAAGCTGTCGTCCAGACTGGACTGGCTGGAGTTCTGCTGAGATTAAGATGACATTGTTTAGATGGAGACATTTAAAAAAAAAAAAATCCATCACATGATTCAAGCACATCAAAAACTAGTGATCCACAAGTAGTGAAAAAAGTCTCTTACCACAAGTTTGCTTTTGTCAAAGCTGTTCTCGGCAGAGGAGAAGATGGGGCTACTATTTGTGCTACCATCCTGTAACAAAGAGATTAATTTAGATCATGTGTTTCCACAAAGACATTTAACCAAAGTCATTTTGTCAAGGCTACTCTAATGTTAGTTCTGATAAATTGATGTGACATTGATGTGTTTGCATGATATCAGACTGTGAATTTAGATAAAATCTAAATAAACTTTTTTAAACGAGTTTTGCAAAGAGGTCACAGGAAGTTTGCATCACTTTCGGAACTTGTGAATTTCTGACGACCCCTGTACGCAACATTTGATCTGAGTCACTCACCTCTATCTGAGGACAAACTGAACGTAGCAGCTGATAACATGATTCTCTGTTCCGCAGCGACACAAAGAGGTACTGAACATCAAGAGGGGAAAAAGAGAAAAGAGAGAATATTAATCGTTGGCACTGATAACATAGCTGAATCATATAACAGATTAGATTACATCTAGATCAGGGTGCATGGTAGTTAAGCAGGTCTTCCATCTGATTTTGAACATCTCTACCTACCTTGTCTCCTTCTGAAGTGCGGATCGACAAGGCGTTGGGCACCAGCAAAGCTGTGTTCTGCTTCTTCACTATGTGAATGCAGGAAACTGGAATAACTACCTGCAGGAGCACAGAGCCACACACAGAAATTATTAAAACTCAAAACCATATTGAATTACACAGCAAGGCCAAAAGGAAAGAGAGATTTACCTTGGTGTCCTTGAGTAAAACTGAAGAGTAGAAACAGGCATGGGTGTCAGTGACGTACAGCCGACCATGGTAGGGCACTTCCTTCTGCAGGGCACAGATGTATGCTGGGGGAGGAGAGGAGCACAAACCCTTAGTTTTACATGGTTCACTCATTTAATAAGCTATTGATTCTCAGTCATTTATTTTTTCTTAACCTACCATGAATTAAGTCTTCACTCTCAGGAATGTCTGGAAACAACTTGTGGAATGTCTTGTTGTGCTTTATGAAACTCTGAAAAGGAAATTTAAAGAAAAATAATTAAATTCAAGGAAAAAAAAAAAACAACAACATTGGGGCTAAAGGGTTAAATTGATGAGCAGATAAAAAAAAAGGGTCTGGTCACAACTAGTAATTAACTTTAACTCACACTTTGTGTGCCTGTGCCTTCCGTCTTCTCATAGCCTTTGTTTTCGACATCGAACGTCTGCGACCTGCGGAGACAACAAGCGTAGCTGTCAGTTTAAGAAAGAAGCGTGTGGTTTCAGCAAACTGTGTTCACGTAAGATGATACGGAGATACAACATTATTGAACACTTGAGTGCGGCGGATATCGTGCATTTTCATCACTTGCTGGCAGCAAGGCTTCATTCAACCAACAGAAAACCACTATACTTCCTTAGAGTCGGTGTAGCTTCATTAGCATGAGAAAACAGTTACAACAGTTACACACAGGTCACACAAAATGAAAAAGTTTAGCACCGTCAGTCATTTGTCTGTGGATGGAAACTTTGTATTTATATATTTAGCCTTTTTTTTCTTAATCCCCTGATTTTTTCTGAATTTGTTTTGACCACTTTAATAAAGTTAAGGTTTGATATATGAATACACTGATGGTGCTATGGTGAGTTAGGCATGTCATGATGTCACATGTCCTGCATATCTTCTGTTTGTATGTACACAAGCAGTTGCCTCCACCTCGGTGTTTTCAGCAGGGTAGGATAAATATTTAATTAGGTTTTCTCTGATTTGTGGCGTTTCTCTTTCCATGCAATCCTAAAACAACATAAGTGAAGTCATGCAATGTTCACTGTGCCAAGTCTAGAATTTTACTAATATTATTTGGTCAATGTTAAAAATGCCAACTAGGAAACCACACCGACATACAGGAAGCAACAGAGGTGAGGTTTCTGCTCTTCACCCAACTATTATCACAAATTTATCTCACACATCGAGTCATGTGAATAATCAGTCAGCCTACAACAGCTGTGCAGTCATGTGTGCGTCATGACTGAGCAACAACAGAGCTGGGTTTGGTCTTGTGATGCAGGTTTAGACTAGCAGTGAACCTCTGGCACATCAAATGTTGATTTCATGCATGTTAAGGCGATTAAAGGAATTCACAACACTGAGGCATGACAGGGAGGCCACACGTCGTGTGACATTTTATACAATTCCCTCTTTTTCCTCGTTTTTCCTACCTGATGGCTACTTGTCTGGTGAGGGTTTTGTGCTGTTGCTGGATCTCGAGCTGGGCCGCATCCAGGCTCAAGGCTTTCCTGGTCTCTGCTTTCTTGAGGCTGCCATTGCTTAAGCTGCTCCTGCTCTTCTTGACTTTTTCTGGTGGCCCGCCACCACTGCTCTCTACTGGGTAGCTGCTGAACACAGAGAAATAACAAACCATAATTAATTGCAATTTCACCACTTGGTGAACATTGAACTTACAAAAACTTACGACCAGAAAACCTGGAAACACAATGAAACTCAACCGTATATTGAAATGAATACAATACCTGACCTGGCTAATGAAAGTAGGAAACAAACAGTCATCATCACGCAAATCCTTAAACATCTAAGTCTCAAGGAACAATCACATAACACCATACATCAGACCTCAAAAAGAAAATGTAATGACAAGACTGACAATAAACAGACAAATGGGCTTATCTTTATGATGTGCTGGGAAGCGTTTCCATTTCAGAGTTTTACTGATATGTTGCATCAATGCTCTGGCTATGGCTGAGCAATCAAATCTACAGGTTGTTTTACAAGTGAACTGACGTAGACTCATGCTCTAAATCTGACAAGCCTGTACAAATACACCATTTCCATAAAGCTCAGGTGAACAACTGTCCTATAAAAACAAGGTTGCATGATTTACAACAGACAGTTGGTGGTGGCTGTGGCTCAGAGGTTAGAGCTTTTAATCAAAAAAAAAAAAAAAAAACAATCCAAAGGGTTGTTAATCTGATTCCCAGCTCCAAGTGTCCTTGGGAATGAGCAATGTATTGAACCATGTGAATGTGAGTGATTCCAAAGACCAGAGAAGTGTTGGATATAAATGCAGTCGATTTACCAATGTGCTTATTAAATACACTGCTTTGTCCTTGACCAGGGTTAAAAAAGCCACAAAGTCATTAAAAACCTACGTCAGCCACACCGCCACAACTCTAAACCTGTCACTTATGTTAGAAAGGACGACACAGGACGTAGAACTTAACTCACAGTCAGAGACGACATAAGACCAGCCGACTTTTTGAGTAAAGCCACTTTGAAAAAGTCAAAAAAATAAACATTAACTAACAAACTATATATATATATATATATATATATATATATAAAAATATCTCCTTACCTGGAAAATTTAAAGCGTTTTGATGAACGAAAACTCATATACCTACTGACAGTAGGCATTTCCTCTCCTTATAGAAAAAAACCCCTCAAATATTTGTTTCAAAATGAGCAAAATGGCTTCTTGCCATTAAAGCTGAGAAGTTAAAATAAAGTAAAAAAAAAAACAACTAAATTAAAATAGACCTCTAATTGTGTGGTCCAGGATGAATCTTTGTCTTAGTTTAAAAATCAGTCCTTCATAACATCCTGCCAGAAAAAAAAAAACTGTTGCTCTGTTGCAGTATGAATGTGCTGGTGAAGAGGAAGCCACTTTGTGTTGAGAATGGTGTGACACTCCGTAGTGAGTGACGTCAAACCCAACCACTCCCCCAGAGCCAAACAAGCATGAAACAAACACACACACACACACACACACACACACACAGTCAGTCAGCACAAGGCAATTCAAGTACAGACATGTGTTTGAAAACAAGGCTTGTCTCAAAAAAAAATATTCCACTGCCAAAGATTATCTAATATCAAAATCGAGTCTTGTTAGGATTTGTTGTTGGTGTAGCAAAGCAGAATAAAAGACTTTAAAACAAGTCTGCGTGAGAGAGAAAGTAAAATGCTAGTGAAGTGTACAGACTGGCTCATCTAGCCTGATGTAGGAGTGGTGCATAAGCGTTTAAGGTTATGAATCTAACCAAGGAAATAAAAAGTCGACTCAACACAACTTTTAAAGTCTTCCTTTAACTACGCTTATAAAAGGAAGTCAGAGGTTTGATATTAAAATGAAAAGTGAAATACTTGTACAAAGGATGTTACACCACTTAGCCTGAGATAAGACTGTATCAAAAGATTAAAATGTTGATGAAGGAAACTGCTATTTTCCATTAGTCAGTAAACACCTACCCTATGCCCTATGTTTTCTTGTCATGTGAGTAATTGGGGTAAAGGTCAAAATGAAAGTAAAACATGAAATGTGGCTCAAGCCAGATGCTCCCCTGTAATTATTGACTTGAATGACTAATGACAGTGACCAGCAACACTTAAAGTAATCTCAGCACTAAAAGCATTCAAGAAACGTTTCCTTGTTTGCATAGTTATTTACATTGTCAGTAAAGCTTGTAATTTTCTCTACTCTAATAACTTGAGCAGGTAACAGAACCATAAAATGTCCTACAATATATTTTTTAAATGTCAATGCTTATAAATAACGAACAGCTAGTTAACTTGGTGGCCAATGAAGCTGGTGTTTACATTAAGGCGACATACTGCGAACAATTTCCTTGCTGAGTCACTGGCCATGTGCTTACCTGACTTTCCCAAGGCAGGGCGGTTAAATCAGACAAGCAATATAAGCTCTATTGAAAGGCCAAGTACTGTTTGCATTTCCCAACAACTTCCCATCTTTGCAGGGGACTAACTGTAACCATTAACATGACCACTGACGCTGCTTCCTGAAACACCAACAGCCCTCAGTTCTTTCAATCGCACGCGTTTAGAGTTTACAAGAGGACTTGATTGCAATTGTCCTGTAGATGCTAAAAGTTGAGAAAAACTGAATTCCCAATATTGTCACTGTAAAGCCTCTTAATCATACTGACAACAGACCTCCAGATAATTATTATCTGTACCCTATAATAAGTCTCTTCACCTCGTCTGACAGTCAGCCACCAAATTCTACTTTGCATCTTGTTTGTTGTAGAAGTACAAGGAAATACCATTATTGTTATTATACTGGTAAATTCAAATTATGGACACAGAAAATATACATAAAAATCACAAGATTATGAAGATAGTCTCAATCTAGTAAAATGAGTCAGCCAAACAGGATCTAAACATGTTCAAGGCCATAACCATAACATGTGACAGAACAAGTGGTGTGACAATTACCAAACTCAGGGATGGGTGGGTGGGGGGCTCTCAGACATGACCTACATACTGAATAAAAACAATGGTTATAGATCAGTTTCAACTTTTTAAAGCTAGAGACCTCCTACCTGGAGTGGGTGTGTAATGGTTAAGACAGAATCCTTGAACTCTTACCTACTTCCTTATTGTATCATTATGTAATATAGTCTGACAAAAGGCAACGCCAGTTTAGTTTAGCACCATGCCTAAAATTTCAAGACGAGCATAAGATGTGCTTTAAAATTGATGCGCACAAGGTTAGAGGGGTATAATTATCTAGACTCACTCCAAAGTACATTTTGTCTCAGTGGAGAGAAGTTACAGCACTCAAAACAAACTCACATGATCACAAGTCTGTGAAATAGAGATTACTCACAGACACATTACAGTTTGAGTATGATCCCCATGTTTCTCTGCCTTTAACACTAGAATTAGTTTAGGAGACGAAAAATTACGTCAGTCTCAATGCTCAGTAGCTGAGATCTGTGGTCACCGCCATGCCAATGTGAGTTCGCTATATTTACAAAGGATCTATTGAGTAAAACAATTTATCTCAAATTATTCAGGGAAATTAACTCGATTATGAAAGAGTTATATATTTTAAAAAGTTATATATTTTTGCACAGATGAGACCAGTGGCCCCGTGATTGAAGTCAGACAAAAATGTTTTAAAACTCAAAAATCTTTCCCTCAGGTCAGCGGAAAAAAAGTCTTAGATTTAAAATAAAGAGAAAATCTCTCTAAACCATTACCTTAGATTTCTTCAGTGTTAATGAACACAGTCGTGCGTTATTTGAGACATGAAAAGAGAGAGCTCAGATCAGAATGGAGATACATTTGACTTACCTTACCTGATCCGAGTGCCGACACTCGGCCACAGCACTGTGTTGCTTCAACAAGCCTTTCCCTCTCTCCATGATCAACAAAACTTTCGCTTTGCACCCACAATCCCTGAAAGCTTAGAGCCACAACTGTTCGTGGCAGTAGTATGACAGAGTATGGCAGCAAAAAGTATCTTGCTGCACTCTTGCCCTACAGACCTTGAGTTTTAACAACCAAATTGACAAGGTGTAAAGGTCTGTTTTACTGCAATGCTTTAAAACAGCAAAGAGCACAACGCAAGTACAAAACCAGAGCCACAAATACACAGCAGGGAAGGGAACGAGTAAGAGCAAAAGTGAAAAGAAAACAGAAAAACTCCCAAAATGCCTTGCTAGGCTTTGTCCTTTCTGTGGCAGTCTGATAATGCGTTGTCGTGGAAACAGTTAACAGTAGAAAGTAGATGGTGGAAGTGCCAGGGGTGAAAGAAACCCTGCCAGGTTATTCTCAGCTAAGAAAGCCTAACTGCGGCATTGAATGGCCTGTTCTCAATAACAACAAGAGGACGGCTTTAAAAGCAGCCAGAATAATGTGCATGACAATAGTTGGCTCGGCCTTTGTTGAGGATGTAAATAGACAGCGACACACAAAGAAATGTGTGCTCAACTAAAGAGAAAGAAAAGAAGCAATTTCTGTAGCTATGACACAACCATCCGGGAATTTCAAAGATAGTCTAAGTGTACATGTGACAAGTCCTAATTTAACCACCACACATCACCTTCCCTCTCCTGTCCACCCACTACATATGCTGTTTTCGGTGTTAACCTTGTGGCATCGAGCTTGAGGATGAACATGGTGGGAATGTTGCTAAAATCAAAACATCACATTTGATCCTCTCTAGAGACACGTGGCCTCTCGGTGTCCTTGCCTGACAGTGGAACTTTTCTGTATTAGGACATAATATAAAGAGTTATCCATTGATCAAAGGTTCAATAGTGTAATGGGCCTTTGCTGTATGTTTTAATCCCACTATTCCAGATTCAGACTCAAGATACTCAAGATTACACAAGGTTACTTCCTAAATCCTTGCCTTTTTTTAATTACCCTGTTAGATTTGACTGAATATAATGTAAACATAGAGTATTTATGTATCATAATGCTGCCAAGTGGACAAAAGGGGACAATTAGCTCATACAATGAAGTCAACATTACATACTATATCAACTTTTCCATGACTGTAACTGTAACTTGCTTGTCTCACTCCTTTTATCTCCTGATAAGACTTGCACAATGCTTGTGTGAGGGCCCTTCGACAGCCATGTTCATTTTATATCAAGAAAGATCAGAGTGCACTGATGCTTGAACTAATCTATCAGCAGTTGATAGATTAGTATTGACAATAAAAAAATTTATTACAATTTCAATGAATAGTACCATGAACTGAATTGAATTTCTGCAGTTGATTACACTGGTTCTAGTTTAAAGAAACTTAATTTCACAAATAATAATGCATGTGCACTAAGTAGACGCGGACACTTTTATGAACTGGGCAGAAAATGCCTATTTGTACTCGATGATAACTCTAAATATAAAAATAAATTTTAAAATCAGAAGCAACTTAAAATGTTCACCAAGTTTATACATGACTGAATGTTTAAATTTTATAGAAACTAAAACTAAACAGGACATTCCAGCTAGAAGAAGCACTCCTGAGGGTTAAAGAGTAACGATGCTTTCATTTGTTGTTTTGAGACAAGACAGATGATCCCAGGACTCCTGCAGACGTCAGCTGGTCTGCTGCACTAGCGCCTCAAGACAAACGGCTTATGTATAGAATGCTTATGTCAAAGTTTTCCCTCAGAGCCAAAGCAACTGCAGTGACAACTTGAGCCCCAGGTTTACATGTGAGCTGATGACATTTTTTACATGCATGAAATTGCTCTAACATCAGCTGAGAACAGGCAGAGCCAGATAGTGTGAGAGCACCATCTCCTGGAGAGCCATAGATGATTTCTGTCACGTGAACTGCTGATTCCCTATCATCCAATCAAAAAATATTCATTCTAAAACAAGACGAGACAAATACACTGTTGCAGCTCTACTTTATTGAGCCAAATGGGAAATCTCAACACATATATGTTGTTTGTGGGCTTCAATAGAGCAGTCACCACTGGCAGAGAGAAGAGCCAGAGGTCATGGCAAAATAATATACAGTCTGTGGAGCCATGCCAGGGCTCGGTCTGCAGGAAAACTGTAAGTGTGTATGTGTGCCAAGTGGAACAGAGAGTGTGTCTGTCTGCATGTGTAACAGAATCAGTATACGTATGTGTGTGGGTGGAGGTCATGCGGCCCTGTGCACACAACACATCCCTCCACTTCCTCTTTGATAGCTGGGCACAGGGACAGAAAGGGTCTTTCTTTAAGGCGAGGACTCGTAGCAGCCAGGGGAGGTGGTGTAGTGTGGTGGTGGCTGAAAAATCCCACCTGACTTTAAAACAATCAAATCTAAAGTAGACCACTCTTGGATATACAGGATTCAGATTTATTCTTCAGAGCAGCAGGTTGTCTAGATGAAGGCTCCTATCTTATAGTTCTAAAAAACATGCATGTTGTAGTTTACAGCTAAAAACTCAACCTTAGAAATCTTAAATGTGATTCAAAAATATTTTCATCTATGTGTCTCAACTCAATTAACTGAGTTATTCAGATGTCACACGTCTGTATAAGTGAGGCGTTGCTGCTTCTTTCACTTTTTTCAGCAAGTAAAGTGTTGTTTTTTTTTTTGTTTGTTTGTTTTAAATCCACCATGTACATTCTTCATGTGGAAAAATGTGGCTAATGCAATGGATGGATGGCAGAAATAAACTGTAGTGCTGTGGTACAAGAAAAACTCTCCTGAGAGTAAACACTTTCTGAGAAGAGTAGCGATGCATTTCTTTATTGTTGCTATTTTTCCTACACATAACCCAGCCTGCAATCAGCATCTTACCTTGACACAGTGATGCTAAAGTACTGTTCCCACTTTCCCATGAACTAAATTTATCTCAAAATCAGAATCACTGTTAAGGAAGAGCTGACTTGCAAAGTATTTTGTGGCCAGCGCAGCAACATTCTCTCTAAGGCTTTACACAAAACGTTATCCTATTGCTCAAAAGGCAGGCGGAAGCCATACAAGCCTTTACTGACACTTGGATAAGCTTGCATAAAGTAATGACCTATGCCAACTACTGGAATTCACCAGGCCATTGTGAGAACCAAAAGGTTAAACAGCAATGAACATACAGCCTTATTCTTCTGCCCTCATCTCAAATGAGGGCTGAGGAGTGGTCATTAGCACTAGCCTGAGAGAGGCAACAGATATGTTCAACCATGGCCAGCTGGTTAGTATGCAACCCTTCATTTAGCAATAAATGGTCCTGCAGATGTGGTTTACATCTTCCAACTCGGGCTTTCCCTCTGCGCCTGCAGCACATCTCATAATTTAAGCCTACGTGGTGCACACTGCCCACAGCAGCAAGGAAGCTCTGTCCTGGGAGCATCTTCTTGGAGCCAACAGGACGCCTGCAAAGCTGCCACACCCAGCCTATTCTAGGCTCCTCCATCTCAGTAAGCTTTACAGCTATACCAAGTTCTTTCCTATTTAAACAAGGCAATTCATAGTTTTCTTACTGTGTGCCCTGCAAACATGTACGCTGAGCAAATTACAATGAGTTGGTAGACTGGTGTTCAGTGTCAGAATCAAATTTACTAACATCAACTACAACACATCTATTCCATTTAATTGCCATCTTTGCCTTCATTAAGAACCTTATCTTGCTGAGAGCCAACACTGCCATGACACTGTACTGTTGTACGTGGGGTGATTATCTGTTTCCACAACATCGACACACAGCCATAGCTGTGCTGATAACCAGCAGGTTACATCTGATTGGCAGGGTGCTTGTACTTCTGAAAATGGCCATCTATGGGGAGGAAAGTGAGAGGCAAAACTCACAGGACTGGCAGTACTGACAGTGAGATACATGGAGCCTTTATATAACACCATGTACCACTTGTGGTCGCCTCACAGGAGCTAAAAATAGTTTTTTCTGAGAAAGCATCAGACTTTCTTGTCCCATGTTTGACAAGTGTGTGTGTGTGTGTGTGTGTGTGTGTCTCACGGGGGATAGAAAATCACAACATACACATGAATATATAAAAGGGTGAGTGTGAATGTCTATGGGCATATATGCTGTAAGCCAGACTGGTCTCCTCTACATCAACAAGACTGCATCATCATTACCATGACGGAGATGTTGACAAATAGACCAACATAGGACAAGTCATGAGGCAAGAGGCAAGATTAAGAACCAACGAGATTTGGACTAGCCTTCTGTAATGCAACTCTTCCTGGTGTAAATCTGTTTATATACACTACCTGAAATGGATTAGCCAGCCACTACACATAAACAACTCACTAATGATGAGTCAGTCATTGTGTTCTTGGAAATGACTTGAACGACACAGAAACAGATGAAACCCCCGAGCTTATGCCTGTGTAAAAATGGAAAAACCCCAAACATCAAAGAACGGGATATACTGACTAAACAATTTTCATCCATGAAAATATTTTTTCACATAAAGGTTTTGCTGCCGTTTACGCACAGGTTATCCAAGTCTGTCTTTAAACCATCAAGGGTGTCACCACAAGTCTCAATGCCTATGCTAACGATGCACAGACGAAAATGTAAATGTATTCCTGACTAATTCAAAATGTCCTAACCTACACATGTATTACCAAGATTCTCCGTGCATATTTATGGAGAAGCTAACAAGGACTTTTTATCGTTTAATTTAAATGTCAACGAGTATACTGATTGTGTCACGATAACATTAGCTAATGCTAAAGTTGATTTAAGGGGCTAAAACCAACGTCTTCATCCCGGAGGATGGCTAGTCTGTTAGCATTAGCTACTCGCTA
This sequence comes from Polydactylus sextarius, assembly GCA_016801845.1. Classification (NCBI taxonomy): domain Eukaryota; kingdom Metazoa; phylum Chordata; class Actinopteri; family Polynemidae; genus Polydactylus; species Polydactylus sextarius. The sequence goes on from CM028910.1 coordinate 17,994,960, forward strand.
GTTAAATTAAAAAAAAAAATACTCTTCTCGCACGTTCATTTCTGTAAAAGATCAGAACATAAACAACATGGTTTAACTTGTCCTGTCTTAAATAATACAGTAATATAAAGACATCACAATCCAGTTTTATCTGACAGGCTTCTGTCGGTAAGAAAAGCTAACCGTTAGCTTTCACCCTGTTGATGATGCTCGCCGGCAGATAGCGGTTCAGCTATCCACATTCATTTCGCTCACCTCTCTTTCATGAAGTGCTTTATTCTGACAATGGCCTTCTCGTCGAACCTCCTGAGGAAGGTTTTTAACCTCTCTCTCTTGTTTTCAAGCATTCTTTCCTCAGCCAGTGGTGGTCGGTTCGTGTTGAAACGACGCTCCACGCCAGACTCCACCGTGCTTGTTTTGGCTTCAATTTTTTTTTCTTCTCACTTCGTCCACGGCTGATTAAGATAATGAGCTTAAATCGGACCAAGTCAGCCGACCAATCAGCGCCGAGCGAACGCAGTCATGTCAGTCGCGTTCACCAATCAGAACAAGGTAGTTGGTCTGCGCTGGCCGCCCATTACCTAATATGGTAGTAGGGCTGTCACTTTCTTGAAAGCAATGAAATGTATGACCTGTGGTGTTTTATTTCAAGTGTAGACTTAATAATCAATAACGGACCAGCCATTTTCACGATTTCACGTGTCAACAACATGCGGAATAAACAGTGGAATCGAACAGCAACGTGTTGTTTCCCTCATCACACCATATTTAATGTAACAAAGGAGATAACTGTTCAACAGACCAGGGTGGGGCAGTAGCAACAGTTTTACATGCTGCTATTTATCAGCTTAAGGTACACTAATTTTACATTTAAATTCTTTTTTTTTTTCTTTTTTTTTTTTTTTTTTTTTTAAAAACACAATAAATAATGGTATTGTCTGATTAACTATAAAGGTTTACAGCACTTGTTAAACAATGAAATTCCCTATAAGAAATAGGGATTTTATTGAGAAAGGAAACAAATGAACACACAATCTTATGAAGGGAAGTTGTGGTCAGTGTTTCAGAAGGCAAGTCACAGGCTTGGTTGGTGGCTTTTATCCTACTATCACAGTATGAATGACTTCATTTTAGCTCATCATTGTGAACGGAGCTAATTAAGGACTGTGTCACGCACCCCTACCCCCACTGGAATAAAAGGCGACAACAAATGGTCAGACACCAACTGTATCCACCATCATAAGGTCAAAGTTTAAACCGTTTGTGAAGTCACAAGTCACGCTGGATGACTTGCTTGTGTCTTCTGATTTCCTCCTGTGTCTATGTATGTTTATCAGAATATGCTTTACAGCTTTCTTTAGTTCACCCTGAACCTTGAACACATATTTCCTGATAAGATTTTACAAGGTATACACACAGGTATATGATGATTTCTGAGAAACAAATGAAATAATAAATAATTTTTACTTTGACAATTCATTCTGTGTTTTTAACAGTGATATTTTAAGTGTAATATTAAAATATTAATACCATTTTGTAATGCTGTAATGTCCGCATTACACCATGTAATGTCCGCATGTGATAATATGACAAATCGACAAAGACCAACTTTATCACCAGTAAAGTGTTTTGCCACTCTATTGTCAAAGACCTTAAACACATTTAGAAAATAAAACTAATCATTAGCAACTGTTTAGAGAAATGGTCATAAATCTGGAACTGACAAGCTTTTTTTTCTTCACCAGGCAGCTCAGGCGCCACCATGCCACCGGGAACAGAAGAGGCAGTGTTTTGCCACATGACACAGCGAACACACCACCCTCGCACAATCTGTCCTACACCAGCCAGCCCTCAGTCTTCCCTTACGTCTCCTGTGCCAGGAAACAAGCAGACAGTTAGGAGGAAATCACACTTTCTAAGGAAGTGTGTGATGCAATGAGAGGGTGTAGATGCTATGTAGGCAAGAACAGGCATTTCTGTGTTGATTCATCAGAAAGAAAGACAGATTATCAATTGGGTAAAACGGGAAACCATACAAGGACCTAGGACTCACAAAAGCCTTAGATGCATGTTGAAAGTGGTTTGAGTTGGTTTGATTCATCCCAGAGTTGTGATTACAAAACAAGTACAATATAATACCTATCAGACCTTGAAGTCCTGCCTTGAAGAATGATGTGTTGTGTGAGGGTTACCAGTGTTTTTATTGGAAGTAAGAATAAGAATAATATCAACTTTACCCACATAACATTTTTCAAAAAAGTTAGAAAGTGCTTCATATTAAATAATGAATGCATAAAAGTGAGCAAAATGAAAAAAAAATATCAGGAATCAACAACAGTCTTATGAATAATCCAACCTATACACGTAGGCAGTGTCTATGACCAATCGATCTACATCTAGGAATCTATTTCTATCTATATCCTTCAGAAAAGCTGCTGACAATATTATTTTTGGAAATGTAACGCATTATGAGACAGACCTTTTCAGTAAGTGGTTGGTCATCATGTTTTCCTCCTCATGTTTTAGAGAAACGTTTAAGACCCTGAACCATTCAGTAAATTATAAAGACAAGAACTCACTCAGACGAATCTTGTATCCGTAGGCCATACCTTAACATTACTTACAGCTGTCTTGTGTGAGAGTTGAAGTGTATGAATTGTAATAGAGAGGAGCATTATATAAAACAATTTATTTAAAAACTGTTTAAACTGTGAATTGACAATGCAGATGACTTGTTGAGTAAAAATTATATTTCTAAATTCCAAAGAAACCCCAAACAAATAAGAAAATAGAATAAAAGAAATATTTTTGTACTCTACAAAAAATGCTTGTTATTCCTATAAGACCACATGTTTTGCCAATATTGACAGTCTGAGTCATGAATCCTGTATTTATCACCTTTGACTTGGTCAATATTTGTAAGTGACTTCAGTGGCCTTGAAAAAAACAATAATAAAGAGAACACACCATCTGTCATAGCCAATGAATGGAGAGACACATGACAGGGAAGAATATTTCAAATATTGTTTGATTTTTCACAGTTTTTATTGGCTGTCATCGCTTCATCTTTTTCTGTCTCTAACAGACTTTCATAGTGGAGTCACAGAGGTTTGGCTGGCCGTTGTGGTTATGAATCCTGCATGTTTCCTTATTGTTTGCATGTTAGGTTGATGAACTGTTTAAAAGTTTCAGTTTCACATCTATTAGTTCCAATAACTGTAGCTACACATACATCACATTTAATCAGTAAGAGGAAGGATTTTGTTTTTATTTTATTTTATTTTTTAATAGAGTATAAAAGTAGGTAAGAGTATAAAATTTCAAATATTTTGCAAAATGCAAAAAGCTGTTGTCTCACTTCCAGAAACAACTGTGAACTAAATCAACTTTTGTTCCTTTACAAGCCCTTGAACAATGAACAGCCTTATGATAAGGTCACGGTGGGTGTGTGTCCTTCAGAACTGGGAACATCCACTTTGCAAAAGAAACAACAGTAATGAAGCCCCTCTCCTGTTCAACAAAACAAATATTTGTTTATTTGTATTGTCAGTAAAACATCTGTAAAAACAGAGCTGGCCTGTAATCTGTGACATTGCATAACTCAGACAAAGGTTGTCACGTACGTTTCTGTAAGTAAAGAAAGGAATGTGTTCTAAGTTTAGAGGACTGTCTATTATCTGTTGCAAAAGGAAAGTTTTGTCAGTGAGATCCTTATTATCAGCTGCTGGTATGAACACTCTGACCTTGGGAGACTAACAACACCTTGGCCTGGAAAAGACAGCTATGACGCAGAGTCAGCTGCATCTACGCACATTACAGCACAGGTGTATAAAAATGCTTATGAAGAAAAATAAAGAAGGGCACCACGGGCTGCGCACCTACTACACAATAATAGACTGAATCAAAGCAATGTTATGGTAGCATACCGTACACCTTTATCTTTAGGATGTGAATGTGATCACCATTCAAATAGAATAGTTTTTTATCCTCAGTCATTTTAATCAGATAGCTGTTTGAGAATCTCAAACCCTCTTTCAGCACGACCACACACTATACATCCAGTTTGGAAAGAATCTTTGTCCGAGGGGAATTACTACGGAATCACAGTACTGGTGACACATCCTCAGCTGGCAAATTTAAATGTGATTTTTGTGGAATTTCACATCTGAAATAGAGATAGATAGCTTTTTGTGTCCATGAAAACTTCCTACATTTACACGAGTAATGCATCACACGGGTTAAAGTGAGACAAACAAGAATTATCAAGGGCAGGTCAAGACCGTGGCAGAACTAAGTGGGGATATGTTAACTGAGTCATGGCTTTTCAGGACTTTCCAGTCACATGTACACACATTTTAATGGTGTAAGGTAGGAAACTGATATTTAAAACCAATGATTACTCAATTAAACTGTCATCATCAGTGTATCTGTATACTCTGTGGGGTCAAAAAGGTCAGTGCATCACCAAGGATTCACCCTGGCAACAGACAACTGAATTCAATGTGGCCAGCAAAGGTTTTGGGGGGGCACCTATTCCCTATCCACTGATATCATCTTACCTGGAACACTGGGGCATTGTCTGTGGCCATCTGTAACTGTCCCACTTTAGAAGTCATTTTGCAGCTATGCTTGGCATTTTCACACTTCAGAGGAATGTTCACCCATTCACGGTCACATATGTGCAACATGTCTCACCGCCAGACTGATATAGGGGATTAAATTCTTAACCGTGTCATGTTTATGAAGCAACCTTTACCTGATGTGTTTTGTTTGTGTTCTTTTTTGCATGAGCTGCTAGAGTCTCAGGTGTATTGCATACAATCCTCAACTCAAAGAGTATTGGGTTTCCACCTGGTAAGGCCTGGCTGGCCTCTTTCAGATATTGTTACCAGGCTACTCTCATCACTAATTCATCTGTCCTCTTCACCACAAAGCTCTGGGTGGCTGGTTCATTGGCTAACTAGGGGGAAGAACAGTGTTTCTCTCTCTGCCAGAACAGTGCAGGACCAGGGCTCCCGGAGGACAACCACACCTGAGCTGGAGCCAATGCAGAACGGGGAGGCTATGAGCCCGCAGGACTCCAAGGCAGCAGGGGCTGAAGCCATGGAGGAGCAAAAGGCCCATAGCCACAGCCAGAGTGAGGGTTCTGTTGAGCCCACAGCGCCACCGCTTCCCCCTCCCTCACCACCGCCACCGGGGCCGCCAGAATACCCGAGACCACGGCTCATCTTCCACACCCAGCTGGCGCATGGGAGTCCCACAGGCCGCATCCATGGATTCACCAATGTCAAGGAGCTGTATGCCAAGATCGCAGAAGTGTTCAACATCTCTCCGTCAGAGGTACAAAAACCCCAAAATGTAATCAGTCCAAAGCTACTTCTTCTTCTCTACTACTCTGCTATTTCTGGATTTTTATCTGTGATCTATGATCAAGATTCTAAAAAAATGGTTTCATTGTCTTCTTGCATTTCTGGCCTGGCTGGCCAGTTGTTACTTGGTGTTAGGTTTCCATTGTAGGCTTTTTCCATGATGCACTATTGAAGATCATTTGTCCTCACTACTGTTTACCAGACTTTGTTTTTTTAACTTTATTGATCCTGGTCAAGGCACAGATGAGTACAACTAGATAATATACTGTAGTCAGTAAACATCACATACTGTATGACGCAACAAGTTATAAAACTTGTTATTCAAATAACAACAAAAAAGGTGAGAGAGCAGTCAATGCAAAGATCCTCAAAACAACTTTTCTGAACAATTACATATAAATATCATACTTATTTTGCCCGATTTATTAGAAATACTCTTAAGACAGATGGTCATTAACGTTTAGTTCAGCAGTGCTTCATTTCAGCTCATGCATGAAGGAGATTATATGGTCAAATAAAAGGGGCATTCTGGGGATTTAGTGTCATCTCTACAGAAGCTGTGGTTTAGTACAGTATAATATGTAAGTTAACCCCTAACAATTCTGGGTCCCACATTTTTCATAATACAAACATTACAAGTGCCCCGTTCTGCCTTCTTAACCTTTGCTTCCTTCATGTGTTGTAGCACAGGCTCTATGATGTATAAACGTCAATGCGGATATCACAGAAAAACCTGATCAGATAAGTAGTTGACTTTCATATAGAATAGCTGGTGGTTGAGGTCAGCGTATAATAATGAATCAATGCGCAGAATAAAATTGAGAGTTGAGGAAAGACTGTAGTAAAGTCAGAAAAAGTCTTTTGTTAGCAGAATCACTGTTAAAGCAAACATAAAACAAACATCTCTAAGCAAATTCACAACCAAGATTGCTGCAAGTTACATTGTTTTTAAATTTTCATTAAAAAATCTGGTGGTTATGTGTAGTTCCTATATATCAATATTGTAAAAATACAAAGAGAAAGCAAAATTAATTGCTACTACTTTATCATATTCAAAAAAAAAAATGGCCTCATTTAATACTTATCAGTGGCATTATGAAGGTCACCATGAAGGCTTGTCCTCTCTGTATTACTACGTGCTAGACATAAATGACTAGAGAAGTGATATAATGAGCGTACATTCCATGGCAACCAGCCTTGACGATCTTATCAGGCAACCACTGCCATTCATCAAGTCTTCTGATCTCACCGTGTTTCCTTGTGTTATGCAAATGCCCATTAGCAAATTCTAAATGCTAAATATCCACTTTATGGAATAAACTGTCAGGTGATCTTCATAAAAACAAGATATTACAAGTCATTAAACAAATGACTTGAGTGGGTCAGGAGGTAAAGTGGGTTGTCCACAAATTAAAAGGTTGATTTGATTTGATTTCCAGCTCTGACAGTCTGTAGTTGAGATGTACTGAACCCCAAATAAAGAATAAAAAGATAAGATAACAGCTGGATAGATTACTATGAGCCATGAGCCCTCAAAATGTCAGTACTGTTAAAAAGTTTGTGTTGTAAAAGTCTGTATCCCATAGTGAAAATGACAATAATTTTTTAAAGAATTGCCAGTCATGGGGTTTACTGGTCTTGCATAAGAAATCACATTACAGTAAATGGTTTTGTTTTAAAATCAGATATTATTTTGTTATTGGTATATCTTCCTGACCTTGACTTGCAGACAGACTAGATACCAGTTCTCTTAGATAATGAGAGATACAGCAGTTTCCTTGACCTCCTGTGGACTGACAGGAGCAACATAAAGGTATAGTACTGCTACATGACACAGAAGACCTTGGACTGCTGTCTTACCAAGAAAATAGCTATGAGTTATATCTAACAGGAATTTCTCCAAGTAAGATAATAGTTCACTAAGGTTATCTTGAATTTCCGTTATGGATTAAAAAGTTAAACTTTAGCTTTGGCTTCAGTTTTCAGAGACATGGGAGATTCAACAAAAACAAAAACTATTTTATACACTAATCCTCATCCTAAACCATATAAGACTTATAAGACTTAGGGGGGTGCGGACTGGGAAGTTCACTTTTTCAAACCAAGAAGACTATGAAAAGACAGTGAGCAGCAATGTTTCACAGGTTCAACCCTAAAATGTTATATGAGCAAATACTGTTATTTATGACACATTTACTAAAATACATGGCATAAATTATGTCCTGTTCCTGTGTTTTTATTCAGATCTATGACTTAAGGACACTTGACACTTTTTTTAGTGTTAGGTGCTTTAGATTATATGGGAGAGTGTTTAACTGTTACAGGGATCACACAACGACTGCTCAGAACAAAATGGCCACAATAGCACAAATTGTTTGGTTCTACTGCCCTCTAGTGTTAAATCTCTGTACAGCCGATCAAATGAAATCTGATGGGCTCCATTTGCTTTGCAATAAAACAGAAGGAAGAAAACTAAACACAGGGGTAAAGCTGCAAGATCAGAGCTGAAACAATTGGCCTCGCTCTCATTTGGTCTGTTTAATCATCTTTAATAGCATGAATTGAAAATGGATGAGGCATTACTGTTATCCTCCAAAGCACTAAAGTACTGCCCTTGAGATTAACTCTTGTAATTAATAATTGCTGGTGAATATTACCAGTGGGGATCCTTCAAAGCTGTACAATCTGCCAAATTATGGCCAAGTTGGCCTTTTGTGCCATTTCCACAGAGTCATGAGTTCCATTTACACCAACATTTTAGAACTACTTTTGTCTGCTTTAGTTACAACTAATGTCGTCTCACTTAAATCTGTGCATCCGTGGTTTTGTTTTCATAATGCTTTCATCTGTTTCTGCTCTTACATTTAAATACATACGTGTAAGAATATGCATTGCATTCATAGACCTGTGAAATATAAAAGATAAAAAAAGTCACACAAAGCTGATAATCTTTTCGTTATGTAAGTTATAGAGACGCATTAATTCAACCTTGTAGGTATCTTTGAAATCATATTATCTTATATAGTGGGGTGTTGAAGGTGTTTTTCTTTTGCATAGTTGATAATGATAATTCACTTTTTATCTCTATTTCCTCACCTCAGATTTTGTTCTGCACCCTCAACTCTCATAAAGTCGACATGCAGAAACTATTGGGTGGACAGATTGGACTGGAAGACTTCATCTTTGCTCACGTCAGAGGAGAAACCAAGGAGGTGGAAGTAACAAAGACAGAGGATGCATTAGGCCTCACCATCACAGACAATGGAGCTGGATATGCTTTCATTAAGGTGAATGAATTGTAGAACACAACAGGCTAAAATATCATTAAGAGAACTGAGCTGATAAAATTGTATTCTTTTTCCAGAGGATAAAAGAAGGCAGCACTATAGACCGGCTGAAGACTGTATGCATTGGTGACCACATTGAGGCCATCAATGACCAGAGCATTGTAGGATGTCGACACTATGAGGTGGCTAAGATGTTAAAAGAGCAACCAAGAGGCACGCCCTTTACTCTCCGTCTGGTTGGACCAAAAAAGGCCTTTGGTGAGTAAAACTGTTTGTTTCTTGTCTGTGTCTGTTGAGCACAGATATGAACTTTGTATCTGTCAAAGCAGCAATTGAGACTCTATCACGGATCCCACTGGACATGGTGGGGTCTGGAATTCACTGACAGTTTTGATGATAAAGGATCAAATCCTTTTTGAATCTTCTAACTTGCTCCTCCTTTACATCCCAAGATATAAATCCATAAATATATGAACAAGCTTGTGAAATAATTTGCTTGAGGAGCAGGGCAAAAGAAACAGTCCTTTTTCTCCTCTCATTGCTGCTCTTAGCTTTCAGCACTCATTGAAAGCAGAACTGTGTGATACTGTGGTTTACAACACTGAAATTTAATATCACAAGCTGCTAAATCTGTCACCAGCACATATTTCTTACAATGACTCTGGCCATGCAAAGTGTGGGACCGATAGCCAATTCTTTCTTATCACTATGTGTCTACAGTTGATAGATTTCAACACTTTGCAGTACTTTTTCACATCTCAGTGGGCCAAAGAAGAAGTTCATTCCTGGTCAGCTGCCAGGGAGATTCGAAAAAATAGCAACAATTATCAGGCCAGCATTATCACAGTAGTTCTCCAGCCAAAATTATCAGTAGATGCTTAAAAGTGGCTCTGCAAGTAGGCTATTGCTCAGATGGATCTAGATTTCGATCCACCAATAGTATAAAACTATATTTGTAGTTTGAGAAGTTGTCTGTAAATCACAGAAATAAAATGAATCTTTGGTTGACAGTAAATTCAGCTCTTGTTTACCAACCCTACCTGTGATGTCACAGAGAAAAAAATATTTAGATTTAGTTTTTTTTGTCAAGTCAACTCTTTCAATTCAGATTCTGAAATAAGTTTTAATTTTCAGCCATTCACAGTCAAAGTTAAAAAGGCTGTGAGGGACTTTTCACCACATTGCCTCTGAGGAGGAACAAAAGATTTTCAAAAAGTGAACACCCCTGTATTTTGATATTTTAAAGCTTTTAGTTTAGAACTTAATTCCAGGCTTATAATATATCATGTGAGGACCCCTTTGCACATAATGCTTTAAATGTTGCAACTACATACATAACCCAAATACAGCACCTACCCATACTTTTAACCTAAATGTAATCCTCTCTTGATGTTAAAAAATTCTCAGTATCATAAGAAGTGGCCCAAATATTCCCACTATGGTCCTCACAAATATAGAACTTGATCACACAGATTTGTTCTATTTGTATACACAGTAAGTCTTGTGTAGCCCGAACTTAAGTGAAAATGGGAAGGTGGCGTCAGTAAAACAGCATGAATAATGTTTAGGCTAATGTGATGAAAAACACACCAATTTACACTGATATAGATTAGATAGCTTGAGAAATATATTTGCCTGAATTACCTAAATACTAGATGGCAAATACTGCAATGCCTCCTCGTAAAGACCAGTTTGTGTTTTTATACAGAGATTTTATTTTTGTACTTTGAACCCATGACCTTTTTTAAGGAACAGTCTGTTTCCAGATGAGGTCATTCTTGCCCTCTTCTACAGAAAGGACATGTTTTACCTGCCAGGGTGCAATAAGTGGCTTATTTATTACTTCTGCTTCAGATCATGGAAAGGAAGGACGACAGTACCCTTTTCTGAGTGGATGTTACAGACTGGCAGGGAGCCCAGCTGTATACAACCTCGCTTATCAGGCAGGAAGCCAAATCCCTGGTCAATGGACTGACTTCCTGTTAATGATCGGCATCATTTTCAGTTGTTCCAGGCTTCACCAGCAAATTGTGCTTGGAACTACCAGTGTTCAAACTAATAGATGTTTACTTAATTGTTTTATTTTCCTAATTATTCCTAATTTCCTAAATTTTTAAGATCAAGAAACAACAATCAAGCTAGATTATATATGATTTGATGGGAAAAGAAATTATCCAAAGAGCTTTTAAATAACTGGTGTGTGTGCAGAAGCGCATGTCATTATCACACTATAGTTGTGTTTTGGAAGTTACACCAATTTGTTAATTGACCTCTGATAGACAGTGTAGTGGCTTTGTCTACTGTTAAACAAGAGTAGCAGTTTAGCGTCTTTAATAAGTGATGAGCAGCAAAGACACACACACACCCTCATTTCCCTTCATAACCCTGGCAATCATAATTTTATGGGTATACACAAGTAAATTAAATCTCTTAATTACTGATATTGCTGAAACACACACATAATGGCCTGCTGCCAAAGTGAAATACGATTTGATGCGATGTGGAAAATGATTTATTACACTAATTAGAATCATGAATGTAGGCCCCTACTGAGCTGGGACTTCATTATGGCCCTAAGTCAGGAATATTAGCCAAAGAGAATACAGAGTGAGGGTAAACCGTATTTGCAAGATACAAGTTGCAACAGAAATTCATTATCTTTGCCTCCAACAACAGCACTACAGTTGCAATTGTGAATGCCACAACATATAGTGAGTATATATTGAAAAACATAGTTCTAGTGATGATTTAACCACTGATTCAATCTGAAAAGACAAATTTCAAATTTTTGTTGAATTAGAAGTGAGGATACACACATACAGTGGTAAAATAGGAGTGGAACCTAGTATGGTGCAATGATACGATAACCCTGAAAGAAATGGAAATGTGTGGTGATGGTGATATTTGTGTGTCACTCTTGAAGCCAAGTGGTGATTTTTAAAAAAAATCTAAAACCATACATGAATCTATTGTGTTTTTTTTTTAGTTTTAGTAAACTGACTTTTAATCTTGTTACACATGATTTATAGTAGAGGCTACTAGGTCTTTCTACTTATTGCAGTTATAAAGGCTGATCCACAGCTGGATCAAACACAAGTTCCTATCAGTAGCTTGGGTGAACGTCCCCATGAAGAACTCAAGCCCTGAACGCTCCCAGACTTATCTGGCATCAGCTGATAAGTCACTGTGTGAGAGGCAGCAAGGGCCCCAAATGGTGTGAACAGGAATGGGGCAGCTTGTATCACCACATTACTTTACCTTCACGACACAAAAATGTGTGACTCTGGGTTACTTACTATAAGTTGACTTACTTTACTTTAACTTTTTTTTTTTTTTACACTGTTCACTTTTTATACAACTAAAGCACTCAAGGGACTCACTGTCTGATATTCACATTGTTCCAGACTCCAGACTGGGTGGACATTTTTACATAATTAATACCTGTTTATTAATTTTTATGTTACTGTTTTATTCCAAAAATTGTATCCCTTTTATACTTCTTGATTTTTCATTGTAATCCCCATATTTTGCAACATAGCACAATGTGAGTGATTTCCTTGGGCAAAGTCTGCAGAAGTTCCAGCTCATGCAAAGTGGTAACCATCAGATATTTGACAATTTGATGCTGGGGCTGCTACAAACTCCCTCTGACTTAAAAAAAATATGATTCAATCTGTGTCAGTGAGTGTGGAGACTGAGACGGGACCCGTGCCCTATCATTACTAGAAATCTGACTATCATGGTTCACTGACTGATTTTATACATATATGGAATTTTGCAGCTGTATGCAGTAGGTCCGTCCTGAGTATCAGTAACACCGCTCATGACCTTTGTTCTCCCACAGGAAAGAGCTAAAGTTCTCTGTGGAGTCAGTGGAGCAGGCTACTGTACAATTCCAGACACAGATGTGCATTTTTGCATTCCCTTGGGTGTGGGTTCAGAATAACTGCATGAGAAACACAATTAAACAACTCAACCTGTTTCTGCATTAGCATTAAAGGTAAAATACAGTTGAGGATGAACTGGCCCAGGGTTGTTGTTAGTTGTACAGGTGATAAAACAAAGCTTTTGACAAATAGAAAATTTGACAGGATGACAGTTAGATGAAAAGTTGGGGAATAAGTGATGACAGTCCACCGAATAATTGTCGTTTCATTCCATGCAAAACCAGAAACATTTATACTCTGACTCAAAAGTCACTGGTGTACTTAAGTCAGTAGGATACACTGTAACCCATGAATGTCTGTGTAAATGGTAATCGAATTCAGTCAATGTAGGGATAGTTCACTGGAAAGGTGCGAACACTGACCACTTCCAGTGAACTCATTCTGGATGAATCGGATCACCAAGTCATAAGTACAAAATTTAATGGAAGTCCATCCTGCAATTGTTTACTAATTTTCCCATAGTGGTGATGTCCAGAAAGGAAATAGATTACAACAGCTGATTTAGCTGAGTAAATTTAACGTAAACACAAACACTGGCAGTGTTTTCATATGTATAAAACAGTGGTTATATACATTGGTTATAGGAACTGTTTAGATTACACTCTTGTGGATTTAATGATAAATGAATAAAATGCCAAAGTAAAAGGAAATATATTTTGGAGAAAAGCACAAGACATGAATCATGGACTTTTAGTTGAATAGTTATTGATTAAGTAACTTGTACTAGTAATTTTAGGTAACACTAACTTCATTTTGTGAGTGAGAGAAACATTCCTGTTTAATTACATTTTACTAGGTATTTTGTTTTCACAGTAAAAATAAAAATCAAGTAAAATAAACATTCTTATTATTTTCAAAATAAAAAATTTCTCAGTAAGAAATTATTCATACTATGTTTACTTAACCTTTTTAGTTCACTTAAGTTTTTCTAACTTCTCTATCTTTAAAAAAATGATTGATAGAAGTCACTGGAGGACTGGTACCACCGGGTCTCTTCTTAATTGACCATCTAGTTAAACTAAGTATTCTTAGTCAGAGACATGCCCAAGTAGCTAATTGTCACTCTGACAGAGCTTCAGAAGTCCTTTGCACAGATGGGAGAATCTACTGAAAGGACAAGCATCTCAGCAGCACTCCAGCAATGAGGCCTTTATGGTAGAGTGGCTATACAAAAGAGCTGGACCTGCACTGTCTCATGTCTTTACTCTGAATAAATATAACACGCACTTCCTTTAAAGGACTCTGAAAGCACCCTTTGGGCAGAACTCCAAACACTATGTCTTGCAAATGCCAGTAACCAGAGTGAACATGATAAGGCTGGAGTTATCTTTCACCTTTCAGCATGACAACGACCCGCAGTGTATGGCTATCATTTGACTGGAGTGTTATTAGGAACAGCCTGTGAATGTCCTTTAATGACTGCTTGTTTTCATTAAATGTTATTGTCCTGTTCATATGTATGTCAGACATGATTGGAATGAGGACCAAAGCGCCAAAATCTAATGAGGGCAAGATGGTGAATGGAAGAGAGACACTGCGACTTCGCTCCAAGGGTGCTGCTACAGTTCAGGAAGTGGTGAGTTTCACACGCCCTGCTGGACAATGACTGCTTTCATTTCCTGTTGTACTTAGATCATGTATGTGCATACACAAAATACGGACTTCCACTCCAGTTTTTTTTAAGTCATGTTGATTTTATTTTGAACATCTTCAGTTTTGAGCTCATTTGATGTGCTGGGTCACGCTAAAAGTCAATAGAACCCAGCTGTCTTAAGTGAGACAGTAAAGCCCCACTGAAGCAAAACTGACCTGAACTGACCTTATCAAAATAAAACAAACACAATACACCCAGATGACTCCAGTCACACATTAATTAACAGTAACACCACATCCGTTACTGCTTTTCGAATAATATTTCTTAATTTTGTTGTAAGTGAGCACGATAAACAAATGATTCTTACTTCTTACATTTCAATGCATGTCCTGCTGATCTATGATGTGAACCCACAATCCATTTCACATTCCCAAATTTGCAGACTGAAAAGGTTTATTGGTTTTCAGGACATGCCACAAATAAACACTTATCACCTCACAGCAATGCCTGTGTTTGGAAAGAAGCTTTGATGTATTTATATAACATACAAAAGCAGGTGATAAATAATAACCAAAGATAATATTAGCCCCTCTATGCTTTGGCACAAGAAGACATGCTCTCACAGAGTTTATATCACCATATTTAGACCTGTGAGTTTCCAATAACACCTCTATGTTTTTTCTGTCTGCTCTGCCAGCAGAATGAGTTTGAAGAAAGGGCCACCAAGAAAGTGGATGATCTGCTGGAGAGCTACATGGGTATCAGAGATCTGGAGCTGGGTGAGGCCATCCACCTAAATATTTATGTCCTAAAAATAGATTATCTTTGAGTCCACATTTGGATATAAAACCATCAGCCAGTAGTAAGCTAGGAGTCAGAGGAATTACAGTGGCTTTGCAGCCCATCGTACCTCACCATGTCTGGCATGCAGGGAAAACAGCCTCCTTTGGTTCTGTGACAAATTACAGGAAAATCTTGAGTACACATTATCGTAGATAATGAGTTGTGCCTCAAGGAAATTTGTTTGTATTTTTCCCCACATCTGTTATCTTTGCACTATTGGTATACCTATTTTCCCTCAACATTTTTGACCTTTAATTTGATTTGGACTGGCGAGTTTCTTGGATTCTTGAGACTGCCCTCTGGCAACTTCCTGTTAATATTAATAATTTTTATTAAGTTGTCACTGCTTTTTGTAGAAACACAGAAGAGTGCTAATAATTATACTGACAAAAATAGCTCAAAGTGCTTGGCAGAGCTGCCTTTTCTGCAGCCTGCATTTACATCTCACACCTATTCTTAACAAAGGGTGTTTGTTTCAAGGTCAAGAAAAAAAATCTCATATGAGAACGACATCCATATGGTTATAACTTAACATCCTTTGTATAATAACTTTAAAAGATAAAGAAAACATTTGGGACACATACTTTCCCAGACCTTCAAGGTCACCAGTCTTAGTTGGTTAGATGTGAAATGAGTTAATGATCTCTCAATGTGTGCTTCATCCTGTTGTTGACTTTCGGTTTGCAACAGTGAGCTGGACCCAAAAATACAGACACAGGACAAGACTGAGGCAAGTGTAATAATAAATGCAAAAGCAAAAACCAGCAAAAAGCTTGACTGCTGCAGATGAAGCAGAGGAAACACAGTGCACAAAACAGAAAAACAAAAGGATTACAAACAAAGTACAAACAAAAAGGCTACACACTGATAGTCACAGAGCAAAATGTACAAAATAGAGCAAAATGACTATCAATTAACAAACACACTGAATGCAGGACAAACCAACAGAGAACAATGAGGAAAGGGAGGTGAATATATATATACACCCAAGGAGGAGAGAAAATGAGACACAGGTGCAGCACATTAAGGCAGGGTCAGGTAATCAACGGAGGGAAAATACAGGAAGTAATACAAGCGATACTACACAGGGGAAAACAACTTAAAAATAAAACAGGAAAAACCCCAAATAGTAAAAACAACAATCAAAGAGCAGAGCAGAGCATAACAATAACAATAAAAAATATGCTTGATTGCATATTTCAGTTTAAAATAGGATTGCTTAGATAGAGGGAACTAAAGATTCTACAACATTCATGTATGCGATGTCAATCATTGGTCACTGGGGGGATTTAAGGGAAGCCTTTCCCTCAGATACACACAGTATATATACTATCAAGATTTCTAAGATTCTGTTGTTTCAGAAAAATATGAGAATACTGACACATAAATGAGAGCCGATGTTTGTTCTTTATTTAAACAATGTCTGCTTCATGAGAATTTTGACCTTAATTAGAAATGAGAATTATGCAGTTCAAGTATAATTTTACATTACTGAAATTGTTTCTGTGGTTTCTCTGTCATCCTTTTAATTTGTTAACTTAAACATCAGCAACAAATAGAAACCTTCGGAGAGAATTTAAAATAAACAGTTTTATAATACATTTTTCTGCTTTAGATCATTTCTTGTGAAAAGGCTACCCTTTGACATTGATATTACAAATAAAACCTTAAAATAGGATATTTCTTGATGACTGCAATGTGTTTTTCTGGCTTGTGAATCACATGAAAAATGAGTAAATTGATTGCTGTAAAAGATAAGAAATAGGACATTTTCACTTGCTGTTGTGGCTTTAGATGGTGAGGGGGAAAACATACCAGTCACAGCCAACACTTACCATTATTTGACCATGGGAACTTATACTTTTGACCCTTTGTCTCTTGTAGCAACCACCATTGTGGAAGCTGGCAAGGATAAGAAGAATCCCGATGACTTTGCAGAGGCCTTGGACTCAGTTCTGGGAGATTTTGCTTTCCCTGATGTGTTTTTGTTTGATGTATGGGGGGCCATTGGAGATGTCAAGAATGGCAGAATGTAAACACTTATTGTTTAGACAAAAGTGAGATTGAGCCCTGTTTCCTGTAACATACAACTGGAAAAAAGAAGGTTTATATATTTCATGTTGTCTTCCTAGTCCTTACATTCATTTTTAAAATATTTCATTTAAAACCAATAATTTGTTTATGAGGTGATCATCACCTGAATGTTTTCAAGTATATCGAGAAATCTTCACAAAACACGTAAAAAAATAATAAATATAGAAATAGGAATTAAAGTTTTATTCTGTGTACATTTAGCTGATGATCTTGGGAAAAAATGTGGTTCGTCAAAATTCTGGAAATGTGAGCAGTCAGAATATGAATGCAGTCAACAATCAGCCAGCCATCTAGGAACATAGGAAATCAGACAAGCTACATCAATCATTTTTCCTCTCATGTAAACAAATTGCAATGGCAGATGAGAAACGAGGAAAAAATAGGTCAATAATTTTAAAATATCATCATATCACATATTTAGTTGTTTCCCACATTTGCCACGAGTAGTTTGGGAGCGTTTCTCTTTTGCAAAGACAGACTGTAAATATACTAGACCAGGTTGTTGTAGTCTCTGTACTTCAGTATCACTGTTCTTAGTTATGATGTGCTGCTCTGTTTGTCTGTTTCTGCACTGGAGGGCATTTCCTGTGGAGGAAGTTTTCTGGTTCACCAAACAATGTGAATAAAGTGTTAAGTCAAATTCTTGCACACGTCGACAAGTATTCACTGAAGTAACTAAGTTTGAGAATTCAATTCTTATATCTTACATATTTTTCTGATTGTGATGTCTCGTCTTAAAAGGAGCTATTTGTAAGTTTTTCTATTGCTATGTAGCTAGCATTACTATTAAGAGTTGTTAATCTCCCAGTCTAGTGGGAACTTTGCAAGTTCAGCATTAAACTTCATTCCTTTACTGTCTCCAGCAGTGGAAAGCGATGCCAATGTTTACTCTTGTTTTGCTTCTATTTCTATCAATTTTTATCTTTATCACTTGGATTCTACTCAATTTAGCATGCTAATCAGCTAATCCCATTGTAGCATTCACTTTGCTGCAAAGAATGAACACTGCTCAGAGGGCATAGCCTTATCATAATCTCTTGTCTTGTAAACATAACGATGGTTGAAACCCTTGGCAAGTGTCCATCACTGCCACCTGCACACGTCATGAAACCAAACTTGCAACCAAAACTTACAAATAGTGACTTTAACTCTCTGTATATGATTGCACCTCTTGATGAAAACCTGAAAGTGTATACCGCATTTTACATGCTTATATTGTCAGTAAAAAGGTTGAAAACATACTCCTCGAGCTTGTGCATGTTTAACAGAAAAGTCCATCTCAAAAAGATGCTTTAATTTCTCAGTTTTACTAATTCTTTAGTTATATGTACAATCACATGCCATTTCTCTTGAACGCATTTCCACAAACATTTCCACTTCATGTTCATTGGATGATACAAGCACATCAAATGCAACACCAGTAAATGATTCAGGTGAATTTGTTCTTAAATGTAGGGACACTCACATTGCTGCTAGTGGTAATACAATGCTAAAAACAAGTTACAGTATGTGCAGAATCAGTGTGCACACATGGAGAATCAAGCAATGTAATGAATGACAAAAAAGAGCAAAATATAACAATTTTACTTTGTTAAAGACCTTTAGTTTATCAGACAGAATTGGAATTTTCCAGCATGAGAATCCTGCCAGCATATTTTAATAATTTTTACATTTTTAGACATGACTAAAACAAACTAGCTGTCTTGGAGATGTTCTTGAGGAAGAAATAACATTAATTGTATTATCACTGGACAGAAGCCCAGGAAAGACGCAAAATTAAATAATTCTTGTTTCTGGTAACATGAAACCATATTAGTTCGCTAGTTTGATCATTCATTTTCTAGAAAGACAAATAAGAACAACATAAACTGCAAATTCTAACTTTACTGTGTCAGTTCATCCAACCTACACTTGCCCTTGTGTACACTTACACTTAGCCTTTCCCACTTACTTAAACTAGTTTGACCACACTTTATCTTTCAAATCTCACTTTTCACTTGTCTGAGCAGCTTAAATTAATTTCCATCCAGTGCCAATTTTGAAGGTTTGCACTTCTTAAAACCTGAGCTAGATACCAGTGATAGTAAATTGGAATTATGGTGAAGTGATTGTTTTGAATATTACTATTTAGAAGAACAAAACTACACAGATGACATAGTGAATCAGTAAAATGGTTGCTACTGAAACAATCAATTTATTACTGTCATAAACTGATATATTTATATAAGAATAAAAAAGATAATAGGCAACTTAGAATACATCAGGTGTTGTGTATGTGTGTGTATCAGATTCGATCCTATTTATGTAAATGCAGTTACCTTTCATACATACCAAAGCTTAGTAATTGTTGTCCTAATAATGTGGAGGCAAGTCGTAGTCACAGTGCAAGCAAGCACAGTGTAATCTGTAAATATAGATGTATAGAAGATTTTATCTAGTTCATGATGATATAAAAATTGCACTGCAGGAAAATGGAGAGCTTTATGAAATGTGTTATTTTGCTGAAAACAAATTAACTTTGGATTTAAAAAAAAAAAAAAAAAAAAACAACTTTTGTACATATACATGTCAGTTTTCAATGTTGCCTTTGGGATCTCCTCTTATATTCTTATATTCAACATTCAAGGGTTCTCATGAACAAAAAATGAACAACAATAAATGAACACAGTCTTAAGTATCTTCTGAGACACTCAAGACCATGTCTCAAGAGTGTCTTCTGAGACACTCAAGACCATCTGAGCAAGTGCTTAAAAAGCATGATGTTGCAGCAGAATGGAGCATCACATTAAAACAGTCACACGAACAGTCTATCAGCTGTAACATACTGTTACAAATTTAAACATAATAAACTTAATTCATAAACAAATATGGAAAAGACAGTGCATATAGATAACTTGCCTTAGCTGACCTCAGTACTGAGTATAGCAGTGAGAGAGGTTGTGTTTATTGTTAGATTACAGGGTTGATCCTTATTCTGTCTTTATACTTTGCAATGTATTGTTGCTGCTAATACCGGATTGACCTGAGTGTAAGACAACACTGAATATAAGACGATCCCTCTTTTTCAAGACCCATTTTTGGACAAATTAGCGAGCAAGCACATTACTTGTAGTAGCAAGCATGCAGAGTGGGTTGTTTGTTATTATTTGCTTTATTTTAGCCTATAATGATAGAGTCAGTGCAGAGAGACAGGAGATAGAATGTGGTATGACATAACCACTTGGCAACCAAGTGGTTGACATCCAACCACTTGGATGCATGACAATCAATAGCGGCCCAATTTTGATACTATGGTGGGGCACCACAGTCTCGCCAATGTGTGGGAAACACTGTCCTCCTCTCCTGTTTGTTAACTTGCTCAATGTTTGAGCAACTGTTTTCGAGTGCTTTGTGTCACGGTCGCATCTCTCCAGGTCACTGGTGTGTTTGAGTTCTCTTTTTTCTAGAGAAAAATATTGTCTTATAGTCGGGTCAATGTGGTACTTTAAAACATTGTAATGATATGCAATAACATATAAAGGTGCAATCTTATATATAATATTGATATATTATTATAGTCAACATGAAAACATGAGATTGGAAACAACCAGGCATATACTGTGAGTTTATGATGCTGCCCACTTTACAGCAACAACAAATCAAATCCAACCAAGTCATGGAGAAGGAGGTGGCATCTTCAAGGAAGAGGAGGTTGTTACGTTTGATTTTCCTGTGTCTCCCGTTTCATCCGATCCTAGGGCACTCCCGAGTGAAGAGCGTGTGAATCTGCGCATGGTGTCACTAAAAGATTGGTTCAAGGTCATGATGGAGCCCCGGGACCAATCAAAACGGGGGTTGATTCTCTTAAGAACTGATCTACGAAATAGGATGTAAACCCATGGGTCCAGGATCTGGTTCCAGGTGGCAAAGCGTAGCCATAGCAGTAGGTATTTGATCTTGAGCTTCTCTCCAGAGAGCACAGTTTGTGCAATAAAGACCTAGAGGGAAGAGGGATTGATAGACAGGAAGAGAGACAGAGGGATGAAGAAAAGACAAGACAGAAATAATGAGAAGGAAGGCGTGGTAGAGGGGTGAAATAGAAATGAAATAACAGGTTTAAAAAAGTTGAAGGCAAACAGTTGAAAAGAAAAATTAGAAATAAAGGACAAGACAGGGAAATTGGTCAATAATTTAAATGCAGGCACACACACACACACACACACACATGTTAACTCCAGTGAGGAAATGGCTTGAATTTTTCTTTGGCCCTCCTGAGGCAGTAGCTGCTGCAATACAATTATCTCTCTCGCTTTAGTTAAGCCACAGCATTTTATGTGAGGCATAGCCTTATTAGCGTTAGCCCAATAATCTCTTGTGGGGCCGAAACATGCTAACAAGCCCCTTTAGAAATGACAAACTGGCTTATTGTTGACTCTGTTCCAAATTCAGATGGAGTTCTAACTGTTCCCCTGTGGTTTACATCCAAACAGTGTAAGGAACAGTTACTTAAATCTATAAAAACAAAAAACGAAACAAAAAACTGTTGCATGCAAGTGTTGAGATGAAGTGCAAATCATAGTTTTATTCATACAAACTTTTCTCAGAGGCAGAGGTGCTACAGGGACTGAAACAAGCAAAGAATTACATGTTTGTGTCATTTAGCTCAGCAGCTAATTTCCACTTTCAAAGACGGAAGCAATGCAATTTAGAGTCTGGCTTACAGGCGTCAGGACTATCTTGAGCACTGAGCCTTGACTAGGCCTGACTGAAGATAACATCCTTAAACAAGATTACATTTTTAAGGAGAATTATAATAACTGACCCGAAACAATCCCATTAATCACTGTAAAGGTTTCTGCAGCTCTGCTTTTTAAGAAATGTTTGAGAAACTAAATAAAACCACATTCTGCACACGATTAAGCGATCAGTGTCAGCTATTTGCGAGGGAATGAAAGCAGTCAATCGGACAATAAACAAACATAAGACAGGGCTGAAACTATCTCACTAAAATGTTTATTAATTGACTGCAAAAACAGGATGAGAGATTGGCTTGACAATAAACCATGCCCACAATGATGCTGTGAGTTTGTTGAATTGTAAACTGAAAAGTAATGGATAAACTGTGATGTACAGATGAGTTCATCCATTAGTTTCATTGGCAGATCATGCTTGGGTAGCCAGCCAACAACAGCCTTGAGTTACTGTATGATAAGGGTGAGCAGTTACTATGGGGAAGATGTGTTATTGTCATAATCTTATAGTTTTGGTTTTACTTTTTACTCGCCTCAGTCGGGACCCTTGAAACACGATGTAAATCCAGGGGTCAAATATCTGATTGCAGGTGGCCATTCGTATGTTGAACAAAACAGTGTCAGGATTTGCAGGAACGGCAGTCACCACGCATCTCACAATATATATCTGTGCAAGGCGTCACACAACTGTGGTTAGATAGGACTGCAAAAAATACAATAAGGCTACAATAAGACTTTGACCCTTTTCTTATTTATTGTGAATTGCAAAAAGGGTTAAATTAAAATTAGATTTTCTGCCTTTGATGACTCCTAGTGGTAGAATAGAAAAATTTCACAACAAATTGGTGTGACTCAAATTAGATACTTCTGTTAGTACTTCCATTAGTACATGCTATGTATACTTCCGTAGTGCCCGACTGCCCATACTTCAACAGAGCACGTGTGGTCTCAAATCGCTGTGCATTAACCAGAAATGACTACCGCAATATCTTCTTCTTCTACTCCTTTTTTAATGGTGAATTGTCACCCAACTAAACGCAAATCACAGATTTGGACCGTGGTTGTCACCCGCGAAGATATCTGCTGGCTTGTTTTCAATTATAATCAGTAATAAAAGTCTAACTAGTACCAATGTTTGCTTGTGTGGCCTCATGTTTCATGCAAGGTAGCCATTATGCCGGCGGCGGCATCCCGCCCCTTCTGCTACGAAGCTAAGATGGCGGTCATTTAGGGTGATTAATGAGTGCACCATCCAGGTATTAACAGTACACTGCATTTTGATATTCTTGTCAGTGTGAACACACTTACGCCCTTTAAAGTGGGTAGTATGAGTATGGAAGTGTGCGATTTGAGACATGGCAAG
This sequence comes from Polydactylus sextarius, assembly GCA_016801845.1. Lineage (NCBI taxonomy): Eukaryota > Metazoa > Chordata > Actinopteri > Polynemidae > Polydactylus > Polydactylus sextarius. Next base: position 18,018,166 of record CM028910.1, read on the forward strand.
TGTCTCAAATCAAGTCTAATATAATCACAGAGGGTTACATCGTAGCACCATATTGTAATGAGAAGCAGGGTTGTCAGGATAGTGTCAGTGAACGCTTCATTCCTCTAAATAAATTGTCCTTTAAGAGGGAATGGAACAAGGGGCAAAGAAAAGGGTCAATGGAGATTAAGCTGGCTGGAGTCATTTTTTTTGTTGTTGCCCCTTCAACTGCTCATTGGAAAACTACCGACATTTTTCTGCAGAGCCAATGTTAGCATTATAAACAGATGTTTACCTCTCCAGTTTCGAAGAGATGTTCCAAAGTTTGATGTTTAACTTCAAACTTTATGCACTTATTACGCAACATTTCTTTTGGACTCGTAAGTAAACAGCTGTTAATCCTGATGTTGTATAATACAGGTATAGTTAAAACTTACAAGTAGGACTTTAAAGGTTACTGTCAAGTGTCATTTAAAACAGGGCATGAAGAGACTGTGTTATCCAGGATATGATCAGCCTAGCCTTCAGATCAACTGGTTAGAAAGCTGCAGGAGAAATGAGGCATATACAGGCCGGCAGACAAAAAAGAGCTTCAGACATTGTGATGTCTTATTATGGTTCAAAAACTCAAAGGGCAGAGCTGATAGGGTCAGGGGTTGGAAGCTTTCTTTCTCTTTCAAACTCTTTCAAAGTTTAATCTTCCACACACACTTCTAGCAGATTTAACTGTAGCATGTTGAAAACAACATCACTACATAATCACATGGAGGCAATAGGGAGCCTAAGTCACACCCATCAACTTGTGGTCCATAGGTCCTATGCTTGTAAAAAATAATGTCAGTCTATGGAGCGATAAAAAAATATTTTCTGGTCCTGTTTGAAATGTGTCATGGTTTTCGCATATGATGTATTTGAATTTTAAAGATAATTTTTGACACTGAGAGAACACTGTCTTATGACAGGCAGCAAACATTATTTTAGGTTTAGTGTGAGACCACATAGTGTACTACAACGCTCGTCTTGCAAAATTTGTGTCACCATCAGCTACACAACCTAGGAAAACATCTCACCTGGTAAGTTTTGTCCACCTAATCCTTGTTCTCTCTTCAGCTGGGAAGAGAGGGGGAAATAAATTCAGTGAAAAGTTGGCGAGGAGAAACCTAGGTGACTATTTGGTTTGTAGTCTAACCAGTTATGTATTTTCAGAAGCATATAAATCAACAATTACACGAGAAACATAGCCTTGACTCACACTAATAGTTATCATTTAAATTAAGATACAGCATATGTGTGATTCAGGCTAGGTCAAAATGGATCAGAAAATAATTTTTATATCTTCATTCACTGTCATTTTTTTTTTTTTTTTTTCGATCTAAAGACCCAGTGCGTCCACTGGAAGGGGGTGACTTAGGTGATGTTTTTGGAGATCGCTTTCTGGAAAGTCATAGTCAAAGATACTCACAGTCAGCTGCTAACAATGTGCAACAATGTGAAGATGCATTTAGGAACACACAAAGATTTAGTGAACAGTCCCCTTCAGCCTGCAGCCACTCAGGGCACATTCACCTATGGGTCTCATCACCACACAGATTGCAGACTGTAGTAATGGAGGTCCGTACTCATTTACGGTGCACAGGTTGAAACAAAGCCAGACACATCCCTTTGGAATGTTGACTCAGAGTAACTTAACAATAGGTTCAACTTGCTCCATTTATTTTTCAGCTTTGTGCTAGTTAGTCCTGCTGTATAAGAATTAACATCAGAGAGGGCATTCCTGTAACTGAAACTTTATTTCAAGAGATAATTGTTGTTTTGAAAGTGTGGAGTTTATTGAAATTCTCCCACTGACTGATTTCAGCTGGAAAACATCTCATCAGGAATATTCTGTGTCAATCTAAAATTAATCTTAAATATTTTAATGACAAGACACCCACAAAGCTGAAATAAATCATCACAAAGAGGTTAACACTTTCTCAACAATGAACAGTTATAGTTGTTCATATTTTCATAAAACAAAGTAATGCTGCTAACAGTAAAGGCAATCTTATTTTAGGTTAAAGTTCTCAAGAAACCAGGAATTACATACAACTCTTACTGTGCGTTCCCACCGAAAACGACCAAAGTGAACAAGTCGCCGAATACGCTGAAGAAGCTTTGCTGTCAATAAATTTTAAATTCGCTCAATTAGCTCGTCATACGATTCAATTAAAGGAGCTGCACTCCGGCACCCTTGACCAATACACAAACTACACGTTTGCCACGTCTGCCACTAAAAAATAAAATAAAACAGAGTGACAGAGAGAAGAAACAAATATAATGTACAGTTTGTTTTTTCAGTTTGTTCCCTGAGCCCCTGGTGAGCCCCATATGATCTCATAAACATTGGCATATTTAGTTGCCTCAGAAACGTCAGGATCTCAGCTAAAAGATCATATAAACCACCAAACACAGCTAAAGCTACAAACGATTAACAAAGCAAGTAAACAAACTCCACAAAAGGACGTCAACACAAACTGCAACCCCCCTCCCCACACGGTGCTTTGTAAACAAACAACGCCTCTGTTGAGATTACTGTATTGACACACACACACACACACACACACACACACACACTCACAAGATGCACTGTGAATGGAATGATACTAATACTAGAAAAAAATGATAAAATAGCAAATAATGATAATATAATAAAGAAATGTAGCACATTTCAAAGTGCCTGACGCCTACAGAAAGTTACATGTTTGGTCAATAAAGAGAGAATAAAATGCCTAAATACACTGAATTCTGAAAAAATATAATAATGAGCAAATAAAATGCACTCCCACTTAAAACCTAGCTAGGTGGCTAGAGCAGTAGTGTAATGAACAATGATCGCTAGAAAAGACTTGGCTTGTAGAGGATGGGAAAGCCTGCCATAGCTTTTCCGTCACCATCAAGACCACCTAGGAACTAGGAACTAAAATTACGCGGTTTGTTCCCTCAAACCCACCTGACAGTGGGATGTTGGTAAATCTATACATTCTGACTGGTTATTGCCGAATTCGCCAAACCGCGTCATATCTCATTGCCATAAAGTTAACTTGATTTTTGATTTTGATTTTGATAGACATCTCATTTTTCCTCTAGTTGCCAAAGACACTTCGCTGCCAGAGAATTTGCCAATTTTGCTGTTTCCCCATAGAAAAATAATGATTTCCGGTGCTGTGGTCGCCCTAGTCGCTTTCGGTGTGAACTCACAGTTATAGTATATTGCTTGAACTGCTTTAAGTTTTTCATTTTTAAAAATTCTACATGAATGTGTATACACACAGGGCATGCTAAATTTGGGAAAACTCACCAGTAGGGGGCACCAGCAGACCGAAGCGATGACCATGATAAGGATTAGCTGAACCATCATCTCCACTTCGTGATCTCGTCGCCGCTGCCTCCTGTCCTGTCCACAGCACACCTTGATTAGGGTCACTACACTCACTGTGTTCAGCAAAAATGATGCCGCAAGGCATGTCAATCCAACCAGTGAGAAGAGCAGAGAGAAGCCCTTGTCATATCCCTCAGCACTGATGTTGAAAAAACACCAGGAGCCGGGGACCTGTATGTGGTAGCCCCCAAAGCCTGTTAGGGGTAACAATGCAATGCAGCCAGCGATCAACCACACCATCAGCACCATGGAGATTGTCCGGGTCTTGGACATGCTGGTGGTGAGTGCAAATGGATGATTGATGCCAATGAAACGTTCCACTGCCATGGCAGCACCCAGTAGCAGGGGACACAGTCCATAGAAGACCATGGACATACCCATGAAGTTGCAGAAGTGGCAGTCGGGGTCTAAATCACGCCAATTAAACTGTGTAAGATGGAATGAGACCACAATGCAACCTGTAACCAGTAGTCCCATAAAGTCAGTGATCACCAAGCCACCCAGGAAGACGAGGAAGAAAGAACGTGAACGGCTTTGTGTCCGGCGGCAGGACTTGATGAGAACCACTAAGGCGATGAGATTGGAGAGGAGACCCAGAATGGTGAAGATGGCTGAATAATTGGCTGAGGCAATAGGTGGCTTAATCCCAAATGGTGGGCTGCGGATAGAGTAACAGAGTGGGGTGTTGTTTGCCACAGAGACATTCATGGTGACCAACAGTTGCAGGACCTTTGACATTTCAGCTGGTTCAGAGATGGAAAGATGACCCCAGGTAGAGGAATTTTATTTCTGTCTTGAACCTCAAAAATAAAAAGGAAAAAAGAAAAGTAACATTTCACGAAAATCATGTTTTGCAACAGAAAATACACAATATTTAAAAAGCACTGAAACATACCACAAAATAATTCAATGGAAAGGACAGAATAAAAACTGGCCACTGGCTAAGAGTTGTGCTGGTTAATAGTAATTGTGTTGCACTTTAACTGTGGCAGCCTTCATGACAAAGCCTTTGTGCAGCACTGCATTTGCATGTTTACTTTTGTCAATTTTATGCTAAATAGTGCTTGTCCAACTCTTTACTTAGGCTCAGCATGATGAAAAATTGCTGGTGCTGAAAATTGGTTTCAGTTCACCCACCCATTTTCTTTACCTGCTCATTCCTATTTAGAATCATGAGAATTTAAGCTGAAGCCTAAAAAGTTCTGGGCAAAATGAATAGAAACACAAATTATAGTTTTGAATGTGTTGCTTTTCATGTTTCACTATAATCTCTACTGGATTTTACTGGGTTGCTGTATTCACCATAGTATTTGCTGAGATCTGACAACGTGGCTGTGTGCACTAATGCAATGAAATCCGATCATACAAAAAACAGGTGGTTGGTTACACGATCAAACAAGTTGTTACCACTAAAGCACTTTATTTGGAGGTAGCAGGATGCAAAATGTTGGCTTCATAATACAGAAAATGCGTAAGTAGCAGTAACAGCATAAAGTAATAGTTGAACCAAGAAATCGGTGCATAAACTGTAAAAAATTGTTGCAAAGAATATGTATTTTCTCTATCAAAAACAATGATTGTAAACCTGTCTTCAGATCATCTGCTCTTGATGTTTGTCTGTGTATTTTTAGAGATGCATTCCAATAAGTAAGTAATATTTTGCAAATAGTAATATGTCAGTATCCTTTAAACATCTATACACTGAGTACAGTGAGTGCATTTTCAGGATCGTCATACGAACTATAAAAAGTTGTTGAAACAGCTTAGACACAATGTGTGTATATAGCACTCATAAAAAAAGACATGTAGACAGTGACAGCGATGGTGTGAGTGGCACAAAAACTGAAATAGACACAGAGTAGGAGTGCTGGCATATCATGACAGGAAATGCAGTCATGTGAACAGTACTGCTAAAGACAGCAAATAAATTGCTCATATAGGGCCTGCAATGGTAAGAATGTATGAGACTGGCTTCAAGTGAAGTAAAACAAATAAGAGGAATGAAATAATGATAATTTTCTTAAAACAACATATTTGTTTCATGGTATATGAACCACTAACCACCACTAATGAAATAAATAGACAAACAGGAAATATAAGCATTTCATGACCAAATACCATGATCTGTGCAAAAGGTATCAAATGTTGGAGAGTTGATTGTCAGACTCAGCTTCATTGATCATGATGTTGTATAACACTGTTCTACCAGTATGTGTCACCATGGCAAATGGCAGTGATCATTTCAGTGAACTGTTGGCTCTACTTCCTGTAGACTTCCTGAGTCTCTATCAGCAAAAATTGTACATTGGATGTATAAATCAACTCATCCAGGAAGGAGAATGAGGGTATAATGTAATAAAAACGTATATTTTTGGTAATACAGGTTTAATAATGGAGGAAAATTAATAAGTCAAAAACAAACAAAACAAATAAGGATAGTACACGTAATTCATTTTTGGTGCCAAGAGAAATAGGAAATAACAGGATCTTATTTCCTGTCTAAGATAAGTCCGTATGTAGATCAATATGGAGACATCATGTAGTAAAAATGTCTATGTGGAATTTCCCTGCAAATGTTTGTCACTTATTTAGGATTTCTCCGTAATTTATTGTTCAGCTTTCATACAATAAACACACTAGAAATCCCAACATGTTCTAGCAGTGACATCTGAAATTTTGAAAAAAAAATGTGTCAAATTTAATTAACTAAGTATCAGTTTGGAAACATGAGAGGACATGTTCCATTAAAAGCTTACTATACTATGGGCAAGGTCTTGTAGCCCTTAGAGAATTCCAGGATGGGTTATGATGCTCAGCACCAGCTTTTGTGTGACCTTGACAACCTTTTGAAAATGCCATTATTCAAAAGTGGCCATTAGCTTCTGCATTTGATACATCATTTTCAAAAAATTGCATTCATTATGGTAGGCAAATGGATTCCTATTGAAACTACAGGAAACCATCTAAACCTATTTGTGACATGAGTGGCTTGGAAAATGCTCGGTGTGTGCAAAACAACATTGTTTAAGTAGCCCTGAACCGAACGTAGAGTCTGTGAGTCACTAAAACATTTGAATCAGAGAGAATCAGAATTTGTTTATTGTCATTGTACAAGTACAACGAAATTTGAAATTTGTTTCCCACATATCTAATAGATTGACTTCTATCAAGCAATACCTTATCAAAGGGGGTTTGCAGTGCAGAACATAGATTACCTAATGTACTTGTGGTTATTTGAAATGGAAACAGTTTGAAAACTCAGGGTTAGTTTGCTGTACATTTATCAGTATTGTCTGTAAGAATATTTGCATTTGTGAACCTTCTAATCAAATGTCTGCATACTGGTAATTTATTTCTGAAACTCAAATCTCAGAAGTTTCAGTTTCTGTCTGCCTAAGGTGTTAAGCTGTGGTTTATTCACATGTGCTATGCATGAGGGTTGAGTCTAAAACTGTGAGTTTTGCCACATTTAATCAGCACTGAGCTGAACTTTTTGTCACCGGTAAAAAATATCACGTAGAAAGGAAGTGTCACAGACACTGAAACCTGATTTCTTACTAGGGACAAAATGACTAATACTCAAGATGAGATTAACTATTCATTAAAACAACACCTATGCAGATGCAGATATATAGCAACACAATAAAATGAAAACTCAAATAAAACTGTAAAATTTCTAATTCATAAAATGCAAATTGTTGTGGGAGTCCTTATAAAGCAGATTTTAAAAAAAACCTTTCTCCCTGAAGCAATCTTCAAAAACTCATGCACAATTTGTTAACAACTTTTTTTTTTAACTTCAGTAATAAAACTGTGTCTTACCACCACAGAAGTCCAACAAAGTTGATTCTCAGTTGGAAGGTTTCCACTTTTTTATCCAAACCATTTCTATGCAACGACAAGACAAAAAAAAAAAAAATAATCACAGTAAGAGGTGGGGAACATCACACTATGTTCTATTATGACGGAAATTAGGTCCTTCAACAGACTGTTAGTGAGGAAAGCCCATCATCTCCACTCCCTTCCCCCGGTTGTGTCCTATTGTACAACTACTCAGATACTCATCTCTTGCCTTCTAGTCGTGCATGCCTTCAGTTCAGTTCGTCCCTCCCCGGATGTCAAGGGGGAAGGGCTCTGCTGGAGAATACCACACAATTCTTCAGGAGTGTGAGCAAGCAACAGAGAAAAGTAATTATGCATCAAAGTGATAGTAAAAGTAAGTGCTGTTGCACTAGAGGAATGTGCAATTTATCTAATTCTTGTTCATTTTGTACGTGTGTTAATTTATGTGACTGGGAGGTTGATGCTACAAAAACCTATTAATATTGTGCCTGCTAGTAAAAGCTGAAGAAAGTGGTCAAAATAAGATTTGGAAATAGCCCAAAGCCATTTGCTTACATTGAGAATGTTACAAATTCTGTATGGCAGTAATGGTTCTGGGGCAAATTAATGTTGCAAGACTTTTGTTGACTAGAGACTTTAGCAAATGGAGTAATCAAACTCATTTAAGATAAATAACTAGTTTTGAGACCACACTCACATGTGGAAAAAGCTGCACATGCCATTGGCAAAATTGTTTAATTTTGGTTTTATACAGAATCCAATGTCAGCTAAACAGGTTACATAACTAAATAACTTCAGAAAGACATGCAGACGTGGATCATAGTTGCAGAATACTGTCTCTCTCTCTCTCTCTGTCTCTCTCTCACACACACACACACACACACACATAGAGGGAGAGAGAGAGAGAGAGAGGGCAAGGGGATGTGGAGACAGGAAAAGAACAGGGAAACTGGAGCCATTACAGATAGCATACTCCATCACTGTCATCATTGTTTACATTGTGCTGTTTGAGGACTCTCTCATGTTGTCCCAATTGGATAATACTAAGATTATAATTATGATTTTATGATCAGCGTTGTTCCAGTGCCAGCCTCTTATCAGTTAGAAATGCCGAGGTTACTGAGGCTTCACAGGCTTCAGCTGTTTAGACTGAGCTGAAGATACTGATGATGACAGTCAGTTCATTGCCGTATGCCATTAAATCTTCAACAATGCAGAATAAAAACTCTGTCTCTTTATGCCATCATCCCCAGAGCAGTTTTCCAAATTCAGTGACACAGTGACTCTCTTAGTTGCACTGTAATTTTAACTGTATCTTGACTAACTGTCCTCTCTTGTGTTTAAGATTCTCAGAAACCACTTCTCTGGAGAGACTTCATATATCCTCACCATCTTTGAACCAACCAGCCTCTTCACTCATCACTTACTAACCCTAACCCTATCACCATCCCAACTGTAGCCATTCTACTTTGTTCCAAATTAACCTGCTCTCTTCAACACCCTTTTGTCTGTGTGTTCATTTACTATTCATCACTGTCAGTCAGACATAATTGTAATCTTCCTGCTCACTGAGCAACCTTACTCCTTGATTGGGCATCATTTTGCCAGCTTGAAGCCAGATGCCTGTAATTTTTCGAGTGCTTTCTGATACAGAATTGTCTTTGATAGTTCAAGCTGCAAAAGAGGTGCTGTTGAAGTAGACTTGGGTGTTTTCTGTCACTTGCAGACATTGAGATGCATCAAACCTTCTGTTAAAAGCACAACTTCCTTTATCCAGGGCTCTGCAGTACAACTTGATTTCTTTCAGCAGTCATGCTAGAAATGAAATTCACATTCTGCTAAATTGTTTTCTCACTTACATGGCAGGGTTATATTCAGAGACAACTTTTTTTTTTTTTTTAACCAATTAAATCAGCAGTGAGTGGAAAAGCAGGTAACTGTCGTGCCAGAGACTGTAATTCTCTCACAAGCATCATGAATGCCTTTTGAAAAAAACTTAAATCGTTCATTTTCATTTTCACTTAATCAGTCATTGCTGTAGACAATGTACAAGCTGAACACTTAGATTTAATGATACATGACAGAAAGTTTCCCTTTTATGAGGTTTTTGCCTGTACAACCCAGTGTACAATATTTTAATTAATTCTGTAACTTCAATTTTTGTTGTCATGCATTTGCTTTATTTCAAGACACCTCACCTGCACAAATTATACACTACATTTAAAGTACTGGTAAATAAATAAATAGATAAATTCGACCAAAAACTGTTCAAGAGGAAGCCTAACACAATGGATGGTTTTACTTTTCCAAGTTACAACATAGATTTAGAGCAGTGTGGATGGTCTCTTCCAACAAGTGAAGAACTGATGTTCTCACATCTATACCCCATGTGGTAGATGAAAGGGCTCCAGATAAGAAATGAAATACAGCATGTCTGAATAATGCCAATTTGTCACAGTTAAACAGTCCTTTGGGCTTAATAGACTTGGAACTTAACTGAAGGCTTTTAAGACTAAACAGATCCAGAGTCCAGAGTAATACTAAGATTAGAGAGCAGCTGGCAGGTTTGCCCTCACTGTCATATAGTATATAAACAGATCTAATGGACCTGGTACCATTTCTGGATTGTACGCCTGACTATGTGATGTAGTGTTTTGTCATTTCATATTGATTTCTATGACCTCAAGATTTCACTAAATCTAACTAATGTGTTCTTTGTATTTTTATTTTCTTTCACCACTAAGCTGGCATCTCACACAGCAAAACTGTAGTGTTTTCTCTCCTACTATGACGAAAAAAAAAAAACCCTGCTTAAACATAAACAGAGTTTTATGTAATGTATGTATGTTATATAGAAAACACAATCAAGTAAAGAAACACTCAGAGAGTTTTACTGAACTAAAAATGAATGTGCCATTTGTTGCCATGGTTTGTGAAATGTAAAGTCTGAGGTCAGCTGTCCATGGTGTTTATGGTGTCAGAAAATAAGCTGCAATCTACATTTTTCCCCATCAATGCCAAGCAACATTGTGTTTATAGTGGCCTTGCTGCTCTCCCCCATTGAATGACATGTCCAGCTGCTGGGAAACAAACAGAAAAGTTCTGCTAAGTTGAACTCCAGTCTGGTTCATTTGGTAGCTAATTGCATCAAGGGTCAGCCGCTGATTTTCTAGCATTGCCTCTAGTTCTGCAAATCAGAGCTATTTTGCAAAACAAAACATTGTTTCTGAAGTGTACAACGGCAAATTTAAAGTCTGTTAAAAGAACAGTGAGTTAAAAGAGCAGTGCTCTCTTCACTGTTTAAGTTGCCACACAAGACCCATAAAAAGTTACAAAATTTAAACCTCCTCACGCTTTAATTAAACCAAACTTTTACCAAACAAGCTGTCCTTGTGTATTTCTGGCTGGGCAGCGCACGCAAAGCTTATATAGGCTGTGTTCAATCAAGCATTCATTCAGCTGATCACAGTCAGCTGTGGATTAGCGTTGGTCACGCGGACCTATCACAGGATACATCAAAGAATATATATATATAACAATTGCAAGGTCTATCAAAACTCAGAGAGAACACAAGGTTCCAAACTAGAGAGGAAACCTTGACAAAATGGAGGCCTATTGTTCTCATTTAACTTTATGACCTATTGTGTCAAATTTAATCTTAAAGCACTTGAGTAACTACTCTGCTTTAATGTCTATTTAAACACAATGTCCAGCTGACCACAAGCTCCCATAGATTTTTCTGTACTGTTTCCAGACGCAAATTATAACTCATTGACTGACAGAAGATATTTTCTGAAATGCAATAACATCCCGCCACAGACAACAAACTTTCCACTCGTGATTCCAAAATTTTTTATTGAGGTCTCAGTTTGGGTCAGAAACAACTCAAACAAACTCGCTGAACAAAACCTCTGTAAATATAACAATGAAACAAATAGCATGAATCTCACCAAGTGTTACGCCTTCCTGATGGTGCGACATGCTGAGTGAAATGTAGTCTTAGTGGTAGCGTGTCTACAAATGATGAAGTTGTCATATCACTGGAGAGAAAAATATATGAACTTTTTTTTTTTTTTTTTTACAAACCCTGTGTACTAAGTGGCAAGTCTCCCCTGCTAGGCTGTGGAGAGATTTAGGAGTATTCAATGGTGAAAGTAAACAAATACTTTCTGTGTAGAAATTGAATGTAGATGGTCTGCTTTTCATTTATCACCTATTATTATCATCAATATTTCTTCACTGTGCAACTTTTTCTTTTTCTTTTCTTCATTTGCATTAACATTGTATATCTAAAAACATAATCTCAATTTTGCAATTATCACATCTGTTTCTGTTTCCATCTTGTTCCCTCTTTGCACCTCAACTGAGGACATTTCAACAATACAATTAAACTGTACATATCCATCTTTATCATTCTCGACACAAGTATATCTTTAGAACCTCACTCTCTAGTCCACAAAAACATTCTGTACACGTGGAAAATAAAGTGAAAACAGATACATCTGGAAAATAGAGAGACCCATCAGAGACACCTACATGAGCTTACTGTCTTCTCCTTTGTACCTCATTACTCTCTCTTTGGTGTTTTAAACTGAACATTGGAATTGTTGTTGAACTACAGACCAGCCTGAAACTCCTATTCACATCACAATGTACTTTTCTCACATTAGTCCCTATCGGTCTGTTTGCAGTAAAAATTAGTTGCTCTGTTCCCATCGTTCTCTTTGTAGCTTACCTACGCACACCCTCAGTATAAGCTCAGTATATCCTAATAAATTATATTACACTCCACTGCAGCTAACACCTTAAAACGATTTGTAGTGATTTTCTCAACATTATGCAGAAGCCAGACCATAGTAGGACAACTGGCACCCAAACTCATATCTCCCACACAAACACACATTGTCTTCTGTTCTCTTGTGACTATTATGCTACTTTCTCCCTCCATCTTTCCGTCTCACACAAAATCGTACCCACATGCATACACCCACTCACATTCACATTTGTATTAATTTTGCATGACAACACAAAACACACATGCACTTGGACTAAGTTGAAAAGAAAACCTGACTGATTGTAACCTGACCAGTCACCAACACACACACACAAAAAAATCTCTTTTTGCACAGTAAAACAACAGTAAAACCAGTCTTTACATATATGATAGAGTAATGCTCCTATAGGAATATATTTCAGCTTTTCAAAACTCTTAACACTTTAAAACGAACTAGTCAAAGGCTTCAATTTTTCTACTAACTATATACTTAGACAGAAGTTCTGTCCCACAATCACAAGTGTCATCCAACAGGAAATGCAAGTATACAGGCTTTAATCAAGCCAACACAGTCTCACTTTCTCTTTTTTTAAATAACCACATATTCTCCATGGCCCCTACAGATATGGATTCATGTCAACATCCATTCACAATATACACAATGAACCCTGATGACTATTTCCACGTGTTTTGTTTGCTTGAACTGTTCACCTATTTTTTTTTTTAACATTGTTAACTATTTTCAAATGAAAAGTACTAAAACCACAAATCTGCTGCCATGCACCATGAGCCCATAGATACATGAAATACCCATGCACCTATACATCAAATACACATATGCATGTTCTTGTGTAATAAATGACACACTAATTTAGCACAATATTAAACACCATTTTTGCTTTCCTTTCTTTTTTTCCCTATCTTTATTTAAGTCTTTAACTTAATCTATATGCATATATTCAGCCAATATATGCAATGGGCAAGTGCATCAACAAATAGCTGCTGTTAAACTACTAAGTTATGTAAGTTAATATATATGTCTGTATCTTTAAAAAGCAACAGTTACGAGTACTCCACTGAAGCTGCTCAGCTGCAAAACAGGAACATTTTTCATCTGTTGTAAAAACAAAACTATTCCCAGTCACAAATAAGTGCAAAGCAAGGGAGCAGAGGAGAGTGATTTATGCTCTGTTATCTTTAGGTAAACTTAACACAATAAACACATGTACAAATGTTTGTAAAAAAAATAAAAAATCACAAACATAGCACATTTAATCTAGTATCCACTTTGTGTGGATGACATACATCCATCGACAAACACCAGCCCCAAGCGTGTAATTCGGTTTGTACCCTAATGAGCTGTAAAAGTGTAGCACAAATGATACAGAGCGCCACAGCTTCTTGAGAAAACAACAGAGTGAACTTTTCCTGAACTCAGCCAGAGGGTCATACCTGTGGCAAACGTTTCCATGGATGCCGTGCAGAAACGACAAATATGTTTTGATCCGTATTTGAAAAAAAAAAAAAAAGGAATAAAATTTGGTGACGACCTCAGCAATACTTTCCTTGGGAAATGACTGAAAGAGCTAAATATGATTTCTTTTGGTCTCCTCGTAGACGTGAGCGCACCTTGAAAAATAGCTGAAAAAGACGACGGTCTCCTCTCACTTAATTCCCATACTGTCTGTGGAGGCATGTTGGAACAGAGGTGTAGGAGCCAATTACTCCAGGAGAAAAAGCATGAGTCATATGGCAAGTGCATGATGATGAGGCGCTGTCCCAGTCAACTGGGAAAGGTTTTTTTTTTTCAGTAAAATTAGCATCCCTGGATATGTTACATTTGACGGAGTTGTCATTTTGTTAATGCCTAGAACAAGACTGACACATTGATAGGTCACATGGCTGTTGATGGCACGGACTAGTTGTTTGTTGGAATCAGGTCAAATGAAAGTACAGCCACAATAACTGCACTGCATTTGAAAAAACAAACAAACAAAAACATTCAGAATCAACCAATCAAGCCAAACATGTGCTCCTCAACTTTCCTTAATTTAACCTCAACTTTTGTTCTCCTAAACTGGACTTAACATACTCATGTCATTTTAAAATAACTTTGCTGGGCCACTGGAGAGCTGCTCATTATCTTCTCCCTTGTCTCTAAAATAATCCCACACTCTCAGTCCAACAGTAACACTAATGTTGCTATGCTGCTACAGTTAGCAGTAAATGTGCCACCGAAATATACATAACCATTTTAACAAGAGAGGTTGTGTGCTTTTCGTTCAGGAGATCTCATACATAAAACTCTTAATTCTAGTAAGACGAATGCCTACAAATAAGGCCATAAAGCTAAGAGGCTGTAAAAAAATTAAATGTGATTGATAAAGAAAGATAAATGATAAAGATGCAACCCAAACTGTCCATTGTAAAAACCCATTACCATTAACAGATGGATAAATGTGCTCATCTTTGTTTTTACTTTCAAATAAACTGGTAGTTATTGTAATCTTGTAAAACTTTTAGTTTGTTACCCTGTTAGACCAAATACTACATACTAAGAGCTCAACAATTACTTTGGTGATTACGATGTTTTCATAACTAAGGGCTAATGATCTGAGCTATGAAAATAATCCCAAACTGTAATAAACCATAGTTTTCTTAATACAGCCATATGCTATATGAATGCTCCCTAATTTATTTCCCATTCTTCAAGATGAAGTGTCGAATAATATCGCATGTAGACTGATTTTGCCCCTCAGGCCCAGAGAAATGACATAAAGGACACAGGCAGAGAGGCTGCCATTGGATGCAGCGGTTAGTTTTCGTGGCTCATACTTGTGGCTTCAGACTAACAGTGCATTAATCATATTTCAGTGTGTGAACCCACCAGGTTGAACATGTTGAGCCCTGTCATTCGCTTCACTTGTAGAATCAAAATTCATTATCATCATTTTGAAGCCTAAACTGTATTTCTCAGCACCTCACTGTGCTGGAATGTGATTTAATTGCATTCAAATGGACATGTTTACAGGGAGCCTTTAATGGTTCCACTGCAGATGGTTTCATGTGTCCTCAATCATTACTGTAAAATTCACTTGAGAGCATCAGAGTGCAGATAGCACTGTAGGGTTTTATTCTCTGCCATCATTCATGTGGTCTGTTTCCCATTACAGAACCATTACCCCCATAATACTAAGCCTATTTTGTGATGAACTGAGTGCTTTAGCTGACATTTGAGACCAAAGTACAAATGAGTTTTTAGAAACAACCATTTGGAGGAACGGGTTTCCGGATATACAAGGCAAATTTTAGAGACTCTTAAGTTTGTAGGAGATGAATGACCACTTCTATTTAGATCCAACCAAATAATTATCTAGCAGTAACTATTTTACCAGAGATATTGCTTGTGGATGTATGGACACATGTAGACACACTTGACAAGAGAGATGTTGCTTAATTTTAGCCACCAAGCCAAAATTAAAACCTGCTAGATTAAACACCTTGCCTAAGAATGCTTTGAAGAGCAGACATTACAAATTAAATGACTGAATAAAAATAACTATGATAAATTCTATTTTATATTTATTTATTTATTTTCTTTTTACAAAAACTGAAAAATAAGCCACTTTTTCAAGTTTACAAGTTCCAGTGGAGCATCTCAAGGACAAGGCCACTAGCATGGAAAAGTGTCAAAAAAAAAAAAAGAAAAAAAAGAAAAAAAAGAATGGAGTTGGATGGTAACAGTGTAGAGGGAGAGAGAGGGGTAGAAATAGTGGAGAGGGGTATGAAAAAGAGAGTTGGACTGAGAGGGAAAATGAGAGAGAATCCCTACTCCCCACTGCAACAGGGGCCTATTTTAATAGCAGCAATCAGTCAGTGGTAGAGCCCTGGTTGGACACAAAGAGACAGAGAGGATGGTGGGAACACAAGACAGATTATAGGAAATAACAGTGCAAGGGCATAAACACAGGAGTCGTGTCACAGTGCAGTTTTAAAATGCTGCCGTTTACTGCTGGCAGATGCTAGAACAGGCAGCCCCCAGCAGGAATAAAAAATGCAGGAAATTTCAGCACAAAAGGTAACTGCGATACTCAAGTTGTATAAGTATCTGGATGTGGCGGGAGGTTTAATGTGTTGCGGTCAAACCCACAGGCCAAGTATTTACATCCATCAGCATAATACGTCTAAATGCGCAGATGCCATATCGTGATGTATTAAAAATGAAATGCATTTGTCACAAATAAAAAGCATCACAAAGCATATCTCATAAGGGTCTAATTAGCATAGAGAAAGCAAATGTCTCTGGAGAAGATGATGCATTTCAATACATCATCTATGTTAATCTCTTAGTTAATTGAATGCATATTACTCTTCGATGTGGTTTATCAGCATGTTGAAATACTAAATAATATCCTGCAGATGGCAGCAAAGGCATTTGAGAAAACTACACACAGTCTGTTTTCTTTAGGGGAAAAAGCTGTAGTCAGTCAAAATACACTTTAGAGAGGATAGATTTAAAGTACAATAATACTTGTAAAACCAGTTTTACTAGCTCTACTCTTAATGCTTTTGAATGGTTAAAGCGGGTATAATCTATATGTCTATTTATCCATCGATCTAACTTTAGTATTTTCTTGCCTTTGTTCATCAACGTCATACCAGTGTTCCATCACCCTGAGCTTGAGTCACAGCAGTGACATTCAGTGATAATGATTTGACAGGTAGATGGAGTAGATCCATCACTTGCACTTGGAAAATACCCTGAGGAAAGAAGAGATCTTGCTGTCTCTACATTTTATTTATGGATAATAGCTCCTCGGCTGCTCATTTACATCATCAAGATCTCGAGGCAGAGCAGCTTTCTCCTCAGTGAATCAGTGTAGGCATGTGGCATGGTACCCCTCTGACACCTTTACTATTCTGGCTGGAGTTCAAATGTCAGTAAATCTCTTATCATAAAAGATGGTCATAAACACCTAATGGTCTGTCATGAATATTTTAGAGCCCTGAATATCATACAGAAATGACCTCTGGAAAACCACAACCTTAACAAGGCACATCTCAGACAGATAACCTCCACAGCTGGTGCAACCCGAGGCCCGTTTTTCTGCTTCTTTTGGCTTTTTTGTGGCATGATTGGATTGATTTGTCATTTGCAACAGAAAGAGCTTGGCCACAGGGCTGCGGATAATCCAATTTATCGCTTTGTCATTTATTACAAATTTCTGTGGCTTTTGGGTCCACTGTCACATCGATTCGTTGATTGCTTGCTTAGCTGGGTCCTAATGAGCTGCTGTCTGAATCACTGCATAATCACCGCCCTAATTCACTTCCTCGCCTATCCTCGCACTCGGTCTGTTGGCTCGCCATTATTAGAAAAGAATGGATTGAAACACAGCTCTTTGAGCAGACAATAAGTAACATCACCCTTGAAATGAGGTGTCATTTTGCATATATTACCCTTTAATAAATGACATCCTTGAGCGACTTAGCAGAATGTTGTCACAAATTGCGATTTCAGGTGATGAGGAGTTTATTGCCACATCATCTGCAGATGTTGTACATGAGAATCAAATGGTCATGAACCATGTGGTCTTATGAAAGCCAGTTTCTGAGACCTTGAAATATTAGGACTGCTCACTACCCTGCCACTTCAGTCTGAATTTTTATGATTGAATCTTGTGTAATGCTTAAACTTTAAGTATTTTTTTTTAAAATTCAACTCACGCTCTCAACACTTACTCTTTAATCACATTTAAAGGTGGTAAACAGGAGACTTTTTTAAATTCTACAACCTGTAGCTATACTGCAAGTGCAGTGAGCAAGGGGTGAGTAAGAAACCACTTTATTTTACAGCCTGTGGGACTGTCAATGCAATAATGAGGGTTTCTCACACATTTGAAATGCTTTGTCTTGATTGTAGTATACTTTGAGCTAAAAAGTAGTGATTATTGCTCCCACTGGAATTCCTTGTTCATGCTTTCAAATTTAATTATTCTCTAATGTCATGTTTTCCTCTATACTATATTAACATTATTGTGTTGGGTAAGTACATATTAAGTATTGTTGCTATTCTGTAGAACACTGTAGTTTACATGATTATCTACTGTTTGTGTAAGGTAAATAAATTAAGGTTTGGCATGACATATCTTTCATTTGCAGACATTTTACTTTGAGGTTGGCAGATATCTGAAGTGCCTCACTTGAGGATGGATGAGACAGCAAATACCAACAGGTGAAGGTTTACTTCTGCACCAATATTGGCCAGTGTGGGTGGCATTTATCAAGCTTGAAGAGGGGTTTACTGACAGTTTGTAAGGAGGCTGGTGGATAAATACAGGAAGTAGCTGATCAAGGCATCTATCAACGAAAGAGGTGCATCGTTAACATGCCTCATCATTTTTCATACGAGCTCCCTCCAGAACTCACACCAGCTATTTGCATATTGAACACAGACACAGGATGTAGGAGGAGGAGAGATATTTGAAGGAATCACATCATTAGACAAAATCACAGGCACAATGGTTTTCAGACAACATTTCTTTAATACAAAGTCAACATATCTACATACACAGTGGCTTTAAACCAATTATTGTTTCAGTTAGAAGTAACAGTTTGAAAGTGATAGCACTTGGCCCTCATACAAAGGAAAAACTATTTTGCTGAGTTTGGGTTCTTTTTCATTTTGTTGGTATGTACTGTATATGTTCTATTCTTTTTGATGTTATTTTTTGTTAGTGTTGTTTTTTGTTAGTATGCCCCAACCCAAAATATTCTGCGACATATTCCAATAAATTTGGCGGCTGTTTTCAAAAGTCTAGCATCTTTACATGAAGTCAAAAGAGTAACACATTGCACAAGCTTCCAAAGACTTCCACGGTTTCACTTTTGGCATGGGCCCTTTATACCAGTCTTTTTGAGTTCCAGGAGTCCTCAGTTCAGGGTTTTAGTTCATTATGAAACAAGGTTCAAGGTTCCCACTGTTCAGAAATGATGTGCTGAAAATGTGAATTTGCAGCAAGTTTTTGGTTGTCTTGGTCTTCCCTCGCTTGCACTGCACTGCTCTGTTTCATTGAGTCCTGATTTCCTTCTGCATCCCATAACAAAACATGGTTGAACAAAAACAAACAAGTATGGTTCTATACAAGGTTTACAAATGCACAAAGAAGAAAATAAATCAACTTTTTGTAATGCGGAACTATTTCTGGCCTTTAGCAAAGCTGCATTTGTCCATAAGCCAATGACATATTCATGGTTAACACCGTGGCATATTAGGCAGTTGGACAGCTGAGGATCTTTTGGGATTTGTATGAAGCTTAATGAATGAAGAACACCTCTGGGAGCTTTTGTTTCTCACAGTAGTAGAGAAACTAAGAATCTAAACCAGTGTAGCCTTCTTTTGTTGGAATTTGAGTTGGAATTTGGAAGTCTAATTATCTAAAAAACAATTGTTTTTAAACTCCTCCGGTAGGGTTAGTCCATCTCATCTCTAACAAAGTCATGCTAATACCAGGGCAGGGAAACAAAGTTCTTGTCCACGTTCAGAGTGAAAATGTAACAGACCTTTTGAATTGATGGTTGATTACCAATTCAAATGGTTCGCTGGCAACATGGACTAACCCCTCAGCAGATCACTGATGCTGATTCCATGCCCTCATTGGGGCTATAGGAGTGAGAACAGAAGCTGGCGAGTTTCCCAGTTTAACCGCTAACAGGGGAAATTAAAGGCAGGAAAAAAAAGCGAGTGGTAATTAAAGACCAGGGAGCAGGGCTGGAGAAAGGAGAGAAAACAGGCTTTACAAACACCAGGAAGTCAGATATGAGCAGAACCTCAATCTTTGTAGTTCTTTACCCATTTAAAGTGTGAGATCTTGAGGGTCAAATGATACAAATACATATAATCTATATATTTGTTTATTTACAGGTATATTCTAGATCATAGTGGATATCTAACAAAATGAATGACCACATTATGTCTGTAAGTAATAAAGTAAAAAAAAAAAGATAGAACTTAGGGTTCTTCCTTAAAAATTGTGAGGGTCATAGTCTGTACATGACCATTCAAGGTACAGTATGTCAAGTTGGGCTGATATAGATAACAAAAAGGTCAAATATGAAGTTTTTGATTGATTAGACATTTTGTAGGCCAGCTCATCAAAAGCTGCTCAAAAATAAAATCAAAAATAATACGAATGCCTACAAATTTAGGATAATAATAAAAGATTTGCAACAAAAACGGCATCTCCTCATCGGCACAGAATCTACTCGGGGTAGAAGTTAAACATCAGTGAGTGGAAGCAGAGGATTCAGATGTAGCACTAGCATAACCTCTGCTTTTTCTAAAGAAACACACGAGGTCTTACAAGGATTACAAAAATCAAACTCACAAACAAAAGAAAATGATAAAACCCACTGTATTTTCAAACATGAGCACTGGCTGGTATAAAAAAAAATGATGAGGAGAAATTTTGAATTCATACTGTTTGGATATATTCTTATATTCTGCTTTTTAAATATATATGCATGTGTGAGTGTGCAGTATATATGTGTATATATGTATATATAAATACATATAAACACACACACACACATATATATGTATGCACACATACACAGACATGTTATACTTAACATTTCTACAGTGAAAAAATAGAATGTCTTTTAACGTAATATGAACAAATAAGCATATATCTTTTCCTGCTAATTTTAAAAAATGTGATACAACATCTCTGTTAAAAAACTAAACCAAAAAGAAAATAAAAAGTCAACTATGTAAAGTAAAATACGTTGTCATAATACAACATTAATGTTTTCATAATGTTACAATAACAATAAGGCTTTTTTGGAAATAAGAAAAGATTACACACAGTTCTGTCCATTGCTCTGGTTTTTGTGCACACCCACCTCAAACCTTTACAGAATCCGTACACTCGTTTATACCAAAGCACTGATTTGAAAATGAAAACCTGGTGATTTCAAAAGCTTGATTTTTTTTTCTTTTTTTTTTTCTTCTTAAAGTCAGACACATATACATTAGTGCGTCAACCTGCAGTTGTTTTTTTTTTTTTTTTTTTTTTGGGTGGGGTGGGGTGTGAGGGGTATTTGTTTCAAGTTTCTTTTGTTTTGCCTTTTTTCTTTAGGGATGTGCAAGATAAGGATTTTGTACCAAAGAATTTTTATAATCACATCATGGCATTTAGAACCAACATGGCTGCCTGGTCTGGCTGTATCACCCACAGAGACATCATCTATAAAATGGAGGACAAAAACCAAAGCGTCTACTTTGTTTATCCACCTGTTACCAAACACACATATAAATGGAACTAAAGGCCAATTTTTCAATCACATGAACGTAAAGCTTTGTAACTGCAACAGGCCTCTGCCACTCGTGAGTGTCTTATACAATGTAATAAGATGATTATAGAGGAGGCTGGAAAAAAAAGGAGGGCTGGAAAAGACTGGTGAGCGATGATGTCATGTGGATGCGCCTTTAGTCGTGTCCGACTTGGTGTGAGTGTCTGGCAGAGCTGGCATCTTTTGTTCGTCAGTTTCCTTTCCCTCAAGAGTCACACGTACAGCATACACAAGATAAGCAGCATGTTTGGTTTTGACAGAAAAGAAAACAAAAAAAGAGAGAAATCCTCATAAGACAAAAAAGTTCTTAACAATGATGATGAGCGTTGGTCACTGTACACAAAGAAAGCCCCAAGTTTGTGGCGATCCTTGTTTGGTTGTTCCATTTGTTCCAAAGCTTCTCGCCCACCAGATCTATCTCTTGTTCAAAATGGTGGATGTTCACACCGAAGCCCCATGATGCAAGAGAGAGAGACAGAGTAGTGATTGTAAAAAATCATGGGACACGGTTGCCACGTCTCCCACCTTGACCATCTGCAAGACGATCCAGCTGCAGCTTCTTGCAACAGGCGACATTTTCCCCGAATTCACTGGTGACTGAGGCGCGAGCCTCCTGGAGCACTTTTTTTTTTAAAACTGTAAATACATTGTGGTACCTTTCAACATCACTGTGCCCTCCTGGCTAAAGATACTGATTTTGCACAAGTTCACAATTAATAAAACTAACTGACCTTAAGATATGTGTTGCTGCTTTCTTCCCACCAACTGTTGACAGTGTCTTCTTGAAGTTCTTAGCGCTTGAGAACGGGCAGTTATGTGATGTATACTTTAATAGCTGAGTGTTTTACCACGTGTGTTATGCATATCATTTGTGGAATAGTGTAAAACTCAAGACTGGGTGCCAGATGGGAGTGTTCTCGTGCTACTTTCGTTTCCGCTTTTCTTGATTTTATTCTTTTTTTGTTCCATTTTGTTTGGATGACCCCCCAGAGTTTGGGGGGAAAAACATTTTCTGTTCACACAGGCAACCTTGATTTGGTCATTTCTCTGGCTCGCACTCACAAAACATTTTGATAGAAATACTTGAACCCCTTTTGCACCCCGGCATATCAAAAAACAGAAGAAAGTCACCCCGTCTTGGCTACATCCATCTGCCTCTCATTGATTTTTGCTGTTGCCCTCTCCTTCATTATCTGTTGCTTGTTACCGTTGTATCACGAAGATATTTTTGAGAAGAGAAATGTCCACGAATGTTTACAATGTCCTTCACATTGAAACACTTGAGGTAAGGTAAGAAGTCTGACACTTTGATAGATTCCCGCCCCCCAGCTTGAGCCACAGCTTCTGGTTCCTCTCCTGATGAAGATTTTCTTTTTGTGATGATGGGTTATTTTTCTGCGCTTCCTTGTGAAGGGTTTCTTAGTCAAATTGGAATTTGAACCTAACCTGATTTGTTGGGCATCGTCTTCTAAAAATCTACAACAACAATCCCATTTGGTGTGTCTGAATTAGCAGTGGTGTTATCATCATCTGTTGTCGTTTTTGTCAAATTTCAAAGTTTCTATGGCTCAGGAAACTGTTGGGGGGGGGGCGACAGAATTCGAGGGGGGGAGATGGCTTTTTACGTTGCATAGTGATCAAAGCTTCCTAAGTACTCCAGAGCTGCATGATAGCAGAATTGGTACTCATCCTGTAGGGGAGAGAACAGACACACATGCAGAAATATACATCAGAAAAAAAGAATCTCAAAGTGTGATTAAAGAACTTGCTTTGAAAATGACACAATTTAAAAGATCTCATTAATACCTTTACAGATTGGAGGACTACTTTTTTATTACATCCCTTACATACAAATCAAGAAAACTACACAGTGGGGATTTAATAGAGGGTTTTCCTGAACTGAGGGTGTCTGTGTGACGCCTCACCTCAGTCTGGACCATGGCCGGCCTCTGTGTTCGGAGCATCTTCACTGTCTGGAAGATATCAACCACGCCTTCGTAGCGCATCCTCTCCAGGACGATGCTGAGGGTGATGAAGACTCCAGTCCTGCCTACACCAGCACTGGAATGATATGATCATAAAGTGAATTAATGAGGATATAACCAATATATATTCATTGCATACAGCAAGTAAAAGGTGAATCTTCATTTGAACTGAGCAAATTTGTCTTTCTGTTACATCTTGTACTTTGTGAGCTCCTCTAATCTCTTTGCCATGTAGCACCTTATTTTATGATCTACATCAGTCAAACTAAGACCTGCAAAGTAGCTCCTCCTACATCTTAAATTTCTTCTGAAATGCACATTATAGCTACAGCTAGATTTGCTACTGGCAGCACTGAATGGCTAGAAGAGTGTTTGAAAGCTTGAATAGGGTGAGATCCTGTGGCAGGCCAATGCAACAGTGATGATAGCAAGGACACAATCTCCTCTGAATACACTTCAATGTGTGAGCTTGCATTCTCATCGAAGACAAAATGAGCTCTCAAGGACACACAGACGCTCTCCAAAAATCATGCACACAAACAACTCAGCAAACATTTTGTCTCATTAAGCCCCTCCTCCCATGTGTCAAAAAAAAAAAACCTCAAGCCTGCTGCTGCTCTGGAAATACAGTCTGAGTCTTAACTCGAATCCTGAAATACTTGAGAGCTGCCTCTCTAAGCTGCTTTGCTGTGAAATGATTTCCACTTCACCAATGGAACAATAATTGATGTGACAACAGATTTATTTGGGCGTTTTCCAGCCTCTGATGCTACGTTGTTGAATGAAGAGTGAAAGTGATGGTCGGTAGGAGACACTTGGAGATTGTGTCTGTTGGAGGACAAAGTTATACACAGAACAAAATATGAATACTTCCATCACTTTGCAATAAATTAAATGACGTTGGACTAAATAGTTATTGAGCTTATCCATGCAGAACATATGACCAACCCCACCCATGTATACCCTCATGTGACCACCCGCTACCAACCCCTACGCTGCTGTATCCCTCAGCCCTTGCAAAGCCTCTTCCCGAGAGTCGGTCACAGCTTGTCACATGGACTCTTAAACTCCCTCAGAGCTCCTCTCTTTCGATTTATTTCTCTGCCCCTCTCCCTTTCCAGGAGGATCGACTCTGCGAGTCTGAAGGCTTGCCGGGCCGCTGGCGACTGAGAGGATTTGGTGTCCCCATTCACAGGAAGTAATCAGGCAATTAATGACAAAAAAGCATGTGGGTCTATTAGATAGTGGTTGAGAAGGAAAGAGATGAAGAAGGAAGAAAGAAAAAGAGGGTGGGAGTGGAGCGAAGGAGGGCTGAGAATGAATGGATGAACAGACAGAGAGAGAGAGAGAGAGAGAGAGAGAGAGAGAAAGGGATTATGAAATAGACAGATGGATGACAGTCAGGAAAGGCTGGTGACAGAAGCTGAAAGAGTAAAAGAAAAGGAAGGCATAAGCTCTCAACTCAGAGCTCACAAAGCCTGAAGGAGGAAGGAGGAACTAAGTGAAGGAGGAGGCGGAGGAAGAAACCAGATATCTCCCAGTGACACCTACTCATTAAACTATCATCTTTAAAAAACAAACAAACAAATAAAACAGATTCAAAAAATATATTTAACTTATCTGTGACTTAATTACCTGATAAACATAACTGGGTTTTAATGATTTATTGCAAAGGAAGTTGAAAGAGTTTTTTTTTATCTTTCTTGACTACTTCAAAAATCAAACAAAGTTGACTGTGATGTGTCGAGGACGCCTAAATTGTGCAGCATGGGCAAGTGACCAGTCCAGTTTAATAGGCTGTGGGCTTTTTCAACCATTTCTCCAGTCTTGCAATTCTTCCTGCAATAACCAGTCCTTTCGCTTTGAGACAGCTCTCTCTCCCCCTCCAATAATGGCCTCATAGAACGATGGAATAACTCAGTCTTATTGGAGCTTCCCTGACACAGCTTACAACTCCCAGAGGGCCATTTGATGGCTGGTGACATCATTGCTTTTTAATACAAGGGAGGTGATGTTATGTTTGATGATGTCATGGTGTCTGTGCAATAGAAATACAGGAAGAAAAGTGGCACCTACTCGATTCCAAAAGTAAAACATGTTTATGAGACAGTGAGGAGATTATTCACCATGGTAACACCTTCGATTGTTAGCAGTGTCACTGGAACAGTGGGATCCTTAAGAGCTTTTTCCTGAATGTCAATCAAACCATGAAAGCTCAAGTGTAATGCAGGTGCAGTCTTTGTTGAGCTGAGTCTTACAGCACAAACACAAACAGAACCATGAGAGATTGCCCATTGTCTGGGTATAAAAGGTAACAACTCATTCAGATGGATCTCGCTCAAGGTCTGACAACAAATAAGAACAGGACTTGGTGGTCACCGCTACCAAATATTGAATTCTACCGCAGTCGACCATGTCGAGGTAATGATGAAGGTTACCTTGGAAGCTGCACCTGGGGTGATAAAACTGCATCACAGAGTGATCATAAAACCTAAAAAAGAATGGCTGTATCAGTTCATGTGCCTCCTCTTTGCAAATGCCAAGCCACATCTCAGCCTTATCAATTATGGAGGAGATGGGGGCCTGTGGAGGTGCAGAGCTAGTAGACTGTGGTGGCAAAGAGGAGAGGAGGGATCATATCTGATGATGCTGTTAATGCTGCACCACAGGAGGTGCTGTGCTGCAAAATAATAACCACCTTAAGAAGTGATCTAATCTTGTCTTGATACTTTAAAGCTTTACATCTCTTTCAAGAGGGAAAATGTGTCTTTGGAGTTCAGTTTGAGGCGAAACAAAATGCAGTCCCTTCTAATACATATCACACCCCTAGAAAACTATACCATTTAAAAAAAAAAAAAAACATAAGTACATTCTGGATCTTGGATATTTGGCTGTTTAATATAATACTACACGGATGCAACATGACATTGAGATGTTTTACCTGCAGTGGACAGAGATCGGTCCATCTTGTCCAAACTGTTCCTTGGTTTTATGCACCTGGCCAATGAAATCAATGAATCCCTCCCCAGATTTGGGAACGCCTTGTTCTGGCCAGTCAGTAAACTGGAACTGCCTCACTGTTCTTGACTGGCCATCCTGCAAATACATGAAAGTTAAAAGTAAGAGGATGGAGACTTTAAATCACAAATAGCAGCAAGGGTAGAGTAGGGATATCAGACCAGGAAATGAAAGAAAAGGCAAAGAAATGTCTGTTTAAAAAAAGAACAGGAACACATTATGTTTTGTTTGTGGTACAAAACAAGGCGTCATTACTCCGTCATTATACATTCACTGGATTCTTCTGAGAACATAACACAAATTAAGCAAAACAGATATAAGACCAGTGAGGCAATAAAAATTGTAGTAATTGTAGTTCTTTCAAGATGAAATTAGGTGTTTTTCTCCTCAATGGCAACATAATACAGAACAATACATGTGCCACCACAGAGGGACAGAGTGTACTTTTCTCTCCCTCCTCACCTCTCTACCTCCATTCCCAATTGTCTCTGTTTTATCTCCTGTTGTTTTTGTGTGTGTGTGTGTGTTCGCATATGTGTGTATGGCATGAGTAGGTCCTAGTTAAAGCTAATCAATAGTGTATCTGCCATGACAAGCATCTTCTCCCAGACACCATGTTGAATAGGATAATCCTGCGATGCGATCGATAGAGTGACCTGATGGATGAGCTGAGTGAGGAGGTAAGAAGCAAGAATGGAGGACTAACGGAGCAGGAGGTGGGATTGGACGATGAAAAATTGAGAAGAAAAACCCCGACACACTCACTTGCCCGCTACACAAAATGTCAGTAACAATTTAATTTCATATTGATTCTTTTAATCTTGCTTTAGAGGTGAGACTTGTACGTGGTGAGACAACAGAAACTTGCTTCCAAAGCAAACATAAACATTTAAATTCAGTTTTGCAACTGGGGCGGCATCAAACCAGGACAATCGAGGCTGGTCTTCTTTGGTTTGAGAAAGCGAATATTAAGATGCACAGTCGATATTTTTGTTCGCGTTGTCTTCGTTTTGTAAAGTTGTCTCTGAGAGAGCAAATTTCTCAAGAAAGTCAGCAGTGAGAATTGTTTCTGCATTCTGAGATGGCCTGTCCACTCGGTTCTTTCAATAATCAAAAGAACCGAGTGGACAGGCCGTCTCAAACTGCAGAATGCAGAATGCTAATGCAGAGGTGTTAATTTCTCTAGTTGATTCTCACTTCTCAGTGCAACAGACTTCAGTCTGGACATGATGTGTCTCTCTCACGTATACTCTTCCCATTTGTTCACACTGCACAGGCACAAATCAATGAACACTCAGTTGGCAAGTCAGCTTGGATCTTTTTTGTCCTTTTTGTTATTCTGCTGTTGGATGGTATAGATTATAAAATTGTCATTTTGTCCAAATTGTGTTATAGAATCAATGTAATGTGCAGGAATGTGAACTTACACCGAGAAAGAGATATTTCCATTTGATAAATAATAAATATTCTGATAAATTGTGCAGAAACAGACTCACACTATTCTTACTGATAATTTTCAGCACTTGTTTGTGAAGCTTGAAACTGATGAAAACATTTCAATCACTCATAGAGCAAGGGAAATGGTACATAGACAGAAAGTGAACAATCAATGTGTCTGTAGATGGGTGCCCTATGATTTGCTTAAGGGGCTGCAAGGGACTGTTCCTCATTTTAGACAAGTCATAAAAACACATAAGAAACAGCTATATAAATGTATACCTCTATAATCATACATGATGGCATACATAAATAACATGATGCTAAAAATATGGATCGTAGCGGTGATATTTGTCTCTTGTATAAAGAATTAATCTTGTAACTCATACTACAAGCTACCCATGCTGACTGCTGGTAAAAATAGCTAATGTTTTTCTCTTGTTTGGAGGTTTCATCCATTCCAGGCAGCCTTCACTGAATCAGTGGTGTTAAATAAACCTGATGTCCTTATTCCTTTAATTTGGCGGCAACCATAAAAAAGGTAATCTATTATTAAATAACCTCTTAAAACTGAAAATAGACTTCCTGAGGCGCTTCCTCCATCTGTTGTTCTGTGTCCAAAATGACGTTCATCATATTGAAAACAGTTACCTCGGGGTCTGTATCTATCATGCTTGATGGTTGTGTTGGCATGGTGGCTGTGCTACATTCTAATTCATTCATTCATTCATTCATTATGATTTTTGCCATGAGCAAACCATTCCCTTGCACTGCTAGCAGGCTAAATGCAGATGCTAACTGAACGCTAAGTGCACAGTGTATGAATCTACTGTGTTTCAAAGGATATGCATAATCTGTCTATTGAATCCGAGCTTTGAATGTGAAGTCGTGTTGTCCTGTGTGGCAGTTTGCACAGTGCTGCTGTCTTATGTGATGATGTTTCTACACGGCTGCTGCCAAGATGCGTTCTTGTTCTTGTATTGTACTTGACAAATACAATGATTTGGATACTAATAAGTTAAGCTCCATATACTGACTCTCTTTGTACGACATCTCCTGTCTTTCCCTGTTTTATGACGCATTGCATGTTTTCTTTCTTTCGTTCCCTTTGTTTTTCATCTCAAAAACATTTTTGCCTCAGCAGGGGGATTAAAAATGAAAGAGGGGGCAAAGACAACAACACAATAAACCAAGCACACTAAAGGAAAGGGAAGAGGGGAAAAAAAAGAAAAAAAAAAAGAGGAAAATTTAACACACAACCTGAGGGCCCACGCGGCGTGTCAAATTGTGTGATTAAATACGTGACTGGCTCGCTAGATGTGAGTGTTGAGGCGTGGAGTCTATGCTATTACTGTGCAGAGGCATGCAATGTGCGCACTCACATACACGCACACTCACACACACACACGCACACACACACACAGTAAACATATAAACACTCATGTACATCTAATTTATGATATATGGGGTTGAAGCCAGTTTAAACATACCCTCACATGCATACACAATCAGTAAAATGAGGTTAAAAAAATTCTACAGTCTACAAAAAGTCTACAGACATATGCACATGCAACTGCACACATAGTGCTTCGTAACAATTTACACTGATCTGACCTCCACTTATACATGTCAAGAACAAACGTTCTCATGTTGTGTACTGTCCATTTTCTCTTCACTTTGATAATAAACTCTGTCAGTCTGTTTCATGTCATTGTACAGGACAACAGGTGTGTTAGGGTACTCGTGAGTGCTGTGTGTGTACATGTTTGACATATGCCTATGGGTCTTTGTGCGTGTATGTGTATTTGTGGCTGCATAGGTTATTGGAGCGTATTTGTGCTGAGAATAGCAAATCAGCACGGAGATAACACACTGCACGGGGTTATGTGTTTTGAAAAAGTGTTTTTGTGTGTGTGTGTGTTTGTGTGTGTACGTGTGCTTGTGCAGGGTGTCAGCATACAAGCTTAAACAGTATTCATGTGTGATTTGCTCACAGTGTCTGTTTAGGCATCCTAAGTGTATGTGTGTATGTGTTTGTGTGTGTGTGTGTGTGTGTGTGTGTGTGTGTGTGTGTGTGTGTGTGTGTGTGTGTGTATGAGAGGGATATAATTAACTTTTTTTAATACCAACAGAATGGCTGCTAACTAGCTGCCATGTTGCCTGGGAAAACATTGGATATGTCAGCCTTTTTGGCAAAGAAATGAAGCAGTATTAATTCTGTGCTACATTTCTGTTGCTGCTGTGTTTTCTGTGTTTTACAAACTCCACAACTTAATTTGACCACAAAAGAAATCCTTAACGTCAAGGGCAAGGAAAGCCAAAACCAAAAACCAATACATTCATATCTTCAATGAACTTCCATGTCTTACCCTGGCGTCCGTGACCTTGAACTCTCTTAGGATGTACTGTGGCATGTTGTATTCAGCCATGGGATCCACCACAAAGTATTGATACCTGGCAGAGCGCTCTGCTGGCCAGTATTGGTGACACTTTTCCTGTTTGAGCAAAATTAACATTTTATTGATTTACTACTTTACAACTACACATATCAAATAAGTGTTTAAGCGATTTGTATTTGAGTCCTACCCGTCCCATCTCCCTCAATTTGGTCAACATGACTACAATGGTAGAGTTGTTCTCCCAGAGCATTCTCCAGAAGTCTTCTGTAGTCTCTGCCAGAGGGCCTTGTGTGGCAATGTAGGCTTTCTGTTGCCTGTATATACATTAAAAAAACATATTAAAAAGATTTGTTAATCACCTATGTAAACTTCATCTGCATTACATCCCTCTACCCACCTGTATCCATCAATAAAACTGGCGTTGATGTAGTCGGACCCCTCCAGACCCCTGATTGGCTGCAGGCAGACGCGTGTGGTCTCGTAGGGCATGATGTTGACGAGCCGATTCTTGAACTTGTTGCAGGGAAGATTGGCACTGATGAAGCGCGACGTGTGGGCTTTGGAGTTGGCCAAACGCTGGTGAGGGAAAAAAAATAGAAGTGAAAAATGGATAATTTGAAGGAACAAAAGGAGTGTGTGGGGGAAAACATACAAGGGGAAATAATTGTACGTGGACAGTTTGGAATGAAAGGTATGGAGGAGGAGGAGGACGAAGATGACAAGAAGATAGAAAAGTGAGTACAGTGATTTAGGGGAAGAGTGAATGGATTGGCAAAAGCCATGGCAGAGAGGAAAGGAGAGGCATGAAAAGAAAAGAGAGAGGGAGGATGAGCGGGAGAGCATGATAAAAAAGAGAAGAGATGGAAAAGGAAAGAGAGAGGGGAGGACAGATGTGAATGAGATAGGAGGAGAGGAGAATATCAATGACAGAAAGTAACAAAGCACATCCAGTTTAATCAGATCTTTCACCTAGCTTTACTGATGATGGTACAACTTCAAAAGGACATTGTTTATCAGGAATATATTCATTCGGAGCAACGCAAAACCTTTATCCCCTTTTGCAACTTGTGGGGTCCTGGAATGTTAGATGCACTGATCGAAAATATGCCCCCCAACTCACACACACACACACAGACTAACAAGCCTAAAAAAACTGAAAACTTGCCTAAAAGTGGGTCACAAGTGCCTTTGATTATGGCAGTGTAGTATGTGCGCATAAAACAGACTCACACAGTGATGTTCAGAAAGACAAACAGACAAAACACACACACACTGCATGATGATCAAAATGAAAAGCTGCACTGCAGCATCATCATCGTCAGAAGACCCTCAGTGTGCAGAGTTTGTGGGTCAGCAAGTCGTATGATCGTCTTCTTTTGGCGTCAATGTCTCAGCAGAGAATGTGTGTGTGATTAAATATGTTTGCTTGTTAGCAAATGGATGACACTCCAGTCAGCCCCCTCAGACATAGAGAAGCATGGTTGTAGCATCGTATGAAACGATAGAGATCCTGCTGACAATGTAGGCAGGAAAACAAATGTATTTCCTGAAATTCTCTCCTTCAATAAATACACAAAGTGAAAATATTTCTCCTTGCACTTCGGTGTCAACAGGCTATACCTTTCTGTTGCCAATTTTTCACATTTGCATAGTCTCGTCTCTTTCGCCCTAATTCCCCTATAGCGCCAGTATTTTTTTTTTTTAAGTCAGTAGCTACTTGGAGTCCCTCCAGCCCTTCTCCTCCTCCCTACCCCGTCATCCTTCGCTGCTGTCGTCCTCCCTTTGATCTGTGTTTCACAAAGGCACCTGGAAAGGCTTGAGGTGGCCTGGCAGCGCTAAAGAGGCCCTCAGCTACACCACCACACACCACCGAGGGTGCAGGGAACAGAGCCAAACCTGGCAACCTGTCACCCAACATGCCAGAGAAGCATGTGGGGTACCTCTAGTCGTGGTTGCCGGTTCCTTCCCATTTATAGTACAGTGTACAGTATGTGCTCAGTTGGAAGATACATTACATACATTAGGTACAACAAGGATAATGAGTTTTGGTGTTTACTGTCAGAAAGAAGGGCTTACAGAACAAGGTACCCTGTGGTCACAAACAGATCTAAATCCAAATAAGCCTCAACTACAGGACTAATTAACACATAAATTATAAATTGCATAAATAATCAAACAAATATCCTTAATAAATACAGAATTTAATATCATATTATTATTTATAGATTTCATGCACACTGTATGCATCACATAAGGTTTTTCTAAATTAATTACATTTATTATGTGGCTACAGTGCAATTCGGTGCCTTGTAAACTTCTTGTAAACTGTCATCATCTTTTTTCTTTCAAACTGAAAAGCATTTTTCTTTTCTTGTTTGCATTTGAATCCTAATTAAATTTTTGCTGTTGAATTTGAAATCATTCCTTTGCTATTTAAATTTAAATAGATCCCAGTAGTCCAGTGGCTTTTGTTCCTGTTGTGATTCGTGTCCTGTATGTTTCTGAGGACTTTTCATAAGTGGGTTATGCAAACAAGTGTCTTCTGTGCATAAATGTTTCTCTGAACATAGTTATTAGTCATGAGCATACACCAGAAAGCGCTAGTCTGAGCACTTTGCAACAAGTTCTTCTTCTTGGTTAAGTCTCCCCGCTGAGCTCCTGCGAATCTCGCATCACAGCTTAACTCAACACTGCTGCAACGCTGCTTTCCACCTGAGAATGACAATGTCCTCCCACAGTCCCTATAGAGCAGCATTTTGTCGAATCACTTCCTTAGTGCCAAGTTAGCATACAGTCGTCCCTTTGTTCATTAGCCAAATGTTCCTCCCTCTACTTGCCCTGCCGTCCACCTCCATTTGTCATCATCAAGTATTAATTACTCAGCTCCCCTATCCCTCCTCACACACACACACACACACACACACACACACACACACACACACACACACACACACACACACACACTTCCCTTCTCCATCCTGACTGTAGTCTGGACGTTATTAATCCCTGTTCGACTCCTGACGCCAGCTCAGCATTATCCCTGTTACAGATGGCGGTGAAGATTCCATCACCATTGTGCCCAAGCGAGTTAAAAAAAAAAAAAAAAAGCAAAAGGTCGAACACACCAGCACTATTATTGTTTCTTGGCAGGGGGGCATGTTGATGAATGGCGATGGGAAGATGACGAATGATTTGCAAGTGAGCATGTGTGCAATTCAAGGTCAGCAGATAGTGGAACAGCAAAGCTTAGGTGAGTTTATAAATTGATGATTCTTGAGATCTTTAATGGAGATCTATGTAAACAAATCTGGCTGTCTATTCTCATCCACTGCTTTGTCATGAATTTTAGAAAACACATACACTCTCTCTCTCTCTTAAACCTAAACTCAAGTCTGTGCAGCTTTCAGACAAAAATCCTTTGTCTTTGCTTAAGCATATTATTTCAAATGCTCAAAAATTAACAATGAAGCCAAACAGTGATGCGTTTTAACATTTCCATTTTCTAGCTTTGCAAAAAGTACAATCATTATTCAAACTGTGTATCTAAGCAATTAAATTCTTTAAGAGAGGCTTGAGATTTGCTTCCTGGTTCATCTGAAATCGTATAACTTGGACAGCACACAGTATATATACTGGAAAATAACTGCCATGTAAATAACCTAGGTTTAATCTATATTCTACTTACCTGGGGCTGAAAGGTATTACATCTTCAAGAGAAGTGTATTTATCTCCACAGCTAAACTCTTTAATCTTACTATGTTATACATTGTGTTCATTCAGTGTTTCCATTATGTCTTCATAAGCAACAAGCTGTAGGAGACAACCTGCCTCTTGCCTACTACCAAATTCAGTTTGTCTGAGGTTTAAGGATTTTCTGTAAACTGCTTCCTAACTCGAGTGAAACATTAGTCTCTCAGTTCCCTCAATCAGCTCCCATAATCTATTTTGTGTCTGCCTCAGTCTCCTCATTTAGTTTCACAGTTTCTTGTCAAACACTCAGTGGTTGGTCAAGAACTACTGCTATATAGGTTTTTGTTCCAAGTATAAAAATACAAGGAAATGTAAGACACGAATCAAATGGCAATTGTTGCAACCTGCAATTAAGCATCTTGAAAGTAATTGTGAGGAGGAAAAAATATGAAAGGCAAAGAAATTGGATTTGCATCTAAAATAACTAAAGCTGGCAGCGAGCCAGCAGACTGAGCTTAAAAGGCTTAGAGTTGCTTTAGACAAGGTGACAGAATTTTGCAAAACTTAGTGTGTATGTCCATACAGTTTAGTTATGGTTCAGTCCACACAGGGAAAATTTAATACACACACTGATCTAACATGTAGGCTATTTGCATGTTATTTGTGACCCCGTCTTGGCTTCAGGACAGGTCAGTTTAGTCAGAACACCAACACTACACTTAATCCAAAGCAATTTGTCACACATCAAGCTCAAACTCAGTCAACGGTTCTAGCAATATACCAGGTTAATAAGGAAATTTCTCCATCTCCTGTACCTTGAATTCTAGCTCCATGCCAGTGACATGCTCGCCACTTTCCACCTGGGCCAGCTTCTGGATGTAGGAGTAGAGGCTTCGAGCAGCCACTTCAGTGTTACCACAGGCCACCGCTTCCAGCAGTGCGTCGTGAATGAAGCTGTACTGGTCCTCCGTCTGCACCATGTAGTTCCGCTGTGACCGCATCAGTGTCACGTGGCCATAAATGTCGACCGTCTTCTCGTGCTTGATGCGCTCAAGCATGGCGTCGATGACGATGAAGCAGCCTGTCCGGCCGACACCCGCACTGCAGGAGGATTGAAAGGAATGACAAGAAAGTCAAAAGGGTTTTTCTTCACTCACTCTTATTTCTAGGGTCTTATCATCTCATAGTGCTATGGCTATGAATGAATGGCTTTGTTTTCTTGACACTAAGTTCTTGTTACACACTTGCGTTGAAAGAATTTAACTGTAATTCACAGTTGTTCTCACTATATTATATTATAATATTAAAACACAAGGTGATTATGTATGTCCTGTAATATTTGAAGATTTGTGGTGGCATAACAGTTTAAATAATTGAGCAGGAGAGCAAAACAAAGACATAAAGCAGGAGAGGTAATACAGAAACAACGGAAAGTTACACCACAGCGAGACGATGGTAATGCAGACGGAGCGAAGAAAGCTGTCAAATTTCGGTTTTATTGTGCAGCGCTTAGGACTCACTGAAGTCTTCTTATCTTGACAAAAGGAAGGTTTCAATTTGAATAAGCCATTTGAGAAATATCACTTATAAAAAGGAGGACGGGTTAAGGAGCAAAAAGAGAAAGGGAGAAAAGATGGGAAGGGATTACTGTGAGGCTTTTTTTTTTCTTCTTACAAAGGGGAAAAAAAGACGAGAGAGGTAGAGAGGATGAAAGCAGGAAAAAAAAAAGGAAGCTGATGATGTGACCAACGGAGAAAAGCAACGATGGCAGTCTGGTAAGAAAGAAAGCATGTTTGTATAATGTGTGTTATACAATATATAACAGCAGATACACAAGGAGGAACTCACACATGAGGGATCAGGGTACCACTTCCATGTGTTGAGTTAGGCTTCCGTTCAACATGATAAAAACATTATTGTTATTACTGATAATGCTAATGACCTGCAGTGGGCAATGATGGGTCCAGCATCGGGTGGGTTGCAGGTTTTCACCCTGCGGAGGAAGGCCAGGAAGGGGGTTGGGTATTCTGGTACTCCATGGTCAGGCCATGCCGTGAACTGGAATTGACGAACCTCCCGCTTCTCACTAGAGCCATTCTGGGAAAAGAAAAAAAAAAAACAAGGTGGTGGTGTATTTCATGATGTCTGAGTACTGTATGTATGCTGGTGTTTCAATTTACAGATATGAACATTTTATAAGACCAAATGGATCCAAGTCCCAAACAATTTTGGAGACATTTTCAAATGTATACATCTGATCAGATTGGCCTCAGAATGATAAATTATATATGATAACCACTACATTGGACAGTACAAGTGCTCATGTGTTCATGTTCTCATGTTACTGCTCAGAACATCTACAGCAGAGGCGCCCAAACTATCCCACAAAGGGGCCGTGTGGCTGCAGGTTTTTATTCCAACCAAGCAGCAGCACGCCAGACTTGACTCATTTAATTAACTGATCTTGGTCTTCACACAGTTGATTGGTGAAACTGTGTGCTCTTGTGGAATAGTTTGGACATGCCTGATCTACAGATACATGCAGCAAACACCCACATTACGCAACCATGTGTCAGCTCCCATCTCAAGCTCAACTCTCAACG
Organism: Polydactylus sextarius; assembly: GCA_016801845.1. Classification (NCBI taxonomy): domain Eukaryota; kingdom Metazoa; phylum Chordata; class Actinopteri; family Polynemidae; genus Polydactylus; species Polydactylus sextarius. Next base: position 18,054,666 of record CM028910.1, read on the forward strand.
CATCAAAGGTACAAGCTGGAATCCAGAGGAAGATTTTGAGAAGGATAAGTGGGAAGAAAGGGAAAAAAAATAAAATCTCCCTTGCATATTTTTGCCCTGCTCTCCTCTCAGAAGATCCTCTAATAGAGGTACTGTTTGCATTTCAATACACCGCTTCTTCTTTCCTGACAGAGGGACTTTTTTTCCTTGCTGAATAAATGAATAAATGAGTGTGGTAATTAAAAGCAAACTGACCTAGATCTTATTTTCCTTATCCCCCCCCCCCCCTTTTTTTTTTGGACAATCCCTGTTCCTGCGGTGGTTGCGGCAGGATGCATGGATGTGATTGGTGCTTGGCTTTGGTGAGGGATTTATCAGTTGACACAATTCTGCTACACCACAGGACACATATACATATAGATAGGTGCCTTGATGCTGCTTTGTATATTTGTGTGTCTACTGTCAGATTTTGCTACCTTATACTGTACACTAATCCGACAAAATGTTTTTTTTTTCCCCTTAGATTTATAAAGTGAAAACAGCTCAGTGAGAAATCACAGCAAGGACTGCAGTTTTACGGAGGAGAAGATAGATTGCAAAAGATTCATATGGATGGGTTTGATGGAGGCTGAGAGCAGCAGAATGTAAATGACTCTGAATGTCAACCAGGTAGCTTTAAAGAAGCGTGGCAGCTGATACCTTGTTATCTTAACTGTCACTGGTTTGCTGTGGTGTTCATCGTTCTGCTGACATGCCAGCTAAACAGTCAGTGGTGACATTAAAGTGGTGCTATCTGGTTAAAGAGGGAAACCCTCGCCCTGGTTCCACTGACAGCTCATAATAAAACTTGGTGTTTGCATGACTATGAGGAGTGTTGTTCTTTTCTGTATTTAAATGCACTTTCATGTGTGTCATTATCTATGTATGACATTGTATTCATGCATGTGTCCTTGTATAGAAATGCATGTAGCCAGGGTTTATGTAGCTGTATGTTCATTTACATGTGTACATATAAGGCTCTCTTGTTCAAATGCTTCCTCTTAAGAATGTTTTCATCTGTGCACCTGTGTGTATACGTGCACGGAGGCATAAGAGCAGTCTGCCAATTATGTATATTGAGTTTCTCTTCTGCTCACTTTACCTAAGTGCTCCAATTTGGCAAATGCACATAAACAGATGATCTATTGAGGAGCGAGAGAGCTGAACAAGGTGAGCAGTGAACTAGAGGAACAATGAGAATGAAAAGTTATATTGCTATCAAATGAAAAAACGACATTCAATATTTGTTATATATGTATTTTTATTTTTTGCTCATGAATAAATTGTATGTACACTTTAATAATCTGTGTCTTATAAACTTGCCATGTCATTGAAAAATGATATGTTTAATCATTGGCATCAGTATTTCATATAATTTCTCATTATATAACCAAGGTATTTCTATTTGTTACACAGGCTTGTGCTCTGTCCACCTCAAAATTGAATATCCTTTAAGACAGGTTGTTAAGAGAATTACTTGAGAAAAGAGTGGATTTAGGCAACAGTGGTGTGAGAATAGTCATCTTACCTTATGCAAGGAGAAAGTGCGGACACAGAAAGTGGCCAGTTCTATGGTGTCCAGCAGGGTCACTTGGGTCATACCATAGGTTTCTGTGCCACGACTGGGCCAGTACTGGTCACACTTAATCTGGGACAAAAAAAATTAATAAAAAAAAAAGGACTAATTAGTACTAAGAGCTAATTGGAATTAGCTCACAATGTATTAAATCAACACGATCATGCACATAAATGGGGGAGTACAGAAAACTTAAATCATTCTCCCTCCCACAGATCACGTCCACCCACGCACTGATCGTAAAACAAACCCTCTGGTGGATGAAAACACCAGGTGGCGTTGATAGAAACAACAGGGTCTCTTCCCTCTATTACAAATCTGAAAAGCAGCACTACTTTGCACATTGAACAGATGTGAGTGAACAACTCCACTCTCACTCTCTAAACCTAACAAAAAATCCTGTCTGCTTTCTTCTCCGAGTCAACAATGTTTTACAATAACACAAAACACTGATATGCAGAACTGTACTTTGAATTTGAATAAAACCAACTTCACAATCAATTCTTAATTCAGGGGAGTATCTGCTATTTCAGATCTTCACATTATGAAGCATTATAAATCATATTTGTCTAAAAGTTTTCAGTGCTTTTTTAGGGTGGTTTCACACTTGGTCCCTTTCAGCCTTTAAAGTGAACTCAGATCAATAACTGAGCATTTTTGGCCCCTATGTGAACACTAAGTGCACTGAGACCCCTTTAAAGTGAACCGAACTCAGACCACAAAGGGCGAGCAAAAAAAAAAAAAAAAAAAAAAAAATTGCAGCTTTGCAATTTGCAGCTGTTTGGTGCAGGTTTGTGGAGAAGGGGGCTGCGGATTCAGCAGCTATAGGCATGCATCTAATAGTGCAACTAATACCATAAGTTTACTCAGTAAATCATGGCAGTAGTTGCTTTCAAATTAAAAATGTTTCATTCAAAATATTGTGAATCCAAGCCTATAATATCCCAATTAATTTTCCTGAGCTGTGTGATAAAAAAAAACTATACAAAAATGAATATATATATGGTTCTATATATATATATATATATATATATATATATATATATATACACACACATACACACACACACACACATACACACACACATGGTTCTGACAGGCTAGGACTTCCCCTGGTTTTATGACCTGGTGAAAACTACCCAGAATGCCAAGCAGTGAAGATCTGAGAGCTCTACAAAAGCAAGTGTGAACGGAAAGAGGACTGAGACCCCATCACAGCTTAGGTGGACCAGAAAGAGAACCAAGTCCTCTTTCACAATGTGAAAACACCCTTAGTAGTTTCTTTCTCAGTGGTTCTACAGTATTTCTGAAAATGCAGCAGCAACTTCTTACATCCACCTGTCTGCCCACTTAATAAAGATTCATTCAATATGGGGTGTGACGCATTGGCGAGCGTCTAATGAGATGCGACAGCTAGTGTGGGAGATGCACTGCTCTCTAGCTCTTTTTTTCCATTTCCCGCTCAAGCTGACACTCAAGTTCTACCGCCCGCTAATCCCAATCACGTTTGACAGGAGAGGAACACGCATGTCAGGATGGAGGATAGGTAAACAACTGAAAAGGCATGGAGAGAGTAAAAAATGAGTGGAGACACCTGGGGTGAGTGTGTCTGATGTTGACACAGGTTTGAGTTGACAGGATGAAACATTGCAGTTGGCTTTTTGACATTTAAGTCCACACAAGTCTTCATAGCAAAGAAAATTATCCTCATAGATCCATCTTAAGGATGCACTCACACTTGGCTTGAATTTATTTCTTTGTTGTAGCACCTATACCTGCACTTTCAGCTCTCAGTTTAGAGATATGTACTTTGAGGAATACAACAGGAACAGCTGCAATTATTCATAAGGGCTATCATAGCATCAGATTTGCATTACATGAAATAAACAAAAAGTACCAACAATATTATTGTGATGAATTAGAAAAAAAGTTTTCTTTTTACACTCTGTTACAATCAAAATAATAGTGCTATGTTGGAGGGTGCAACAGATGGTTATTGCATCCTGGAAGAAAGAAAATGAAATGATATTCACTAGATAAAATAAATCACTAGATAAAATGTCACATACCTCTTTCTAAATCATAGCTATAGGTGACGCTAGTCACAGATATTGCAAAAAACTCCAGACTCTATTGCTAGAAGGGCTTATTTCTTATTATTAATAATCAACAATCTAGCCATCAATCACTGGGTGTGACCAGTCTGCCCTGCAGAAGGTGCGCTGCTCAGAGGGCGTATTATAACCTCTTATTTTGGAAATACATCAATGTCAACTGAAGCTCTTGGTGAGCGACCGTCACTACAACCTACTCCCAGCAAGAAACCATGTCCAGCGGTGAAGGAAAAAATTACATAGAGTGTGTTAAAGCTTTAATTTTAGCATCCTGCATTTTTAGCTACACTTAGTTTGAGGGCTAAAACTTGCTAAGCTCTCAGCACTGCACATGCAGAAACATGCAACAGCTTTTAGTTCCCACTGTTGCAATTGAGGAGAGAAAATGGTTTTATCTTTCTTTTCTGCTAGTTTTCCCACCCCATTTGAAATTCTACACTTCACTGAAAGCTCAAGCAAATGAAGTCTGATTACCTTCCAATGACATTCAGATGTGCAAATGGGAAATAAGTGTAAATTTGTGCCGTTTTCGGTATCTGGTTCTTGTGCTTGGTTTTGTGAAACAGTGATTCGACTTTGAGGGCTTTTATTTTTAACAAAAAACATTCTAAAGTGGGTTTTGAGGTCATTGAAAGGCAATTTGAAGAAGAAACCAGCCAAAATCAATGCAGATTTCTCCAACAATTGGTTGAGCAGACTTACCCGTGACTTCTCCTCTAGCCTGGTCATCATGACCACTGTGGCTGCTCTCTGTTCCCAAACCATCCTCCAGAAGTCGCCGAAAGTCTCTGGTAAAGGACCCTGGGTGGCGATATAGGCATTCTGCTTCCTGTAGCCATCGATGTAATTGGCATTGATATAGTCACTACCTGTGATACCTAAATACAAAGCACAGAAAAAACAAGGCATCACTTTTTTTTCTCTTTATATCACTTTTTTCAATATTTGCACCCTTAAATGCACCATCTGCCTCAATTATTCACAGTTTTTACACACACTCACACTGTTTTCTAATTAATGAAGGTGTAAATATTCTGGACTAGAATTTTCACACTTTTTTTTATTTATTATTGAAACAGGTGAAAACTGTGGCTTAGGTCTGTTTAAATTGTTCAAACTGCCCAAAGACAAATGGTACTGTCTTAGGAAACAGTGGACCATGTCAGCTTTAGGGACTTAAAATACAATAGCTATTATTCTTGCCCAGTATTTTTTGTTCAAGCTTGTTTTGAAGGAAAAAAAAAAGACCTAATGTGAGATTAAATAAGACATTAAAGCAGCCTCACATGCTGCTACTGTGGAGCTGAGAGAAGCCTCTGCTTTTGTTTTATTTGAATGCATTTAAAAACACCAACTACTTCACTGTCACAACTTCCTGCACTGCTCTTGTATCATTTTCTCTCTTTTTTTTTCTCTTTTTCTTTTGATGTTTTTGACTTATTTTCTAAATATATAGAGTTTATCCTCATTCTGATTTACCATGACCACCACAGCTGGATAGCAAGTTGTTTATCAGACACACAGCCACCAGAGCCAGGAGGTAAATCAAGCTACCATCCCTCTCAGCCTGCCATCATGCTCTGTTACACACTGGTTTCACTAAATCTAGACCAAAGTAACCTCTCTGCATTGCTGCATAGACGACAGTGATGGTGTATGTAGCACTTCTGCTTCCACGGACTGAAAGTCTCTGGTGTCATCATGTGTTGGGCAAGGCTGTCATTGAACTCTGACCTGAGGGAATCAGAGTGTTGTAGTGTTGTGGACTGTCCTGTATCCAAAAAGTAAATGTGGATTCAAGCTTACCTCATAGTTTCTACAGACTGAATAATTTGAAGCTGCTCTATGAAAAAAGGTAGATGATGTGATTATAATGTGTCTAATACAGCATCTGACACAGGACAGAACATTATTTAACCAACTCCTACAATCACATTAGTTGAAAAGATACCCTATTGTGGAAGCATACCCGGTCCAGAGTCACTTCTCTTTGACTGACGTCGACTCACTTGAGCGACAAACAATGAAATGCTCGACTGCGCTAATTTAAGAGAGGAGACGCAGTTAGGACAACAACCGGTGTGGAGAGGAAGAATAAGAAAATAGAGAATGGGGAGGGAAAGAGTGAGAGAGAGAGAGACAGAAAGACAGAGAGGGATGAGGTGAGGGTACAAAGAAGAAAAGAGACGCAAAACAATGAAAGAAAGAATGAAAAAAAAGAACAAAAAAGAAAGGCAAATGTCATTAAAACGGATACCACGTCGCACAATCCGACTGTGGTGCCTTGGCTTTAGTCATAGCTAAGTGAACAGAGAATGGCGGCGTGCATGAATTGTTCTACTGCTGCGACTAATGGCAAAATCACTGCAGTGTAAAATAGAAATTTCAGACTTGATTAATTTATGTATTTATGGACGAGACATTTTTTCCCTGGGATAATTTTGTTATGCATGTTGTTGCACTCTCAAATTGGCCTGACTATTGCGAGATGTTGAAATCAAGTCTGAGGAGTTAGCTCACACAAAAGGAGAGTACTGGGGACTTTGGCACAACTGCGAAATGTCAGGAGCTGTTCTGGTGATGCAATGCCAGAACAATATCAGCAGTGAAGGGTGACTACCTCTGACAATGTCCCTTGAGATTTCAGACTGAGAGGAAGAGTTTTCCTGGCTCTACAATTCTCAGTACAGTGTCTATGGGAAGTTAGGGGGAAGTCATGAGGGAGAGGCAGATCTGATGAGACAAATGGGATGGTAAAAAACACTGGTTAAAAATTCCCGAGCCACTCTTTTGAGTGTGAGATATGACTGAACCCCAAAGATGACCTCATTCCCAAAAAATAATATGATCCTATAAACTGCTTAGCTGCTCAGGACCAAGTTGAGCTCAAACACGTCCCCCGTTTGGCCTCCAACAAAATTACGTTTCACTCTGTTTGCTGGGAATTAAAACGAGCTGAACTCAATCTGAACTATGCACACAAAAAAATTATTTTCAGTTTATTCTATTTGACTTCGTGCTACTGTGTTGACTCAGGACATTAATTGTGTAATCCAGCCTAACTGTTCAGTGCTTTCTTTTCTTTTCTTTTCGCTATCCTTCATTCTTTTCTGGTTAACTGCCAATTCAGCTATGGCACTGTGATCTAATCCAGTCCAATCCGTACAGCTCAGTTTTCTAATCTATCCAATTTCATTCTACAGTGCAACCACATACACGGTTTTACTGTATTGATTATATTCTGTTTTGCACTGCTATACACTGTTCTATGTTTGGTGTTTAGTGCCTGGTCCCAACTAGTTTAGTAAAATGTCTGTTCAGCACAAATTCCAACTCTGTGACTCTGTAACTAAAAGGATTTCCAAAAATGATCCACAACAAGCTGAGCTCAACTTTGAGGTGGTGAAGGTGCAGAGTGTGAAGATGGGTGAGACTTACCCTCAATGGGAGCCAGGATGACACGGGAGTGGTCATAGGCGATGACGTTGGCGTAACGATTTTTGGGCTTGTTCACCTCCAGGTTGGAGTGTTCCCAGGTGAACTGCTGGCCTGGATCGATCGACTGACAGCGGGGTGGGGTGGGGACAGAGACGGGCAGAACAAGTACAAACAAAGAAGAAATCAGAAAGAGCTGTGAGAGAAGTTGGACAATAACAATATCAAACAAATGTTATCAAAGAAAGAGGAGGAGATGGCGGGGCAAAGAGAGATTGAGAGGTTGATTTCCTCAAAGGGAAAGGTACATGGTATCATGCAGATCTGCTTGCTGGCTGCTTTAAACGCTGACAGCAGCTGCACACATTACATTATCAAGATCATTAATGTAGCTAGTTCATAATGACAAATAACAACATTGATGAGGGCGGCGGCTCTTCCTCTCGAGAGGAGGGAGCGGAGCGAGGACTGACACTCGAGTGACAAATTCATCCGTCTGTTCAAAATACAAGAACTACAAATAAATATTCTGTTCCCTTGTCAGGTTAATTAAGTATTCCATTATGAGTTGCTGATGGAGGCTTGAAGGATATTTGCGGTTAGGCTTTAACATGGGTGAGGCGATGTAGAGAGAGAGAGAGAGAGAGAGAGAGAGAGACTCTCGGTCGGGCTGAAACGTGATCTAACAATTTGCACATATATCACTATAACAATCAAAGCTTCCTTTGATTTTGGCATCTTTCCATCTTTGTTTTCCCCTTTTCTTTCTGCCCTCTCTTCTCTTCTCTGTATTCCTCACTCGTTGTCCCTATTTTCTTTATCTGCGTCTTTCCATCTTCAAAGTCTTCCACATTTTTATTCACACTTCTTTGTCTCTTTATCGGCCTCTCCATCTCCCATCTCCTCTCAGATATTTGCCGTCCCCCTCTATGCAGCAGTCACCCACCCACTACCCTCTTATTTTCCATTTCTTTCTAGATTACCTTAAAGCTGCGAATGCGTGTGTATGTGTGTGAGTTCCTGTGAAGATTGGGGTCACTTCCCTAAAACATTCCTCAGTTCAAAATTGAAAAGCACATCAATTGATTCAAGAACCGGTTGAATAATGATGACTTAAATTCTTTCTGTGGCAACTAGAACCTCTCCCTCTTCCTCCTCTGTATGATCCATGTTGACATGTTTGAAGATGAATGACAGTTCCTGTCAAGAGGACAGGGTTTTGGGACATGGCTGTTAACTCTGACAGTAGAAAGACAACAAACTCTATAGCTTCAGTATCGTCGGGTAAAACTCTGGCTGCCTTTTCTTTGCCGTTTGTATGTCAGATTATCTCCTCTTCATCATTGCTCTCCAGCTGTGATGCTATGCGCTCTATCCCCTCACTGAATCCTCATCATTAACCGAGCCTCCCCACCTCATCTCTCTCCTCTCTCCCTTCTTCCTTCCATTTTTCCTCCTCCCTCACTTCCCGCCTGGCTAAAAACCAATCAGTCAAAGCCCCGTAGAGCTTCGCTTGGCAAGTTGGGGCCCCCCGGACGAGCAGCCATTCATCAAGAAAATAACAAAATTAAAATTACACTTCTCTATTTAATTTGGTCATTTATTTTTCGTGCGGGGTGGCTGTGTGAAGGGGGCAGGGAGAGAGAGCGAAAAAGACAGAGTAGGAGAAGAGACAGGCAGCCACTTTAATGCTCTCTCTCAAAGCCAAGTAATTAGAAGTTGTAGCTGTAGCATAGCATCAACTTTGGCATCATGTCTTTCGTCTCTCTCTCTGCGAATGGAACAAGCTTGTCCATTTGGTACACAGCCCGGATGTGGATTTATGAATAATAGATACCCAAGAAATACTGGATTGCTATGAGAAGTCATTATCCAGCATCCACCGGCAGGCATGATGACGGCAATCTTTGCTGGGGTACCCGCTTCCTACCTTGGCCTGGCGTGCGGTGCGGCGACAGGCTCAGTGATTTAGGGATGGCGAGAAGGGGATATTGCTTGTATGCAAACGAGAGCTGATTCAGCGCTCCTGATTTCTAATCAACTCTGGTGTCATTTATAACCGCCGTGGTCTCAGAGCTCAGACAGCTCAGTTACTCCTACTCCACACACAAATGCACACATACGCACATGCATACTATGTTAAGGGCTGACTGCCGGTGTACTTTCCTCCAAAAACACATTAGCAGAGTTCTGCTGATAACACCAGACTATATCTCCATTATAGAAGAAAGTTAAATGTTGTGTGAAGCAGTTTTCCAAAAATGTTCAAAACAGGACACAATGATCTTTTTAAACAGATGTTAGATACTTTACAGTTGAATGAGCAAAGCAAAGAATATGAGACATCTGCAATAAACAACAAAAATAATTTTTATATAGTCGAAAATTATTTTTGAATTTTTCTAAAGTTGTGGAAGCACTATCAGCCTGTCAAAAAGACTTAGAGGAAGAGAAACTGGCATTTTCCCTTGGGGGAAAAGAGGTACTCTTGTTTCCCCTCACAGTGAAAACACAATCAGACAGAAATCGATACTTAGATGAAACTTTGAGCTTTGAACCTTTGGGCCAACTCACCTCATATTCCTGTGAGAGCTTGAGGTTGTCATTGGCCTTGAGAAGCTCTGTGTGTTCAGCCAGTTCTGAGATAGGGATGGGAGGATGATTCATCATACCTGCTTGCCAAAAAAGATTGGAGAGAAAAATTCCACACAAGGGAAAAAAGGAAAGAAAGTTGATTAGTGTGGTAGACAGGACACAAGTTCAGAGCTTGAAAAAAAAAAAAAACACAATTTATGGGTGACAGTTTCTTGCTGACATAAAAATGGAAGTTGGTTTTTAGTAGTGAGGAAGCTTGTGCAGAACATGGTGAATATCACACACAGCAAAATGTAATGACTGGTGATGTTATAGGCACTTGATGGGACCAGGCCAGAGCTCAATAAAATGGCTTCGTTTGTCAAGCAAGGCTGATTATTTGCCAAAGAAGCTGGTAGCATACACCCACAGACTAAATTGTATTAATTCCCCAAATGGCCATAATGCTGAGAGACAGATGGACCAATAGGACCAATAGTTTGCCGAGTGTCGCCAGGGAAAAGCCCAGACCAATTTTGGCTCAAACATTCAGTGGTATCAATAAAGTTTAATAGCTTGGGAAATTATTTTGAAAAAAAAAAAAAAAAGGATGGAGGATGAAAAATGCAAGGTTTTGATGGTGGAATCACAGACAAGAGGCATGACAGTCCCTTTTTACTCTTTGATTCAGTGGAATGCTTATGTTGACAAAAAGATTGTCAAAGGAAGCATTTCCTTTTAGCATGGCTGCTATCATCAAAAAAGAAGAAAATTCAATACTGAATCACTTATTGGTGGGGAAAAAACACTTTACAGTGAAAACAAGTCTTTAAAGATGATGTTATTTTAAGCAGATCTGACAAATTCAAGTCAACTTTGCTATTTCTTGTAATCTATAAATGGATGTTATATAAAATAAATACATCTAACATTTAAATGTTCAACCAATCAAAAAGAGAGAGTAGAGAAAATGTATGGAATGGTATTTCGATCTGAATCAGATCCCATGGGCCTGTTTCGACTATATCCTTAATCTATAATGCTCTTGTTGTGCTGTATTGTTAACATAGTGAGTGAGTTTTGACTGTTGCGTCTATAAAAAGGTGCTTATTCTTGAACAGAGCCCTGACCTGGGGGCTCATGTAAAGGGAGGTGGGAAGGGGGAGAAGGGGCTTGAGGAGTGTGAGTGATGCTGGGTGACACAGTGAGCTGCTCCATTCCAGCCTGCCAGTGAAAAGCAAGCGAGCTACTGTTTCTACCCTCTCCCACTTCTCTCCAACCAAGTCAACACTGGCTCCAAGATGAACTCTGCTTACTTCCACAATCACAAAATAACATTCTCAGTTGCAAGTCCGATACGTTCTCCTCCCAAGTCCCCCTGAATAATTTCTCACAAAGAACTAGCTCTTTAGTTGGGTGAGAAAATTGTTAGATTTATTTATTTTTTTTGCTAGTTCCAGTATCCAGTGAATATTGTGTTGCTGCTGCTACATGATTATCAGCACCGCTGTGCACTCCAGTCACTAATCCATTTAGGAGCATAATGCTGAGGCCATGTAATGGAATATGGAGCAGTCATAGATTGTGGCTCCGTCCCAGCATGTGGCTGGGCAATATTTAACGCCTTCATATTTTTAGTAAGATGCCTTTTTCCTGCTGAGTGACAGGGTCAAAAGTCATAAAAACATGTTGACCTCTGCATAAGATCTCTTTACAAAAGGAAAAAAAAGTTACCCAGCTTAATTGGGTGTGCAAATCGACATAATCACATTAACTATTCTTAACAGTTCTTTTTTGACAATGCTTAATATCCCCTCCTCCACTGTCAAGGGGGTCACTGCTGATTTGGTTACTTTTGTTGTTCCTAAGCAGGAGAGCCCAACTCTCTGTGCTGACAGTCTTCATTAGTGATGGTAATTTATTTTACACAGAGACGACAAAGTGGTGGTGTCAATTACATGAAGATTAACAAAGATTACAATGCATATATGAGACAAATGGAGATGACACTGGATGGCGTGACATTCTCCGGAAAATGAATGGACACACTGGATTAACGGACAACTTGACTAAGAGTTGCAACAAACACCCATGCTCTTCTTAATGGGTCTTTTAAATGATGTTTGCAGAATTGGTAGTGTTCTCCTATTTTTCCAAAATCTATATTAAATATCTATTTCAATTCAATATCTAAATGAACTCAAAACAAAACCTTATGACATAACAGCGGAACTCAAACTGTAAACTGTAAAAACTGTAAAAACTCAAACTGGACAACACAGTGTGTTTATTCATACTTCAGCTACTTAATGAGCTAACACAGAGATGCCTATTGTGGTGGCGTTACTTTGGGATAAGGCAGAGTTATTAATTGTGGGAATTTTGATTCCTCTTTTTTATGATGAGCATCATGAAAAAAAGGAAATATTAGACATTAAATTTGGTTGCCAGTTTACTTGCCTCGAATTGAATTGGAAAACGTATCAGGAGCTATGAGCAAAATAAGTAAATGCATATGCAAATGAGGGGCCCTCACTTCTCCTTGAGAGAACAAGAGCGGGCTGTTTGAGAGGAGATCAAAGAATGTTTGTGTTGGGTTTCTGTGTGTGTGTGTGTGTATTTTGTGAGCTCTTGTGTGTGTGAGTTACAGACATTCTCAGACTCCATCAGTTCCTTGTGGTTTGTGTTTACTGCCCACATTATTGTCTGCATGCATAAGTGCCTGCTGTAGTTAGAGAGATATATCAGGCCAAAGTGTTTACATATACATCCAAATAAACCATGATGCACTGCCACTGGGACAGGCTGAAGGTTATACATCCCAGTGGGTTCTTTTTAGCTCTCAGACTTAGTTTCTCAGAATATTTTAGAGAAACTTGTATGAAAACTATTTGAATACTTAAAATTGAAAGATTCTTAACTGTTATTTTACCTTTATCCCACTTTGGCCTGTGCCAGCATAACTGGTAGTTATAATCCTTTATATTTGCACAGATGAGCCTCACAGCTCTGCTATCTGTTTGTGCATCCACTTCTCACTCTCTCTCTTTCCTTCTGTTCTTTTCCAGCCTCAACCATTTGTTTTGTTCTCAAGACAAATGAGTCAACCATGCCTGATTTGTTCTTGTATTCATTTTGGCATTTATACACTGCACTGCAAGTTGTGCAAGTGTTTATCCAAGAGGAGATTTACTTTCAAAACTATGCTTTGCCATGACCTGTATTCTGGCAAAGTCACTCAAGGACAAATTGTTGTTATACCCTACCCCCACTCAAAGACTCGCATCCTCCTCTTTAACACAACCCCCCTCCTCACTCATGGATTTTCCCTATCCATGTACAGACATTTTTCCCACCGCAATCAGCAGTCTGATCAATGAACACAGAAAAACAAACTGGCATCTAATTACACATTTCCAATCCCCAATCTGCAGTCAATGCACCTGAGAAATATAATGATTCTTCTGGATAAAGTCAAACTATTTTCTTTTCAAAAGCAAATTCATGAGGTCGTGTATTTTCAGTCTAAAAAAGGACGGCATCTGTCTCTGAATAAGCAAACAAAATAAAGGAGGGGGAGAGAAAATGAGGGAGACAAAAAGCAGAAAATCTGCTTTTTCTCTTCGATGAACCTTTAGCAGTGAGCAGCGAGAGCGGGCGATCAAATGTCGAGCCATTGTTTGCCACTGCTTTAATTAATTCTGCTCGTTATCTCCGAGTACGTAAAAAAAAAAAAAAACCTCTGTTAGATCAGAATGGAAATGGAGCAGTGGTCGTGAAGGAGGAGGAGGAAGGAGAAGGGAGAACAACAACAACAACAAGGAGGTGAGGTAGGGGAGGGAGGGGTAGTGGGATAACAGATTGTAACCCTGTAAAAAAAAACACCTCTCAACCATCTCTACATTAGCAGAAGTGATCACACAGGTTATTTATGCATGGTGGATTAATGCATAGCCAACAGCCCAAGTGAATATTGTGACTGACATCCAATTAAAGAAAGAGAAAAAAATAGCTCAGTATACCAATAGAAATCAACATCAAATTAATTAGAGTTGAATTTTTTGCTGCATCATGTGAAATAAACAAACAAATGCAAATTATGTACTTGTAAATGGAGGCAAGCAGTGCTGGGAAGAGAAAAAAAAAACAAAGCTGGTACGCAGATGCTAAAAGCATAGAGACTAACTTTCATAGTCAAAATCTGCTTCACTCTGAGGACTGCTTAGACCAGAATCTGTAAAGAACAGCAAACATAAAGGGAAAATGGTTTCAAAAGGCTGTAATGCAATAGAGAAGGCTATGTAGAAAGAAAACATAAAAATGTGCAAAATGATAAAAGACCATGAAATAACATACAAAGCAATACTACATTATTGTACCATTAGTGTGGCCTGAATGACAGATTTTAGCTGCAACTGATAAAGTAGAGGAAACTTTTTTGGATCATTCCAGACTTTCCCTTCTGCTCCCAAATTCCAATCAGTGGCACGGTCCTTCTCAGAGCTGACTGGTTAGCCATAAGCATCAGCCCCTGCTTAGAAATGCTATATCAATGTTCACAGAGATTAGGATAAGAAACGAAAAAAGAAAATTTGCTATCTTTAAGCTTTCATAAACACCAGTTGGAGGGGGGTAGTGGGCATTGACAGGAATCAGAAATAAGATGGAGAATGGAAAAGCCAGCTTATGTTTCCGGGTGAAAACTAACCCTGAAAGATTCCTTTGTCTGCAGTTTGGTGCCGAAGCATTGGGAGTGAAAGGTGTGGAAAAGTGTCTGCATTCTTGGCTGACAGCTGTGGAGCCAGAGCTGACGGGAGTCAGAGGTCTGAGGAGTGTGGTGATGGTTCAAAGTCTTATCTGCTCCAGAGGAGAAGTCCTCTGAGGCTTCAGCCAGCTGATGCTATGTCCAGGTAGACTCAAGTCTCCACGACTGTTCAAGCAGAAAGGAGCCATCTGTGACGACGTTAACTGGACATGTGGCTAAGAGATGCAGTTTGATGGGATGTGGGCAATGTGCCCATCAAGTAAAGAGAAATAAATTGTCCCAGGGCCAAAGGCTGAAATTTGATCAAGAGGGTTCCTTGATGATAAGAAAGGATCACATCAACCAAAGATGGCAACTTTGATCCATAGGAAGCAAATAATTTGTTCCTGAAATTAAGAAAATGGAAGAAAAAGGAAACATAACTTGTGGACACGGTGAGGAAAATAACTTTGTTTTTCTACAAGAAATGTGTTGTTTAGAAGACTTCACACTGATAGCAAAAGGCAGCAAAAAGACCATTCCCTTTTGGGGATTAAAATGGGCTGTGCAATTTTTTTGTTTTATAAAACAAATTACCACAGTTATAGTTTATGACAGCCTTTAAAGCTCAATTCTAAAATATTAAAGTTACAAGACTTAGTTTTGGTGATTTTTATCTTTTGTCAACGTCTTTGTGAGAGGACATCAGCGAATGGCACCAAATGAGTGAAAAAAGATGAAGACATTGAACATTCCCCTCTCTCTAATTGATTTGTGACAGTGACTAATTAAACCTAGTGGGGGGTTCTCTGATCCACTGTCTATAAACGTCATTCATCACAGCAGGGGAGATGTACAGACATGTCTGATTATGTTTATGTCTATGTGTGTGCTGTGTGTTTTGATAGACCTGTTTGTGGAGGAAGGCACCACTGTTGCAGTCGTTGCTGTAGTGTGGAGAAACAAGCAGGCTGGTGATGCATGCAAACAATTGGCTTGGGTGTCTGAGGGTTTTGCAAGTATGTGAGACTCTGAGATGCTTAAATGTGAAAGATACTTCTCATGACAGAATTATGGGTGCATGCAGTGCCATATACAATGCATTATTGGAAGTGGGAGATAAAAAGAGAATGTATAAATAATATCAGAGATGTGCTGAAGAGAGAACCCCATGAGACTCAGTTCACACATCTTTAATTTGCAGTGTGACTTTTTTTGTTTCAACTTTTCCCTTAACAGTTATAATAATGTTGAATTCATATTACTTGGCACAGTGGGGTATATGAAGCAGATGATGGAAAGACATATATTGCTGATGTAGCTTGTGAATATCACCAACTGTTCATAGTCTGACAGCTTTTTAACTTTAATACTAATATGAAAAGATAAAAAAAAAAAATAGTGGGAAAACTGAAAAAAAAAAACAAATGATTGAAAGAAGGGTTCTTATAGCAAAAGGGACAGGCGGGTGGGTGAGGGTGGTGGGTTGGGAGCAGAGTGTGTTGCTTGGTTGGAGATAGGCAGTAGATATCCATTGAGTCGTGCTGTTTCATTACTTTGGCCCCATTTGCCAATTAAACCCCAGGCACCAATGAAGATAATGACAAAACGAGCCACTCTGTGCCCCGAGAAGTTATGGAATGTCACTGTGACCTACAGGCCAAAATCCTAATCTACAATCATGCACAGACAGGCACACAGAATGGACGCAATCCTAA
Source organism: Polydactylus sextarius (assembly GCA_016801845.1). Classification (NCBI taxonomy): domain Eukaryota; kingdom Metazoa; phylum Chordata; class Actinopteri; family Polynemidae; genus Polydactylus; species Polydactylus sextarius. The sequence continues at coordinate 18,070,845 of CM028910.1, forward strand.
ATGCATTATCCATAGATAACTTATATGAGGCCTAATAAAAAACATATTTTTTTGTTCTCCAGCATTGAGGATCACTGAGCACACATTGCCAATGTGGCATATGCTCGGTTGGATTGGAGAAGCCTGTGATACTTGCACTGGGAGTATGCTCATTTGAACAATAGTCGCTATTAGCTGATGGGGATGTTCACAAATGCTCACCGGCCCACTTAATTGGGCTAAAATGTCCATTCAAATTAAATTCCTTGGGTGTGGAGATAACGACATCACCCAGTTCTCTGGAACAACAGCAGTGCTGTCAAATGAAAATACTCATCATATATAAAAAGGAGTCTCAGTATGTATTGGTGAATGGTATGGAAGAGAGCAAGAGACTGTAACAAGGATTTCTATTATTTAAGGAAGGGAGGAGGACAGTTGAGGGCATGGTGGAAAGTCAGAAAGACAAATAGTGAGAAGGGCCATTATAACCTTGTCATTATAGGACCACTGATAGGGGCTCTGAATACTAAGCAAGATAAAGATGAGGACTGTAAATTGAACATCCACATTTCTGTGCATAAGTGGGTTTGTGCATCTCCTTTCATCCTAGTATCTCTCTTCTCTAAAGGGAAGAAGTCAGTTTTTTTAAAGATACAGACTCAAGGCAGCATTCCTGGTCTCCCAGAGAAGCTGAAGAGAAATGCTCCATTTTGAAATCTGAGCCTTTTGATGGAGCAGAGAGAGGCTGTGGATGACAGATGGATGAGTGAAAGATAACTAGGCTAGGCGACAGAATGGTGGGAGGAAAAAAAACGGAAGTGAAAGAATTGTAAACACAGAAGCAAGGGAGGGCGAGCATATTCCACGGAGAAATTACTTTTTGCAGCTTGCTAAGGCAGGCAAGAACAATGCCATTTAGTCTCGGAAATGGATCTTTGTCTTCTGTCAAATAATTTGCTGGAAGAATATAATCTGAACCATCTGCAGTGAAACTGGAAATACAGGGCTCCTTATACAAGGTACAAGAAGAAAAATGTTGATTTAGTGATGTGGAAAATGTATTCCATGATGGTCAGCTAGCGGTAACTATGGGGACTACACTTTAAATCTCTTCGCTGGCTGGATGGCAGGTTCTTAAAACTGTCCAACAGTGTACTGCTTGCAAATCAATGTGTCTTTTCCCTTACAAATCAGACAGACCAGGCTGTGGAAACTTGACTGAACCAAACCAACTACAAAAGTCACAAATCACAAATTTATTCCCATTATAGTTCAGACCAAAGACAGCTAACAGTAGAAGCCATCACAGAGGCTGAGTAACAGAAAAGCATATATACCGATTGATTGAAGGGGTCTGAAAAGAAGGCAGGAGGAAGATGTCAGACAAGCTTTGGGTGGAGAAGCCTTGGGGAATGAGAGTGGAACTGAATGTCTGTTGTTAATACCAGGCTTTAGCTCGAATGAACACCAGAGGGAAAGTAAGACAAAAGTGGAAGCAGGTATAAATCCAGGAGGACTTCCAAACGGGATTTGTTTCCAACATTAAAACATCAAGACCAACAGCAGATACCCTTTTCTAATTATTTGTAAATGGCTAATTGTTACATGACGACATGGCAAACACATAAACATCAGGGCCATTGTATATTTTACAATGTAAATGTTACCATTTGTCTGCTGTAATTACACATTTATTATAGTAAAACACAAAGGGAACATAAAGAGACATAAAATTGTTTTCACTGTAAATGAATAATTTGGTGTGAAGAAGCAAGATTCGTCCTTTTTTCATCCAATTGATGGTATTTTTGGATCAAAACTTCTAACTAACATTTTTTGTTCGAATTTAGAAATTTGCTTTCCAGTTCAATAGGTTTGATCATCCTGCAAAACTTGGGTCTTTCTGAAACTGTATAGAGCTCATTTAAGTCTCAAACAGCTACTTCTTACATTCTGTTTTATGCTTTTTTCTGTTTCTTTTTTTCCCCACAATAAAACCTTGAGATTAGCCTGATGTTGTACCCACCATTGTCACTACAGAGATAGTAGGCATCAATGCTCCACTCGAAACAATTTTAGGATGGAAATCCAATTAGGCCAATGAAACACAAGTCTTAGATGGCTTTTTAACAGGCCAGCTCTTATCTAACAATCAAAAGTAGTTATTTCGGAGGTCTGAATGAAGAGCATTAAATGTTATTACTGCAGCAACCCACACACTCTTTTGCAATTCAGATTTACTTGTCTTTTTACTTAATTTAATTATTGACTTTTACAGGTGTTATTAGACTGTTGTAAAAGTGTGCCCATTGTTTTTACAATGTCCAATATCTGCACTGTCAACTTCTATTCATATTATTGAAATTGAGACTATGGGAAGGGATAACAACAAATGCCACAATTTTTGTTACTTCAAAGATATTTTTGGCAAGATTTTCAGGCTGATAAACTGAACTTCCTTCTTCACATCTGTCATTTTGTCAGTGAAAATGGAAATCTGTGTTTTACTGAAAGCACATCGGAGACCAATATGACTAAACATACAGTGTATCAATCTTGGTATAATCTGCAGAGGCTGCTTTTATTCCTCAGTGTACGTGTCGTGTGTTGTTCCCGTACCTGGAGTTTGGAAATTGATGCGTCTCATCTCCACAGGGTCTGTAGGGTGGTGGGGCGTTATATCTGCGTTGTTCAGCAGACATTTTGTTCGTGGCTCTGACTCTTTTCTTTTGCGGCTGGAGAATAAGACAATCGAAGAGTGGAAAGAGAGAGGGAGAGAGAGAGAGAGAGGGGAAGACGTACAACAAATAAACAACAAAATAACTTTTTGTGAGCACTTGATCCAGCAAAACATTCACCCCCCTTACTAATGACATTTCCTAAACAACTGAACGGCTCCTCATCTGACTGGTAACTCAGCGGGCTCTAACATGCTCGAGTGAAACCAAATCAAGCATCGGAGAGCTGAAAACGTCTATCAAGTACACAAAACTCTCCTTCACCCTCGCTAATTAAAGGCATCTTTTTTTTTTTTTTTTTTTTTTTTGCTGTGACGGGCTATTTTGTTTTCCCCTGAAAAATACAATAAAATATGGCTAAGCCTTACCTGTCAGGTTTGCTGTTTCCAGAGAAAGCAATAGGAGTCAAATAAATATATAAAGATGGTGAAAACACAACACACAAGGAGAAAAGGAGAGGGGGGAGGCAAGAAGAGAGATAAATCAATAGAGAGCAGTTTAAAATTCAAAGGGGTCGCTGCTGGGCTCGCAAAATGTGAGATAAAGCTCATCAGCATTTGGAGGGGTGTGTCCACATGTGTGCATGTCTGCGCATGTATCAGCGTGTGAGAACAAGTACTGAATGAGATGTGCAAGTAAGCGCATTGGTGAAACTGTGTTTGCACATCTCTCTGTGTGTGTGTGTGTGTGTGTGTGTGTGTGTGTGTCTGTGTGTCTGTGCACAAAGGGCAGATTTGGATGGGAAAGGGGAAAGTCAGGGCCAAGGGCAGACTCGGGAAACACTATTCACCAAGGTGAGATGTGGGAGGAGATGGGACAGTGAGGTGGAGAGAAAGAGAAGAGAGAAAAAAGAGAGATCCAAGGAGAGATGTTACTCTCCCTAACCACCAAGACGGAGGTAAGGCAAGGTCAGGCAGTAAGGGATCATCTGACATTATGTAAGCTGCACTAGTGTTGCTCACACCAGTCCAGCCCCCCTGTATAATAAAGCAGGGATCTTCCCTTGTATGTGGGAAATCACTTACACCACTGTTCATTTGGGACAAGCAATTGTTGAGGCTAAAAGCAGCAACTAAGTGTAAAACAAGGGAGAAGTATTGAATAAAACGCATGCTCCCAAGACACTGAGAAATAGCAAACACTATAATAGTAGACTTGGACCAGGAAACAAGCTGGCTTCTATAAGGTTGGTTAAGCATAAAATCAGAACTTGACGTCTACCACTTGAACTTATATTATCATCCTCATGAAATTATTAATAACATAACTTTATAAATAATAATGGTTATGATTACTTCTAAGGTTGTTTGGTCAACATTAGAATAGAGTATTCTTTATGAATTAATCAGTCTCATTTCAATAAACAAGTGTGACATATCTTAATTGGTAGATACTATTATTAGTCTGGTTACTGAACATCATCTCAAAGAATCTCCGCCTCTCTTCTTTCTCCAAACCCCTTACTTCCCACAACCATCTTTAACACAAGAAAAGCTCTTTCATATTTACATGCATCAGTGTTGTTGGGTCTTTGAATATCATGCTGCTATGAATAAAAAATAAGCTCCTCTTTCATGCTCCCTAACATGCAATTATTTCCCCAATAGAAAAATTCCCTAGTTACTCTGCTGGTTCAACATCAAATGATAAGAAGTTATTCATAGTGTTCTGCTGCATTAAAAACTATTTGACATTTAAAGAACATTTACCTTAATTCACACTTTGTGTAAAACAGTGTATAGATCAATCTTTGAGTGTTATTTTCATTCATCATTTGAGGTTGAACAATGGTATTTTTATTTAGTAAAATGTATCTGTACAGTAGGCCCAACTGCATCTACAATAAAAATTACAATTTCCAATCCAACTCACTTTTTATACAGGAGAATGGCAATGACGATGCAGATAATGAAGACCACAGCCAGAACTGGGCCCACCACCCATATGAGTCCATCACCAGTCTCTATTGGCAGAGGCGCCACGCCCGTTTCAGGGGTCATCACTTTGTCAGTATAAGGGCTGGTAACAAACATTTTCTGAAAAGAAAAAAAAAAAAACAGCCAGAATTGAAACACATTCCAGGATACAGTGTAGTATATGGATGAAATGAACACAAACCTAACAAATATGCATTAACAATGGTCTGAACAGGAACATATTAAAATGGACTGTGTGTTGGCTTTAGGGTGAATAAAACTGATGTGAATCGCAATAACATAAACAGAATTGGATAGTTAAACACACTCTACTGACGAGAAATTGACCAAAAGTAAGGCAGCTGAACTGTGGTGAAATAGTAACTCACCCCAGCGGTGGCATTAAGTTCAGCCAGCAGGAAGAAGACGTACTCCTGGCCGGGCTCAAGAGGCTTGTTCTCACAGCTGCTCTGTCGATGGTCAGAACCCACAGTGAAGCTGGGGGGCAGCTGCCTGAAGCAGGCTGTGATGTACGCCGTCCTTTGATCCAGCTGAGCCAGCTGACGACGTGAACGACGTTTTGGGGTCACCTCACTCAACAGCTGATTGATGTAAAAGGATAATTGTTTGTTTTTGCTGTTCATCTTGTATCCTGCTCTTATTTTTGTCTTTTTAGTAAGGTCAATACAAAGAGCATCCTCATTCCCACTCACCACCAAAATCTGAAACTTGGCAACATTCAGTGTTATCACCTTTTTGCTATAAAAAAAAAAGCTGCTTGTGGGGTCTAACTGATGTTCTGCACAAAGACTTGAATCCTTTAACTGGACTGGCTGAGATCAAAGAAAATAAACGTAAACTGTAACTGCACCTGCCGATTCAAAAAGCTGCTAATTGTCTGGCAAAGTTTCATGTAATGAAGTCCCTGCTACCTCTTACATTTAACCTCTGGCATTCATTTCAAACTGCAGGCAGAGGAAGTCTTTTAAGCAGGGGGAATGTGTATAATTCCAAATCCAGCAGGGATAGTTGCTGTTGATTTGATGCTCAAGGTGACCCTGAATCCTTCTCTGAATGGGAAGAGTGGGAGAAGAGTATGTAATTCTCCATGCTGCATGGTTGAGGATAAATTAGCATAGCTAAGATATACGTTGTGCCCATGTCTCCTAGTAACACTACCAGTCTCCAGTTCCTTTCTTCCTATAAACATATTTTTGCCAAAAAAAGACACTTAATTTTAAATTTCACTTTTCTTATTATAGAGAGTACATTATGATGAACTTCATTCTGTTTGATCTTGTACTCCAGGACAGATTTATCCAACACCTCTTACTGTTGAAAGGTCATACCTCCTCAATGTCCATCTCATCAGGGTTCTGTAAGTTTTTAACAGCTGTAGAGGACCTCTTAAGTGGCAGCACTACCACATAGAAATTCCTGGAAATAGAGCACCCAAGTAAGTAACAGTCTTTGTCAATATTTAATGGGAGTTTAAGTTAAAGCATTAATCACAGGGTTTGACATGACTGAAAATTAAGGTGAAATTTCTGTACTTACAAAAGCTGTAGCAGTGATTAGCATGTCACTATGTCTCAAAAATTCTAAAAGCTAAACTCCCATTTCAACACATCTCAGAGAACTTGAGATCTCAATCTATGTCACATCAGATATGAAGTGTCTCAGGACTTAAAAGAAAATAGTTAAATTCTTAAACATCAGCCAGAGCTTGCAATACCCATCTTTCATGCACTCACTTGAAATCCTTTGGGTCAATTGGCGGGAAGGACATGGTGAGCATGTTGTCAGTTTCAGCATAGATGTCCAGCTTGGGTTTTTTAACTAGGATGAGTGGTGCAGTCCTGGCCACCACACGGTGTCTTGGCCCACCGTCCATGCTCTCTTGGCAGATCACTCTAAATTCGTAAGTGGTGTTGTGCTTTAGTCCAGTGATGAACACCTTCATCTTTCTGGCGTCCACATCCATTTTCTGACGGTTGTACTCAATCTAGGGTTCAATAGATCGTGAAAAGGTTGAATCAATAACTAGTAAATGGGGTGTGTGATAACGCAGACAGGTAAACAGATTGTTGATTGAGCTTTCACAGATGGATAGGTAAGGGGACAGATGTGGGTAAGAATGGACGTGTAATTTGATTATTACATATGTGAATGAATGGGAATGTTGGAAATGAACATTGGAGATGAATTAATACATTGAAGTATGCAAATTACAAATACATAATACTGAAGTCATTTTCCAGCTGAGGGAACACATTAACTTACCGTGCATTTGTATGGTAACCCGCTTTCAGAAAACTTCCATGCAAGGACCACTGTAGTCTTGGTGGCCCATTTGACAGTGAAATTCTTTGGGACATCTGTTGAGTGGACAAAGGAAAAAAAAAAAAAAAAGCAAAGAAATATGTGTTCAGTGAGCAGAACGTGGAGAGACCAAGAAGAGAGAAGAAAATGAACAACCTTTGCTTGTGAAAACAAACAAACAAACAAACAAAAACAAAATATTGTTGTTTCCCTGGAACGTTCCTCTGGGTTGGAGAGTGAGTGCAACTGTGAACTGTGATTGGCTGTGAGAAGGGTAATGCCATTGGTTAAAACACATAGCACATAAGACTCATGGATGACAAACCCATGGATCACAAGGGTGCGCCCACTGGCTAGCTATCATGGGTAGTGCCAACCCATCTCGACACGGTCTTTGAACCCATCACCACTTGGAGATTAACAACTGATCCATGTGTTCTCAATGCCAACGGTTCCTGCACCTCTATTGAGTCTGGGTTGGCACTGCCAACGTGCTGCCAGGCAGGCATAGAGACAGACCCAAAACATAGCATGCCAACAGTCCTCAGCAGTGCTTCTGGGGGATGCCATGCCACAAGCTGTCCCGTTAAGGGACAGAGAAAGGGGTAAGGAGGAATTAGGAGAGGAAAGAGTTAGGAAGGGAGGAATCTCTCAAAACAAATCCCAAACCAAAACTAAAATAAAGAACCAAAATCTGTTGTCATCTTGAGGTATTCCAAACATACTCTTGGAGTGACTGATTTTGACTGAGGTCCTACCTTGTTTGAAAACTGGGGGTGTGAGATGGTATTAGCTGCGTGAGTGTGCTTGGCAAAGGGCTGCAAGGATGACTGACAGTGTTTGACCAGACATCACTTACCTTGAAATTCTATGCTGGTCTCCTCTTTCTTAAAATGACTGACTATAACTTACTGACTTGAGTTTTACCTTAATTGGGTTAGTGAAGTGAGTATCCCACGGCAAACTATTTCAATATATTTTTTTTCTCCTTCTTCAGGAGAAGTAGAGGTGGTGGAAGGAGGGGGTGGGACAGTTTTCATTTTTTGTGTTGTTGCAAATTGTTTTAGCCAATTTCCAACCCCCTGCCAACCAGGCTGGGAAAGAAACGGGTAAGCCCTACCTGCTGGATCATAGGCCACCGTCCGATACTGGATAGGAGGGCTGTAGGGCCCAGGACCTATACTGGTGTGTGCACGTATTTTCACATCGTACGCTGAGTTTGGTTTGAGGCTGTTGAGCACGTAGCTGGACAGGCTGGGGGGCAAGTGGAGCTCCTGTGGTGCTCCTCCGGTCCCAGCTTCTTTGTAGGCCAAAGTGTACTCTGTGATTACTCCATTCCTCTCCGCCAGCACTGGTGGAGACCAAGACAGCTGCACTGAGCAGCATGTCACGTTAGAGCTTTCACTAATTTGAGGGTATCCCCCTGGCGTGTTCTCAGGCACACCAAGTTCCACAACAGCCTCTTCCCCAAATCCTCCCTTGCTCTTGGCAGAGATTTTAAAGAGATAAGTGGCACCCTGGTGAATGTTGCCCACAGAGTACTGTCGTTGTTGGGGAACAAATTCCAGTGTGGCTAAAGGAGAAACATCTTTCCGACCAAACTGAAGCCGGTAACCCTGCAGGTCCATGCCATTGGTCAGGTCTGGAGGGTCCCAGCGAACAACGGCTGATGATGCAGAGTCCTGAGCCACCGTCAGATAGGGTGGACCAGGCACTGTACGGACAAAGAGATAAAACAAATCTTTATTTCTATGTGATCCAATGATATTGTGATATATATTTTTTTATGTCACAGGATTTAACATTGTACATTCATGTCACAAAATGAAGAGCTATTGTTGCTTTTAAGAGGCTTTGTTTTTTGTTACAACATTTCAGTTCCCCCTACACAGTACCTTTCAAACTGTCCGCATTGGTCATTCATTTTTTAAAACATTGTTTATTTCGAAAGTCATTAAATATGTTTTCTATTCCTCACTACATTCCTAAAAAACAAGTGACAGACAAAGTTAGCTCAATAAAAAAGAATCATATATTCTCAATGACTGTGATAAAGTGTAACATTATAAGTAAGACACTTAAAGTAATAGTTTTAATTTCAGTCCTAAGTTATCATGCACGAAGATGTGGAAAATCCTCAGAGCCTCTAAATTCTTGAGTGATTGCTGTAACCATTACCATTTCATGATAAATGTAAGCGCCAGCCAAAATCATTTTTGTACTGCAAAGCATCACTAAAACTTTAAGCAGACAACAGTGCCTCTTTCAGCTGTTAGAGTCATCTCTTGTTGTAAAATGGATGATCTGCGCTTGGGGTCTAGACACCATTCTTCAGACTGGCCCAGTTTTGCTGCTCTTCTGGATGACACACAACTCATCTTAACCCTGCTTTTAAGGCCCCATCAGTGTGATAGAGGCCACAGTGGTTATGAGAAACCTTCAGTTCTCAAGTTGCCATCAAAGCTTTGTGAGCAATGAGTGTAGCTGATTCGCACTTGAGTCCCATTTCTCTGTAAATAGATTCTATCTTGCTTCACTCATGTACGTCCCTCCTTTCTCAGAAAGGCAAGGCACTGGTAAGACAGATAACCGGTAAATACAAGTGAGGTTACAATTGCAGACGTACAGCAGTGCACTCACAAATACTTTTGTTATTTTTTGTATCATAAAAATATCAATATCAATACATGATATAATATCATATAATGCCTGGACAAAAAAAAAAAAAAAAATCTAACGCCGGTAATACAACACTTTGATCGTTTGATTGTGCTGATCAAGCTGATTTCATGCCTCTACATGTGACTGTGAGGCCACTGGTGGGAAGGCTGGCAATGTCTGTATCTAAAAAAAACAAAGAATAAAACAAAACAACAAACTGCCAAATGGGTCGGCAAACTAGCTTGGCATCAAATTGTTTGGTCCTGGCAGTGAGAGCTTTCTCAGCATAATTAAAAATGCTGAATAAGCTCAATTCAAAGCATCAACTCTAGTTAACTGTAAAACATACATCAGGATCTCAATTAGCTGCAACCATGGACACATTTGTCTTCTTTTTACTCACATAAAAAATATCTAAAGTTTGTAATGTTATATGAATTTATTTCCAGCATGTATTTGAGCCTTTTTTCTCCCAACTTTCTTTTAAGAACATCAGGTTGCACACATCTGCATACATAATGTGTGGTGTGGATTAACTACTATGCAAGGGCTTATGTGTGCAATGGTATAGGTGCTGGTTTGCAGCCAGTTCCAGCTCCTATATTACCATTCTGCCTGCACACAGAGCTTTCTGGCGCATGGCCCAGTATGGACTTTGGAGAAGCTAACATTAGTCTGAGGCAACAGCGCTCGCTCTCAGTGGAATAGTAACATTGCTTAAGTGTGTCTGTGTACATGTACCAACATATAGTATATATTCCCTTGCCGTGATACAAGTCTTAATGTGCATGTAGTAAAAACACACACACAAAGCAATCAGCTATACACAGTCTCCCCAATCTGCTCATATTATTCATTTCCGTTTCCTAATGGTCTTCTTTTTAAAGACTGTTGCTGGAGGAAGATGGGGTTGGGTGGGTAGATGGTGGCTAGTCAGCTGAGCCTCTGCCGGTAATGGAAAGGCGGGGGTGCTGAGTGTTGGGTGAGACGAATGCTTCTAATACTCCTCAGTTACGTAGTATAGCTCAGCTTGGTGTCATTTAAAAGCCCTCTCTCCCTTCATGCCCACCACTAATCAAGGAAATAGAATCAGAGATAATGATCCTGTAATAACTGTGTGTGTGTGCGCATGTGTGTTTGTGAATATGTGCGTGTATATGTGTGTTTTCTATTCTAAATTTTCGTGCTTCACTTCTAACCTCAACAGGCACCATATGTATCCATTACAACCTTTGTAGCCCTGAAACTGTTTTATTATTTGTACATTTAAAACAGTGGCCTATTGCACACTGGGGAGAAGGATTACGACTACTGAGCCAGCAGATTGGTGTTAGGAGGAGGTAGGGCATGGGGGGTTGTTCATGGTGTGCACAGAGTGTGTGTGTGTGTGTATATATGTGTCTGTGTTTAGTGCTACAGGGTGTTGATAGAGAGAATGAGAGCTTGGTCGGGGGTTAAAAATGAGCGAATGAGGGATGATGAAGGTGACTGGGGACAAGGAGCAATCTGCAGCAGAGAGGGCCCTATAGGGGCAAAAATATGTGTGTGTGTGTGTGTGTGTGTGAGAGAGAGAGAGAGAGAGTGTGCATGTATGTGAATGATTCTGGGGCTCTTGGACTCTTTGATTGTCCCTCTTCTCCTCAGTGTTCATCTCTCACGCCCCTTTACACTTTCCCTTACTCTTTCTCCAGCTCTTCACTTTTGTCCTTGTGCACTGTCAAATACTAACCCACCCATCCCCCCTCTTCTTTTGCATCCTAACCTCTCCCCCATCCCTCTCTGAACGTCCATTTCAGGGTTGATCCTGGTTCAATCCCTCCTTGTGGGCCTCCCAGCATGCTTCTTATCAGGCCACAGTATTAACAGCCTGCTGTTGACACTCACTCAGTCTGATGGAAAATGGGGTGATCACGTTACCATCTCATTTCCTCCCTCCCAAGTGCATACCACACATGTACACACACTAACATATGCATACAGACAAACATATTACTTCTGTCTTGTCTGGAAGAGACAAGATGCATATGCACGCACTTTTAAATCTTTTCATCATGGACCTGAGAATCTACGGTCAGCCTTGAAAACAGATTTTTTTCCAATGATTAATGTGTGACTATAGCCTGCCCATGGAGACTTACCATATATCTAAGGACAAGTAGGGAATAAGAGGTCTTCTTTAACCTTAAATGTAATGACGAATACATTACTCTCACAACTTAATTTCTCTCTGCTTTTAATTTAGTCCGCTTACTGCTGGAGTGCATGTACGTGGCAGGGGGGGGTTTGTGGGGGGAAGTAATTGGTGAGGCTGGAAAGGTCATGGAATCAAATCTGCAACAAATTTCACATGGCCAATTTGAAGAGCACAAGCTATTAAGGACACAAGAAAGAGAAAAAGGAAAGAGATCAGGAAAAGAGTGTTTTCTTGCTGGATAAAAAAATGATCAGGAAGTTGCAGTGAAGGGATTATGGCTGATATTTCAGGTCAGCTGTTTGCAGACGACCTCAGAATAACTTCTCATATCGGTACACATGCATAGGATGCATGTGTGCAGGATTTCACTGAAGTGCTTTGAGGTTGGGTGATGCAAGCTTGTAAGCTGACCAGAGTGGGATACCCCAATACTGTCTGCAGTGCCAAAACAACAGTGTGACTGGGTTCATTTAAATCTACAGTATATTGACTCTGACTTGCACTACAGTTAATGAATAATGCAAACCACTTAACATAATTACACAGCACAAAAACCTCCAAATCTAATTTCATCTATCTGCCCATCATTGCAAACAAAGTGTTACAGAGGGCAACTTCTTAAATACTAACTGCCAAAACACTACACTATCAACATTAGTAAATTACTGTTTTCACTTATGAGCCTTTAATTTATGATTATAGTGCTCCCTAATAACATGGCCAGTCCTTCCTCCCTTACATAAAGACGTACACACAAAGTAAGAGAATTATGCCTCAGGAGGATGGCTGATGTGTGTCATAACCTTCCACATCTATGGCATTTTTCAGACTTTTCATTTTCCTGCAGCCTCAGAAGTGTTGAATATACAGCATTCTACACTCTAGAATGTTATGTCTTCGTAACATGCCCTTTCATCTTGTTTTGAGTTTGTTGATTGGTTAGTTCTACCTTGTTTTTTGAAAACTTTTCATATAATAATCTGTTTGATTATTATATGAAATCAATCGCAGCTCTTTTTACCCTGGTGAAAAACTTTTCAATGAGCAGTTTTCAGTCATCACAAATATTTAATTTTTTTTTCCAGCACCTTCAGGCCCTCTAAAAACGTTGTCTCTTGTTGGCCATGGTCTATGTTTGTTCTTCAGAGACTGAGTTTGGAAATTGTGAATCATGAAAAGACACTTTTCAAACCTGGCTTTCATTCACCAAACAAAGACAGTTCTAGTCATAGAACAAATGTTTATCTGCTTCTAACAAACAGACGTGCAGTTCGACTTGTTTTTATATCCTGCAAAACCTTGAGATAGATTCTTTTGGACACTTTCTGATACACCAAACTACTAGGCAGGCTTGTTGGAATGTCTGGAATATGAAAAGACGTATTCATTGATGTGAATCAACTTTTAAGTAGCACAAAACCAAAACATACTCTCTTTGTGATGATGCTCAGTATTGATGTCGCTTTTCAGGCCTTTATGTTTCCTAAAAAGAACAAGACTATGACGTCATAGTTTCTGGAGGCAATTCCTCTCTTTAAGTGCATTTTTTGTCTGCGAAAAAATAAAATGACAGTGCTGCATAGCCTAAGTACCAACATGCATTTATACAGTTGAGTATGTCATTTATTTGCATCAAACTTTATAAATAATGGCAGTTTTATGAGTCTACGTTGATGTAAACAACATAAGAGTGGTTTTGCCAAGGGCATTTGAACGTTAGTTTGTATGGTGAAAAACACTTGTGTCAAACAATACATTTCTGGGTATATGTTGAGATTCCATTTGGTTACATACTATGTCAAAATAGACAAATATGTACACAGTCATATCAATAAGGTGCACAATATGACTGTATTTGAATGAGAGTGTAATATAGCATCTCTGTGAAAATAGGCCAAACAAAAGATGTAGCTATACCCATGAAGTTTGTTTTAAAGATTATATATACATTTTAGCCTGAAGACTATACCAGTGAATTAAAATGAGTAAGTCATAAAAAGGGCTCATTGACTTTAGTCTGTAATATGAAACTGTTTTTTTGCAATCATATGGTCCTGCTGTGGAACTAATGTGTAATTTGATGATTTTGTTGCATGTGGCCATGTTTTTTAAGAAAAAACATTATATAAAAGATTTGAGCTTCTTTCTGGGAATTAAACTTTTTTTTTTTTTAATTCACTACTATTGCATGAAGTCCCTGAGAGCATGAAAAAACACTTTTGTTCACTGCCAGAAACTCTGAAATTCCAAGGTATTTCAGAAAGGACAACCACTTCACCTGTGAAAGAAGCTGCAGATGCTCGTCTTCTCCCTTACCTCTCATCCCCTCCCAGCATAACCCATGCCTTTACCCCCTAAACCCCCACCCTCCCCTGAAAAAAAAAAAACCAAAAAAAAAAAAAAAAAAACAAGGCTTTCCATCTGAGGGACAGCCTCACTGCACAAGACTGGCATATCAGTCAGCCAGCCTTGACAGGAGGAAAGAGAGTGACAGCAATCACTCAAGCCCCTTTGGTAGAGTCACACTCCCTCACACCTATAACACACACACCTCTGTCAGGATGTGGGAGACTTGCCTTTGTTTGTGCATGTTGGGTCAGGTCAAATATGTCTCTCGACATGTATTTTCTCATGATTGCGTGCATGTTCACAAGAGTTCACAGTAAAGGTTTGGATTACTGAAAACGTGTGCCTATATATTTACAGGCTTGTAAGCAGTTGTGTACATACTGGCTCTACAAAGCCTTCCAAGCCAACTGGCACAGATGCTCCAACAAAAGGATGTTCCTATTTTGGCTTGATGCCTCACATTCTCTCAAAGGGGGGTTTAAAACTCTCAGGCAGCCAGGCTCTTTGTGGTTAGCCTGGGCCTGCCCATACTGCCTGTGACGCTACACAGAATTTCATGTTCAAGTCAGTCTGGTTCCTGAAAAATGTCCCGTGTGGGTTTAATGAGATGACGCATTAGTTAAGTGACCTCAAACACATTTGTTTACAGCCAAAATGGAGACCATGGAGGAGCAGCAATTTTTCGATTCAGCTGTAGCTGCTGTTTTAAGCGATTTTAACAGCAGCTACTCTCATGTTTACCTGGCAAAGCTGGCAAAACTCATTAGACACCATTTTGCTTCTGCTCTGGTAAAGCGAACTACAATCGGAGAGGTTTTTGGTTTCTGTCGCTACGCATACGTTATTGGAATCATTGGTCTGATTGGTTGTAACTCCAAACTGTCCAGTAGTACACAGAGACATTTGACATTTGATGCATGTTGATCCAGCCCCTGAGAATTCCCTGTCTATGGGATCTTTGCCAGACCAAGATCCATTTAGGAGCTTGGTGAGACAGTCAGGCTGGTTCGTGGTAAGGCTTAACCTACCTGATCTCTAAAATCTTTTATTAGTCAAATAATAAATTCTGTCATGAGAAAAGTTAATTTGAAAAATGTCTTGCATAGAATTTAGGAATTAAACAAAATGACTGTAAAAATCTGCATTTTTAAAGCAAAGGGCTTGATACTAGCTATACCTTTAATAAAGACATCCAATGCATCAGCTTAAATTTAAGAAGTTATTCTGCTTTTCAAAATCTTCTGACTATGTCTCAATCAGTTAAGCAGATCAGACTGTGATAATGAACCCTTTAGCGCTGCACAGATCAAATACAGCTGCATGGGAATGATGAGGAGACCCTGATCAAGATTTAAAAATGTATCTGGACCAAACCAACAAACAAAAAGGTTTGCTCCCGTACTGACCTGCCCCTTTGGTCACCACCAGTTTGGGTTTGCTCCGTGCTCCATCCCCCTTGGTGGTGTATGCTGCCACCGTGATGGAGTAAGTGGTGTCTGGCTTCAGTCCTCCAATGACCATTTCCTATGGGAGGCAGGGAAAAAACAGAAAGCAGGAAAATGTCAGGATACGATCTGAATTTTTGATGACTTGACCCCACACTTCATGCAGCTCAAACTGCCTTTTACAGAATGTTAATCTGAATTAAGTGTCCCCTGGTCCTACTTTATTAATTTTCACAAGGCATGCATTAAATATAATGTTTTTCTCCTGTATAATGGGAGACCATTCCATTAGGTAAAGCCTTAAAGTTACCTAAGGAGAGGAGGAACATTAGATATGTCAATGGTAAGAACACCACCACCACCACAAATATTCTAAATAATTGTTGATTTAGAAATCATCAATTTAAATTTGTGATGAATGTACACTAAATACATCCTCACCATTCACTGGCAGTTTTTACCTCAGCCATTAAGTTTCTTTGAGTCCTCTTCAAAGAGAGGCTTCCGATCAATTCTAATGAATCTTTCAAACAGGCGGGTTTGAATGAACACAGAATGAGGTTTTTAACAGGCTGTTTGGCAGAGTGATGGGAGAAGTCAATAAAGGTAAATGAGCTATAAGTACTGTCTTGAAGTTGAGATGATATTCACATAAAGAAGAGAGACTAGGGTTTCAAATTTGGGTACAAAATAAGGGTACAGTTTTTTGCAAAAAAAAATCCCTGCAGTTGTGAATGCTCATCTGTGATGAAATGAAGATTTACAAGATATTTAAAGGATCACACAGGGATATATATATATATATATATATATATATATAAAAATTTTTTACAAACTATTCGTCACAGAGGAGATACAAAACAGTGTGTGCACAACAATTCTACAGCACCACTAAGAAAATCAAATAATATGGTTTGAAAAAATCACACATACAAAAAAGAAAGAAACACACAACACCAAGACAAAAAATAAAGACAAAAAAAAAAAGAAAAATAAATAAAAATACTGTATCAACACGGCATGACACAAGAAGCATTAGCATTCCAAACACAGTGGGCAGTGGATATTGCATCAGCCAACATTTTGTGAGGTAGATGTCAATATGAGTTTGTCCTTTTTTCCTTTGTGCTGTATAGAGACAGTGTAGAGGTTGGCTTGCAAGACAGCTGAAGTGAAGCCTCTGAGCCAAATGCATTGAATAAAGGGCTGTGTTAACTGTGAACTCAACCAGGTTGATGCAATACCCGCTGTTTATACCCTTTCAGCTACACAAAGCACTCAGGCGAAACTTCGTACTCACATATTCAGCTGTATCGTCCGTTTCCCACTAACCCCCCCACCAAAGAGGAGAGCGCAGGAGAGAGAGAGTAATATATATATATATATATATATATATATATATATATATATATATATATATATATATATATATATATATATATATATATATATATATGTATTTTTTAAAGAAAGAGAGAAAAAGAAAAGGAAGAAATAGGATTGTGAGAGACAGGGGCATTAGAGGTTTGAGATCAGAAATAGGTCACTGATTTTGTGAGGTCAGGAGAAAGAGAAGTTGTTTGAAGCTTATGTTATGAGCAGCAGCCAAAACAAGACTGAGATGTGTATAGGTCTGCCTGTGTGGCCGAGAGATATTTTACCTTGTTACTGTGCCACTAACAACAAGCTACCTCAGTGGTAAACCACTGATCACTGCAGCTGGCTGTAACACTGATGTAGACTTTAGAGGTTTAATGATGTCATGAGTCATTTTAAAATATATGGACAAAAACATACATCTCAAGGTGATATTTTGGCCTGGCATTCTACAATTGCTGGGTGTAGATCTTATAATTTAAGTTATTTCTACTCTTAGACTCAATGGTCAGTTGAATGCCAAAAATGCAAATATGATGCTGGTGGCATTTGCCCTGAATGCCTCCTTCATTCATGTGCAAAAAATAAATTTTGATTTATTCCTTCTCCAAAAAATGTAGCATAGCATACAACTATTCTTTTCTGTGTTGTTTACCCTATTGCTTCAAGGCTATAATTTCCATTTGGATGATTGCTACTGTGAACGACAGTTTTGCTGTGGCAGAATTCATCCAACGTTATGTTGACAGTTTTGTAAGTTTTTAAAAAAAAAAAAAAAAAAAAAAAAATCAGAAAAAAGCCATTATGGATGCTCCATTACAATTCTATCTGTCAGTGGATGCTGATTTTTTGGCAAAATATTTTTATGCCAATTTTACTTTCCCTGCCCGAGGCACAGAATACTATAATCAGCATTTTCTTTGAGTCTTTGCGCTTGATACAAGCACACAATCAGACATTTCATGGCAGATGTTGCCATAAAGCAGGGGTCTAGACATTCTTAATAAAAACCATGGAGGCGGTAGAGGGAGGACAAGATGAGTGAAGCTTTGATTACAGTTCTTGTTGTGGGCTGAGGTGAAAAGAATATTACAGCAATATGAAATGAAATCCAAAAGGGAAGTGCACCCTACTGCTTCCTATACTTCAGCAATGTTTGTTCTGCCACAGCAGGTGAAGATAAAGCACACAATTTGCAATCTATATGAGAAAAGTTGGCAGAAGTTTCTTTTAAGTTCCCACTGAGAATTTGGAATTAAATTGGTGATCTGATTTCCTGTGCTTAATTGATAAAACCAATGAAATAAAAATTGATTCAAAGGCAGACCCGGGCAAATTGCAATTTCATGTGAGCGAAAACCGCATTGACGCATGCTCTATGACAAGTTTTACTTTTTTTCTGACATAACAGATTTTTACTAATGAAACTGTGAGATGGTCATACCTGGGCATCGGCCAGCATTACGTCCTTGATGAGGGGCAGGCCCCTTGACTCGCCATTTTCCACACGCACATAGTGAACCTGGTAGCCACGGATCTGACCGTGCTGCTTGCCTGGTGTCATGGAGCGCCACATCACCTTTAGCGCTGTGGAGTTGAGGACCTCCACCTCCACTCGCCTTGGAGGAGCCCCGGGAACTATAGGTATCAGGACAAAAAGTAAAATTTGAATCTTTCCGTTTTCCGTTTTTGAACAAAGAAAAAATCCAGTTCTGATTCCCTATTTTTAGATATTTATAATATTTCAACAGCTAAAATGAAGATAAAGTACTAATCACACCCAATATAGAAGCAATGGAGGATAAAAGATTCACATAAAACTGTATCATGACAAAATCCATGAGCCACGTTGACAACTGGCCAAAATAATAGACAGACGTTAAAAAATGAACAGTCACTAAACAGTGCCAGTCTTCTTATTATACCATATCTCCCAATACAAACACACACTACTACAACTTTTCCCTGTCCTCCACCTCTTCGTGTGTGCGATGTGTCTGCCACTAGTGGGAAGCCGGTGTCTGGTGTCTCTCAGCCATAATGAAAGGCCTTTATGGAAAGCCCTTCTTCCAGGCCTTTTGGTGTGCCACATACTAGCTTTTTCTGAGAGGTATGTGCCATTAATAAAACTCTTCCACTCAAACTGCCTCTATTTCCTCCACCACAAACATTTCCAAGTACCCCTCTTCCTCCTTAAATCACAACCCCATTTCCCCCATCTTCCCCAGGATCATTCACCAATCTTGTTTATTACTGAAATCTTTTCTACCTTTTAGCCCTGGCTCTTATTTCTTTACCTGGCATTTTTCTGTCACACGTTATTATCGTAATGACAACAGAAAATTTGTTGTAGCTATTGGAAGTGCACTGTGGCTTTCACCCCTGCAATCACAGATATAGGTGTGTTTTAGTACCAGGGGAAGCACAGTGGTGTAATGTCACCTCACAGCAAGAAGGTTCTAGGTTCAAACCTGCTGGCTAGATGGGGTATTTCTGTGTGAAGTTTACATGTCCTCTTCCAGTTCTCTCCCATCATCTAAATTTCCCTGAATGGTTATTTATTTCTGTGCAGAGGCACTGTGTCAGCTGGGATTGGCTCCCACCCCGCCAACAACACTAAAAACGATAAGTGGTATAGCTAATGGATGGATGGATAAAACAGGTATGGTAATGTTTTAAGCTTGTCTCTACTATTGTGCTTATTGTACATCAGTGTCAGAAAATGCTTAAAATGTGCTATGTAATGGATGTGAAATGGATCGTAGAGAATAGAAGCCAATAGCAGCCATCCATCAATGATTCAGATGTGCTTTGACATGATCACATCTTTACTTGTCACTTTATGTATTTTATTGTTCAGCTGCTTTGCTCCTTTGTCATTTAGTTTTTGTTATCCGATTCAGCTGTGAAATGTTTATTTTCTTTCTGTCTTTGTCCTTTTTTTGGTACACAGTTGTCACATACACACGAGAAATGACCGGCAGTGCATAGAATCTATATACAGTCAAGCTATTCTCCAGGGAATGTCAGCAGAGTCTATTTTCTCTTTTTCTGTGAGTGTTAATACCTTGGTTAACACTCACACAGTGACACCCATTACCAGTCTCTGCAATTCCATGGATTAGCTCAGGAGGACCATTGACGAGAGCACAACACCAGCAGTTAAGTAAGGATTGGAAAGGTGTTATTAAGTCTTCTTTGTCAGACATTTTCCAGTCATAGATTTGCACTGTAACTAAGTGAACACACACCTGCTTTTCTAACCTACCTATTGTTTCCACCATAAAGGCACAGACAGATATGGTCTTGCTGTGTACAGCACTCATAAATGCTTATGGCTCTCAGCTGAGCAATGGAATACTGTTAAAAGCCTACAGATAGTGTCAGGATATGGGATGTGGTAGCTTTTATGAATTACATTTGGTTAGTTATGTTTTAATAGCAACATACTTGATTTCCCAAGTGGGATATGTATTTCAAGTGTTTTACTTTCACATGGTTTACACAGCTTATGTGGTCCTTATGGACATATGGCTTGTCAGATGGACGATGCATCCGAACTAACATACAAGACATCATCATTCATCCTGGCTTCTACACTTCTAGAGATTGATTTACCATCCTCGTCTGTCCGGCAGACAAAGGGCTCGCTCTCAGGGCCTGACCCAATCACAGTGGAGGCAGACACAGTGATGCGGTATTGGGTCCACTTCTCCAATCGCTGCAGAAGCACCTGCTCTTCGTTGGCAGGTAACGTCACTTCCTCTGTGGTTTCCCCGTCGTCACTGCCGCCTTCTGACGAGCCCACCACCTGGTAGTGCACACTATACCCCACCAGCACACCGTTCTGATTCGTCAAAGCTGGGGGGCGCCAACTTACCAGCAGGCTGGTGGAGCTGGCACTGCTGCACTTAATGTCTTGAGGGGGGGCTGAGGGCTCTGGTGAGGTGGAAAGGACAGGAAGGAAGGAAGGGGGTTCGAGGACGAGGAGGAGGTTGGGGGAAAGGAGGGTTGAAAAACAAAAAAATAAAAAAGATGGGAGAGATAAAGAAAATGATAAAAGAAAAATTCAAAACTCAAATCAAAACAATAAGAATAATACAAACATAAAAATTGCAAATCAAAGACGAAGGCAAAATATGCTTGAAACAGAAATAAAATTATCAAGCAAATGTCAAAAAAAAAAAAAAAAAAAATGAAATAAAATAAAAGAAGGCATAAATGGACAATGGCACGAGCTTGTGTAATAATGAATCAAGATGGCTATCCTTGTAGGATACCTGGTGGTTGCATTTTTTGGCTTAAGTAGAAGTCAGAGTGTCAGGTATTACTTGCTAGCTGCTTTTATAGCAAACTATAAAAGTAACCAGGTAAACTCGGCAGTTATCACAACTAAACCTCTAATTCTGCTCTTCAGGGGATCTGCAATTACTGCTACCATTAAGGCACTGGGCTTTCTGTGTGAATTAATAATACATTGTCATGTTCACAAAGGCAGCATAAAAATGAAATGAATATATTTAAATTATATTTAGTCTTAATGTGCATCATTAGTAAAACTGATAAAGACTTCTTTCTTTTTTGTATCAGGGTAGCAAATACCATTTATCCTACCCTGACTGAAAAAATTAAACAAATTATATAGAGCTTTCAGCTAAATTATCATAAGATAAATATAATAACAATATGTATCCCCAGTGTTATTAAATAAGGTGGCAGTACAGTCTGTCCTTTAAAATTTGTATACAGTATTAATACTCTCCAACATAGACGTTGTTATTTGAGTCTTCCAAAAACATATTAAAACCTACACATGTGAACTCTCTAAATCAAAATCAGTGCCTCTAATCTCAGCCACATTTTTACAGTGTATGTTTGTCCAGAGACTGTTTTGTGCAAGGAATGATGAACTGTTTCACTTCTCATCCAGAGTTTCGTATTATACAGACACAAGGACGTGTCTGAAAATAATTCAAATTCTAATTTAAAAAAGTCAAATTTGGTTGTATCCTCTACAATAGTTCTCTAGATATTAATTCTCTCCATCTTGGTGTTCAAAAATCCACTTCATTATTACATTTTTATTTGTTATGTAAGGTAAAGATTGCACACAAATCAAAAACAAAATGAAATACCACTGTAAAAGAAATAATAAAAATAATAATTAAAAAAAAGAGAAAGAAAAACATTCTGCACATAGCAATTTAGGAAAAGAAAAACTTAAATGAAACTCATGGAAACAGGCAGCATGTTCTCATTCCAAAACAAAGGCTGAGGAAAAAAATTATGAACTGAAGGAGGGTACTGGGAAATGAATTTGTCTGTAAACCAGGTGACTTGAAAGTAAGAACCACCACAACAGTTAAGGTTCAAAATGAATGAAAACATGAAAAAACACGATATTCAGCATCAACAGAAAATAAGAACGTGTAACCTCAAAAAAACAAAACAAGAAAAAAAAAAACAAAAACAAACCAACCAGAGAAAAAATAAATAAAATCACAAGCATTGTCTGCATCATACGTACCTGACTCCCACAAATACTAAATTTTAAAGACTTTCTTACCACCAGCACCTGACTACAGAGCATGTACTCTGTAGTCAGTGAACTGCAACACTTTCCCTCCCAGACAGCGTGACTTTAATTTTGAGATCGACTCTTACTTTTAATCAATAAATAACACATTTAATTTTGATTCATAGAGAGTTAGTTTGGGACCCATTTTGCGTTTACTGGGAGGGACAGAGTTGGCTCTGTGCTGTAGCCAGGACTCTTTAATACTCAAGTATCTTTTGGGCCGGAAGGATCCACAAGACTGTGAGAGGGGAAGCATGAGGGGAGGGGGACTCACTTCCATGATGTTCTATTCTTCTGTACTTGGTCATATGCACAAATATCCTTCTCTGTTAACAGTTTGTTCAGATAAATCCCATTTCATAGCCCTTTGCCTACGTGTCTTCGTAAAGCTCACTGTCATTGTGAGAGTAGCAAGACACAAGAATAAAGGAAGCTAGACGGAGGGCTTGTATCGCTGAATTCATAAAAGTTTAATGATAGTGTTCTCATTGCAGAGCCCCTTTGGGTTGAATCGCTTTAAAGAAAAAATAAATAAATAAATAAAAGAAACAAGAGTAGTTTCGACTATCTAAGAGTCCTCCTACTGGTGGAGACTGAATGTTCCAGCTCACAACAAATAGGACGGCACCTCAGCCACAGTTCCCAAACCCTCCTCTGTGTCCAATGGGCTTATTTACTTATGGTCTTACTGGATTTTGAGCCTTTCAGCTTCTTTCCTCCACTCATATTGTATTTGCAAACTCTTCACGTCAAGAATGATTGCTCAGTTCTCAATCTTTGTGGAGTGGAAAAGGGCTGAGATTCTGACAGTGGCCCGGCTATCACAGTGCACAGGCATCCTTGTGCCTGATAACACTTTAAGACTGGCTGGGGCACAGCTTTAATAAAGTGCATATCTCATGAAGGCCAGTGGTGGGATTATGTATACTAGAACCATACAACCACAAAAGAAGAAACTCTGCTAATGCTTCACTTGAGTTTCTTTTGAAGCTCCCCTGAAAGAGTTTCCTAAATGCCATTTGACAAACAATTAGTCATGTCTGCATTCATATCCTTCTCTTTGACTTTTAAGTCTGCTGTGATATGAGAGCACAAAGTGTGCAGTGTCAACTTCTAGCAGCATACCTAATCATTCAGACTATCAGCAGACTAAAAGCGCTTTTTGGTGCAACATCTTCAGTGGATATAAATTACACACATTAAAGCTCACAGTTTAGCTGCACAGGCCATTACTCAATGCCTGTTGTGAACTCTTAAAATGACACAGATTGTCAACGCTTTTGCTATCAGAGTATAAGCACATGTTTACATTTGAATTGTATTTTCACCAGAGGCCTCGAATGACAGGATGTTCATATTTGTAGTTCATTATGGAATTAATCCCCCTGCCGATGCCAAATGGCCATGCTTTGGCTCACACAAATATTCCAATATATCTAAAAACCTCCTGCAATTACAGTAAGTGGAGGGGGTAAACTGCTTGTTTGGCTAAATACAGCGGATTTAGAATCTGCCACTTTAATTTGAGAGATAACAGTTGACTGGCTACTGGCAGGTTCTAGGTATAATCTAAATGTGTAACAAAGCCTTACAATCCAGGGGCCTAGCTCATAGCTCATAGCAAAGCATAAAATTAATTCTGACGCTATGAAATGGGATTCTTATCTGCCACTCTGAGGCCTTGCAGTCCCTAACACCCACTCCCAGGGTCCATCTGAGG
This sequence comes from Polydactylus sextarius, assembly GCA_016801845.1. NCBI lineage: Eukaryota > Metazoa > Chordata > Actinopteri > Polynemidae > Polydactylus > Polydactylus sextarius. Next base: position 18,095,127 of record CM028910.1, read on the forward strand.
TCCTGTTACCATGTCTTGCAGCTGGGTAACAGCTAGAATGCTAATGCTGAGAAACTTCCTGGCTCTCGGGATGTGGATCCACTCCGGCCGCGTCTGAACGATCTCACAAATATGGTTTCTCAACCTGATCTGACTGAAGCAGCATATCCCAGGAGGCCTTGTTTCTGGATGAGGGCCACTCTTGCCAGTAATATCTTGTGTATATGTTTCAATGTGTTATGATATTGATCAAGAAAATCCAATGAAATGATTGGAGAGCTCCTTGATAATTCATTTAGCGTCACTCGAAAATGAGGATGGAGCTCACTGTTTTTGGAGTGGCTTTTCACAAGTTCTTGACGGAGTGGTCCACATGACAATAGCCTCTGGTAATTCTGCTTGGACTGAGGACAAACTTCAACAATCTGTAAACATTTTGTACCACAAGTAATGGACAACAAAGCAAACAGGTTAAAACATGTTGTCTAGTTTTCTTTCCACTTAATGGCAAAGGGTTTCAGTCTGCCCAACGCTGCAGGGGATTCAAAACCAGGCTTTGATGGTTTTGTGGAACTGTAAGAAGATTACACTAACAAATCAAACAGTTAACCTTGGAAATTAATTAACCTTGAAATTGTATGCAATCGTTGCTTTGTAATTTGTTTTGGAAATAAGTGAGCAGCTGGCATAGGAAAAAATTATTAGATTATTTTTCCTACATTGTATTTCATTTCCATGTGTCTTTTTTGCTTGTTTCTCGTTGATCTGTAACATCATCATAATTATTCTTCAAATAACTAAATGCAGTAAGTGCTACTTCACTTAATTCAGTTCAATTTATTTGTTTGGTACGAAATCACAAACTATATTATCTAAATGCCTAATTTACTAGTTAAGCAACTAGTAAATCAGGCTTCCTCAAAGCAGTCTAGTCTACTGTATGATACTATTTAGCTGTGTGTGAGGTATTCCATAGTCTTAGTTACATAACCTCTGACAGTGTAATATTAGTGTAGTGGCAGTAGACTAAATAATGTTTACTACAAACTACTGTGTTTCTGTGAATTTGCATGGTAAAGTGTGGGCTATGCAGTAGTTAATTCAATAGATTTCTCTTGTGTTTTTCCAAAAGACAACTGTCTATGTCTACACTGAGCTGTAAAGGCATTTGATATAAGCTTTATATGTCACAGGGCTCCTCACTGATTTGGATGCACAGAAATGCTTCTATTCCTGACCTGTATTAAAAGCCATACTGCAACCACGTCAGTTCAATGTTTAACCGTATTATGTATAAAAACTGCTTATTCTATGCACTCAGTTCTCTGTAGGTGTTTCAGAAAAAGAAAACACAAAAAATGGGTAATTGGATAAAAATGTGGTTATCCCTGACAGGTCTTTTGGAGAGGTTAAGGCAGACTGAATCCCTAAACCACACAATCACTTACCTCAAAGAATCCAAAAGATCAAGTTATTTATTGTGTTGTGTAGTGGGAAATCTTTTTTGCTTTGACTGACTCGGTCTGTGATTTTTCTGACCTCAGCAGTGAGAAACCAATGGATATATCTCAAACCTGCTTGAGCAGAGACTCAAAAATATAAAAGCATTAAAAAAATACTGGGCAAGAAAGACCAGGAACAATGAGGCACTAAAGTGAAACCATAAAAAATTGAGCAGACAGACAAGGCGAAGATGGCTGTTAACCTTAAAATGACAGCCAAGGAAGATCTGAAAACCTTGTCTAGGAAAGTAGTACTTATGTGGACCACAATATTGACTGTTCAAAACATAGATTGATACAGATTTCCGGGACAGTAGTATCAAACCTCTATAGTGTATTAAAAACCAACAGTTATCTATTCTGTCCACTTAATTATAGGTATTAAGCACTTCCAAAGGATGAGTCCCTCATCTCAAGCAGAGACATGAGAAAATCCATCAGTTAAAAGTATTCTTCTTTATATCGGTTTAACGGACAAAGATATGTTAGTACTGTCTGTGAGTGTTGCTCTGTCAGCTGCGCTGTAGTTGCTTGTGGCTGTGGTGGACTAGGGATCATGAAGGAACCCAACAGTAAGATGGAAATAGCAGCACGCCACTGTCTGCAATGATGTAAAACCAATTGTCTTTCAAACAACCCAGCAAGTAATATAAAATAAATAAATAAAAAAATCAGACTCAAAACTTTCCCCAAAAGATTCAACATAAAAGGAAGAGGACACAAAGTGAGCAAGGTGATGTCAAGCCATTCCAAGGAGAGCTTTTGTTCCATTGCACGGGGGAACAAGTGGCAGAGAGAGAGAGAAACAGAGCTGGAATAGGGTGGCATAAGAGAAAAAGAGGGGTGTATCCAATCCAATCAGCTTGCAGCTTACTGGCCAAGAACAAATGCAAAAACAGAGAAAGGGAAATCACAAACACACATCGACAGGTGAAGATGTGCACAGACATTTGAGAGACGCCAAGACAGAGATGGATGAACGTAAAGTATTTTCATGCCTTGACTGATCAAAGATCAACGGTGCCGATAGGTTCTCAACAGCACCCCCAGTGGGCACGAGTGAGTGTTGCATGCAACTGGCGCTCTCCTCAGTGACTGTGCACTGTCTGTGTAGCCCTGCTGCCCAGCAGTAACAAAAAGAACTGTGAAGTGGTTGTTCCAAAGCTCCCACAGCCCAGATGTGGGGGCACAGCCAACAAGTTGCACTGGTAGAAACAGAAAATGTGTTAAAAGAAGTCCACCCCCTCCACCATGGCTCTCCTCTGTCCCAGTAAAGAAAAATCTAATTTAAATTTCACAAAAGCTTACAAAGCACAGCCAGTGTATTAGGACTGAATGTAACCATTCTGTCAGAGAATGCATACATGTGTCTTTGTCTTTTTTGAATTCTCTATCATCAGAATCCACCATGACTTTCTCAGATCCACCTCTAATCCCATAAATCCAACTGTATTGTCTCTGTTCTTTACCATTAATGTATTAAACATCAATACACAACATCAACGTTAATCTTTGTGTGCTGTGTAAACCCGAAAGACATGGATTTTATACCCCATCATCCCAATAGTCCTTCAGTTATTGGATATTTGATTGCATAAGCTGTGTGTACTTACTTTCTCCACAGCTTTGCACTACTGTGTGCTATGATATCACCCCTGTTATTTTTAGCTGGCTGGTTTAAATAATTCAGTTGTGTTCCTGCCATCTGTAAAATAAAGTAATCAGTGCAGAACTGATATACTGGAACAAATTCCTGGGGTGGCCATGTGAGTACTTTTGGTGAGTACTGATAGGGGAATGTTTCTTCCAAATTTCCCATCCCCATTCAGAGTTAAGTTCACACGAGAGCCATGGTGGTCTTAGAGGAGAACTGACATTTTTTGTGTCTCTGTCACATGGAAGAAAGTGCACTTGCTATTGACAAAGGAAAAGCAAATATGAACAAAACTGAAAGGGAAATAAAGAATCTGCCAAAATTGTCGGTCCACCTCGACTTAATTTGTTTGACAGTGTTGGGTACAATCATACATATTTGGAATCATAGCCACTTAGAGAAAAGAAATATATATGATAAAAGTAAGGGGTTGTAAAAATGAATCCTGGCCTTCTGTGGTTTAATATCAACTCTCCAGAAAACCATCAGTCACACCTTTGTATTAAGGTTAGCAAAAATATGGTAAAATGCAAAAATATTAAACCTTGTGTTTCAGCAAGAATAAAAAAAAACAAACACACCCATTAAATCATGTTATGTAGTTGATTTTTTCAGAATCAGCTTTGGACTTTGATTATGCCTGACAAAAATACAGGCATAGTTCAAAGGGGATGATGTAGCAGAGAAAAAGTTAACACAATCCAGTCAAATGAAAAAAAAAAATCACGAAACCTCATATATCACATAAGTAAAAGATTCACAAAAGCATAAAATCATTTCACTGCTGTCATGGAGAAAATCGATTTGTTATCCTACACACAATGCAAACACGAGAGGAGAATGAATGAAGGGTTACATACTGGCTTGCAAGGTCTTCTGTGTTATGTCATTTGTGAAGGCGCCGATGCCTTTAACTGAAATGGCTGCCAGGGAGAAGTGGTACTCTGTGTATGGGTGGAGCCCTTCCACAACGTATGAAGATGTGGGCCCAAATGCCTTCTTCATCTGTTGATGGAGAAAAAACAAAAGTGTTTGATGAATCCGGTTTAAAATGGTTGTACATAAATTTAATTGTGGATCATGAAGAGACTATGTACATCTTTCAGTGCAAAAAGCAATGAAATGCAAAATGAAACACTAAAATTCTCACCTGGGTGCCAAAACTGCCTTCTTTATAGCGCAGTTCATAACTTATAATCCCTTCCTTTTCATAGGCAGGTTCCCAGGTCAGTTCAATGCTGGTGTCAGACACAGCACCAACCTGGAATTTGGATGGTTGACCTGGAACTGAGGAAAACAACAGAAGACACAGTTGGAGCACATGTACACTGGAAAAGTAAATTAATCCTTAAGATATATTTGTTTTATGATTTGCACTTTCACACTAACATGACAAGCATAATGACAAATTTGAGAGTGACTAAACAATGTAGAATTGTGCTCTATTGTTATGGGGTCTCTGTTGTAGAAGTTGGATGTGTTGCTTTGCACTGGCATGGGTAAAGTAATTTCACTCAGACCCGAAGCTGAGCCTGGTGAATTCTCAGATGTTGGTTCTTTCTAAAATTTGGCTGTGCTTTTCAGCCTGCCATGATCAAACAGACCTTTGTCATCATCTGCAGAGGCTGCAAATGTGTGGGAGAACCTTGCACAGCAGGGGAGAAAACTTGTCTCTTTAACAGCAGGAATGCTCCGTTTAAAGTTTCAGAAAATATGCTGCTGGTACACAAAACAGCTGAAGATGTTCTTCAGTTGTTGCGGAGGTTTGTGGAGGCAGAAGGCTGGATAACAGATGCAGCACTCAGCAAATACACTATTTATTTTGAACAACTACTCTACAACTTGGGTTTCAACAATATTTTAATTACACAGGTGCCTGTAAAACCAACATGACAGTAGAAGTAAAATGAATTTCAGACTTGAAACATCCACACTGAACAGTTTTCATATTCTTACCTCCTTGCAGTACTTTGACATGGATGGGCTCGGAGAAAGGTCCATCCCCTACAGAGGTGAATGCTAGGACTTTGATTGTGTATGTCTCTTGAGGAGCCAGACTCTGAATAGTAGTGATGATGCTGTCCTGGACATTATGGATCTGCCAGAGGCTCATGGGCTGGGAGTCATCCATGGTGTAATAAACCCGGTATCCCTTAATCTGCCCATTGGGCTCCTCAGGCTCCTCCCAGCGCACCATCATGGTGTTCTGAGAGATTATCTGGGCCTGAATGTTTCGTGGTGGACTAGCAGGAGCTTGTTCTCCAGTCCGGGTTTCTACAGGCTCACTTGGAGGACCCTGGCCAATTGTGTTGACAGCTGAGACACGGATTTCATACTCTGTGTTGGGGTAGAGGCCACCAATGCTATAGCGTGTTGTGGTGATATCATTTACTGTCTCATACTTGCTGTCTGGGGACTTGGCTCTGTACTGGATGATATAGGAAGTCACTGGGTCTGGGTTGCCTGAGTCCCATGTAATGGTCACACTAGTGGCAGTGGTTTCAGTGACCACAGGGGTACCTGGAGGCTTGGGGAGAGCTGTTATGGTGACAAAAGAAGAAGCAAAGATGAGGAAATCAATTATCATGACTGACTGGTTTAAGAGTTTTGTAGTAAGAATGGGAAGCCTGGATATGTTTTCACACTGCATCAATACCATTACTGCAACACATGGTGCAGTTGTAACTTTCTATACATTCGATCAAATACATCAAATTAAGTCTATTTTCTTCATAATGTAAGGACTCTTTCTCCCAAGAAGAGTAATCTCTTACATTTGACAGTGATCTGTGCCACAGCTTCAATGATTCCAAGGCTGCTCATGGCCACGCAGGTGTAGTTGGCTGACTCACGGACACTGCTCAGTTCTAGAACATTCCTGCCCACTGGCATTTCGTCCTCTGGTGTCAAGTCCTCTGCGTTCAGCATCCACTTGACGTAAGGCATGGGTGATCCCACTGCCACACACGTTATGTTCACACTGCCACCGGGCATAATTTCCTGACTCGTTGGTGGAATGGAGAATCGAGGAGGCACCCGCCGGACTGGGAGAAGGCATGAGGAAGGGGAGAGGATGACAAAACAGGGCAAGGGAGTCAAAAAAGAGAAAGAGAGAGGTAACAAGAGAGGCCGATGAAAATGGACCCTTCTGAAGGAAGTACTTAACACAAAAGGTTCAACATGGTAAATGTAAACTAAAACACAAAATAATAAAGTAGACTTTTTCAAAACATAAAAATATTCAAATAATGAGAAGGAACTAAACTAACAGAACTGCTTCAACAACAATATAGATTAACAATAAAGCAACGATTCATAGCAACAAGGTTCCATTGACCAATATTTGACCCATCACAGCACAATTAAAGACACAAAAATCTATTACGAGTTTCTCATCTTTGGAACTGAACTGCTGACATAATATATATCTATGGCATAACCTGATCACCAACTATGAAGATGTATAGCAAGGGTTATGTGATAATGCTATCACATAAGGCCAAGATGGCAACCTGGAACTTCCTGTCCTCTCCGGCACTCATGCCAAACAGGAAGTAGGCCATTACAGGCTTCTCCCACAGCACAGGAAGTGGAGGGTTACAGGGAAATTGACCATCACTACAAGATTTCTAGACGCATTCTAGCACAAGTTTGACACCTGTCTCTACTACCTAGATAACTTAAAGATGAGAAACTTTAATCAGATTTTTGTGGTTTAGGATAGATCCACTGGACAAAGCCTTATTAAGATCTGACACGGTTCCATTGATAGATGCAGCTATCAGTTTCACAGACAGCATGCATAAATAGACCGAGGTAAATTAAGGAGTAAATGATAACAAAATCAGATATAAAAATTGAGATAAAATGCATAGAGGAATATAACTGAAGGGTCGCTAGCATGCCCAGACAAAAGACGATTGGAGAGGAAAGAAGAAATACAAGACAGAGGATAGAGCATCTGAGGAAAGGATAGAAAGAAAGGGAACAGAGGAGCAAAGAGTGACAGAGGAAGAAAAAGAGAGGGGAAGGCTGGAGGAGGGTAAAGGGGGGGTAACCCGCTTCAATGCTGTGTAAACTGTTTTTCTTCAGCTAATGTGACAAAATGTGATGATGGCACATTGTCACATCGCAGTCCCAGTTAACACAAAATAAGTATTGAGGAACAAGGTATGTGCCTAGAAATACATAGAAAAAGAACTGTAGTAGTTGTAGCTGGAGAATCTAGTATCACAGAGTGTTGGAGTCAAGAAACAGATCTGGATCAAAAGGGAGCAGAAATCCAGAGAACGAGAGAGAGAGACAGAGGGAAAGAGGAGGAGAGAGGTAGATGAGTAAGGGCAGAATGACAGCAAAGAGAAGGAGACAGGGAGGACCTCAAAACTCATGGATAGGAGTTGAAATTTGAGTGGAAGGAGGTTGATAATGAGTCTGAGACGCAGAGGGAGGGCGTGGAAGATACTGTGTTCTTTAATGTGTGTGCATGTGTATATACATAGAAGTATATTTTGTGCTGGTATAGGCATGAGTGTGCGTGTGTACAGTATGTAAGAGTTAGAAAGTGGGAGAGTATGAGTTAGCAAAAACACTGTGTTCATGGGACACATCCCAGCAAGCACTTGACAGATAGTGACATGCAATAGGTGGCCATGTTTGACACTAAATGAATGAATATAATCCTAAAGTGAGTGACTTTGTATAGTTGAGTTCAACATACTAAAAAAAAATAAAAATATTTTTACGTGTCTGTTAACCAACAGGCATGTAAAAATGGTTTACATGCCTAGGTACTACTACTGGAGTTGAGCCAGAGGAAAATCCCCTTGCTGAAATGTAGATATTAAGATACTATTAAGTTTACATTACCTAACAACCTCTTTAAGGCTTAAATTCATGTAAATTATACAGGCAACAGCTATGATGTTCTAAAACAACGTGTATCTACATCTATTCAATGTCAAAATGTTTGTTGGGATGCAGAGAAGGTAAAGGAGAGAGAGAAGGGACATAATTTGGATGTGGAAGTAAAAAATGATGAACTAAATGGAAGAGATGACTTAGAGACAGACAGATAGACAAGACAGGAAAGACAGGGACGAGAGACAAAGACACGAGGCAGAACAAAACAGACTCAAGCAGCAAGATAGCAGACAAGAAGACAGACAGAGGGAGACAAGCAGACAGACAGTGACGGATGGGTACGCAGACATACTGTACAGTACGCAAAGGGTAAGGGGAGGGGTTTGGGTTGTCGGAGAAAGGGAAGGAGGAGGAGGAGGAGGAGGAAGGCATAAGTGGGGGAGAGAATAAGGAGACTGTGATTCTAAATCCAAACAAAACAAATCAAAATTAAACAAACAAACAAAAACAACAGCAAAAAAAGAGACCATGGCTCAAAGTGGGTTTGGAGATCTCACACACTGGGGCTTAAAATCAAGAATCAACTACACGTCCCCTCCTCCCCACCTTAAACACCTCACTGCACCTCAGTGCAAATGCAAGTCGGGAAGTCTTGGGTTGGGCGGATGTGACGTGTATTTACAGGGGTGGGTGGGGACTGAGGGGGAGATTCTGGTGGGGAGGACTGAGAGGGGTTTCAAGGAGAGGAAGCATTCCAAAATACACCGTGTCGATCCAAATGGGATTCATATGATCGTTGCATTGGACAGTTTGTCAACAAACTAAGGGCACAGATATCACCTGCACACATTTTTACCTGAGAACTGACTTGTTCTGACCTGAGCACTGAAATGTACATACACTATACTGACATGAGATTCACGGGGCCAAAGCTTTGCAGCATAAAAGGGCAAACTAGAACTATGCACAGTACCCAAATGACTAAAACACTCTTGTGTTACTGGCTTTTAACAGCCGTTTTATATGCAGTCATAAAAAAGGAAAAAACACTGCACTGCACATGTAAAAATATTTATAAAAGGAAAAAAAAAAACAAACACTGATAGTCAATTACAGTTGTAGGCTGAATAGAACTCAGATGAGACCTTAGGAAGCCAAAGTTCAGCTTTTGATTTGTCCTCATCTGAGCGACTTTACATGTGTCCTCTCAGTCCTATAATTCACTGTTAATGTAAATTATGTTACAACCCTGGGCAGTATGTGACCTGACCTTGAAGGCAAAACTTCATTGCTGACCTTTGAAGAATTCCTCCTTTGTAGTTTAATGTGTTACACACTGAACCATGAAAAAATACTAAATAAAGTATTTAAGTTTTAAAAAATATTTTTCTTCCTAAAAATGTCAAATTTCCACTGATAATAATCTAGAAAAAATGTGTCCATTAGAGGCGAACACGGCTCTTCAAAAATGTTGTAAAACATATCAAAGAATTATATTTTGTTCTATCCTGACTGTGAGAAAAGTTGAATAAAATAATGGATGCATAATGTTTTGGTTGAAATATCATGCTCTGTTTCATGTTGACAGTTGTTATTTCTCAGTCATTGAGTCCAAATGGGAGTTGATCTAAAAAACATGTTGAATTGGAAAAAAGGGGAAAAAAGCCCATCGCATAAGGGGAGAAAATATATGTCTGCATTCTAATTTGTCAAAAAATGTCTCACTAAACAACAAAGGTGAAAGGGCAGCCCATTCCTCACACGGACATGCATGGGAGTGGCTATGGCATGAGTGACATATACAGGTGCGCCCCCATCCACTTGGGCAGACACCAGAGAACCAATACAATCCAAAAATGTCACCCAAGCCCATCCAAGCATGCCATTCATTCCCAAATATAGCATTGTTCCAGACACACACGCACAAAATCAAAGGAAACAAATGAAACTGAACAAATCCACAAAAAGAACTAAGTCCAAACAGCATAGACAGTACCAGAGTGCAGCTGTGTTCAACAAAGAGGTATGCATCAATACTATTAGATGTTTTTCAGCTATGATTTGTCTCTTTGCTTGAATTTTGTCACCAATCCAAAAGAATGGCAAAAACTGAATAGGGCGAACAGGGCCTGTTTGTTTTTAGGGGAAACTTTTAATCAAAATGTGCCTGATGGTGCTCTTCTCTCCCTGGGGCTAAGGTCAGCCAATGGACCGGGAGCTGTAGTGGCTGAGTGAATGAGGTTTCCCCACAGGAAGATGTCTCTGTTCACCTTTGAGTACCTACATAGTCAGGGCAATGTGGGACCTATGGCCAGCAACATGCCAAATGTTGGTAAATTTGGCTGTGACTGGCCAGGGAAATCTGAAAAAACAGATATTATTGAACCAATACACAAAAAAAATCATTACTTAAGGGTTTACTGGTGAACTTATTAACGAATGATACGATAAGAAAAGTACAATTTGGAAAACATGGACAACAGAAAGTCGAGGGAGAGCCTACCTGTCAACAGCATGCACCCTGTATCTGACACATAAGTAAATTTGGTCTTTGGTCATCAAAAACTCAAGGTCAGTTGACACTACAGCACATTACACTATAACCTGGGAGAGGAAATTGTAAATTCTAAACCCAGAGGACACTTTGGGGGGACAACATTAACTAAATGTCAGTGGCATGTGCAAATGAGTCACTGCACTATGATTAACTAGACAGGTGTTTGTATGATATGACGGAGTGTTCAAGTGCACTGCGTAACTCTGTCATGTCAATGATCCAGTAAACTCTCACAAACTGTGTATGCGTATGTGAGTGTTTTTGTGTGGTACCCTCTCCTATGCTACTGTTAAAATGTAACGCCAGTGAGAAAAAATAAAAATAAAGAATCCCAATTGCATGGACAGGCTCCTCATTCACAGAGACCAGGAGCCCAGCCGGCCCATTTGGAATAGAGAGAAAATAAAACAAACATATATATTTCATTTGGACTACTAACAACATATAATCTTGTTTCAAGCCCCAATGTGGAGAGAAAGACAAGAAGCCTTACAGTGGACGAGGTGAAAAGCAGTCGAGAGAGAACGCCAGAGTACTGCACTAACTCTAATAGTGGGCAGTGTTGTGGAGGGATTTGTGCCAAAAAACAGAGGTCAGAAGGTGGACATTATTGGCCATTTTGGTGAGGCAGTTTGTGCTGCCCCAAAATGAAGGGGGAAGCCAAAATAATGTGCAGCCTTTAGTGTCACCTTGAAGCTGAGATTACACCCTCTTGCTGCCTGAGGACACAGGCGCAGTATGGAGATCCTTTAGTCACACTTGCTGGGTGAGGCCCACGGCATTTACATATGAGCGGTGGGGGTCAGTCTGTATTAACATACCTTGGCTGCGCCAATGCTAAACAGTCGCTATGGGTGGCTCATCAAAATGGAAATTATTACCTAAAGGAAACTGACAGGAATCATTGCAGGGGTATCTAATAATAGCAAGCAGTGAATTGAAAGGATTTTAGAGTATATTACTTTTTCCTATTGTCTTACAGGTAGATAATAAGCAGCCAAATGATACTGCAAGTATGTCCCTTGACTGTGGTAATTCTGTTAGTGATATTATTAGTTGTATTGGTAAGGGAAGTGTGTTCATGTATTTGCGTTCGAAATAAAAGGCAATGAAACTTTAGATTTGTATGAAAAATACGTGCAATTTTTTTAGGGGGCGCCTATTAACAACAGGAATCCTTGAGACAAACATCTAATAGAGATGGCAGGATTTTGCTTTGGCCAGTGAGAACATAAGGTGTAATCTAGCTTTCTTTCCCAACATTACACACAAATGCATAGCTAGACATGCAAGCACATTCAAAATCAGGCAGATACCATTGTTGAAGGCCAAACATGCACATGCTTACATAACAGCGCAGTCTTTCTGCATCAGTGTTACTCATTAGGATATAGAATCGGTTCCTTTTAGCTGGATTATGGCACTCATTGTGGACATTATTTCATGGAGGGCAGCACTGAGATATCACTGACTATTGGTTTTCGCAGCCTATGTTGTTATAATTACTGGTAAAGAGCCTTTTGAAAGCCAGGCGAAGCATAGATGAGTTGGCAATGAAAGTCACATTGTATCTAGAATAACTACTAGATCAGTGGGGATGGTTATCTATATATTTCTTTTATAACTTGCCTTAAGGACAAGTGATGTAACTGGTGTAATGTAAAGAGATGGCATTCATGTAGTAGATCTAGGCAGAAATATATATCAGCTATATTCCACATCTTCTATGTGAAAACACCAACTATCACTAAATATTTCTGAAGGATTTTGACTTATATTCTGGATATTCTGGGGGCTAGTGCAGCTTAAAGAAACTATTTATGAGCAAAAAGACTCAGCAGTTATCTGCAAACAGCCATGAAAAAAGTAACTAGCAAACTCTCATGCTGGCTTAATCATGTTCACTAGGTTAATTAATTGTAAAGGTGTTTGAGCTCCGAAATTGAGATGAAGTAAGAGTTGGCAGATTTCAGAAGTCATTTTGGTGCTGGGCAATGCTGAGAAAAAACATATATCTACACTCCTATGGATGAATAAAGGTTGCCAAGGCATGAAAACTGCAAATTTGCTTGCTTTTAGAGCAGTAGTCATTTTCAGTATGACTTTCAGATACTTCACAGAGATCAGTCTAATCCCCTGGAGATCAACACACTTTGACAACCACACATACAAAAACTCCCACTCTCAGAGGAGAGTGATAGGGACAAAGTATGTAATCTCTTCTACCTGAAAGAATGATATGCCTGATCTAGCCAAAGTTGTTGAGCCACATCTAATACCGCTAGCCAAAGGCCGTGGTTCCTTTCCAGAAACATGTATCTTATGTATTCAAAGGACCGCTGGAGCTGTAAATTCTATAAGCAAGTTTGCTGTAGTATGTGACATGAGATTCAATATAGATCTAAATCAGCTGAATATTCCTCATGAAATCTGATGCTGATATTTATATTTAAGTGCAACATCTTAGCAGGTAATGAGAATTTGTTAGAAAACTGTATGAAAGACAAATCAGTGAACACAGCTTCCATTGATTGTGTGGCACTTTCTTGTCATTGTTCCATTCAACAAGTGTACGTGTGTGCACAGGGAAGTGGGGCTTTTGAATAATAAATTGTAATTTGATTGAGTGTCATGACTGTGAAGGAACACAAACAGCAGTCACTCAACAAAACCAATCACATCTAGCTGCTGCCATTGGAGAATAAAAGTATCTTTGAGCACCAGCTAAGCAACAGCAAATGTGATGCTGTAGTCATTATATTGTTATTGATCCACATGACTGCAAATGGCAAGCCTTAATGGCTGCCCGAATCACCATGGAACCCAATCAAGCCCAATCAGGTCTAATTTTTTCAGTAATGAATCGCTGTAAACAAGATGACAGGAACACTGGCTGTATACACACTTATTTCATTCGGCATTTGCACTCCGAGAGTCAAGAAGCAGAGCAACATCATTTTGAAAAAGAAACACAAATCTTTCAAAAAAAAATAAAAATTTAAAAACAAAAAAAATAAAGTAACCACAAAAGACAAACATTTTGTTTAACAGAAAAGTAAGGTCAGAGACAGAACTGAAACAAAACGAAAACACACAAACACAACACCACAATCACAACACAACAAAAAGTAAAGAAACCAAATAAAGGAAAGCCAAAAAAGGGTTGTATCAGGAAAAACACTTGTTGAAAAACCAAGGAAAGAGAAGGGATCAATTGAACAAAACACAGGGAATGCAGAAAGGAAAAAGGCCACCATAGCCAAAGGGATTCCGTACAGGCATGCAAGCGCAGTTACATTCTCCCATCATGCAACAAGTCCTGTTATTTCCATGTGCTGGGTTTCCATGACAACACGTGCAAGAAAAGCTTTTAAGTGCAGAAGCAATACCAAAGGATGCAAAACGAGAAAAGGCCCCACAATGCAAACATAAAAGTAAATTAACAAGACCCGAGCTACTCGGGTTTGCTTTCATCATTTCTTCCTTGGAAATAAAGAAAAATTTCTTTCATAATCATTTAGCAGTTTGGATCAACTGATTAGTATTTGTTCAAATTAGTAATGAATCGAGCTCTGTAATAGTTAAATACAGCTAAAATTTTTCAACATGTTGAATTGTCTTTTTTTTCAAATGTGGGTTAAAAAAAGTAAAAAAGAAAAAACACACCAACCTTCTCGAAGCTCTGAGGGATGTAAAGGGGTTGATGCAGAACACAATGACATGAGGAGAAGAGAAAAATAGGGGAAACACAGAGAGAGTAAAAAAAGCCACCTCAAGGTGTTTAGCTGCAGCTACATTTCCCTTTTCTTTAATCTTTTTTTTCCTCCTTTTTCCCTTGTCCCTGCTATCAGTGACACCCGTCTTGAGAGTACACTTGACTGCCCCCCTCCCCCTTAAATAAACTTTGAACCAAAACAATCAGATTCACCCCAGTGGCCGCACTGTCGCCTGGTAAGAAAAATATAGTGAGGCGCCACTGGAGTTAAATCAAGCGTACCATACTCATAATTCAAAATTTCACAAGCTCCTTATAGCCACAAGGACAGGCTCCTGTGGTGGCTGTATTTGCTTTTGTTAGAGAAGGAAACCAAATAAAGAAAAAATAAAGAAAAAACTAATGAGAGATAGAAAAGAAAAAGACACAGTTTGGGCTGAAATTAGCAGCTGCAGTTCAAGACAGTAACAATAAACATTGTTAGGAGCCAATCAGTGGGACTGCCATTATCTTTTCTGTTTGGGTAGTTGTCTCAGTTTGCACTGGTAAGTGTACCCCAGATATAATTTAGGATTGTTATTTTGTTTTGTTTTGCAGAAAATTGATCCCTACCACAGCTGCTAATCCCGAGTGCATTTCGCTTTGTGAACAAAACATAGTCAACATCAAGTATCAGAATTGATTGACAAAAGTTAACTGAAAACAGACAAAGGTTGACACCATCAAGGCATAACAAGTGTGTTACATAGTGTGAAAGTACCTGAGTAATCATGACCCTTGTGTACTCATTTAAAAGCATGCTGATGGAGCCAGTGTTCATGGAGATTGCATGAATTGTTGGAAATGATATCAGGGTAAAACTGCATGTTTTTGACCAAAGAAACTACTAAACATCCCAGTGCTGTGCCAACAAAATGTTCCCAGTATTGTTATTTAATGACTCCTGTAAAGCTCTTGATTGTAACTTTGCGTGAACCATTTAATTTCTACCACACTGTACATGAGAAAGGTGGATAGCTACTTGACATTAAGCATTACTGCATCACAGCAGAGACAGCATGAGCCTCCAGGATGAATGCTGGCAAGAAGAGACACTAATCTCGATGAACCATTTTTTACCGTCTGCTCCTCACGGTGGAATTTTTCTTCCCTATGCTGCTACTTCACAGGGTATGATAATAGCAATAATAATGAAAAAGCAGCTCCCTGACCCATTTTATAATGTCAGAGTAGTGAATTATTTATAGGGAACAAAGTTATTTGGTACACAGCAGAGGGAACAAACTGAGTAGATACCGAGGCATCTTTATTTAATATGCACAATATAAATAATACATGTCGAAAATGCATCTGCTTCAATTTATTAAAGCTCCCTCGACTGGGATTCATTGTCATTTAACATTAGTGGTAGAGGGTCGGCTTTTGTCTTCATTGCCTGTTTCCTATGAAACTCAGCATTCCCTGTGACTGATTGTTTTTCATATCTTCACTTTGCTGGAACATGCCAGCCAAAATTACTACTGACTGCAAAAGGCTTTAAAGATAATACCCCAAAGCAGAAACGGGGGAATGCTATGGATTTATGCTCCAGAACACCATGAAGAAAAGTAGAGGAAGTGTACTATTTATAACCTCTGCGGTTTTTATGTAATACAGAGCATTTGACTGTGTTAACAGTCATTTCCTATTAATTCTCCACAAGGAAATCCTTTTACCCTCCCCCCAATCTGGAGAAGGCTAAGGGGTTGAGATTTTGATTGGTGGGCATCAATACCTTGCCACTCAATCAAAATCAACACTTACCGTTGTGCTCCTGTACCTGAAAGAAACTAATCAAAAACAAGTTTTTCCCCACTGTTTTTGGGGTCCATAAGTTTGACGAAAGGGGGGACACATTTTATCCGGCACACAATTACAGGTGAAAGGCGTCTTACAACCGATAAAGTAAAGACATACGGCTTGTTGTGCTACACATTTCCTTCCAAGTGAGTAGGGGAGGGCATTGAAAGACAAAATGGAGCATAACATCATAACAGAGAAGAACATTAGTTGGTCAATTATAGTTTTACATTTGGAAGTTTCAGTGCATATGAAATTACATTTATGGGCAGGCAATACTATCGATGCTAGAAGATTTATATTACTCGGGTAATACTATTTTGCAAAATACATTTTGTGCATATATAGCTGGGCTAGAATGGAAGCAATTATCATTTGTTAAGCTCAACAGTAATGCCACTTAAAGTGAGCTGCACTGTGCATTTTATCCAGAATGGGTGGATGTTGTTATTTATTTTTTGATTTTTTAATTTTTTTGGCCTGACTGAGGCCGGGTTGCTCCCTACCTCGCACATAAAGGTTAGCAGGGGACGAGTAGCGCACGCCTTCCACATTAGACGCCACGCACTCATACTTCCCCTGGTCTGTCTCCTCGCTGTTCTCGATCTGCAAGGCACCTGGGGAATGACAACATCCGACAAAGACATAAAGGGAAGAGGGGGAGGGAGAGAAAAAGAGGAGATAGAGAGAGAGAGAGAGAGAGAAAGAAAGCAGGGAGAAAATGATTAGTCAACCTGTCAGTGACAGTGCATGAAGGAGTCAGACAATCTTCTTAATGGAGGGTATCTTGAATTTCTCAAGACCATTTCGTCAAGAACGGTTTCTCTCTGCAATACTAATGCAGACTGCCACGGCAAACTGGGTTTCTCTCCAGCCTCAGCCATATGGAGATAAAAAAGGAGGAGGAATTAAATAAATAAAAATGGAGCCTGAACCAGTCGCATTAAATTTGTAGCTACAGTATGTTGGTGTAGGCAGCTCATGTAAGAAAGGAAGAAAAAAAACCTGTGATAAGGACAAATGAATGATGTAAATGTGATGAAAAGTAATAGAGAAGGGTGCTGAGACAATCCTGTAAACTGAGTGAGATTAACTTATTCTCCTTTGCATAGCATCTACCAAAGGGAAAGCCTCAGGTTATGGTCATGGGAAAAATATTCACACATATAGTTCATGTCAAAATGAACACTGGCATGGTGACTTGTATGAACTGAGGTACCGACCACTGTACTGGATTGGGTTGTGTGTTTTCTCTTCTACTTGTGACTCAGGTTTTATTTTAATTTGAGGGTTTAAATTAAGGGTGTTATGTTTTATCTGAACCCTTTAGGGCTGCTGTGTTAAAAACAGATGGTATTTCTTATCACTTTCTCCAGATTTTATCTCTTACAATGAATGAGCACGTAAACTCAACCTAAATACTTGACAACAACACTGTCGAATAGGCAGAGGGGATGGAGAAGAGAGGTGAAACAACGGGCGTCAGATCATTCCTCGTTAGAGCGCTGTTGACGGCAGTTCCTGATGACATCATTAGGGCTTCTGGCTGGCTCAGCAGACAGATTGCAGCCCAGGCTTCCCTGACAAACACAGCACCATCGCTTGTTAGCATTTAGCCAGGAAGCATCAATATACCAGCCGCTGCCCAGGATGCTTTGTAATATACCATAACCTACTCCATCACATCAGCAAGCGGAGTGAACACAATGTTGTACAAGGCTACTATTCTGGAACATTGGTCTAATAACACGTTTCAGCTGTGCAACAAATGAGACTATCGATCCTGCTTAATTATAAAGATTAGTCACGCCTCCACCTTGGACACGGCTTAATACTCTGAGAGTATTTTTACACCTTGAGTCAGTACAAAGATATCTACTACTAAAAACAGAAAACAGACCAGAAGCTACAAAAATCTTTCCTTTTTTTCCCTTCATTTCTCTGTACAGCTCAGATCATCTCCATCCCCAGAGGGAGCAGTTTCTGGCACATAGCTCCCGAACCAAATGAAAATGTCTACCTGCAGAGTGCAGGTGGTGGTGTGTTCGCTCCCCATTTATGCAGCAATCTGATTTGGATCTGTTTGATGTGGGCTTGGAACAGCAAATGCCAGCCCGGTGGCAGGTGGGTTGGAATGTGCTCAGAAGCCTCGTGCCTCAACGCTAGGAGACCACAAAGTAAGGACTGTGTGAAGTTCAACTCCAGGTGGACAGTTCCAGAAAGCTCTGCCAGCAGCCCGTCAGCCTTCGTCCCTGTGTTGAATTATAAAATCTTTGGAAGGCTAAAGTTGAACTTGGTGCTGTGTTTTTTAAACACTTCATAAATAATAATGCTGAAAGGTTTCTTGTGGACTTTTACCAAAGAGTTAAATCACAAGAAATGTTCTATATCTCTAATGTTTTTGTCGCATGTTTTCCAGCTGCAGAGGTCCAAAGGCTTCCAACAAATACAAATTTCTCTTGCTAAAAATAATACTTCACAAATGTCATCTGAAGGTCAAAACAAAAAAAACAAAACCACCAGCATGAGGAAGGATGACAGATAATGAGCCAAACAACATTAATTGAGAGCCAATTAAAACTAACATTGGCTGCTGTGAATTGTACCTCCTGGCGAAAGAGGGAGCAAGAAAGAGAGGAAAATAGTCTTTGAAGCAATAGAGTGAGTTTCATCTGTTCCTACCAGCTTTGGTGGAGGCTCCTTGCTAGGTGGCGTTATCTATTGTTCCCAATCCCCTGCTGGCTTCATTACATATTCTAGCTATTATTTCAAAGTGGAACCGTGAAGAACACATAAATACCCATTCCACTTGTGGAACAGAGAGAGAAAGAGAGATAAAGAGAAAAGAACAAGTGAGGTAGGGGGGGAACAAAGAGGAGAAAAATACCAGCAGGAGAAGCAAGAATGAGACATTGTAAGGACAATAACAACAAATGTAGAGGAACAATGAGAGAAAAAGAGCGATGAAAACTTGCTCTTATTTACTATTTTGACCAAGTGTGTTACTATTCTGTCTTAATATTTTTACTTGATTAATTACAACAACAACAACACATGAACATGAATGTAACTGTACATACTGAATAAAATCATGGCGGTGAAAGAGTTTGAGCAGGAGAGATTTGGAGAGGGTGAAAGTGAGAGGGACAGCACAGAAGAAATCACAACTTCATTCTATTTTAAGATGCTTTATGCTCGTCTCCGTTAGATTCGCACATAGTGGAGATGTAATATCCCGCTGGTGTTATATGTGTTGTGCCACATGGTGTGAGTGAGTATCTGTTGTATCCATCTCTACTCTCACTCCTCTAGTCCAGTGTTTGTCTTTTGTAAACCACAAGAAAGGTATTTACATGAATCTATCCCAATTATTTAATTATAATACTTTGTGTTGCCACAAAAAAAGAGTGGAATTTCTTTATTTTTCAGTGATCAGACAGTTGGTTTAAAGACTGATCATATTAACATTTAAAGACAACAGACCTCTCATGGTTTCTAACATACAAATCCAAATGAAACCTCTTTGATATCTTGTCTGCAGAAACAGCATGCACGTCCATGTGCGCACACAGAACAAAACCCCTTTGAAACCCTTTGTCACCAGCACTGAGTCTCTTTCCTACCATTTCCTTTTGTCTTTTTCAAAAGTGACTGCCCTCTGTGTTTTGCATAAATGTGTTCTGTCCACACTGTTGGCCTGTGGCTCACCACAGTGTGATTGGCCATTGGCACTTTTTTTTTTTTATATCAGAGAACACAAGGAATGAAATAAATGCTGAAAATTATCTTTCACAAGCACAATAAAAACCACAGACGTGGTCTGTTCACAGAATGGGTGTTTACTGATAAAGACTTGTCTGGTGACAAAAAGCAATTTACAGTGTCCCTCACAAAATGGCTGTACTGTGCTTATAAAATGAGTTCTATATGCAACTCACACAGACCAGTTATTTTATCTTAATTTCATTATAAAACATGTAAAGAAGGTCATTAAGAGTTAACGTCTCAGTTGACTGGTTTGAATTGAGATGATAGACATTTTTGACAGTTGCCTGATTGTTTAAATTTTTACTTGGCTAGTGATGCTCACATGAAATATTTGATCTTTATGAGACACATTAAGTGCGCAATTTACATTGAATTCCATCGAAATCCAGAGTGACCAGCAGTTAGTGAGGGAGAACTACTTTACTTGCTACTCTATCTTGTTTAAGGGCACTGTAAAAGGACACATGAATGTTGAAGGACATTGTGTGAGTTGTGAGAAGTGAACCTCAGAATGGTGAATGTCCTGGGACAGGATGGTCTCTCAATCCACCTAAGGGCTAGCTTGACAATTAGTACATGGCAGAAAAAAATGCTGCCCCTGCTGAGTAATAATTCATGTTTTTCTGGGTCAGAGGAGAAAATAGTATTTTTTTTTCTTTTCTCTTTAATTCCATGATTTTCAGTATACAGCACCATTAAGATCTAAAAGAGGAAAAAAACAGTGGCTCCAATTCAGGCAAATAAAGCCACTGATAATGATGAAATCACTTCCAGGTGGACCAATTAGTCTCCATCTCAGACAAAGTGACCCTTCCTGCCCACCGACACTCACAACCTCCAATCTCCACTGTGAACCACTGCTGGCTGTCTTGCAGCATGTGATGGGCAGCGGGTCTGGGACATTAGTTCCAGCCGTGACAGCTGCCCTGGTTAACAGCACTGCATGCCACAGGGTGGTCTGATGAAGAGCACTGAGGTGCTAAGGTGTGATAACAAAAAGATGGCTTGGGCATAATTTAACAAATACAATGTGTTTTTGAAGTCCAAGTCAGATTCAGTGACAGACATTCTTGTACAGAGGTTGTTTAGAGTACATACTTTGTGCCATTCGCCTTCAGTATTTTGTGTGAATTTGTGTGAATTTAGAGCTAGGATTTAGAGCTGTCACGAAGGCAAGGCTTCTTGGCTATCTATTTAATGGCAAGGAAAACCTTGAGATGTTTTATTACATTTAAACTACAATATTTCTGTTTAGGTCTTCAATGTCCTTGCTGTAGCTTTAGTCTAGCAGGAAACATATCAGACAATATCTCATTTTTAGTCAAACATGGATGAAAATAAACCCATATATAGATTTTAATTTAGTTTTGGTATAGGTTTCTGTGGCCATGGGAATTTCAAGAGAGAGCAGCAGAAAGTCTAAGGATGGGAGAGATGAGTGGAAATACAGTCTCATTTATAAGAGGTGCAGTGTAAAGAGAGAGACAGAGAGCGAAGAAGAAAACTATCAGAGAGGGTTTGGGAGGAAGACATGAAGAGACAGACAAGTACAGAAAAACAGAAGGACTGATAAGGGGATAAAAAGAAATGCAAAGGCTGGCATGGATGATTAATTTCAGAAAGTGCCTGAAGCTGTGGTCTGCCCATCATAGCTGCTGCTTTGTAGCAGCTTCACCATGTTAGCCCCTCCCCACATAACCCCCTAGTCCCATTTGTGTAATTCAATTAGTGTGCTCCAGTGGGCCTTGATTGATTTGTTTAGGCGATCAACAAAATGGCTTGTCCAGTCTCACGCTTTCTTTCTCTCCCTCTCACTCCTTCCGCAGTCCACATCGTGCTGGTGGCCAACTCCTCTTTTTATTGTTTTATCTCCTGTTTTCAGTTCCTGTCCCTCTATTACCTCTAATTTCTCATCTGCTCTGTCACTGTTTCCCCTTATTGTCTCATCCTGACACTGCTCACTAATATAAATCCACTCCAGTGCAATTAAAGGCTTAAATTAGCACCTTGCAGTTTAAGTGGATACATAAGAGTTTCCAGCATAAATTACCTGTACTGTTTCAAAACAACTGCTATTATGAGTCAGGACGAGCTGTTGCAAAGACATTTTTTTATATTACATTAATAAATATATTAATATTCAGTATCACTGTGCTATTTAGAAAACTTGTCAGCCGACATCTGTCCTGACTGCACTCGAAGCAACACATTTCACACTGTGTTGGAACACTCACGCATCATGTATGAATATAAAAAAAAAAAAAAAACTCAACAGAATGTCACCTCACCGTCTGCTGCTTGTGCAACTTTTAGAATTTCATGCAACTTTCCATAAAACTCCACATCTTGTTGTTAAAAAAAGAAAAAGAAAAAAAATCGATCTGTTCAACAACTTCAATTTCTGCAACTACAGAGGGCAACATCATACAGGCTGCAGTTGTGAACCTGCAGATCTTAATGATCACACAGATAAGAAGACAGCCAGTGTGACCAAAAGGCAGCCAAGTCTGGACATGTAGTGTCTCTGTCTCTCTCCCTCTGTCCATGTCCTGCCTGTCACTCCTGCACACTCTGTCACAACCCCAAGGTCATTATCCCGTGATCGCACCACCATGGGGCCCCATGTGTGATGTCATTGTTGTCAGTGCCCATCTGGTGGCTTGTAACGCTCCCATGAAATCAGTAATGAAGCAGGTAGGAGGTTGAGCTACCTTTATAGATATTGCTTTCCTCTAGGCCAGCACCTGGGTGGCTTTGTATGGAAGCTAAATGAATGCAGATTTTACATTTTTGGAAATTAGCCCTTGCATGAAGTGACATAAAATGACTCAGCAGTAGGACCTCAGCTTTACAAAAGCTTTATTTTCTGGAGTGGAAGTCTCGGCTTAAAGTAGATTAATGTCTTCATTAATGTGAACGTGCACCTATGCAAACAAACCATTTGTGTCCTTCTCAGACACCTTGATCTCCATTACATTTGCATCTCTCTCCTCCTATACAATTCATTTTCTCAGTGCATAAGTGCCACAAAACTCCTGTGGGCGAGTCTGTGTTGGCATGTGGTAATGTGGTCGGGAGAAATTGCCTTTTTTCAGGACGCTTATCTCATTTTGCAAATGCAGAGTTCATAAGTCATGCTTGCTTTTGTTCACCAGAATATGATTTATGAGACCTTCGTATTCTAACAATGGAGATGTGGCGAGGGCTGGGTCTGGCGCTGTTAGTTATGAGTGAGGGAAGGGAGTTAAAGGAGTGAAGGGTGTGAATTTAGTCTAAAAACTATGATTTGTGCCATGTGTGGCTTGTTTGAAATGGCTGAGGGTGGAGATCCTTAACTTAACAGTAGCTGCTCTATTGATTTGCTGTACCAAACTGTAATTACAAACCTGAAAACATTTATTCCATCCCCCTGAATACAGGGACGTACATGGCAAACTGAGATTCACTTACCTGCTCATGCTGTTGAACAAAAGCATTTTTCAACAAACACAATGAATCACACTGAATCAACTGGGAGAGAAGGCTTCAGAAACAAAGCCTGATGGATAATTACAAGTGAAAGTTAAATCATCCAGGATCATTAAGAAAATGAGGAGAGAGGAAAAATCATTTCATCAGAGCTTTTGTATAATTCATTGACATTCACTTCTTTACAATTATCATTCACATCCTACCATGACATCCTCCTGTTCATCCTCTGATGAAGCTGGATATGTAGTGGGAAAAGCAACAACCAGCCTCCCTACTTTTTCTTTTATAGGTTACTTTGCTGGAGAACATTAGGGAAAGGGGGAATTAAATCAAATGTAGTTTATGCCGACATACAATGAGTATCCCCAGATAGGACTCATGTCAAATGAGGAGGTACATTAACATACACAATGTAGCTATTTCTCTGGTGGTGCACAGAAATATGAGGAGGATATCAAAGTAGTGAAGGAGAAGAAAGAGCATGTTCTTATTTACCAACTAAGATTGTATTGAACTGCTTAAAAAATTCAATAGCTTGGCCTTATCAACAAATAAAATCTACACCCCAACTTCCCATCACCAATCCCCCACCCTGTGTCCATGTCCAAACAACTTAAATGTCAGAGGCAGAAAAGCAAACAAACAGCCTGATGATAACCATCGCCATCCCTCCCTCTGCTTCCTAATCCTGTATCATAACCAGTCTGTGACAAAATTTGAATTGCTCAGTGGTTTTCTGACACTGTTGATGTGGAGGAGATTGCACGAACACAGAACACCCACAGAGGTGGAAGAGTTGCACATTAACAATGACATGGGGCATGGCAGTGTGACACACATAATATGTTCCCGCTCACAAACAGTGTGTAGCAGACGGAGCACACAACACAAATGAAATAGATGTGTTAGTGGAGATGGAAAAAGGTTTGTTATTTTAAGAGGAAAAAGTCCACTTGACATCTTTTGTATTTAGTCAGTTGAGAAGAGTTAGGAGAGGTTATGTCTGATTATGTGTCAGTTAAAGTTTTTTTTTCCTTTTTGCTGTGATGGTTAGACGTCTTACCTCGAATCGGGGTACCCTCTGGAGGAGACACAAAAACGAAGACACAACATCAGTTTAGTTCAAGGTTAATGTTAGTAATAGTTAGGAGTTGTTTGGGTTGGAAGGTGAATAACTGGAACTAGATTATCAATCATTAGGTAATCTCTTACAGAGATGGGGATTTTTCATATCAAAAAAAAAAAAAAACAAACCAAAAAAAAAAAACAAAAAACATACCTCTCATTGCTGGTATCACAAAGGAAAAGGAAGGTTTATATGTCTGGCACACTCCATTGCCTTATTACTCTCTTTTCCCCCCACTTGCCTTCGACTTATTAAGTGAAGAAACAAAATGCTTCATCGGCACAGCCGAAAAAGCTCGAGGTCTTTGTATTCATTTTATCATGGCTGCGACTTGTGGTGATAAGGCTGTGTGAGAGGTATGACCTTAAATTGACATGGATTGCTCCAGTGGTAGAAGCCTTATCCCAGCCAATTGACCTTGAATGAGAGGTCAGCAAAACATGCATCACTATTCTTTATGGAGTATCTACAATAGTATGGAACAAACCTGCTGAGAGAAATGGAGTCTCCACTGAACTAGAATTTCAGGCTATACCCCCAGGCAATGGCAAGTTAAATCAAACAGATTGAACTTCTTATTTACCCTCTTATTTATCCTACAAGTCGTAAACCTGCTTAACTGTGACAGATAGACTCTTCACCTCAAGCTTCATCCCCACTCTCCAGGGGTTGTGTTTCTTTCCATTGTTTCATTTTACTCCGTTGTATGTTTCTCTTTTATTTGTTTATTGTGAGTCTATTGTGTTACATGCCTGACTGCAAGCCAAATGTCCCATTAGAGACAATAAAATATTGAACTTATCCAGTAGGTGGCTGGTGGGCTTTTTAAATGTAACCCAAGTTGTTGCTGCATTTCAAAACATATCCTTTATAGGCTCAACTCGGGTGTGGGTAAGAGAACCAGATTAACTTTAACCTCTTTTCTGTCAAGAATTAAACCGTCCCTTCTGCTCATGGCTTCTTTCTCTCTCATTGTTTTCCAATAGTTTTCCCTGACTCCCATTTCTTTGTTACTTTATCTGCTCAACCATTCCTCCCTCTCTCCTTCTTAGTTTCTGAGTTTTGTCTTTTCCATAGTTCATCCCACTTACTTTACTCTCAGTCTCCCTCTCTGAATCTAAGGATGAGTCATGGCAGCAACATGCCCTTGGCCATCCCAAGAGAGTGCCAGCAGGGCGGTGCCAACCCAGGAGAGGTGCCCTACTTAGCATATACAGCCTGCAGCCACGGAGCTGAGGGTCAATGGTATGCACTTCCCACTGAGCCTAACACTACAGGCCTGGCCCCTGTGAGTCCCTCCCTCTCTCTCTCTCTCTCTCTCTCTCTCTCTCTCTGTGTGTGTGTGTGTATTGTTGCAAGTTGCATAAAACAACATATGCCATCCTTCCAGCCAACTAACTGAACCCACAAAATAACTGATACCTCTTCCAGTTAAAACAATAAAATAAAGTCAAGGGAACCTGGCATTTAAGATGTAAAGTGGTGGTGACAATTTCCCTACCTTATACAGTACATTAAGGAGTGTGGGTGGGAGGCTAGATAGTGGGGATGAAATTTTCAATATCTTCTGCTCTGATTGTTGTTGCAGCTCTGTACACAGAGGCGTCCTTTATGATACCAGCAGGCGGGAGGCAATCATTGAGTTTGAAGTTCTGCCTGGTTTGCAGTGCACCTGGATTAAAGTTCTTTCTTTAGACTTGTTGTGAACTGTTTTTTATTATGCTTCTATATGCATTTCACATATAAGTCGATAAGTGCATTACATATGTTTATAATCTATACTATAAATTCGTAAAGAAAAAAAAATATATCGACAAATGTCAAATTGTGTCATTAAAGAGGACTATCTGTGTATAATTATTATGAACCATTTCAGACAGGTACCTAAAAATATAATTAATTAATCAATATGTTTTGCTTACTCAGGACTTCTGTACTGTAAAACTGTAAAACCAACCTAAAAGAATGTCAAGATTCAGTAACATAAACATAAACAGTGGTCTATGTGCATACTTTTATTACAGTGATAGTTTAGAGTAATTGAAAAACCAGGCAAAACAACAGTGACATTTTAATCATTTCTGCAATGATTTTGGAGACGACATAGTCATAGGTAACCACAAGACAATAGGGCTCTGGGAAGGTTACTTTGTTATAGAGTTAGAGTTTGATTAGAGGTTGCAGGAAGCTGGTTTATTTTGCTTTAGCTGAGATGAATTTTAGTTGGGAGTTGAGAGGTTACTAGTTAAAGGTTAGGTGAGGTTAAGGTCAACATTAGGTTTAGGTTAGGGTAAGGTTAAGGTAGGTTAATAAAGCAGGTTTGTAAAGGGGAAGGTCATCACATGGACCTTACAAAGTACTGATTGAAAAAAGAGACTCAAAAATAGAGGACAGCAATAAGAAAGATGACAGTAAAACATGGAAATTATTCAGTTCGAAGCCACTGGATGAACAAAAAATAAAGAAGGAAATAGAAGGGAAAAGGATGAAGAGATAAAAATAAGAATAAAACTTAGCTAAAGATCTGCCCAGTTTGAACCAGGTTGGGTTAACGGTGACCAACGATATTCAATTACAATGGCAAATCCACCTGTACGACAAACATGAAACCTAATGGCCATAAGCTCTCCTTTTAAGCTTTGGTCAGCCAGAGGTTGATCAGCTTACGGTGACAATGACCTAAATATACCTCAACAGGCCGCAGACTTCCTTGCATCATCACTGTGGCATTATCTGCTCCACAGAACATCCCAGCTGTTTTGTTAAACAACCCTCTGAATATATTAAAAATATTATTGAAGGATGTAGTCTGTCTAGAGGCAATCTGGCCAGAGATGTTGCCCATCTGCATGTGAGGTTCACAGGGTTGCGTGATTGGCTGAGTGTCAAAGTCTGACCACCCTCCAGGGGGCGTTTGGCTGACCTTCTCATCACCACAGACACCCATCTGGGATCCTGGTGATGGCACAGCAGGTTTCAGGGAAAACTTGGCTGTTGTTACCACATCTGCAGAAATCCCAGCCACTGCCTGCAGAGCAGCTTTGATGCCAACAAATGTGAGCGTTTTCTTGCGCATTTCAGATTAAGCGCAATTGAACTCAGCATGATTCAGACTTGAATGTGCATAAATCTGCTTGAGTAAGGGAGCCATTCAATGTCAGGTCATGATTTAAACCCTTACATTAAACAGGACCTTCATCTTCATGGGTGCACGCTTCTCTTGATTCCTCTTGCTGTCTCTGTGGCCTCTGGTTAATCTGTTCTGGCTAACAAGGCCAGAGAGGGCCTGGGGTCTGCAACCACAGGGACTTTGAGGGGAAAATGTCAGGCTCCCTCCACACCTCTGGAGGAGCTCCTCAGGGGACCCTGACGCAAATATCACTGCCCTGTCAGCACAGCATGATCTAGCACATACAGAGGGAAGTGAGCCAGATAGTAAGCTATCTACTCCAAAACAAAACAAAAAGAAAAAAGATAAATAAAAATAACGTGTACTAAAAACCTGAGGACTGAAGATGGCTACTTGAAACACTGAAGACATGTGAAGATGGTAGCCTAGAGGGCTGAAGAATGCAAGGCTACTTTCTCATCAGCATAAATCCTGCCTGGTTGCTGAATGAGCTTTCCAGCAGAAGGACTACAGGAAAAAAGGCAAGCCCTCTAAGCTTACATTACCTTAAGAAAGCCTTGGTATTGAAACAAGGGAAAGTAATTTCCTTTCTTGCCCTCCTATACACACATATAGTTTAAACCCAGTGGCTGAGTATATTTTTACAAGTAGTTCAAAAAGTCACAGGGAGCACAAAACGTGGCCAAATGTAACTATCGCTTGAGCCCTTGCCCCGTAGCATGGGCAACACAGCTTTAGCTACAGATCTGTAAGCCAGTGGGGATGTGGGCCAATTTAGTGAAAGAAGAAAATGTTCTCCTGAGAAAATATGAGGGTCAACCCAGCCAAGTGTGGGATTGGAGGGTTCAGGCGTACAGTGGTCCTGCAGTGGCCTTCACCTGGAAAGAACTCAAGATTCTTTCAGACCCTATCAGAACTCGCTGCACTTTCCAAGGGTATTTTTGGAAAGCATAGCTGTTATTGTGTAAAAACTGAGGTTCAACCATTTACATCTGGGTATATAAAGAAAAAAAGCCAGTCATGTATATTGCTTGAACAGACTGTTTGCTCAATATCTCACCAAGACGCCTAAAATATTGCAGGCTATGGCTGTGCAAGAATAATTGTCTCGGATTCAAACAGAGTCCAATTATTTCCTCAAAGCCTGCTGTCTTGCAAGACAGCAGAGAAAAAAAGAACTCAATGTGACAAGGGGCATCAGCAGTATAAAATCTAGATAATATGGTCAGCGAAAAATAAATAAGGGAACAGCGATTTCAAAGGTACTTGAGGCCCCAAATAGTCCAGTGAACTTGCGAAAATATTGCATGAAATATACTTAAACTGGCAAGTTCCTAAGTCTTACTAGTAGCATTAATGTGAAGGAGGATGTTGCCTCAAAAAGACCTGCTCAGCAAGTCTTCACCATATAAATAAAAAGTGTGCTGTTTAAAAGTGGACAGTGATGCCTAACCACCTCCACAACACACAGAGCTGTTTGTCCTTGATTTGCCTTTAAACATAAGTTCCAGTGTGGTGGGGAGCGAAAGAAGATAAAGTTGGCATAAGAGGGAGAGTGGGTGGAACAAAAGTAAAACTTAAAGATAAACACAAAACAGAAACAAAACTTAAATAACAAGTAGAGAGAAAGAAAAGGGAGAGTAAGGGGAGAGCAGGGGGTGCATGCAGTTTGGAAAGTAGTTTGTGTGCCATCTGCTTCAAGGAGAGTGGGTGGGCTTGCTGGGCTTTGCAAGACACTTACCAAAGGTTTCTGAGAATGACAAAACCAAAGGAAAGTAAAAAAAGGGGGAAAAACAACATAGTTCATTTTAGGTTGAGGTTGAAAGTGACTGCCACCCAAGAATTAAAGGCAAAACAGTTTAGTTAGGTTTTGTGTCCCACCTCAGTATTTTAGCAGTTTTCAATACTATTTCAAGAGGGAATAATGAAATCTCATGTAAAAACATAAATTGTACTTACAATTTAAAATTCTAATTAGATGTTTAGTTTTTGAAAAAAAAATCACATTAACCCATTTTGATGTCAACTGGAAAATATCACATATTTAGTCGTATTTTTTGATTGCATTATATTGAGTGGTTTATTTGATTGTTTATGGGTCATAGCCGAATGGCATGCGCTGAAGACTCTACGATGTGCGCTGAGACACATCAGAGTTTCAGACAAAAATATAGACATAACACATAGAGACACAGACGCCACAAAAGAGCAGTTTGTTTCAGTTAGACAGGACACACATAGACAGTTGAAGAAATCATGAAACAGATAAAGGCACATGACACAGAGGTTAGAAAACAGGACAAACAGCAATCTGAAGTTTTTAATCAACACTTGCAATGCTATGTTGACAAGGTAACTCCATTTAAAGAAATAGAGCTGGCCCTCCACATCATTGTAAACAAACTAAGAAATTACTTGTGGCAAAGATGAGCCTACTAGATTTAGCCAAGTGGATCAGAATGGTATTTATTTAATGGTATTTATTCATATTTTGAATGTTTAAATGCTACTTGGGATATTATCTGTTGAAGCTGTATAATACCAATGCTTCTCAAATCCTGCTATTGCTACATACATCTGGCTAACACAACACCTCTGATATATCAATATATTTTTATCTACAAAACAAACTGGTGACTGTAATGGTTTTATAAACTTTGGTATGGCATCAGGGCACTTGCTAATACTGTTATTGTCATAGTAGGGTAAAATTACACCCAGATCCTAGTATTAATCTTTTTCATGTGTCAGTGGGTTCAGTCAATCTGAACAGTTGCAGCTTAGGATTGTGTAGTAGAAAAAAAGTACAGGGCACCTTTAAGGTTAAATGCCTAAATTATTTAGGAAAAGGCTGGTTGTGCAAAAGGATGACCAAGGAGGTGAAAATATTAATGTTAAAGCTTTCTTCCAAAGAGTCCCTTATGGAGGCTCTTTGTCCTCAAACCAAACAAGTCAAATGCACTGTCTGACAGCCTTCACCAAAGCACCTCAGGACAACCTGACATCCCCAAAGGAGATTCCCGCGCTGCAATAAACAAAGTTCTTGGTAAGTTGTACAACATCATCCTGTACAGACCAAACAGTCACATGTTTTGACAGAAGGTTTTGGTTTGATTTTTTTTAAAAGTCAAAGATCTACCTGTTATGGAGGAGCAAGTTAAAGATGAAGCAAATCTGAAATTAAATATGTCTTAGGGAGCTGTGCACTTGCTGTATTTGGCAATGCATGAATAATGAGATGACAAATTGATTCTTCTGAGTGTACACCTCACAAGGGCCACAATTGGGGCAGGAACTCAATGGCAACAGACTCTTCATTTAGTGGCGTCTACTCTGATTTACGTTTGCAGCAACAAATCAAATAGGAGTCATTGGATTTTTCAAATGGTGACAAATAATCGACCTAAAATATCTACCCCTTATTGCTCGGGGCCACTCCAGGGCCTACACTTAATTAGCTATATAATTAGACTTTGCTTTACTGGGCCTCTCAGTGGGGTTTAATCAATGGGAACAAGACAACATATCCAGAACTGAGTTGTGTCAGTAGAATGTGGACTTTGTTCTCATTGTCTACTTTGACACGCTTCTGGGATGTTGTGAATCATCTGACCTCATTCAGTAATGTTACACTCTTAAATGTCATTTGTTATTCTTAACACATTGATTAGATGATATGGTTATAATGACGGTGACTATATACTCATTTGTCTCTCTTGTTGTATTTAAGGATGTAGAGTATTCCTTGTATTCATTATTTGATATTCAAGTGTTACAGGAACCAATGTTTATGAATGGATTATCAGTCTGATGGTCAATCACAACTCTATTCAGATCAACTGAGTAAGTAATGCAACTAAAAGTAAACCATAGTTTTCTGTTACTAAAAAGGCTTTCGTTCAGACAGACATAACATTACAAACAGGGATATGTTCATTTCTAAACATTTTATAGTTCCCTATATGAATCTGATGAAAAGTTCCCAAAGTGATCTTAATCTCACTCATCACATGATTCAGCACTAAACACTGAAGCCACATAAGCTGAAAAGCAAAAAACAGTTAATCACTGTTGTAAATGTCCTGGGAAATCAACGTATTTAAGTTAGTAAAAAGACAAAATTAGGCATCATTTTTGGGATTTCCTTACCTGAGCGTAGCTGTTTGATTCGCCCACTACTTGCACTGGGGTCAATGGGCAGGAAGTCTTTGTACCAGGTGATTTCTGGGTCAGGGTTGCCACTGGCAGCACAAAGCATGGTGGCTGTTCGAGTGCGCTCCACCACTTTCAGTTGAGGGCCCATATCAATGTTAGGGAAGCCAGCTGGAAGCAGGTCCTCTGTGAAGAGAGCAGAAAAAGAAGGGATGTGAGTGCTCTGATTAAAAAAGCCAATTGCGGACACTGCATTTTGAACAAATATAAAAATACTTTGGAAGTGAAATTATTCTTGCTGCTACAAGTAGTTTGTGTGCTGTGTGATTTGGGTTAACACTTTGGGTTAGCACTACCACAAACCATAAAAAAATACAATCTCACTCCAAAAACAACACATAACCAAATAAAGTAGACTCTTCTAACCAGCATTCTATATTTGAAATAACTATATAGCCAAGAAGCTCTTTTAATTTGAATATTATCGTAATAGAGAAATGCAATATTGGACTGTAACAGTAATAAAACTGACAAAATTAATGTGCTGACTGCTATAATATAGTATGATGTGTAATGATGCATACTTAAAATAATTTTCCATTAGTTAGTACATGGCTTAATGCTTTAGGATAGCAACCACGTTACAACATACCATGAAATCATATGTATCTCACTCCAAAAAGTTTTTTTTTTTCTTAAAGCACTGAGCCAAATAATGCATTTCTCAATTTATCTTTGACTACTGCGTATATGTGATATTAGTGAGCCATGTAGGCAGATACATGAATAAACCAACTGAGGAAATAAGACTTGAAAAAAACACATAAAATGCATTTTATTAAGAACCTAACTTTCCCTTGGGCCTGTGTTGAGGCTTTGGAAAACCATGCAGGATGCTCTCTTCAAATTCCTCTTTTACTGATAATGAGATGGCTTTCTAATTATGAGAGAACCCATCCTGTAAGCAGATGCTTGCAGACTAGACTGCATTCCCACTATCAACTTGTCCATTAAGACCCATGTGTCTTGTTTAAATGCCCATATGGAAGTCAGTGTCTCCCTGTAAGCATTTTTGTTATAACAAGTGGTAAATAAATGGCTTTAAATGCAAATAGAGGACCAGCAGGGGATGCAATAGAGAGAAAAGTAATACTTGAAGAAAGCTTGGTAATCCTGGTATTTTCTCAATCTAGTTCCACATATTGAATGGAATAAATGACACTCAAGTTAGTCTGAGTTTACACAGACTCTGCAACACCACCAGTTTGTTGAGATACACTATAAACTCCAACAGCCCAGGACTGAATCCCAACTGAGAGGCATAATTGGTCACATTTCACTTCTGAATTAAAAGTGCAAGAAGCTTCTGTGACTATCACTGCAGCTACACTAATTCAAGAACCATCACACTATCTACTACGTATATTAATTTTACACTTGGGTTTCCTTGGAGCTAATAATCATGCATGGTTGCACAGTCTTTTCACTGTTAAGCGATGAGACTCTACTCTATAGTCATTGTTCTCCTTATGCAGACTCCCTGCTCTCCAGGAGCAATTAGTCCCATGGGTCAAATTGCCTGACCTCTACCCTGACTAGAGCCAGAGCAGTGACTCATTTTCAAATGATGAGAGCCAAAGGGGAAGTACCCTGAGCTGTAATGTGCATCAGTAGCTCAAGGCTACATTGCAACTTGGAGAAGATTGACTGAGTAAGATGCTGGCCAGTGGCAGCACTCTTCATCAAGAGAGCCAGTAACCTCATGTGCACTAAGCAGACAACATGATAGTGTTGTAGACCTCCAGGGAGTTCTAAATTAAGGGAAACTGGGACAACAAGTTAGATTGCAGTTTTAGTTGCCCACTAAAAGCGGAGTTGGGCTTCTCCATATCACATTTTCTATATTGTACAAACACTGAAATTTCTAGTTTTGGTCGATAATATTAGTAGCAAAATTTCAAATCTGCTGTTTTGTTAACTAGATTGTTTAAGGGGAAGAAAAGGAGACGGGAATGCATTCAAATTCTGAAATACTGAATCTTGAAAATAAAAGACATACAGGAGAGGAGAAGGAGGAACCAGAGGGTCTCCAAACTAAGTCCAGACAGGTTAGCTCTAACTAAGGCTGACATCACCAGAGCACAATGAATATTTTAATGCTGGGTTCAAAGATGTACAGGCATTTACACTGTTTTAGGCTCTGTGCTGTATCCTCTCCATCGATTATTAATGATCATCCCAGTATAATCTCTTTATACTGATCTCCCCTGAAGCTCAGAGAAGCAAGCCCACACTTCACTTTAGAAACTTCAAGACAAGGCAGGGCAATATGTTCTCACAAACTCCCTCTTCTGTGTGTCATCAATGATCTATGTATGAGATGCCATAAAAGGTGCTGCACTCTCGTACCCCCCAAGCCAGCATTGTCTGGTGGAGAACAATATCTGCGAAGTGTAAATCTGGATTGCTCTCAGAGTGTTACATCTGATGTATTTGATGTTGCTGAGGCCGGGCTGTGCTTCGCATCACATTAACTCTTCCGTCATGGCACGAAAACAGCAGACAGCAGACTACACAGACTACAGTAATAAAGCTGAAAACATACACAGAATAAGTGGATTTGAGACTAATGAAATTAGGCAAGTGACAGAGAGAATCTGCCTGAAGGAGCAAGGGAGGCCAGAAAAAGGTGGGTGAACAAACAAATCAACCAAAACAGCAGTAAACAACAAGAAGGGATGGTGCATTCATGGAGAGATTATGCTATTGTTACAGCTGCACATGCACTGTGCAGCTGACTTGATACATAACCAGGAGCCTTTCTTGAATAAATGGCATGTACGCTGGTTACTTGCGTTCCTAGGAATAGAGTCTGATACTATCTTTTCCCCTGAAGCTTACAGGCTCTGTCGATAAAGGAAGCCATGCAAAAATAAATAGATCACTCATCGAGGGAGTGTTACTTCAGGCTTATCCAGCCTGACTGTGAAGGGGAGAAGGCAACCAATGACACGGGCTGATAGTATCCTATAATTCCCAAAGGGCCAGTCCCCCATAATGGCACAGCAACTGCATTTCTATGATGTTTACTGGGGGTTCTCTGTCATGACAAATCTTCACACAGCAAATACAACAGACACATGCACACCCTTGGTCATTGACAATGTTGTCATTTATTTTTGCCGAAAGGAGTCTTTGTCACTTTTTGTCACGATTGTCATATTTCACATACTGCACTTAAAACCCTGCAGTGTGCCAACAATGTTCAAAATATCATAGGACTTTTTGATTAACATGAATATATTCACATTTAATCACAGATATGAGTCTCATCAGATGATCATCTTCCCAACTTTAAGGCAATGAAACCTTAATGTGGTTTTCAGTTGAAAACCACATTATTGCTTGTTTTAACCATGGCTGTTCCACCAGAAGTGACACTGTGTCTTTATTATTACAGCTATGATGTAGCCTAGTAGTATAATCTCATGGAAGTGCTCAGTTGAACTCAAACCAGGATCTTATTCTAAACCTAATCAAGTAGTTTTCGTGCCTAAACCAAACCAAACCAAACCATGATGTTTCATAGTTTAAATATATGTTTGTTACTGTAACCATGACAGCAAAGGTCCACTATGCCTGCTGCTACAGAGGTGCAATTTCAGTAGCTGCCTAAATTACATCATAGGTTGAGAACAAATTAACTATGTGGTTATCAAGGGTGGAGGACTTGAATTGAATTGCTAGCATATGCTGATGGCTGGAATCTGTATAGCTCGGCTAAGATCTGCTCACTGGTATGGTGTCATATTTTTAACCATTTAGCAGGAAAAAGTCATTTTTTAGTGAACAGTGAAGAATTCATCCCAACATATAACTATAAATCTGAAAGGATGTGGTCAGCTTTTGTTGGTTAATATAATGGCAAACAGTCAACTCCATACAATAGCTGGCTTGATCAGCATGACTCCAAAGCTTAGCCCACTACAGGCCCTAGTTGACCTTCTCTAGATTTGGATTTTTTTCATTCTATTTAGCATTTTTTGGTTGGCTTAAATATCATCATTATCCATAATTGTCTTTAATTTCACTCCACCATTTAATATCATTACACAAGTGACAGGTGCAAAGCCTTTAATCAGCCTCTGGTCAGCTCAGCCATTGCCCAGTTGTTAATCTGCCGACTCATGCCTGCTGTTGCATTCTGCTTTCCATCATGCTAAGTGTGGCCCTCTTAAAAGGTCCGTCCTTTAGACTCATTTAACTCTCCTGACTAATCCCATTTCCAGTGATTTATTCCTACCAAACCATCTCCTCTTTTTTTTCAAATGTAAGTGTGGTATAGTTGTACGTTTACCAGAGTTCTACTGCTCTATAAAATCAGCCTCAGTGATTAAAATATACCATTCTGTGGGGATGTTCAATGTTTTTAGAACAAAAAGAACATACAGTCAACATATGAATGGTTGGTCCTGGTGAAAAAACTATAACTTTGAAATTATGACTTCTGTTCTATGCTGTGCTATACACAGGGTCTATGTAGCAGGGTAATTGTATATGATTCATGATCTGGTGTCCATACAATGTATTGTGTGTTAACAAATGTACTTTACAGCACTATGAATAGTACATGCAATGTATGGTCTGCTCAGTGAGCACTTAAGCATGGTCTCTGGCTGACGCAAAGCCTATCTCTACTCAATGACCTCCATGATGACTAAAACAGAATAAATGTGACTTTTATAATGCTAGCATCATGGTTTAGCCACTTAACTGCTTAATGCACTTAATGCATTACTACATACACATACAGTACATTTTACCCCAGTGTGTTAATGTTTTTCTGTAGCAAATAAGCCACAAAGGCAACTGAACCATGAACTCTGGCATTGTTAGTTCTTATCTTTAGCCAGGACGTTATACTGTGTGCAGAACTTTATATTTTTACACTGCACACTTCATCCATTTCCATCTGGTGTCAAAATCTCTGACACTCATGCTTCAAAGCTGCTTATTCTGAGCCATCAATTATCTCACGGAGCAGAGAGAGCTAGAGTAACAGAGAAAGAGAGAGTTAAAACCTGGCTGGCTGGGACTGCAGCAAATGCCGTGGGGTGCCCAACCGTACCCCGCACCTATTACTCATATTATTATTTTCACTTACTAAAATGATTTAATTTCATCAGCAGCATAATCAGGTTAACTGATTACCCTGTGCCACAGCATAGAGACACACACTTTAAGCAGGTTTGTGCATTAATACCACAGAGGGATTGCCGGGAGAAAGACAGTGAGGGAGAGCGAGGGAAAAGAGGAGCAAGAGAGAGAGAGAGGGAGAAAGAGGTTAAGATTAGAAGCTATGCAGACAGCAAATGATAAACAAAGTTTAAGACAATGAAAAATACAATTGCACGCGTTCTTTCTAACACCAAAATGTGGTTTGCATAAACAAATATTTAACTAATTGGATACCCAGCTGCTTGGATATGTTTACCAGATTTGGGATTCTGTGTATTTGTTTCTCTTCACGACAGAGCAAAACACGAATCATGTACATGAAGCCTCAACTCAAACATCGCCAGCTCGGGCATCATTGCTCTCCCAGTTGTCACCATAATCACGGTTTTCATTCCAGTGATCATATAAGCTTGACTGCTAAGAACCACAGAAATTTCCCCTAACTCAGAGAGCCTTAAATACCATAGACTTGTTTTCTTTATGCTGTGAAAGAGGTTGATTTGTTTCTTTTCTATGCTTAGTTGTGCTGCGATGTAAAGCAACTGAAAGCTTCCAGATACTGAAATGAATATGTGACGTCAGGTCTAAACTAAACAGGTATCAAACGCAATCCAACAATGGATCAGTATATCGCCCTTTGCAGCCTTTTTGTGGTGTGGTTGAGGACTGGTGATTTGAGATGTTGGTATAAAGCAAAATTCAAAACTTACTTCCAAAACAAATGGCCGTTTAAAGAAATCTGTTTTTCTGTCTGAACGTTTCCATGACAATCCCTGAATTCTATGACCACTTGGATCCCTGTTGAATTGCTTGAGAAATATACAAAGGAAGACAGGGAAACAGTGATTCTGGGACAGAGAAGAATAGCAACACAGGGGAAATCTAATCACAGTGTCTGTGCACCCAGCACCGATAGCCCTCTCTGGATAGCCATCTCAGCTGAATAATGGTTATTATACGGCCAGCACTCAACCTCTACCCCCCCACTCTATTCCCGGAAAGACGTCAGATGTCCCATTGGTATGCACCGCACCTAGTGCATCTAGCTACCAAGGGCAACATTTCCATCCAAATCTCCGAAAATACAACCTGAGACAAACATCCTGAAAGAACACATGAAGAAGAGGTACAGAGGATAAGAGTGACAAAGCAAGACTGAGGGGAACAGTACGATTGAAAAAGTAAGGAACATTGAAAGTAAGGCAGAAGTTTGCAGCATTGCTTATTGCCCTCTGGCAATTGCTACCACAGCATGCACCGCAGGACTGCCAAGCTCTGCAAAAGCTTCTTCCCAGAGGCCATCAGTCTCCTCAATTCTACTTACACGCACACACAGACACACAGACAGTAAGAACTTGCTTTGCACACATAAGGATTGACTAAATACATATATTCATCTCTCAATACTGAATCTCTGTTATTGTTTTTTATACTGTTTGATATTTTTATCTGCTGCTACACTGTGCAGCTGTTCAATGTTTGTATTATTTCTTCACTTTATTAATGCACTGCAGGATTAATGTTTGCAGGCTGTCATATTGTGCAATAACCCAACTGATATGATTGAATATTTGTCCAAAACTTGTTATGACATTCTGCCCTATTTCTTAGGCTCTAGTTTGTCTTACTTATGTCAATCATTTGCATATTGAGTTGGGAGGAAAGCAATTTCATTATTGTGTGAACTGTTTGATGTATGTTCGGAATGAAAATAATGTTAACTTGACACTGACTTGATTTTCCACTGAAAAATGTATTTTCTGGTTTAACCTCTTGAACATATAAATATCCCACAGGGTGACGTTAGCTGCTCACTTTGGATTTTAAGTTGTGCAGCAGTTTAGCATGTACATTTTAATTCAATATATGTATTAATTTCGAAAATATAAACAAGTAAGAGTGACAGGAACCTTATTCTGGCAAACACATTGACTGTTCTAACCGTTCTGACTGCTGGCAACTTGCAAACACTTTCCACAACACTTCCAGTTCCACAGTACAGTAGCCCATATTAGGCCACATTCATAAAGCTATCATCAACATCAACTTCAACGGTGAATAGACAGCCAAACGGTGATAGCAGCCAAGAAGGGGAATATTTTGGGCAACAAATGGTTGCAACCAGCAGGTAGCAGCTCTGATCCCAGTTTTTCAAGACTTCTTTGTGTTGCTAGTGTTAATGTTTAATTAACAAAGTTTTTAAAAACTAAAGAAAATAAATTGCTTTGTGAAGTTAAATGCTCAGATCTTGTAAATTCACACACCACTTGGCTGATAAAATTTCAAATAAATGCACCACAACTGCGGTCACATATTTTCTCAGGCAGCAATAAACCAGAGAGAAGAGTAAATAAAATTAGATTTATGCAATACATGTACTTACAGTGTGTGTGCTGCCTATTAAGATAATGATGCAAGCCTGTGCTGCTGCACCAGTGTGTGTCTCACTGTCTCTCTTGTAGCATAAATGTACAGCGAAAAATTTGCACTAATAAAATAAAACAACTGTACACATCAACATCGAATTTTATAGGAAAAAGCAAAAATCATCATTTGTTTTTCAGCAGATCAGAAGGGTTTCTGATATGTTTCTCCACAGGAATAAAATACGTTGCATGAGGTGCTATTTTTAACCTGCCAACCATTTTTAAATGCTGGAACCCAAGGTCCAGTTTTCGACTGAAATGCGCACAATAAAGGCTGTTTCCCTGATGTGAGCCACCCTGATAGACACAGCACTGACAAGAGAGAGGAGTAATTGCCTAGGACAGTTCCAATGATCCCCTGCCTGTGACGAGAAGAGGTGGAGTGGAAAAAAAACCTAAAAGGAAGAAAAAAAATCTGTTTATACATCTAAGCTGGTGGAAGTTTATTGAGTTTCCTCCTTCTCTCTCTCCTTCTCTCCCTGTCTTGTCAGGCTCCTGAGGTGTCTGCGGTAAGACAGGCGAACTCCAGGGGAGACAGGAGATGAGGCCGGGGCCATTAAAGGAAGTGCCTCACCATAGAGAAACTCAACCAGTCAGGTCTGGTTTAGTTGTGGGTGGCTCTGAGTCTGTTTGTGTTTTTGTGTGTGTATGTGTGTGTGTGTGCGTGCGTGCATGTGTAAACATTTGTGCACAAGTATACAGGAGGGTGGAATTGTGTGTGCTGAGGCACAGTGGGCACCTTGAAACCTGATGTCAGTTTACCACACTGTGTGAGTGGCAGTGCTGCTGTGAAAACCTTTTAAAATGCTGCCTTATTCTGTTCCTTGATTGCTGGAAAGGATTGATTATTGGTACTGTTTTTCATATGTGAAAAATGGCTGACATGGACGATTTTTTTTTCCATATGGAAATTTTAAATGCCAAAGTCGCTTGGTGATTATCGATAAGTCTTGGGTTTTAGAGGATATGTTTGAACAGGACTTGTGTATATAAGGAAATCAGAACTTTGTACTCCTGACATGTGGAGCAAAGGCCTCTCTAAGCTGGCTAAACACCAAGTGGACAAAACCACAGATTGAGAGGGCTGAGTTGCTGCATTGTGCCGTTACTGCCAAAGCAACTAATCTTACCCAAATAAATACCAAATCCCACAAGCACAGACTGACAGTAATTGCAAAAGGATTTGGAGGAAGGTGGTTGGGTGGGGCTGGGGTGTGAGGTTATAGTATTGGTGGGCTTAGTGCACATTAGCTTAGTGCAATTAAGCCACTAATGACAAGTTTGGAAGCACCTTTGGTGAGCAGAACAACAATTATGAATATGTGGTGGCAAAAAATGAGCAGAGGGCCAACTAGGTGACTGCATGGTAATTGCTTAATGTCAATTTGAGATGCGAAGACAACAAGCCGCCAAGGCAAAAGGGGTCACAGAAGAAGTGCCCTTCACCATGGCGAGATAAGTTGGAGTGTTGGATAAATAAGTAATTTAAAACGATGACAAGATCAAAGAGGTTCTGGGTAGAATGCTGATAAGCTGAGTAACAAGCAGGGCCGTTCAGAGGAAAAAGTAGAAAGAAGACCTCAGCTGTACCTTCATTTCCTGCTGTAAAGCAGCATTTGACAGAGAAATTGGTGAGTGGTCAAACTTCATAATCCGTTACTAAAAGGAAGCTGAAAATAAAAGGAAGCACACATACAGCACATAGCATACCAAATGAAAAAACATAATGTCTCCTTCATCTGTAACAGCTTGGGAAGACCCACTTTCACAGAGGCCCAATGCTTAAACTAAACTCAATGTATTTCAAAGGAGGAACGTGACAGAAAATGGGGATAGGACAACACATAGTGGATGTGGCATTGTCCTTTAAGGGTCAAGGATCACAGTGTTCTTTAAATATGAACAGCTGCTGTTCAATCCAGTTGGATCTGGGCTGCAATCCAGAACACAAGCTTTGTAATCACAAAGAAGTCCTGGATAGCATCTACCAACTGGCCTCCCTCCGACTGCTATTTTCCTCACACTCCATTTGTCCCCCTGATAAGTACACCTTGCAACTCAATAAGAGCTGCAATACCCTAACAGTTTTCATGTGATAAAGTCTTGGCTTTTAGAAGATATGAATATATAGCTTTATTATACACTGCATTTTTATATGTTGTTTGAAAGTTATTACACATATGGATGTACATATTTAGTTCCTCAATTTTAACTGAAGTGTATCCTCCTGTTATAGACGTGGTGCTAATAATCACGCCATTCCGCTTTCCAACCAACTTTTACCACAGGTGGCAAAAACATGGCACTTGTGAAGCACGCAGGACTTATAGTCATACCAACTTTGCCAGTCCCGCAGGGCTCACAGCATGACCTCTGTGTAGTACGACTGCAGTCACCAGGGCTTGTGGCTCATGTATATGCATGAAGTTGGTGGTCCAGGCCATATCCCCAGGCCATATCCCCATCTTCTTTATGCATGAGTTGGGCCACTCCAAAGGTCGCCACTCACACCGTTTCCATAGGAACCACTTCGTTCCCCCCGACTGTCATTCTCTTGGGTGTGGAGCAAAAAAAAAAAAAAAAAAAGTGCTATCCTAGTATCATTTGCATATCTGATTAGATTAGATTTCTTCTACACTTTATTGAATTTGCATCAATATTTTGGATTCTAAGTGGTCATTTTCTATCGCAAAATGACGGCAAGCAAATACTGTCACTGCTACTATTTTCAGTTTCGTCAAATTAATTAGAAGTGATTATGTACATGTCAGTCTGTCAGTGCGTGTACTGAGGGTAACTGCAGAATTCCAGTGAAATTGTTTATACTTAATTTAATGAAGTATAATAATTTCATGCCTTTATAGTGAAGGCATGAAATCATTATACTTGAAGGAATGCAGTACTGCTGGAAACCCAATGCAGGAAATCTGACCACTAATTTGTATGTCGATTGTATGTCGATTTCTGCGTGCAATATTTCTGGATGTGTAACAAGAACGTAATGTTGTATTTTAAGACTTCACATGTGGTAGGGGGCTGTTTTATCAAATAAATAGGAGAACAGATAAGAATGAACTGATGCAAGAGGGAAAAATAAGGATTATTTACAGCTACAGGTTGAATCGAACCAGTGAATGTTTACCATGACATAAGCATCTCAGAGATATCAATCTTTCAATTAGGTCTCCAGGCAAATTCATTGTTGTGCCAAAGGATCTAGCTATATACATTTTCCCTCACCTCTCTTCTGCTTTACCATTTACTTTCCATTTCCTCGCCTCTCCATCTCCTCTCTTTCCCCTCCTTTTTACACTACCCCAGTGCTGTATAATGGCTGTGGCCAGATGTCTAGAGTGGCCAGGGTTACTCTATTGGAGCAGGAATTATATGAAATTGATGGTGAAAGTTCAGGAGCCAGCCACCCCTGGCTAG
Organism: Polydactylus sextarius; assembly: GCA_016801845.1. Classification (NCBI taxonomy): domain Eukaryota; kingdom Metazoa; phylum Chordata; class Actinopteri; family Polynemidae; genus Polydactylus; species Polydactylus sextarius. The sequence continues at coordinate 18,137,976 of CM028910.1, forward strand.
AGGCTAGTTCCTTCCACTTATCCTGCTCCATCAGCATCACCTCTTTTCTCTCTTCCTCGTTCTCCTTTATCTTTCTTGCTACTACTCAGCCTGTGCCCCCCACCCCCCCTTCATCCCCTATCACACATGATTACTGCATTACAGGTTCTGAGGATCAAAGGATTCAGAGGCCATAAACTCTCATCTCAGTGAATTTCCTCTGGAGGAAACTTTTTTTTTTTTTTTTACAACAGAGAAAGAGAGTAAAGGAGATATAAAGCTGACAATAGTATGGCATCCATACAGATGCTAATATCTACGTATGGGTCAGGTGGAAGGAAGTTGGGTATGGAGATATCCATACCCAAGAGTTAAAAGGGGAAGAACCCGAAAATACTTCTGAAAAAAACAAAACAAAAAACAACAAAAAAAAAACAAAAAAAAAAAACTTAAGCCTTCAATAAGAGATCAACATCCGCTTCTTGTTTGATGCTTGGACAAAGCCTGCCCTCCGTTATACACCAGTAACAGCAATAACAGTTAAAGAATCCCACCATGACAGCTATGTGGCACAGGTAAGTCTCCTCAAAAAAACTAAAGTGTTAAGTTATTGTGATAGTGCGCACAAAGGGAGAGCAAATGGTTTAACATTTGAAAGAGAATGGCTCATTGATAACACGTGTCTCATATAAAAATGGCTTCACTGTCTGTGAGCAGGTAACCTCCACCAATGGGTGCCGATCTTAAATCACTAAATGAAATGTATTATTTGCTGGTTGAGGGTGTGAGTGCTGCTGGGATATGAGAATTGACTTGTTTGACAGAGACAAGCGGTGGATAAAGAAGTTGGCAAAAGCTACTGAGTGAGTACACAGCATTAGCTTAGTGCACACTTAGACATGTCACTTAAATGAAATGACGTGTTTAAAAAAGACATTTTGGCTAGTAGATAAAAATTGTAATTGGTGAAGGTACAGCAGAAGAATATGTGCAGCCAAATGCACAAAAACACTTCAAAATTTTGAATGTTTTCTGCCTCAAGGCTACAAGCATAGAGCTTGTCTACATTGCTTTCCTAGTTTAGTATGATGATATGTATAAAACGTGAATTTTACTGTTCTTCTTCAACCACTTATTTATTTAAGTATTTGTTTTTCCACTCACCTTACTGCCACTCATATCTGCATCTTTTTCCCTATATTCCTGGCTCTTTCTATAGGCATTGGAGACTAGTGGAAAAGGGCAAAGGTTACCTCAGAGGCAGGCAGACAGGAAGAGAAAAAACAGTCAGATCTGTTGCTGATACTGCCGAGCTTATTCTTCACTGTCTCATTACAGAGCAGCCACAGTCTGCCTGCGGGCTGCTTCCCCTCTTGCTTTGTCTTGCTTTTTCTCCTGCACACACGCGTTAAACACAGCACAAACACTCAGCTGTCAACCATGCATACTTACGTACGCACACCAAGAAACAAACTCTCTGCCTCTATCATGCCCACCCACCCACACACACACCTGCTTATGTTTCACTATGTGTCTTATTAATTTTTCATACAGCTCTGCCCAACCCTCAACTCATTTTTTCCTCTAAAATAAACACAATAAACCCTTCAACACCAAAAAAGCATCACATTAGCACTACAAAGGGAAAAGACAGAGAGAAAACTGACCCTGAGCCAATGAGTGCAGAAAAAAAAAAACAATATCTTGAATCTGCAAAAAGTAACTTTTTAACAGAGAAGACTTTGTGTTTGTCTGTGTCTCCAACAGCTATATGTTTGTGAGAAAATGTAAAAATGTATTTTTAAGAGATTACAAAAAAAAAAAAAACAGGGGGTCATGAATGAACCCATGGGGAATATTTCACGTATCTAACTGCATGTTTGTGCTGGTGCTTGTTTGATACATACAGGGAATACTGATGAAATAAACAGCAAGGAGGAGAAATTCGTGTTTTTTTTTTTTGTTTACTCTTACTATTTTTTTTCCTCTTGTTTCAAACTGACACTTCCTCTCTGTCTTAGTGTAGGCTCAGACTTTAAAAACAGAAACTAATTTTAAAAGTGGATTGCATCACACACAAAGAGAAATCTCACATATCTAAACCTCTATTAAAAACTGCAGAGCTCCCATCACAGTATTTTTGAGTACAGGTCAATATTTTTGGATGTTGTCAATAAAGGGAATGAGCATATAGTTCTTTATTTCTGTGACATGTGACAATTTAATGTAATTGTAATTTATATGCTCCAGCCTACACTAATTTATCTGCATTTTCTTCTTAAAACCGATTAACCACTTACTGCCATCCTCTGCATCAGGCTACACTTTCTCTCTCAAACACTCAACATACTGAAATAAAATGAAATAACACTGGCAGACAGAAAGAAAGAGAACAACTGTACAACAGAGAAACAGAGAGGCAAGAGCATTGACTGTAAAGGTAGTGGTGGTGTGTGAGAGGCACAGAAAAATGTAGATGAAGCACAGAAAAGCAGGTGAAGTAAAATGTCTTGAAGCTTCGCCTGGAGTCACTAGTGGTTGAGAAGTGGGTAACCACTACTCCAGTTTGCCTTTTTTTTTTTTTTACTTCCACCCCACATCTCATCATTGCAGCCTTTGTGCTTGCCCCAACTACACATTTTGCTGCATCTCAGCCCCTTTCCACATGAATCACTGGACTTGAGCGTGCATGTATCAGGATCCAGAATCCCATTAAATTTTTACTGTTACAGGCTTCCTCTAAACGAGCAGCCAATTAACAGAGAGAGCCTGATCAAACAGTAGGCACGCTATGCCCCACTCTCCCTCTGGGTATTAGTGGGTGCACGCCAAAACCTGACCAGCACAGTGTTGCTCTGTGGCAAATGGGTGGATTTTCCAGTCCACTTAAAAGCATGCCTGAATTCACCTGCACCAAGACAACAAGAAAGCTCTTGAACAAACAACACAATAAACAATGAACACTGTCAGGAACATGCTCTAAACATGATTTGACATGGCTGAATCAAAATCAAAATGGTTCAGTAAGACTCACACACCCCTTGACAGAAACTAGTCTTATGTTGACCTGACATCTACTGGTTCTTTATGTACCATGGAACAAATTATGCATCAAAAGATACTTTCACCAAAGAAAAAGGAAAAGGGTTGGAGGTGAAGCTAAAGAAGAAGAAGAAAAAAAAAGCCATAAAATGTATTAACAAAAATCAGTGCTGTGGATGAAAAGCAGCCTTGCTACTTGGCAAACACTGAGAGAAAGCAAGAGGACTGGCCAGATTTTGGAAAGAGTAAAGGAGTGATGAGAGACACAGAAGGGTCAGTTTGATTGGTTCCACCTGGTTGGGAGTGGCAAAAGAAAATAACAAGGATTTCAATGTGGTTCTGTGTGTGTGTGTGTGTGTGTGTGTGTTTGTGTGTGTGTGCGCACTCGGGAGAACAGCTGCAAATAAAGGTCACAGTTAGGTCTGGTATTATGTGGTAAGCATTCATTTAAGGCCAGACCTGAGAGCTGAATTACATGTGCCTGTGAGTAGAGGTGAGTCTCTGCTGCTTGCTGGTTCAAACAGCCCAGAGGTTGTATAAATGTTACTTCACTAGAAAAACTGCAGCTCCACACCTTAATCACTTAACTCAAACAACAGGATCATTTCTTCCATGACAGCAGCTCTGCCCTGCTGTGATGTTGTCCGATGGATCCTTCAAAGGCAGGAAGACACATCGTACAAATTCATCAACATAAAAAAGAACTAAATATCAGACCAAATCGCATCAGTCATAGTTTTTGGTCCTTGTGATGCCTCAGGGGAAAAGTGTATTTGCAGTAACAGTAACAGTCCTGTGAACAGTAATCACAGGACTAAAAACTGCAGCAGCAAATGACAAAGACATGCACAAAACTCAGGGTAACTCCCCATGATCTCTTCACAACAGCATGAGCTGACAGTATCCCAGTGGCAATGTTGCCTTCTTTCTGACACTCTAAACACTAAAAACAAAAAACAAGCAAATCCTAAAAACAGAAAAAAAAAATGTTCCCATGATAAAAAACCAAGAGCAAGCTGCAAGTTGTGTCAGATCTCGAGAGTGTGCTTCATACACTTGTCAGTCGCTCTCCAAGGACTCCCAGAAGACTGCGTGCGAGTCTTAGTGGAGCCAGATGGCCCCCATCTTAGGTATTCAGCTGAAGCAGTGGAGCAACAGCCAAGGAGGTGTCACAGTCAATGCTAAACGCAGCCTGCCATCGCCACCAACACACACATAAAAACAAACACGTGAGGGACAACAGGACAGAGGGCGGAGTTCTGTCATTGTCACAATGCATAATAAAAATAATAATAATAATAGTAATGATAATAACAATAATAAAACTCATGGAAATGGTGTTTAGGTTTAGTCTCCATATCTTTTGCATGACTGAATGTCTGTGGATGTCTAGAGCACTTGTGTGTTTCACAATGTCTTCATCTCAGCATGTCTGCATGTCTTTATAGCAGTTGGCAGATATAGAGTTTGTGTTGGATGTGCTCATATGCATGCACATTGATGGTGTAGCAGTGCAGATAAGCACTGCAGTGTGCGTATGACAAAAGACTGGTAAACTACACTCCTCTATGTGTGTATATGTTTGCCAAATGGTGAATTAGTCCATTTGAGTGAGATATGTTTCATACTGACACAAATATTAAGTATCCACGGTCATTTATATATTAAGTGAGTTTCATGAACCTTTGGTAACATCTACAGACGCATTACACTGATGTAGAAGCCATACATGTTTGTTTAAATGAATGTTATCCAGTATGTTTGTTTGTGTTTGTTAACGTGGATATATCCGCACATGCATGCAGCTGTATTTTTTCACAAATGTGTGACACGGCTTTACGACCAAGTCACCCATCGTGGCGACCCATTTTCTGCCTCTCTAGGTCCCAGACTAGAAACCTTCTGTTTACTGTGAATGTGTCCCTTGTGTCTTGTCCCATATCCCATAATCCTTTGCCCCTGTTCCAAGAAACCATGTTTGCCTATTGTCCTCTTCACCTGTTCTACATTGCCAATCGTCCGCTGCGCCCCCCATTGTCTCCCTTTATCTCTGGCCAACTTCTCCATTTTTTTCCCCTACTCATTCCACTGATCCATTTCCATACCTACTTCATTATCACTGTATATTCACCCTCATTCTTCTTCCTATTTTCGCTTTTCACCATCCTTCATCATCACATTTCTAAATTATCTGTAAATTAAATTGTACCTCTTTTCTTTCATAACCCCAGTTTTTCTTTGTCCTACCTAACACTGATACATTCATGCAGTTGGGCCTGATCTCATTACAGATGGAAACATAAAAATGCGGTCGTACTCTTCAACTTGTACTGCACCTTCAGCCTTCATCATTGCATTTTCACCCGTGTTTTAGTGTTAGGTCTTGCTTGGGCAGGAGAGCTGCTGCTGTCTCCCTTTGGGCTTTGGGGAAACCTCATTGAGCAGATTCCTTGGCTTTTCATTTCCCTTCTGCTTCTGAGGCCCACATTGGGTCTGCCCTTTGCTCTTTTACACAGCCATATACACACGCAATTTCACACATTGATGTGCACATGCCTTGGCTTGTAGTTTCAAATTTGGTTCACTTGTTCAATTCATTGTCTTCAATTTGTTTGTGTGCCTACAATGTCTTTGTCAAGGACTTTCATGACTTGGTTTTCATAGAACTCTATAAAAAAATAGTTGGAAATGAAAAATTTAAGTGGAAAATTTAAGAGTGGCCACTGTGTGTCCATTCGTGGCCTCATGTGCAATATCGAACTGCTAACTGCTCGGTCTGTGTTCATCAGTCCTGGCAAATGCATAGATTAAATTTCTACAGATGAGAAAAAAAAAAAAATTTCAATATGTAACTACCACCTGAGGCACTTGTACCTAGCACTCAACAACATGTTTCGAGAGTGGGGGGTGGGGATTGTTGCTAACAATAACTAGCCCAGGCTGCTGCTGGGTCCCTCCTCCAGCACGGATCTGACAGCCAGGAAGGCCTAGCTCATGTGCTGCCAGCCAGCCAGCATTAGCTCAATCTCATCCAAGCCTGGAAACATGGCAGATGGCGGCAGGAGAGAACAGAAGAGAGAGAAGACACCAAGTGTGCGTGTGTGTCTATGTTTGTGAGGCAGACAGAGATGGGTAGAATGAGAGAAGTAGAAGGAGAAGGCGGAGAGCACGTGACCACATGCTCGCTTGCCTCTGATAGCGTCCTTCATGACCTCTACGCTCGAGCTAATCAATCGGAATAATATCTTTGCTGAAACTACGAGAGCCTCTCAGTGAATGTCCACAAAGTCCAACCATCACTGATTCCATCTTAATGTCACACTATTTTGTTATTTTACACCTGTTTGTGTGCAAGACTGTGAGTGTGTGTTCGATCAGTCGCTGTGCCCCGACTGTCTCTGGATGACAAATCAATTTTTTTCATTTATGAATCCTACGGGTTTTCATCACACGTAAAAAGAGGTTCAGTTATTACATGAATGGACAGTTGATTAGTGGCATCAAACTGATGGACCCGTGTTTAACAGCCTTCACACTTTCCATTTGTTGCGTGTCTATTGTAGGTTGTGACAGCTTATAAGAAATAAGCCTTCACGTTCTTGTATATCGACAGCTTTTCCAAATTCGAAAACTCCAAAGGCAAGATGTCATCATAAAAAACACTTTTTTTTATTACTCAACTGTTTCATAATACAGAACTCACCTCGGATGATGGACAGCTTAGCATTGACGGTGATCTCGCCCTCGCTGTTCTCGGCCACGCATTCATAGATGTTTTCATCGCGAGGCGCTCGGAGAGGCTGGATTCTGAGTACAGCACCGGCACCTTCATCAAACTCAATCGTCTGCGGGGTAAAGAATATGGTTAGTTTAGACAGCTGTGAGTTTCTGATAGAAATACTAATAGTTTTGTTTAATATACAAGGACGTTGTTGATCCTAAACAAAGACTTATAGAGATCGGTTATAACAAGATATCACTGGTTGGAAAGACACAGACTTTCTGTTCTTTTAGAGGTATTGTGGTTTTCAGAAAAACACCATTATGAGGAAACGCACACCATTTCTCTTGCTCTACACACAGTGTTCCAGTCCTTTATCAGTATGTGCTTTGCTTTCTTTTGTGTATTTTCAGTGTTGTTGTTTTTTTTTTTTTTAATCAGTAATTATGTTCTTTGTTCTCTGCAAAGTCCTTTGTTTTCGAAACTTGTTGAAAGTGTCTTTTTTAAAATAAAATCGCTACACTCAGAACACAACATGTGGTGCAATATACCAGGAATACTGACTCACTTACAAAAATCATTATATTTAAGTAGAACTTCAACATCCTTTGTGTTTGAATTTTTGAAGTATTTTTTTTTTATTATGTTTCCAATACAAACAAAAGTGTTCTTCTTTTGTAGCACTCAAGCATAAAAAAAAAAAAAAAAAAACACTGCCACAGAAGTAATTATATTGCTTAACTGCCAATTTTCTAAATCAGATTGGAGAGCAACATCATGATGTTTTGAATGCGGAGAACAATGGTTTTTATTTGAAATAGTCTGGAATTTCCAATACAAATTTTTCGATGAATCAGATGCATTTTTATAATGTCTTCACTGGAAATAGTAGTAATGTAATAGTGAACTTTATTTTATTTGGTGGGTGTGACTGAGTGTGGCAGTTTCAGAGGCTGGCAGCTGGTTTGATGTCTGAGAACCAGCAGAAAGAAGCTGAACCCCAACGCTTGCATCAATGACTAGAATTTAAATGGTTGGATTTCTAAACCTATTACCTCTTTCTTTTTAAAATGGACAGTCATTTCATCAGCTTATGGCCTCTAATTTTGGATGAAGTGTTAGAGAAGACGGTCGGCCTGTCTGTCAGCCTCGCTGCAAACCTTCTCCTCCAATATCGCGCTTTCCACAGAGGAACTAACAGCGTTTCAACGAAGAGTTCACCGTTGTGATCTCTGAGCAAAGTATGACTTTGAGATACACGTACAAGTCTTCAGCAGCCCCACTGCTCCACTGCTGCACATCTCAGAGCTGAACCGTTAATTAGGCTAAAAACACTGCAGAGCACGGCATCACGATCAATATCAAAGCAGCTGTCTAGAGGGTAGAACAGAAAAAAAAACATAACTACTTCAAAACCCCTTTACAAATCTTTATTTCTAAATGGAGGAAAAGAAGCGTCCGTTCTGGCGGGCTGCTTCACGCCCTTGGCTTTGTTTCCCACTTAGCATGCAAAAGAAGCAAACGTACAAACACTACTCATTTTTTTATTTTGTCCTCAGTTGAGATGCCGCTTTTCCCTGTGTTGATGTTGTTGTCATTTCTTTTTTTGCTTTTTATCCCCCTCCCCACGGTTGGCTTCATCCTGCAGTGTTTGTGCGCAAGTCTATGTCTGTGCATTGCCGTCATCCTTAACGAAAGCAACTTTTTAATTAAGAGACACTGAGCATCAATCAAGACTTTTAGAGATGCCATCTGGGACGCCTGCCGAGAGCTGAACAACATGCATCATGAATAACACAGAAAAGGCGCATTCACACAGACAGGGCTGTGTGTGGAGGGGGAAAAAAGCAGCTCTGGAAACAGGAATGTGACAACAGCAGAGTCAGTCAAGTGCAAATAGGACAGAGTTAGAGAAATGAGAAAACTGAACGTTGGAAAACTGGGCAACTGTAGCTAATGGTGGACTGCACATCACACAGAGGCCAGTGCAGCCAGTCCTTGAAAAAAAGAAAAAAAAAAGTGGTGGTGGCTGTTGTCCAGAACTATTTGTGCAAACTGTGAGTGTAGAAAGCAAATGCAAACACCCCTTTAAAGAAGACTGTGTGGGAAACCAATGCCAATATAAGACTGTGCTTGTTATGTGAATGTGGTGCGGGGCTGTGTGAAAAGCATGTGTGGAAAAATAGAGGTTGAAACGACTGAAATGTGGAGACTGACATGTTTTATACATGATGCTTTAACGGACTTTGCTTAGTGAACTCTATCATTATGTTGATTATATATACAGTATATATACAGTATATATATATATATATATATGAATAGCAGTGAACAGTTCATCTATTTTGTTGAGACTTCACCCAACACCTACATGTACATTTTTTAAACAAACACCAACTAACATGTATTTGGATTATCACTCTTCTTATTTTTGTCATTTTACACGATAAACTTTAAAATAACCACAATTTTCTACTTTTAATGACTACTTTCTATTAATATTTACTGTGAGATATAAATTTTTCATTGTAAACCTGCAGTGTTGTGTTGCACGTCAGTACAGTAAACAGTGTGAGTGACTGCAGAAATGATGGACTCACCTCTATGCGCTGGGAGTTGACCTTCTTGCCTTTCTTGTTCCAGCTAACCCTCGGTTTGGGGTCGCCTGTCGCCTGGCAGACAAAGGAGACCACGCCCCCTGAGACGCCAATCTGGTCGATGGGAACTTTAGTGAACCTCGGTGCTGCTGAGGAGGGGAAGAACAAGAGAAAGAGAGAGACAGGGAGAGAGGGAAAAAAAGACACATTAGCATTGACTGTAAAATGACTGCTTCACCACTCAAGCTGATTCCATTCCAATAATAAAAATACATTTCTAGAAAACAGACTTTTACAAGGCAATTGGGAGCATTCACATGCAGCCACACACAGACACACGATTCTATAATGTCACACAAATCCACATGAGCCTCTCTTTGCAACCCCTTCTGTTTCTTATGTATTTCTGGCTATAGCACACACCCACACACCACCACTGTTCTGCAGCACAGAGAGAGAAGACTTGGATAAGTAAGGGAGACAGACAATTCAAGTTTTGGAGAGAGATGAAATAAATACCTCAATAGACAGACAGACACTGGAGGAACAGATAAACCACAATGGATAAATGGCGGCTTATATACATCAAATCCCATGTGTTCCACAATTCTGTGATGGAACCTGTTGCTTTCTTTGCCAACAAGGCAGCCAGCCTCTTTAACCACTGGGCTGTGTCGGCATTCTGAATTACCCCCCCCGCAGTACAAACTTGGGTTGAATTAAACTGCTGGGTCCTCATCTAAAAAATATTCTCCTCATCTGGTACCATAATTTCAATGCTGCGTAGTTCTGTGTGTAAATCATGTCACTATACGTGTATATATATATATGCTGTGCCAAGGTGACAATGATTAGTAGCTTAAAAAAATATGACTCCGTAGGGAAACGGAGTCTAGATACCACCAATACAGTTGTAGAGAAAGACATTAAGATGAGATAATAAAAGTGAGTTTTATCCTAATTTGACATTGTAATAAATTGTTTCAAAGTGAGACATGAGTATAGCACTTACAAAGCCAGAATCACTCATTCAATTCTCAATAGGATCACACATACTAAAATATTATGCACTGATAGAACTGAGAGCCTGTAGTTAAACTGTCCGTCAAATGTTAGTAATTTTGGTGTTTGGTGCTGGGGATTTTTTTTTTAAACCAACGCCTAGGGATAAAGTGCGATCACGACAACAAGTTTGGTATGAAGAAGGAGAGAGATTGAGAAAGAAAACCATCTCCTGAGGAACTTGTTAAATCTGAATCATACAGATATGTGTGGATGATCAAACGGCCAGCACATAATGTCAAATTAATAATTAAGGGACCATGGGGGCTGACACTGGTCTCCAGGCACAGTTAAACACATATGAAGGAGAGCCCTGCATTTATTAATGGGTGAAGAGAGAAAAAAAAAATGGGTATTTTAGAGAGTGTGAGGCAAAAAGCAAACAGTGAAGGACACTGAGATGGAATAAGAGAAGGGTGAGTGTGGTGCTTCAGGAAAGCAGAGGCAGCAGCTGCAAAGTCAAACATCTCACCAGCCCAAAGTGTTTCAGATGCAATATTACAACATCATAAACAAACTAATTTCATTTGTAGTTAACAGTTTCTTCAAATAGCTGAATATTTAAAAAAAAAAAAAAAAAAACAATCACTCATAACCAACACTAAAAATTGTTCTTGTCAATGCGAGATAAACTTAACCTTAACTTTGCATGCTCATATGTCTTCAACTGCAAGATAATTGCTGAAAGGAAGGGTTTATACTTGTGTTATGACACCCCTGGTCAAATAAAAAAAGTACTATCAACTAAAAACTGTTGTTGCTGTAATATTATGTTGCAGAGAAGCAGTCAGTAGAGTCATTCACCTGAAGATGAAAAGAATCACTCTGATCCTGCTTTGATTTTTTATCTGCTTTATCACCCTTTGTTCTTGGATAATGTTGTGAATATGTAGCTGCAGAGGTAAGACATGACTCTCATTACAAGACCAGGGGCAGTTCAACCCTCCATGCTAACGTTTGTCTACAAGCTATTATAAGACTATGCTTATCATACGTGATAAAACATAACACAGACAGGCTGTGAGTGTTGTGCATTGACAGACAACCTGCTGAGCTTAAATAAATCAGCCAAAGGGCAGGGATAAAACTCATCTATATCTATAAGACGTATTAAAGGGCTGTGTTGCTACCAATCATTTTAGTGCTGAAAATATTGATTCCGGGCACTCTGATGGTAAAATGAAAGCATATTGATTGTTGCCTCCTTCAAAATATTTCTTAGCCCTCTTTAAATCTTACTCTACACCTGTTAAAATAAACCTTGGTAAGTTACGTTCCCGACACACTGTAAAGGTTTCTTAACAGAAAACAATGGTTTCTGTATATCTGCACATCAGGCAATGCTCCTCTAATATTTTATTAATCAATATCATGTTGTCAGCAAATACTCAAATAGACCAGTGGACATTACTATAATTTGAGTAGATGGCCTTGAAGCTAATGGAAACATTTATATGTACAGATATCAAAAGGCAGATTAGTGGGAAAAAAAAGATACCGTATACATACACATACATACAAATACACACACTCACAATTTCCATTCTGAAACCGCACAATACAACTCCTCTGCATTTGACCTTCCTTTACAAAGTGCCCTCTGTCAAGACAGAAGAGGGATTTACACAGAGCAAGCCTGTGGCAGTGGTTCTGCTGAAGGCCAGCGGTCTTTGATTAGTTTTCCCCTGGACCATTCAACATTTCCACCCAGTTGTGCCTTCTATCTCTCTCTTTTTCTTTCTTGTTTTACAGGATGAGCGAGACGTACCATAAATGCGGTTCACCCGCATGTCCATCTGAATTTCACTCCTGATAGATTCAGGACTTTCTCATAATGTAGCGAATACAGTTTTCAGTGTTATCTCCGGAATGTTTAAAAGCAAGACGGCAGGAAAGAAAATTGCGCAAAATGAAAAAGAATTGCTGTAGCTGTGGGGGAGCCAGGAGGAAGAGGAGTGAAGCAAGAGGAAGCAAGGTTAAGGTTAAGAGAATGCTGAAAGATGGAATGAGAGAGGGTCACAGGAGGTCCAGGGACAGAGAATGCTAAATATTTAATCAAAAAAGGTTTTCTTAACTTGTCTCTCTTGTGCTTGTTTTTATGTGTTTTTTGTTTTTGCTACATCCTTAAATAAACAGATGAAATTATGAATTTCTTTTTGTACGTCATTTAACCAATAAATACTATATTTATAACACATCAAGCCCCATTTCTTCTGTTTTTATCTCCTGTTAAAGTAAATTAATTTATTCTACCTGAATGCATTTCTAAAATACTTTAATGACTGTAAATTATCCTATTATCACTGTTTGTCTTGTGTCCTTCAAAAGCCTCCTGCACTACATATATAACGTCTTCTTATCTGTATAAAATATGGTCTGCTGATATTTAATTGTACGTCACCGCCCTGATGTTCTAGATTTCTCTCCATGTCTGGAGAAAAGATATTTCGGTAATGCAGATTGGAATGTATTTCACTTCCACCATGCCAGCTGTGAGGTGGCATTTCCAGCTGCGAGAAACCAGGAAGCCGGTCTGCAAACCGAGAGATGGTAAACAGGTTGCGTGTTTTTGTGTGTGAATGCGAGACAGAACACATAATTCTCAACATTTTATACATTTATATACAGTTGCATACAATTGAATTTTCGCACACAGACGTTAGTGCTAAAAGTAAAGTTTCATAGGCACTACCACAAGCCAAACAATTAAACATAATTATATTACACGAGCACTAAAAAGTTTAGACAGGTTTCTGTTTTAGCTCTGCTGTCTCCCTCTCTCATTTATGCCCACTTATGGGCAAGGGACAGTGTCTGTCTTTCTCCCTCACACACACAACCACACACACTATCTTACAGTTGTGTCTATTTTAAGGTCTTCAGGAAGTGGGTTTAATATTGTCTGATCATCATCAGCATTATTTAACCTCCAATCAACCTGGTTGGGTGAAGGGAAGAGCTGCCATTAAAACTGACTGCCAACATGGGTTTAATCATGATAATAATGATTTGTGCATTTAAAATGATGGTGAGGAAAACATTTCTTCTGTGTGAATGGCAAATGCAATACAATATATTCATAATACAATATATATTTGTGTACGCATATGTGTGAATGGCGTTTTTGTCTGTGTTTTCATGCACATGCTATCCACCACCCTTACACGACTGGCAGCGAGCCCATGACTGTCTATTATGGTGCAATTACTACAGGTATGCAGTCTGTGTGTGTGATTATGTGAACCCTGATGAGCGTAATTAACCTTTTTTTTTTTTCCTTTTTCAATTTTCCTTGACTGTGTACCTCTGGGCCTCTGCTGCCAGTAACTGTTGACTTTGAACCTTTCTTTTTACAGAAGTTGAACCTTGCCACGTTGCCAGTAATTGCAGGGTAGAAAAGGTTGAGTGGTCTATGGGCTTAAACTGTTTTAGACATTTTCCAATAACAAGTGATATGGCATAGACCACACACATATTTTTAACAAATAAACATATTCGCATTGATTAGATTAGTTCTGTATGTAAACCATGGGCATGACAGACTGGCACATGGCAGCTGTACTGAGAAATAACGTGTGTGTAATATCTTTAAATATCAATATATAATGTTCATATCACATTTTAGTTCCTGGTATCTAACTTGATAATAGAAAAGACAATGGTAACCCCTTAAAACTGCAACTATATTCCTCACAAAACCTGTGTTTTTCAATTCGAGAACTTTATAATTTTGATGTTAGAGCCTCAGTGACCTGAAATGTTACCTCATAATGTCCTCTGCTTTCTGTGTGAGCTGTACACTGAGTGCAAACCTTTTGAGGTTTGATTTCCCCCAGTGCCACGTTTTCTAAAAATGTATACATTTCTTTTCCTGTGAGGTACCCTGCACAAAAGTCTCAAAAAACTCTTGTACGTTATGTTACCAGAGATGACATTGAAGGGACATTGCACCTGCAGTGGCCATTTGTCCCTTACACCAAAGTCTCTCTCTATTCCCCAAGCTTAGACTCAGGTACAGCACTACCCAGATAAGCACACAAGACCCGTCTTTATCTGCCTGGCAGGGAGACAGGGCCTAAGCTAAAATAACCAGCAATATGGGCCCAACTATCTTCACAGGGCTCTGAGAATAGAACAGATCTGTGCAAACATGACCAGCTAGTGGGAACAGGAAAAAAAAAAGTCACACTGTGAATGCAGATGCTTGTTTAGCTAATACAGCAACCACCTGCTACTGGCCACTACCTGCATTGGTCCCGATAAGGCAGAATACATCAGCACTGTGATTATAAAGTGGTGGAGAGTGGGAGGTGGTTATGTGAATACGAGATGGCTCCATTTACAGTACTTTACTGTTGTCATTTGATAGGGGGAGTGTTAGAGAAAGGAGGGGACTGTTTTTTATGACTAATACAGTAAATGATGGAGAAAAGCTTCTCAGGTCATAAATAGGACCCATTAGCCACTGAATTAGCAAAGTGGGAGACAAAATGACGCACAGGCATTTAGTGATTTGCACAGAATGGCAGCAAATTGGGAAAAGGGCACTTGTTATCCATCTTGCTACAAATAGGTATCTTTCATAGTACACAGAAACCTATTTTTTTTCTTGCAAACAATGTCTGAAAAGAACATTTGGTACTATTAGAGACACTACTATGAGCAAACACATTCCACTTTCTCCTACGTCTCATGTGCCAGTCTAGGAAGTGGGTGTAATCATGACGAGGATGCAGAAGAGTTCAACCTTACTTTATTTGTTACCGCTGTACTCTGAGTTTTAGTGGATACAAGCAACAAGATGAAAGTGTAGAACTTATAACATACATCTTCATCCCAACTGCTACCACTTTATCTCAACAGACACTCAGCTGTCTATACTCTGACAGATATGATCTTTTTGGTAGCAGTGCACCGCCTGTCTAAACCGTGCCTGCTCCGAACAGACCGAGTGCTCCAGTATTGGTGCTCGCAGCCTTCTCAAGAACCACTCATCCGAACATCCTCACACTTGACGCTGCACTTTCGTGGGTCTTCTTCACCAACACGCACACAGAGTGTGAAGTTGATCGGATGAGTGGTTTTCAAGAAAGTTGAAATACAGGAGACAGGCAAACAGACAGAGATTCTTCCATTTATAGTTTGATGTTTACGAAGTGGAGGAGAGGGATATGAACAACTGTGTGCTGCTAATTTAAAGAAGTTGATTTAGTCACACTATTCCTCATTGAGATTAAACTTAATTTTCATATTAGGTAAACAGCAGACACATGAGACAGATTTGGCATCTCTATTTGTCCAAGACTTTTCTCTTACTTTCACATTTGGTTGTGTAACCTCTTAATTTCATGTTGCATTATTTTTTATCATATCTTGTGTACAGGTAAGTATAACACCTTTAGATAAAAAGATGCCAGTATGTGGTGGTAATAAACCCAAGTGGACTGGTCCAGAGAGATGTTGCTAACTGTGAACTATAGCCATGTGGAATGTGAAGAGAGATTTACTAACTTTTATTATCTGCCTACGAGCTATCTTTAAGACTCAGCAGGGAACCAAGCTGCTAGAGTCACCTGTCCAGTCCTGGACCTGAGTTAAAACCCTGCCAGTCTGTATCAGCACTTTAACTCAAAAAAAGGAGGGACAGAGAGACAGACTGACAGATATATAGACAGATTCAGCTGAGTGTGCATTCACGTGGATGCATCAACAGGCAAACACACAAACAGACATACAAACCCACTCGCATCATCTTCTCTCCCTCTCAGACAGACAAACAGACACACAGACAGACACACACACACACACACACACACACACACACACACACACACCCTCCAGGCCTAAACAAGCCCCATCAATCAGGACCGATTCTCACAGGCTGCCTGTGGAAGCGCCATCACTATGGAAACCAAGCCTTTACTCTAAACCCGTCTTGCTTTGTCTTGTCTGGAGGTTTTTGACATGTAATCGCTGCCAACAAAGACCAACAGAGTGCTGCAAAAAACTTGAGCCAAGAGAGAAAGAAGGAAAAGCAGGAAAAGGATAAAAGAATACTCTTTTGGGGTTTCAGCAAAAAAAGGAGATGGGACAGAAAAAGAAATCAGTTTCTGTAAGACAATTGTCTGTAAGACAATTTGGTGACATCAGCACAAGCCAATTTATAAGACAAAGAGGTGAGGATTTTGATCGTTAACATGACTTTTTCAGTCAGCCAACAACTATTGTCACTAATTTTACACTTGCATTTGAGTGGATTATTGTCAGCTACATCCAGCGGCACTGGTAGAAATCAGTAGCACCTGTTAACAACTGCAACTCTGCATTAGAGAAATGAAAGATAAGCACTTTGCCCTCTCTCTTCATCTGTTGCCAAGGTACCCTAGAACAGTAGACATTATAATGATGCTGAAGAGAAAAACCATGTAATACAGCTACTGCAATGGTAAGGTGTTAATGCCTGAAATGACCTAAATGTGTGCTTGAAATAAGCATATAATCCTCACCAGTAAGAATTTAAAATAAAATAAAATAAAAATACAGTCTAAAATAATCTCAGCTGCAGCCATATTCCACCGAGCACATTTGTCAACAGGCTCCATTCCTCCATGTTCCTTTAAATATGAAAGCTTAAGGGTTAATGAAACTACTAGTTACTTTTTCCAATTTAAATGTAAGGAAGAAAGGCTAATTATGATTTGCTCTTGGGGCAGCTACAGTGCCAAGCGGTTGTGCATGTAATCATTCACAAGTTCCTTTGTGCTGCCTTGATTGTGTAGCTAGTTTGCCATCTTGTAACCTCAAATGAGAGTTTTAAAATCTTATTTTCCTACCAACAATTGAGCAAAAAGGAGAGATAAGATTATTCTATCTGTTTATATACAATTAAAATCCCAGGGAAACATCATGCGATAAATGACGTTGAGATACAAGAGGAAAGCATGTGTTTACGTAAAAGCATTGTTACATTTTTAACGCAGCACATTTCCGTTGCTAAGGAAGAGAGTTGTTGTTCCTCATTAGAAATGTTCACTTGTTTGAGAAAAACAAGCAGATTTCAAGGCACAGCAGTACAAAAGATGAGTCAAAATGCTATATTTTTGTACAAACCTTTCTCAATTGCATCATGCCGTGTGCCAACTATATCGACTGCACTCCAAACAAACTTGTAGGGCTCAGATTTTGCAGGGCATGAGGGACTTGTGGCAGGATGTGGAAACCCAGTATAAAATAAGTTCTGGAGTTTTGGTACCCAGAGGTGAAAAACTTTGCCTGGCCACAGTGAAGCTGCATTTTTGAAAAGAATGGTACAGTAGTAATATGCACAAATTGGTCCCATTGAAACCATTGTTGAAGGCTAACGAAAAAAAGACACTAAGTATCTTTCAGCCCATTGGAAATAAATAGTTTCAATTCCTCAGAGAGAGAGAGAGAGAGAGAGAGAGAGAGAGAGAGAGAGAGAGGGATATTAAGTTCAAGTGTGTGTCTGATTTCAAAATGGCAGAGAGAGCACAAAGAGGAGGTGAAACAAGAACAATTTTGTGTCATTTACAGACTCACTTGAGGCAACTGACACTTGTTGGCTCATTAAATGAAGAGGACACCTTGATTTGCCAAAGGTGCTTTAGGTCTGATCAAAACAAAGGACAAGAGGATAAAGAATATTAAGACAAACCTAACTTCTACCTCCACTAAAAACCATATAAATCTATGACACTATGAAAAAATATCTCTGTCTGAAAAATTAATTTGAACAATTAGCAGATTAATGTGTTTCTGAGACTGAATCAAAAACCTATGAGGATAAACAAGTATCATCATTTTAAAAACTATCTTGGTGTTGTCATGAAATCTTCCTTGGTGGAAGGGGAAAACAAAAACATCAAGGAACAGAACCCTTCACATACTTCAATCACTTGTATTGTTCTGTCAAACTGAGTTCATATATCGGCCAACCTATTAGAACATATTACTGGAATAAAAAGACTAAGAAAGAGAGATGATGACAAAAAAAGAAGAGATATAGGTATTGAGGAGAGCTATTTGATTGACTGTGCTGATCAAAACTGTGCTTTTTGAGGAATGTTTCAATACTATGAATTACACTGACTTAAGTTTCATCTGGTGATATGCACTATTTAAACAGCTGATCTCATCCTATGTATGTAGGTGATTCTTAGTAATCATTCATGGGTTTGAGATGTACTGTTGATTGGCTGTTTGTTCTTCCAGCAATATAAATCATTTTAATGGGGACAAAAAAGCTGCTTTTAGGTTTACGGCAATCAGCCGTCTTGTATGTTATTAGAACAAACCAGCTTTAACCATGGGATGAATTTGTAATCTGTCTGAACAACATTTAAAAAGAGAAAGATAGGTTGTTTTTTCCACCACTATATGGATTTATTTTTCTACTTGTACTTCTACTTTGGAAGTAGAGGGCCCTGAGATTTAAACCCTTCAAAATGTAGACAGCTCCAACAGGAAGCTTGAAGCAGGAATTTATGCCAGTAACACAATTAAAATTTAACTAGTTTTTTTTCTCATTTGGGAGAAAAGCTGTGTATTGAGTAAGGGCTAAGCATGCACCAGCAGGACACTCGTGAAATTAAATTTAGCAGAATTAACATGACAGTGTTGGCTCAAATATAATTTGACTGGAGAAGATAAGGAGTGAGTGAGGAAGAAGGAAAGACAGAGAGTAAAGGAAAATAGACAAAGGGGAGAAACAGAGACAGGGATGTCGGGAACAAGAACAAGAAAATAACAGCTCCACTAAGGGGCTTTTTTTTCAACTGGCAGCTTCAAAGGAATATAAATAATTGAACACCCTCACCCCATCACTGTGAGTTCTGGCCAATTACCATTAGTAGTGCTTTGCCAATAATGCTGCTGTTGAGGGCTCTGAAAAGGCCGAAAGAAAGCAAGAGGTGAAAGGCTACTTAGTTTTTGAAAGGTGGCATATAAATGAATCATTATTAAGGAAAAAATGTTGATAAATAATGTCTTCTCTCAGTTTAGACACACAAATTCAAATAATTTCATATACTGCTTCTTGTTAAAAATTTATCAATTCATAAAGGTGAACAATAGAACATAACATATCATTATGAGCCTTTGGGCCCCCAAGTGTCTGGTGAAGTATGGTCTTAATCAGCCTCCAAAACTGTCACAGATGCAACCTTTTGATGGTTGCGATAAAAACTTAAATGCCTTGCAAATTCTGGGTTTAATTAAGTTCAGTTAAACTTGACAAAGTCATTCAGTTTAACTAGTAGTGAGTAAATGCGGGGTGTGTAAATGTAATATTTTATGTACAGTACATAAATTATTACTTTATACTTTAATCACGACTGTGCAGACTTCTATTTATTCTCTACAGAATTCTATAGGTAGAACACTTTCACAGCTATTGACATACATACTATATTCATATAATTTCCATTGATAGCAAAGACCCTTGATACTATTTTATCAAAAGGGCATTTTCTTGTACACAAAATTTCAGGGAAAATGTTAAGTGTCAAATAAAAAAATAGATTACAATTACCTTTTTCCTCATAAAATTAATGCACAATACCGCCATCTAGTATCTTTTCTGTGTTATAACAAATATTATAACAATAATCTATCACTCGTTCGATAAGCTTTAGCCATGTACGACAAAGCTAAGGTGACACTTTACACATTAGTATAATTTAGCTTCTGTACACACCCACATACTTATGTGTTGTGCCTGCTCACAAATCTTATGCAAACCCGCACACAAATATAAAAGCTCACACAAACGCACATAAACAGGGAGCCGAGCATTATTAAGGTTGAGGTGGCTCGATTTATTGAGCCATCTTCCTTTCTCTTTTGATTAAAAGTGTCTCCTTCTCGCTGTGATTTATGAGTGTAAATGAAAACGGATGAAGGGCAGAGAGAGGGAGGGATGTGAGGGGAATAGATGACATCATCCTTTCAGCTGGGCATTTCTTTAAAAAAAAAAAAAAACAGCATCACCTGTGTGTGGGGTGTGTAAAAAGAGAAAGTGTTGATACAAGGTGGGGGTTGGTGTATACACCCCCACCCTTCCAATCCTCTCACTCACACCAAGTGGGAGTGAATATAATTGAACTGGGTTGGGTGCGTATATGTGTTTGGGCAGTTGTACATGCAGGTGTGAAAGACAATCAGAGTTTAAGAATTGAAGAGTGTGTAACTGAATATGTGTGGCCGGGGCAAGTTAGGGGGCGTGGGGTGAGAATAAGAAAAGAAAAAAAAAAAACAACAACAACAAAAGAACAACAGAGGACAAAATGTGAATATGAGAAATGCAAGAAACAGTAAAGGAGCTCGACAAAAACAGTGATCATATCCACAGGCAGACAAAGACTGGCAGATACTGACAGATGGGGAGAGCCCTGCTGTTAGTGTATTGTATGTGTTTGTGTGTGAGAAAGGGGGAGAGAAGGAGAAAGGAAAGCTAGTCTCCACCAAAGATGAAGCAGATTGCACTAAGTGGTATTTAAACTAGGGTGAGCAAAC
Organism: Polydactylus sextarius; assembly: GCA_016801845.1. Taxonomy (NCBI): domain Eukaryota; kingdom Metazoa; phylum Chordata; class Actinopteri; family Polynemidae; genus Polydactylus; species Polydactylus sextarius. The sequence goes on from CM028910.1 coordinate 18,158,910, forward strand.
AGGGGTTGCGACCAAATTAAAGCGGGGGAGAAAAAGGAGAGTCCAAATGTAAGTGAACTGAAGATGACAAATGACAAGAAACTGTCGTAGTGTGTAACATTTCAAGAGGAGGAGTCTCTGTGCTTCACTTTCACTCTGAAAATGATTGTAAGAGGCAAAATAGAAACAGCACAAATACATCAGTTTGACATGTCTTGAATGCATTTTCAGATGTTTTCAGCTAGCTGAGCTGCAACACACTCTAATTATGCTACCAGACACTCAAACCACCATGCAATCAAAAGCAGACAGCTCTGTTGCAACATGAGAAAAATAACGTCGTCCTCATGTTATCATGAACCGCTGAGAGTACACTCACTAAATGTCAGAAAGTGAGAGGGAGGAAAAGATAGACCGAAGAGAACAATGCAAAGTTATTTAGTTTATCGAGCAAAATGCTTAACCTTTTAAGAAATTTCAGTTGTGGCACCCACACTGTGAAACAGCATACAAGAAATATCACAATTACTGAATCTGTTTTTATGTGTTATCTTATTATTATATAAGTACGGATTCTAGCTTGTCTATCATCAGATCTTCCTCATTTCACTATGTTTACACAGACTTGATCTAGTTTTAAAGTGTGTTTACATTCTTAGGTTTTACTAATTTTCCTTAAATTCCTTTTTTGATACACTCTTTGGTATTTAATTGTGTTGTCATTTAAGCAGAACTCGAAGTAGAACAGTTTCTTTTCTTACATTTGTACTGAGATAGACGCAGACAGAAAGCACGATAAACGAGATAAAGGTAAGATCCAATCACAACGAGACGATGTCACAGCCCTGTTTTTCCAAAACCAATGTTATTTACGGACCGCATGCAGAACAAGTATGTAAAGTCAGCTAACACACATGTAATCAAACAAGCATGAACTTGTCACTGACCCCCTCTCACGCACAATCACACACAGTCTTACAGACATTTACCACGATATATGTAAAATCCTTTAACATATTCACCAACACAGTCACTCATCCGTCACACACACACACACACACACACACACACACACACACACACACACACACACACACACACACACACACACACACACACACACACACACACACACACACACACACACACACACACACACACACACACACACACACACACACACACACACACACACACACACACACACACACACACACACACACACACACACACACACACACACACACACACACACACACACACACACACACACACACACACACACACACACACACACACACACAAGATTTACAAACACTAAAACCCAAGGGGGAGCCTCCACACCACACCATCACTCTTGTTCTATTTCTCTACAGAGCCTCCTCTTTGTTTTGTCTCCTTAATACTGCTCTAAGCCTATCTTAACGTGGGGAAATGGTGCAGAACAAATCCTAAGCAGGAGTCGACAGGGTGGGATAAGAGACTACTGGCGTCACTCTGTTACTAACATGGGAAGTTATGGGGTACGACTTATATGGTATAAAAGTTTAAAATGAGAATACATGGGAGATATCCATGATTTAAAATTGTCTGTGTGGAGCAGATTGATAGTGCAGAGAAATCTCATATCTGAAAGGTCACGTTTAATCTATTTAACAGCTAACATATCTATCACCAGCTGCATATCCTGGTCTCCTCAATCAGTATCAGTGAGGCCTTGCTTACTTCATAACTGTAAGAACATCAGCTTGAAGCCTAAAAGTAAAACCTAGACTTTGTGGTGCCAGTCTTTCTGTCTTTGGCTGATTGAGTCAGCCAATCTCGTGGATCGGATATGAATGAGGACTGAGAGGAGATCAGTGGTAGCACAGCCAGTCAGTGTCTTTATACTTACATAAGGCGTGGGAGCTGGTGAGCAGCAGTGATAGCAGCAGAGTTGTGACAGGCAGCAGGAGTGGCAAGGAGAGGTGGGGTGCACCGCTGGTGGCCATCTTGGCACCAGTTGGGGGGATAGGGGGCAGGGAGGGGTGGGGTGGGACTGATCCTTGACCTGGCTGGAGAGCCGAGGCCCCGACTGCGCAGGGGAGGTTGGAGTCTTCACGCAGGACGGCTTGGCACTCTGCAAAAATAGAAAGAAAGATACATTAAAATATTTTTCATAATATCAAATATTTTTCAGCAAACACATAAGGTTTATTGGAACAACAGCTCTAAATGCAGAAGAATGACTGGATAACTTAGTGCAAAACTATATGAATTATTTTTGGGCATCTGACATGCTGTTACCCACAGCAGTGTGCGCTGGTGATTCTGCCTACACTGACTTATGATAAAACAAAAACAGACTAGATCACTCTGCTACTCTTTTCACAACCCCCCAATGCTGCTGACACATAAAAAGGAAGGAAGGTAATAAGTTGACAATACTGGGAGCAAAGTGTCACCCTGTAACCTTCCATATCTCACAACCAGATTCTACCCACACCTTTTAATTAACACATCTTTTTCTTTTTCCCTCTAATCGCCTGATCTTGTCATTATTTGCTTATCTCACTGACTTGTAATTACTCAGGCAGCCAATGATATTCCACGCACCGTCTCTTTGTTTTAGTCAAATTGCCATTAATCCCCCAAGCTACACAAAAGGAGATGGGACGCCTCCCACCACACACATTCACACTCTGTTTCTCTCATTGATATGTGTGGTGCAGCATGGAGCCACCACCAAGTGGTTATACATACTATTTAATTAAAAAGATGTGCATAAAAAGACAAAGAAAGAGAGAACAGAGAGAGTTCCATGACATGAGTGTAATGAATTAGCCAATTTCCTTGTCTTTAATACGTATTCAGCTGATATCCATATCCAGAGCGTCTTATGGTAAGATGAGTAACAAGTAAGCTTTAGGCACACTGTTGTTAAAACAAAAATACAACTGTCCACTCTTTGAGGAAAAATCACAGGACACAGGTTGTGTCAGCAGGCAACTGCCCTGCTTTAGTGTCCTTGTGCAAGACACTAAACTCCTCCCAGCTCCAGGGATGCTGCTAAGCATCAACTGAACCAACGTGAGAGGCGAGGGCGACTCTCTAGAAGTGAGATTAATTACCTGCACACTGGGTGGTTAACAGGGTACAGTAGTACAAACTGTGCAGACAATGCGCAGTTTATCGTGACTGCCCGAAAGCAACTGTTTTATTCTGGGTAAGCTAGAGGTGAACGATAATATTCTGTCTGCACAGGTACAAGTTTTGATCCGTGAAACAACCACTTTCAAACAGACTCTTAACACTGCACAAAATCCTTACCCAATTCTTTCCAAGTTGCTTCTGACAAGACTGTCAGTGGCTAAAATGTGAATCGAATTTACTGCTAAAGGAGCATAACTGACAGACCATTTTAATTGCTATCATTCAGATGCAATCAGTATCACAAGCAGACAAAGCGGCAAGCAGTCTCAGGGGCAAACTATGGCAGTGGACCAGATGTATACGGCCATTAGTCACTACCATCACTACTGCTACTGCACCTTTTTAATGATATTATGTTCTCAGTAAACTTAGTCATCTTTTATTGGGAGTGGAAATGGAGGCAGCATTGATTAACCTGCTATCTTGATCTACAACAGGTTACATCATTTTAATTAAAAGAAATCAAGTAAAATAAGCTTAGTTTAGAAAAAATAAAAAGATGACAGGAAAGTCATACAAACAGCTCAAAAGAGCTGAAAGGTTAATATACAGTATGCAGCCATTTTAAATAGACTGTGGGGTTGTAAGACGCAGAAAGCCACAACTAATTGCAATGTAACTAAGCACCTCAGACAGCAGGCATATACAAGTGCCCCACCCTTCACAGCTACTGGCTAGATAAAACAGACACAGAGATGTCTAGGGGTAGGCGCGCTTAAAATAAAACCACAAATGCATACACTGAAAAGCTACATGTGACACAAAAACACACATAATTGTCTGGGACTATTCATTTTCATGTGTAATTCAAACAGAGAAATCCAACAACATGTGACACGGGCACTCACAAAAACACAAAGGGAGAGATCAACAATAAAACTTTTGTGGCGACGCCATGCCAGTAAAGAGTGGGTGTCTTTCAGCAACTCTGGTAATCTTTCAACAGAACACCATATGCACACGACCATTATGTGTCCTTGCTTGCTTTTCTTTTCTTTTTCTTGGCCTGGAGGGCAGGTGATGTCATTGGTGAGATCTGAGGGAAGTACTGAAACCTGAATAGGAGTGGCAAATTGTCCTAGGTTCTTCAGAATGATGACGCTATTGTTCTGACTGTAAACATTGCTGTAGGTAAAGGGAATCTTGCAATGCCTGCAGGGAATTACTCTATCTATGTTCACCAGATGCCTTAGTTTTGATTTATGACCCTCCTCGTAGGGCATGGCATTCTATCTCAACCTCTTGTTACTATACAAACTTCCCAACACAACTGTAAGAGCTATTGTTGTTAAATGGCTTTGCCGATCATAACCTTGGGCTATGTGGAGGCTCCAATTTAACCACATTCACTGTCTAGGCAACTCAATATTGCTGTATTTTCTGAACTGTAAACAGAAGGCAGAGAAGAGACAGAAACATTTGGACACAAAGATACATAAATGCCTATACATATTCCTTATCCTTTAAGGGATTGGAGAAACTAAAACCTCACCAAGGTAAAGTAAGATTTTAACCTTTTATACACACACACACACACACACACACACACACATATATATAAAGCATCATATGGAAAGTAACACAAGTTTTCTCTTGCCATTAGTGCCTCCATGGGAAAACCTGTCAACGCTTGCTAAAGCATTCATCACTTTCTCAAGATCAAGTCTTTAGCATTCTGGCAATGCTACCAGAAAGGCCAATTGACTGATAAACTCCCACCATTACTTCAGCTGCTGCTACATTATAAGCTGTGACAAAAAAAAAAAAAACTGCTAATGTTCATGTTTTGCAGATTTCAATGTGACTGGAGCCATTTTTTATCATATCGTCACAACCAGATTCTCTAGACACTGCCTTTTCACACATGTAGCACACAACAGGAAATTGCCCTTGTCCAGTGCATTCTCACCTTCTGGAAATACTTCATATGGTTTAGGTGACACCTGGGTAGAGCATTCACAGGGTAGGATAGAAATGTCATAATTTCCAATCTCCAGACAATGACCTGCTCTATTCACACATTAACTCAACTGAACAATACATGGACTCTGTACTAGGAGGATAGTAGGGTAAAGTCAGTTAAATGTCTGATCCAACAATTCAAACATTAGCTTTCTAAAATACAGCTACTTGGGGTATTGTCTACTTATGTTCAGGGTTTCAGGAGATAATCCTTGAAAAAATATTAGCTACTCACTGGCCACTTCTAACAACGCTAATTTCAGACATGTTGCAAACCCACCAAACCATTGTTCTGTCAACCAATGGCCTATATAATAATGGAAAAGCAATCTTTTGACAATGGGAAGACTGCAAGTTTTCAAACTAATTTTTCTAAATTTGTCAAACTAAAATCTGTTGCATGACACTGAGCATATTAGATTCCCAAATATTAGTCAACAACACTGGATTTAAAGGTCAGTAAGAGAATAATGAGCTTATATTCATCAGGTGCAACTCCAGTGGAATGTTGTTAAGAATTCACTGTTATTTTTATACACTCATAAGCCAATAATATTACAAGGCTTTGTTTGTTTTGGCATCAAGCTAAATACTTTACTTAAGCACAATTTTTTTCTTACTCAGACTGACTCAAATTATATTGATGAAACTGAAGATTATCTCCAATGGGTATAATCTGAAGTAGACCATTTGCTCCCTGTGAAAACAGTAAATCTCTACAGATATTAACCAGTTGCCAGGCTTCAGTAATTACTGCCAAAATGGCGGCACAATTTCAACTAAGTGGTGGCAGTCACTGGCTGTCAGGGACTCACACTGTGACATGGTCAAGCTTTAAATTCAACTCATTTCCCCATGTAATATTGATAGTAATGCATTTGATTACTGAGATTGAGAAAAGGAGCTAAGGGAATGGGAGATGGAGAATTTCCACCATAAGCATGAAATGAGAGCAAGAGCAATAGATATGAAGTGTGTGCATATGCACACCTACACACATGCCACAATGGGCAAAGAAAAATTAAAAAGGAAGATGTGAATCCCACAAAGTGATTAAAAGATAGAGATAAGTATATACATGAATTTCTCAATAAGAGAGAGAAAGACCAATGACTTCAAAGGATCAGGCGTCCATCAACTTACACACATTACTCTGTTAAACTTGTTCACCACACAAACACTGTAAAGATGTGGAGTTTTATCTGCGAGGAGAAAAACAACTACTTATTACCTGAGGGATGACATTAATAATCTCTTTTATGAGGTGAACTGCAAGCTCAAATCACATACAGTTAAAAAAAAAAGACTAGTTTGACCAGACTTGATGATCAAAACTGATTGCTTGATGCCTAGAACATCAAAAAGAATAACATTTACTGTGTTTGTCTGGTCCAAAAAAGTTTGACTCTGTGGGAGTATGTTTTTCATGCATTGTTTGGTTTAGTCATATTTCTGATTGGAATGATTGTCTCATCAATTTTTTGGCTCCAGGACACTGACAAATCCTGTTCACAGTGACTCCCTACTACAGTCTGGCAGGGATGTTGTCGATCCTCTAGAGATGGGCCCCTCTACCCAGAGAAGAACTTTAATGAGGTTATGGCAAACTTTCTAAATTAAGTCTAACACTTCCTTTAGTATGGTCTTGGTAAAGAAAAAGTCTCAATCTCCCAGACAATTGAGTTTGATTTGTCAGAGATAATCAACCACTCTTAAATATTAAAATAGATAGCAATTACTTGAGGAAGTTGTGCATTATTATCTGAGGAGCAGCAAAGATGTTCCCCAGAATCAGAATCAAGCAGATCTCTCCTGTGGCTAATGTTACCGCAGCTAATGTTACATCAGCCACTTCGATCAACTCATATTAAATAACTGCAGAAAAATCTATATTAGGCTATTAGGTTTCTGACCACAAATAAAAGCACAGTTCTATGAAAGTAGAATTCACTCAGATATTTGCCTATTGTTGTGAGCATTCCTTATTTAACATTTGGCTTAAGGCTAAACACTAACATCTAAGTGAAACTTGCTAGCTGAGTGCTGTGGTCTGCAGCAAGAACTTTTAATGGATGAGAAAAGTGGGTGAGCAAGTTTATGACTCTTTACATGTGTGCTTTTGACAAGTAATGTCATGTGGATTTGGTAAGATGGTTAACAAAAAATAGCTAACTTAATGTCAGCCCCTTCTGGTAGCCAGATAGCAAAGCTGACAAACTTTGGACTGTGTTCTGATCTAGCTGTTCAGACAGCTGGCATTATCTTCTTGCTGTATAATAAAACATAATTATGTGTCTACATGTTCCAGACAAGAAAGACTTGTTCCAGTTCACCCAACTATCAAATAAACAAAAATGTGCTGTAACATTATTTAGAGCTTCAGTTGCTGTCATAGCTTAATGGCATCTGTGCAAGGATGTGCAGCATTGCAACGCAATGCAACACTCCCCCCAAGAAGTATGTGGTAAATTTCAATTTGCGTATAAGCCTATCAATTTATGATTTAGAAGACAGAATGATACTGTTGCAGTAGCTGATTATTATGAAAGTAAGCCAGATTCAGTTGTGCAATTTCCCAGTAAAAACTACCTTTTTCATGACCCTGCTATCTGCTGGCCGCTGTTTATGTTCAGCCTTCAGCTGCTGTCCCTCCCTCTGCAGTCTTTCACCTTAGATGAAGTTTTTATGCGTCAACCCCGAGTTACAGTCTTTTACCTCAACCAGTTTACTGCCTTGCACTGAATCATACCCTACAGAAGACAAACAACAGCTAGATCTAAGATCTAAGAACATTCATTTTTATGTGTTTGTGTGTTGACTTGACTATCTGTATGTGTCAGTTTGCGCCGGCATTTTCACCCATGTGCATTTACATGCATATATGTATTAGTACAATATGCATATGTTATTTTATACCTGTACCCCTTGCATATGTTTTCTTATATGCGCAGATGATTTTATACTGCTGAATTTCTTTGTGCTTTTATACGCATATTTGATGTGTGTAATAATTTACAGCGAGCCCATTTAAGTATGTCAGTATAATTTAGTTGTTTCTGTACCTGTGTGTAATTGCGTGTATGTGTGTGTGTTTGTGAGAAGCAGAGGTACACCCAGACACACACACACACACACACACACACACACGCATCCCAACCTCAGCAATAAAAGAAGTCTATAGTAACCATCTGTTTTTCACCATGCTGAAATCTTAACGGTATTGATTCCATGTGTCATCGGTAAGGTTCCCCTGCTTCCTTCCCCCCTCCCTTCCTCCCTGCACCATTTGAGCTTTTTTTCAAAGAAAAAACACCAGACCATTGGCTATATCTTCAGGCAAAATCTACCCTAAAAAAAGAAAAAGAAAGTTAAAACCCAACCCCTTGGCACACTACCCCAATCGCAGAGCTATGTAAAGAGTGACACATACAAGTAGTATAAAGAAAAGTGTATGTTCCGTGTGTGTCTGCGCAATGGAAGGTGCATCTGGTTTCTAAATATATCCCCCTGATCAAACTAGTCGTCCCTCACATACACCATCTCTGTTTTCATTTTTCTCCATCTAACCCCCTTTCCTCCACTCCCTTATTTCCTATCTCTCTCCCTAACCACCTCAAACTCATGCATACTAAACTATGCTTGCATTGCAGATGTTTGGTAGGGAATCACATGAATTTGCATGGAACTGCAGGGCTATTATGTAAATGCACCACTATGTATCTACTGCCCTTCTTCACTCCTCCATTGCCATTCGCCCCATCCTGACAGATTGGTGTCAAAGGAATGTGAAACAAGGTGCACCTGTCATTAGCCTCCATGTTTTGGGAATTCCCAGTGAACAGCTCACGCAAGGGAAAAAATCCAACCAACTTGCAAGATACTGTCAGCGACATTAACATTTTAAGCATTCAGTTTGACTTATATGAAATTCAACAGTAGAATAAAGTCACTGTTATCGTGCAACAGGTAGCAAAGTGCGCAGAGTTTAACAACAAATGCAACAACTATTTTTGCATCCTCGCATGTTTCTGTATTAGGTTCAGAAATCAAGCCACAGGGGAAAGGTAGAATCGTTCAGCTAATATATATCTTAAAATACAGAAGGTGCAAGAGTAAAGTGAAACATTAATGTTTTAAAGTATTTTATCATGTCTTTGGATTATGGAGGATATATGTACATTGAGGGACTCTATGTCACACTGAAAACAACCCTTAGCAATTAGAGGACATTTGTACCTTCACAACCAACTCAAGAGCATGTCACACATGAAATGTATTTTCTATTATGGACATGCATGAGTACCATTTCTTTGCCTAAAGTGAAGGCTGTTTGCATAGGTAAGAAGAACTGCACTGCCGTGACCTCATTAAGAGATTGCAGAATGCCCTGCCCTAGCAACCTCTCCTTGGAGTAGCCTTCCCATGAGCCTTTGCCCTCAACTGTTCCCAACCTCCCAAACCCAGAAATGGTGTTTGCCACCTCCGAGACACCTTGTGTCTGCCATCTGCTATCCCCTGGGAGTACCATAACCTTTCTTTGGAATCTGATAAGGTTTTTGAGCTCCATTATGCCTTCTAAAGGAGATTTTTTGCTCTGCTGCTGAAAATCACCCAAAGCTTTTTATTCTAAATTTTAAAAGTTGCTAACTTTTTGTTTGAAATGAGTCTTGAAATCGAAGTAGAGAGGTGGATGGGTCACACTCCAAAGAATCTGCCTAAGATTCTATTTTCAAAACTGTTCATCTTTAATCTCAGAAATGTGCTGTGATTTTGTCTGCTCAGTGTTCAGGCAGCCTTCACAGCTTTTTGGACAAAAATAATAATAACAATAATACCATTGTTATGACTGATTACTTCCCAAAGGAAATGGATGTTTACAAAAAGATTTGAGACTAAATTACACACAGTCTGTGAGTCTGAATCTTCAACCTCTTGTTTTTCTCCAGGTGTTGCTCTAGGTTCGATCAACAGGAAATGCATTTACTAAGAACATTACGAGGCTGCACTGTCCTTCTAATAAAACACCTAGGGCCGTGAGGCTTTTAGCTGAAATCCACCTCTGTTGAGGTTGAGCGCACAGCAGCAAGCGTCAGGGTCATGCAGCGGGGGCGAATGGATTGGCAGCTGGGAAGCTTGGGCGGCAAGCTGACCTCCTAAATGTGGACTTTATTGCACAGCCATTTTGTTTACCACTGAGGGGTGACACACTATCTGTCTCCTGTGTAACCTCACCATACTGTGACGCCACAAGTTGGCAGCTGAAATCCACACAAACCACACACACAGAGGAACACTTGTTTTTATTTTTCGCCTCTCCTGGTCTGTTGTACTGGCTGCCAACAATCATAAAGGCCAAAGGTTACAGGTGGCACTGTCTGTGATGGCCATCACCTTGACTAGGAGGAGTCTGGGAGAGGGGGGCTGCTACATATTATATATGGGAGAGGCATTTAATTATAGGACACAGAACAGGTCACAGTTGGATAACGGAGAAGGGAGGTAAGACGGGAGGATGTGAGACAGTCCTTGACAATACAGGAGCAGTTGGATGGGGATGTGCTGTATGTGTGTGTATATGTGTATGAGTGAGACTGTTGTGTAGAACTGGAGAAAGGAGGGGTTGGATGGGTGACATCAGTTTTTGGCCTTCTGCCAACAGAGTCAAACAAGCATCACACCGACTGGCCAGAGGCTTGAACGCCCTTTAAAAATTGCAACAGGAGGGGGAAAGAAGTTTTTGAAGGGCGGCTGGGACAGCTGGGGAAGCGCGCTTCATATTCATTCTGGAAATGGGATGCGGATGGTGGGGAATGAGATTATTCTAAGTGATGGAAGAGGAGGCGGAGGAAGGAAAGACTGGCAGAGCAGTGTGCTTAGAAAATGTCTCCAAAACTCCTCTGTGTAATTGGCAGGGCTCACCGTGTAACATTTGCTGTGTGGTTTGAGAAGTTTCATTTCCAAAATGAGATACATACCATTTGAAAAGCTGTGACACCTACACAACAAAATGACTGCTGGCATGTAAATCAAATTCACAACTGAGTGTAACTAGAGTTATCTGGGGCCTTTTTGCTTTAAAAGTACAAATTTATATGATACAATCTTTTTTTTTTTTTTTAAAAAGTGTATTTTTTTCTGATATAAAAGTGGTATATCAAGAAAGCTCAGAACAATAACTAAGTGTTTGTCACCTTGAAAAGGGCATTCTGAAGAGATGCAGCACAACAATATTAAAAATATAAAGTACAGTTTGGTATTTGATATATTAAACACAGAGCCATCAAGAGCAAATCATATCCAAGTGATCGATCAATCGATCAAGAATTTGAACAACATTGTTGCAAATACCAGAAGTCAACCCAGGATTATTTACTTAAACTTATTCTGTCCTTATAGTTTCACCTGTGCTGTAGAAGACGAGATCTACAAAAACGATCAGTTAATGATGGATAAACTGTGTGTTACAGCCATTTCTTCATAAGTACTTCTATTTATACAGCCTGTTCGAGGTTTAAATGTTGAGACTTTATTCAACCTGTAATTTTATATACGTTGTGCAAATACAGAATAGGGGATGTTGTTGTTCCAGCAATATGATGGAAGAGATCTGGATCTGGACACAAATCTGGATAGTCTATGTAAAGCTGACAAGGAAAGTCAGACACTGGCACTGTTGTGTTTAGTGTCATGCTTCTGATTCTGAATCTGAAGCGCTGACATGCTATCTAAATATCATACACTAGGTCAGCATTATAAAGACTTTGTTTCAGCCAGAAAAGACTGGGTATAATGAGGGCAGCAAAGTGGGATCTCCATTTATTTTTTCAAAGGTAAAAACATAAAGAAATCTAACTCAATCACATTCATCTGCAATATATTAGGTCCATTTTGTGCCTTTTCTAACTCCGGTTTCAAAATGTATTTCTCACCTGTTTTGACAGTAGTCACGGAGTTAAATATAATATGTGGCTGCAATGACTGCTGAAGCAAGGCTGCTTTTTCAAGGTTCATATCTAAGGCTCCTTTTGTCCTGGCAGATTTTTGATTAATAATATCCAGTTCAAGAGTGGAAAGGAGAAGAGAGACTGAGAGACAGAGGCATACAAATCTGTCCATTCACATACAAAGACACATACACTGAAATACTGAAAATCCACGGTGGCCATCATTTTCAGACTCTTTTTAGGAAATTCATAACAACGAGATTAATATTGGTAATTTGTTTCTGAAATTGGGCCGAAGCACATCAGCAAGCTAAGTGGTATTTAGTAACCTCACTTAAGTGGCAACAGTTTCTAAGATTAAACCTTTTCCATGCTTGATTAGGAGGGTGCATTTTAATTTGAACTATTTTGTGCCATTACTTGATTATTGATTCAAAGAAGAATGAACCTGAACTTTATCGATTGCCACCTGAAATGTTTAAACCACTACCACCAAGACTATCAAGGAAGCACCAAACTGGACATCATTCGATATACACCAGGTGCTTACACAGCTGCCTCTTGGGATTAAGTTGTTTCCATACAATATTTTGGCATGTCTCTGCACTGATTATATAGTTGATTCAATGTACAACAGAGAAGATACACTTGCTACCATGGAAAATAGTGTTGTGCAACTCAAAGTGCAGCACTAATAATATATTTTATTTGAAGTGCCTTTCAGGTTACCCAAGGACACTGTACAGTAAAAAACAAGACATATAATAGTTAGGCTATAAACAACATAGAGATAAGATATAGGAACATAGGATGCTTGTTAAAAGACACTACAGTGACAGATATTGACAGACAAAATCAAACATGGAATAAATAAAATCTCATTAGAAGTCAAGACTATGGTGAGAAAGCCAGAGTAAAAAGGTTCATTTTGAGCATGGATTTGAAAGTGGAGAGTGAAGTGCATTGACGTTGTGGGTGTTCCACAGTTTAGGGCCAGCCACTAAAAGCCCTGTCATCCATGGAACAAAGATGAGCAGAGGGAGCGGTTAGAAGGTGTGCATCGGTAGAGCGTAAGGTGCAGGTGGGTTTGTATGGGGTTAGGAGATCCCTGAGGTAGGTGGGTGCTAAGTTATTCTGGGATTTGTAAATGAACAAAAGGGCACTGGATTGAATTCAATATTGTACTGGAAGCCAGTGTAGCTGATAGAGGTGGGAGTGATATGTTGCCATTATCTTGTACGGGTGAGAAGTCCAGCTGCAGAATTTTGGATATGTTGTAGTCTGTTCAATGACTTTGCTGGGACACCAATAAGCAGGGCATTACAGTAATCAAGTCTGAGCGTTATGAACGCATGAATGAGGGTCTCAGCAGTGGTGAAGTTAAGTGAGGGGCGGAGTTTGGAGATAGTTTTGAGATGGAAAAAGGCTGTTTTGGTGATATGTTTTATATGGGAATCAAAGGAGAGGTAGGCATCAAAAAACCTAGGCGTCAAGATAATGACGCCTAGATTTTTGACTTCAGAGGTAGTGGAGGTGAAATAGCCAGGAATGGAAAACTGTGGCTGATTTATCTTTTTCAGTAGTGTTAGCAGGCTGTGTTTGGATCCTGTTTGGGCTGGAGGTTAGTGGAGTGTCTGTACCCCTGTCAATCATGCAGCAATGTAAAGAGCAGAGACAGATGGCATGGTTGACCCACACTCTATCTTTCTGCCTGTCAGTCCACCCATCACAGTCCCACCACCATCACTAGTGCTGAAAGCCTGGGAAAGACAACTGTTTTTTACAGCCTCTTTAAAAAAAAAAAAAAAAAAAAAAGGACAAAAAACAGACGGCAGCAAATGCTATGCTTTGTCAGTGCTTTTAACTAAAAACCAAAGGCAAGCTTTGTGGGAAACCAAAACAAACACTCACTTGACACAAGTAACAGGCAAAAATCACTAAAACACACTGTTACAACCTTAAAAATATGATACACACATCAGGGGAAAATACCTACATTGTACTATAGACAAAGACTCATTGTGATAATTCAGTGCCATGGCAACTCTATACCATGAAAACGCAGGTTTTGCATGGATAGTCCCATCAGCAGATTAGCTTCTCACATGAGATTATTTAAAAAGCACATAGCCCGATTTTATATTTTGAAGAAAAATTTAGTGAAATAATGGACCAAAAGGCAATTTGAGATTCTGTGTTTTTGGGAGCTCAGGACTGAGACATTTCCAACAGAAATCCCCTTGGTGTTTGTAGATAACCATCAGACAGCCAAATGTGATAAGTTCCATGTCCTTTGGCTCAACACTGAAGCTCAAGCCACCTCATGTGACCTGTGGATCATTTAGCCAGTGGTTACTGTATATGTGGGGGAGATTCAGTGGGAGGTAATAATATGGCATGATCCATATTAATGCATTCCTCCACAATAAATTATTGAAACACAGAGCCCGTGTTATCCATTGGCCTTACTTTCCTCCCACCCACTGGAATAAAGAGTTTGTTTGTGTGGCAGACAGAAGGTTATTGTGAACAACTGGTGTGCACAAGGGCGAAAGCCAGGAGAAAGGCGACGATGATAACACAGTGGGGTTTCCACGAAACTTGCTCGCATGTGCTTATTTAATAAGAGGGGCATTCAGTAATTGCACGTTCATGGCTTCTCTTAGGTGTGTTCAATGATTCTCCCTCTCTTACATTTATCACATTCAGAAATCATTTCTTTGAGCATCCCATCCACCCTCTGACCCTTTCACTCCAACCAACAACCCACCACCATCATTCTTTTAAAACCCCCTATCGCTTTGTGTGCCAATGACTTGGGAATGAATTTCAGAGGGTCCAGAGAGGGATGGGAGTCAAGGAGGGTGGTGGTTTGGTGTGCTGGGGTCAAAGGTGAGAGGTCAGACAGCTGGTCAACCTCTTTAAAGCCTCTTTTTTCTTTTTTACAACACACATTCCTTCACAGCAGGACACCACTGGCTAGCCATCTATCCATGCCTGATTTAACACTGTGCTTATCTAAGTATTTGGGCAGGTTTTTGTACATATATATGTGTGTGTGTGTTTGTGTGTGTGCGCATCAGACAGATACTTGGCATGCATATAAAATGTCAAATTTTTATGACACTGGAGAACACAAAAATAAATTTATTCAGCAGTATTCAAAACAGCATCACCCCAATAGAGATAGGGTGGGGTGGGGGGGTTGTTTGTTTTTCCTGCCTGCAGTACCCACGCTGATTTTAAGTGGTGGCAGAGTGGGTGGGGGGCTTTAAGTCCTGCAACTAATGCATAAAACAAAACCCCTTTCTCTCTCTCTTTCTCTGTCTTTCATTTCCTGTGTGTTTGTCATTTTACCACTTTACACACCCATGCTGTGTATTGTTGTGCTGTGTACCACGCTGCATGGAGTGAGGCGGAGGGAGTAAAAAAAAGAGGCAGAATAAGTGAGAGATAGAGATAACTCTCCTGCTACAACTTCAAATGAATGCATTATGCTCACCCAGCAAGGGAGACATGCACACACAATACACACACGTAGCATGGCAGTGGCTGGAGAAGAAGAAAAAATAAAAAGGGAGTCATTAAGAAAGAATGAGACCACAACCCTGTTCCTTCACACAGTCGCACAGACACCAGGAGAAACCACATCTAAAGCAGAAGAGCCTGATCCACAGATGAGCCTGACAGGCTGGTGACAGAACCATGGATGTGATGTGTGTGTACGTGGGGGTGGGGGGGCTAGAGAATTAATGGAAACAGATGAATGTATTGTATTGGTCCCAGCCAAAAGCTGTGCATCCAGTGTCAGTCCCAGTGACCTGAGGAACAATTTATACTCACAGAAAGAGAGAGAGGGAGGTAGAAAGGCCATGAGAAAGAAAAGTCTTCAGAGAGCTCAGACTGCAGAGTCAGTGCATCATGTAGCAGTTTGGTCACTGAACACTTAACTCAAGAGCACTTTAGCAGTCATGGTAAAGGCTGCCATTCCTGCCGTCCTTGAATCAGCAATTCAATGTTCGAATAGACCCTCCTGTGTCAGGATTAAACCAGAAACCTGTTAGTTTCAGTGATTTACACCATACCAGCCAGAGACAACTGACACACTGTTGGCTCACTGCTCTGCATTGGATGGAAAAAGCCCAGAATTACACTAAAGATGTTTTTGTTTTGTAATTCAGTGAAGTATTACATTGTTTTGTACAATGTAATCCATATCCAGGAAAAAACCTGTTCTCAGTCACAAGTCAAGTCTTGAAACTGATTTTTTTTCTGATGGGGTTCTGACTTCTATCAGGTTTGACTTTTGGTATCACCCATTGTGTTCTGAGGTTTTACTTTTGGCTCAGATCTTCCCGGTTTGATTTTCTTTTCTCTTTCTTTTGATTCTCCTTTAGGGAGCTACCGGGAGGTAGAAACAAAACTGTGGAAGATGCCCAGAAAAAAAAAAAAAATTCTGCTATTGTTTTGTCATTTGTGATCACACCCTGTATTTTCCAATGTGTGTCTTTGCCAAAAAAAAAAATCATCATAATCACTGGCCAAGTTCTCCTCCTTTACGGCCACTTTATGCCAAAAGTTGAAAAGAAATTCAGCCTCACAGGAGGAATTTGGAGAATTTAGTTTGGAGGAATCTCAGACAAATTTGTTTGCTATTAGAGATATTTTACCACTTTTCAATAGCTCCTATAATTAAAGCAACAAGGGATCAATGATAGGACGGTATAAAATAAATTCTCTAAAATCAGTATTGACTCAAAACAGCCTATGTGGCAATTCTCACTAAAGTAGCGGTGTCTGCCATGATGGTGCACAGTCACACACACACAAGGTGAGAAACAATGGTAAATATTACAGAGTTCCAACTACACAAAAACCAGAGCAATTAAAGAAAGGGAGAGGAGTAACAGTGTACTCCAAAATTAAGGACGAGTATAAAAAGATGACATCCATGCCAGGCTGCTGTATCCACCAAACTGCTTGTCTTCTTGGCACAAGACAAAGTTGTGGCTTTTATTCAACCAGAAGGCCCATTATTTCCATCACTCTCTGTATCCTTTTGTTGTTCAACATAACAGTTGTGTACTCATTTACTTTCTCACTTCACTTATTTGGATCATCCTCACTCGCCGTTCTTTTTTATTGGGTTGAAAAAGATGGCTGTTTTTTCCAAAGCCTACAGGCCTTAAAATGCATGCAGGCTAGAATCCAAAGCCCCTAATCACTGCTAAGGGAATAGGCTGACTGGAAAGTCACGATTCTGGGGGGAGAGAGCAGGGAAGAGGTGAAAATGAAGCTATAGCTCTTGATTATATGTAAAGAGGGGCTGATTGAAGGGCCTGTCTGATGGAATGTGTATTGTGTGTTGTCTTTAAGGGTGTTTGTCCTTAGCATGTTCCAATGACTGCACGTATGAGAATGGCCATGAATGTTTGTGACTATAAGTTTCTGTGTCTACAGGAACATGAACATGCCAGGTAATGTGTCAGTGTGTTTGTATGTCCATATATACTGTGACTGAGTGTGTGTTTGTAGCCTGCCACTCCTGTACACCTCAAGCTGTTCAGCTGTCGTCAAGCTCGCTCAGCAAGAAGCAGGCTGCTCCATCTGGTCAGCCCACCCCTCCTCTGTCCTCTCTGGAGAGAAGATAGTGTGCGTGACTGTGTGAGTGTGTGTGTGTGCATGTGCTGTCTGTGTGTAGTGTGGAGGTGTGCACGAGAATGGTTCTTACTATCAGTATTACACTCACATGCACAAATGTCTGTACTCTCTCTAGGTTATGCAACGTGTCTTGGTGCATACTACCTATCCACTTATTCTTCAAACACTTGCGTGTGCGTGCGCATACACACACTCAGCAGCAGCTTTATGGGTAGTGTACAATTAATCAGTATTCTATTACCCTTTCATCACTCATTTCATCTCAGTGCTTGCTGGCAGGGTAGTTGAAAACCTTGGAGGTAAATTAGAGACAATGACACAAAATGAGAGGCTGGAGAGTCAACAAGACAAAGACCAAAACCTACTCAGGCACCCGGCATGCTTGTATACGTTTAAAATCAGTGGCTTACTTCCAGAACAGTAAAGAATCATTTGTCTGCAGCAGAATTAGGCAATAAAACTAAAATAACATCTCAATATTTTAGCACATTTGATGATAAACTACACACCAATCAGCTGCTGTATTAAAACCAGTAAGTGGTGTAATGTTGTGGCTGATAGGTATTTAAATTTGATGCATTTTTCACAGCTGTGCACTGTACAGAAAGAGGATTGAGAAATGAAACTTGTACCAAAATACAACTGAAAGTTGAGACAGATTAACTTTGTTCTATTCCCTACTGAGGTACAGTACAAGAGAATAGAAGTTCTGACTAAAAAAGTGAACGACATTAAATATATCAAACTGTCACAAATGACTAATACCACAGGTTTTTGTGTAAATGAAATAAGAAACATTTATAGCCAGAGAAAATTCAGTCTTTCACATGGAAACAGCTGCCTTTCAGGTTCTATGCTGGCAGGTGCTTTCCTGCCTTTTTGCCTTAGCCATCTGCTGAGCCAAAGAGGCAGTGATAGAGTGAGAGAGAAAAAGTGAGCAGGGGCAAACCAAAAAAAAAAAAAAAAGAAAGAAATAAAACCATTGTGGGTCATGTCCTTCACCGCGGTCATGATGATTATGATGGTGACGTTTGTCATTGTAATTATTACTTTGCTCTCTGGAGGGTGACAAAATGTCAAAACATATAAAAATGGGCGCTTTTGTTGCTAGTTTCAGTCACCTACAGCCAATTAAGACTGTAAAAAAAAATAATAATAAAAAAAAAAAAAACAGAATGCATTGCTTCATTAATTAAATGTCTGACTGAAAGAAAACATTCTCACTATTTTAAAGAAACTAAACAATGAAGTTCAGGATGTTATTTTACACAAAATAACAATGTTAAGAGTTTTGTAACAAAATCCTTCATCTGGAAAAATGCTCCATGTCCCAGATATCAAATCTAAGCATGAACCAGGTCTATGGTGAATGTGTATGTTTATCACTAACAAGGTCCCATGAGGTCATTTCAGTCACCTGGGCATTGCAGCATAGCTCATAGCCAGGTCAACTCATGAATGAACCCACAGCAACAACAGCAACATCCAGCATTTTACACCAGGGTAACAGTGTGTGTGTGAGAGAGAGAAAGAGAGAGAGAGAGTGCAGGCCAGGCTACTTCTGAGCCATAGTGCAGCTGGCTGCCATCTCCCTGCACCATGGAAATGTGAACCAGCTGCCCTCTCTTTCCCCATCGTCCACAGCAGATAACACAGGGGGTATTGTGTCCCCAAATACACGCACGCGCACACACACACACACTGAAACTTTCTCCCCTCTCCCCTCTTTTTTTTCGTTCCCTTATTATCTTCCTTCCATCACTCGCTGCCATTTGTTTTCTCCACTCCCTTTCCCTCAACTCTCACTCTCATGCCCCATGTTTGGGGATCTCTGCGCTGGACTACTGCCAGCCTTGGGCGTTTTGTGTCGTATTTAGCCCTCAAAAGTAATAATCAGCTACATTTGCAAATGAATTAATCTGTGTTTTGCTGGGCTTACGGACACACAGGGATTTCAGTCTGATTTGTGCTTCATGTGATCCTCTGATATTTGCTGTTTTCTCAATGATTTTCCTGGTGAAAAACTTTTGGTGATCAGGAAGTCATATAGTTTGTTTATCAGTCATAAAACTGATAATAGTGGTAATGGTGCTACACAAAGCACATGAGAGCTACCTACCTAAGTAACGAATAACTAAAAATATACTCAGCATAGCTAATATTTGATGGAGAGTTCGGCCACTTCAATCAGTGGCAGTAGATTTCTTGTGCTTTCATGTGGCCTTCAACAAATATTAATTGGCTTTAGAAAAAAAAAAATCTAACTAAACAGTGTGCAAATACACGCTGCAGCTTTTGATGTAAACAGCAGATTTTTCCCCTGCAAAGCTACTGGGAAAGCAACCAATCATGTGATATTCTAAATACATTATATTTTATTCATAGTTTAATCAGGCACCGGCAGTTAATGTGCTTGATTTTCTGCGCAAACATGTTTTGCTTGATGCAGTAATGCAGAAAGCACACCTCAGGCTTTTCTATATGATGTTTACACTCCTCTGTATTTTCTTATTTCCTGTAAATGTTGTCATTCAATCTCTCCTCCTGCTGTGCATGCCCTCCTCTAATTCCTTTGACAATCACTTGTTTTCTTTAGTTCTTCCAAACTTCCCCTGCTGCTTTCCATCATCATCGCCCCCCACCCACCCACCCAACCCCTCTCATCCTAACATCACTCATCTGTCGTCTTTTTTCTTGTTTGTTTTACTTCTTTCCCTTCGTCCACCCCCTGTCTTCCAAGCTTTCACTCCTCTGTGAGAAGAGGAAGAGAAGAAAAATAACAACATAGTGATTGGTCTTCGCACAGAAATGCTAGCGGTGTAGGGGCCAGAAGAGACACGGTCGTATTGGAGTTAAAATACACACACACACACATACACACCTATATGTGTACGGAATTTAAATGCACATCAGAGGAACAAAGATGCAGAGACAACAAGCAATCCTGAAACAGACAGATGAGTTTTAAAGAAATCAAACAGCAGCTCCCCCAATAAACACAATTCAGTAACTGGGATGCTGCCTTCTCAGCCTCATCACCTTCATTAAAAGGGAGGAAAGCCTTTTGTTTGGTCCCACAGAGTAATAAGGAGGTGGGGAGGCGAAGGGTTGGGGAGCGATCAAATGACACCCTGACATTTGAGTCCGAAACAAACCAATCGATCGTGATTAAATTATTCATCTGTCTGTTTACCATGGAAATACAGGGGTTTGGGGGAATTGGGAGAGAGACAGAGAGAGATGTAAAGACACTTTGAAGGAGAGGAAAGTGGGAAGCTGACAACATTTCCTCTGTGAAATCCCTTACACTATCTAAACAGTAATGATCTGCTACACTCAAGACAGCAGTAGTCTTGTTCTATGACTATGTTTAAGTATTTTTTTAATCATAAATTTCTCTTTAAACTGACATTTAATTAAATAATTAATTGAAAAAAAATCCATTACAAGTTTCCAGTCTGAGTTTTTGACCACACCTGTTGATAGATTCTTCTACAAGTAATTATCAAGTTAAATTCCTTAATTTCCCTTTGGGATTAATAAAGCATGTATGCATGCATTCATGCATGCATTCATGCATGCATACGTGCATCCATCCATCTATCCATCCATCTATCCTCTCGTTTACACTGTAAAACTGGGAATTATTTTTGAATGCATGTGCAGTGGTAGACATCTGCATTGATATAATGTGTGCCAGGAACATTGTCGCCTACAGTGTAACTGCCCTACACACAAATGGATTCGATGTACATTCATATAAAACATGGAAAAAAACATCAAAGCTTCACATTTGTAAACTGCTACAAGATTATGTTTGTTATTCTAGTTTGATATGCATATGTGCTCCAATGATTAGCTGCTTCAATGACTATCTTGATCATCCATTAACTGTTTCAGACATTTTTCAAATAATTTTTTTTTGCCTAATCTTAGCAGATCCCAGCTTCTAAAATGAGAGGCATTTTTCATTATTATTTCTGACATTTCAGAGACACGATGATTAATTGATTAATTGTTACAATAATCTGCAGATTTACTGATAATGAAAACAATCATTAGCTGCAGCCCTGAATTTGTGACTCATCTGTTTGAAAATTACCCAAATTGCAATTTGTTTTCTTTATCCACTGTTTTATTAACTTTAGTCATTGCATAATATTTTAGTTATACTGTGAACTATTGGTTTCATGCTTTCTTGGAAATTAGCCATATTGAAACCTTGTGCAGGAAACCAGTCAATACAGTAAATGAGACTACAAACACACGCATTGACAAAAAGGTACATTATGCCTCGTACCCTCACAGCCCCTTCGTTTTTCCAGAAACTCAATATGGCTGCCGCCTCAGTCCCTCCAAGCCTACTGCATTCCACAGATAGAATAGATGGCCCTGCTTAGGATGACATTTTAATGAGTGTGTGTGGGAGAGAGGCTCTAAGAGGGTGACGATAGAAGGGTGCGCACATGCACAGACACATGGATGCACACAAAGACTACTCTGATACAGAGGCGCTACTGTGCACACACACTGGGCACACACACACACATATAGAGAAAGGCACGCAAAGACAAATACACATACAGTTGCTACTACTCATGTCCACACATTAGTAGACACACTGTCATCTACATCGCCTATCATCTACAGCCGGTCCTTAACGCTGACCACAGGGTTTTATCCTCAGTGGCACAGGTCTCCATCACCTACTGATCATTTAATAATAACTGCAAACAGCTTGCTTGTACTTAGAGGCTTTACCCAGTAGATCTATACTGGCATGACAACAGTTAACTCAACACTAAGCAGGAGCTGAAAAAATAATGACTGCCATTTGAAACACAACATCTATTATAAGTAGGCTGTTGTTTCCACTGCTGTCAGCAGGAGGTCAGTGTGTATGTGCAGATTTGTTTGCAAGGCTTTGATGATGAGATGATCATCTCTTCTTTTGATACTTCTAAGAAAGTTGTCTTTTTCTGTTCCACAGGTAGGTCAGAGGTCAAGGTCAGCAACAGGGTACCATCTCTAGAGCTTGTATAAATTCAGGATTTTTGTTTAAAATCAGTTCCAGCAGTGAAAAAAGTTAGATAATGATTTCCCCGGTTCACAAGCTCAACAACTCTGAGCTTGGCTCAGTCATCAGAGGAATAGTTTTGCTTTCAGCAGCACCATCAAAATGAAGACACCTGACCAGTCCGGTCCAATTTGGCAATTTTTTAATTCTGTAAAAATTATAGTTTTGTTTTGTTTTGTTTTTTTAGAACTTTGCAAACTTTTCTTTCAAACCTGTAACTATTTAAAATACCACAGTTTTAAATAAGCTCATCATCCAATTTTAATACCAAGCAAGAACTTAATGCAGAATACTTTTTTTTACAATGTAAGTGGATTAACAGATTCATGGACAGATGGACGAAGAGATGTGTTGACACATCATTTCTTAGTGTATCCACAGATAGTTAACCTCAGCAGCAGCAGTTTATATTAACCTTTTGGAGAAGGCGTTTGCATATGGGGGAGCACAGGAGAGGGAGAGAGAGAGAAAGAGAGAGAGCACACAAGCTAGTACTGCAGTATAGCCGATGGGTTGAATTAATGAGATTGTAGGTATCTGCATGGCTGCACATTTTGACTGGGCTTTGGATGGGGACAGAGAGAGAGAGAGAAAATGGGGAGTGGAGAGGTCAGGGCAAGCAAAAGGAGTGAAACACACACACACACACATTTATACATGCACACACTTTACTGCTGAAAACCTCTCGTCTTCGGCTCCGCAGTTATAACCTTCAATTAACCTTCCTCCTGAATACAGGAGAGCGCATGAGTGGTCTGGTGCATATGTGCTGGCATATTCTTGCTGACGTTTATGTGCGTGTCCACTGGCTCACATGCGTCTGCTTTCGTTCAGCTGAAAATCAATTTTACCTACGCACCACTCTCATGTGTGTGCGCACGCGCACACACGCACGCACACACGCACACACGTTTACTCTGATCACCACTCATCTTGAGCCTCATTGAAATTCAACACACTGAAAACACACATTTCTTTATTAGTTTAGTGTTGCTGAGCCTGGACATCCATCTAAATAAATGGACACACACGGCAATACACCGCCAGCAGCGTGTCCACTCTCAGGCGTCTAATACTTTACATTCTGTCTTGTTTTTGTGTAGGTCAGTGTCAATTCTTGGTCACTTTGTACATTAACATTCTCGTGAAGCTTTACAACGCGAGATGAGTTTCTTTCATATTATCTAATTTAGTATTCTAGGCTTTTTACGGGCCTTGATTTCGTGACTGCATTTAATGATTTCAGGTGATGTTGAGTGTGATGTCTGCTGACAAGCGGCGTGTCTCTTGCTCTCTGATTTAGCCGAGAATTTTTCTACACTACAGCTCATATCACAGTGTGACTATCGACCACTGACTACCACTGCATTTTGACATTAAACTATAAAGCAAGCTATAGCTGGTTTGATTATCAACATCTTAGTCCTGTGCTAAGTTAGTGGCAATTTAGAATAACCCAAATTCAAAGAAACAGATTGTTTGTTTGCCTTTTTTACAAGGGAAAACAGCATATATTTCATAATATTATCACATTATGGTTTTATGGCATGAAAAACATCAGCTCTTTTATTAGGGCACCAAGACAGTAGCTAAATCCTCAAACAAAAGCACTGATCTGAATTCAGCCTTCATAAAATATATACAGATTGAATCTTCTCTGCTCATACCATCACTGCCAACTGGTTTCAACTGAAGATAAAACCACAAACAATGAACACTGAATAAGACTGTGGCAGCAAAAAGCCAGTGTCAGACATTTTCAAGGAGTCTGTGGTGTAAAAGAATGCTGATTTGAAACTTTCTCCGTGTTATCCAAAGCAGGTGAGGAAGGGCTTGGGCCTCATTCTGGAAACCATTCCACTATAAGCTTACAGGGTGAATATTATATTCAGTGAAGCAGGATTAAGGAAGGAGGAGAAGGTGTTAGATGAACAGAGAAAACTGCAAATGAGGGTTTTTTTTTTTTTATCAAGTAAAGTCTACGCTCTGCCTGTTGCTGCACTCTACACGTCCTCATCACCCAAGGCTGTGGCTAAAAATAGCAAGTTTGAAGACTGATAGTATATGTAAGTATGTGTGTGTGTGTGTGTGTGGGAGGGAGGTAGGGGTGCTTGGCGCAGCTGCTCAGAGCAAGGGTTGAATTGGAGCTGATGAGGACCATATAAACAGTGAACATCTGTGAGAGCCTATTCATACTGTAAAAATATAGTTGTGTGTGTGTGTACGAGCGTGTGCACGTGTGTGTTTGTGTCAGAGAACCACACCCAGCTCTCCAAGTCTCGCTCACTCTGCCTCTCTGTTAGACCAAACCTCACTCACCCATCCCCCTCATTCTGCATTCCACCAGACTTGAGGGGCCCTCAATAGCTTCCTGACTGCCGCTCTCTCTTTCTTTTTCAAACAGATACACGTGCACACACACACACACACACACACACACACACAAATGCACTACATAGACAAATATATTATGTGCAAATTAGTGTATTTATAGAAGGTCTGAGTATGCACATGTACTAATTAGGCTGTCTGTTTTAGTGTGTATCCATGCGTGTTCTTGTTAGCATGTCTCATGTATGTTAATACAACTTGGTGACATTACATTACATGTGTGCTGACATTCACAGGCGGAAGAGTATGTCCGTTCAAATGTAGGGGGAATAACAGACAGCTTGTACGTGTACCTGTAACTTGTACCCGAACTGACTTGTTCAATGGTCAATCATCTGCCGGCTGTTTTGCATGAAAATGTTTACAACGTTTTTTTTTTTTTACATCAAAAAGCAGTGTAAAACACGTGTCCCCCAGAGCCGACTGACCTGCGTGGGATCATTTACACATAATCCGCCATGTATTCTCTTGTAATGACATAGTTGTGTGTGTGTGTGTGTGTGTGTGTATCTGCAGGAGAGTGCGGTTTCATCTGTAAGCCAAAATATTGGGGGTCATTATGAATGGGTCAATGCATGTCCCCTGTTTAAGTGAAATCCTTTGGTTTATATGACTAGAAACTCTTAAGTCAGACAAGGTCAAATGTGTGCTGAACACACGTTCAGCAGACCTGCACCATGTATAAAAAGGGTATTAGACACAGACAGGGGTGATATAATTTGTTGTAATAGGCTGGGGATAATTGGCCATATGCATGTGTGTCTGTGTAAGTGTGTCCGGAGGGGGGGAAGAGCCAGCCTCTCTGTTACATTGTTTGGAGGTTAATCCAGCCAGGAGGTCTTGAATAGCAGCCAGACTAGAAGCCAAGAAGGCAGTATTGAATGTGAACATGCACTGACGCATGCACACACACACACACACACAGTGGATAAAAGAAGAAAAAGAAAAAAAGACAGGAGGTTGTGTCTGGTATTGCTATTTCTGAATGAATTCTGAGATTATTTCAACTGATCTGAAAGAGCAGACTAAATCATAGGTGTATGGATATTTCACTTTTGACAATAGGTCAATACTTTTTTTACACTAATGTCAACAAGACAGCTGAGTCGAGAGAAGACTGAAAGAGAGATGCATTGAGAGAAAGAGACTACTATTACATATCTTTTGACATATTTGGAAATCTTTTCTGGCATGTTTGCGCAATAAGACAGATTGAATTCAACATCAAATTCACAGTGGAACAGAGACAGAAAAATGAAAATTGACACAGAGACACTGTGAAAGATCAGAACAAGCTGAGGCACTGTACACAGTCATTTCATATCCACCAGCATCCCCACACTTTGCCATCTCTCTCTTTTCCCTCAATAAAAAATTCATGAGAGGCCGACAATTTACACGAAAAGACTACAACCAATATTCGACCTTCACGGGCACCACTCAACATCCACTTTACATCAAAGAAGTCCAAGAGGTGATGGCAGAATACCTGTACTATGGAAGTCAATAAGGACATACAGGTAACTTTTCGATTCAGCCCTGAAAATAGATGCGAAGTAGTGTATTTCAAACCCTGAAAATCAGGAAAATGAGGAGGAAGCGTCAGTCATGATTATCTGCAATACTGATTTTCAGTTGAAGTTAATGCTGCATGATGAAAAAAGATTTTTTTTTTTTTTTAATATTTGGTGAATTCCCCTCACAAAAAAATCCTCCCAACACGTTATTTGATATATTCTGCTTTAATTAAGAAAAAGTTTGGAGGATATTTTCACTACAATTGGAATACAGAAGGGGTAGAGCGCTGCATAAAGAAAGAGCGAACCAAATTGGAAAATGCACTTCTTTTATATTCCTCACAGAGAAGAGAGACAGAAACACGAACCAGGCCTGGAAAAAGACAGTAATGACCACTGAGCTCTTTGATGGGTGTAAAACAGCCTGAGATGTTCTGGACTCTACCACAGCGTATTAATTAAAGAGGGCTGGAGTTATAGGAACATTTAGAAATGATAAGATTGTGAAATAGCTGCCAGTGAATTTTTGACCGTCTGGTGAAGAGAGATTGAACAGCAGACTGAACAGTGGGGGATATATTTAAGAATTGAATCCAATGATCCAAAAAAATCCAACAAACTAAACCCAATGCAGCCATTTTTAAATTTCTTTTCTGTTTTATTGCTGTGAAAATAAACTAAAAACACAGGCGTCCTAACAAACATAATTAAAATAAACATTAAAATATCCAGATGTATATAGAATGGAAATTTGCAAATCTCTAAACTACATGCATCTGTGTTTATGTGTGTGTGATCAACTGCAGGACTCCAAGCAGCTTCACTGCACTCATCTCCAATTTCAAAAAGGAAGCCATCTGCAGGATTCCTCCCACACGCTGCAGAGCTGTTATTTCACCCTTTAACAAATCAACAAGGTAAATCAGAGCTACAAGTGTTTTTTTTAGTATGATCCCTTTGCTTACCAAAACTGAGAACTGCACTGGCTTAAACTGCAACTGAGAACTGCAACTTTAACATGGAAGTGAGAGATCAGCTGTTTGGCAGCAAGGCTTTTGGTGTCATTAAGGTGAGCATTACTTTGGCTACTGTAATCGAATTGCATTCTTGTTACTATTTTTCCACTTGAGCGCCATCCATGAAAGAGAGCGTGAGTGATGGGGGAGGGCAGGGGAGACTGGAGAGAGAGAGTAAAGTGAACAAACACTCCGGCCAAGGAATGCAAAAGGGAAAATAAAGCAGAGGAGAAGAAAAACAAAGAGCAGAGCAGAGCAAGTAGAGAGACAGAGGGGGGAGAGAGAAAATCAATACCTTGCCTTGAAAAGAGGCCTACACCAAAGGTGCAATTATGCTAAATGTGTTTTGTTTACGCAGCAGCGGGCCATGGAAATTTCACAACCGGGGGGCAGATCCGAATTAAAACATTATGACTCCAGGGTATAAAAACTCCAAACAAATTTATCCAGAATTCTGTCTCCTGTCTCACATTCTTTTGGCATTTTTATAGGATCACAAGATGACATTAAAGGAAACAAAGGCCTTTACATTAAAGCTGTTTTTCTCCCTCTGACATATTAAGCTGTTATTGGTCCAAAAATATAAATTTATTTCTCCTTGGAAGTGCCGTTGTTGTTTTCACACTGCCCATTCTCTGCTCTTTTATATCAAAAAAACGTATTGGTTGGTTGTACTATTCTCCTACTGGCACAATTTTATCCCATGTAATTAATTGTATACATGTGTTATTCCTTCAGATGTTTAAATGATGAAATGTTAAGTGTAACTAAATCAGACAGTTCTTGTTTAAGATGAAGTGCAGTAACGGTCTGGTGAATTTCCTGGCAAGGAGCCAGTAATCGTGACACACTGCCCTACCTCCACTGTAGCCCACATGCCTTTGAGAAAGATTCAACCCCATGCTGCTCCAGTAGAGAGCTCAGTCCTTCATTGTGCCAAACCACTGTGAACCGTTTATGTCCGAGAGATACTCTGCTTTTTTGTTTGCCAGTTTCCAATGTAAATCTTCTTTGGTGTCTTTCTGTGAAGCCTTTAAAAATACATTTTCTTTTGCAAGAAAGTATCTGTGTATCTAACAGGCAGTTCTCTGGAGGCAATGTGTAGAACTTGAGAAATGTGAAGTCAGGTAGCGTCTGAGAATAGTCCATGTCCTCTGCAAATCTTCCTAGCTCAGTAAAAGAAATAGAGGCAGAAGTCTTCCATAATATCGGAACAATACCACAGCCCATAGGGACTGAGAATAGCAATGGCTGTCAAACTATATGTAGCTGTGTGTAGCTGTAAAGCTTATGTATAGACAGCTTTACATTGTGTGGGATTTGATTGTCCCCAAGTTTAGACACACATCTCTGAATAGAACAAAAAGACCTTCCTATGTCTCGTTTCAGTCTGGTCGCAGTCCTTATCCAAACTTGAACTACACTGGCTTATGGCCCAAAAAAATCTGTGTGCTTCAAGACTTACATCTGAAGACCATGTGACAGTGGCTGGTCCCTCAATCCAACAGCTGGGGTACCATAACCAAATAAGGACAAGGCCACATAAAGGGCTGTAGCGGCAAAGGGGACTATTCTTCTTGGATGCTGCAGAGCTGCGGATCCCCACAAGCCTTTTGAGATGCTATAGGTTGAAGAGGTTGAGAGTGTGAATATTGCATCGTTAGCTTTAGAACATGCCGCCACGCCATAGCACAACTACATTCCTGTCATAAGCAACCCCGAAAATTGTCAACAGCTGTTTGCACTGGCTGTCTTCAAAGGAGATCCATCTTCCACTTCCTAAAGACTTCAACAGCAATGTCACGATGCTAATTCAATCAACGGTCTTGTCTGAGGGACCGACGTGTTATACAAAGTCCTCAATTGTCAAAACTGCGGCATGCCGTGAAATCTGAGCTGAAGTGTGAAGGACAAGATGACAGCGTCAGGTGACAGTCATTGCCAGTGTGCTTTTATGGATCATCAGTGTGAATGTTATGAGCAGAAAGGATCTGCAAACTACATTATCCATCGTGCAGGCATTTGCCAGTAACCACTACAGGCCAATTTGAGAGAGGAAGAGGAGGGGGAGAGCTCAGGGGCAGCACATCATGTCAAATGAAAGCTTGGCTGACATTTGCTGGCAGGAACGCAGAAACCAAAGTTAACATCAAGAGGTGTCATCTGATTTCTTGCGGAGTGCCAGGTGATGAGTTGCATGCTGCTAAGAGATGAAAGCAGAGGCAAGGATAATTCACCTGGTGTCAACAACACTACACGCAGCATAACATCACCCCAGAAAATTATTAAAAAAAAGAAATCCTGACAGGGCAAATGATACTACACCATGTTGCCATGTTTACTTGAGAGAAGCATTCAAACCGAATCAAATGGTCCAAAGGTAACCTCTGAATCAGGTGTGGGCAGGAAGAAATCAAATCTTGCCACAGCTGCATGTAGCACTGCGGATCACCTGTCGCCTTTATCAGCTGATACTATTTCAATCTGTGGTCTTTAGCCTATTTTCACCCACTGCAGAGGTTGTCCAAAGGCAGCAACTGCAATTGAGGTGCAGTGAGCACTGAGGGGGTACCGAGGTAAGGACAAGAAGATGTAATACATTAGGCCTGAAATGAGGAGGAAAGACTTTGTCATTGAACAAGCTATGATGGAAGATTATGGCTGTAAACCTTTTACTCACATTGTTTCCTTCCTCAATGAGTGAGGGGGCACTACTTGACAACAGGCAAAGGAAAGGAGAATGATGCGAGGGGGGTCAATTTCACTTTGTGGGGCCATGTCCTGCCAATGGCTACATTCCCCTACCCTGCAACATGCTGACATGCTAATCTGAAAGGAAAACACAGCTACCCACTGGCAAAGTGCAGCATCATTAAAATCTCATCAGGGCCACTTCAAAGGAAGAGGTCAAAATATTAAGCCCATCAAAGTAGTAGTAGTAGTTGTTTTATTTTTGGCTAATTGCTCACTAGCGATGTAATATGCCTCCCTGGCAATTTCTCCTTATCTCTCACATAATTTCTAATATGCTCCCTCTCTCTGCTGTCTCACTCACATGCTTCCTCCCCTCTTGTTTTCTTACACTCTCTTCTCCCTGACAGAGCTGGCAGCCTTGGTCTTGAAGGAATCTTTGCATCTACCCCTCCTCCTCCTCCGCCTCTTCCTCTGACTGCCTCCACTTCTCTCACTCCTTCATTCCTAGTAAAGAAAGAGCCCGCCTCTACAGCACAGACACACACACACACACACAACCACCTTTGTGCAGCTACCCTTGTTAGGACTTCGCATTGACGTTTATTCATTTTGGACAGACTAACCCTAACTTTAACATAACCTCAATTTACAGCCTCAGAAATAATTTTTACCCCATAAGGACCACTCTTTTGAACTGATGAGTACTACTGGTCCTCACAAGGTCAGTGTTTATACCACAATATCACAGACACCTCTGAATTTTTTCCCTCCCTCCTGTCTCAGCTCCCAGTGTCGTATGCCCACGCCGCCCTCGCCAACAGGTCAAGTGCATGCAATCGCCCCAGCTAACAACCTGCACCAGCTAAGATCAAGTGAGATCATGGACTCTGCATAGAAAATATCTCTTACATTTGGCTGCTATTCAAAGCCAAAGTGCAAATTGGCTTTGTGAGGGAGGGGGTTACTTTAGAGCCCACTGGATGTTGCTGTGCAAGGACTTGAACTCTTGAAAACATCTTAAGTGCATCAGATCCAATCTGCTAGGTCCAAAATGAACAAAAGATTTTAAATTGTGTTGTATCTTGTGTGGCTGTTGAAGGGCAACATGTCCTCCTGTTTGTTATTCGAGAGTCAATTACAATGTTGTTTGGCCAGCAGATAAATTGAAGCCAAGAGGACTAGCAGCCAAAGTCACCTTCGAAATAAGACTTGTGGGGAGGTGTGCAGTCGGGTGTGCTTGCTGGTGGGAGGTGAAAATGGGGAAGGTGATGGGCTATGTGGGGAATCACATGCGAGATTGTGCAGGAAGCTGATGGATTGCCTGCCCCCAAACTGGTTGAGGCTGACCCCTACATATGAATGGGACACAGTTCGCCATTGTTCACCACTCACGTTTGGCAAGAGAAGACACCTCACTGGCCAGCCAAACACACACACACACACAAGGTTGCAGCTGTGAATTGTACACACAATTTCACATGCGCAGACGGTTGCTGTTACAAATTATGTGACGATCACAAACTAATACAGACACATGCAGACAGTTGAGTATGTGTAATATTTGTGAGCATACACACACGCTGCTGCAGTTAGTTGAGAGGACACCCTCATCTGTTTACAAGCCTGTGTGCCAGCAATGGCTTCAGCTATTAAAATAGAACGCGTCAAGTAGAAGTTCCAATTACATTCGTGGCAGAAAAAATTAAAGGTGCTTGAAGAGGCTAATAACCACTAAAACCCCTCTGTACAAACACGACTGAACTTAGTAGTGCACACAAGCAAAAGCTCATTTCCCGTAGTATGCCAGACATTTTTCTTCATGCATGCCTTTAATCTTATTGACATCAAAGTCATTAGCACATGGGAAGTTATGTTGTAATTGCTGTGTATTTGGTTTCCACAGATCTGGAATGTGAATTCAAAGCAGATATGGTGGCTTTGATAACTTTTTCTTCCTTTTTTTGGGGCAAGGCTGCCAACTTCAACTAGTAAAGAGTTTTACTCACCAACCACGTTCAAATCCCCCTTCTTTAACCACAAACCACAGGGGTCAAACCTATCTAACTATGACTCCACACGCAGCTGACGCTCTCTGGATTCCATCTCGTTAACAAAAGCAATGCCTCGGACCACCACCGAGCATCATCTGCAGGCCTCTTTATGTGGATATGCACAGGATCACACACACAGCTACGAAGGCCCCGCAAGCTGTCAGGAGCACAAAAACACACTCACCCACATGCGCACAGAGTCATCTTAGGTTACAGATACCTTCTGACAAAGTCTCCCCAGACCCGTTTCATGTGCTGTAAATTCTACACAAAGGAGAGGAGGGGAGAAAAATCAGTGCATTTTGTGTGAAATTCCCACTTTGAAGTGAGTGACGCACTCAAAGTGAAGGAAAATAGCGGACTTCAAAGAACAGCCCAGGTTCCTCAAGGTTCCTCTTGGCTTCTTTTTATAAACATACTATGTTGAGCTCCAGTCTGCCTGGGAGGCTTATGGTTGGCTGTCAGTATGCAAGAGGCAATTTAGCAAAATTGGTAAGACTTGGAATTTCATCCATATAGGTTAGTCAGAATAAAAATTCCAGTATACACCGAAGAATTAAACATTACAAACTGCCTCTCACTAACCATAAATATGACACCACAGCTTGTGGTGTCAAGCTCTCATTTCTTCAGTTCCCTTTTAATATTCAGATCCCATATGACACAAACAAAGGCAAAGGCCACCATCCATCATGTACAAAGCTGCCTTCTTTCTTTCTCTGAGTGTCTGCCGCCACTGAAGCCAGGCTGCCCTTCATAACACATGCCATTCCCATGCAATTCTCCCAAAGGCATCAGCCAAACAAGACCCCTCTGTGATTTACAATGGAGAGGCCCACTTCATTACTAACTGGCTAGGCTCACAGCCTGGGGGCCAGACCATTACCTACACATGGGGGTAGATGCCACTGGCTGTGTTTGGTCTCTCTGTGTGGTAAAACAACACATTGTAAAAATGATAGATAAGGTATGTAGGTACAGGCCCTGGGCAATTTCTGCTGTTTAGTGTTCCAAAAACAATGTTAAACTCTTTGGGAGTTGACCAATCACTGTGTACCATAAACCTGATCACTTAATGTGGTTATTTGTGAGAACTGCAAACAAAGGAGACATAAAATCTGCCACTTGGTGTGAACTTTGGCAAAGCATTGTATACAACAATGACTGCGTCAACTTACAACTACATCAAGTCTTTATTCTATATTCTACAAGAAGCAAAGATACCTCTTTCCCCACATAGCTGGTACCATCTTACATACAAGTCCAAACACAGGCAACACTTACCAGAAAGCTGTGATTGGCATTTCATCAAACCCAGTGCTGTGCAAACAAGGTAAATAAAATTGGTTTAGATGGGCAGATTAATAATCTCGTTGGCTTGAAGAGTAGCTCTATCTTGGCCAGTTAGGCACATCTCCTCTGGCATCACACACTCTACTCTGAGCCCTGGCACAGGCCTCCTCCACAGCAGTTGGCAAGCGGTGCTACGGCCATCTTAGTGATTGCAGAATTGGGAGCACCCCTGTGCGTCTAAAAGACAGTTTGGCTGTAGTTTAAAAACACACTAAACCCCAATCTGCTCCTTCCTATTTTTGCCCTTATGGTATATCCCTAGAGGGCACTGGTTCAAATTCATTAGTGCTCCTTTATCTCCATGAAAATGGAAGACCCTCTGCTC
This sequence comes from Polydactylus sextarius, assembly GCA_016801845.1. NCBI lineage: Eukaryota > Metazoa > Chordata > Actinopteri > Polynemidae > Polydactylus > Polydactylus sextarius. The sequence goes on from CM028910.1 coordinate 18,193,072, forward strand.
TCCATCTACCTCCTGTTTCTAAGCTGCAGTCTCCATTCCCCTCCTGCCAGCTCTCCCCCTTCTCTCCACTACTTCCAACTCTCTTGCTGTTCTTTCTCGTTTCATTGTTTCTGTGTCTCCCTCGTTTTCCACTACACTAACCCAAGGGCAAGTATGGTGGTGCTGTGAACAGCAACCCTAATTTCCATGCCAGACCTGCCTTTGTCTTCCCTTCTGTCCCTGTGTTTGTAGCCCTACCTCCATCCTGTTGAGACTACTGACGGGGGGCTGTACGATGACAAATGTCACAGAGGCTGTCTTGGAGGTGGGGTTTATCTGCAAATACCCCCCACCCATCTCTCTGGATTAAAGACTGAATCACAACAGTGGGCAGGGAACCTGGCCACGCTTCATTTCTTTCACTTTGTGCTCACACTTGAGCTTTATAGCTGACACTTTTATTTAGAATAACTTATAATGAGCATGGAAATACTGCAGATGGTTCTTTCTGCTCAAGGACACTCACTGGGCAATGCAGGACATTCACTGTGTGTTTTGTTACTCTTAATACTACTGTTTATTTGAGAAACTGTCTCGGGATGCAGCGTTTCAATTGACTCATACAGTCCATTTTACAACTGTGTTTGGTTTGTCAAGTAAGAGTCTCTCTGTTCCCTGACATATTCCTCCTGTCTTCATCTAGTTATATATAATGTCTCCCTATCTCTTAAGTGCATTTCTCTTCCAGTTCCCACTTGGTGGCATCAGGCTGCAAGCATAATCAGAATGGCGCTGGCTCCCTGCTTCCCTCTGTGCCAACACTATCTCCCCAGATCAACGGCAAACAGACAGTCTGATAACAGCCTTATTTATTTCCCTTTAAAAAATCCATCTACTTTACTCCTACTCTGTCTGCTCAATTCCCTCTTTCACTGAATAAGCTAACAGGTGACTTTACATTTTACACTTCATGCTGAGGGGATTTAAACAACACTGTGAGAAAGTGAAGGTAGTAGGTCATCATCCAGGACATTCCCATAAGATATGGACCTACTGATCGACAGAACTTGTTGTTGCCGGTGTAACAGAACGTACTGTTACAAGGCAATCCCTCAAAGAAGAAACACAGTCTTAGTGTCATTTAATCAGATCATAGCCACAAAGCGACAAATCAGCTCATTCCATCACTCTTGTTATCAAACAGATGTAAGACTTTTAAACATTTATACCCACTGGGAAATCCCAGGCGAGTCCAGGAACATAGAATTCCAAATTAACCGTGTAGCACTGACTCTAAATAAACAGGGACGGGGGACTTCTGTTGATAAACTATTACTAAAAACTTGTTTGAGGTGACAAATCAGCCATCCCATTGCCTAGTGACCACTGGCTTAATTTCCCTAATGCTAAATCAAATGATGGTGTTGCAATACATTAGTATTAAAATGAGAAGTTTTGAAAGCTGTCAGTTTCTTGTATCTAAACACTGAATGAGTAACCCTATGGTTCCTAATCAGCTACTGTGCTCTCTGTAATAAATCACTGTAAACCTCTCACAAAAACACACAAAAACTTAAGAGGTTTAATTTAATTTTCAAGGCAATCTTCCACTAGTACAAAAGCATGATGAAAAAAAAAATCTCCAAAACCTTATTCGGCCATGGATTTGATCCATAAATAAAAGGGTGAGAGCAGCAAGGGGCTACCCCCCCCTCCCATCCGCTGGTAGTGCTAATCTCTCCAACTGTGTCCCGTATCTCTGATTACTATGTTGTCATTCTTCCCTTGGCCACCATCACTTTTTAATCAGGATTATCTTCTCTGACACTGAGACTCAAGAGTTAATTAGGGGTCCAGCCATCGCAGGTGCTAGAGCCTTATTGGAATTGTTTGGATTATTTTATTCATATTGAGCCCTAAATTATCTTGACCTCAAAATCTGCACAACACACAGAAACCACACAGAACGGACCTCAACAAAATTCATATCTACGCTCATGACGACCACTTTGATGTGATGGTCAGTACTTCAAAGCAATACACCCTAGTCCACTGTGTGGACTGTAGTCTAAATTAAACGCTACACTATCAAAGTTATTTGGCTTCACTGTCATAATTTGTTGCTGTTGAGTAACAAATGCACAGCAGTATTTCACACAACCATATATTGTAAAGCAGTTGTTTTTGCCTTTCTGTTCACTACCCCCCCACCCCAAAAAAAAAAATAAAATTTCTGACTTTCTCAAACATAAAAAAAATAAAAAATAAAAAAGCCAAGTTGCCTACACTGTTTCCTGTCAGCTGGAATACAGCAGAGAATGTCCTTCTCCATTTACATACAAGTGTCACCTTCTATCTTCCCAGGGGCTGGGGAAGGTTTTACTCTCTCCACCATGATGCGCTTGACAAACCTCTCTTTCCCGTCAGGGAGACAAGCTTGCAACGCAGAGAGAGAGAGAGAGAGAGAGAGAGAGAGAGAGAGAGAGAGAGAGAGTGAGAGGGAGGGAGGGAGAGACTCAATGTATTTTGTCTCTGGTGCCTTTTCTCCATCTTCTTTCTTTTACGCGTCACTGGTACACTGTAATTTGTGTATCTAGACTGTTCAGTACGTAGTCTTTGTTTCCATTTTACTGAAAGATGAGGTAACATACTGTTTGAGAAGGCATTCAGGCTGCCGTCGTTGTAATTACTGAGGAGGCTTTATGACGAGGCTTTTCAATGGAAGGGTTTTTGTTGTAGAGTGGGAATTATTAATACAAAATTAATTATTTTAGTGAGCCAGACTAAAAACAAAGAGTGAAATAAGAGTAACACCTGAACACAGTGTGACCAGGAGCATAAGGGAGATGATGGTGTCATCTGCATACAAAGCAACCATCACTGATGTCTCGAGAGCTGAGCCTGGCAATACTGATTGTATTTCCACAGTTGCACAGGCAGCCATTTTCTGTGGTACAGTCAAAGATTCTAATTCAATATACTTTTGGTAAAGTTCAGCAAATATCTCTTCACAGTCTGGTAGGCAGCTCTGTTTGAGAGAGGGCGTATTTGTTTGACTGAGGAGTTCAAATACCAACAATCTTTACCCAGAAACGCTTACTCCTCCTTTAAATGGCCCACATAGTGAATCCACGCCATCTCTCATAAACCGGGACACGTATCCCCTGATGCATAGGGATGAACAATCAGCCTGACAGGCAGGTAGTTACTCCTTCTTAACCTCCGCTTTCGCTGAGTGATGCAACAGAACAGTAGGCCCCCTCCCTCTCCTCCAGCATCTCTGTCCCAGTCTCCTCTCCTCTGTGTTCCTTCCCTTCCCTCTCATCTCTCTCTTTCTCCCTAGCCTCCTATTTCTTGCACACTCCCTCTCTTCATTATTCCCTTTCCTGTCTTTATCCCCCTCCTTTCTCTACTCCTATTCAGCTGGCTCCCTGTCTTTCTCCCTCTCTATATCTCTCCTACCCAGAGGCCCATGTTTCCTTGCTTGCATTACACACAATTACTTCCATCCATCAATTATCTGCCTACTCCTCTTTAGCTACCCCACTTCCCTTCTACTCCGTGACAACAACCCCCACTATCCTGCAAACGCATGTTTCTTTGCGATCCCCATCTCTCACCTCCTACCCCTCGGGGCAGCTGAGTGTGCCTCCCTACACTTTTGTCCCTTCTCCCCTCCTCTCTCCTCCCCCAAAGCTTACACCCCCATTATACCAGATGTCCCTAAAGTTTGGGTGAGGGTGTGTATGTGTAGAAAGAGCAGGAACAAAAGGACAGGGTGTTGGGTTGGGGGAGTGCATGGGTGTTTGTGTGTGTGTGTGGTTGGAAAGGGGGGCATCTGAATGAGCCAAGCCATCTTGCCATGGGCTCTCTGTGTTCACAATAAGCACCATCAGATTAACTGCTTTTAGCACACGCACGCACGCACGCATACACGCGCGCACACACACACAATGACTCACCTCTCTTATAGCCATTTCACACTGATGCAAAAAACCTGGAGAAAGCCTATGTTTGGTATGAATTAGTCAGAATTAACTGGTTATTGGACTGGTGTGGCTGACCTCTCTCATAACCACAGTTTATAAAGACACTGCTCTGCTAAGGCACGAAAACACTAACAGTAGCTGTTTTAATTTCAAAGATTAAAGATTCAACTTATCTTAATAGGACCAATATTGAAAAGCCCATCCATCAATCCATCTTCTACCCCTTTATCCCGTACCCATAAATGGAAATTTAATACATTTGAAAAATCTGCTAAACTGCTCTCAAGCAGAGCACTAGAAGAAAACAGCTGATGGTTTCCTCTTGTTCAAATTTATGAGCAAATCACGTTCTTGAATTTAGGTTATTTTTAGAAATATTGAACTAATAAGTACAGTGACTGAGCATGAAAGGGTTTGGTATGTTGCTCAAGGAAATGTGAACAAGACAGACTGCTGCTGTTGGACAGATTAGCTCATGCAAGAAGAGTGACCTTTCTGACCAGTCAGCTGTCAAGCACTTAAGCTTAGCATAACATACAAAGTTGTAATTGCTTCACAAGGACCCAATACAACAAAATTAGGGTGAATTCACAAATGAGGAATGCTTCTGGAACCTCTTCCACTATTCCACATCCTGCTTCACAAATACAAACTTCTTACAGATGGCTCAACAGGCTGGTGCGAGCCATCCAACGGCCTGCATGTGCAGTGCCTAAATGAGCTAAATGCAACCTGTTCAGTCCCTTCAGGCGTGAGAACAGGGGTCTTAGCCGCCCCCTCCATGCTACCACGTGTCTTCAACCTCATAGGGGTCAGACTGCCAGGTCACAGGGCAAACCTTCCTGCCAGACCCAGTTTGCAAGAAGTAGGAGGAGGCAGACGCCCCATGGGGAACCTCTGTGCATCAATCTGGAGGAGACCAGCTGGTAATCACACTTAACATAGGAACAGCCCATAAGCAAGCATCAAGAGGCGTCCAGACAGGGAGACAGGACCAGACACGCCTATTGGATGCCTGTCCTAGACTGGGTGTTAATTACTTCTCACCATGAAACACCAGTTCACATTAACTCCATAACCATAAAGAGGATGGGATCAGGGCCAGAGGGAAAGAGGAGTGAATGGGTGTTTGTGTGAGTGCTTATGTTTGTTATGGTTTTCGCTTACGCTTTAACAAACTATGCACTATGTTTGTTCAAGTGAGTAAAATCTTGAGGGAGACAGACTTGAGTGAATGGGGGAGTAGTCAGCATCGACAGAGGGTCTACTCCTGCTTGTCATCAAAAGCAGATTACTGTCACTTCATCAGAAGGAGCTAGAGCGAATCATTTTTGTAAAACCTGGAGGTATCGAGGGAACAGGCAGGAAGCTGGGGAGGTGACAGTGTGGTGAAGTATTCCCCAAGGCTTTAACAGATAGTCTGTCAGGGATTAGTGTGTGTATGTGTATGAGAAGCTAACCTCACTTCTGCACACAATGACTTGATAACTGCAAATTTTCTGATTTTGTCTGCTTTTACTCTTGGCACTTTTGAGTGATACAAGGGCAAAAAAGACACAGAACGTTTCAAATTCAGGTACAAATGCACTATTGACAGAAAACACTCTTATACAATAGTACAAATAAATTTGAAGAAAATGAAGTAGAGAAAATGTGGAGGCGGATGGATGGAAAAACAAAACAGGAGAGCAGAGAAACTGTTGTGTAGGAGAAAGATAAAATTGAGTGACTAGAACAGACAGAGAAAATCCAAGAATGAGCAAACACCCGAGGAGCCTGACAGTCAGCCAAAATGCAAGGTGGGCTTTAATTCAGTCAGCAATGGATCAATCCTGCTGAGTTCACACAGCTCATCTTATCTATCCCTTGCCTCTCAACCTGCATCAACTCTGCCCCAAATCACAGAAGCCTGGTTTGGACTAATGACCATTTGAGTTCAAAACAGTCTGGGTGTAAATTTGACTTTTGCTTGCTGCTGGGATGGTCATGGCCATTTTGAGGCCTTGGCCATTTTGAAGTGAGGTCCAGTGAGGACAGAGCTACCAATTTTAGGCACAGGGGAACCAGCAGGGGGGTTTCTGAGTGAGTGGTCAATAATTCTTCAGCCAGCTAGCACTCTCATGTTTCTCACCTTATGGCCAGGCTGAGCATTTAGGTCCAAAGAATGAAATTTGCACACCAGGCTCCAGACGTTTAGTCTTGGTCTTTTAAATTAAAATGACTGCAGTGATCAGGTTTTATTTTGACTGATAGCTTTTTTGGCCTGAACAAATAGTGCTACCCTATGTGTAAAAAAGTCATTTTTATACAAAGTGTGTTGTTTTGAGGAAGAAATCCTGATCTTGGAGGTAAAAACCAGCAAAAGAGCACAGAGGGTGTTTCTGGGTAAATCCAGCTTGTAGAGGCTTGCACAGACAAGGTCTAAAACTGACCTGTTTCCAGATGCAAAATAACACAGTATGTGCTATATCTGTAATCTCATGCATGAAACACACGCTGAGGAGGTGGAACAGGGGAAAAGATATCCTGTGAGATTGTGCTAAAATACAAGTTGGAACAAAACAAAACAAACACACAAACATGAGGTATCTCTCCAGTCGGGTTTGATAAAAGCAACAAAGTATGTGTTTACAGACCCAGGACACAAAGGGATGTCTCAGGACTGAGGTTTGCAATAATTACTTTTCATGATAGGAGAAGCACTGCTACTCATATGAGCTACAGTTCAATGCCAAAAGGTCACTGCTGTTATTACTGCTGCCAAAGGTTGTTCTTGGAAAAATAGGAATCCATCAAGGGTTCACCATAAAACAATGTCTCAAATGCAGGGAAAACTATTATTATCATTTATGCTGATGTATGAAGTAAAGTAATCAAATCATTGCGGATAACGTCGGCCAAAGTCCAGTTCCATTATTCCACTATCCTAGCTGACCCCAGGCCAAGCTATTCTGTTCCTTAAAGTACATAAACTTGAGTGTAGTACACTATATTAAATGAAATCGCTATAAAGCATTGGTAGTCTTGCTGTTGTTGGCAATAGTAAGCAGAGACTCATATCTAATGCATAACTGCCATATCCAGTGAGTTCACTTCCTACTGCAGGCGTTACTGTTCTTTATTCAAGTGCAACCATGTTGTAATTTACCTAATATTTCCATTGTTTGCACACAGACTTTTATTCTATGAAGTTGTAACATGTTACTTTCATAGAGTGTTTCCCCTGCCTGATTATACAGCAATAAAAGATATGTGAATGGCTAATCCATAAATCAAAGAGGAGAGGAGGGGACACTTTACAAGACACACTGCCTCCTGTTTTCACAGTCAGACTAATTGCACCTCGTGTCGCTGGAAGAGCACTGATTTAGCACTCGGAGCAAATTAAAATGAATAAACACAATTAGCTGTGAGTGCAACAGCGTCTCTGCGCAGTTCACATTTCTCTCTTTCTCTCTGCGAATGACAGTCACTTCAGAGCAGATGTTATTAACTGTGTTGTTGCGTCAAGTGCGATGTGACTAATTGCAAAGCACTTGATGACACCAAAATGCTCCTAATTTGGATTTGAATGAAAAGAATAGGGTACCGGGTGGTAAAAAGTGGGTGAGTGTGAAATTGTAGGCCTAAAAGCTTTGAACAACGGGGTACACGTACACATGCAGTAAATGTGTACCGTTTTCTGATTAATGTTTTGAAGTTAAGCATTTTATACCCTTTGGTTAGACCATGGAATGAATTAAAGATATAAAAGAGGCAAAGTAATGGAAGAGATAAAAGCCATTAATCTCTTTTAGGGGAGTTCATCATTTATTGCTACTTTATTTATGAGTTTTAATTTAGTGACCATATGTGTGACTTTTGCAAACGGCAAGAGAGCTGATTTTGACACTAAGAAATGTTTTGCCGATTGTCTGGTTCAGTGCAGCACCTGGAACGTCTCTAATGGCAATAAACTCTTAAAGTATCAAGAGCTCGGCACATTTTACCTCTCGCAGATCTAACATGACTCAATAGCCTAAGTTGGCTGTATGTAACAATGTCAGAAATGCACTTAATGTGAAAAACCTCCAAGCACAAAAACTTTTGAACTCTTTCAAATACACCAATTTGAATAGTTTGTCAGGCCGGTAGCTATCTCAAATCTTCCTTTCTTCTCTTTGATCCTGTCAAAAATGGAGAGAATGCACCCTACTGTTGAGGTAGGGGAAATAAAAGAAAACAGCTCAGAAAGTAATAATTGCAAAGGAAATGAATTTCAAAACCCTGAGGAGGACCCTTCTCCAAGACCTCCATACTTGGGGGGAGAAAGAAAAAGCATCATATCCGGGGCACAATTCAATTAGCTTTTCTTCCAAGCGTAGGGAAAAAGGAGCTCCGGGGAGAAATCAAAAGTTTTGTCCAATAAAAGAAGTTTTCAAGGATGTAATGTTCCCACTGCCCTCCCCTCCGCCCCCCACACTATTCATTACCACTGCTTGCAAGCTTGCCACTCACAAATGCATCGATCTGTGATTTCAACAGACACAAATAAATAAATAAATGTGTAAAATTAAATAAAACAGCACCTTGCTGATGCCGCTGTGACAGACACGATGGTCACGCTCAGCCGACTGTGCCTGGCAGCTTATCCTTGGCATTTTCATTGCCTTTTGTCTTTTCTTGCCCAGTTCTTTGACAGTGATCAGGGGTGATAAATTGTTCAATTAAAGCCACATTAAGAATCCAGAACACACTTGACGCGCAGCCTCTTGGTATATGTGTTGTCCAATTACTCTGAAGGACAAGACTCCTTCTTGCTACTGACAATCAACATGTGACTCTCATCATAAGACAAATGGGTTTATTTATACAGCCTAGCAGGCTGATTGAATGCTAGAATGCAAGACAGATGAGCCGGAGTCACAAAATAAGTAAAAACCTGAATTTCAATTACAAATAGATATTGCGTTTGATATAATTTGTTTGTTTTTCAATTATAGCAGAACAGAGTAGAATGCATATTTATTCTCCACCGAGTTGGAAAAAGCTAACCGAGATGTGAAATCGGCAGAAAATATGCAGTAAATACCACTAACAAGTAGGTATAACTGAATTCCTTGTCCTTCAACGCCAAAGCCTCAATGCAAAAAAAAAAATCTTACAGTTTGACTCCATGCTGCTTTCCTGCATCTGACACAGACCTCTGAGCTCCCTAACTTTCAAGATTATTTTTGTCATTTTTATTAACACTGTGAACGAAAACAACAGCGTTTGAACTCTGTCTGTTCAGCAGCCCCCAGTAAATGAAATGCATTACTAATCTTTTTTTGGCTTGCAGTTGCTGCTGGGGGGGGTGAGAGGGTGGAGAGTGGGGAGGGTGCACGTTGCCTGGGGAAGGTTTAACCTTAAATGTTCTGATAAAATTAGATAAGATGATCCGTTGCAATTCGAATTGAATTCACTTGACTTGACTGTGGTTTGCCTTAACGAAAAAGAAGCAGAAAAAAGAAGGAAGAAAGGAAAAAAGAAAAATGAAGAGGAAGAAAGCAAAAAACTATAGCCTGGGGCTGCATCTAAACTTCCCAAGTCAATCACACATAATTTACATCTCAAAGCAGAAAACTGCACTTAAATAAAGAGAAGTAATGTTTCAAAATGAAAAAGGATGTTGTATGAACAAGGGGCTCTTTGTGATTTATGGTTCACAAAACGACTTCAATCACTTTATGGTGATCTCAATGCAAACCGACTACTACTCACTACAAACCAGTACACCACTACTACAACATCACAGTCCACAGAGGACACAGCTTCAACAATGATTTGCTATTGTTTTCTTTCCTGAATTAAAGTTGAATAGGTATTTTTAGATTGTTTCTCTACACTCAACGACGAACATTTCCCCTCACAAATCAACACAACATGCACATTAAAATCACTTAAATCTCACTGCTCCATATTTTAAATCCAAATTAATCTGAACATCGGGGGGTAGTGGGGGGGGATCTGGTCCAGAATGGAGGTTCAGTGTTAGATCTGCCTGGTCCGTTTTGGGGGGCGGGGAGGGTTGGTGGGGTAACCTGGTATATGATGACATTTTGAACATTTCTGTTTTAAAAATCGCAAACTGAGGACAAAAATCATTGACTGCGATCTTGAAATCGCAAAATAAAAAGTTGAGAGGGGGGAAAAAAAGCCGAATAAAAGTGACTGAAACACAGTGAACACACCGCAGAGCGCAGTTCGTGGTGCTTTTACCCGGTGAATAAAACGGTCCGGCATTTTACAGAAGAGATGAAAAAGCAAAGGAAAACAACTTCTGTTTCCTCAACTCTTACAACTTTTTATTTGCTTTGTGATATAATTACCCTCCGCTTTAAAGCCACATCAAGTGAGTTAAAAGGAAAGAAAAAGTTTCAAGTACTTACTTCAACAGGGTGAAAAAACAAAAAGTGTTTCTGAGTCTACCCCCTAGTTGGTTTACGGGGGACAGCTTTTAAAATCCGTTTTCTCTGTGGGTGAGCAGTCGTATTCCTTCCGAAAAAAACACACGCACGCAGTTGCTTTGCATCCGATAGTACAAAAAAAAAAACTGCTATATTCCACTTTCTCGAGAGGCGAAGCAGTCACTTGTTAACGGAGGGAGCGAGTATAAAATACTCCTATTATTCCCGGTGCGTTTGTATTCCGTTTTTCTCCCCCAGAACCAGACGCTCCACACCAGAATCTCCTCAATGAAAGAAAAATAAAATACCCTCTAATAATCCGTGCGCGACACCGCCGCGCGCGGATCTCCGACTGTATATCTGCGCCTCGGTTGTCTCTCGTTATCTCCGCGTCCCAGGTTTGGATTCTTTTCTTCCTAAATCCACCTCGTACGGATTGGGGGGTTGGGAGACAGGAGTCAAATACCCCCCTTCTTCTTCTCCCTCCCTTCTGTGGCGAGGGGAAAAATACGGAGAGCTGTGTGTGTGTGTGTGTGTGTGTGTGTGTGTGTGTGTGTGTGTGTGTGTGTGTGTGTGTGTGTGTGTGTGTGTGTGTGTGTGTGTGTGTGTTGCGTTCAATGTCGCCTCATAAACTTCGTCTCTCGACTTCTCCCGAATCGTAAATCCTAACCGCTTGGTGCGTTCATGTACGTTTTAGTCGGAAATCATAACATAACGGGACCTGCGGCGACACGAGTTATTGTGTCTGATTTTATATTTTATAAATCTGTTCCTGCGGTGGCAGACTGAAGAGGAAACAAATATACGGAGCATCGGTGCACTGACACGACGGCTTTGGGATAAGAAATTTAGAAAAAAAAAAAAGCTGAAACTGTTTTTTTTTTTTTTTTGTGAAAGTCTCGAATTATTTGTTTAAACAATGAGGATAAACTTACAAGAACCGTATTTGCATATGTAAATCATATGCCAATAATATCATCTCTTTTTCTTATCGCTATTAATACCAAACACATCTTCTAAGAACAGTCATTTAGTTCTAATTATTTAATGAATATTTATTTCTCTTTCAGTGGCTACTCTTCAGTGAAGATGCCCCGTTTGTCCTTGTCCTCATTTAAATTTAAGAAACTCATCTCTTTAGCATAAATTGTTTTAATTTCAGTGAAGAACGTTTTTGAGCTCCACTTTTCCAGAAAAACAAACAATCAGCTCTAATAAAAAGCTTTAGTGAGAGTTTGTGCTGTAATTGCAAAAAAAATTAAAATAATTTTTTCCCTCAAATTTTTAACAACCTTAGTTGCAAGTTGCAACTTTTTTTCTTTCTTTTTTTTTTTTTTTTTGCTGTAAACTAGAAGCGATTTAACACATTTCCATCCACTCACAATGGCTTTGAGTCGGAGCAGCATTTCTGATTGGTTGGTAGGATGTTCATCTGAACAGAGGCGGCTGGTGTCCACTTTGAGACACATCAATCAAATGTCGCACCACCAGTTATGACGGGCCAGAGATCAGCCACATGTTATTACACCTTTAGATAAAACATGTTCAGTTTTGTTTACTTTTGTCGGGGATTATATTTTTAATCCAAAATCAATTTGGGCTCAGATGGTGGTGGGAGTAACCATCTGAATCTGAGATTTACAAGCCAGTGTGGTTTGAAAAATAAACTTGTCCCCCTAGCACAGCCACAACTACTCAGCTGGAAAAAAAAAGGCTGGTAGCTGGTTCCTTCAAATCACCTTCCCGGAGCATTAAGGACTGGGTTGTGTGATGGAACATTGAGGGAAATAAGACTAAATTAGACTTTGGAATTTGTGAGGCGCTGTGCATCAAATGAAAGCCCCCTCCAGCCCAATTCAAGAGAGATTACCAATATATTCTCTGTGAACTTTTAAAGGTATGCGGGCAATAATGGATGAGAACAAGGCCTTTTAAATATGTCCCATCATTGCTGCGTGCTGGCAGAAAGCCACCTTGTGTCACAAGCAATCCTCCACTGCCCTCTCTCTGCTCTTTGTTTAAAACCCAGTGTGACATGTAACACACCATAAAGAGGTGTAAGGGGTGTGTAAGGAGGAGGGAAGTCCTAATCAATTTAAACTGGTAAGTAAGAAACACGCGTTTACGTTACGTGGATTTCTCCCTTGGCTTCTTCTTCACACTACAACTCCTTATTTAATCAGGACGGTAAATCTTAGCAGCAAACCCTGAGCTCTCACCGCCATTCCCCTGGTGGCGTGAGCCTTAACATGGTAAATTTCACTTGGGTAAGGAAATGCGCTCAGTGGCCGAGGCTAGTGCTTTGGAAGGATAAAAAGAGCACTTACTGCCTGACATGTGCAATCCATAACGGAATAATGAGACTCCTCCACACTAGGAGCTCTCTTCCCCCTGCTCACACCCTCTCTCTCTCCCTCTCCACTTTTTTTTTTGTTTTCCTTGTGAATGTTCATAAACGGCATGTAAATTCAGAGAGCGGAAGATGTGGCAAGTGCTTGAGGGAAAGCGTTTAATCATTTGCGTCTTGTTACGGAATCGTGTAACAGCATGTACTGTGTGAAGATGCTCCAAATGAACAGCGAACCTTGGTGAAACTTCTGGCCTCCTTCTGTCAGCTGTTATGCTTCCAAGAGAATGTGATCCTCATCACTGCTGTCCAACCAGAAAACTCTAACTTGCACGAAAAAAACAACCTTTCAGTGAAGGAGAATGTTTCTGAAATTAGACATAAGCATTGCAACAATTTGTATCTCGCTAACTATTACAGTTGGACACTAACATGATACAAATTTCCATATGTACAGGAAAGATTCGATTTTGAACACATCATTCATAGATTGTATGTAATAAATATGCAGATTAAAACACATTTAGAATGTAGCGTTACTGGTATTAATGTGTGTTCTTCCTCATTTGGAAAAAAAAAAAAGAAGAAACATGTTGGCTAAAATTTTTACAGAATTACTTTGCCTCACTGTTTACTTATCTAACTTTTTCTCTTTGAAAATACAGGGAAAAAAAACACACACACAATTTCCTGATACATCGGAAAGGTTGATGACACCATTAACAGGTCAGAGACCTGTATTCAATTTACAAAAAGGTGATTAAATCAGTTAAGGCAAGTTTTTCCTTTGATATATCACTACTTTCCCCTGTATAGAAGCATTAAGCACTTAGATTAAAGATTATTAGATTAAAAGTCAGCAGCAGAGCAGAATGTTAATTTTTCACCATGTTGCCAAAGTGTAGCTTGACCAGGTATTTACAGTTACATCTTGTCCCTCTGCTCTGCTTTTAAAACCATGAAGATGGCTAAAAAAGGACAGTCCCGTCTTTTCTTATTGTCTTCCTGCTCCCCTCCGTTCATCTATGTCACCCCTAGGGGTTGAGGCACAATCACCTCCGATAGCAGCGCACCATCGCTCACTCTGTCCCTGGAGGCGACAGCCCACTTACTGCCAGCTCGCGTTCAAATGGAGGACATTTCATCACCCCACTGAAAACACAATTAAAAACACGCGCACGCAGCAGTCGGTGGCCCTCAAGAGCTACCCCCCCCGTCGCAAGTTTAGTTACTGTGAGGCTGCCTCACCCTCTCCGATATTTACTCTCCTCGTGACAGTGCTTGTCAGCTCGGTTTGGAGAGTGCTGTATGGTGTTTTAACGCACACAAAACCCAGGAAAAAAAAGACAGAAAGTGGACCGGCGCTCAACGCTTTTCTCTCAGACACATTTTCTGCCTTTGGTGGACATGTAGTTTCAACAGCTGGCTGATAAGTGGCTTTGCTCTGGACTTGAATCTATTCTTTCCTCTCTACAAGCCAAAATGGAGGATGGTGTGCTTAGGTTTGCAATGATGAGTGGTTTACTTTACACACACACACAATGTAAACACATACACACACTGTACACACACACATACACTGTACACACACAGCAATCAGGAGCAGAGGCAGACTGACGGCTATTAGAGTGCAACGATGCTTCCTCTTATCTCCCACTACGATAGAGATCTACAAAGAGCTTGAGAGAGATTATGAATTCATTACCTTGATACACAAGTGAGCACTGCAATAGACAGGAGTCTGAGAATGAAGATGGGAGCTGGGTGGGTGTATTGGGAGGGGCAGGGATGGGAGCGTAATAAATTACATGCTGCTGATAGAGAGAAAATCTGTCAGATCTCTGTGTTTTTAGGAATGTTTGAGCTCTACAGACACCCGCTTTCTCTGTGCAACATATGCGTACGCTCTCTCCCGAGCATTTTATTGTTTGAGAATTTCATCTGTGTTGAAATAAATGTATCACATAATTGTGAGCTGCAAATTTATGGTGCAAATCTCCCATTCTACCACATCCTTAAAGGTGTTGGACTCAGATCTGGCCACTAAGGCAACAGAAGTAAACACTGAACCTGTCATCATATCCATGAAACCAGTTTGAGATGATGTTTGAATCATAACATGATGTATTATCCTGCTGGCAGCAGCTGGGATATGACTTTGGCACTGATGCAAATGGTCAACAACATTACTCAGATAGACTGTGACATTTAAATCATGATTAATTTGATATTAAGGATCCAAAGATCCATCGATCACTGGATGTTTTTTTTTTTTTTTGTTTGCTCCCAAGTAAACTGGATGAGAATCTCAGTAGATCAGCACTTTCAGAAAAACTCAAACCAGCTCATTTGGCACTAAGAATAGAAAGATGATGTGAGTGAGGACAGACACTGTCTGGACTTTTGCACTTTTTTTTTTTTTTGGTTGTTTTAAAAATGATCTTTTATTGCCTGTGTAAATTGTTAATTATAATTTTTCTAAATGTTTTACTAATTAGTAATCACTGCATGTCTTACTCTGTATCTATGTGCAAGTGACAAATAAATATCTTGAATCATGCCACTGTCAACGACAGAGATCACTAAAGCACTGTACCATTGCCACATGATTGGCTGATTGGATAAGGGCACAAATAAGCGGGTGAACAGGATTTCCCAATAATGTGCTCAGTGAGAGTATGTGTTTCATTAGTTAAGCATCATGAGGTTCACTGTCCTGTTACACAATAGGACATGTCAACAACAGGTTTCTTTGCAGCCCAATGCTACCATTAAATGGAACATATCTTATCCTGCTTCATGTCTTCCATTTTCCCATTACTTCAAAGAAACTGTTATTTCAAATGCAGCGCAGCATCTGTGACCAGTGTTGGTTTTGCTATGGTGATATCATCTTTGGCTCACTTTTCAGAGAGCGTCTGTCCACTTTATATGCTTTTGAAACTCAAAGCCATGTGAGCAAAATCAGATTTTTGTGTATCCAATCTGTCACTTAGAGCATCTTACCATGACTGTGCGATAAGAGTCTGACTTTACTAGTCCAACAATGGCCTTTGTAGAGAAAACATCAGATAAATATTTAAATTATGCAGTCGTATTTGTAAGTGGAATTCATTAAAGTCAGTGTAACCATCTTGGTGGGCTAGTCTGTAACCAAACACTTTAACTGCTTTCTCCTTCACCTTTTATACATTTCGTTTTTTAACTGGCCTGCTCTCAATATGGCTGTCTCTGTGAGACTGTTTTCCCTGCAGCTCTGTTGAACTTAACTGACATTTGGAGGCAGGTGAAAGAGTGCAGCTAAATAAACCAAAGAATCTCAGAGCGGCAGAAAGAAAAGAGGGAGGCAAAGACCTAGACAGAGAAAGAGTGTTTTGTGCTGCTGTGTTTAACTGCGTGTCTTGTGAATCCTGTTAAACTGACAAATGTTGTTTTATATGGTGCCCGACGCTGCTTGCACTGTACATTTCAATTTTCTAGTTCCAATTACTGGATTTAACAGACGGTCAGTTTAACTATGAATGTTGTAAACAAGAGAAGGTTTCATATGTTTCTCACTGGTGTGTATCATGTGTATGGTTATATTGTCACCTTTTATTACACACTGTATATCAAATAGTCAATAGCAAATACTTGATGTTGGTATTTCTCCATGAATACAGCTACTAGTCAATATTTTTCAGGGATAATTTAGTGAAAAGTGGCAAGTGTAACTTTTATTCACAAGAAGCTGGTGTGGTACTGATGTAAACTGAATTCACATTATTGTTAATATAGAATTGACCCTTTAAAAGTAAAGAAACAAACAAACAAACAAACAAAAAAAAAAACAAGGTAAAGGTCTTATCGCCTTAATATATATCTGAACATTTTCTCTGCTAGTTTATTTTAGTGTCACAATATGCACATTTATTGTACTACTATATGTGTAATGGTATAACACTATATAAATCCATCTTTCACCGAAGTTAAAAACACATCTTTGATTGTTTAGAAGCCTTACTGAAACTACAGAGAGTATGCTTTATGTTGTATGGTGGAGGGTTTTTATGTAGTAATATATCATTACCCTGTGTACATGTTGTGTGTATGTGTAGTGTCCCGTGAATATGCCTTTTGTACGCATTTGAGGCTTTCAGTGATTTTTAATGTGCTGTGCGTGCACATGTGTCTTTCACTGTGTTTATGTTCAAGCACATGCCTCTCAATGTGTGTCATTGTATACAGTGTGCAGTGTGTGTGTATGTGCATTTGAGTGCCTTTAATGCTTTTGGGTCACAGTGCGCGTGATGTAGGGTGCAGCTTTAAGTGTGCCTTTCAGTGGATTTGTACGTGCAGCGTAAATGCATGTGCATGTGCTTTTCTACACTGTGAAGAGGTGGGTGAGGCCATAGAGGCTGGGAATGATGAGTGATGCCAGAGGTGGCTTTTCTACCAACCTCTCTGCTGGCTTGCTGGCTCACTAATGGCCTCCTCAGTGGGTTGGCTGACCGACTTGCTGGCTCTCAGTCGCTCTCGTCTTCCTTATTTGGTAGTGGAGGGTGGGGGATGGTCGCGGCAGGGTAGTGGACGAGAGGGGTAAGGGGGGGTGCTCTGTTTACACACAGGGTCAGGAGGTCAGTGCGCCAGAGTGCCATGGAGCAAACACAGATCACTTAAAGACAGTGAGAGAGCGAGCGAGTCATCGTTTCACGGCCGTCAACTGGATGTATCAGGCAGATTCACCGTGAAAGAGTGTGATGGAGTGTGTATTTGTGAGTGTGTGTGGATAATAGTACATATTTTGACAAAGCCCCAGAAAAAAATAGCATCTACAGGTAATTGTCACACATACATACAGTCTTTTCACTCTTTCTGTCTTCTCTCACTTGCTGTCATGCCCTGGACAGTTGAGGGGAGTCAGTAAAAAGGAAATTAAAGGCAGCCATCCTTATAGTTTTGCTCTTGTCCGCTTGACTGCCTGTATACTTGCCTGCCTGCGTTCTCTGGGCAATGTTTATGCTGTGCCCTACCCAGGACAGAATAGATTCGCCCACACAGCACTGTGCTCTCAACCAGAACCTAAGTAGGTCTGGCAAGCCCGAGCCACAGTCCCATTCATTCTCACTCCTCTGGATTAGGCACTAAGGCCTAGGGCAACACAGCAATGACTACATTAATAGACCTAAGATAGCAACCCTCCACCCCCTCCTAAAATATATATCCAAGTCTTTTATATAAGGACACATCAGCAGGTTGGATATTTTCATACATCAGCTAAAGGTTGGTGGGATGGTTTCCCAAACTGCTGGAAGAACTTAAGTGCTTAAGTTTTGAGTGTCTGTACTGTCAATTAAAGCTCTCGCCAGGTGATATGAAATACTGCATAGAGATGAGTTCAAACTAAGTGTCACAAGTTGTCAGAATTGATGGTTGAGCTACTCTGAACAAGTGTTTAAAGAAATTAAGTTTGGATAAGTTCCAAGGTACACAGAGTCACAAAATCCTTGTCTATATCAGTTACACCGCAAAACAACAAAGGGTATCTTTAAAATGCATCACACTGCATAGTGTTCCACTATCACTTTGAGATGAGCTTAATAATCAAAACATCTTTCATCTCCAAATACCATAAAGTTACATGTACTGCTATTATTAGATGCATTACCTTCATTGTTGAGGTCGGGTCACATCCTCATAAATGCTGTTACAAATATATGTAATTGAATAATCCTTCTTCATTGACATGTTTTTGTTTTTTCTTCCTATGATGTAGGGTTTTTTTGTATAGTAAGTGTGCAGTGAAGGCACTGCTGTGATCCGGGTGGTGGCAGCTTGCAGGGCACATTATCCAGCTTGTCAGACTCCCAGTGCCATGCTCTGGATCACACCGCTCTGCGAGAACACGTTGCCTCTTGATGCCAGCTGTAAAGATTAGCAGAGCTTTGTTTAATTGTGCTGCTAACATCCTAGGAGCCACTCAAGAGCTACTGCTCTCTTTTCCTTCGAAACTGTCTTTAAAGCTCAGCCAACAGTTACTGCAGCTTGTTCATTCAGGTGCAAAGGCCTTAGGGAATTGGCCAAGTCAGGTATGCTCAAAGAAACTCACCCCTCCCTCCTGCAGAGGCAGTCACCTGAATCAGCAACACGACTGAGGCACTGCACCAACAGGTAAACATCGAAGTGAAATATCAAGATAGAAGATAGAATTTCAACATACCATTCGGACCAACAACAAATAAACCCTAATGTAGTGAATTTATTCCAAACATCTAAAATGTAAAAAGTATAGGTTTTATATTTTTGATCTGGGCAGGGAATTTTATAACAAGAAAGCATCCATGATCCCAGTTGTGGCCCCTGGAGGCAGTGTTTCCACTTCTTCTCAATCAGACTGAAGTGTTTTGCTCAAAACAGCTGAATGAGTGATAAATCAGCAAAATGACTTGAATTGCAATCCTCAAGACCAAACACTCTTATCATGAGTTGGGATAAAAAGTGTCACACAGTATACTCAATGACATTTGTCCAACTAGATGCTTTGTCCTCTTGAGGTAAACATCTCATTTTTTAAGCAAGAGAAAACTTGCAAATTACACCTGCTGGCAAAGTGCAGTCTAACGCGGATGACCTTTTATCAGCGTGCCACTAAAAGTATCCTCGCTCGAGGCCTGATGATGGGGTTTGGTGGTCTATAAAAAGATCCAAAGCAACTTGCAACCAAAATTGTCCTGGCTTTTAGAATAATAGTCAGGAGACATATGCTGTTTCTCAGTTAAAAAACACACACACACACACACACACAGTACACCGTGTAACTGAATTTTTAACATGGTAGTGTTCAAAGTGTGTCTAGTGTGCACTTGTTGAAAATGACAATTGCAACATGTGATCCTGATCACTGACTTGTCAATATGTATAAAATAGGATATGTCACGTGTTATTTTAATCTATAGTAAAGTTATATATATTGTAGTAGATATATATAATACCATAACATTAATGTGTATTCCTTAATATGATGATATTCATTTGTATTTGTCATCATGTTTTTTTTTTTTATGTGCTTTATCATGTTGGTTAGGTGGGGAGGTGTCCAGGCGTGGGGCCAGAGCACCAGAGCTTTACATATTTATGGAAACTTTGGGATACACATCAATAAATCATGAAATTATTAATTAACTATGTTGACAGAGAATAGCTTTTTAAAAAGTGTGAAAATTGCTTAAGTACAAATAACAAACAGTGAGGCTTTACAACTCATCAATGGAGCTCATATAGATAGTCAACCCTCACCCTCCCACCCACCCCCCAATTTTCAGCCTGTTGAGCACAGGGTGGGGGGTCCATGCCCACTAACTTGCCTCTCCACTATTCTTGCAATCAAATGAGGTAGGTCACTAAGGCCTCACCATCACTGCAACTCAATATGCCAAATACAGCTGTTAATATGAAACTGGTGGCCTCCGGCAGTGAGGTGACAAGAAGCAGGCGGCCCTCTGCACATGGGATGTCTGGGCCTGCATCTGCCCTCACACCCATTTTCTCACACTCATCCATAGTTTCTGCATGTCTGCTGTTCTGCCAGCAGCACTAATAATCAAGTGATGAAATGGAAATGAGGATGGGGTGTGCAGTGTATGTAATGGAAGTGGAATCAACTACAGTAGATATTTCAGCTCAGAATGAAACTGGACAGGAGCCGTACAGGGAGCACTTTACAATTCAGTCAAGAGTCTATTTATCTAATAAATCTACTATCATGTAAACCATTATTAAATTGTAAGAAATTAATCTTGAAATATCGTTGTGTCTGATGCTCAGGGTTTTTTCTTGCTGTCTGCTAAAATTGCCACATTATCCAGGACTTTCCTGAAAAAATATTTCAATCTCAAGAGACTATTCTGGTGAGATAAAAGTAAATAAATAAATAAACCAGACAATTAGAATTAAAAGCAAGAGCTATTTTCAATTAAAGGGGCCCAGGATGTTATTTTACAATGTTTCTAATCTCGAGAGGATGTCAAATGCTGCATACAGAAGAAAAATAATTAGTTAATCAATTTCAAAGCGAGTTTGTGTGGAAACCTTTTAAACGAATTCTGCAGCACACACCAGAGTGGAGCGGTGAATATGAACGAAATTCAGTCATACCACAGAGTGCATTACAGCCTTAAACTCATGCGTGAGAGCTTCCACATCAGAAAACCACAGTGCAGTTTGTTGAGCTGCAGAGATGCAGGAGGAGCTGCTCACTGCCAGCCTGCTATGACAGGTAGATGATAACTCTCTCTCAGCCTCTGCTCAGCTGTCAATACAGATGGATGAGCTTAGAACCAGGAGCATGGATGATGTACATGGATGAAGAAGTTTGCTATTTGACATGTTATGGTGATCATTAAGAGAAAAGAAAAACGGAATACAACTTTCAAAATTTGTGCACTGTTTTGTGGACATCTTTATCCAAAATCATTTACTTGAGTGCAATATGAATTCCCTGCATTGACTTAGCAGAAGATTCATTTTCTTCTGTCTACTGTGTGAGCATCCACTGCTGACAGAAAAAAAATGTATTAATCAGACAAATAGGAGGAATCATCTTCTTAATTAAGGGATTTATGATGCTATGTCACAGCCTCACGTTGTGAATTACATCTTAAGAGGTGTATTTTAAGACGTCGTCTACAGTAGATTTAAATGAGAAATGTACAAAATACAGGTAAAAAAATAGAGGCAAAGTGGTGGTACATAAAATAAAATCTGCAGTGGTGCGAAATATGAGAAAAACGTCTAGAAATTTAAAGAATAATGAAGAAGGAGGAAGGAAAAGAAGGCAGATAGACTACAAATCAGACAGACTTGAGGACTGAGAATTAAATGAATTTGTATCTTACAATATAAAATCAATCATTATGCAGGACTCCAACTGGAGACCAAAATTACTCTGCTAAAATGGCAATACACTGCGCCTAAAATTTTGGAGCACACTTACCACTGGGTTGTTTTCAAAAACTCTTTAGCTTCATATCTTCAGCTGCTCCAGCGGCTTCTTCTTCTTCTTCTTCTACTTCTTGTTACTTGCTCACTCGTACCTTTAAAGTAGATAGAAAAAGGGGGAGAGGGAGAGGAGAAAGAGGGAAAATGAAAGAGAAACATTAATGAAAGGGACTATTAAATGAACCGGCTCTCAAGTAGAGAGTGGGGGAATTCGACAAATGCTGAGATGAGTTTCTCTGTCTATCTCTCTCTCTCTCTCCCTGCCCTATGTGACCACATGGACGACAGTTCTCAGGCAATGAGGAGGCTTGCCACTGATTGCCTGAGAGCAGTGGAGTGCGAATCTGCATGAAATCCCTCCTGGCTTTTTTTTTTTTTTTTTTTGATCATTTTCTCCTTCACATCTTTAATGAGCCTGGTCTGAATCTGTGAGTGCGTGTATGTATATTTATGGCAGTGCATGACCATGGTCGATGTGTTTTTAGATATTCACTCATATTCACTGCTGACTGTACTTTTCCCATGATTACAACCATCTAAATAAGACTGCATACTGAGCATCAAAATGTATTTTTGTTGTTGGTAGATATTCCGTATAATGCACTTGTGTGACTTTCTATACATCTGAAGGCCAAGTCCAGTCTCACTCAATATTCAGTCGATACTCAGTCCAGTCTGCAGCTGTAGGCGGCCGTGAGCCCACCCTGAGGAGCTTCCACTGAGCAGCCGAGGAAGGTTATCTCCAGTGAAAGGTCAGGAGAGCTCATCATTACCCAGCGTCCCGAGTCAACCTCAAGATAACGATATGAATATCACTGCTGTAATGCACGACAGAGGTGTGATCGATTAGTATGGCTGCTAAGGCTCCTGTAGGAAAGCTTCCCAGAAAAGCTTTCATGGCTTGTTGTAACAGCGTTGTCAAAATAACAGTTGTGATTTTTGTTTATATTGAGAAAAGGGATTTGAAAATACAGTATTTACTTATGCTCTGCATACCAAGATCCACTTACTATGCAGATAGAGTTCAAGTAATGAGAACACATAATTCATAACCAGTGCAAATGCAATGCTCATGATACGATATCATGACCCACAAGGCTAACTATGTATTTTTATGCATTTGATTCTTGAATTATTCGAGCTGCTGCTACTGCCAAGTGCTCAATTTCTTTAGGCAGCGCCGATGGACGTAGGCTATGTAGGATGTGAGTGTGACACTGAAACAGAACAAAGGATTTCGAAGGCTTTAGTAATAAAGTAGCTTTAACTATTTGTTAAATGACTTCTATTTCAAAAAGTCATAGCAAAAATTGATGTCAATACGACAACTTCCTGTCCTATCTTTCATCGGTCTGATGTTATTGACTTGTCTCCTCCTCCACCTCTGTTTCTCTAGCTTATGCACTGTGGGCTGCTTCCAGACAGTCTCCCAGCATCCTCTGTGGGCGTTATTACCTCAACGGCCAACGGTCAACATTATCCTTTATTCTGACAGGTGAGTGGGGTCAGCTCAGCCCTCACTGGGCAATCTGTCAACTAACAGGCTGGTTGCAAAGGGATCCCATGGTACACAAATTGCAACATAGAGGAGAGTATGGAGCGTTTTTGTGTGTGGGTTTATAAATACATTACAGAGTGCATACATGCAGTACATGCAGTGAAGGTTAGTGAGAATACATGTAAGTATGGCAAAGAGTGTGCAAAACATTTCAGTAGGTCTGAAAACAAACAGCATTGGTTTGGTGAGTTTATGAAAAAAAGAATTCTCCTAAAATGTGTGTGTGTGGCTGCTTCTACACTTGAGCATCTAGTGTGTGTGTGTATGTGCTAGAGAGAGAGCGAGGGGGGAAAAAAAAGTGAAGCCGATTCTGCAATACTCCCTCCTCCCACACGCCTGGCTGCCAAGACGAGCGCGGGGGAATTTGTTTAATGTACAGCATTTATTCACTGCACACACGCTGTTGCACTACCGCTTCCTCCGTCGCATGAGACACTCCCTTGGCCGGGCGAGTCGCCATTAATCAGCCGGAATGAAGTGTTAGCCGAACAGCACGGAAGCTAAAACCTATCCTAAATCAACATCGAAGATAGAGGAAATCTTTTCCCGGCATCCTCATAATAGCATACAGGTGAGAGCAATCCTCAAACTCTGTCAGTGCTATTTTTTCTTTCTTTTTTTTTTTTTTTTTTTTTTTTTTTTACTGTGGGAGGTGGGTTAAGTTATACTTCGTCCACTCATGTGGAAAAGCAGCTCTGGTTTGTTTTCTCATGACCCTGCAACATATTGGCATTGAGTTTAGTCACCGTGCTGAGACAGATGGCCAAGCATCATGGTGCAGGGCAAATTGGGAAATGAAAACATGCATGCTCAGAAATGGGTCCATGTATTTTCTCTCCAGCAACGTGACCAAATCATGGTACTATGAGAATAGACTTACAGTGAAATGAGAAGTAATGAGCATATGTACTGAAAATAAAAGGACCGAAAAGGTAACACACAAGGCTGACCTGTTACATGAAAACAACAAAAAAAATCTACAGGTCTACTATTTGAAAAGTAAAAAAACAGTTTCTACCTTGATGTGACAAAAAGTAAAGAGATTTGTTTTTCTTTTCAAATGAAAAATGTTGCCATGGTAGCACCTGACGTCTTCTTGGCCTGTCCTTACTTGACCCTCACTCACCCACCCACTACCTCAATTGCCATTGTTCTCCAGGTATTGGGACTCACATGCCCCAAAGCAATTAAAAAACAGATTTCCACCACAGAAGAAAAGAGAAAGGATGACAAGTGAAATGAAGAAAATGGGTGTGAAGGACAAGTGCAGGGAAGGTGTGAGCAGAAAGGAGGGAAGAAATGTGAAGTTAATCAATAAGATGTGCAGGGAGAGAAAAAAAAAGAGAGACAAGAAATGAGAGAAAGGGGGAAGGATGAGTTGAGCAGTGAGGAGAGCAGACAGTGACAAGAGGAGCAATTAAGAGGTGAGAGGAGGAGGAGGAGAAGAGGAGTTAAAAAACAAACGAAGTTGAGCAAAAGGAAAGCTATGAAGACACAACAGGTGAAAACAAACCGGGGCAAACGACAGAAGAGATGGGAGGTGGGAGGAGGAAACAGGAGGAGAGACACGAGAGAGGAAGAGGGAAAAAAACATGACAGGAGGTAATATGGGAGGAGGAGAAGGAATGAGCCAAAAGGAAGGTAGAGAGGAAATGACAAGTCTAGAAATAAGATCAGAGACAAAGACAAAAGAGAGAGTGACAGAAAGTTTAAATGATACTTCTGTAAAGAGAGCACAGCACTCAACATACTCTCAGTGTGCTGAAGTAAATTTATGGTATTTTTAAAAATATAAGCAGGTAATGCAAGTCATTCATTGGGGGGATAAGACTGGATCCTAGACTGAATTTCTGTGAAACTGATATAGACATGCAATTTCCTTATCATTTCTTCCTCTCCTTGAAAAATAACATATTTGTCAACCCATCAGCAAGAAGTGATAATGTTACAGAGCTGTTGCCATCCCCATGACACCATTTACCTTTGAATGGTTTCACATTAGCGTGCTGATGTCATGCAGTCACATTGCATTTTGTTCAGCTGCTCAATAAATGCATAGCATAGATTACACAAATGTGGCGCTGTTATACTCATGTCACCGACCTGTTCTAGAAACATGTGCTTTTATCATTTCTTTAAACTAAATGCCATTCATTCATATTAAATATCTAATTCAAGTTTCATACATGTCACATAGCAAATAGTGGTGTTTTTTTTTTTGTCTATATGACTACATTTCTCTCTCTGCCTGAAAATCTGATCTCTGACCTTAACAGTGCAAAGAGAGATGCTCTTAGAATTTACTGAATGCATAAATACATTGTCCCTGGTTGCATATACAGACATGGTTACATATATATTATGCTGGGTTTCGCTGCAATTTACTATATTTTACAAAACAGGTTACCTCGGTTGCACTAAGTGGTCTGACAGAAGAAAAAGTATCCAAAGTATCCAAATATCAAAAGGTGGGATTCTTTCAATAACTGTCAATAACTATGTGTGCTTTCCCAATACGGTGTCCTTGACAAGTCTCTGCCTGATCATTTGCCTCAAGCTGCTCTGGTTAAGGCTAAATGTCAAAAAATGCAAATGTAAAAAAAAGGCGAATCGACCTCATGGAAATTACTGTTTCAATTCAAAGCCATTTAACAAGGCACCGGAGAAGGGCTTTTTGGGCTGAGGAAAAAATAATGAGACATTCATTGGATAATAACCTCCTTTAGTCAATCAAATGTATTCCAATCTACTCCAGGCAGCATTCTGACCCATAAAATACTGCAAATTACCAAATGTCTATATGTCTTGCTTATACCCCTCCTTTGTTTTGTACTGTGATCCCTATACTGTGGTCAGTACCTAACTTGTTAAGTACTGCACTTTCACAACACAACAACACAGTTTTTTTAGAGAAGTATTTTGTCAAATTTTGGGTGTCTACATCGAAAACAACAGCAAATGTTTGGCCACATTCACAGCAGATGTGAAGATCTTCACAAAAAAATCCAATATCTTAGATTTTCTGCAAAATACTTTTTAAAAAAGCTTTTCCTCTCTAATAGTGCCTGAAAATGACCAGAGCTGAAAAAAAGGAACAATATAACCTAATTCTGTAGCTCGTGTGCTCTGTCAAAGAACCTCTACACTCAAACACTGTAATTCACAGTTGTCAGACAAAACACTCCAGGAATGAGCCACTCTGACTTAGGTTTCATAGAGTAGCCTGTTTTGTGCAGTTAAGTGCAAAAATACCTATTACTATGGAGCTGAAATTATACTACTGCACAGCAGTCAAAAAGTCAATGATACAACTTTTCTGATGCATATCTGTATGCATGATATATCTCTGTGGTTTTTTGACTTCTTTTTTTTTTTTTTTTTGGATGTGTGGATCTGAAATGTGTGTGTGCTTCTTCAGCAAACTGCGCGGAATGACTGATATTCAATTAGTCTACCTGCCACCTCTACATGTCCTGGTATTCCAGTGCTTAGTAAATCAGCTTGCCTGACAGCACACAGGTCGATATTAATATTAACGCCTCCATAAATAATGTTATTGTAGGCCCGCATGTTAATGGTTCATGATATGATGGGCATGATAAAGTGTAGCACGTGTTCTATTGTGAAGGTGCAGGGGTTTAACAGGGAGAGAGAGAGATAGACAGACTAAATCCCTTTCGATGTCCTTCGATAGGGACACTGGTGACATTGGGTGGGAAAGGCGCCAAGGTGGTCACAGCTGTGTTCCTGAGCCTGACTGGCTGGGGGTGGGAAGGTTGTAATTGTGTATAGTGTGTGTGTGTGTGTGTTTGGTTGGTAGGGGTTAGAATGGAAGGATGTTGCGAGTGGACACAGCGGATTAATTATGATAAATCATCTCCCAGGCCACATGTTTATGGCTGCTACTCAAACTGTTGTCTGACTATCCGATTTCCATCTCGCAAACTGCAGTGTGTGCACTGTGTGTGTGTGTGTGTTGATGACAGGAGAGGTCCAGGCTGGAGTAGAAGAATGCTTTAGCTGTTTTGTGACAATGGCCCATATTTCATCCTGACAGCAAACATATCACTGTAACGTCTTTATGTGGTTGCTGCAAATCTCAGGATTAGCCATTGGCTGGGAAGAGATGGATGTCATCAAAATGAGAGGGTGTTTGAAAAGTCAGCTTGTTAACTTGACCTGCTGGCTAAAACTAGGGCATCAGTCATTCCATTTAGAGGGGCCAAAGCTTCAGTACCTGAGTGAAACAGCAAATTCCTGAGGGACAAAATATACCTTTCTGTCCCAGCACACAGAAATGCTGCAAAATGAAGTTGTCAGTTTTTATTTCACTTATTCAGGGATGAGATTTGCTGAGAGTGCATGCTTTTTTTTTTCCTGCCGCATATTCTCATCGGTACACCTATTAGTAATCTCTCAGTGCACACACCCTCCTCTATCTGCTGGCCTTTGAGCAGGTTCACCGGTTCATATGTTAAATGAGAGAATAGTCTCTCTCATTCACATGCTCCTCCATGCAGACAGAATTTTAATCAAATTTAACCTGATAATGTAACAAATCACAAACTTATCTAAACTCTTGCTTATCTGTGGCATAATTTGTGCATATTTAAATTCATTCCTTCAGGAAGTAGCACTATCAAACCACCCCAAAAAACGCTCTGCAGTTCAATAATGAAATAATCATAACAGTCTAAGTCCCATTTCCCATATCTACATATTCTCTGTACAATAATAGGAATTTATTTTAAAGAGTAACAAACATGTTTTGTTATTCCCTTTCAGACAACAGCTCACAAATGATCAAATAAATGAATAAATCACTGCAGAGAAAATATTAATCATCTCTTATGCTCATCTGTGAGGGAGGAGGTGGCTGATGTGCAACGTGATGATTGGTGGGGAGAGGAAAAGATGGGTGTCCACACAGAGACACTGACACACACACACACGATTAGTCATACAATGCACCATTGCGGTTATCTACCATTGTAAGGAGAGTTCTGGTGTCACCTCCCTTCTCCACACATACATACATGCACATACACACACACAAGCTCCACCGGCCCTGGACTGGGGGTTTTGCAAAGCCCGGATCATCCCCACTAATCCACACTCATTAAGGATGAACTGCATGATAGCGTGCCACTGCAGCAACCCCCCCCCCCTCCCGTGAGCACCAGACTCCCTCCTCGTACAAACACATTTACCCCACTTTCACACGTGGACACACTCTACCCCACTGGTTTAGATAAGTGGCAGCTTTGATGGTGATTTTAATAAATTACTGCAGACTGTTGCGTACATGTTTGCCGCTGCTGCTGCTGCTGATGATGCTTGAGTAAACACAACACCTGCCACACCTGTCGGCGCTAATCAGGTCTAGTTTAATTAAGAGAGACGAAAGCTTTTATTTCTCACCAGTAAAGGTGATGTATGTTTGACCAAGGAAAGCTGAGCGCTCTTTACTGCGCTTTTCAGTGCAGTGTGTCTTCAAATGGAAGAGTAATTCATGATGAGACAAGCTGTGCGGTGACAGAGCTGGCAAATCACTTTACTCTGGTAAAATGTAAAAGGATTCAGAGTTTTAACAAAACTTCAAATCAATTATTCAAAAGCTTCAATTGTTCCTGAGGATGGAAAAGAAATAGTTTCTGCACACAGTTTTTACCCAAGGATTGGAACATAAATAGAACGTTCATCGTCAGTGCTTCTCCACGTCGTTGAGAAGGTCACTGCAGAGTGGAGTCTACCTACAAGCCCCTTGGGCAGAACAAAAAAAATGCCACATGCATACTTCCCTTCCAGCCCTCTGCCTCCAAAATAACTCTCCCTCTGTGGGGTTCTTAAATAAATTACAGATATGCTATCCTCTCAAGATGTGATCTCTGTTCTCCAGCACAAATTAAAAATTTAAGCCCATTTAGGTTGATGCTCAGTGTAACTTGAAACAGTGTGGTTGCAAAGGGCGATATCCAAGAGTTGTGTGATACCAGAGTTGTGTCACAGCGGTACTTAGTAGTGATGCTCATTGCTCTGGGCCCTACATCCGGGAGAGGAAGCGGGGTGGCCTTGATGTTAGAAAGAATATCATGTAACTAAAAGGTCGGAGGCTTGATCTCACAACACAACAGTGATTCTACCCACAGCTACTGTACGTGTCATGTCAAAGTGTCAAGACACCAAACTCTGACTTCTTCACTCTGTGTGTGTGTGAATCATTCCATGTGACACAAAGCCAAAAGCCATAAAATGTATAATGTGCAAATTCAAAGACCTTACTTTGAGGATGACTAAGCTACATGTTGGTTTTATTTTCCTCCAGCCTGCCCTCTTCAAAGTCACACGCATACTTGTAAAGTTCAAACAGTCAACTTTGTCCCATGTTAATGAGACTGTAGTAATTTTAGCTTTTTATGAATCACAATAAACAGCTCTATAGACTTTTGTACAGTCAAACGACATGGACTAGTTTGTCAGCAGAATCCACCTGTAAAATTGACAATTAAACAATAATATCAAGCTTCTATCAAACAACTGATCAACATTTCAAATAAGCAGCAACTAAGCGTCTAAGGATCAAATCCATAGCTACAATGGTCATGTTTCAGTGAAAATATCTAAACAAAATTCAATTGCCCTTCTTAAGACAGTAGTCCTCATTTATCAAATGAACACAGAATCCAGAGCAAATATGAGTGGAGAAATCATTGTACGACAGGGCTCATGTGAGATTCATGAAACATGCGTATCCCACCAATCCCAGCATAAGAATGAGCGGCTGTTGATAAATTCGGTGGTGAAATTCAATCGTAATTAGCATATCATGCCTCCTACAAAAGCACAGTTTAGAAGCTGCACCCCTAGAGTTTACGATATGGAGAGACGCAAACTGGCAAAATAAGAGAAATTTCACAGAGGCTGAAATAGAGACACTCACGTCTCTAGTGGATGCACACCGTTTAGTATTGTTTGGCAGCCTGAAATCAGGAATGAAAAGTAAACAAAAAAATACGGTGTGGAAAGAAATAACAGCTGCAGTCAACAGCGTTTCAATAGTCAATCAATAGTCAAAGTTTGATTTTTTCTATTTCTATCTGTGATGGTTAATGAAACATTTGAAACAACAGAAAAAAAATAAAAACTATTTAAAATAAGGTCGAGATGAAAGTCCGACCTTAACTTGGCCACCCTACGGCGCGGCAACAGACTGGCGAAGGCAGGACGGACCTGAGTCTGTCATTGACCGCAGTGGAGGAGAGAGTGGTCTCACTTATCGGGTCATCTTCTATTTCGGGCATTCCAGGCAGAAGAGACACCGATACCGACACCAACCAAATATATATTTAAAAAAATATTTTGTGATTAATAGGCTTCATATTTAGGATAAGGATTTGTCGTGACTTATGAGGCACACATCTCCATCCGTGACACAACTGCTGTTCATGTACCATAAGTCACCTCAAGTTAAAATCAAAAACTGCGTACACAAACTCAGACTTAACGTAAGATATCATCGTAGCTTACGTTCACGATCACTCTTTGCGTAGAAATGAACGTATGCTCAATTTATACCCGTTTTCTGTCGTACGCTCGTTTGATAAATGAGGGCCAGTGTGTCAGGGGAAACAGGATTACCCAAAATCTCTAATGCTTGACTGTTAAAAAATAAATAGACAATTAAATACACCAGAGGATTATCTGAGGGGCTTGCATATCAGCCAAGTACATCCTGTTCATTTAGTGTTTCAAAGATGGTAAAGACCAAAAAGGCTAATTAGGTGGAAATTCTTTACAAAAACATTATCCGGTAGAATGGGAAACGCTGTGGGAAGTAAATGTTCTCCGATCATTAAGTAGTAGAGGGTTAAATAAATGAGTTTGTGAGTCAGTAAGAGAGTGTGTGTGGTAGTGGAGGGGGGAACCAGTTAATAGACCCAACCTCACTATGAACCCAGAGTATGCGTTTTGTCATTTGACCTTCATTAACATCTTCTATTCATTGCTTGCCAACTGTGGTGATAAATCATGAAATGGCTCCTATTGTATCTTCCAGTGGTGTCTAGCAAACCATTCTTTCCTACCTGACTTTCATTAGTTTTTGTCTCTTTAAACAATAACCAGAACCACGATCGAACACGGGTTTTTAATAGGTATTTGTCTTGGGGAAGCTTTACTAACAGAAGTTAAAGTGAAATTAAATCAAGAGGCAACTCAGGCAAGACCCACAGAGGAAACACAATCCTAGTGTAAAGTCTACTTTAAACACTTTCAGGTAAAGTGAAGTGTGTGATAAAGTGCAACACCTTCACAGATAATTGTAGAAAGAGCCAAAGAAAGCTTGAGGGAAGAAAAAAAGCAGGGGAAAACTACATAATTCACTTTTGGAACAGGAGACTTGCAAAGGGGAATGGCTTCCCTCCATTGAAGCACTGCTGGATTAACCTAATCAAAAGATTAATCAGACTTGAAACACCAGAGGCTGTGCTGGTGGCCTCTTTATCCAACTGTGCTGGGCGGCAGAATTAGGATAGAGAGCAGAGAGATGGTGTTCCCACAACCTCTCTCTCTCCCTCTCTAGAGCTCCCTGTTAGCCAAAAGACCTCAGAGGCAGTGAAGGAATCAGAACTCCCAGTTTGCCCCGAATGCCTTGTTGGATCTGGGTCCCTCTACCAAATGAGCTTATCAGTGTATTATTTTAACTGTACTATTGGGGCATCGTGCACAATGGTATGACTGAGTATGAAAGAATGAGAAAGTTCATCTTGAATGAAACAAAGTCAGCTATAATCCTGTTTAACTGCCTAAAGAATTTGAAGATATTTTAAGCCATTTACAGGTTCAGCAATGAGATAGAATACAATTCAATCATTCTTATTGGGTAATTAGATTACACCCAACATAATAGCACAAGTGTCATCATAATGGCAATTTAGATTTCACTCGTGACACAGCATCAATGTTAAACACAGCCCAACACCAGCAAATACTCATTTATCTGAGGACTAGGTACGGTTCACCCAGTGGATATGTGCTCACTTGCATGCTAACTTTTTAAAGGGTACTGCTCTGCTGCAATCTCCACACCTACAACAGAACAGGTTTCAGAGTATCAGCCACCATTTAAGTGCAGTCCTCCCTCCTCGCAGGGACTTAAAGACTCGATGAGCCGATTGCCCTCACAACTGGTGGAAATTAGCTCTTGCTGTGCTGTGTTTTTCTGACCCTGTACTAAAGGATCAAACAGAAGGCCAGACGCTCCACATTTTTTAAGCCCATGTTCACGAGTGGTCCTTGAAAATTTGGCAGACAGAAAAAAAAAGTATCTGTGATCAATCTGCATTGAATAAATAAATATATAAAACTTAGTGAGTACTTATCTGTCTCCATCTGTCTGCCTTAAATTATACTGCAACTAATCTCACCACCTAGGCTCAGCAAAGAAAAAAAAGGATTGTAGCACATGCCCATGAGAAAAAAACAAGAGAAGCCTGCAGTGTGAACAGGGAGGGCATCATTGATCCTGGCTCTCTGGTAGCCAGGTCATCGATTGCAGGATACAGCTGTGATACTTGGCACACCTTGCTGACTCCAAGCACAACCTTGAATCTGCAGCCAACATTGAGCATTTTTCTTCTTCCTTTTTGCCAGTTGACCAAAAGATGCATGGTGGAGGAGGGGGGGTGGACTCTACACTGTCCTCACATAATTGTGTGGGAACATCATTTTTCAACCGCAGCTTTGCTTTGCCATCCCCAGGAGGCACTTTTCTCAAACAGTAATCATTATGTTACGGAAGCAGCTGCTGGGCAGGGTTGAAAATGCAACTGGAGCCAGTGAGCAGAGGCATACACTCCTTAGGGTAAAAAGACGCACACAAATGGGCAAGCCATCGAGGGGACCGGGAATAACAAGAAAAAAAAGTGTAAGTAAGCAACGGGCCTTTTTTTGATCTTTTGAATTCCCTGGCGATTTATCGATCCTGAAGTCTCATCAACGTTTCTTTTGGAAGGTTAAGTAAAACACAGACATCAAAGATCAGTTTGTTTTTCTTTGCACCCCTCCTCCGCATGTGCCCTTTCTACACCCACTCTTCTATTTAAAGATTTGTATCTCTTGACGTTCAATATGAATACACTTAAAAGAGCATATGTAAGAAGTAGAGGCCAGTGAGGAAGCACTTAAAACAAATAGCAGCAGCATGCGGCTGAATTCTGTGTGATCAGCCGGTGTTTTATCTTCACCATATTACCTCCAAATTCAATATTGGTTCTTCAAACACACTAAAAAAAGAAGAAGGGGTCTAAACTATGTCTAAACAGAACTGTTCTCCTACTATGTACACATCCATTCTACTCCTGCTGCTGGCTCCCCAATCTCTAACAGAACATGCCATAATATATACAGAGCTGATGCATGGACACTGATGTCTGGTGAAAAATTACAGTTTGACTGTATGTTAGAGACTTGTCTGTCAATGTAAAGCCATTCTTGCTATTGACTCTGACAAATTCCAGGATGTGACTGATAACAGCTTGACAAATGGGTCCCACTCTTCCTCCTTGAACATCCAGTGCATCTCCCTATGTCTCCCTATCGCGCACCTCCATTAGATTCTATTAAGTGATATGATATCACAACCTGGCTGAGTGCAACCAGGAAGTGCTGGGCAGAACAGAAAGGCATTGTGGGTAAATGAAAATGTAAAAATCCTTTATTCTGGTGAGGCGCAAAGATAAATTCAAAATCTGCAGGTGAAATCTAAATGGATTGGACAGGATACCCTCATATTATGGAACAGTATGCATCAGTTTCGTTGCTGAGACACTGAGATGCTGTGAAATCACCTTCACCTTCAGAGCTGTCAGTCAGAAAAAAGGGTGGTCACAGAATCAAATAAATCCCATAGTAGACTCAATTTCTAACTTAGCCTTTGGAATTCATAAGGTACTGTATGCAAAGCAAGATCAATACTACAACAAGAAATACTATAGCTCTACAAAATACAATAGATAGTTTATCTTTATTTCCGAAACTTTTTAAAACTAGTGTCAAGTAACTCTGAACAGTTAAACTGGTCAACTGAATGTTGTTGTGCCTGTTATATAAAGTAGAACAAGATGACCAGGTCTTTCTAAGCAACAGAGACCAAAGAAAGAAATAGTGATATTCAGTGTAAGAGTATTTTCGCAACTACACTCCACACACAACACCAATTTTCCAACCTGTAAGCACACAGGAAAGGATTCTCAGATTGGTGAACCTCAACAGTAATTATGCAGTAAACCTTTCACAGTTTGATGACTTGACAGTAAAGAAATTTTGTCTACAGAGGTATTTTAGGGTTTATTTGACAATGTTGTCTTTGGAGAAATGTTCTATCTCTGATTATGAGACATTTCCCCAGTATAAAACAATTCAACTGCTGGATGGCATTTCCACATGTGTTGATCTCAAGAGAATTGTTATTGTTAGCACCTGTCAGAGGCTGTTGGATTGACAGTAAAGTGAGAAGCATGGTAATTGTCTAAACACTTTCTTCAGCATAGTAAAAAGCTATACAAGGAAAAACTCACAACAGGGTGTATTAGGCAGTCAAGGTAATGCATGTCTGATAATTTCTCTGCCTCGCTTACTCTCCCAAAATTCAAACTTATTAGTAAGAAATAAACTCTTCCCTGCAGCCATTTAGTCCTCTATTTAAAAAGCTGATAATTGCTATTTTGGTACAAAAATATGTACAAATCAGCCATATGGGCATTGTTGATGTAGCCACATCCACATTTTTAATACAGTTTTCTTGCTGAGGTTTGGAGCCACCATTGGAAAAATGGGGAGAATAAGTGGCACAGTTAAACTAAAAAATACCACACCTGTTAAAGGGGTCACAGAATCCAAAACAGCATTTAGTCTTCTCTGACATCCTCTACATGCAAAAATAAACTAGAAATGGCTGTGAAAAAATGGCCCAGTCTCAGCAAGGCTGTGATATGTCAAAATAGGGAGCCAAAGCCATGCCCATCTACGTCCGGTCCATGGGTCCTATGCTCGTAAAAATTATGAGCGGCAGTCTACAAAGAGATAAAAATGATTTTCTGGTCTCATTTGAAATGTGCCATGGTTTTCACATGATGTTTGTGAATTTAAAAGATAAATTTTAACAGAGTACTGTTTTATGACAGGCAGCAAACCTTATTATAGGTTTTATGTGAGACCACGTAGCGGACTACAATGCTCGTCTCACAACATTTACATCACCATCAAACTCTGACAGCTAACGTTAGCTTAACAGCTAGTTACACAACCTAGGACAACTATCTCACCTGGTAAATTTTATCCACCTACTCCTCGTTCTCTCTTTAGCCGTGTAGAGAGGGGGGAAAATTTTCAGTGAAAAGTCTGCGAGGAGAAATTCTGACGTGACGTCACCTTTAGTATGTAGGTGACATCTACCTAAATAGACAACCTACGACTATTTGATTTGTAGTCCAATTAGTTATGTTTTTTCAGAAGTATATAAATCAACAATTACACAACAAACATTCACTCACCTTCACTCACACTAATAGCTATCATTTAAATTAAGATACAGCATATGTGCGACTCAGGGTAGAAGTCAAAGTGGATCGGAAAATAATTTTTATCTCTCCATTCACTGTTATGTGGATTTATGTGGATTTATGTTTTGTAAACAAGACAACAAAGGTAAGACATGATTCATGATCGTGTTTATGGAACGTGAACATTCTATCGCTGCTGGTTCAGTCAGTTTTTTGTCAGATCTTGTTTTAGCTGTGCTTGGTGGTTGTAGAGGTGGTTTGTATCGGCTTTTAGCTGAGATTATGATGTTTCTGATGATAGTCGTTTTATTCTAGGGCCTTATCATGGGGTTGTATTAGCCACTCTAGCAGTGCTCCTGGGCCATTCTCAGCCTCCCAAAAATTACGTATGTAATATAGAGACTCAAACAATAGTTTGCAATAGTTGAAAAAAGGTGTTCTAGGTGTTCTTTATACTGACCTTCCTTTGTGCCCATTTTCATATGTAACATTGATGAAACTAAAATCCTATCCACAATCCTCTATGAGGACTTGTATTCATGGGTCTGATATGACCTTTTCGTTGATGCAGAGTAGTGGCCCAAAGGCATGACAGCTTTAGAAAAGAGCATGCTAATGTTAGGTGCGGTTTGTGCCCCTTGGTGCTATTTAGCACAGTGTGATGAGAGTTCATCTCCTTCACATCCTGCTTGTTTCTCTGTCTGAGAGCGAGTACAGAAATAGTCTTTGTCACTGACCACACAGCAGGGCACCTTTCACACACCGTGTCCAACACGCCTGGACGGAGGCACCAATATGCGTGCCAATGTGTGCAGCTTTGCAGGGTATTGTAAGATACTGAGTGCTGCTAGTGTGTGCCAGAGAGCTTCTTTTATGCTCTTAATGAAACATTTCAAGTGTTGTCAACAACACATTCACCAAAATATGACATTTTTGCCTTGAACTTGAAAAACAGCACTCAGCTCCTCTGTTTTTGAGATTATTTAGTTCATTTTTAAGGGTTTTACATAAAATGGATAGTGAAAGTCCCTTGTAAATAATATAGCAACATTTTTATTCTGTTAACCCTAACCCTAATTTATTTGTTTTAGTAGGGGCAGGGGAGGGGGGTAGAATTCTACAACCCTTGGTGTATCACAGTAAACGCTTGATTTTTCATTGAAAACAGTTGTATAAGTTCCCGTTTTCATAGCTTTTTGCCAGTGTAATCTGAACCGAGCCAAGTTGTGCGCAAAACTCAAATGGGAAAACATTCAGCACTGTGCCAGCTCAGTATGGAATGATACACTAGAGCAGAAGAAAAATGATCTGTGAGGGTGAGGGAAGCAGCAACAGATAAGAGGATTACTCCATTATTATCTACCCTAGGGGCTGTTACCCTGGAGCAGAGCAACATGGTTAAAAAGGGCAAGACCTTGATATTTTTTTTCCTCTGGACCTGCTCCCATCGTTTGAGTGAGACAGAGTTGCTACATGATATACTGTCCCACTCTGTACAGGGCAAAGACGTTGTTT
This sequence comes from Polydactylus sextarius, assembly GCA_016801845.1. Lineage (NCBI taxonomy): Eukaryota > Metazoa > Chordata > Actinopteri > Polynemidae > Polydactylus > Polydactylus sextarius. Next base: position 18,230,424 of record CM028910.1, read on the forward strand.
TTAGCTCAAGCTGAAATGCAGCATCCTGAGGTGTGACCTTGCTCTTCTGTCCAGACTTCCTCTAACCTTCCTCCAGAGACACCAGATGGATGGATCTGATATCTGGTTTGGAATTTGAGGTTAAGTGTAGTTTCAACAATCTGGGGGATTTTTTCAAATCCTTTTTTTTTGGGGGGGCAAACAGTTAGGTCCATGGTCAAATAAAAATATGACTGCACGGATACCTCAACAGAATGATGTCATTGTAAAAGAGTATATATACACAGAGGTACTGGATATTAGGATTGGCCAGAGGTTTTCAAAATGCGAGGCACAGGAGAATTTCATGGAGGAGGTGGGTCATTAATGCCCGAGTGCTGCAATTTATGTCAATACTCATACTTGTTCTTAAAATCATAACTAGGTCAAATCTGAAAAGACAAATGTAATACACATTTTCAAATTTAAAGTGACCCACACATTCTGATGATATTCCCATCTTCTACAAAGCTGCTTAAGAATCTTGTAAGAGAATTGGATGGCCTTGGGATAGGCCATATGTTTTGATAAACCAAAATAGATTTAGAACACTTTGTCAACTGATTTTTAAGTTTTACGTTTATATCCCTTACAAAGATTAAACATTTCAGTAGTTGTCATGTTTCTATAAAGAATTTACTCCACAAGCCCTGTTCTCTCCTCAATCGTGTGCCTCACCACTCAATAAGACACACAAGCAACCATTTTATCCATATTCCATGCATTAATTGGAAATGTGAGACATCCCTGATGTGGATCATATTAAAATAATTAGATAAAACAACATATTCCTTTTTTTTTTCTTTTTTTGAAATGTGAAATGTGTTACAACAGCTCTATTATAGTGTAAAAAAACAGAAAGATCAGATCCACTTTGGTTTATACCCTGGATCGCACACATGCTATATCTTGATTTAAATGATAACTATTAGTGTGAGTCAAGGCTATGTTTGTGGTATAATTGTTGATTTAGATGCTTCTGAAAATACTTAACTGTTTAGACTACAAACCAAATAGTCTTGCAGGTGACGTCGCAACATAATTTCTCCTCACTTTTCACTGAATTTCTTTCCCCCTCTCTTCCCGGGAGGAGTAGGTGGATAAAACTTACCAGGTGAGATATTTTCCTAGGTAGCATAGCTAGCCGTTAACTTAACGTTAGCTGTCAGAGTTTGATGGTGACATAAATTTTGCGAGACAAGCGCTGTAGTACGCTATGTGGTCTCACACAAAACCTAAAATAACATTTGCTGCCTGTCGCAAAACAGTCCTCTCTCTATGTCAAAAATTTTCTTTAAAATTCACAAACATAATATGCGAAAACCATGACACATTTCAAGCGGCACCAGAAGATATTTTTTTCTCTCCATAGACGCTAGTTCATAATTTTTACGATCAGAGGACCCATGGACCGGAAGTAGAGGGGCGTGACTTCAGCTCCCCATAGGAATCTCTCAAAAGATAGTTTATCAGCTGTATATGCAGCTGTATATGCAGGCCTAAACACTTAGTTAAAAAAAAAGAGAAAAAAAATGTATTTTAAAATGATAAGATATTCTAATGAAATAATATGACCCTTCGGGGATGCCAGTGGACATTTAGCCTACGGCAGCAAAATGCTCAGGGACAGGCCTTCATTAATTTTGAGATTATACACCCACAAAATGAAATTCAGATCTAGCAAGACAACTGTGTCTTCCAGAGCAACATGAATTATGTGTGCGGGCAATTGAGGCAAGGCTCTTACTTAGGTTTAAACAAAGACATCAAGAGTGTTGGTGTCTCCACGTCAAGACTGAAGCGATAATTACTCTCATTCAAGCAGGAAGCTCATAGCACAGGCGGGAATTAATGTGTGTTAGCTAATGACTGTGTCTTTGTAAGATAAACTTACACCAGCTGTCTGAGGCTTCACCTCAGAAACTGCAACTGTCTTTCCACTCACATTCAACTCCATTTGCCTCGTAGCCATGGTCATGTCCCGGCTGGGAGCACCATGTATATTCTTACTGCTGCTCTGAATTTCATCATTTGGCAATTTGCTGACATTCCTGTCTGATAAATTTACAATGAGTGAGCATGGGTTTTACTGTTGTGCTCAAGGACACAGTGAGAGGACATGGTGTTGATAGAGCTACATTAGCAGTTGCATAAGCTCAAACTATCCCCTGAATCATTCATAAACATTTATGTTCACACTTTAGATATTTGCCTGCTGTTGGGACACATTGTAGAGCTTTACTGCCTTTATATTTCAAAATAACCCAACAATTAGGGAACCATATCCTAACATTCAAGATTTGTTTGCAACACAAGACGCCTTTGGCCACGCTGATGTAAAATAACTCCAAATTCCTTCAAACTAAAATGAAAAAGTCGATTGTTTGCCCTTGCCTTTCAAAATGATGCATGAGCTCTTTTTTTTCATGATATCCCATCAACACAATGATGTTGTTTATCAGTTTTATAACACTGATCTGCTGACCAACTTTGTCAAAGTCGTCATCATGGTAAAGAAGAATTGTTAAGTTATGGCAATAGAATGATTGGATTCATAGTTGAGGAACCAATGCAGAATTCCACTGCTTAAAAAAACTATCATAACTGATACTTGCCCTGTGGGATATAGTTCTATTAACGGACTATATTGGCCGTTTGACCAAATGAGAAATGCTGTCATTTTCATGTGGATACTGTCTCCAAGTGCAGTTACTAAAAGATCCAAAATGAGTAACAGTTCATTTCAACTCCTCACTGGCACTAGTAAGGAAGGGATATCAAACAAAGAAACCCTGCGATTGACTGGATCAATTTTGTTTTCACCAAAAGCAAAACCCCAACTGACCTTCTATAACCAAAAACCCCCACAACAGCTTAACCCTTGACACGTCTCAAATTACCGTCATCTAATTCTCAGTTTAGTATCAGCATGGGACAATGCAAGTCAAGTGTGACCTGTAAGGGTAGCCGCTGGGTCACAGGCCAGTTCAGAGTATTCTTGAATATAGAAAGACATTTTGGTCATTTTGGTCAATTATGTTTCCTGTAGCACTATTATAATAGTACATTTTAAAAAGTATTATCTCACTTTAAAGTTTAACTATAATGGGCCTATTAAAAGTCAATGACTGGCCAGACTTTGACAATACAAACAGAATATCTACTGCTAATGTAGACATTCATGCACAGTTGGCACCAGCATAAACATGGGCTCTGGGGATGCTATAACACAACAGAGCAGCTGTATCCATGAAGTGTGCCACACTAGTAAGCTAATTTCATCTTCTAAAAATGCACAAAACTGAGACTGACAAATAGGCTATTTGTGTTTCTTTACTTTCATGTAAGAAAAAGTAGATTTAATACTGAATAGCATTTCAGTGTGAAAGGAAAGACACTGGACATATCATTTTATACGAGAAAACAGGGGAAGATGAACCTATGTTCAAAATGTCAGTCAACCTTTACAAGAGAGAGTAAATACAGTTATTCATGATCAAAGTATATTTAAATGAAAGGAAAAGCCAGTCTGGTTGAAGAGCTTTGCTGAAAGATAAGAATGAAACAAGTGAAATGTGACAGTATAAATGCTCAGAAGCCACTGACAGTTAAGTACAGTAGATATAAAAAGTCTGTCTGCCATGTTAAAATGCACAAATAAATATGCAAACCCTTCAACTGATATTTTGTTGAAACTGGTTTTTGATTTTATTGTGGCATTTAGTCTTTTTGAGTAGCGGCAGATTTTCAATTTGATTCAGGTCTGAACTTTGACCTCATGCATTCCAAGACTTTCATTTTCTATTGGGGAGACTATTTTTATATTGATTTTAATGTATGCTTGGGCTTGCTATCAAACTAAAAGGTGAAATTCTTCTTCATATACAACATTTTAACAGATATCTGAAAGTTTTATGCCAATGTCGACTAGTATTTGGAACTGCTCATAGTTTCTTCCAGCCTGACCAAAGGTCCAATCCAGTTGAAGAAATACAGTCTTAAAGCCTGATGCTGCCACCTCTATGCCTTACCATTGGTATTGTTTTCTTTTGGTTCTTTTGCTTGTTTTTTTTTTTTTTTTTTTTTGCGCCAAACATACCTTTTGGAATTATGGCCAAAAAGCTCAAACTTGGTTTCATCCATTACATAGTTTTTCCACATACTACATTTTCCTTTGTAGGAACAGGCCTCCATCTTGCTACCCTAGTCCACAGCTGAGATATGAAAATACGGGAGATTGTTCTGGCAAGTACACAACCAATACTTGCCAGAAATTTCTGCAGCTCCTTTAATGTTGCTGTCAGCCTCTTGGCAGCTTCCCTGACCAGTTTTCTTCTCATCTTTTCATCAGTTTTAGAGAGATGTCCAGTTCTGCACTTGTTGAAACCAGTTCACTGTGGTCTATGGTAGATCTCATGTCTTGGAAATTCTATTGTACTCTTCCTATTATTTAGAGTTAAATTCAGTGTCGGTTTAATTGATACCAGTTGTCTGCCAGCTATTCAACATGACTTTGAATGCTAGTGGTTAATTCTGCCCACAGCGATATCCCCAATTATAGAAAGTGTGTGCTCACTTACATTCTATTAATTTTATTAATAGATTAATTTTATTTCAACCCTTAAAGTTTCAGGGTGGTTTTAGCAGGGACATATAGATTTTCTTTATCTGCTCTATAGAGTACCAACATTGAGGAAAAACTCAGAGACTGGAGAGTGATTGGAGAGAGATTGAGGAAAATGGAATTTCCTTTCTTCGTTTTACAAGGCAAGTGACCTTTGCTCTCTGGGTGGCTCTTGCCTCCTATTTCTCCATTAGTACATGGAGACAGACAGGAACAACACACACGTAGACACACACAAAAGCATTTGCAATTTCTCTCTAAAGCAACCCTCCTAATACACACACAGGCGCTCAGTGTCCAACAGTCAATATTTTCTGAAGGATGGCCTCCCTGGAGAACTAGCAGGCAATCTGAGGGAGCCCTTGCAATGAAAGGGCCTGTGATTGCATTCGACCGTAGCCCTTACAGAGATGTCGTACATCAAATGCCAACAGATAAAAAGCCATCCACGAAGAGTTAATCAGCAGAGTAGCTTTCATGGCCACACTGCAATTTGTCTCAATATTGTCTCAAGAAGACTGGCTCTCATAAAAAAATTAAAATAAAATAAAATCACCAATATAAATAAATACATAGCCTAAATACATAGCCACATTTGTGTTTCATGTAGCACCAAGTGTGATGTTATCTGAGACTGCTCCATGGCTGCAAGTGATGTTCTGCATTTATCTTGCGATGTGCCAATACTGTCTGACCTTGAGTAAGCAAGGTGTGTGTGCGCATGTGCTCATGAATACTCTTGTGTCTGCTTTTGTACACTTGTGCATGTGTGCCAATGCCCAAGAGGGCATTGATGTCCCTCTCCTCTCTCACTTTGGCTCGAGAGGCTGACTAATTTGCATTCTGAGTCACGGTGGAAATACCTGCACAAGAGGCTGTTTAAGCATTTTGCATACTTGCCACCTCATACCTGATAGGATACGCTAGTGTGAAATCTATGGAGCAGCACTTTGGGTGAGAATGAGACTTAATCACACTAGCTGTTAACCCCTGATTCTGACCCCTAGTACAAGACACAACATTTCACTCAAATTAATACGCTGGCCTCACCAATGCCAGGGGAACAGGCAAAAAGGTCAGTGGAGGAACAAGATGTTTAACCCAGGCAAGTAGCTTGCCAAATACCCTTAACCATCTGAAGGAATTGTTCTAGAATGACAGTTTTGTTCACAAATGAATTGTAATACATTCTCAAACATATATTTAAATGTTATGGGAAAAGTGATATGAAAGAAGTACTTTTTTTAATATCCATATGAATACACCTCATGTTAACAATGTAAGATAGTCTTGAAAATTTAAGAATCCTTCATCCATCTTTTTCCCCTGAGAAGCATGGCTTGACTGTAGAGATCAATAGTGTAGGTTCAACTTAACAGTGGAAAAGGTTACTAGCAAACTGACATCAGCTGAATTGAACTTTAGAATATAATTGTTTTATAATTTGTGATATCATGACTTTTATTGACTGGAGTTTTTTTTTTTTTTTACCTTTTTCACCTTAAAGTATTGATTATTTACAGGAGCGTTTACACTAAAATCCAATAATGATGTACATTCTCTTTTATTTTTTACATAATTTCAGGAATTTCAGCAACTACTCTACTGTTATTGTTTGAAGTATCTTCTGTGCCTTTCACACATCCACTAGCATTTGGTATGTTACTCACATCCTAACCTTGTTTCAGCTTTCTTCTTTGTAGCATTCCATCCACCTTGGCAGTGAACAGGCTCCACTACGTTCAAGGCTGAAACATCCCAGGAGTAAAATTCTTCATCTGTGCTTGGAAATCTAGACGGTTGTTCCTTTGCTCTCAGGACACGTCGACCCAGAGCGTCAGCATCAATTGTGTCAGTCTGCATTGACAATTTGTCTGACATCAGCCATTTAACAGCACTATGACAGGAGGGCAAAAATACTACTGTAAATATTAGAATTATCAATGTGGCTGTGACTTTGACATTACAACTGATGTTTTGTGTCGCGCTACATTAATGTGTACTGACATAAAATGTGGGCTGATTGGTGGTGTGTTTTTTAGTGTCCTGTATAATATTAGATTCTTGTAGGTGCTTTTTGTCACTGAACTGTGTGCTTCGCACTGTGTTGTATCACTGTTTGCTGTAAGTTTGTTTTATCTCTCTCTGCACAGGGTTACCCAACCTTACAAACACTGATCCTCATTTGATATTTCAAAGTCTGATTCTACAGACTCACACATAAACATGCACATCTCGCCACAGATCCCAAAGGTACCATGTCCTTGAGAGATCGAAGTTTCTTCAAGCTCTTCATCAGACATCTGCTAAGCGCCTCATCATGAAAGCACTGAGGTTTATTCCCTTGCGTTGTCGTGCCAAGAACAACTGGCAGGCGCCAAGAAACCTTCCACTCTGCCACCAAGGTTAGGTGAATGACAACGCTGAGTTACTGAGACGCAAGAGGAGAGAGGAGACAGCCACAGAGGGAATAAAAATAGGAGAGGTAAGCTACAGTCACGTCCATCTGTATATTCTTTCACTTTATTCCTATGCCTTTGTACTTGCATCTTTTTCTTGAATTCCTAGCAGCATCTTTTACCTCTGCAGTTCCCCCTTAGGGTTTTCTTTTCCTCTGTCTGTTTATGTTTTTCTCACCGTGACTCTCAAAACATTGAACAGCACTAAAACAATGATCCACTTCCCCTCTTGGTCTTCTATCTTACCTACTTGTCCCCATCACTTTCTCTCACTTCAGAGAAAGAGGGGACCTAATGCTGTCCCTGCATTATTAATCATCAGACAACAAGGAGCAACAGGTGCAGCAAATAATCCAAGAGAAGGTCAAACAGGAGCACTTCCTAGCCTTGAAACTCAACCCAGCTGCCCTCTATCTTCTCTTTAATTCTCTCCTCAGAAGAGCTTGGGGACAAAAACCAAACAGATGTTCATTTTTTTTCAGCATCAGTCTGTTTTTTTCAGTTGGAATTTCAACTGAAAAAAAATTAAGTTATTAACAAATAGAATAAGGTGTCTAATGATTTAAAATGATTGTGTAGTAGAGCATACAGTAGTAGGAATAATCAACATCATGTTGAATGGATTATCTGTGGTGGAGTTTTTTTGAGAGGGAACCTCGTCGATGTTTCTTACAAGAATGATTTCCTATGCTTGTGAGCGCCTTAAATTCTTACATCACTACTATTGTCACAGTGCCACTACAAATCCTCTGTGTGGTGATATGCATACACACCATCTAGGCACATGCTTTTCTTTACAACAGGTGAATTTTCAGACATAATCTAGAAAGAGAGTGCAGTGAGGATGAAGGACATATTATGCTCCTTGAAGAGACAAATATTGAGGTTGCTACAAAAGACAGGATAAATTTGACATGATGGCGTATCTGGGTTAGTTATTCAGGAGGGGATTGTGGGCAGACTGATTACACTGTTAGAGATAGCAACCCCATAATATCTAGTGATCACCAAATGACTTTCTGTCTTTCTTAATTATAATTTTATGGTAACATGTGAAACGCAATGGCCAGATAGATTGGGTCAGGGGTTGAAACCCTGAAACAGCTGATTATTGGTTATCACTCATTATTGCAAATAAGGCCATACATTTTTGGTCAGTTGATGATTTTACCTGAACAGCAGATAACACTGTTCAGAGATATCTAGTTTAACCCCTTTTAAAGTTTCCATATCATTAATTGATGTTATACTAAATGAATTATTCAATGTGTTTTGCAAATTTACAGTCTGCCACTGTAACTTTAAGAGAGAGTTAGTGCACCCGCCGTCTGTGAGATGCATACACAAGGAGCAACACCTAGTGTCCAGAGATCAATGGGCTGCGGGGTAAGCAAGGGATTCCCCCAGGGGTCTCTGGCCTGTCAGTAGGCTACAGCCTTCCTGTTGAAATCCAGGCACAGAGGCGAGTCATCCATCAGGCCTCAACTCACACTACATGAGGCAGAGGGAGGAAAAAAAAGCAGGATGATTAATGTGCCTTCTGTGTGGTCAGTTTCCTTCTGCAACACACACACACACACACACACACACACACACACACACACACACACACACACACACACACAAGCAGACTATGATGTGAATGTACTCACACACAAAAATGCACAGACATTTACACGCATACCAGCTTACGCAGGTGTTTGCACATGAGCAGAGGCACGTACATGGACACACACATTATCATCACAAGGCTATATTCCAAAGGACAGTAGATGAAAAATGTCTGAGCTCAAATCCTTTCTTGGCTAACCGCTAAGGTGAATGTAGGGATTTTGACTAGAGTGCAAAACATCTAACCTTTATTTATAAATGCCTCTGCTAAGCCAACTGCAAGCAACACAGCAGAATGAGAATACATAGTCATCTGAAAAAAAACCGACAGTCACTGTACTGTAGTTTCCATAACCATAACTTCACAAAGCCCAACACCCGGTGATGAATGTTTCAGTTACTAAGATTAGGAGCACAGCTTAATGCTTATTTAAAACATAATTGCTACCTGAGATTCAAGAGCTAGTATTTTGGAAATAGGATTTAGTATTGAGAAACTGCACTGTAATAATTATGTTCTCCACAGACAAAAACAAATCACATTCCAAGGTAATTTCTATGGAAGAACAAAATAAAAGAAATGCACAGATTCCAATCCGGTCAAATCATGACAAAAATATTGTGATGCAGGATTCTGGTCTCTGTACACCATTTAGTTTTATGCTCAAACCTCTCCCACAAGTCTACCCTTTAAATACTTCCGTCTTTCATTTGACAAGGGTCCAGGCGCTTGTAAAATGAAGAGCTCCTCCGATTTTTCACTAAAAGTCCTTTCCCAAGCTTTCTAATCTGTACAGCTGAATGAATACAATGGGGATCTGTTCCATTGTGGAAGAACGGAGTAGTTTGGCCATTAAAAGCTCCACACTCAAATGGATTCATTTTTGTCTGGCCACAAAGGATGACGACAAGCTCATAAGCCGCACATTATTATGACCACAGATCAATGGGGCTGTGAACAGTCTGAAGGTACTGCTGATGTAGTGGTTGGATTTACAATGTTTCACAGATGAACAGCATTGACAAAGGCCTCATATTCTATGTTTGTGCTATGCTAAGTACTGTTACTGATCAGTAAGGTGTAGGAACCATTTATAGAAAAATAATTTAAACTGAATAGTCTTTTGTTTTGAGTAAATTTATATTATAGAGAAAGATCACACAATTTTTAAAAACCAATGACCAATAACCAAAGTGTGCTGTAACACATTAACATATGTCAAAAATAAGTAATACATAAAACATATGAACACAATATTATATTTTAGAATATAAAACACTGTATCATCAACATAAGAAATTTAGTGGTTTTATATTTTGTCTTATACTACATAAAGTTGCTTTGTATACTGTGTAACACTACATATCATTTTGTTGTAACTCTGAGACTGAAAATGGGGTTTCAATTTCCCATTGTATTGGTTGAGAAAAATGGCTGAAACAACCTTGAACCTTCCTCAGAATCAATACAAATCAATATGCTAACATTTCATGACTCACATACATGATTAGAATAACCTGTCAAAACAGGATTTCCTTTTTGTGATTAAGTACACGAAAACACACCATTTATCAAATTAAAACACCTATTACGAGATATATTTTCACTTGCATGAAAAAAAAAAAAACTTTAAGGTTAAGTGCCACATTTAATGACATCCTTTTTGTTTTCATACTCAGTGCAAACCACTTATTATTTTTTGTGCAAAGCACTTTCTAGAGAACACCTGTCAGTCAAAATGTACAAATTCTGCTTTGACACCTTTTACCTCAGAGTTTTCCTTTTCTTTGCTCAGCCACAGTGGATATGTATTTCTAAAGAACTGTCGTAGAACTTCAAGCAAGGAGAAGTTCCAGGTGTGTATTGAACCAGCATTGAGTTTGACATATCAGAACGAGTAATGGAAAAATATCCAGTGGTACCCAAGCTGGAGTGGTTTTTAGGACTGTTCTGTCTGTTACTCTGTCCCAGTCTGGGCGGGGCGCCGCTGGCCCCAGGCCCCGGACTATCAGTCAGGCTGATGTATAGGTCCACAGGGTACAAATGAAACCTGTCACAACAAGGGTAATGATGTCAGAGCCACTATAGCTCACCGCTGGAGGAGCAGAGGGAGGGAGACGGGGGGATAGTAAGATGTGGGTAGGAAAAGAGGGTTGAGGAAGGAGAATGGAGAGGAGGTGGAGTACAGTTAAAAGTCAGGAGGGAAGCAGGGGAGAGAGAAAAGGAGGAAATTGGCTTAGGGGGAAAGAAGAACAAAAGAGGGGTGAGGAAGGACAAATAAACTGTAGGTACAGAGTGAGAAAAGAAGACAGACAGAGACAGACAGACAGACAGAGAGACAGACAGACAGACAGACAGCTTTATTGATCCCTTTGGGAGGTTCCCTCAGGGAAATTGAAGATGGACAGACGAGGAAATGAGCAGCAAGACACGGAAGAAGAAAAGGAAGGGAAAAATGTGCGAGTAGAGAAGAAGGAGAATGAAGGACTGAAGAAGAGAGTAGAGTAGGAAAAGTTGTAATTAAGGTTAGATTTGTATTGTATTTGTGTGTATTTAGAAACTGTGAGAAAAGAGGCATGGGAATACAGCTCAGCTGTTTGACCTTAAGAACAGAATTCAGACAAAAGCTTCACTCAAGGTCCATTGACTAGTTGTTTTTCTGTGTTTTTTTTTTTTTTTTTTTAAATTCAGGATTAAATGAATTCTTGGGAAATAAATCAGTCATTTTGTCTTCTTTCCATTCTTTCCGTGGTGAAACCAAATTCACATTGCCCAAAAACATTCCACTCCCCCATGCAAACTATTTACATTGATGATCAAGAGTGTAACTATAAAAAAGACCAGTCATTATTTAGTGGGAAGTCTTTCAAGGCCAATAGTCAATGTTTCCATAAACCAACAGTTATGTGCATTTATCCTAGCAGCTGAAACATCCTGGGCTGTCCTCAATCAAAACACATGAGACTGATTATCAATACCCATGTGAAACCAATAGATATTGTCTTACTTTTTTTTTTTGCTCATCTATGATTTTTCCACAACTGTAACTGTATTTTTGTCTCTGAAACCATGGCAACAAAGTGACCATTTTAAATCCATGTGCTTATTTTTCTTTTGTTTACAGCCACAAACGTCTGGTAAGTCAGATGGTGTGTTTAGATTAACCACAGAGTGAATTTTCACCTTGTGGAAGTATGGTCTGAGGATTATTTTTGGAATATTTTTGTCTCAAAGAATTAAGTAGTAGATAAATATTATCAGGACTTTCAGGGTAGTCCTACTGCTTCTCTGACTTGTGAGTCCTGTCCTTTTATGTTCTGCCTCTATATAAATATTGTATCATACAACTCTGGGTGCGCACAGGTAAGCTTGTCCTTTGTTTCCTGATTCTTAGTGACATCAACCTTAGCTCAGCCCTGACAGGTTTGTAGGACAAAATGTTAAGTGAAAAATTTGTTAAAGTATTTGTGTCTTTTCATTGACTTTGTATGTAATAATGCCACATTTCCTGCTTGGTCTGAACACACCATGACACTGGTGCACTCTTATGGATCATATTAGTGTTATCATGACAACATAGGTTAGACATGTCTGCTGCTTGGATTCTAAGGATTTTATTAAAGGGTAGGAACAAACGTCCTATGTGGTCATTTTGCTTAGACAACTTGTAACAACCAGAGGTGAAAAGGTGTTTTTTTTCCCCCCAATATTAAGTTCTTTCCCTGACTTTGGAAGTATCAAGGGGAAATAAGTTGTATGAGTATGTTTTACACTGTGCATTCATAGAGGAGTACAGTAGCTAACACAGACAGGATTATAAAATGACCTGTGTCCTCTTTTGTCTCACTTTTGCTGTCTCTCAGTCTCACTTTGTATCCCTCTAATACCTCAGCGCTGCCACAACCTGTCTGACTCTCTTTCATTCTCTCTCTGTCCTCATCCTCCATTATCATTGACATCATCTTTTCTGTCGCACCCTCTCCAATATACCTCCCCACCCCACCACACCCAGAATGCGCACACACCCACACACACACACACACACACACACACACACGCATGCACGCACAGGCTGTGCTTGCATCCTCCCTGCCTTCTCCTCTCCAACAATCTCTCTCCATCTCAAGACGTGGCCACTAATGGATTGAAAGTCTTGTGGAAGAAGCAACAGTCATTTAAAGATTAATGTCAGGCCTGGTATTCTGAAGGGCAGTCAGCCCAGGCACTGTGTGTGTGTGTGTGTGTGTGTGTGTGTGTGTGTGTGTCCAGTAGAGGACATGCACGTCATCTCTGCAAAGATGCCCTCTTCATTATCAGCCATTAGGCAAAGACTCAGTGAGAAAGCAAGAGAGGGTTAGCTGGCTGGCCCATACAAGCACATATCATGGTTTGTCACTTTCTTCTCAATACCCATAACTAGATCGCCATTAACACCAAGGACTTCCATCAATTAACACACCACACTTGTGCTTGAGTACTAATATACTCTTCTCTGTCTTTGCAATATATCACTAAGCTGCAGCAATGGCCTGCTAAGACTAGTGAGATAATGTTCTATTGGGGCCTGTTGGGTTGTGACTTGTTCTCAGTTTTTTCTAGTTGTTCAATTTGCTGGTAGGAAATGGTATCCATACAAGGGAAGTGACATCAGCAATGAATGAGCACTCCAAACTAGAAAGAGGTAGACTTATCGACCATCTGTCTCCACCACTACAACCACTAAGAGATTCATGTATCCTGAGTTAAGTTACGCTTATGACTTCATCATAGATCAGTTGCAGAATGTCTAAACAGCAAGCCAGTAAATTATTCCAATTACAGCTAGGCTAAAGATTTGAAGATGGAGATTTTATTTTTACCCATGACTTCAGGTGAGAAAATTTCTCTAGTTTCCTGTACAACTTAAATTTCATCCATCCAATGGGGTTCAAGTTAGGGTTTGTGGCAGTTTGGGGTCTACCCCAAAACACATGGGGCAGACACATTCACCAATACAGGTTGCTAACAAATGAAAAGCCAGACATACTGAGTTTCTAATTCCACAAACATGCATTTCTTTGTACTGTGGGAGGAAACTATCAAGAGGAAAAACCACGCAGAGAGAACATATGAGGTTCCAATGTAAGCAGGCAAGGACCATATTTCATGAAACACAATTCCTGGTAGGGATAAACATGTCTTACATCTGATGCAGTAAAAGTTAAGTAAGAGTATAAACTGGCAGGGTGGACTTGTGGTTGGAAGTCTCATAACTGGCTCTTCACATTTCATTTTTAGAGCAGCCAAAACATCCTTGAGCAAGACACTGAACCCCTGGTTTTTCGCTCAGTTCGATTCCTTCTGAATAATAACAGCTGAGACAACAAAGCCCAGTTGTGCTGCAAGGACATAATGAAATAACAATGAGTATTACAGCCTTTCAACCTGCATTTTTTTCCAGACAAATTTCTTGACTTATTTAGCATTTTATAACTAAATATTTTTTTAAAGAATTCCCAAAACACAAAGCTGAAATAATAATTATAAATCCATAAGACTTCAGATTGTTGTGTTCCCTAATAACCTAATACCAAAGACTGGAAGAGAAAAAAAGACACAAAAAAAATACAGCAAGACTAATAAAATTATATAAAATGCCCTTTTTTTCTTGTATAAGCTCATAGTATCACAAAGGGGTAAGGATTTCAATTTGTTTTTTAAATATATCAGTCAAAGAAGAGATAATTTGTGAAGCTATTGTCCAAGAATGTCTTTAGATAAATCAATAGCAGAGGAGCTTATTTATCGTCCTCTCAAGCAACTGATCATTCCTTTTGTTCCTGCAGTGGAAATGGAGGATGGACTTGCATATAAATGGTCTAATATTGAACGGCAAAGTAATCTGAGGGGCAGCCACTGACAAATACACACACAGAGACAGACAGACGAATGATTATAGCAGTAAATACAGCACAAATACTACATATAGACAAAGAAAAAAAAATACTACATGCAGATGCACAGCTTCAGAATCAGTATCAGTATCAGTAAGGACAAAGAAACACACATGTACAATGGCTGCAGTTCAAGCAGCTTTTATTTAATCGAACAACTGCCCCCTGAAATATCTCTGCATGTCCCTGCTGCAATGAAAGACTCTTTGAACATCTGTGCCGTGTGTTACCGTGAAGACTGTGAAAGCAGCAGCCCGAGCTGTGTTTAATATTTAATGGACCTGTCTGATGGTCATAATCGCTTTTAAGAACAATAGATGAAAACAAAGGGCGCCAGCAAATAGCCACACTAGAGGTTAAAGCCACATCTCAGAGTGACAGGACAGGCTGGTTAGAAGTACGGAGGAAAAAGAGGGAATGAAGGGTGGAAAAAAAGGAAGGCACTCAGACCTATAAAAAATAGATGACAGGTGACTATCAATGTTAAGTGGGACTGGCGTTTGACCTGGTAACAGTATATGCTGTCCCATGACAAGCTGCACACTTATAGGCTATTTTTGGAATGTGTCATATAGAAAAATGTCTGTCTTTGGCCAGAAAAGATGAACAACAGAGAATGAGAAAAAGGTAATATCCAAGTTATTTGCTTT
This sequence comes from Polydactylus sextarius, assembly GCA_016801845.1. Taxonomy (NCBI): domain Eukaryota; kingdom Metazoa; phylum Chordata; class Actinopteri; family Polynemidae; genus Polydactylus; species Polydactylus sextarius. Next base: position 18,245,720 of record CM028910.1, read on the forward strand.
ACCAGGTAAATTCTTTGTGTTGTTTTTTCCATTATGTTTTATTCACTGTATGTATGTATTATTCACTGTGCCCTTCTACACACCTTGTTATGAGGAGTTTCACTGAAAATGATTTTCCTCCAAAGTACATTTGCCATCTATCTGTTCCCTGTACGCCTCCTATCTTAGGATGAAGTAGAAATGCCTGAAGTCATGGATGAGATTTGGCTGCTCATGACCACACTGGAATGGATGGAAGCACACAGTAGAGGTGGAAAGGAATGTTTCACACAGATATCTTAACAGATCTATGTGGGGATAAGTACTTTCATTTTCTAGAGCTGAAGGACCTGAACATTGGAAGGACATAGAGAAACAGGTGTCCAACAAAACTCTTCATGCACCGCAGAGCAGAAGATAAAGCACGCTGTGATGTCAGACATATGTTTAATTATGAGCAATTTGTCGACTTCAGTGTCAAGAGTTGGACTGGTTGAATTTTTTGATTTGTCTATATCAGCTACTCCTGAGTCTGATCATCTGTGAGTCACTTATTCATTAAAAAATAAATCAATTATTTAAAATGAGGTGTATATATTTTTTCATATTTCATTTGCTTGTCGTTAAAGTCATTACATGTTATTATGCAGCTATTACATATTAAATACCAGGTTTGTGCAAATCATTTAAAGATGATGACAGAATATTTTAAAATCACACGTAATTATCACACACTTTTTGCTCGTGCCTACTTTTTTATCAATGGTGAATAAAATTAATTCATGTTTAGTGAAATGTATTTAAATTCTTTAACAAACTATTGTTTATTGCTTGAACCTCACATTTATCATGTATCTTTTCAAATATTTAACTAATGATTTAAAAATATTCCTTACAAATATGGAAGTTAAATTATTCAGTATGTACAAATGTCTCTTTTCTATCCAAGTTTTATTAATGCGTGCAAGTACTTACTGGTTTTCTTGTTTTTTATTCCCCAACCTGAATCTATATTTAGCTGAGATTTAATTTCATAATTCACGAAGCAAACACTTCTGAAATCAGATTTGAGGAGAGAGCAATGCATGGGAGACAAGCTGGGAGATGGGGAGGCAGCAGGGAGATGTAAATAACTAGACATGCAGGAAAAGGCAAAGGAGAAACAACCCAGTCAATCAGCTGGGGATGGGATGGTGTTGAGTTGAAAGAAGAGAGAGGTAGAGAGAGCTTGAGGGAACAAAGACACAGAGAAGAGGAGGAAGTGTGCAAGAGGCAAAGGCACAGAAGGGGAATGATGGACAGGGAACAGAAGGGAAAAAAATTAACTCAATTGACAGGAAACAGGAGCAGGCAGCAAGATAAGCAGAGAGCTATTTTTTCTTAGTGTCAATTAAAACACCTCTTTACAAAGGTATAAAGAAAGAGGAGGAGAAGGCAAACAATGTAGAGGTGGCACTGAGGTTGATGTTTCAGCTCACCCTGTCCTTCTGCTGTCCATCTTTCTGAGTGTTTCAAAACTCACAAGCTAGACACTGGTTCTACACTGACCTGCTTTTTTTTTTTAACCACTGACAACAATGTTCACTGACCATAAACATATGGTGGGGGGAAAAGGACAGCAACATGGGTTGAAAACATATCTTCCATCTCTGCGAAGATGAATCAAAGTGATGAACGGGACAGCTCTGAAAAATTGGCAGGCCTATTTGGGGTTTGTCAAAGGTCTGACTGATTTATTTGGCAGGAAGTGATGGAAGGGAGCGTTCTCAACTTCCATGTTTTCAATTCCAGAAAAGCAGGGCAAGTTAGAGGTGATTAGAAGATACCTCGTGCCTTTCTTGGCTCTCTGGATCCTGGGCTAAGAGTAAGAAATAAAAAGAGAAAAAGCAAGGATGGATGGGGAGATGGGGAGAGAAAAGGACAGAGTGGGAGGTGAAAGAGGTCAAAAGAGAGTCTGAAGAAAGAAAAGTGAGTGGGACAGAGGCAAAAAGTGGGAGAAAGCAGGGCAAATGCACAAGGGAGGCAGACGTAGAATAAGAAGCAGATAGGTTCACCTCTAATTAGCTCGCCTGCCACACACTATGCCACAAAGCAATGCACCACCCAAGGACATGAATTAAACAGAGAGCCAGCTACCTCAGAGGAAAGCGACCATGCCAGCACTTAGCCAGGCCTCATAAACAACCAGCTCACATTTGTCACTTCCTCTTCACCCAACAAAGCGACAGCAGAAATAAATCACCTTTAAGTAGACCTCGCTCTTCTTCTCCCCTGGCATCCTGTTCTTGCAGCTGGTTTGAGCTCAGCACAAACTGACAGATGGCAAAAAGGTAAAAATCAGCAGTAGAACATGCAGATTGGGGCCTTATGTTAGTTGTCACAGTGGTAGCCATCACTATAAATCCTACTTGCTGCCTTTAACCTGCACCATATTTTATTTCAAGCATTCAGTCCTTATAAAAAGGACATACAAAGAAATCAGGGAAAAAAACCTCATGGTCATAAAATAATGTTAGACCAATAAATTTGATTTTGTACTGTTGAGCTGTTTTAAATCTGTTTTCTCATTAATCACATCATGTTTTGTCTCATACTACTGCGCCAGTGTTTTCATTTAACTCACTGAAACATGACCAAAGTACTAACTATACAGTATCAGCAACTGTATGAGTGATGCAAATTCTTTCTTGGTTTCAAACAGAACAACTAAACTGTGCTGCAACAATAAAAAAATATCAGCTTTCCAAAAGCATTTTGTAATGTATGGCAACAAAGGACAACAAACTGTTTTTTACAAATAGAACTCTGTAGGGCTGGAGATGGGATATTAGGTTCTCAGCCCTACATCTGTGAAAGGCACCTAATGAAAGGTAAAGATATGACTCAGGTCAGGGCTTACAAAAGGGATACACAGTATGTTTACATCCTACCCTCATCCTCTAACTCCCCCACCTCCCTGAATTCCAAAACAGCTCCACAACTGGGATACTTCTACTCCTCACTATACATCTCTGAAACCTCCCTCAAAAAGGAGGGAGAAAACAGCATGAAAAGAGGCAGATTACTCAAATTCCTAACGTGCCAGCAATGCCAGGGTTGTAACAGTCACATCCACAAATCTTTCATCAATCATACCCTAGACTGCTGAAGGATTCACAAAACACAGAGCACCTGGATCCATCAGCCAGAGGGGCCGCCCACACAAAGATCTGTGTAGGGAACCATTCACTAAACACTCTCACCTTTGGTCTCAGCTGTCTTGTTATTGTGAAGCAATACCTCCATTTGACACAAAAATTTGAAAATAAGGAGGGTTATGCTTGCCCATAATTATCGTAAAGATCCTGTTAGTATTAGGAGTTTGGCTTGGGTCCTGCCATCAAAGCCTGCTATTGAGCTTCCTCTGGAGAAAATAGGTTTGTTAATCAAGCGAAGGCCAAACAGTTACTAGAATCCAATAATCAACGTCTGTGGACAAACAATAAATCCTTGGTGGCTGCTTCAGAGGTGGTAGGAAATGGGGTCCAACCAATTAAACAGAAACCTGCTGGTATGCTATCGTTAGCTAATAGTTTCACCACTACACCATTTAACCCATCTGATTAGGTTGTTCGACACAGACTATGTAATGGCCATTACAAAGTCCTTTCCTTTTCTTCTCACTGCATTCTTGCTGAAAGCTGCTAGACTACCAGCTCCAGCCCTTTTCCAGCCTTTTTTTCTTAGAGTTTAATGTTGGAGTTTATCTGTTTGATAACAGACAACATCAACAGGACACTAAAAACCTTCATCAAGAACTCAGAGGGATGGGCTGTGGTAAATACCTCGAGAACCATCTGCACAATTTACAATTAAACTCTGTTTTGTATAGGCCTGAACATCTTCAGCCACATCATTACAGAGAGTGGCTACAGTTTGTAGTTCTGAAGTGGAGCAACCATCAGCCACGTCCTTTATGGTGATGATATCAAGCTGTCCCCCAGGAATGAGTGAGATATTGACTTAATGATCTACACCACTAGGATTTACTGCAACAGCATCCGGATGTCATTCGGACCAGATAAGCATGGCTAGATGGTGTCAAAGAAATGGAAGCTGATTGCAACTGAGCGGTCAATATACCAGAAAGTAACATTGCAAATGTTCAGAATATCTATAAGTACCTTGGGAGCCCACAGGAAAATGGCAACCATCAGTAGGTTGCAAGAAAGTCAGCCATAGCCAAACACCTACACAGGATAAGGCAGGTCCTGAAAATTAAATAAATGTCTTCAATATATTTAATAACACATACATTTACGTAGACTAATAAAACACAATACCAATTTAAACTATAGCAATACACTGAAAGAGTTTGACTATTTCTCCATGAAGGAGGAAAGCACATTTCTTAACTGTGGAGGTGTAACTAAAAAGACCTGTTATGTTTCAGCAAAAGCTTTAGAGAGGTCACAAGGGTTAGAGCCCTTGTGAACAAAGAATATACTCTCTCAAAATTTCCCAGACATAATCACTCGCCTGGATAGATGGAAATTTTCAATTCTGGTTGTCTTCCAACAGATCAGACATCCCGATTTAGCGGCAGGCAAGGTAGAAAGCCTATTAGGGTGGTGAATGCTGGGGGAATCAGGTAAGACAAATCTGTCTGGATTTATAAGAGCCGTGTGTGAGTTGCAAATAGAAGAATATGGAGAATTTGTGATATAAAGCTCTTAAATAAATGACACTATGTGACCCCAGTAGATTTTCTTTGAGTTTGAATGCGTAACACTAAATACAAATGTTATGGCTGTGTGTTTTTTGTGTAAAAATTGGCATCATTGGTGAGTGCAGCAGAAATAATAATCGACCATAGTCGACATATCTCCACTTAGCACAATAGCAACCATAACTCTGCCGTGATCAATAGCTGTTCATGCTTGCTTTAAAGAGGTCCCATCGTTGACCCTCTTCCTGTCCATCTAATCCTGCCTCATTTCCAGTCATCTCTTCCTCCCTGTCTCATCTATAATTCTAGCTTCTTCCCTCTTGTACTCCCTTACTTCTCCTAGCTCATCCTCCCTTTCTTCCTTACCCATTTTTCCCTCCTACTTCTTTTCTCTAGGCATCTTACAGTATCTGTCTTCCCTCCATTTGTTGTTTATTCTGTCTTTCTCCTTTCTCAACATTTCCACTTCTTTTCTCATTAGTCTGTTTACTTTTATCCATTTTTCTCACATCTATTTTTCTTTATTCTTGCATCTCATTTTTCTGTACCAACTTTCCTTCTCCCTCCATATCTTCCTTCTCTCCCACTCCTTTCCTCTGTCCACCATAGTGCATTGTCTGCTCCAGCCTTCCTGAATGAGCCCTCACCTTTTCTATTAATAACCCTTCATTTTCTCATCTTTAATACATCTCTACATCATGTGCTTCCTATGTTTCTCATCACTACCACTCCTCACCCATCCTTTGTACTACCTCTCCCCGTATCCTTTCCACTTACCTTGCATCTCTTTTTTTCTCTGCCACTCCTACCCTTCCTCTGTCTGTCCTAACCCTAACATCTTTCTCCAAGCAGTCCTCCTTCCTCCGCCCATCTGCCATTTCTCCATTTCCACCCTCTGTGTCTCCCCTTCTCTCTTGCAGTCTGCAGTTCACAGGTTTCCCAGGGCACATTGTTGCATCCCAACGGAAGCTTGCACAGCATTCTGCCATAAATAATTGAAGAGGCCCCACATGGCCAGGCACGCTCAGTCTAAATGGATTATTCTTGGAGAGATCAATGCTGGCCTGTGAGAGTTTTATTAGGGCCTGCAGATGAAACGTACAAGGCCACCGCCAATGCTGTCCTCCCTCTGTCTTAATTCTGCCCTGCTCTGGCGTGACATTCTCCCCACCTCCTCCCTGTGCTGGTCTGCACCTTCAGCCATCCACCCACTCCTGTGGATGACCCAGCCACACCACAAGAGGACCATAGTTGATGCCTTACAGTGCCATGCTGAATTAAAGATAAATGGCTGTCCAAGACAGTATATGAATCATTAATTCTTCGCCATGTCTTTGACTATGATGCAGCCTAGTAGTGAACAGGCCAGACTGTGTTTTGTTATCCCCGCAATTGTCTAGATGCATCATCTTCACAGACCTTCCCAACCATAATCAGCCCCCGCTCACTAGCATGGCGGGAAACATCCAGCAATACCCACTGGAGCTGTCATGGGCAAGAAAAGCAGGGAGGTAAAATGTTACCGTGACCTTCAAGAGTTATGACCCATGGGGGGGTGGGCTGATGGCTGCAGTGGCGAATAACCCTCTTCAAGCTCTCCCAAAGGAGATTTACATCTGTCTCATGCAGTGAGAGGTTTCCGTAATTGCCCGGTTTCTAGAAGACATGCTGCCAAATAGGAAAGCATTGTCAGTTTTTCCAAATCAGTCTGGTACTACCTCCACAATATAATTGTTTTTTGTTTGTTTGTTTTTTGGCAATGTGTTACAGGCTAGACCTTTGTATCCAAAAGAATCCTCATGCTTTACCCGAGTCTTCACTGGCTACCCCCAGAACTTGAACCTTGTATCACCTGAACGAATATTTTGAAATGCTAAAGCGTAATTCATTTATGCTTTCCATTCAAGACACATGGTAAGACATAACTACTAAACATCATTCAGTTGAATTGCACTCCCATAGTCGGGAATGGGACTTTATTTTTGAATATTTCTTTTTGGCAATGAAGTACAGCAATAACAAGCACAAAAGAAAGCAAAAAAAAAAAGTTTTAGAATGGACGCAGCTGTGGCAGAGCCTGAATCCATCATTCATTTTCTCTGCAATCATTGGTTGTAACAGCTCAAGGCCTATACATACTGAAAAGTGTTGTCAGTTAACTTTTCAAAGTCCTATTATTGTGTACCAAAGGCTTGCAAACTGTCAGGCAGGGTGAGGGTATGACATGAGGCCAAGATACTGCATGAGCTGTACTGCATGAGCTGTAAGTCAATAAAGGCTGCAACTTTAAAGGTGAAGTGAGGGGACTTTTACATATAAATGAACATCTGTTATATTCAAGCCCAAGTTCAAATACTGATTAAGTGCCAGCTAATTCTCTTTGCATTTCCCTAGATTTGATGTTTTTTGTTATATCTAACACATTCTCACACTGTGCTGGTAGCAATGCAGGAACAGTGTCAGACCTTGACCTTTTCTAAATATCAAAAAATAATACAAGCACAAATACTGCTTTAATATTGTTTTCAAATTCAAAATACATTATATAAAATAGAGATTGACTTGATTGGACTGATTCCCCCCTTTTAACAGATATGTCTCCTCTGAATACACCTGAACACATTATTTGTTGGCATATTCTCAGGTTCTATAAATACACACATTACCACCGCAATTATCCTTGAGTAAAGAGCCTTTGAACGGTTTACATGCTACTTTAACCTGAACTGAGATTCCCTCTGTGATTATGATATATTCTCCTCACCAGTGAAAATGAACCATGACAAGGTCAAAATTTTCCCTCCACTTCTCGCATTTTTGTGATTACTGCGAACAACAACATCATCAAGAGGTAATGTAGGTGTGCGGGATACTTCGACAAGCCACTTTAGCCTATTCACATTGCTGTGATTGGGATTGTGACTGTCAGACATGAATAGACATTGATTTATGGACTGGTGGTCTGAAATGAAGCCTTACATGACTGAAGCTTTTACCCCCCTTCCCCTCAATCTCTGTCAAGTGAGTGGTCTCCAGGATCGCCCGTCTTCCCCCTTCCTGACATCTTGGCATGTAGCAGGGAAATGTGTACACATCAAAGCCATTAAAATGTCAAGCTCCTCGGTGGGCTCAAACCAGGTTAGAGTGTTCATGAAAAAATTGTGGATAGTGCATTTTTTGCCCTCATTCTGGCAGTCAAGACTTCATTTAAAGAGCTTACATCTGAGCCATTTGAAATGACGAACCAGTCTTCAAACACACAAGGACAATTTCTTCTTTTGCTGTTAGAATATTCAAGCACCCATTTGCATATGGATTTGAGGACCATATGCTTCCTGACAAGATTTACTGTACAATATGGCACCATTGGACAGAAGGCAGAACACCAAAAATGCTCTGTCACATTATACAACCCCTTCTTTGCTTTTCTTTAATGATTAACTCACTCTAAATTACCTCTGCAGTGCCAACTAGTGGGGTTTTTGTTGCAGATATCAACCCGCCTGTATTTACCCTTACTATTCACATACTGAAAACAAATGACTTTTGTGTGTTTGAATGTGGCTCAATCGGTGCATATGAGGATGGGATAAGATGGGATAGTCTGAAATTGACATTCTGCTACTTAGAATTTCAGATTCTGCCACTGGCGAGAGAAAAACATGAGAAAAAAATAGTCTGCTGTTTATCTGCAGGTGACAACTAACAAGTGCTCTCCTGATAATTAGACTGCCGCAATGCACATGGGCGAAGCTCTCCAAAAAAGTGTGCTTATGATTAAATATTTTCTGATTTCTCTCACACTTTTCTCTCATCTTTCATGTTGTGTGCTAAGGTTCCCTTAAACTGCTTTGCCAGCCATCCACATCTATTTCCATTTTGACTGCATTAATAACATGGCCACACCTTCGGATTGGTAGCTTGTAATGAGACTGCAAAATGTGACTTATGACTCATGACTCAATAAAAGTATATGTACGTGTTTGAAAGCATCTGCATGTCTGTCGCTGTCTGCTTTTGCGATGTATGCCACCCCTTTTATAACAGCCGTGGATTCTCTCACATGCCTGAAACTAGCTTTGCTGCCCAGCAGGTGACAGGTAAACATGATTGAGGTGCATTTCAGCAAGAGAAAACAACGGGTGGTGAAGCATACCATCCAATAACCCATCTCATACATACAAAGAGGGTGGTTGATTGATGTCAAGTTGAGCTAACCTGCCCCCTCTCCATTAACCAAGAGCCACCTCTAAAAGGTGACCTATGATGCTACACACTCTAAAAATTAAATAGGCTTCATAAAGAGAGTTTTGTAATTACCAAAATTTGAAATGTCATTGAGAGGTTGTAGAGAGACTTGGCCAAATGTAAACCTAAAATTTGACCTTGCACCTCAGCTTCATGAGCAATCAAGATCCTCAACATGTTATCCTCCCAGGATCCCTGAGAGTTCATTTGACAATCAGTTTCTAACAATAGTTCTTGATATACATGGTTGAGAAGAAATAATTTATTTCAACTATGAAATAAATGAAATAATGAAAAACCTTAAGGTCCACCCTGGTTCAAACTGTGTATCACTACTTTTCAGAGTGTGTGGTCTCTATCCATGTCCAACATGGTTATTCGATTGCTCCATGAACAACCAGTAAGTGAGTAGACGCTTCATAAAATGTGTCCAGCCCATTGAGTCTGAGGGAAGGATTCCAGTAATGGCTGTCCTTCCACATGCCTATCTGTGAAGATGGAAAGTGAGTGACTCCTTCCTGTCATAGTGATCATTGGGTGGAACCACATCTTAATATAAAGAGAAAGGGCTGAAGCGTTCACATTTGTGCTGATCAGAATTTACTGAACAGTTCACATCCCACAGTTGCTGCTGCACATAAAAAAAGATGTAACATCACATAGAAGAGGCAGACAATAAATCCAAATCGGTCTCATGTTCAGCTGTATACACCAACTCATGCATTACATCATTTGTTCCATGACTATCAGCTTTATATATTTGAATGTCTTTCTATAAGGAAGCCAAACTTTAAACTGCTATTAAAAAAATGTACATGCAATATGGCAAAACTCGAGGAGCATATCATTGGCTGTCATGCAGAATAAATATGTGGGAGTGTAAATGTGAATGTAATTTAGAGAGACTGTAGATGATTTTCAGAGAGGTTGAGAGCAAGTGCGGGGCAAGAGTTCCTGCTCTTAAAAATCCATTGTTGGATGTTACCTGCCTAACTCTAATGCTCCTGGGCATCCTTTTGTGATGTGTGTGTATGCGCGCGGGTGTGCGTGTTAGAGAAAGAGGAAGAAGAGAGGTGGGGTCACTCCAAATTTCTCATGTGACGGAGCATAACAGGGAATTGTAATACACAGCAACATCATAAATTTGATTACATTACATTGCACTGCAAGCCTGTAAGCCATTTCCAGGCACCAAAAAGCTATAACTAAGTTACCACGGGTACAGAGAAAAATGAATAAAGCCATTTTCTTTTAACAACCCGGGCGCTGGCGAGATATTGTTCTCTCCTCCGGCTTTTATGAGCTTTGCAGACGCAAGATGCGCTCATTGCGATCGAAACTGGAGACGGAACAAGATGGAAAATCCACAACTTCGGCAAAATAATAGACTGGATTGTTCTGTGGCAAATATTTCAACACGAAATCTTCCAATAAAAAGGTGCTGTTATAATCCTAATCAGATCAGACCAGAAATCTCCCTACTGCTTTAAGGTAATAAGTCAATATAGAACCAAACGGGAATAGTGTTTGCGCTGGTTTTGAAGATATAATGGACACAAATAAAGCTCTATCACATATTTTCAATCCATATCATTGTGTTATATTAAATTTGGTCTGATTGAGCCTCATTGTGTGGCAGCAGATCTGCGCGTAATTTCGAAGAACCACTATAACGCGTATACCCGTGCGTGTGTGTGTGTATACGTATGTTTAAAAATAATATCCATTTTGAAAGTTTGAAATTGAGACATTTGTGAGTTATTTAAAAAATATTTCCCACTGAAAAAACAAAACAAAACCGAACACCAAGTCAATATCCACAGAGACAACACGGTTTCCATAAACAGGAGCGAACTGGACTGAGTTTCCAGCATTCAACAAGGGCATCGCCAACATTTACAAAAGAAAAAAAGTCAGTGTCATTGCTGTGCTCACTCCACCTCGGCGGGGCTGTGGAAAGCTCGAGTGGCGCACCTTGAAATAAGCCTAACTCTTGCCTACACGCCGTTGGCATTGCGTGATGCGCAAAAGCAAACCCAGGTCGAAAGGTGCAGAACAAAACACTACAGGACTCTCAAAAAGTCCAACACGTTCACCAAAGGCACTGGGATCAGAGAGCAAGAGAGTAATGAAGGAAGGAAGGAAGGGAGGGAAGGAGGGAGGGAGGGAGGGAGGGGGGAGAGGGCGAGAGAGGGATGAAATATCGAAAAAGGCATTTCCGATCGATGCCTGCAAAAGGAGCTGAATATGTCATGATCTACGGGCATGTTCATATCAGTGGGTTCTAATGCAGAGCATCCCATCATGGTCGACTTGGATAATGAAACACCCCCCTGTGGAAATGCACTTGCTTGATGAAGCACCCCCCCACCACCACCACCCCCCCCCCTCATCCCCCACCCTTTCTCTCTCTCACACACACACCTCCGCCCGAAAAATAAGATGATTCAGAAATATGCGTTATGCTCCAAAGCTACACAGCGCATATACAAGTGTAATACAAATCTGAATCTCTTGTCTTTCCCTCTGCTGCAGAACCACCCAGGTTTCTTTTATTTGGGAGATTAAGATTGTAATTAACTCTCAGTGGGGGAATTAAAAGGGAAGCCGTGCCTCTTACGACCGTCGTTCTGAATGATGGATATCCTTCGCGCACAAGCAGCACATATGCTCCGCCGCCACCAGCAGCAGCAGCTTTGCGGTGGCAGAGTCGAGTCTCCCGCTGAGTCCAGGACCATCGAGCATCTCTCTCCCTCTATCGTAAAGCTCCGTGGCCGTTGGAACACGCTTCTTTGCAGTATTCTGAAACGATACTTCTCTTTGGATAGATCTGTTTTCGTTTTCCTCCGTTCGAGTGTTAAAACTGCAGGATAACGCGCGACTTGCGCGCCCCGAAACAAACTGCTCACATGCCTAATTTTTCTTTACGGGTTTAGACAGTTGTAAAGAATCGTGATCGAAATTTCTTGGTCTTTTAAATAAAGGGGGGAGGGGGGTGGGGTAAAACTGGAAAACAAAAGTAGCTGGGCAGAGTGAGGGGGGAAAGGAGACAGAAGTGTGCCTACCTTTTGTCAGCCTCGGAGTTCCTTTTTTCTTTCTTCACAGCTTTTAAACCCTCACATCTTCATGGTTAAAACAAGCAATAATCCCCGGGTTTGTGTTAAAATGTGTGCGTCCCTGCAGCAGGTCCAGTGAGGAGCGGTTCGCGGGCTCCTCTGCCGGGTTAAATATTGGTTTTGTTCTTTTTAATCCACCCCAAGAGCGCAGGTTGCTCAGGACGCGTCTGGGTATACGGCAGGAGGAGTCGCTCCCTCAACAGCAGCAGCCACCGTGCGCACTTGGAGAAACCAGAGCTGTGTCCGCGCAGGGAAGCTGAGGGAATGATGTCATGCGTCCGGCCCTCCCTCTCCAGCCACCCCTCAACTCACGGCTCTCTCCATCTTCTCTCTTCCCTTATTCATTTATGGCACAATGTTGTAATATTTGCACTGAAAAAGACAATAAATACACATTTTATTAAGCAACGATTCTTTTTTTTTTTTTTTAAAAATGTTGAATAACAGGAAATACAATTTTAACTCAATCCAATAGTTTTTAATAAATGAACTGTGAAATTAATGAACCCAACAATCTCATACTTTCTTTGATTTTTTTGTTTTTTAACAATTGGAGGTATTTCTCCAGTTGTTTCAGTTAGATTTTAAGATGAAACACCAGACTGACAACTTGCCTTTGAAGATAAATTTTTTTGCAGTGCTCCCTTTGACGTGATGAAGTCATGCCGCCCCTCCACGCCTCACTGAAGGTGTCGTCCAGTAGCGTCTTCAGTCTTGCTTTACCCGGGCTAAGAGGGGAGGTGAAGTCGCATAAACAGACCAATGCTCACTGCACGCTGAGACAAGGCAGCCTCCTCCTCTCCGGTGCAGCCCGCACATCTTAAAGATAAAGCATCATATCTTCTTATCATGATTAGAGTCGAGGTTCATGGTGCATATCATATGCTACACTGCAAACAAATAATATTTTTAACAGCTCATTTGGTCTCATTAATTTGAAGAATGCAAATGCAATTTCTATTAATGGGATTAGACTGGATAAATTTAATTTGTTCCACAGCACAAAACATTTATAGTTTTACCATAATGATTTCTTGTCATTGCTTTATGAAAATACTGGCAAATCTGGTTAACAGTTTGAAATAACATAAGAGCTTTATTTCTTTATTTTCCAATGAATATTGTAGCCTATATGAATCAAGGGAAACAACAAGCATGTTATCCATTTTAACATATTATAGTTTTAGGTTAGTGAATAATGGTCTTATTTGGCATGTTTATGTTTTAATTCCCCTTAACGGATGAGCAAGCTGTAAGGTAGTCCTATTTTCTTCATCCCGACTTTGCTGCTGGCTGCTTGCTGGAAAAAAAAAAAAAAAAAAAAAACTGGGAGAAAGACTGCTAGGGCGTTTAATCAATCAACTTCAGCTGCAGGTTTTACTTAATCAAATATTTAAAGTGGCAGGGCTGCTTTCCTCCACACAATATATTGGTCTTCAGATGCTCTCACAGGGATAAGCTGAAATGTAGCTCACTGCTGGAGCGTGGCCATTCATACCTCCCTTAATGCAGGGACTCATTTCTTAAGGGAAGTGTTTTGTGTTTAACAGCAGCAGTGTTTTTTGGCGAAAACAGTAAAACCCACAATCAGTCCACCTATACAGCTCAGTGTAAACTTAATCTTCCCTACTTATCTCTATTCATGTTAATAGTTTGGGGAGATATAGGGAAAGACAAAGTGACAGGACAAGTTACAGACATGCCAGTACTTAAGAGAACTAACTCATAATCACATTTACAGACACATTAACACCTGCAGGCACCAGTGAGTTCTCAAATCAGCAGACCAGAGGGAAATCCCGTAAAAATCAGGAACCTTCTATTTGTGAAGTGCCTGCTCAGTACATCAATACACCATGTAACTCAGAATTTTTTCTTAACTTTTTTGTGTTTTGTGTGGGTCTCATATCTGCACACACACTTTCAGTCAGTCACATATTCATACATTCTGTATATTAAGGGTTTATATATTCATAAGCATTTGTGGGAATACAATGGAAAACATATCTTGATTGTTTTAATACATTTTTTTGAGTCATACATTCAGTTCTACCAGGACGGTCATAAAAAGGACCATAATATTTTTGCATGTCTGTACAAGGGCTACATAAAATACACTATGCATTAAAGCATTTTACCTTCCACACAGCGTCTCATTTATATCATTTTCTGTCTTCTAAATGAAATTAAATAAGGAGGAAACCTATACATTTGAAGTGAATGGTAATGGAGGAGCTTCATTTTGAAAGCAAACTATTGTCAAGGTGCCTCGGTCAGAATGCAGAGAACAAATCCATGACAACTGGGATCATTTGATGAGTTATTTATTGTCAATTAAGCTCATAGACTTACTAGAATAATTGGGAACAAAAAATATACATATATTGTGGTCACTGAAAGAAACAAATAGGAAAAAGGTTAAAACCTGGACAGAGCTTGCATTTTCAAACGGTAATTCAAGATTCAACTTAAACTAAAGATACAAAACAAAGGACCAAGAGCTCTCCTCTTACCTGCACTGCCACACTATGTGAAGGCAAAGAAAAGACGGGTGAACGGGGCTGCAGTGTTTAAATAGTTTGCTCTCCAGGTGGGGCCAATCAGGTAAAACTGGGTGTGGGAGGAAGAGAGCCTTCATAGCCAACCAGTGCAAGGAAGAGAAAATGTCTCAGCTAAAGGTGGAGGGGAGGGGAAAGAAAACAAATATTTACTATAGCTTGTCCTACAGAATTCACATGAGTTTAATTTTTTTGTACTGGTGAAAAATGAGCTAAAACATGACAAAAAATTAGATGCATTGTCCTTTGAAGACAGAAGACCTTAATTGATTTCTGTGTCATGAGCTGTTGGAACAAAGAGACAAGGATACATAAATTAGGAAATGGAAAGTAAAACAAAGGCCAATGATTTCATCATTTGAGGTGTTAAGACTGCTAACCTTGGATGTGTTGAAGTCATTCTCTTTGCATTGAACTATACAAGACAATGTTGACCTTTAAGCTAAACTAAAGCATATAAGTCCCCTGGACTGATCATTTGATTGTCCTTTGTCTGTCTTTGCCTTTACTTCAGATAATTGGACATTCTTTGATAACATGAGGTTGAGCCAGTAACAGGGGTGTCAGGTACTGTGAGCCAAAAGCAAACAGGGTGAACAATAAAACTTTAATTGTATACCCATTCATGAGTGAGTTTATGGTCATAATGTTGCAGATTCTAGGAAACTGTATGCAGTGGAATATTTATGTCTAGTTGCCTCTCATTATGTTAAAGTCTTTGAGAAGAAGACAGAGAAGAAAGAAGTGGTGGCATTTAGAAAGGTGACATGTAAATCAGGACATTTCCATGCATTTAAGTTACATCAGTTGATGCATTATTCCCTGGTTAAAATGTCTGTTGCAACTTTGTTATGTCTTCAAGGTAGATGAATCAGAAAGAATCACACTAATGATAAAGCCCACTACAACAAGGTGTTACAGAAGCCACAATGTTTCAGCTGCTGCTGTTTTTTTCAGGGTTACTGCATTAACAAGCTGAAATCCTTTGGGTTTTAATATAAATGTCTCTTAGTTAGTATCAGTGACAAGCAAGGAATTATTTTATTTTTGCTGTGTTTTAGTCAATTAAATGGAGTTAATGTACTAAAGTTTAGTCATAGTAAAGTACTATTATTTGGCAATTGTACACGTGGTGAACTCCACTTTGCTATGAATTTAATGCTTTAGAGATTTAAAGTTAGATATTTCAAGTTACCTAAGCAGGAAACAGTGTAAATGCATTGTACAAGTGATGAACAAGTGATAAAAATGAAGTGATTGGGGTTGATATGTCAGTTGAGTTGATATGCTTGTTTCTTGCTAAAATTGTATCTGTTATTGGACCTCATGACCCACACTTTTCCTCGGGTGTTTGCTTGAATCTGTCTCCTTTTCAGTTTTCCATCTGTCCAAATAAAGATAAGAGATCTGGTCAACCCACATCTCCTTTAAAAACAAGAGAGACTACACCTTATTTTTGATTCTCTCACAGGATCTCTCTGCTCCTCCAGGTTCATTCCTTCTCTTTTTCCCAGCACTTACTTCCATTCCATCAATCACCTTGCACCGCTCAGCTGACCTACCTTCCCCCTAACTCCTTTTTCCCTTCCTTACTAGGTTCGTCTGCGTGTGGGAAATGCCAATCAGATTGGCTGGATGAGTGGTTTAATTAGAGGAGAAGCAGTGGTCTGTCACCTTGCGCTGAACACTGGCAATCAACGCCATCCTCTTGAAGAAAGTCAGACAGGGCTATTCATTGATTGCCAGTTTCAGAAGTGATACTTGGACCACATGATACACTGAACAAGCTTTGACTTAGATAAGGGATAATGCACCACAGTGGAGTCTACTGTACTATAAGAGAGCACAGATGTAATTACGCTACATTTTTACTCTTACTATCATACTGACTAAGCAATTAAAAATGTACAACTGCCTAACCTTGACAATACACTTGTAAAATGTTGTATTTTGGATGCACTGTAGGCATCAATTGCATATAATTCTAATGAGTATGTTTGTAAGAAATGCCATCACAGCAGAGGTTTTACTGGCCCAGGCTTCTGTGCATCTTGGTGATTACATAATGTTGTTAACAATGCCAGATTTAGCGTCTCAGTTCTCAACAGGTCACTATGCTAAAGTCACACGGATCTTACTGTGAGGTTTTGAATAATGGTTGCCCTGAATGGCATATGCACTTTCCAGCTGTGCAGAGGGAACTTAATTAGCCACTCACATTGACCAAAGGTACAATGTGTAAAGCAATGTTTGAATCAATCAATCAAACTTGATTCAGCACATTTTATGCTGATAAATTTGACATTTCTCACCTGTCTTTCATAACAAACTCACATCTGGGATCAGTCAAACACTGTCCTGTGTCTTCCCATGATTTCATGTTGCTATAATACCTATAGCTGCTAGGAACTATAAAATTTTAGAGAACTTTGCAAAACGAAGTCAAATTCAGCACTGCTGAGTTTCTATTTTACAGGAAATCGGTGTATTATAGAAGAATCATGAGCCAGTCATTGACACCAGTCATTGACAAACATCGATGCCGTGCGATCTTGGAACACATCAAAATTCTTTGATCCTTTGATGCAACACAGACAGTGTAAGCAAGACTGTTATGTAGAGAGATTACAGCATCGATGGTGAGCTGGAATGCAGTAAATATGGTTGGAATTGAACACCTTTTTAATTCACATTCTTTCAGTTACTTACCATATTATATTTCTATTCATTTATCAAATATTCATTTAATTTGCGTAATTTACCTGCAAGTAAAATGCTAGAATACAAGCATAGGGAAATTATGAAACCCAGAGAAGAAGACTGGCCAAATCACATATTGAAAAACTCTACAACAGTCTGAGCACCATTGTGTGTGCATTTAAGTATATTGGGGGTTGGTTGCACAATGAGGTAAATGCTATTATGTTCATGATAAGAGATAAAATAGCGATTCAAATCAAGCTAGTAAGCCCCATACACCCATCAGTCACAGTGTCAACAGTTAAAACCTCTAAAGTCTATGGAGCATGGTACAAATGTTGGGGTCAGGGATTTTTGATTTGCCATGAAACATAAGAGTGAACAGAATGTTTCTGTTTTCCGACTTTACACCAAATTCAACAGCTCGGTAACATGTGCTACAACCATTCACACCACTCACACCCACTCTGAACTTTTTCTTTATAATTCAAAATTCAAGCCAGTGGTAACCACTGTTATTTAGATGTTAACCTCAGAATGAGTGTGAGTGCATCCAACTGCAGCCACAGCACGGACATGAAGGATAAATGCGAAAAAAGCTGAAGGGAGCTGAGTTTACAAATATAGCTAGGGTTAGTTTTGGGGTTGCAGTTTGGCATGTTTTGGGCTCTCCTTCACCGCAACCAAATGACTTAAACAAATGATAATGGGTGCAATTTGTGGGAACGTGATGTATGGGGTCTACAAGACCGCAACTGAACCTCAATAGGAGAGAAATTCACTTTTTTGGCTGTAGCCAATCTCAGTTGACTGTGGATGAGAGCAGGGTGTACAAGGGCCAACATATAAAGACAAACCATTAAAACAAACTCACAGCTGCACCTATTTAGAGATTTTGAGTCACCAATCAACCTTATCCTGGTATTCTAATCTTAATACCTTCAAGTCGCAGCTGGGGAGAGGACAGTGGCCAGCTAAGTGGTCATGACCAATATGACAAATAATAGATAAGGCTGGTAACATTGGCAAGTTCACAATGTATATACAGTTACACAAAATAACTAGATTTATGCCTGTGTGATAAGTAGCAATCTGTTTTGTTTACATCATGAGTTCTTTCAGAAAATCTCTCAGAGTGTAAAGAAAAGATGATATAATTGTCATTCAATGCCACAAACACACACACACACACATATGTTTGATTTCATGCCTCGTGGGGACATTTCATTGATTTCCATTCGTTTCCTGGACTTTCCTGGAAACCCTAGAGATCCCATTTGTTGGTACCACTTGCCTAACCATTATCTAAACCTGACCCTAACCTTAACCAAACCTTAAGTCATGTCTTTACCTTATTTTTTTTGTTTTTACATCATGAGAACCAGCTTTTTGTCCCCACAAAGGGAGACAGGACCCCACAATGTGAGTGTGTAAACAGGCTTAAGTCCCCACAATGTAGGAAAAACTGGGTACACACACACACACACACACACACTCCTCCACTCCTCCACTCTCCTAGGAGAAGAGTGGAGTGACATGTTTGTACAATAGAAAGCTATTCATTGAGACCATGACAAAGAAAGAAAAAACTTCAGAGATGCTTCTTTGTGGAATGGTAATGAAAAGGTTGGTATATCTGCTCCCATCAGAGCTACCACCCAAATGTACTTACCTATGTGACTGTATTGTGCAAAAGATAGAAACCATCCACCCTATGATGTGGCTGGCATAAGTAAAGATTTTACCTTTGCCTATAGAGTGCTGATAACGTGACAGTATGAGGGGTGCATGTTGTGATAACAGCAAATGGAAGTAGAAGCTGCTGCTATACAGGGCGATAAATTGTCTATAACACAGACTTATAATGGCTGTGTGAGGGTGCTGGTGTATACAGGAGACATTGAGAAGCACTTGGCTCATTAGGTTGAGGTACTGGGGAGATGAGTGGGTGTGTGAGCAGGTGAATATATGACACGACAAGGCTTTGATGCCCTGACAGGTGGGGAGCTCATTCTCCTGCTCTTCCCTTGTCATCATTCCCTCTTTTTCCACTTCTCACACATTCTCTCACTCTTGATAAACTCGCTGCCGGGATTATTGGTCGCCATTCGGCATCTTCACCGTTTCACTCTCTCTAAGCTCTCTCTGCTTCTTGACTGTGTCTTTTTCCTGCTGAATCTCCTCATTTGCTTCATCTTCTCACCTATTCTCAGTTGTTGCCTTCTCCCCCTCGCTGTGCTGTGTGTGGATATCTATAGCAACAGCCTGACAGGACATTCAGGTGGGCGAAGGTGTGAACATTCCTCAGAAAAAAGTAGAAGATTAACAGAAGATAATATCTATGTAAATACAGGATCTTCATAAGGTTGGCTTGTCATCATAGCAGTTTAGAGGATATATACAGTACAGCCCAGTTAAAATAGTTCTGGGTGGGCTCATTTGGATTCATAATGTATCAATAAAGGGAAAATAGTGTGAATGAGCAATCTCCACCCACAGTGACCCGTTGTTGGTTATTTGTGTTTATTTGGTCGTGTCTAACGTTTAGACATGATTTTTTAAAAGTGCTGTTATGATGTTCTGGTTATATTTTCGTCTTCATGTTTGCACCAATCTCTCTTCCACTGTCACATATGCACAGAAATAAATTTGTGAGTGCACACAACAACACCCACACATATCCAAGTGGAAAGAGAATAGTTGCAGTGAGAAAGTCAGGATCTGGGAGGGTTTTTCAAAAGACGTCTGTGGAGGTGTGTGTGGTTGCTGAAACTTCCATTTTATCCATTATCACATCGATCACTAAAGACATTAAAACCACATGCATTATATTGTGTAAGTCTCTCTTGTACCACTAAAACACCTCTGACCCATCATATCCTGTGTTGCCTGGCACTGGTACATCAACAGTACATTCCTTGGGTGGGGCAGGGTCTCTATGGAACTACACATGCTCAGCCCAGTTTGGGATCTATGTTGTTTGGAGGCACAGTCAACACCTTGGGTTCTTTGTTACGTTAATCAAGGCATTTTTGTTAGCAGTTTCTGAGAGAGTTTTAGGTGTCAAAGTAACTTCCTGATAAATGTCAGGACCCAAGGTTTCCCAGCAGAACACTGAGCTGTAATGAGATGATAATTATTCCCTTCACCTATCAGTGGTTTTTAATGATGTTGCCAGTTGGTGCAGCTAACATCTCTATTTATATGCATTTGTAACTAAAATCTTATACCAACTTTTGGCTGCACAAAATCCATGAGAATAATATTGAAGGATAATGATTTCCTCCAATATATAACACAAAGATTTCCAACTGACAGGAGTGTTACGAGAAACGGTAAACTGCGCATTTAAAGGAGATGTTGGTACTGGTCAGTATTCTGCTCCTTTTTGTATTTTTTTGCACTGTTGTATTTTTCTGATACCTTTCTCTGTGTTGATACTTTTCTCCGTGTTTTTGATACTTTTCTCTGTGTTTACTTTGTAATTATTGCTCTGCCTATATTTTATACTTTTTATAGTTTATACTTTATATTCTACCTTCACCTCTCTAAGGCACTTTCTCTTTCTGTTGGTGTCCTTATTCTTTTCCTACTAAGAACAATCTGTGTCTGTGTTTTTTGTGTAAGCTACTGGATGCCTTAATTTCCCTCTGGGATCAATAAAGTATTCATTCATTATTCATTCATTTATTCAGAATATTTGTAAGAATGGGAAGGATTGTAGCTATAACATGAAACATCCCATACAGGCTTATTATCTATTGCAGAGTTTTTTATTTGAATACATTTGAGGTTGTCGTAACAGGTTAAACATATGAGGGAATGTAGACTGGAATACAAAACAATCACCAATTAAATTTTGCAATGTACTTTATACGCTCAGGCAGTTGAGGTGATGTTTGACAGCAGGTACATGCCATTCATCAGTGTACTTTACCAGTAGGCTTGCTTTATTGATGTGCAAGACCATTAAAAACGCTAGTAGATTTTTGTAGGTCTCATTGACACAGGATGTAGCAATGTCAACATTTAATGAAAAATGATTCTAACACCTATATTAGGGATGTGACAATTTATATTCATATACATATGCCTACTTTTATTCAAACTGCCTTACTGTGGCTCTTCTGAAAACACAAAAAGATGAAACCTTTAACCCTGGCAATTGTACTGTTATGCTCCACTGAACAATAGTGGAGCCACCCTGACCTAGTTTAACATTATGCACAGAAGCTTTGTATATTTACACAGGACCACCAAAGAAAAAAAAAAGCAGGCAGTGAGTCAGAGAGTCAGACTGCGGCTCATCAGTACATTATCACTCAACCTTTGCCTACCCTGTTTGCCTCACTGCAACTGCCTGCAAAACAGTATCCCTCTTGCACCATAGCTGTGATAAGATCTGACTTAACCTTGGTGAGGTGCATCACCTCTAACAATAACACTACCTTGTCACAACTACAAAACATCACCTCCGGGGTATACGGGTACCATTAGAAGATAAAATAAGCTCAATATATAAAGCCAGATTTTAGTTTTGTACTTGCATGTAGCATGAAGTGTTCAGTTCAGCATCATCTCCTTATCATGCTTCTCTTCTCATGCCATTAAATAACAAGTTGCAATAAAAGAGATTGACGAAACTCTGCTTTCGGCCAATGATGCTGCTATTCACATGTATGAAAGGAGAAAAAAACAGTTAAGTTCACAGTTAGACCTGTACACTGTGTGCTTCTAGTTACCCTTGTGCCATCTTACAGATGAATAAACTCTGAAACCTTATGAACCTTGTCAGCTGTGGATATCTTTTAGTTTTTGTGTTCCCTCCAACCACAAGTGTCACTGTTGCTTTGGCTGTTGTGTCTCACCAACTATTGCATAAATTATCCTGAAATTACATATAATGAATTGCTGTAACTTTTGGTGATCCACTGACATTTCCTCTAGTGCAATCTACAGCTAAAAGTAGTCAAAAAATTTAATTTGTCAGGAACTTTATTAATGACCAAATACTGGCAAAAACAATGGCATTCCCAACAGCCACAGCAGCACTTTTTGTTGAAGGCTAGTAAGTAAATCTGACATAACTGTAGACTCTTTGTTAATAAACAACTGCATCTCATTATACAGTGATCTAGAATGACAACAATAAGGAGGCAGTTGGAAAGTCTAAAGTTTCACAACTTGTTAATTCATTTACCGCTGAGGATTATAAAAGTAACATTTCCTTGTGCCACATTTGTTAGATACAGAAAGAAAAAAAAATGTCTCGGTGCTTTTGACTCCAACTACAACACAAATCAAAACAACATATCATTGAAATTTCTTCTCAAACCAAACTTAAAATCTAAACTTATTCAACAGCAGAACACACGTATTACATTATCTCTACAACAGATATCAAAAATTGCTGAGAGAGTTCATCCCATCTCTGTTACAGAAGTTCAGAAGTTGTTGCTTTCACCCTCTGGCCATTTCATCCCAAACCAGCTTTGTAAGGTTTAAGTCTGAGTCTTGGTCTTCCATCATTTAAAGCAACTGTCTTTTTTTTTTTTTTTCTCCTCCAAAGTTCTGGGTCATTATCCTGCTGTACAATGAACCTCTGACCAACTGGTTTATCTTCTTTTCCTGCTTGCCTTTTTCTCATCACTCAGAAAGTGTGGTGACAGAATTTGTTTCAATATTTCTTGTTTTTTAAAGAGATGATTTATAAACTCTCAACAAAAGTTGGACCATGTGTTTGCATAAACTATCAAAGCTTCATTTACTTCCATCACTGAAGGAAATCTGTACATTAACCAATTTATTCAACCCTGAATAAATACACAGTGTATTCCTTTGTCAAATAATGATGAAGGGTCTGTGCTATTATTCAAGGGTTTAATAACAGATGAGATCCTGAGAAATCAAAATTTAAATGGATCACCTTTAGCAGGTATGGCCATTAAAAGTTAATGTAAAAAACTATGAGAGCACAGATATAGCAGCAGCAGCTGTCAGATTGAATACATTACAATGCATAATAATTCACTTTGGGACACCAGAGGTCATGGTGGAAGGTGGGAGGTGTGAAGGTGTTCAAGATCTGAATCTGTGAAACATCTGTGATGGGAGGTTCCCACTTGATAACCTGGTGATAAACCTGAGCTTGCTATTCAGCATTAAAGGTATACAGGTGCCAGATATTCATGAATAAAAACTTAACTTGTGAGTTGTGACATTTCTTCACATTTTACTGTATAATTCACAACATACAGTAGGTTGAAAACAGAATAGCTCTTATAGCTCATATAATACATTTTTCAGCAGATATTTCTGTTCTATTTCCCCAAACAAACCAAGACAGGTCAGTTACCAATGTCTTGCCAGTGGCTGCTTGCTTTGTTGTTAGCTGAGAGGTTGTGACTGAGGTTAAGATGACTACTGACAAAGAGATTATGTGGACTTTGTAAAAGAATGGGAGCTGACACTTAAACTGTGGTAGCACAAGATAAAGTGGCAAAGATGCTGATAACATCTGAAGATGGAAACCGCTTTCTTTTATGAAAAAAAAAAAAATACAGAGCTCTATGTGCAACCAGAATAACAAATAAAGGGATAGAAATTATGCGCTGTGTATATTCTGGGGAATGTAGGTGGTTGAGAATGATCACATTACTAAAATAGCAACTGAAATGAATTGATATTAAAAGATACATATTCACTCATTCATCCACTCACACCACCACCTAGCAACATAACATTTTACCAGTTTATATTTTTGGATCAGAAATAAATTTATATGTACATGTGTTTTAAGCACATCTTACATCTCACTGCTGTTTCCAGCTTGTTATCACAGTTTAATGTTACTGACCGGTCATGTAATTAAATCCGAGATATGGTCAGAACAGGTGTCACTCAGACCAATCTAATAACATCAAAATGGTCAAAAGAGTGTCTCCAGTCACATAAATGTGACCAGTTTAACCATGTTATAATATTACATCACACTCCTGAGGGTAAGTGTGGACTCATATTTTGTCTGAACACAATAAAAGGTTCGTATCAGGAGGCAGATGGTGATAAAACAAATCCATCTGAGGTCATTTACTTTTTGTCCCTACTCTAGTCTTGTGCAATATTAACTTAGCCTCAGTGAATATAGTTAGAATAGAATATAGAGTGAATATCCTTCTGTAGATGATCAGCTGAAGGACATTGCCACGGTTACCACCATGGCTGAACTCTTGAACTTCATTTTGGTGTCAACCTTTATCTAGTTGTCACTTATTTAGCATTTTAATTTCAAATGTATGATTAATGAGAGAGAAGTAGACTTCTGTTCTATATCAGAATATCTCTTCCTGGCTAAAAGATGACATGCAATCCAGTTTGGTTGGCTTCCAGTAGTCATTTGGGTTCATGACTCCTGGGAATTTGTTTTGACAGATATTTTGTCAAGTGTGAAGCAACCCATCAACTTTGAACTGGGATGACAAAGAGAAAATTTGCAGGATTGTCAAGTAAAAATGTATTTTGAGTCTTGGAATGTGGAATTAATAGCATTACCTGTATGTCAACTTATTCTCTTCAACAATTTTTCTCTCTGTTTTTCCCTTTTACACAAATTGTACTCTTTCAACCCTTTAGGGAGGTG
The DNA here is from genome assembly GCA_016801845.1 of Polydactylus sextarius. Classification (NCBI taxonomy): domain Eukaryota; kingdom Metazoa; phylum Chordata; class Actinopteri; family Polynemidae; genus Polydactylus; species Polydactylus sextarius. The sequence continues at coordinate 18,270,668 of CM028910.1, forward strand.
GTTGTGGTGAAAAAGAAGTTGTCTTTAGAGGCCTATTATCCACAGCATGCGCCATGTTGATATGGGGGTATTTAACTAGAGCTTCTCCCTCTGCCTCTATCTGTCTTCATCTGTCTCACTCTGTGTTTGCTTCCCAGTGTTTGTGTTTGTGTCACCAATCATTAATCATCTCTAGCCACCACAAGAAATGCTTTGGGACAGTTTCAGTTAGGTACAGCTTTGACAGACACACAACAGCTTACATATACATGCATACATGACAGAATGTGCGTTGAAAAGAGAACATAAATTAAAAACATGACTGATAACATTAGAAACACACTTTGACTACTTACCTGATATCACAGGAACTCCCTGAGCACTAAATGACATTTCATATTGTTTTATTTATTTATTTTCTTACTTTATTACAAACACACAAGTACATTTCTCACCATATGGGCACATTATATATATATTTCTTTTTAATGACCGGTTTCTCACAAGCATAGACCGTTACACCTCAGACACAAAGCTAAATTTCACCTCAGTTTTGATATTCAACTGTAATACACCAAATCATCTGCAACATGATATTTTACTTTTTTTGCATTTCCGTTCAAAAAGCTGGAGGTCTGACATCTTTTAAGTGGTAATTTAATAAAATATTGCGCTGTTAATTTATTTGATAAACATCAAGTCATTAACATCAAATAACTGTTGAATTTTGAGTTTAATGATAAAAAATACATACAATAGAAGATTTAAAGATTTTTTTATTATGATGCAAATGAAATCAAGGCCATATAAATGATTCAAATGACCTCAAGACGTCACACAACAGCAAATTGATGCTGTTGCTAGGCAACAGTAGCTGGTTACTGATGGCACACATGAGGATAAAAACACACTTGTGATTTGAGGACAGCTTTATTGTGATAAACGCCTTTATTTTAACCAGTGAAGAGAGCTGTATTTACTATTGGCTAAGTGCTGAGTTGGAGGGACTCAACATTTCAGCCTAAGTTTTAAAAGAGCAACATCAAAGTGATTAAACACAACAAACGTTATTGAAAAAGATTTGAATTTTCACCTTGCGGCCTAATATGAAATGTTGAACTTTGATGCACGTATTTGCTTGTGCATTGGATATTCTGAGTACACAAATGTCTAATCTGTTCTTTCTTCTTCTGTCATTCATACACATTCATAAATTCATTGCCATTCCCACATCCCATTGCACTGTTATATTTTAATCCTCTCCCAATGACGAACCTTTAATGGCCTTTTAGATTTTACATCCTTTCCCTTGACAACCTTCTTGTGCTTTCTTCTTATCTTGTGGTGTTTTCATTCAATTATTATTTTATTTCCTTGAATAACATAACCTTTATTGCATTTTCATTTGAATCCCTCCTTGTATCATTCCTCTGTAGAATAATCTTTCAGAGTTTGGATTTTTTTAATGTTTTCTTGCATTGTAATCTTTTAATGTTGTTTTGTTTGGTTTTATTCGTTCCATTTTATTATTTCATTTTATCACCATAATGCACTTTTTTAAAGTATGAAGAAAACTGCTCTACATATTGAATATACAAAACATCTCTAACAACTTCTCCACTAAAATCTGTCAACATTTTATGTTCAACTAAATGTCAATATTGCAAAAAGCTTGTTTCTTTGCTTCATTTTGACCTGTTTACCAAATGTTTTTTTTAGCCATTTCAAATATCTTTGAATATTATAAATCATGTTTTACAAAGACTATGGGAATATACACTAACCACAGGAAAACTGTTGCACCTGTTGAAGTTGTTTCATTCTATTTATTTGGTTACTCTTTTTGATGGATATAATTTAGCTCTTGAAAGCTGAACCATTGGGACTAGGTTCAATCAGTCAACAACGTTCTCCCAAATTCTGCCAACCTGTTCACCTGGGGCATAGCAAACACTGCTGCCAAATGTGTGGGAGAAAGCGCAAGTTGGAACACACCCTCAGCTGCTGCCTGTGGGCATTAGAGAAAAGGCATTACTATCTAAAACCAAGTCTTAAGATATGTGCCTCGGACCATCAGTACAGTAATACAGAACAGTAAGAACCAGCACACCTCCAGCCAGTCCATCACCTCCATCAGTAGTAGAGAAAGGTTCAACAATCTAGTAACCGTGGGTCTAGAACAAGAGATGTGTCCAAGTAAAAAGGTATACACTTTATTGTTCCCATCAAAATGATTGAAGTAGCACCAGAGGGTGTATTATTTAACTTGCTATTCACATCAAATTTTTGAAAAGTAACACCAAAACAGCACAAAATATGTGATTTTTCTGTTTGGAGCTACAGACTCCTACCCTTTTAAACAGGAGAGTTTCTTTGCCCATAACCATCTGAGACCCATGAACCAGACAGCCCACAGTGAATAAAGGCAGAAGTTTGGTCTGATCACAGGAGTCTTGGTTTGATGCTGAGAGGAATATCTAAGTTGTCAAATAAGTAACTGTGCCTCACCTTCAGCTTTGCACCATAACAATATCCACTCACCTCTGCACACACATACTGTTTTCCACATGAACATTTGTTATACCATTTCTCATAAAACCCATAGTGGAGACATTTCAGCTCTACCCACTTTGACTCTTACTCTGTCGAGGCTGCCAAGAACCCAGACACCGCACTTCTGACATCATATCAGATGACTGATGTGACCCCATGTCCCATTGCTGACCTGCCAGACCTGCCTTATTACACACTGCCATGTTAGTGCCAATTGAAAGTGGCAGCAGAGCTTGTCAGGAATCCTAATCACAATGCACTGTTGGTGGCAAGTTCAGCGTGGATGTGTGTGTGTGATTCAGAGAGTGTTCATGGCATGGTGTTAACATCTAAGGATAAAAATATAGTAAGTGTGATTGACTCTGTGTGTGAGCCAGGGGCAATATTATATTTGATGTAAAGTTTAGCTTATGTTTAAAAAATGTATATGAAAAAAAAAAAAAAAAAAAAAACATCGAGCACACTTCAAAATCTGAAATACTGAATATAGAAAAAAAAAATCACCATATTATTCCAAGTTCGAACCAGTGCACTAGTCAAACCAACTCACATTCTATAGGAGCAGCAGCGCATAGCATAAGAGTAAGCATAGTTTCATACGTTTAAATGGACACATTAGAGTCTAAGTCTGCCTCGGTTGGCCATGCTTCATTTTTTTTTATCAGCCAATTGTTGTGGGGTTCCAATTGCAAATCTTTCAATAAGTCTGAAAAATGATGACATTGAAGGAAGTTTTGATGTATTTGTAAAATCCATTCCTTCTTTCCAAGGTGCAAAAGTACTTTCAACACAAAATGGAGTTCTTCCAATATCTCACACTGTATCAGTCAGGTTAAGACCCCACATTACACTCACTCACCCCTTGAGCCGGGGTAGCGTCTTTTAAATGCTTAGCCCCTCCCACTGGGCTTGATATTCACATAGGAAATATATTTCATTTGTCAACAGCAACTCCAAACTCCAAATGCTTTCTGAACTGAACTGTGAGGAATCTGAGAAGCTCTTCTGGACATCTCTTCATCAATCACATTTATTTGAGTGGCAAGATAATAATCATAATAACATGTGATTTACTAGGGGGCGCAGTGCTGAAATATATAACCAGGAAATGTTTGTCACCCTGTTTGGTGAAATGCGCTGTGCAGGTGATGGTGTGCTGCGTTCTGAGAGGTGAGTGCATATGAAATGTTTGCGTGAATAATTGCAGTGCTAGCAATTGTGCACCTTTACTTATGCAACGGTGACAGAAAGGAAATGTGAGGGGATATAGTGTTGGAAATGAATAGTGAATGGAGGAAAGTTTTGACGGTGCTGCGTGTCGCGCGCGCGCATATATGCGTATTGCGCCCCTTGTGCTATGCCAGGTCAGTGACGGTGCAGCTCCGTCACACCGACAGTGAACGAAACCTTTTAGAAGAGGTCCCTATGGATTGGATAGTTTTACTACAAAAGCAGCTTAGCACGAGTCTTAGTAATCCTGTGTTTTTAATCAACTGCAAATGTTAATATTTAAACATTACATCGATGAATACTTTATGAATTTGAATCCATGTGCACTTCTGGATGACTCCATCTGGAAGGATAATAATCTAGGAATGCTGCTTTGAGACTGAGTGTTTATTTACAGTGTGAATAGAGTATGTCTTGAGCAAATAGAGTTATTTTTGAGTATAGTTACAAGCTCTGCACCCCCTGCATATTCATTACAATTCCAAATATGTATGACCACTAGCTGTCCAGTTTAATTAGACATGTCTACTGTTGGTCAGAGAACTGTTCCAGCGTAGCAGGTGGGGGTCTTGGACCTGTTATGCTGAGAGGCATGTGGACAGCAGTTGTTAGCCGTTGTCTTGGGATTTGTGTAGGTGACTTTTGAATATTTGGCTTGAACTCCTTTGAATATCACATTTAATTAGTAACTTGAGCTTTATCCCTTTTGCAGTCTTCTCCCTCCTAAATGACTGTTGCTTTGCATAGGTAGTCATTTGATGACATTTACACCTAATACCTTTTATAAACAGTATTAGTAAGTACCAATGGAAATTATTGGCTACAACACTGAAGCAAAAATTGGCTCAGGTGAATGGTTTCCGTAAAAAATGACAACAAATCTGTTGTAGTCCAGATTGAAAAAGGGGAAAATATTTAATGTAGCTTCAGAAAGAAAACAAGAAACTATTCACCTGAGACAAAAATCTGAATAGTGAATCAACTGTTTAATCAAGAGAAATTGACAAAATGAAGGCAAAGGGACTCCAAGGACTTAACACATACACTTCTTCAAGAAAAAAGAGAGAATAAAAAAGTTATCTTGAAGTATTGTTTAGTCTAGCAAGTTATAACTGATAGATGAGAGTCAAACATCCCAAGAAATGGGTATAAAGAGGAATAAATCAATTCAAAAAGAGTGCAATTTTGGAGGGTGCTTAATATTGAAATTAAACAAGGTGAGTAAGCAGTAAAGGACACAATGCATCCAAAATTGATGTGATGGTGTCAGATCTACACCATTATGTAAAATCAGGAGAGGGCAAATATTTTATTTATAGATTAGTATGAATATTTTAAAAAGTTATAGAAATATGTGTTTACTTGTGAGATACATAACAGTGTCACAGTCAATGGCTGTGTGCCTTAATCAAGTATGACATCAGTGGGCATTAGGAGGCAAGCAAGATAACATTAGGGTTAATTCATCAGTATTCATCACAAGTGATGAGCTGCCTTTATAAACTGTTATGTTTCATCATCATGTTTTTTTTTTCTGGATCATATTGATATTTCAAAGCTGAGTTTAATATTTTACAGGTTGCAGAGGAGTAACTCCTCCACTCTTTATGCTGTGCCAAGTTTATTTAAATACACTCTCCAAGGCGGAGAAAACACAAGATGACCCTAAAGTCAAAGAAAATTCTCAATCACGTGGAGCCTGCGAGCACACATGCATATAGAGGGTAACCATTCTAACCAACCAACCAAAATAAGGACAAATCTGCACTGCTGTGCTGCAAAAATATGATCATTACAAATGATGGTTTGTGTGGGATGAAAGTGTATTAAACCATATAAACAGAATAAAAGATGTACAGGCAGCAAAGAGAGAAGTAAAAACTTAGATAAGCAACAGCCCGACTGCTATCCACTTTTAAAGCTGCCATTTCATGTAAAGTTTCCATTTCTTCCATCTCTCCTCCATGGATAAGAGTGGAAGTTCATGGGTTGGGCAGCCTTCAACCATGATAATCAGTGTATGAATCAGCTTCACTGTAGCTGCGGTCTCTGGGGTAGAGCAGATTCATTATTATATGCTATTGCAATTGGATGTTGTTGTGATGGCAGTAGAATCTCTTAGATGTCTCTAATGTGAAAATGCCATTGAATGATTTATTCATGCCATAACTGCAAACAAGAAAGATATTTCACATTTAAAAAGCTCAGTTTCATGCAGGTTGTGCAAGGAAAGTCAAGGTGTTTATGAAAACCTCTCACCTTAAAATAGAAAAAGTGAAAAACTCTTAAAGATTGAACGAACAATAAAAATAAGAACAATGCAGAGTCAAATGTTACTCATCTACACCATCTCTACTTTAGCAATAAAAATAATAGAGCATAACCGTCTTGCCACAGGTGCTTATTCTCTGGGTACTTTCTAGAGGAGATAAAGTTTATTTCCCACATCAAATACACAGTAAAGGTTAAAGGTCGCTTCACTTGTCTGATGAAGTCAAGTGATTAAGGGCTGAGGAAGATATCACTGGACTTCAAAAACATGATAGAGCAGTGAAGAAACCCACTACCTTATCCTCTGAGAGTAGTTTAAAAGTCCAATCACATGTAACAGATCAAGATTTCAGCAGCAGGAAAAGTAAGGTGAGAGGAGGAGGAGGATTGAGCGGTGGTATGGTAAAAAGTAAGGAGCAAAAAGACTGACACGAAGACAGAGAGTGAATAATCATAGAAAATGAACAGTGACACAGTGAGGCTATGCATGAATCCAGTAGCAGAACAAGTTATATGCCACAAGACGTTGGGCTCAAGTTAAACTTTAACTTAAATCAGAGTAAAGCACAGAAACATGCAGGAGGTTTTTCGGTAACCCAGGCACAGTATTCTCATCATAGCTGTTGTTAAATATATTTGAGCATCTGTACGAATACTGGAAACTTCATAACACCATACCTGTTCTCGTAATCACTCATACTAAGACTTAAAGTAAGGATATTTATGCTCAGCCCGTGTACGGGAAGTGCTTAACATACTGTATACACATCAGACTTTTAAGATAGGAGCACTGGGATCTCACAGAGAACACAAAGGCAAGCAGAAAATCCTCAAAAGTGAAAACTTGACTCATTTCTTTGAGATTCTTTAAGACGTACAGTATCTGACACACCAGTGGATTTGCTCTGGCTCTCCCTCAGATATTGGATGCCTGCAATGAATCCTTTCATCCTCAGCTCCAAGCTAAGCAGCATTATCATAGCACTGTATTTGAGCACAGCGGATCAGATAGAGTAGGCTAAGGTGAATGTTGCGAGCCAGCTGGTGAACTTGTATTGACCTGGTTCACTGAGGGGATGAAACACAATGTAGAATGTTTACTATCAAGGCTTATGATGCCAAGTCACAGCATACCAATTTATAGCTATTTACAAGGAAAAGGTTTTACAACTTTGGAAAGTTACCACGATTGCAACAATGTGTCCCCTAGTCTTAAGTTTTACAGGGTGAGGGGAATTAGCTCTGAATCATGAAAATCATGCATGGACCTGATTCATATACTTGCATGTTTCTAGTGATTTCCAAACATACTTTGTTGCCAAGTTCAGTGGTTGACAATTATTTTGTTTATGATGCAAGCAGGTGAAATTCTAGTAATATGTTTTTTTTTTTTGTTTATTATTTTAGGGTTTTTCCAGGGTGAAAAGGATGCCCTCCGAGAGAATAAATAAAGACTTGGTGGTTCAGTCAGTTGGTGAAGTGAGTGCCCTTCCTTTTATGTTTCAAAATAATCACAAAGCTGTAACATCAATGTAGATCTTTATGGAACACCACTCACCACTCAGTAAAAGTAAGGCAACAGTTTTCCACAAGTGAATTTATAGCCTTCTTGTAATACAACAACAACGATGACCTACATGGTGTGTGTATTATATTGCTTTCAAACTGTCCTTTGAGGACACTACAAATTGTTATGCAAAGGAAACCATTTTTTGGCACACCTCATGTCTCAGCTTGCTATGACTTTCTGCGCAGCTCCACAACTCATTGTTATCCCCGAATATGATTTTAGAGCCTTGTGGAAACACAAGGGCTGCCATTGAGTGTGTTTGGGCTATCACCACAGTCTATTTTACACCTCACTAGCTTTGGATGAACTCATAAAATTACTGTGTCGGGCCTCAGCCTGGTAAACCAGGCCACGGCAGTGCTCGCTAGAGCTTCATTGCTGTTGAAACTCATATAAATTCATGACTTCTCTCCTGTCTCTGTCATGAGGAAACAGGAACCTTTATATTGCCTTATCAATGAGATACCCTGAATATGTGTCTTAGTTTACCTAACTGAAGTAGCTAGTAAATGGAATGGATTGTATTTTGATGGACCTTCATGTAGCCAACAAGTATATTTCCAGATAAAAAAGAAGAGGCAAAACATGGACAGGCAGGGGCAAAATTCTGGAAAGAGGATTTGCTAATGATGCTGTGCATTTGATGGACATGCACAAAGACAGTAGTGAGGTTGGATGGGGTGGGGAGAAGAGGGGGTAGTTAGGAACATCACAAACAGTTGATTTATGCATGCAATGCTAATTAGCTGCTCTATTTTCTCTCATCATTTACTTGCCACCTGAGATGTCCTTGGGCAAGAAAAATAAACAATTACCCACACATACACACCCATTTAAACTTCCAACTGGAGTTTATGATTCCACTAGGAAACTGGATGGTTTAAATCATTGTCTGACAATATTGCCACTTCATGGGCATTTCTGTCCCAAGAGCTTCTCATGTGAACCAAGAACACCATGCCTAGATAGGTGGCATAATTTGAACAGCACCTTAGTAGCTTCAGTGTCTGTCTATATCTCCAAGGATATGTTTCAGGTCAGTATTGTATGTCGCCCACGTTTGGTGTCACAGGAAAGAAAACTTTGTACTTTTTGGTGCATTTTTTCATGGATAGTGAGAAATTAAAGGTTAATTTAAAGTTAAATGTGAACTGTGTGAATCTCCTTTGCTGTCACGCAGGTAAAGTCCCTGAAGACATTCGGGGACTTTACCTGCCTTTCATTCAGGGCAAGTATCAGAGCTACAAGTCTTATTCCTGTTAGGACACTTCAAGGTAGCAAAAGTAATATTTTCCAGTTTTCAGGAAATACCAAAATGAAACTTCCACCACTGACTCTTTAAATACAGTTTGGTAACTACAAGTGGTGTGCAGCTTCATTAAGAAGACAACAGAGCACTGCACATTTCAATTTTCAACTAATGGCTGGACATCTCTTCTAGTGTTCAGTGTACAGAGCAGCATTTGAAGTCAGGACAAAGTCAGTAAGGGGAGAAACCTTTTTGTTTCGTTGTGGTTCAAGCAGAAATAACCATTAAACTAGTGACTATTTCAGAAAGTCTGGCACTGAGGTTTTTACCGTCCTTTTCCAAATTTGTACATTTCCTTAATATTCAGGCATTACATCCACTAAGACATAAAACTACAAAGAACAGCATCATGACTGGCATTGTTTCATCATATGCAAAAAATTGTATTTCAGATTCATATTTCAGATTAATTCATACTCAGGCCAGTTTCCCAACTCTCATTTTGAAACTGAGTTTATTTCCTTTAGCTCTTATTGAGGTACAGGAAGCTGGGTTTCTTTCTTTCCCTGTAGGGAAAAAATGTGAAAGGTTTCATTTAAAAACAAATGTAATCTTCTAAAAGGCTGCAGAAGCTTCGCCCTGAGCATCAGTAGGACAGCAGGAAGACAGCTGAAACACCACACTGTGGCCCTTTCGCACTCCTTTCTTGTTGCATGTGATTCTGGGTAGGAGCATTGTGTCTGCGCGATCGTCTTGTAATTACAGCAAGCTCACTTCTTGGCAGCCGTCCTCTGACAGCCTTCTAATGGATTCTGCACCGGCGCTCCGGCAAACACCTGTCGGCCCCGGATAGAGAGCGCACAGCCTGCCTCATCCTTTTATATTTCAGTCATTATTTCATTACTTATTCTGTGCTTACGTTCTGTCTTGCCTCAGGCTTCCCCCTAAGCAACCCACAACCACGGCCACCACCTCCACATGAATGTGCAAACACACACACACACACTCACTCACCCATCTTACGAGTAGAGAATGAAAATTATATGAAAAATGAATGAGGGAGCACAGGATTGTTATTAAACCTGAGATTGTAAGTTATGCAAAGACAGGAAGTGTGTAAGCAGTAGAGGTGTGATAAAGGAGTTCACAGAGAGGAGATAGGCGGGAGGGAAAAGGGAGAGTAAATGGGGATGAAGTTTGTGGTGTAAGTGATGACTGTAAGTTCTGACTCAGCAAGATGAAAGCAAATTTTGGTTGATCTCTCTCAGATGCCAAATAGGCAAGCTCTGAACTTAACATACTGCCAGAACAGACCTCAAGGTACAACTATTAGTTTATGACTATTAGGCAAGAATCTTCTCTCATAAAAGTTCAGCAACTTTTAAATATCCCTAGCAATCTGTGTTTACGAGAGGTTTACACTGTAAACAGTGAAGATAAATGACCTATTATCACATCACTGATTGATGGGAATGATGTGCAATTTCTGTGAACTTTAAGAATAGCATTTTTTTTCGTCTTCTGCAAAATATTAAATTAGACCTTTTTGTGGCTAAAAGCACAAGACTTCCTATTTTTTAGTATGATAGCACCATCTCCTTTCAGCTACAGAGATGCCAGACTGTGTTTATTATATCATTTCCACTTTTTCCCAATGGGAAAGTTGAGGTACTGCATAACTGCAGTGAAGCTCTATAGTGACCGAGCTGTAGAGTTCAGAGACACAAACAAATAAACCCATTCAAGCTGTCTCAGTGTAGAAGATAAAACGGAATCAGTGTTATTCTTCTTTCCTTTTTGTTTTTTGTCTTTTGACAGTGGAAGGAATACTTCCTTCCGTCACACTTAGATTACGTCCTTTTCCCACATACACACACGTACACACACAGTTATGTTTTCATGACTTCAGGGGACATTTCATTGACTTGCACCTCATTTCCCGGAGACTTTCTTGGAAACCCTAGAGATCTCAATTGTTGATACCACTTGTCTAACCTTTATCTAAACCTGACCCTAACCTTAACCAAACCTTGAGTAATGTCTTCACCTTAATTTTTTGTTTTTTACATTATGGGGACCTCCCCATAAGGAAGACCGGTCCCTATAATTGTGATTGTGTAGGTTTAAGTCAACAGGTTTAAGTCCCCACAATGTAGGAAAAACACATGCGCACGTGCATCAGTAATACATACGCACACACTAAACTCAGCTTGTGTTGTACTAAATAAACCCATTGTCTTTTATAGATGTGTCATTATCTGTGTAGTGTCTAGCTTTAAATAGTAACAAATGGTTCCAAATGAAGTGTCAATTATTTGGATAAAACTGACACTTTCATATATTGACAAAGTTGTTGAAAGTTTCATAAACACTCTCATTGAAGCAGCAGTGCAGATGCATTTTGCACTGTTTTAGCCAATCAGGATTCACTGATCCTTTTTGTCTTTCAGCGACTGAGACCGTAACAAAAGAAATGAGTCGATTACATTCAATCAAGGTTGGCTGCATCTCCTCTTCTGTAATAGAATGCTCCCCTAGCACCCCATTCTAACAGTGGTTTTGGGTTCCCATTCAGTGATTGAAGGTGACAAAGCTAACCAGAGAGTCCTTGTGTTGCCCTCAGACCAAACCAATTCATACAAATTTCAATGTGCTGCTCTCCAGAATTCATGCCTATAGAGTCTCTGAGGTTGATATAACTGTGCGCATACAAATAGTGTTTCAAAGTCTAATGTCCATCCCAGAGAAATATTCATTTTAATCCTTGTATTTTCCCATTAGACTATGTAAGCTTTATTTTGGAAAGAAACACTTTCTGTTATAAAACATTAATATTGTTGAATATTATGCATTTTTGAACTACATGCTGAAGATTTACAAAGAATCTTTTTTTTCTATCAGCAGTTTGTAATGAAACCATTCAAATACCACTGACTTGGCAATCAAATCATTTGCATTCCAGTCAGAGGTGGTGAGTATTTTGATGAAAATGCAGAAAAAGAGAGGCAACATCATGTCAGTGTAAATGAAACTCATTACAGTGTCTTGTGCAAACAATATTAGTTTCCATAAAGCAATATAGACATGCTGGAGGTGGTAACTGGTCTCTATGGTTACTGGAAATATAAAATACAGATGAATACCCTATGTTGAGACATTATGCCTTTTGCTAAAATACACTCAGCAGCAGCAATGTATTTGGTCAAAGTGTCTTTTAGATCAAAAGACTTCTATTCAGCTCTTTTACCTGATTGTTATTTGAACCTGCAGCCCACTTGATATATTTTATATTCATGGCACAACCGCGGCTCTGCCGTAAAAGTTTTATTTTCTGCTATGGCTGCATTGTTTTTTTTGTTTGTTTGTCTTTTCTTGAGCCATAGGGAACGTAAACATGTAACAAATTATGTACTTTTTTAGTCAAATGCTAGAAGAGCTTCATTGGCAAAACTTTCCAAAACAAATTGCAGCACCATCCACAACTCTCTAAAAGTGCTGTCATTGTTTGGCTATGGCAGGGCCCACTCCAGGTATTGACAGCACACTCACCAAACACTGCAGTACTGGTGTCACGGTCTGTCTTCTTGTGTCTTAATCTGAGGTGTTTTATTTGGAAGTTGGTTTTCTTTCCGTTTCATACCTTAAAAAAGAAACGAAAACCTTTCTTTCCCTTCTTTATGATTACCTGACCCTGCCCTAATGCGGTTCATCTGTATCTTGTTTTCTCCCTATCCTGGTGTCTATATGCCTCCCTTTCCACAGTGTTCTTTATTGGGTCATCTGTGTTTGTTCACTCTCTCTCTCTCCCCTGTGTAACTTCCTGTTGTTTTTGGATTTTGGTTATTCCCTAGCACCTCTTGTGAGGTGTTGTTCTTTTATGGGTTTTTATTTAATATACCCTTTTGTTTCTCCCTTCCTACTCCGTCATCATATTACTTTCTGCATTTGGTCGGATCCTGCTCCTCAAGTCTTGACAGAATGACTCAACAAGGATTACTGGGGAAAAAGGAAGTGTATATATACACACTCACACAAGGGAAGGGGAGAAAACAAGACACAGGTGCAGCACATTAGGTGGGGTCAGGTAATCACAGAGGAGAGAATGTACAGGAAGTAGAATAAGAGATAAAACCAAGAGAAAACTAACTTCGAAATAAAACAGGAAATAACTCAAGACTCTACCAGCCAGACCATGACAACCCGCACTTTATGATCCATATTAATTAAGACTGTAGGTTATAGGTCAGACAAGTCATTCTTACTTCCAATTATTTGCTTGGCTGTTGGATTTTCACTTTCACACGGGAGAGATACAGGAGGTCAATTTTTTTGGGGTATTGACTCCTTTCTTTTGGACACTGGACTTCAAAATCTAGTACCACACACAAGGATCAAATGGGGCTACAAGCCATAGTGGAAAAACAATGTGTTTAAGTGAGTTATTACAATACCTGCTCCAGTCTATAAGCAATATTGAAATAAGCTAATCAAAATGTTTTAGATATAACTGTAGCATTATTCAAAGAGAGATTGAGACGGGAATGTGTAGAAAGTCACAACATGCTTACATTCTATGTGAGTGTGATATTTCCATTATAACACTCCTTGCACTAAACATCAATCATCAAACATCAAATCAAACATCAATAAAATAAACTGTTTATAGTTTAGATGTTGGCTGGTTTTGGATCCTTGTAATATCAACAAAATAATTTCTAAATCATTATTTCCTGGGATCTTTCGCTTCTTTACCGTAAGGACTCATTTCTTTCTGAAACATGTAATGAGATATCTTAAACTGTAGTGTCTGGGTTAGAAATGTGATGCACAAATTTAGAGTGCACATTGTAATGACATTGCCCCCTTAGGTGCCATTTAGGCATGTCGGTGGCAGACAAACATTTGCTGATAATTTATTTTGGGCAGCTGAATACAGATGATGGATTACTCTAAGGAGCTCTCTTTACATCTCTTGACAATGCTGGGATCATGGTGAGCTCTCCGCATCAAGTCTTCAGTGAGTATATCTGCATGCAAATATATATATATATATATATATATATATATATATATATATGAGCATATTGTACATGTTGAGTCCATAGCTAACATGACCACAGTCATTACTTGAGCTCAATGAGAGCCAACAAAAATGAGGTGTTTAGTCTTTCTGCAAAGCCTGTCAGAGGTCAGAAAATATCTTAAACGACACAAATTCTGTGTAGATGATATAGGTTTTCTTGTCTATATAGCAACGTACACATCCTCTGCACATGTCTGTACATGTGTATATTCTGTGGGCTACAACACCACTAAATAGATATAAATAAATATGTTAAATTATACACCTTATGATTATTCATATTTGATTCTGCATAAAATTATTTAAATCAACAGCTACCTGGAACATTTACATCATTATGTTGCTAATAAACTGATTTGTAAAAAATCAATACATTGATGATTTACTCAAACTGTAACCCCCCCCAGTGTGTGTTAAAGTTCACCCTTCTCAGGGTAAGAGTGATGCAAACTGCAGTGCTGATATTGCATGATATTGTTTGGTTGTTGCAGTGACAAGTTAGCAGCTGTATTTCATGCCAAGATCTGGGGCAAGTCTGTATACAGAACCTCTCTGGAGAAACATGTCTGCCTTTTCAGCTTCGCACAATACAGAGGGAAACAAATGCTGGAAGGAGAGAATTTAAGCTTGTTTACCAGCAGCTCAGTCTCTCTTTCTTGACTAACACAGACACACCCACACATATACACACTTACATCACGTACACACAAAGACTGGCTAGCAGTAACACATGGTGATACATACATATAAACACATACTTGTACATACTATACATCCTATTACATACTTGTACACGCATGAGCTAAAGTTAACACACCAATATACACAAACATTGACACAATTCAGGTTTACAAACAAATACATAATGTATGAATGGGTACTAAACCCACAAATGTACTCAAACATTAATATGCCTAGACACAGGCACTTGCACATAAACATATGCATATAGTGATACACACACACCGCTCATGAGCATACTAGAAATGTATGCACACTCGCATACAGACAAATTCACTTGCTCACACCAGCTTTTCCTTTTTTCCACTTTGTTCTGCTCTTACCTCCAAGGCATAATCAGCCCCTCTAATCCATTCCCTTACATTAAGTGCTGCTTCCTCCTCCGTTTGGCCTCCAGGGCTCACTGCACTAGCTGTTGACAGCACCGTTGTTTTCCACAGAAAAACCCCCTCCTGGTCATGGCAGAGAGATGGAAAGAGAAGAGAGACAGATCCCTCTGGCACCTCTTGGAAGATATCCTCATTTTTGTTTGCCCCCTTAAAGAAGACAGGCTTCTTTTTCAGCTTTTGTTTGGGGAATGTCATTGAACAAAACAAGCAAGTTCTGCCGGCATCCCAGCCTTTGGAGTTGAGCTATTTCTAGCAACGGATCAGATGAAGGAGCTTTATATGAGTTCTTACAATTTTTTGGTGGGGTTTGTCAACTGTAGAGTGTGGTACTCTCCACTCAAACAGAAAATTTAACTATGGTATACATATAAGAAACACAAAAATAAAAAGACCATAGAGTTACATATATTAATATTATGTGTGTGTATACATAACATCTTTCAGCAAACTTGAAGGAGAGTGAGTACTGAATTCCTCAGTTTGCCAGAAACATGACAAAAAAGAAAATTGTTAACATCATACATGTTCACCATATATTAATATAGGGATAACATTTATTAATTTGTCTTTAGAAATTACCTAATCATTTTTCTTAAATTGTTCAAACTAGCCTTTACTAAAGAGATTAAGGTGATGGCTCAGAAAATGGGATCAATTGTATAGCTGATTGGTATACCTGCAGAAAATATTACTAAACATAACCATTCTTTTACCAAGCTGTCTTGGAGTATACCTCCAGATGTTGTTACAAACATGGTTATAGTTGGCAGACAGTCAGGTTTAAACTTTTTTTTAAATGAAAGGATTAAATATTACTGCCATCTTTAAGCAATACCACTGTCCCTACTGCTAACCCAATAAAAGGAAGCAGAAAGACATGTCTGGAACAGGTATTGGGAATTGCACCAGTGGGCTCAGGTGTTCCTCTGTTAAGATGATGCAACTGTCTCAGCAATCAAAGTGTAATATTTTAAGCTCAACATTATACTCGTTTTCCTGTCGTCCTGCATGTCACTTCTGATACTAACAAATAATCTGTTAGTGTTATTATGTTATTGAGATGTTCTAACTAAACAGGCCTTGGGGAATAGGTCCTTTGCTTTCAGTTTTTCTTTTTTTTTTTTTTTTTTTTTTTTTTTTGCTGTGAGCTACTTGCAGGACACATTTAAAGAATATGTGATTCATTTAATGTTTCATATTGTGTAAGAAAATGTAGCAGTGGATGAGCTCTTTTGACACTAGTGTAATTATTAAAACTTAAAGATAAAATGAGGCTTCTGTATTAAAGGAAACACATATTTTGTCTGTCATAAGTTCAGATGTTCAGATTTTCTCTTTTAATGTTTACTGAAATGTAATTGAGCAAGGTAGAAATCAGGGTAGGGTTAGTTAATGTCAGTCCCTATCTATGTAGCTTGTAAATTTGTAGCTTAGTATTGTGGCTCTAAATTTGTTCCAAGCCTGTTTTACTTGATACCATCATTGTAAGTATAAAATAGCCTGGGGAGCTGAGGAAGAATGGGATAAATGTCTAACAACAGTATGCCACCTGGATAAGTACTCCCCAAATAAAACTATTATACTCTGAAATGTGACATATACAGCAGAATTACTTACTTTGGAAACCATGCAAGGGCTTATCCTATCAGGAGTGGTAAGGATATATGTATTATGGTGTGTTGCCCCTTTATCAGTTTCCATGTGCTCAGTTTTGGATACTACAAACCTCTAGGAGAGTGGTCACAGACTAGAGAGTGTGGCTACACCATAAACAAATACAGTTACTGCATCAGATTAGTCTGAATTTATTTGATTTACCTTAGAGATTCCTCCTCGTAGATTAAGTGAATACTGACAATCCTATTTCTGCAAGTTTAAGATATACTCTGGCATGTTGTCCCTTTGTCAACACCACTGTGCTTCAGTTTAGGTCCTACAAACCAAAAATTACAAATCACCAAGATTTCATGAAAATAACTTTAAACATATAATGTCTGGGCAGCAGATTTAGATCATTGCCTCTCTGGGTGCCCAGATATCTGTTGGTTATAAATGTGTGTGTGTGTGTGTGTGTCTCCTACATTGTGGGGACTAAAACCTGTCTACACTGTCATTACTGAATAATAGACATACTAAAAGCAGGTCCCCATAATGTCAAAAAAATAAATAAATAAATAAGGTGAAGACATGACTTGATGTTGGTTACTGTTAGGGTCAGGTTAGACAAGTACCAAACAACTGAGATCTCTAGGGTTTCCAGGAAAGTCTCCAGGAAATGAATGCAAGTCAATGAAATATCCCCCGAAGGCATTAAAATAGGATTGTGTGTATGTAGTTGGGTGTTATCTAAGAGAAACATTCTTTACCCTTAAAATAGTTAATTGCCAAATTACCTTGAGGACAGAGCAGCTGCTTCTCTTATTTTTCACCTTACTCATAAATATAAAACACTCACTGTGGGGGCCTATTGAAAAAGGCCCTTTAAGAGGGGTGTAACTGAGAGCAGACTCCAGGACAGGCGTTGGACATGCTACAGGGATTACATATTTCAGATGACAGAAAACAACTCCTCCCTAAGAGGACTTGGTGCAAACTTGAGAAAAGGAAGCTAGAACTGCCCTGCTTTCCCTGCTGCCACTTTGACTATGATCAATTCCATTTAGTTTTATTTATATAGTGCGCCAGATCATAAAAACATTTATCTCAAGGCACTTTACATAGAGAAACCCAACATTTCCACAATGAGCAAGTGCTTGGCGACAAAAAAACACTCCCTTTTAACAGGAAGAAACCTCCAACAGAACTAGACTGAGTGGACGGTCATCTGCCCCGACTGGTTGGGGTGAAATAAAAACAGAGAAAAGAGAAGAGACAGAGGAAAGGGATGGAAGGAGGATGGGGGAGAAGGAGAGAAAGAAAATGAGGGAGACCAGGAAGATCACAAAAGTAAGTCAAAACTTGATTGACTGATTAATTTGCCTTGCTTCCTTCTTTTGTCCAAAAGGTTACAAATCTAAAATGGATGTGGTTCATGAATTAAGCAAGAATAGAAAGATGAAAAGGTAAGAAGAAAAACACCTATCACCCACTTGCCTTTAACTTGGCTTTAACAGTTCCTGTGTAGTTCATCAAGATGTCAAAACCTGAAAAACCTGCCAAGGAATGGGACATTTGGGACAGGTGATTCTTTTTTATTCAGGGCTTTCTAATCTCATGTTTAATCCGAGTTTCTCTCGCAACTAATTCAAAGAAAGGCTTCCAGTTAAGCCATGGACAGAGATAGCTCATTTACTGCTGATCTTTTAGCATTGTTGGACCTCACACTAGACATCAGACCAGACATGGATTAGCAAAGCATGAATTATTTATTCTAACTCAGCATGGACTAAATGAAAAGTGTGATTGGATAGTTTAAGAATTCTATTAAATAAATATAAGTAATATCCCAACTTAAAGTATTTCTTAGTTTGATCCTGGAAAGACTTTTTGAATGCTGTATGTACCCTGCCCATGCTTATACATTTATCTACGCAAAGACCTAAGGTCCTAGTGCATATATAGTCAGCCAAAGTATATTCCAAACGGTCTTTATGAAAAGTTAAGAGACTGTAACAACAGTTACTCATGCTTTTACCTTTTGTAGTAATAAGTTCTTCTAGCATCTTAAACAGACTCTAATTCAGTGAGTCTTGTTTTAAAGTTAGATGATAAAAGAATGATTTTGATATTACATCACAGAGACTGAAGACAACATTTGAGTGTGGCCTTTGATACCAGATGGCCAGATACTTTGAGTCTGTTGTTGTTGTCACATAAAATGATCTCTCATTATTTCATTAAAGTAATTTCGTTAAACAAGCGTCATGAGAGTCTTTAGAAACCATATTCATTTGGGAACTGATCTAATCAATTCTAGGTGTCTTCCGTTGATCTGAGTATCCTCAGCCACTGTATGTAGTGTATGCAAGATCCTGAATAATAGAGACTATGTCATGGACCAGGTTAATCTGACAGAGGCAACAACGAATACGTATAACAAATGCAAATATAAAACAATGCAAAGAAGACATCAAGCAGTGAAACACTGGAACCATGGGACAGCTGAAAGCAGGGCAAGTGCTCAACTGAGCTAATTCAGACATTACACCTAGGAATTTATTTCTTTGTTGCTACTGTCATTGTTTTGTGCTTACATGTGTCTGTCATCAGCCAGTCAATTCTCAGAGTACTGATAAAAACATCCTCTGAGCAGTGGAAATGTGTACCTTAAAGTAAAATGTTTCTTCAAACTGTCAGCACATCATTGCAACAATGTCATAGTATATATATATATATATATATATATATATATATATATATATATATATATGATAGGAGTATCAAAAGAGCAAGATAGTTCAGTGAGCTCTGTTCACTTCAATCAACCTTCTTTCCATACCCAGCTTTTCAGGTTCACCTAACCTCATGTGTGCTGTGGCTTGCAGAAGCCCCCACCTACCTCCATCTTTCATGTCTAGTTGCCATGTTTCTTCTCACCTCCTGAGTCTTATCACCAAGCCAACAGTGCAATGCCTATGCCTCATCCAGTGGATGCACACCTTTAAATGCAAAGCAAACATGCATCCACCGTACAGCTGAGTGATGATGCTGGAAAGTGGTTGGGTGGGACGCACAATATAACCTTTTTTTTGCAGTATTGGTAGTTTTTGTGCCTGCTCCCTGAGGAGAATTCTGTACAGTTGTTTTGTCAAAAAAAAGTTGTTTTTTTGACAGCTTTACATATGCATTGAGGTAGTGAGATATGATGAAAGGGCAAATAACATTGAACAGATAAGCCATGTAGTTCTTCTGCTCCATATGATGAAAAATATGCAATAAATGTAATGTTGATTAAGGTATAGGGCAAGGCTACCCATAACTCCTTGTATATATTGAGATTGTTGGAGTTTTGTTCCATTGACACTCAGGAGAAAAGGGAGGGAGGCTGACTGAGGGTTGAAATAATTGCCCTTGAAAGGAGCCGAATGTTCTTCATTTGAACAGAGAGTGTGTTGTTTGCTGAACCATGTAAAGATTCTGCCACCATCCCAGAACTACCACACTCATAATTACATTCTGCTTTCATCAAGATCCCTCACATTTGGGGACCGTTGCGATGTGAAGCAGCATCGACAAAAGGAAGCCTGGAGAGGGAGAAATAGCTGTGCTTAGACAGATTGTAGCTGTAGAAAGTTCATGCACCACTAGACTCAATTATAAACTACCCCAGCAAATCCTGCTTGGTGAGAAAAAAGGATGTAGATTGTGTTTACTGTAGCCTTGTTGAGTAAACACTATTTAAAGGTACACCATGTATGTTATTCATCATTCTGTCTGTCTACTATCACACAAGCTAGTAATTCTGTAATTACATCTGAATTATTTCTACCAGCATTTGATTGATTTGATCAATTTCCTTGCTGAAAATGGGTACTACTTATGGATGACTTGTGGTCACACTCTGCTACGAAAACACTGCTTCACATCGTGTTTTCATTTCCCTTTAAGGACACCTTAATGTATATAACATTAAGAGTCGGTGGAGAGCAGGTGTTCAAATCACTATTTGAACTCTGCATCACAGAAAATGATAGGATCCAGCAGATGTGCCCACAATGCAATTCATCAGAAATGCATATTTCCACTGTACACAATATACAAAAAAACCTCAGTGATGATTTCTGAGGATTGGAGATAACAAATAACAAAATTGTATCTTCCTTACATAAGGTGTTGCATTGTGCTTAGCAGGCATTTATTTTATAACTTGGTGCGGTTTACAAACAGGGTGCGGTTTCTAATGGAAATACATGAAATTAGTTTACCACAACTTACTCTTGAAAGTCCCTTGTCTATTTTGGTCCTTGCCTAATCTTCATTTAGGATTTTGTCAAGATAGCAGAGGACATTGGGTGAGGGAGACATGATAAACTTAAGAGGAGATGTGTGGTGGATTTAGCAGGCACTCTCACCTAGAGCAGTTTACAATAATTCTAGGGGCAGTCTTTTCTTAAAGTGCACCTCAAATGGACACATACAGTAGCTGTTGCTTGGGAACATACTGTAAGGTCTTGCAGAAATTGAAGCTTTTGGTCAATAGAAAATTCCTCTTACTTCTTGACCAAACTGCAGCCAAAAGTGCTTGCAGCAAATGAGCCCCTGTAACACGACTTCTAAAGATGAAGGCAATATGGGCCTGAAAAACAGATGAAAGGGGGTTAATGGTAACATGAGAGCAGGTGAGAGGCAGAAAAGAAATATAGAAGATGAAAACAGTGTGGTATATACAGGTAGTATATGGGGGCACCTAGATTAAATTAAAAAAACTAGACAGTCTTGGACAAGAAAAGTTCAGACTAAAGGAGAACTGGTGTCAGGGACAGAATCACAATAACTTTAAGGTACAATATGCATCTGTTCATTCTATAGCAGTACTCATATTATCGGGCTCTTATTCCCTTTACTTTTTACATGAAGTTTCCAACCCTAACTTGTCTGCGTTCTTGTTGAGCTGAGGGTAACTGCCTCCACAAGTGTCGAAGAAGCAGATGGAAAATGCAGGCAATTTGTAAAACAGACAACAATATTTATGCTCATTGTTTTTAACAGGTTTAGTCTTAAACCCTTAAATTGTGCAAAGCTACTATCCATCAGCAAGCTGAAGATGGTACATATGCGCTATATCATTTGTATGAAAACCACATATCTGCTTACAGTAACACAGAAGAACACAGAATAGTAATCAACCAATTAACTTGTTAGTTATTTGAATTGTCTGTTTCTGTTGGCTGTTCCTATTGATTTGTGCTAGTTTTCACATCCCCTTAAAATATGTAAAGTCAGGCCTCTTCTTACTTTGACCACTTTTATTCCATACTAAAATAATAGTGGTAGTTGAGGCAGCACCCTTAAGCCATTATACATCACTGTCTCAACCGCCACTTTACAGTAAGAGATTTGCTACAGTTTTTTCTTACTGATTGGATCATAGTTGTAGAGAACTGATTGTCTTTTATGTTTTATATCTACTTTACATTTCTCCAATTATGGCTTTGATACATTTCAGGCTGAACTTGTCCAGTATATTAACAGTCTGCATCAAAAAGTTCACCATCATTTCTCCATATTCTAAATATTTGTAATGAACTCACTGTATTATACTATGTTGCCATCACAAGAGAACATTCCAGCTGCCGTTAATTCTTGATTTTCTGTCTCTACTAATTATCCATATTCCCTCATTCACTACCAGTGATCCACAATCTACCTCCTGCTTCTTTCTGAGCCAGTGACTTTTTTATTGTGACAACTAAAGATGAGTTAATGTGCTGCAATTTAAAAAAAAAAAATGTCAAAAACAATTAGAGTCCTCTCAAACACTCAAACCATGACAATCTTCAGCACGTTAATTATCTCTTACTGAACACTTAACTGTGTTATGTCTAGTCATAATTCCTTTTAGGATATTACTCATTAAGATAAAAAAAGGAAAAGAGTGATGACAAATAAACAAATAAATTGAGGGGAAGAATGGAAACATACTGTCAAGGCAGTTTCACATTTGAAAAATTTGATGATTAAATTGCTGTAGATTATTTACATTAGACTAAGAGATGCTTTACTGGATTGAAAACATAATCATGATAAATGCTACTGATGGGGACTTAAAGAAAAAAGAATACATTAAATAAATGAATATATAGATTATGTGTTGAACTGAAATGTTGTTTGATTTATAGTTTTAGCACCATAGTATATGAAGTGGTATTTGGGGAACATTGTAGGTTTCTTTTATTTTCAGACTTCTCCATAAGTGATTGCTGATTGAAATCAGAAATGTTCTCTGTGAAAATTCTCTCTGTGAAATGCCAGATGTTTGTCCTCATATGACTGTCTTTTATCCTGAAAGTGGAAAAGTCAATCAGAATTTTTTTAAAGGGGCGGGGTGGAGGGGGTGGGGGGAACGTCAATCTAGAGCTATTTTACTTAATTTTCATTTCATTCTGAGGTGTTATCAAATTTGTAAATTGTCTCTGCTGGATGCTGGTGGTCATCAAGGTGAAATCAACATTGCTGTTATGACATTCACTCAAAATTATTACCTATTTCCTGTTCAGTCCAAAATACTATATACTTGTTATCTGATTTCAAAAAGTAAAATGGGTTATTGTGGTGCACTTTATTGACCTGAGTGTATTCGATAAGAATGGAAGCCACAATGCAATGTTAGATCTCTTGTTGATCAAAGGGTTACATTTCACAATGCACTTTCAAAGCAAGAATAAACATGTAGCCTATAAAAGCAATAATGAAATGAAGGTATAGATTAAGTGCACGGTGTGTCACAGACACATCATGCCCATCTGAGAGAAATGAAGTGTATTTTGTCCAATCGAGGGACATTACCAGTTGAAGCAATGTCTAACACAATGAGAATCTGAAGGCCTCCACAAAGTAGCTGATTGCATTATGGGCTTGCTTTGCAGCTGGCAGCTGCTTCCTGACAATATGATGATAGAAAACCCTCGTTGCTCCACTTCAAAATAGTCAATTAACGGAAATGAAATTGTGTGATGTCTGTTGCGGCACAGATGTTGAAGGCGTAGCTGACAAACTGGGACTTGCAACAAAAATTCTCTTGCTGGTTGAAATTCACCAACATTCAGTGGAAGATAGATATTTATTTGATTTGGTTACATGATTCTCAGGCAGCAGTGCAGATTTACAGTTTACAGTGACTATGCACCAGTGAGTGAATCCTGCATCAGTTTTCTACACTACTCCCTACTGAACCTTTGCAGATCTGCTATCCATTACATATATCGTGTATATTACGGGGGGAAAAAGGAAATAACCGTAACGCCATACATACTTACTCACAAACATATCTAACATATATTATTTATACTGTACTTTCCTGACAGTAACTGGCTTTTATCTCTATGTTGTTCATCTGGATAGTTGTTCTGGGTAATGTACAGAAGTGCTCCATAAATACATTTAACTTGATTCCCATTCGGTATGGCATAGAACACAGGAGAACACCACATTTGTAGACACACATGATCTCACATACAGACACACATGATCTCACATACAAACACACACTCCATGACCCTGTCTGCAGCCTTCCTTTATAGAAGGAAACGAAAGAGGTCTAATTGACTGCGTTGCCTGCTCCTCCATTTTCATGCTCATTCAAGCGATCTTGCTCCATGAAGGATAAGGGGTATATAAAGCTGCATAGACAAACAGAAAGAACCAGAAAAAGTCAACACAAGTGAAGTCCATGTCACTGATTTGGGACTCAGGGGGCATGACAGACTCGGCACAGTAGCTACAGTATATTTCTAAGGCATTGACACCCATGAGGAAAAAAAAAAACATTACAGAATGATTCAAGTAGTGTTTTAATGATTTCTAACAATGAAACAATTGTGATGACAGAGTGCTATTTAGATAAATACAACATATTTACTAATGTCTTTCGGTTTAAATGGAAGACTTATACTCTCATCAGCATGCCTAATTAAAATGTATCTGTAGCAAGCAGACACAACCTGGATGCTGGTGCCAAAAATCTATTTAGAGACTCCTCAGAGATCCATAAGGGCCAAGTTGTCTTTCTGTCCTTGTAAACAGTTTAACCTGAATTAGACTAAGACCTGAATAATGCCTGAAAGCCTTTCACCCTGTCATTTCTTTGAACTACTTCAACACTTTCGGTAATATACTGATTAGATGACAATATGAAGAAGATGTTTCAAAAGAATTAAAAATCATAAAAGCAATGTAAAATGAAACATGAATATTAAAAATTATACCTCCCACATTTAGCCTGCTGATTTTAGATTTGCTCCATTAAACTAATTGCAGAATAAAACAGAGAGCCCTCTTGTCTGCCAAAGGCCGTGTTGGTCCCAGGGGCCCTCTCGAGCAGTGCAGCTGACATCGAGTGGGTCTGGGGCTCCATCTGTGCCAGCTTATCCCACTGGGTGCTCTGTACCCATCTGACCGCCCACAGCCCCACCCCACCCCCAACCTGGAGTGTTGTAGGTCTGTAACCCCCTTGATGCCAGTGAAACATATGATGATGTGCTCAGGAATTCTAACCCAGATGCATACACACACAAGAAGTATGATGCAGTTCCCACTGACACTTGTCTTTACTGTGGATACCCAGTAAAACCTATGGAAACATTTATGCAAATGCAAATAGACATGAAAACTTATCAGTCATCTTCATTTCACTATGTACATACTATGTATGTACACAAACATGTCTGCAACATGTAGACACACACAGACACACAGATTGAGGAACTGTGTCACTAGAGTGTGTGATTAAATTTTGCATTGCACTCCTTGGCAGTTAATTGTTATTTCCCAGTCTCATATTATGATTGCCTCCAATCTGTTTGGTAAACAGGTGCTTTATAACTGAAATCTGCATAGAGTCTATAAATACATATTGTAAATTTGCAGCATAGTGACGGTTCAAAAAAAAAAAAAAAAAGTGAGTTGAAACTAGAGGTGTAACAATGGTATTCGCCAACTGAGACAGATGTTCATGTTTAAGCAAAGACTTGCATAAGAGGCATCCCTCAGTAGCAGCCACAGCAGAGAGAAAAAACAAAGACAATAACAGGTATAAAGATACAGAAAAAAATAGAAACCCAAAAAGCAACACTGACTGCTTTATGTCAAAGCTGCCAATAAAAAGGATTAGAGCTTTAAACAATACAAAATGAGCAATGAGAATTCAAAAGTGAAAGTGTCATGAAGCATTATGTTTGCTTATGAGGGATACAGTTACACCCTCTCTGCTTGCTGTCAGGGAGCAACAATTAAATTTTCTGAATTTAAAATTTATCTTTCAATACACAACTTTTCTTGGTTTTTCCATAGCTGGAATTATGTTTGTGTTGACTTTAATTGATCCGGGTCATCATCACCATACTGTTTATTTTATTCTTGTAAATCCCAGTTGCTATATCTTGTATTTCTTAGCCTTGGTCCAGTAAGGCTCAAGTAAATAGTGTTTTGTTGTGATCTGTAGTTCTGTAGTTCTGTAAACAAAGTAAAGCTGAATAAAATCATAAGTAGTCAATACTATTCTGATGCCAAAAATACTGAAACACGATGAAGGAAAATTCACAAAAACACACTGCTGTATTTTACCATCATGATAATGGTTACAATTTTTAATGATAGTAGGAATCGTCAGCAGGACAACAGTAATTAGATATTTCAAAGCTTGGATTTATCTCAAGAGTGTAGATTCAGTATGAAGTCTTTCCCCAATAATTATATTGTCACTGGTGTAATTGGAAGAAACACTGACAGGACTGAAGTTACTTTGCATTCATGGTCTTCCAAAATACAGTGAGAAATTAGGGCAGTATGAAGAAAACAGTCATTAAAGGGCATAAGTATCCAGCTCCAGACCTGGGGAGCAGCAAAGTCATTCCCGTGGTCCATTCTTTGGCACACTAAAGGTCCACAGAGCAGCTGGGAACCTCTGCATCTCCAACAGACCGCAGATGTTCCTCTCTCCTCCTCTCTTTCCATCTCTTCCCTGTGTCTCTTTTGTCATTCACCATCTCTGTGTCTCTCCCTTGTGTGGAAGGGGAAAAAGTGTTCCAGTTTTGAAATGTTTTCTCCAATTACTTCCCTTCTGATAACCCCCCTTCCCCCATCCCAGATGTACCCAATCTTGTGTGAAGATGTCAGGTTTATGCAAATGATATTAGCAAGATTGGATAGCTGTATATGTGGAATATGTCATTTTCATATGCCATTATTTATAAATGCTTTGACTTCTTCATTTTGGATGCCTGGCACAAGATGCATAATTTTGGATGTGATAAATTGATAATATTTTAATACCAAAAGACGGCAAATAAATCGATGCTGTCTTGTTAAATTAAACTATTATGAGAACATAATTTGCATTCAGATGCGGAAATCAAACTTGAACTAATCAAAATGTCACAAAATCAACTTGTGGTTTGCACTCACCTTTAAATAATTGAAGACAAATGTTCAAACTGCAGGTAATGTTGTAGTCATCATGTAATATAGGAGGTGTAATGATGCACGACATATTTGTTTTTTTTGTAGATAATATCTTAACTCTGTCACTAATACTCTATTTAGCTCATGAAAGCACATATTGCAGTGGTCAATTTATAACCACCAAGTGCCATTCACACATGTATGTTTAGATGCAGGATAAAAGCTTTTTTTTTTTTTTTTTTTTTACCACAGAATTACTCAGCTAGTTTGACATAGTTTTTCAATGCTATGTTAAGACAGATTCCAGTTTATGACGAAATGGGGAATTCAATTTGCGAATCATCCACATGTTATTGGTGTACATTGCCATTCACACATGTATCTATGTTTACATGTAGTATTAAAGTTTAGATTTTAACATGGTTAACCAGCTACATAGTACACTACATACACAGCAACGTACACACCAGCAGCATAGTTTTACAATATTGTGAATGTGTTGACAGACCCAGATTTCAAAGGTGTTTTTTTTTTTTAAATGCAAAGTAAAGATATTGAACATCCAATGTACTGGTAAAAAGATATGATTCAAACAGCAATGGTTTTCTTTGACTGATAGCTGTTGTGTATGTTGTTGCTAGTTAAGCAGAATTTATCTGACTTTGTCTGACTGCCATACTCACTGTTGTACTGGTGTGCTCATGCTTAATCAAGTGGCATTTAAATATCAAATTTTTATTGATCTGACCTTGATGTTCACATTACACTATTTCCTTGGGAGTGTGCATAATAAAGAAAATTAATCACACAGCCCATGGCTATGACTGTTTGGTGAACAACATGTGGGCTACTCACGCAGCTTCAGAAGGTCACGATCTTGTTAAAGGTACTAGATGTAAAAGTGTAAAGCAATTTACATGTTTTAATTGCTAATTCATAGCTAATTTGCAAAGAGATCTTGAACTTTCTCAGTTGTCTGTAATACAACAACAACTGAACCAAGAAGGAAGTGCCTTACCTCAATATCTCTCCTGCTCTCAAGTGCTGTCAACCAGAGACGGCTGGTATCAATGGGATAGTGGCGCTAAGCCCTTTCTGCATTAAACAAAAAAGACCAAACAAAGAAGTTATTGCCAAAATAATATACAAAAGATTGTTAGAAGTTTTAGTGAAACCTAAAGTGTCCACAGGGAATCTGTAAATGGGCTAATTCATGCAGCCCGAGCACATCAAATCTGCTCTATTTATTTTCTTGATTGACAGGGATCATCCTGCTCTCGTCATTCACCAACACATTTGCTGACCATATTGGGCTAACTTTGTTCAGCTCACAGGCCGATCGGTTCTGACCAATCAGCAGCGGGTTGATGATGGTTAGTGATTGACAGGTGAGCTATTTCACGCCCCTTGATTTGCTTGTCATTTGGGCAAATTTCATGCCGCCCCCATCAACAACACTACCTCCCCATTAAACATAAATTAATTAGAGAATGAGAAAATTATAATTAATCAGAATCGATTTCTAATACAGTGTTGTGCCTTGTATGTATTCTGTGGACATTTATTGAAAATTTGTTGTATTTTATTAATGACTTTGTGTGTAAATATATCACTTCCTGGCCTCACTAAGTACACTAAGAGAAAAAAAACAGAATAAGGGAACTTGGCCCTGACCAACCTGATTTAAACATCCAGCAGCAGGAGTTGGCTGTATGAGATGTTAATGACTTTTAATGATTTCCCTGCACTGACATGGTATCGACAACAACAGGAGTAAAAGGAACCCCCCAAAAAGCACCCCAAATTTCTGTATTATCAGCTGCCACTGCCGACAACTGTGTACAACACTAGCTAACATTTTTGTAGAAATGGAGATGTCTGACATTAAATAAACTGTGGTGGCTCGCAGTACAACACAAACTTAAACAAAAACTTCACATAAGTACAAATAACAAAAATCTTTTTTTTTTTAAATAGCCACCAGAGCAAACCATTACATGACAATGTATTCTGTTATAATGAAATATTATTACATTGATTTAGTGAGATGACATTTGTGATAAATCAATGGTGCAAATAATTCTGTTCATTCTATTCTATCTAGTTTACTAATAATCAACCTTATGAGCCACCATTGACCTTGCTGAGCATTTCTATGAAATCCAAACAAATAGCAAAGAGCAAATTGATATTATATTAATATTAATAATATTAATATTAATGCAATTTATATTAAATGCAGAACAAACAGATGCTACAGAACGTATAATGAAACTATAATAGTTACATTATTTGACTATAATCACATTTGAAACCTTAGACAATGGTTAAACTACAATAGCAGTAACTTTTGTTACCTCATCCATCAATACGATGCCAGTAAATCCAGTTGGGCTGACTCCAGTTTACTTAACAACCACTGGTGTGATTAATAACAACAGTTTCCTTGATTTTACACATTATACTTTTAAGTCTGAAACCTAAGCACCAAAATTACTGATTTACAATACTGACAGCAGCCCCACTCTGCATTATACACTGGTGAAAATGAGAGCATCCTCCACCCCAATTAAACCTGATGTAAGAGAGATTCCAGTTCATAATCTAATGGGGAATTCAATTTGTAAATCATCCACGTTACTGATATACATTACACATGACAGTGGACCACATATAGAACAGTGAATTTATTACATATGACTCACAACAAAGAAAGAGCAAATCCAGTGCAAGAATGGAAAACAAAAGTGAAACGTAAAAATACAAGAAGCAAACCATCACCAAAACATTCAAATGCTGTATTAGTTTTAGTTGTGTATCTATTGTTATGTATATTCCCATGTTCTGAAATCATCACAAAAAATCAGTAACCATTTTGATTTGAAAAAACAAACAAACAAAAAAATACTAGTTTATTGTGTCTGTGCAGATATTTACCACAGATGGATAAAATGATGATCTTGTTCATTCTTTTTGATTTAAATAACAATAGCAAACCCTAGTGAAGAATAGAATGATGAGTTGTGATTTGCAGAATCACAATCTACTCACTGTGTGCTGTTACTTTTCTGTTACCTTAGAATGATAATGGAGACAGCTTTACAGCATGAGTAATAACAATTATGGCTAATGGTCTCAAGGTGAATAGTTGATAACAATCTATTTACGGGTGAGAAAAATTAAAACTTATAAAATGAATGACAAAAGAGTTTTGTATTGCTGCTTATGTGGTGACCTGTGGAGGTAAACAAATGACTGAATGAATGTCATTCTTTTGCAACCTCTTGTTTTTTCAAACTGACTTGTTTGCTATCTATGGACTGCCTATTGCCATTTGCTCTTTTGTATTTCAGTCCTCTCTGATTGTTGTGTTTGTCATTTTAGAGTATTTGCACACAAATGCAAAATACAAAGCAGCTTGTATATGTAATGTCATTTTTATCACATTTAACAAGAAGCAGAATTTTCACCTCTTGTCAAAGATGCAGATAAGTCTTTAATTAACTATTTACTGATATTTATGACTCATTTTGACTTCATAGCTAATAAAATAAACAAAATGTAATTTGTGGCTGTTACTGGATGACACTGCTGAGGGAGTTGGTCAGGTGTGATGTGATTGCATTTGATAGGTAATCTATGAAAAGGCCTGGTGTTAGACAGGCCAAAGTAGGGTGCCGTCTACGGTCATTTAGCAGCAGGAGTCAATCCAAAGTGGGGAAAATTACATCATGTTTAATATAAACCTAGTATTTAGTGTTGTGCTTCAATCGAGGCACTCTCAATTCGAGGCACAGGGTTATTTTGTTTATTTTCTCAAAGGTCCTTTAGTTTTAATGTTCATGTTTTGACACTTGATTATTGTTTCTGTTGTTTGGTTACAATTAACCCCTTTCCTGTGTTATCCTGTGTCACCCACTAGTTTGCTTTTAGGTCTAGTTCTGCCTGCAAATCCCGACACACAGTGTTTATAGCATGCTAACCCTAACCCTGACCTTAAAACCATCTGATAACAATGCCTACATATAACAACCTGTAAGGTGAGTCCAGCTCAAGTGGCTCACATACAAAACATCACAGTAGTCTCATCCTAAACATCTAATATAAAGGCTAAAGGAGTTACAAGAATATGGTGAATATCAGCCACAACATTAAAACCACCTGCATGATATTGTGGACGTCTGTCTTGTACTGACAAAACAGCTGTGACCCATCACGGCATGGATACAGGACCTCTGTCAGTGTCCTGTAATGTCTGGCACTGGGACATTGGCAGATTGGCAAATTCTTTAGGTCTAATGGGTTGCTGGGCGGGTTTTCCATGGATCTGACTTGCTCTGGAATATCCCACGGATTCTCAACTGAGGTTTAAACTCGGTTAGCTTGGGAGCTCTTTGGCTGTTTGTCACATTCCTCAAGCCATTTCTTAGCAGTTACTGTGGTGATGCTAAGTATGTTGTCCTGCTGGGGTGGGATTGTTGCTGTTGGGGAGGGCCACTGCAATGGGGGTGTGTATGTTAGTTCTAAAACAACGTTCAGGTAAGTTATATGTGAGCAAGTAACTGCCAGAAGAATGCAGAAGGTTTTCCAGCTTTGTAATGAGATTATCAGTGTTAGTCACTTCAACTGTCAGTGGTTTTGCCGTTGTGGCTGATCTGTGTAGGTCCAATGTTCCCTCTCTTTCTATCTCTGTTTTGGTCTCCATCCGCTCCTGAGGGAAATCTGGTGCTTTAGCTGTAAACTGCTGCTGGAATAGGCTGGTGAGAGCAATAGGTGAGGCAGCCATTGAAGCTACAGGCCATAAAATAAAACACTGAGCTGAAAGAGGCAGACACACTCCACAGAGCAGGGGGAAACTGCAGAGTTTGTGGTAATGGTCTGTTGGTTCATCACTACAAGTGAACCCTCTCATATACACATGGTCATTTGATCCATTTTATATATAAAAACACTGATGAATGTATTTAAGTATTATTTGCAGTACAGAGAAAATCTCTCTCTCTCTCTCTCTCTCTCTCTCTCTCTCTCTCTCTCTCTCTCTCTATATATATATATATATATATATATGTATGTATGTATGTATGTATGTATGTGTGTGTGTGTGTGTGTGTGGTTTAAAAATATTGACTTTATAGCCACTGCATAAGTAATAGCAGTTTATATTGAACAATAACAAACTGCACTCTCATTTCATCCCTGGCTTTTCCATGTTGAAATGAATTGACAGCACAATTGAAACCTACCAGCTGAGAGTTTCTGACTTCTGTGGACTTTGTGACCTCCTGGAGACAAATCGATCTATAAGGAGGAGGAGTGGTACAAGAACACAGAAGAACAAAAAGAGAGAGGGAACATTGAGCGTGGAATCGCAGTTAATCATGTTAAAGCTATACACTCCCTCAATCTGTCCATCCATCTGCCTCCTTCGCTTGCCTCATCCCTCTGTGTGTCTTCCTCTTTCTCTCCTTTCCTCTGCTCTCACTTCATCTTTCATTCTCACCCACCAGTTTCTCTGTTTCTTGCCCTTTGTTGATCCCTCACCTCTAACCTGCTGCAGGAAAGTGTGTTATTTGTCTGCACACTGCCACTTCACATTCACTCTGTCACCACACGCAAACAGCTCAGCCTTCTTTCCTCTTGCAGTGTCAAACTCCATCACAATTCACCTACCATGCTCTTACAGCTTGTGTCTACTTGCACATTTTTTTTTACAATGTAAACATTTCATACTCATGGACATATTTTCACATCATTCACATGGCATATATTCAGTGTGTATTCATAGAGATTAGAGCATTTTCAGGAAACCTCCATGTGGTCAAAGTGTAATATTGTTTACATTTACTTAGTTAGCTCAAAAACTAATTATTTTACCTTACCTGTCCTCATCCGTCTTTCTTTTGTCCATTGCTTTACCCATACCTGTTTTGAATACATGCTGAGATTTATCCATCCATCTTTTCTTACCGGCTTTATCCTCCTAGTGATTGTTGGATCGCCACAGCAGGAGGTTGTCTGGGGCCAATCAGCTCCTCGTGGGTAGTGGTGTTGTTGTTGATGGGATGGGTAGACAGTACGACTGTACTGAGAGAGAGAGGTAGTGCCAAAACAGACCAACATCTTTGATATAAATGATGCAATTGATTAGAGGAAGGTGTTGGTGTTGGTGTTGGTGTTGGGGGGGTTCAACAAGTTCAAGTTTGGTCAGTTGGTTTCTTGGAGCTGGAAAAATTATACTTTAATTGTTTATTCTTGACATTGAGATGTTAGTCTGAATTCACAGTTTTTGAGGTGCACTTCTGTTTTGATTACCATACCAAAATAATACTTTTCTCTATAACTGCTTAAAGTATAAAGTATATTTTATATGTATATGTATATATTTATGTCCTTTACAAAACATATTTTAGCCTTTAAAAAAAGAAGTCTAAACTTTGCAAGTGTTGAAAATAATATATAAACATGTTTTGGTAAAAATAATAAAGTAAAGCAAAACTAGATATTGAGGATTTAAGAATATATTGTAGACTATTTTATAGTGGATTAAAATTGAGGACAGAGCAGAATTTAGTGCAGATGAGGACAAAGTATTTAAAAGGTAAAATAACAATTTTTCTAAGGTTGACAACATTTAGTTCTTTGTTGTTCTCACGAGTACTAAGTATAGAAAGGTCTACGCTGTGTGCGTCTGTGTGTATGTGGGGTGGGGTGGTTATAATATAATTTTTTTGTGCATCTCTCTGTGTGTGTACAGACACTGTACACACATATATACAGACTATTTGCACCAGCATTCAGAGGCGTTAGGGACAATAACAGCATAACAGCCACTCCCTTGCAAAGGCAGTTTCCAATGGCAACCAAACCTACTTGCTTCATACTGTTAGAGGGTTTCATATTGGCATTATTATTTATATCACTGTACGTTTATTGGACCCATATGGGCATTCATAGTGTATCATTATTTTTTTAATCTGTTTGTTATATTTCAAGTGAATGTGTTCCACTGTAATATTGGAGGCATTAAGCTGAGAGACTCGTGTTCAGTGACGGTTAAGTCTACTAACCCACTCAGTGTGGTGAGGATCATAAATGAGACCTTTCGGCTGCTCCTCTGTTAACATACACTCTGTGTTATGTCCTTCATTTTTGTGACTAAAGTTTACATGCATAGAAATTCCCAATTGAGACTGTGATGAACTCAAGTCTTCACAGAGGCTAGCAATAATCATTGGGCTGTAAGAAGAAATCTATTAGACATCTGTACAAATTCATTTCTTATCTTATTGGATGAATATGACCCGCATGTCAGCTATGAACACATTGTTATAATTACTGCATTACTGACAAATATTAAAAGTTTTTATTGAATTCAAACAAATATTACAATCTCAAACAGCAACTTCATTCTTCATTCAATAGCTCATGATGAAACAAAAAAAAACTAAAGAGTTTTTTGTTTGACCGTCTGATCTTTTAATTGCTGTGACTTTGTCTGCCCCTGTAATTACACTGTAGCAGATGTTATTTTCAGGTAGGGTGACAGAACAGTGAAATACTAATCCATAGTTGGTATTCTGTGACCATCAAATGTATGCTTCATCCTCTCTTTTCTATCTAGCACTTTTGGGGGAGGAAGAAAAACAGAGAAGGAGATTGAGTTTTTTTTTTTTTTTTTCGCTTCTTCTTCTCTGAAGTAAGTACAATGCCCCCCTGCCTTGTTCTATCCCAAGAGTGTCCTGAAACCCAATGAATAACACCCAGATATTTTCAGTCCCAGACATTCAAGCCACACTGAGTACAAAACAAAGAAAAAAAACACCTCCCTTTTCATCTTGTCAGAAAAATAACATTTATGGGCCTCCACTTTACTCCTAATTTGCCCATATCTTTCATTTCAAGGAGAACTGCCTTTGTGAGATCCATCAAACTTTCAGTCTAAAGCCACGAGGGCTCCTGTGGTGTCCCTGCATGGTCTCTTCACACTCACCGAGACCACCTCACATCCATAGCACGATGAATTAATATGTGGATATATTAAATGGCTCTACAAAGTGAATTTTAAAAACTTTGGCTACTGGTTTGTTATACTTAACTTCTTTGGCTGCAGCAAAAACATATTTCTTCTCATGTTGTACATGTGAAATACAGAATATATTTAAGGATAAGGACAACGGTAACATTATGGTCACATGATACACATGCTGATTGCTGGTTTACAGGATTTTTCTATTTAGCTCACCACTATGTTTATCCCTAACTTATACTGTGCTGTTTTTTTTCATTCCAGATATAATGTTGCTCTGGCATGTCTACTCTCTCTTCACAAAAAATTTATAATAATAATAATTACCTGTCCATTTATCTCTCCCTCAGCACAGTCTGTTTTAATATGTATCTTAACAAGTGAGAGGAACAGAGAGAAAAAAAGGTTGGTATCTCATCATGAGAGACAATTTAGCCTGTCAGTGATGATTTAAAAAGCAGGGGGCCCATACAGTTTCAGCAATTAATTCATTAAGTGTGAATAAAGGAGATTTTGTGATAATTATACAGGAGTATTTCTAACTGTGCAGGTTCTCTCAAGTGACACCTAACTTCTCAGTCAGAAAAAGACAGAGTAAATAAAGAAATCAAGATAGCACAGTTCAGATCTTTATGGCCAACTTTCAACAACTTTTGGAATAGGTCCAGATAAAAAGTATGCAATGATACCTGTGTGCTTCTAAAATGAGCAGTAGTTTATATGGCTACTTAAATAAATACATACAAAAATATATTTCTACAAATATTTCTGTTAAAGACTCAGAAAGAGTGACATTGCAACGCAATGGAATATGCTACTGAATATTTCTCTGTTCTAAGTCATTTATAAGCTAAATGGTAGACAATGTATTTGAAATTCTGCATGTTAACACAGTAACTGGAATTATGTTGATGTAGATGTATATAGTGATGTGAGTACCATGTTGCATGCGAACATCTAGTTTTCCTGTATCTACTGAAGACCTGAATGTCTTACTAGAGGTCTATGGAGAACTCCACCCATACCTCAACCAACCCTGTTGGTTCAAAAAATTTGGAGGTCTTGATCCTTTGACTATCTGGGTTGAGGATACTGGAGATCTTTGCCAACCTTACTGGAAGTATTGATCCTTCCACCATTTGGGGCAAGGACACAGAACATCCCAACCCCTAACATACTGGGATTTTTTTACTGGTTTATCATCTTGGTCAAGGATATTTAATGTCTTAACATCCAGGTAAAGATTTTCTTGTATAAATGGCAACACCACTTCCAACTGAGTTTTTGAGGTTTTTTTTTTCCATTAAGAAAGGAGCCAAATTATCAAAAACAGAGAATCTCTCAGAGAGCATTTTAACCATGTGTCAGATAAAATAATAATATTAGGACACCAGTATTTTCATCTAGTGCAGTTTTCCATGCTGAGTAATATCCCTATTATATAAATGAATAAGGCCTGTAAAATATCCATAGCCAACATCTGTAGTTCATGTCCTACTACTGGCATTTGGCTGGACAAAATTATAATATATATATAATATAATATATAATATATATATATTATTATGTATAATTTTTTTAATGCTTCTCTTCAGTAAAATTCTACCGAATTCTACTGAAGAGAAGCATTAAAAAAATTATACGTTCATACATGTAACAAAAACATTTGATACCACCCACAATGTGGGAAGTGTCAGGTGTGAGCGAAGAGGTTGGATTGTGTGTGTGTGTGTGTGTATGTCTGTGTGTGTGTAAAATGAGCAAACACAAAAGAAGTAGACATTCAACATGAGTGGTGATGTGTGTCAGTATTGTGAGCAAGAGCAACAAATGGGAAAATTTAAAGCATGTGAGGGGAGGTAT
This sequence comes from Polydactylus sextarius, assembly GCA_016801845.1. Classification (NCBI taxonomy): domain Eukaryota; kingdom Metazoa; phylum Chordata; class Actinopteri; family Polynemidae; genus Polydactylus; species Polydactylus sextarius. Next base: position 18,307,679 of record CM028910.1, read on the forward strand.
AGGTTGTTACAGATGGATGACTGAAAGGAAGACACATAAAAAGGTGGTGGATGGGAGGTGAGTGAGTGGAATGGAAGAGCAGGCTTGAATGGATCGCTAGATAGAAGAAGGAAAAAGACAGATGTCCTACTGGCAGAGTTTTTTTTACAGAATGAAAAGATGATGTTTTTGAAAGGGGAAACTGGAAATGCTGCTGCAAGCAGGATCAAAACCATTCAAAGAAGTGTGTCTCAAAATAACCAAATTAAACCCAAAACATTGTTAAAGTCATTAGCTATCTTGCAGCTGCACTAATCAAAATTTTATGTAAAAATGCTCCTGCAGTGTAAATCACAAAGCAAGACACAGGCTGACAAGGACATTCATTAAATCCACTAAATGACAAAATGACACTCCATGGTTAGTGCCAGTGCTTTTCATGTGTCTCTTATTTTTCTCAGCTAAAAAGGGGTAAAAACTTGCGGATAAGCATCAGTTTAACGGATGTATGTACAGCATATGCTAAGAGACAAGTACAAGAAGTAATTTTACACTTGGTCCAATAATCACTCCTGGGATGCCAGTGCATATGGTTGGTGCAGATGTGACCGTATGAAGCATCTGGCACATAAACATAAAACAAGTTATATGCACAGGATCATGAGAAAATAGTAAAAAACTAAATTTACGTAAGGACAACATATTTTTCCTCCAACTTTGAACAGTATGAAGTATAATTTAAAACTTATCTTAAACATGACAGAAGAGATTGTGGTACTTGTGGCATTCTTCAAATATACAATTGAGCTGATGAATATCCCTCAAATGCACATGTCACTATATCAATGGATATAAAATGTGATATCTATGTTTAGTCAATTAAATCCTGCTCCAAGCTCCGTGATATGATGAAGTTTGACATTTGTGAAGTGGCTTGACATTTACACTCATACTGTTTGCAACAAACATGAAAATCAAGAAAATAGCCACTGGGTTTTGATGTAAAACTAACTGTGCTGAAGTAGTTGCTGTCTGTTTCACTCTTTCCTGTCACAACAGAGCCTGAGTGAACGAGGTGTTCTGCTTCACATTGATGAAAACTGACTTTGACAGGGAAGAGCACCTTATATTTTTTTCATTCAGTGTCTTATCCAATCAAACGTTCTGTTCATCCACATTTATGTTTTACATACATATAGCAGATTTTCTCAATAGATGTCGTGCTCCATTGACAATTCAATTCACTGACATCTGACAAGTGTCATTGTAACTGCCAGCCTTGGTGCACTCACTTTGATGACTGTTCCAGAAACAAAGCACAACACAACTACATGATTCAAATTTCCCAGCTCCATGTCTAAACTATGGTCAAGTTAACTACAATCGTTTGGCTAATTTCCCATTCATGGAATAAAGAACCTATCACCAACCTTCAGTAGAGGAGGTGAAGAACCATTTCCTCTTCTTTTTTCTTTTCACAGTGAGTTACTTTTCACTCTGCCTGAACAGTGGTGACACAGTATATTGTATTCCAGACAAGTTAAGATGATGCTAAATTGCTGTTTCATGATAAATTTAAGTGTGCACAAGCTCTCACGAATACATGTCAATTTAATTTCTATCACATGTTACTGTTCATTACCAGGGAGATTGTTAAATTTCAACATGTAACTGTTGTCCCAATTAAGCTCATAGGTATATTCTGAAATGTTTATTTTTGATGAAGATTAACTTGGTCACGTGTGAACAAAAAACACTCACACTAAATTTAAGTCAGAAATCACCCATCAAGTTTTCAAGTAAACACCCTTATTCCAGATTAATGTTTACATAATTCACATTTGAAAAAAAAAAAAGCATTGCAATATAATACAATATTTTTAAAATCACAATAATTTGGTACCATGGCAAAAGTATTATACTACCCTTATACAATTACACTAGTATTATCTTACAAATATCCATTGACTCCTTCAGTCATTGCTTTTTTCAGAAATACTGGATTAAGTCAAATACAGATACCTGGGCAACAGGGGTTTAGGAAAGTCCTAAGTGAGTATTTACAGTCACAGAGGTGAGGAGCTTTTCAGTGAGTGTGTTGTCTGCTGTGATATCTGTCAACATGCTGAGGGGCTGCTATAAGGTGTCCTCTGGGATCCCTCAGGTGGAGAATGCCAAATTCTCCCTGTCAGGCTGGTGTAAATATTTCCTTTGTGGTTATCGTCCATTATGCAAGGGCTGTAACATGTGTTGGGCTGGGTTTTTTTTTTTTTTTTTTTCTGCTGTTTTTTTTGTTTTTGCTGTTTCAGTCTGTCTGGTTTAAGTGTTTCTGTGTAGTTACTGCACCTGTCTCGTCTGGTTTGCTCCACTGACAAGATGAAAAGCTGGTTTACATGTAGCCCAGTTTCTCCATGCTCCATTTCTTTATACAGGAATGTGTCAGGTCTCTACGCAAGACTTTTTTTTTTTTTTTGACTAGCTCATGTACGGAGGTCACAAAAGAACACATGCAACCTGTTTTTCTGATTTGTTAGAATCCACCAGCCCATCCCCAAGCAAAGAATTTATAATCATTGATTTTATTTTATTCAAAAAAACAAAAAAAACAAAACAAACAAACAAAAAAAAACACTACAACTTTTTAAAAAATATTTTAGATAACTTGTGTTATTATATAATTACTCTTTATGGACACAATGGCAATCACTGCATGTTACAGGCATTGTTTAAATATTACTATGTTGTTTTTGTCTGTTTTCCAGGTTTAAAGAGAGTGGAGCAGAGATATGGACATGTAAGAGTAAAATGGTTAAAATGGGAGCAGACTGGGCCTGATCCTGCACAGCTGAGTGAGCAACATTATGGGGAACAGGTGGAATGACGGCAGGACTTTTGTCAAGCTCACCTGGATTTCATGTAAGGCCTCACCTTTCCTTGTTGTTTGGTGATTGAAAGCATGTAGCATGTGTTGCAGCCTGTTAGTAGCCTGTGCTGTGATACAGCTTGGTGATCATGAAATTCCCTAAATCTTAAAACAATGCATTTTACCAGTAGGCTACTCTCTATGATTTGACACAGTTGTATTATGATTAAACTCAGAGAGGGATTGTGCTTAGGGCTATTATGATTAATGCATGATAAGAGTTAAGCAACTTAAGAAAGTGAAAGTGAATACTATTGCGTCATGGAGCACATGTCACCATGCACACAACAAAATTACCCTCTGCATTTAACCCATCACACCTTAGTGAGCAGGGGGCAGCCTGGATGACGCCCGGAGGGCGTGTGTGGACGCTGCCTTAGCCACCAGGCCACCACTGCCCCTAAACAGTTGGAGAAGGTAAAGCTTATATTGGTTATGATTAATTGAAATTAACTATGGGTTTGGGACATATAGGTCACACAACTTCCTGCACTGGCAGTACCACAAGAATCAGATTTTTCACACAGAATTTTTAGTGAGATTCATTTTTTAGGTCACAATCATGACATAGTAACAAATTATTACCAAAAAGGGGTCTCAGCTTCAAGTTTTTACTTTTTCAACTGAATGTAGAGTAGCTTGCATAATTGTTTGACTTTGAATTAAGGTTGGGCATTGATATGACAACCTATGTGAATAAATAAACATGCTTGGCTGGACAGTTTTGGGACGCCTGTCCCAGAATCTGAGTATGCATGATAAGATTTGATTAATTTGGATATTGCCAGTTCCTGTTGGTCTGGATACCTGTTGTCCCCACTTTTATAGCCATTTCTTGCTGAGAATAAGATAGGTGGGTGTTTGTTAAGGGCAGTGCAATTACCATAGTGGTATGGTTTAACTGTTGGTTCCTGTTAAAAAAACAGCAATGTTCTTCTTTTATACACTAGTCAGCCAATCAGCCATCATAACCACCTGCCTAATATTGTGCAACCCCCCTTTTTCACTTGGATTCCCTTACACCCATGAAGGAGTGCTGCGGCACCAGCAGTAAGTCCCTTAGGTCCTTTAATTGTCCAACACATCCCACAGATGCCCAATTTGTTTGAGATCTAGAGAATTCAGAGTCCAAGTCAATACCCTAAACTCATTGTTATGTTGGACCAATTTTGCAGTATGGCAGGAGCATTATCCTGCTGTAAGAGACCACTGTCATTAAGGATCACCATTTCCATGAAAGGTCGTTCTTGGTCTGCAACAATGGTTAAGTAGATGGTATGTGTCAAAGTAACATCCACATAAATGGCAGAATGCATTCCCAACAAAATATCATCCAAAGCATCACACAGTGCCAGCTTGCTTTCCACCTAGGGTGCATCCTGGTGCCCTGTCTAACCCCTATTCATGTGATATGATTCATCACACCAGGCCATCTTCTTCCATTGTTCTGTGATCTATGCAACAAACTATGATGTACTGTCTGTTCTGACATCTTTTTATCCAACATAACCCTTTCAGCAGTTTCCCAGTAGATTACAGTAGCTCTTTTACTTCCCTTAATGATTTGTATCAATAAGTTTTGGCCACCCATAGTCATTTCACCAGCTTTCCTTCCTCATACCACATTTAATAGGTATTCACCACTGGAGACCATGTACACCCCATAAGAGCTACATTTTGAAAGATGCCTAGTCATTTAGCTATCAAAATTTAGCCCTTGTCAAAGTTGCTTACATTTTTGTTTGCCCATTTATCCTGCTTTCAACAAAACATCAACTTCAGGGACAGGTGCCGTCACAATTATATAATCATGGTTATTCACGTCACCTGTCAGTGGTCATACTGGTATGGCCCATTAATGCATGTGAGGATTACACAAATAACAACTTGATATTTGATACAGCTGCTTCAATTTCCAGAATTTTGACAGAGCCACATTTGCATGAAAACTTCAGAATTTTTGAGTAGCAGGTGCAAAAAACTAAAACAAAGCTGAATGATGATTTAATCTACAGAATTTCAAAGTATACCAGACAAGTGAGGGCACCCAGCACTGATGTCCAGAAAGCTGCTCTGACTTAGTTACTTAAAATAAATCAATTAAGACAATAGCAATAACTAAAATATGTTTCCTAGAAAAATAGGGCACCAACAGTAAATAGAACAATATCTAGACCACATTAACACACCATACACAGAGAGACAGGAAGTTGTCTCTGTGCTCATCATTCTTTTTTTTTCCAAATTTACTAGAAGACTGCTGAGCACTAGCATGGATGTGAGCACTAACAGGAAGTCTGTTTTTAGAGGCAAATAGACACTTTCTAATATTGATAGAGGAGGTTTGTCCCAGTCGAGCTGTGGGGAATTGGAAGATTTAGCTGACATTACAGTCCATCTGGTAGGCAGAGCCATTCACCCTTACACCATTATATACAGAATGAGATGATTTATGCTTAAAACCTGTATGGATGACAGTTTGTCAGAAGGAGAAGAAGTTTTATTTTAAGCTCCTCAGCCTCAGTGTTGAGGTGTCCCTGTAGAGTTCCATGTATTCGATGTCACATTGTGATTTTTTTTTTTTTTTTTTTTTTTTTTGCAGTACTCCTGTTCCAACAGGATATAATACACCCTCCGCCCCCTTAACACCAGTTTGATAAAAAAAAAAAAAAAAAAAAAAAAAGTTTAGTTTTGTTGACAGTCAGAGCAGAGCATTTTTCTTTTTCACAAGAAATATTGGTCTGTGTGATATTATAATTATTATTAACAGCACATTTACTGTCAAGGATCTTATCCTCTCTTATGATTGCTCATAATAATCCTTATTCTATAAACACAGGGGAGATGAGAAAATTCACCACTCTTCCACAAAGAAGGCTTCAAAACTGTCCTTGTAGGGGTAATCAGTTACATATGTAACCTTGGTTCTCAGAGTGAAAAGCTCAAAGATAGATTCTGTTGATATAGCTACCAGAAAGTTTTAGGTGCATTAACCACCGTATCACCTGTTTTATTTTAGTATTCACATTATTCTGAGTCAGTCCATGTATACACTGAATTTTATAAATGTTTTGAAATATCTCAGTATATTTTGTGCTTGTGTATGTAACCTTCTATTATTTTACTGGAAACAGACAGACTTATTCATCATAATTTTGTTTTTCCAGTTTCCAGAAACATTGTGAAGTGTTTTGCCTTAGACTTGTATTTAGACTTCACTTCATGAGCTGTTTCAATAGCAGCACAAACGGAAGGGCTCTGGTAAAGAGCATCATGGGAAATGTGGGAAACCACATTTTGGAACACAAGCAAGTCAAGACAATGTATTCATGTAGCTCATTTGAAAACGGTGACCAAAATGAATGATTGGAAACACAGAAGATCTGGATGAAAGCATAACACAACAATACTGCACGGAAAACAAATAGCAATTCAGGCAGACAGACAGAGTGTGTTTGGTTATGTCTACATGATGACAGTTCAATCAGGAGAGACTAACAAGAGCGTGTGCAGTTGTGACATGAATTTTAGTGACAGCACAAGAATCTTTGGCGCTTCAAGGTATATTTCAGGATGTGGGAACTGTGGAGGCAATGCATGGACAGAAGATCTCGCTTGGGAGGATCTTTCCCCCTGGGGCCTAGACACCGGTGGTGGTGGAGAAGGAGCTAGAGGATGAGTGTTGCCATGAAGAGGTCTTTAAACAGTGGCTTGACTGGGGGGAGACTGACGACCAGGTAAAGGTGGTGAAGGAGAGGTGGTGGGTCTTGCCGATGCACAATGCTGAAATGACTGCTGAATGAGAGCAGAGGGAAATTACGCTTTTAAATCTTTGTGGCTTGAGACTGATTGGTTAAAACTGCCATGTCAGGTGATGATTGGATAAAGACAGGGCTAGCAGGTGTGTAATGTGGGTTCTGACTTAGTGCGCATGTGTAAAGATAGTCTTCCTGAGTGAACTTCCGCTCAGCTCCATTTAAAAGATCAAAGATAAGAGGTAGAAGAGGTATCTAACAGTTAGTGGCAAGCTATTCCACATTTTTAGGGCCAACAACAAAAATGTTTGACCACTTTGGGTTGTTAATTGAATGCATGGAGTAGAGAACAGTGGTTCGTCAACAGATGTGAGGGGTCTGCAAGTGGAAAAGGGGACGAGCAGTTCAGAGATGAAACCTTTTTTTTTTTATTTGAAAATGTTTACTTCATAATGGGAGTTTACTATAACAGCTTTCATGACAACAGATATTGTGCACACTTTGGTGAATGCATCAATCATAGTGTCTTATTGCTTAAAATTCAGTTTTGTTGCATTTATCTATTGCACTACACAGCAGAATGTTATAATGTTGGATGGTTTGTTGTATGTAAGCCTGTGCGCTAAATCAACCCTGACTTTGCATGTCCAAATGATTAATTTGTGCAATAATGATGTTGAGGTCAGAGCTGTAAAATGCCAGTGGCAAAAGAAACTCAAGGCAGTTTGTTTGTGAACACCAACCACATACAACCATTGTTTTGGCCACTGGGACCCTTCCAACAATTGAAATGTATGAGGCAGCCCATTCAGAAAACAGAGTCCATGAGATGTTTGTCATTAGTGAACAACTCTTTGTCTCTACTTTTGGCTTCATTTAACTCCTCTGTTTTGTTCTGATGGTTGCCAACAAGAGAAACATAATAAACTCACTTGAAAATACCAAAACAAGTCAATCCACTCAGATAAATACTTTTTTTTCTGATTCTCACTTGGAATGAATCAGTGAGACAATATCCAACAATGGACTTCCTTTAGACAACAAAGAAGGTTTGGTTTTGTGGATTTTCAGTGCAGTAGTGTTGCTGCTGAGAGATGCTAACAGCAGTTGTTTGTTTCTTCCAGTGACAAAGCATGTGGTAGGACCCTGGTGACACAGAATCTTTCTCAGAGGGCATTTTACATGCCACTGGTCTGGCAGGCGTCGGTCATCCAGGTACAGTGAAAGTGCACTATATTTAGAGAATGCTATCTTTAGTGGCTCCATTTTACCTAAATGGTAGCAGAAGGTCTGTAGACAGCCATCCTTAACTCATGTTTTATCTTTTAACCCTGCTTTTTGATGCACTTGTAGCCGTTCTGTATCATCGTCACAGTCTTAGATGTCACACCCTGTAACCTGTGAAGGTAGATTTGAATGTGCCCCTGCATGAAAATCAAGGGAGCAGCTAAAATCCCTGACTTTACTTACAGCACATGGAGTCCTTGCCATGAAAATTACCTACACACTCATATATTATCTTCTGTGTTAGCACACCCATGAAGTTCCAGCTGTGCTATATCCCCTTTACCTAAATCAGAGTGAGATTCCCTGTGAATATTTTATGGAACGTAATTGAACAGAGCTGTGGCACCACATTAAAATTAATGTCATGTTTGTGTCTGCTGCATATTTTCACCCAAATGATTGTAATGGAAATGATCATTTGCCTGAGCCTGCATATAAAGAGGGAAGCTGCTCCTCAGCTAAGTGTCTTGGATGCTAATAGGGAGATGTTTTATGGCCTGAGACACACAGAGGAGAGAAAGGGAGGTGTAATGGCAGAATATACTACACTGTCTCTGTGGAGCAGACAGCTGGCTCACTCTCTGCATCTGTTCTTCAGGTTTTGTGACTCAAACTTAGTTGAGATGAATAATGAAATTGCAAAGTTTGTCTTGCACTAAATGTTTTAATCTAAATACTAACCTTCCAACAAATATACAGTAGCTGTGGCAATGTTTTTTTAAAGTGTGATGAAAAGTTAAACTAAATTTGCAGATAATTTTGAATGGTGGCAAATGCATATTTCTATCCTCTGCTCTTGGATGAATTTTACAAGTTGGACACATTTCCTCATCTAGTGGTTATTACACCGTTGTACAGGGGAAGGATGCAACATGATGATTTAGTAGTGCCAGGCAAACCACAAACAGTGGAAAACCACATAGAAAATGTAATGGAAATGTTGTTTCTTTCATTTATTAAGAAATGTTATGGTTACGGATCTCACATCTAATGTTTCTATAACATTCTATTTTTTAACTCCTCAGTGGATTAGTATCATGAATAGCAAAGAAGTATCATGTTTCATGTACATCATGACATATTAGGTCTGCGTCTACTGCGCTGTTATATTTTTTTGCTTTTCATATCAGCAATATTGTGTGTTCAAGTTCTGTACATCTTCACATCCATTTTTTGTGAATGCGATACCTTAAGAACACTGTGGGAATTCTTTGAATTTTTTTTTTATGAATGAAGGATGAAGTGATTTCATTTTGGTGGCCAAAGGCCAAAGGTGAACTTCACTGTGTCTACTAAAAACACATTTTTACATGTGCACACAGTACCTGAGTTTTGTCATTGTCATTCAAATTTGCCATTGAAGGATCCCTTAAAAAAAGTAATCAAACTCAGCTCTATATTACATCCCATTATCATTTTCATTGCTCAATATGCCTTACATGTGGTGGAAAACATTTGATTTTCATGTTGTCTTTTAATTGATCTTCATCTTCGTTTTGGCATTTGGTGAGTTTTTGCATACCGCAACATGCCAAAGTCAAAGTGAGCTTTATTGTCAATCTTACTATGTAACAGTCATTACACAGGGGGTCGAAATTGCATTTCCACAAAACTCCAGATGTGCAATTTAACATTTAACATTCAACACACATTTACATCACACGTGTAGCATAAAGTGCACATGGCATCAACACTGTTTCCATAAACACAAGATACACAGAGACAAATGTCACACTGGACACTTACATACATACATTGCCGGTCAGTCAACATATTATTTGAAAAGGAAAAATGCAGAAAAGCATAAACAGTTTTGCATTATAATGCAAAACTGATAATGAGTTGGTTAATTTGGCAAAAAAAGCTTAACTAATAAAGTCAATTTCCAATTTTAAAAATGTAAACCACTGTCATGTCACTAACAAAATACGCAACTCCCACCCACCCAAGTGCACTGCACATCACCATGCTAATTGTCCTCCTTTGGATATGCCGCTGAACTCTAGCAAAGTGGGGAGGCATGTTCAGCGATGACAACCATATGGTTGTTATTATTGAATGAATACACAGCAGCGCCTCATTAAACACAAACCCAACAGAGTCTTTTGTCACTGTGGCTAACAGGGGCTGCCTGTCTGGTGCACCATGGGTCCAGGCTGGGTGGGTCTGTGCTGCAGAAGGCCTCCCCTGGCACGATGCTCCATCAGGGAGGTAGAAAGCAGATGGAGCAATGGAGTGATGCCAAAGGTCAACCAGGGTTCGACTTAGGCACATGCATGTGGGCACAGACATGTAGTGACATATAACCGTTTAAAAATAAAATCCCAATAATTACAATTCACGTTAATAGAATAATATTCGGATATCATGTTTCTCTGTGTATTTTTGTAGAGAGGTCCCTGAAAATCTAACACTACATGCAGAAACTGCTAAGACCACATGCATGTTTTATTTTTGTTTGTTTTGTTTTATGTAAATGGTCAAGTTTTGTTCAAGGTCACCTGAGGAAAAGAAACATTAACAGCAATATGGTGTGTTGAAAGATCCTTGAGCAAGGAGCAGTACTGAACAGCACTTGTCGGTGTGTACACACATGGTCATTTTATTAATTAGCCAAATCACATTTCATGCTCAAGGAGTTGATTGAAATCTTTTAGCAGTCATTAGCTGTTACCACGAAGATTTCTCATATTATTTTGTGAACTAGAAAAGTTAATTTCTCTCTTAATCATTATTCCAATGAATACACAAATAAATGTTTGAAATAAACAATGGACAAGTTTCATATATTATCACTTATTAACTACATGTGACCTACCGTTGCTGAGTGTTTCCTTCATAATTTGGTGTAAGCCAACTAACCACCAAAGGGATTCTAAGTTTAGAATGTCACAGGCACCACTCCAGCTTGGATTTCCCAAGAGTTCTGGGTCTTCATGCTGTTTAACTGCTGTGTATACAAACAGTGACACTGTAAAAATTTGTTGCACTTCTGGTCCCACCCCCAAAGATGTGGTGTCAAAGTAATTTTTAAAATGATTTCATGTAGCTAGAGGTGCTACATACTGCACAGTTTAATGCCCCATAGCCACGTATCTGGAGAAACAATGATTTATCCATATACATAATATGTGTTTTTGCCATCACTGAAAACCATTATTTTTGAAAACCTCCAGCCAAAGTGAAGATTTGGGAAAATTCAGTTTTCACATCTGCATGTAGACGGAGGAAAACCAAAATGCATCAGCATCAGATGTGCGACATTTGTACATGGATTCTGATTGGCTAACATGGCTTTACGATCCTCGTTATACTATATAATTTGGCATGCTCACTATCAGAGCTGGCGCTTCCATATTGCACTTTACTGTGTGTAGGGCACCAAGAGCAGGAGGGGCCACCAAGGGGGGATCAGGATAATGAAAAATCACCATAGTCATAATAATAAACAGAATGACAACATATTTTGAATTAAAAATATTAACAAATAGGCCTACTCACCGCCACTAATGTGTTTTGACAACACATATCAGTTTCAGTTCTAGTCAATGTTTGTGTTTCCACCGGCTCCGTAACTGTTCCAGCACTCCACAGCCGATTTGCAGGACTTGTATTTGCACAGCTGCCAACACTCCCATTTTTTCCAGGTTTCTCCCGTATTTCTCCCGGTAATCTTCCGTAATTTATAAGGTCCTAACATCAAATAATAAGAGAATGGTGTCCTTCCTTAAGAAAGTGACATTGTAGCGGCGACAGCCAACAACGGGATATGAACTTCAACTTCTGGTTGCATTTATTTACTAGCTGAGCTAAAGTGAGCACAACTGTCATGGTTTTTGGACAAATCAATCTGTCGGACTGCAGATCACAATGCAGCAATTCAGCATGTAGTAGATTATGTGGGACAGGAACAAAATAAAACATCTGGCTACGTTTTAAAATAAATACACATGTTCACAGCGGATCATATTTACCTGTACTACACCTGAGGCCTGTACTACGAAGCAAGTTCAACTTACCCAGGATCTCTTTCAGTTATCTGGCTTCACTAATCCCAACAACTGCAGTCTGGCTAAGCAGTACTATGAACCTGGTTATCAACTTGATTAGTCAACCCAGGTTTTTCCAATCTAGATGTGAGCGCGTTCACATAAAAGAGGTGGCATTTGCAGCAGATGTCCAATCACAAACATGGAAACGAGTACCGGCAGAGCGTACTATCATTTTACAAAAATATGAGGAATATCGGCTGATAATCCAAGCAAAAAGCAACACAGTGGCAGCTGCTAAAAACCGAAAAGACAGCTGGAAAAAGATCGCCGATTGTGTAAATGCACACGTTCACAGCCCCACAGAGACGAGTAGATGTGACTGTAATTAAATTAAAATCAAATTAATGAACTGTTGAAATCTAGGCTGTTGTTATGGTGAATAGGCTGATACAACTTTAACATTCATGTTCAGCTGCACCCGTAGCAGCACAAAACAATAAAAACTAAATATAATAATATAATTCAAAGTGAAGTAGACGTACTTTCATATCTTATAAGTGCAATTACAGTTTCAGTGTGTCAATCAGTCTCTGATTTAGGACGACAAGCACAGTTAATGAAGGTGCATGAGGGTGTGTCGTCGGACCCTGGCAGCTCCAAACAGGTTGCATTTGTACAATGTGTCATTAATAAAATACAGTTATTTAATATCCTATTTATTTATTGTAGGAGTCATTAACACAGCAGTGCTACTGTCTGAGGGACAGTCAGCACTTGACTGTGTCACTGACAACGTGCGGTTGGAGATCACAGATATATATGTGACACGCTCTAATAAATAATATTGCCAGTCTCTAAAAACCCTGGTCCTCCTCAGAGACCCTCTCTCAATCTGGCACCGAGCTCCACAGATCTGCAATAAAAGGACGAGACATTTTCAGGAGCACTGATTGGTCGGAGGGCAGGGATTTTATAGGCACCGATCTCTGATCTGGAATATAACCTACTCCGGAGCAGGTTAGCTGTTCAGCATAAGTTACCATGGAGACGTACACCGGTATAAAGTGAACCACTTTCATAGGACGGAAAACCCAGAGTTAACCCTGAAGTTACCGCGATAAGAACAAATCCTGCCTTGTAGTACAGGCCTCTGCTCTGCATCCTTCTATCATATCATATCACGTGATTATGCATGAACTTTGCAAGATCTTGTGATTCTGGAGACCATATACATCACGAAAGACACAAATGACATTGCTGTAGTATATATTTTAAAATGTTAGGAGTTATTGCACAAGTCAGTTTTATCACTGTAGTGGTACTTTTAGTTATTCAATGTGTTAGTGTTTCTTTATTATTTTATCAAATTTTTGATAGGGGGCGGGGGAGTCACCAAAAAGCTGCTGTGCTTAGGGCACCCAAATGACTAGCACCGGCCCAGCTCACGATACTTCTTGATGGTATATTTATGCATATTATGCAGATGTAAATGATTAATTTTTGGAAAACGATTTAGTGTGAACAAGGATTAATTGAAAATGGAGACAGGGGAATGTCTGTTTCTGTAAATACCTGGTGTAAGCTTGGCATAAGGCTCATACAAAGTGATGCAGCAGTGGCAGGAGATATTAAATACAAAGTTAGATCATCCTAAATTCTGTTTTTGCTAAAGTTGCCTAAAGCAGACAGAAAAAAAATACACTGGGGACAAAAAAGTGCCTGATCTGTGCCTGATTTTAAAGGAAAATGTTTTCACTCTTGGTAAAAATTTGTGATGCCTTGTTTTCTGTTGGCTGAATAGTGTTTTTCTTCATGTTGCGAAAAATCTGATGCACTTTGTTCAAGGCCTCGTTAGCTGAAATGTACTTCACCTGGTGCTGGCAGCTTAGGTAATTAGAGTCCTGCAAAGCTCCACACTTCAGCTGGAGAGTGTGTGTCAGTGAGGGCAGCCTCACTGCTGATCCCTCCTCCAAAGTCTAGACAGCAGTTTTGTGTTTCCATTGGTCTACTCTTTCTGTTCTCCAGAGAAAAAGAAAGGCATTTATTTACCATCAGTTCTCTACCATAAACTCTAGTTTAATTTGGCATTAAGTCTAGTTTATTGTTCATTTAGTTTGGGATACAGCAGCTCTTGCCTTATTTGTGACTCTTGGGGAATGTAATCTTTTTCGTTTAAGAATCAAGTCATCAATGTGGAAAATAACTGTTTCCACTTTCCACCTGACTTATGCAATTGGATATGGGTTTTACTTTTGTATTATACACACACCCACACCCCAACAGCAACAACAGGCACAGTAGTTAAAGCACCTGTATATGATTACATAGGTCCCCCCTGTGCCATTGGCATGGAGGCATGTGTATGGTCAGCAACATTGTTTAGTGACTTCCAAATGAGTGCCACGACCTAAGGTTTCCCAGCAGAACATTGCATTCTAATGAGATGATCAATGTTATTCACTTCACCTGTCACTGGTTTTATTGTTGTGGCTGATCAGGGCAAAGGGCTATAGTATAAGTATACAAAGTAGTATAAAAAAAAATATACTGACAGGAGACTTATAGTACATAGAGCATGAATAGATAAACCGAATAAAGGTTTATGAGAATATGAATTATTTTGGGTAATATTTTGGGATATCAGACCAACAAACAGTATGGCATTTGACCGAGAGTCTTAAAAGTATACAGAAATATTACTTCTTACATGTTTTTTTTTTCACTGACAGTGAGACTAGTGTGTACTTACTTAATTTACTTTTTTCATGTGGTATTGTTAATGTTTTCCCTTTATTTAACAAAAAAAAGGCCCATTGGTCCTAAAGTTGCAGTCTAATACACAGTACTGCAGGTACTGTATCATTACTGGTTAGTATTGTTATGACCCTTCCCTCCCCGCCTGTACTGACTATCCTGTCTTCTGTTGCAGAAGCTTGCAGTCAGGGAGGGTTGTTAATCTAATGTGGTGGCACTTCTTTGAGCCTCTACCAAGGTTGTAAATGCCAGCCCCTCCTCACTGTTTTCTCCCTAACCATCAACACCTGCCCTTTTCATTTGGTGGTTTGGTTTTCCTTCTTAGTTTTGCCTTCACATTATTATAGTTACATCCAACTATACACCGACTGCTGATTTACAGACTACTTGCTTTAAAATACAGTCTAAATGTTCAGAAAATAGCTGAAAGGAAGGTTGAGTACCGCTGTCTTCCAGTGTGCACCCCTTTTAATTAAAAAGAAAATATAGAGGAGGCACAACTTTAACCATGCCTTTGTGAGGCACACGGCAACACTGTGAGAAATGTGGCGGTAGTATATGACTCACACTAGAATTTAGACTTTCAGGTTATGGTTCAGGTATTTCCTGCAGCTTAAAGCATTGCCAAAATTAGACCTTTCCTCTTTTTAGCTGAGGTGGAGGAAGTAATCCATAACTTTACATCAGAGCAGCACCTTAACCATAGTTGTTCCACTTCCACTCTCTTTTCTGTACAAACCAGAAACTTCCCAACCAATCTGCAGTTCAAGCACAATATCACACCCAGATTTTTAAAATGGATGATATTTTTCACTGCCCAGCATTGGCCCCTACCAATCAATCTATTCAATAATTGATTCTACTTGAATCTACAACTTAATCCATGTCCTGGACTTATACCCAAAACATTGCCCAATAGCACATAGTCTAGAATCCTCAGACTTCAATGCTGAAACAGTGTTCTTCCAGCTATCCCTCTGTCCATCCTTGAAACTGAAGGTCTCTGGTCCTTCACTTTCAGAGGAACATTGTGCCTGAGGATGCTGAGTCTGCATTACTGTTAAAATTGTAGTAAAAATATCAGAAAGGCAGAGTGTTATTTTTTTAACTGGAGAACCAGCAGTTGTTTTGATTATATTTCTTCAACACCTAATTGCACATCACCTGGTTGGTCCACCTACACCACTGTATATAAAACAGCTGATTATTATGCCTAACTCAACCACCAGGGATGTTTGTGTATTCCGCATGTACATGACCTATTAAAAGTGTTACAACTCAACAGGAGTAATTATTATTAATGTGTGTCATTTTTGAAATGCATGAAGATTAACTGACCAGGCAACAAGGAGCACAGTATTCAAAGTGCTTTCTTCAAATTATTCTCACTGCTACCATTTATTATGTGCAGATGTCATTCTTGATGATACCCATGTGGAATATTTTTTTCTAATTGACAAAGGTCCTAATGGTAAATATATTTTGAGTGTTTTTAAATAGATTTTTGTTTTTTTGTGTACCTTGAGTTTGAGATATGGAAACAAGGTACAGTCTCAAGGCTTCATTTGAATTGACGAAACTGAAATAATACTTTCATAGGATAAATAAGGAATAACACTGATTTATACAGTAAGTAATAGATGGTTGCTGCAGCTTTCAAGTGGCCTGTTGAAAAGCCAAATGATCAAGTGTTCATCATTGCCAGTTGGCAATATTTCCAAAGTGCTGCTGAGTATCTATTTTTGACATTCACTTGTCCTCTGCCATAACTATTAGTGTGATACATGCTTTGCTAGATGTTCACCAATACATTATTGCCCATTGTACAACAGACTAAGGGTACATTCACACCTATATATTTTTTTCTTTGGCCTAAATCATCATAGAAAAGTGTTTGTTTGTAATTTATATGTTGGATCTTTTAGTTTCACACTTTTCAACAGGCTTTCACACCACTAGCCAGATGTGTTAAATAATGTGTTAAACATGCTACTTTTATCACTGAAATTTACAAAGAAAAACATGCAGTAAGAATACACATATTTCCATCTTCACACTGAGGTATGTGAACAGACACTAGAAGTTATTGTATGATTTTGCCTGGAGCAAGCAGCTGACTTTTTTTCCTTCCTTTTTGGTCTTCTGAGTGTGAGCCAATGTTCTCTCTCACTACAACTTCCATCTAGGATAGCCAAAATGTCCTGTGCATTACACAGATCAGCCATAACATTATGACCACTGACAGGTGAAGTGAATATCACTGATTATCTCATTATAATGGCACCTGTCAGTGGGTTGTATATGTTAGGAAACAAGTGCACATTCTGTCCTCAAAGCTGATATGTTGGAAGTCTTAGGTCCTGCTATTTGTGTATGTTGCTTGTAGATACCGCGTGACCACCTTTCTAAACATTGTTGCAGGCCAAGCACACCTGTATTCCCTAATGGCAGTGGTCTCATTCAGCAGAATAGTGCTCTTGTGACATTGTAAAAGTCCCATAGATGTCCTACCTCATAATTTTTAAGGCTTAAAAGATCTGCTGCTAACATCTTAGTGCCAGATACCATGGTACACTCTCAGAGGTCTAGTGGGGCCCATGTCTCAATGGATCAGGGCTGTTAGGGCAGCAAAACGGGGACAAAGAGAATATTGGGCAGGTTGACATAAGGTTATGGTTAACTGGTATACTCCTGTGCTGACATGACAGTGACAGGCCAGTGTTTCCACTTGGACTTTTTTCTGTAGTAGGGTTGGGGTTGTATGATCCGTCAATGTGGCAGCCCACTGGGAATAGTCCTGGTGTGCATGATGTCCAGTTTTCCAACCTGGGTTGTGCACATGGCTGTCAGAGTGAATATCAATAGAACTTAACTTGGTGTTGTTGTCACACTTTCTCTTCTTCCTCATTCTCCTTGTCACCTTGTCTCCTTGATGCTTTACATTTCCGAGGAATATATCTCCCTATAACCTTGTATCTCCTTATAACCACAAACCCCTGTATTCTGGGTATATTTCCAACATACCCTGTTCTCTAACAAACCTCACTGCAGCTCTGTAATGAAAGGATCAGAAAACTTAGATTTTTCCTCCCACAGTTGTTTTTTCTTTGTGTGAATTTGTCTAATGATACATGGGAATGAGGTGCTGAGAATTTGAATGTGACTAATATTCCTGTAACATGTCACTTACCATCTGCTTTCCCTTTGAATCCTGTCGATCATACTTTTGTAAATGGTAATTTAAACAACCAATGGTAACTTTGTAAGTGCGCCCTAGAATAGAATCACATCTGGCTTTATTAATATTCATTAAGTCGTTAAGTCTCAAATGAAAAATGCAATATTAAATGAATATAATGAAATAATATTGTGGAATCAGTCATATTTTGCACTGTTGTTGTGACAATGTATTTATTTGGTTTACCTGAGCCCTAGGTCAGGTAAAGGTCAGATTCTTTTTTCATATGCCAACTTAATGAGTCATCTGGTCCCTTAGCAACAACATTGATTGTGAATAAAATGTCACAATAGCTATTTTAATATTTCATGCATCTTTTAATTAATTTTTTATTTTTTCTTCTAAATCTCTTTAAACCTTCAGCTTCCTTCCCTTTTTCCAAAACTGATACTTTGATTCCCTTTGGTATTTC
The DNA here is from genome assembly GCA_016801845.1 of Polydactylus sextarius. Classification (NCBI taxonomy): domain Eukaryota; kingdom Metazoa; phylum Chordata; class Actinopteri; family Polynemidae; genus Polydactylus; species Polydactylus sextarius. The sequence continues at coordinate 18,326,019 of CM028910.1, forward strand.
TGGTGTCATTAATTTAGGCTTCACACTGATGGCACTAACAGCAGTTTTGGTGACTGCATCCCCAGCACTAGATACAAGGCAAAAAAAAAACAAAAAAAAAAAAAAAACAACAATTCCTGCTTGCAAAGGTGTGCAATATGGTGTAACCTATTAAATCAATAAAGCATTAATAATTTATGGCTACACATATATAAAAACGGAATATATTTATGGTTTTGATCTACTTTTTGCTGTTGCTGTGACAATTTTCTTCCTTCTAATCTAATGGTTATATTGTCCTTTAGCCAGGACTGGAAGGTTTGTTTGAAGAAGTTCACTGTCTTGGAGTGGATGAATAAGAATGGCAATCGATGTACAGTTGAACATATCGAATGCATACAAATGTGCTCCACTTGCTGAAGGTTTAGCAACGTAAATGGAGGCAATGAACCAGAGAAGGAAATGGAGATGCGTTCCCAAAAGGCAGTGCAGCAAATTATGTGATATTTTAGATCAACTGTGGAAGATCACACACTCTGTTGAGTGCTCTGTGAAGAATTCAAGATGAGCTGGCTTAAGCCCATATAGCTCTGAATTCTATCTGAAACTAGGTCTAGCTACACAATCTAGTGCGTACAGATTCAGACAGAAGTGGTGTATTAAACAGCAGTATGACTATTTTTTGACAATATAATAGGCTTTTCCACTGTTAGTTCTGACTTTTAATGGACATTATAAATGACATGTATTTAAAATGATTCCATAGATCTGTCAAATCTGTGACACAAAAAACACGCATGTTTGATTAACTAAGTCATGATAACTAAGATCATAGCAGTCACGCTGAGAAAAAGTTGTTTGCTACCATAACCATGTGAGACAAAAATGTCTGCAACCTGTACAGCAACATGCAGCCCTGTATGAAAAAAAAAAAAAACATTTCTAACAAAGCATATGTTATGTCACCTTGACTGGTAGGTGGTGAACTGGAAATATGATCTTTGTACATAGAGGTCAGCTTTCACTTCTGGCATTATTCATATTCTCTGATGCAAAACAACCTTCCTTGTTGCACAGTACATGCACATGCAAGTTACAAAGCATAAATATTCATGCAGAAGTGTCTACAAGGTGTTAAAGCTTACCTTTGGACAAACTTACAGCAGACATCTAAATTTATCTGTTGCATAGTAATTACTTTAAAAACACAACTAGAGAGATACAATCAGTGAGAGAATTGTTAGTAAAACAGAGATGGATAGATGATTGGATGGATAAGTTGAATATCATATGGAAAGAAGAAATTAGACGTAAAACTAATAAATTATTAAACTCATGAGTGGATGACAGAGGTTTTTTTCTGTGCTGACCTTTAAAGGCTGGTCAGAGACTTGCATAGATCAGGCCATGAAGAGCACAACCTCCTCCCTGGATCCCCTAATGATCCAGCTAATCAGGTTAAGAAATCTTTTTAAATAAGCCCTATAATATATTCAAATATTCAATGCACATTTCTCATTTCATTTGAAATAATAAGAGACAAGGAGAGAGTGGCAGAGACTGGAGGGAGGCTTGGAGATGGTACAAGTGAGGGAGCACAGCAAAAGAAAAGTGGAAGAGAATGAATCAGAGAGGACAAAATGTAATTTGTCAGCCTATTCAGACAGCCAATGCCTGAAATGAGAATTAACGGAGAATGTGGACGACTGCTCTTTAATTGGACAAGGCCGCTCTTGACATTTTCAAGCCAAACTTCAGTGACGATGATGGCAGAGAATGTGTCACAACTACAAATTATTCTCTCTGCTACCAGAGCTGATAAGCAGATTCAAGAAACCTTTTTATTTATTTTTTTTTAATTCTTTCACTGTATTGTTATTATCTTTTATCTCATCTGTGCTGTTCTTTAAGGATCAGTAGACACATACACATGGACCACACTTCTTAATTTTACTTTCATTTAAACTCAGGTGGGAACATTTAACTTAAACATAAATACTCTTGAAAGTGAATATTAGGACTTCGGAGCATTGTTGTGTACTGCAATAGGAAAGCTAATGACTTGTGGCTTGGATTTTGCATATGCCCCTGATTATTATATATATATAAAAAAAAAACTCCTCGCCCTCCTGGGTGGTATCTGTGTATGTGTGTTATTCTGAAGCTTGTGTCCTCTACCAGAGGCCTGGGAGTTTGAGGGTTCTGCACAGTATCTTAGCTGTTCCTAGGACTGCGCTCTTCTGGATTGAGGCTTCAGACACAGAGGCTACACACACTATATGGCAAAAGTATTCGCTCACCTGCCTTGACTCGTATGAACTTAAGTGACATCCCATTTCTAATGCATAGGGTTCAATATGACGTTGGTCCACCCTTTGCAACTATAACAGCTTCAACTCTTCTGGGAAGGCTGTCCTCAAGGTTTAGGAGTGTATTTATGGGAATTTTTGACCATTCTTCCAGAAGCGCATTTGCAAGGTCATACACTGATGTTGGATGAGAAGGCCTGGCTCTCAGTCTCGACTCTAATTCATCCCAAAGGTGTTTTATCGGGTTGAGGTCAGGACTCTGTGCAGGCCAGTCAAGTTCATCCACACCAGACTGTCAGCCATGTCTTTATGGATGTTGTTTTGTACACTGGTGCACAGTCATGTTGCAAGAGGAAGGGACCAGCTCCAAACTGCTCCCACAAAGTTGGGAGCATGAAATTGTCCAAAATCTCTTGGTATGCTGAAACATTCAGAGTTCCTTTCACTGGAACTAAGGGGCCAAGCCCAGCTCCTGAAAAACAACCCCACACCATAATCCCCCCCTCCACCAAACTTTAAATTTGGCACAATGCAGTCAGACAAGTATCGTTCTCCTGGCAAACACCAAACCCAGACTCGTCCATCAGATTGCCAGATGGAGAAGCACTCCAGAGAATGTGTCTCCACTGCTCTAGAGTCCAGTGGCGGCGTGCTTTACACCACTGCATCCGACACTTTGCATTGCACTTGGTGATGTATGGCTTGGATGCAGCTGCTCGGCCATGGAAACCCATTCCATGAAGCTCTCTGCTCACTATTCTTGAGCTAATCTGAAGTCCACATGAAGTTTGGGGGTCTTTAGTGATTGACTCTGCACAAAGTTGGTGACCTCTTCACACTATGCGCCTCAGCATCCGCTGACCCTGCTCCATCAGATTATGTGCCCTACCACTTCGTGGCTGAGCTGCTGTCGTTTCCCAAACACTTCCATGTTCTTATACTACAGCTGACAGTTGACTGTGGAATATTTAGAAGCAAGGAAATTTCAAGACTGGATTTGTTGCACAGGTGGCATCCTATCACAGTTCCACGCTGGAATTCACTGAGCTCCTGAGAGTGACCCATTCTTTTACAAATGTTTGTAAAAACAGTCTGCATGCCTAGGTGCTTGATTTTATACACCTGTGGCCATGGAAGTGATTGGAACACCTGATTCTGATTATTTGGATGGGTGAGCGAATACTTTTGGCAATATAGTGTATATATACTTTGAAATGGCACCACAGTGCAAAAACACCAAACAGCTGAATTGGATATACAGTAAGCTTCATTTGCTTCTAACGCATTACATAACCACTCTCAAAAGCACAATGCACCACATGAGCATCTAAACCTTCTGTTATTTTGTGGATCTGCACCAGAGCTTTATATATATATATATATATATATATATATATATATATATATGCCAAATCTGTGTAGGTAACATGGGTGAAGAAGTCTCTAAGCAAGGTATTGCACTCTGACTACTCTAAAGGAGCTGTAATTGCCAACAGATGAAAAATGAAGTTGTATGGACATCTCTTTGACCAGTACAAAATGTATGTGTGTGAAGCACTGCAATGTTAAAAAATACAATGCAGACTCAGCAAAATGCGGGGACAAATCAAGGTTCATAAGAAAAAAAAAATCCACATGGCTCCATCACTAAATTTTTCACCAACGCACACACATACACACAAACTGTGTCAGGTCATCAGAGAAGGAACATTTCCTGCTGACTAAGAGGACCTGAAACCCAAATAATGGATCTCATTTGGGGTTTTATGAGCTTGCCAAATGAACTGCTGGCTATATCTACAAAAAGTGAACAGCACAGATTCAGAATGAGTTTATTCTGAAGGCTGAAGTTTGTATGTCAGCATGGATATTTTATTGTATTTATTCTTTATTTATTTTATTCTAAAGTCATATCCCATTTTTTATTTTTGTGATGTGTGTATGTGTATTCATGTGATGTGCACACAAATTGTTTGTGTCATTTTCTGTCTCTGTTTCAGTGTTAAACAAAGTCCAATTGTGTAACCAAAAACACACCCGTAGGCTGAGACTGAGCCACAAATCGTCAAGAGTCAACAGCAAAATACTGCACGCAGGAGTGTGACGAAGTACGTTGTGAACTTCACTGCACCCCTTAACTATAACACCAAACACATTCTGTGCGGGTTGGCTCAGGGAAAAGATGAAGACGTTATTGTCTCAGCACTGAACTATTAAATGTAACAACTTCAACACTTCCACAATATCAAATCTAATAAATACTACATGCATGTAAATTATGACATGAACAAATAAGGTGACATCATATCAAGAGAGACAAAAGCTGTGTCCCAGTTTGAGGACTGGATCCCTTGTCATCCGTATATGTCACAGATTAGCAACTAATGGCGAACCTTGCAATGGGGGTATTGTTGTAGTTGTTGTTACTACTATGCAATGGGAGTAGCATGTAAAGTAAATACACATAAACAACCTAAACAGGAAATACTCTATTGGCTACACTTATGCTGTGTTTTTAAGTATCAAAAAACATCTCAGTTTAGTTTTATATCTCACACCTTTGTGTACAACTGGAGCAGAAACAGAACATTCTGTGTTAATCTCTGAGTCTCTTGTTATTTGTTATTTGGACAGCGTTAGCAGGAACTAGATCTGCTTTATAATAAAAACATGGCAGTCTCATTTTCTATAATATTGGCCTTTTAAACAAATGTTACATCTCCTAAGGGTGAGAGATGGCAACACAGGGCAACCAAAGGCAGGAGAGGGAGACAGGGGTACGGGTGCAAGCCACTTAAATGGTTATTTACAATATAAGAAAAACAAAGCTCACAAAATCTGGAGGAGCGTAGGGAAAAAGGGTGTGTGCCAAAAACATGAAATTAATAAACCATACCCTCTTACCACATCTGCACAAAGAGCCATATCAGAACAATGCAGGGTCTGAGAGAGAGAGAGGGAGTCGACACTGCTCTTCTTATAGGCTGCCTCTTAGCTGCTGATTGGCCAGTCCAGACAGCATGGCCAGGCACAGGTGGTTGTCGATCACGCCAATCACCCTACGGAGTGAATAGGTGAATGAGAGGGAGAGAAAGAAAAAGAGAGAGAGGGGGAGAAAAACACCGGCCCGGCCTGGGCATGTAACACAAATCAGTGTAAATTCAAAGCATAATAATTTCTAAAGTCAAACTACTACATAAAAAATGACTCCCACATTACAGGAAGACCGGTCTTATTATATGCAAGTTTTACATTTCAATGTGCAAGTTGCCTGTTGGATCACAATTGGCTTCCATAATAGTTGCATGATGAAACAAATCTTGCTCACAGATACTTCTTATATGTATCTCAAATTATACAATTTAACAGAACAGAAAACACTCCTTCTCCATAAACACTTTTATCGTGTGGGCCTTAACTCATATTCAATTGTTAGCATCAAGTTAACACCTATTCTTTAGAACAAACATAAATTTTCACAGTTTGATATTTTAGAGTATGACTATCCAAAAAGGTGTTTTTTTCTTTCGGTGAGTGACAAATTACAATAACACCTTTTAGCCGTTTTAGTAATTACTGACTGTGTCCACTTGTGTTGTGTAGTGGATAAGTGGGTGTAATATTACACTATTTTGTGTTATCTTGTTCACCCATGTTTAGGCAGAGAGAGAAGGGTTTCATGGAAATATTGATGGCTAGAACTTGGAATTGCAGCCATAAAATGTTAGAAATACAGTGTTGTTTTATGTATGTTGTTTTTAAGTATTCTGCATAGTATACAGAATAAAACTAGGAATCTTTATGAGCCTGACTTGATGATGGACATCTGTAAAAGAAAAAAAAAAGATTTGTTACCATCAGGTCACTAGGTTCAATGTCTAAACTAGAGACACACATTCCTTGAACGATACTGCTGTCAAGGTGCCCTTACGCAAAAATATTAGATCACCTTTGTGGATGTGGGAACTCTATGACCAATGGGAAAAGACAGGGCTGTAACAGTCAGATCCCAGAGGAGCAGCAGTGATTTAAAAAAGGACAGAAGTTGTCTTTTGGTGTGAATAAACGGAAAACAGGATTGTACAGCGAGCTTGTGAACAGTAGCCAAGTGTTCAGTGTGTATGACACGATGTGTGTGAGACAATAAAAGAGTCAGAACAGTGCTGTACTTTGGCGACAAGCCAGGCTCTGCTCTCATGTGATCAGGCACATATAGTATCTGCAAAACCTCAGACTTTTCAGTTGCTTTTTTTTAAAAAAAATATATCTGTATTCTATTTTTTTAACATACAAGTAGGGAATTTAAATGAAGTGTTTCAGTTTAATTTTATATCTGGCATAGTTTACTCCGCAACACATGTTTTTATGAATTGTTTATTGTCTCTACATAATATAAAAAGAATGATGACCATTCTCCTTTGGGCCAGAAATAACTGCTGAAATAATTTGCTTCTATTTAAATTTCCAACTCATTAAGACTGAGCTCCAGATTCTGGCAAAAATTCGTAACAGTATAATGTTACAGTCTTAGCTGAGTATTACATAACTACTCATTGAAACAAAAAGTGCAATATGACACTGCTCACTCAGTAAATCCTGCTAATTAACTACATTAGATCTGACAACATACAGGGCACACTCTCTTTGCAGTTGACAGCCTTTGTTTTGGAAATACTGGAACCTTTAATTTCATTAGCCATGAGTAGAAAAAAATGAAATCACCACTATTTCCCTTGATGTGTCTCATCGCTTGTTAAAACTTGCGAGACATTCTTTTTCTTTGTACCCACATATTTTTGTCTCTCTTCTCCTCGCTCTGCAGGCCTCGTGTTCAGAGTCCAGTGAACACAGGTTCAACAGGAGGTAGCAGCTTGCTGCAACTGATGAACAGTGCAGAACCAAACAATCAACCTACACTACCTTCTGTTGCAATGAGCGGGCTGCCTCTTCTGGGCTGTGCTACACAGTGTCTCCAACTCCCCTAACAGCCGGCTGAGGGGGAGAGCCGTACACACAAACACATAAACACATTCACTCACTATGATTTAACAAATTGACACATAAATGGGAGTGGAGATTTTTCAAATACTGATGAGGAAAAAAACATTTTCTTCACGGTTAAAAACTGGTGTCTGCACCTTGGGGTGTACACTTGAACATAGGTGTCATTTTACAAATAAATCCCCCCATAAAAAGCACACACACAGATGCATGCACACACTTACTCACAATTGCTGTTACTTCAGCACAGATGCACCCGTTTGTCTGTACTGTAACACGTCCCAGCCCTGCAAGGAACAATACTCTTGTTTTCCCTTAATTTGCATGTTGGATACCATCACTTGTACATTTATGTATCATCATATCATTGTGCAACGAGGGAAATCATGAAACCATATTTAAGACAGATTAGCCTGCTTTTATGTAAAGTGTATGTAGGTGCCAAGTAAAGCGGGAAAATAAAACAAATTGGAAAACTTTTCAGATTTATATAAAAGAGGTGCAAAAAAATCCTTGATGAATTGCTGTGATACTTGGTTTGTGATTGGACCTTCTCCTGTTTTGTCCATGCCACCACCACTCATTTCTTAAGATATTACTACATACCTGCATAACTTTCACTTCAGGGTCACTATAAGGGTCAGCTCAATAACCTTGATTGGTCATACATACATACACTTTATAGTAGTGGTCCTGAATGTTTTCCCTCCGATTAGATTTCTAATTCATTGTTTTCACAATAAAGCCCTTTTTACAGCAGAGGTTTACACAGCAGGGGAAACATGGTTGTAATTAATAACAATAATGGCTGCATTTGATTTAGGTTTTGAGTTTCGGGACCCTGGTGTTTTGTATGCTGACTCACTGTGCAGCTTACCGGGGAAGTTAAAGTACTTAAATTAAAATCAAACCATCATTAATATTATTAATTGCAGCTATGTTTTTCCTGCTATGACAAGTCAAAACATCTGTTGTAGAAAAAGGTCCACCGGGTAATAAGCTTCAATATGTCATCCATAAACAGACTCATTCTTCATATCAAGCGCATGCCTCTAATGGAAACCTTAATGAATTAATGCTTAGGGTGGGTTTCCACATTGGAGAGGTTAAAGGGTGTTAAATTAAATTTTTCCAGTAGATGTTCATAAAGGAATGATGAGTTCTTACATCTGCTTTATCTGTGGTTAACTGCACAATGAGCAGTTAACTATGTTCTAATTTAGTTAGTTACTTAGTGAACTAATTCTCTGTTGAAGAATAATGTAGTGAAGACTTGAGAGTATGTAACGAAACATGTTTTTCCTCTTCCATATAGCAGAGGATATGAGATACAAAGTGTGTCTTTTGCTCTGTATTTTTCCCTGGAATTCATATAATTGCAATGTTTGTTTTATGATTTAGGTCTGTGACTAAGAGGTCATTACGTAGATTGATTTCATCTTCTCTAAAAGGGAAATAAACCAGAAAAAAAAAGAAAAGGTCAAAAAATTAAAACAGACAAAGCACTGCAATAGCCTGTAGGAATGAAAACACAAATCCCTGTTAAATTAATTGGTGTCATGACAAAGTATTTCCACATTTTGTAATCATCAATATGAAAGATAAAACACTAACTGCTGTTTTTTTCAGTCATAAAGCTGTGTCCCATAGTATTATGAACTTTCATGTAATATTTTGGCAATGTTATTTGTTATTCATTAAACTTTTTATAATCTGGACTAAATGCCTCAGATTTTTATTATCTCACTATTACCTCAAGCTACACAACACCACTAATCCAGCATCCTGTATTGTTTTAACACAGGACTTTTTATTGTCCTGAACACCAGGTGAACTGGTGCCTTCAGTCATTTCCCTAAAAGGTCAACAGTGTCCTGACAGTTTGTAATTTGTCAGTGGTAAGAGTTTGAGTTCATAAACATTCACCAAACTCTATCTGCAAATGCCACACAGGTTTATTTTGCCCTTGTGAGCCAGTCCAGCATCAAGTCACTTAATTTCAGTGGCCAAACTTATGCACATTTGACCAAACTCGTTAATGGCACCAATAGTAACTTAACGTCTGGTTTTCTGCTTTTTCCACTTATCTACAGCAATCCAAGAGCAGTTTATGTAGAGAAAATAATATATGTAAACCGGGCAAAAAAACTGAACATGATACTGTATTCATGTTTCCGTGTTCATCTTACATTTCACCACAGTCTATAAAATGCCCTATATGATCATAATAATCTTAATAAAAGACCATGCAATAGAACAATAGATGTAGATGTAAAGGTTGGCTCATTTTTGAATTCTTAATAAGGGACCAAGTCATGTAAGTCCTGTAATGACTTAACGTCAGATACACCCAGCCAGTTTCCACCACTGGCCAAGAACCTGCAGGCTATAATGAGATGAGTATTGAGTATACTAGTTTTCAGTACCTGAATGGATCATTGAACAGCAGCATTGCTCCACCAAGCTGAGCCAAGTTTGAGTTTTCAGTATCCGCGTCACGTGCCAATGATACTGAGCTCTGTCAGTCAGTCACAGCCCTGAAGGAAAACCGTATTGTCACCATCCTTACAGCTCAATGTAAGCTAAACTGTGTCACAGCAAGTCAAACACTTTATACAGTCAATTTGTCTACAATGGATTAAAGCTGTAATTACTTTCATCGTGATTGTGGCAGTGTGTGGTTCGCTTGGCAATTTATAGAAGCCCCTGAATGAGCAGGGCAAGGTGACAGCCAGGATGAGCTGTTTTTAGAGGTTGACTTAACTCGAGCATTACATACCATTACCAACTGGTATATATCAAATTTGATACTGAATTGGTAATAGCTTCCAATGATCCAAAACAGTTTTTTGTTACAAATAATATTTCCATCTCAATTATTTCTTGTCTCTCCCTCCTTATACAGTTTTGCATGAGTGAATTTCAAGGTTTTTGGGCTTCATATTTGAAATTATTTAGTCAATATGCTGTCTATTTTTTTTTTTTTTTTACTGGTCCCTAGTTAAAGCTCAGTGCACTTCATCAAACTTGTCCATGACATCACATTCTGTTGTAAAAAGTGAGCAATAGCCTGGTTACTCCTTGTGTCAATATAATTGAAAAGGTAGATGCCAAACAGCTAAAGTAAATGGCTGAGCACATCAATATATAATGTGAATGTTGACTTTTAGTTTTAGTAATTGCCATAGTACTGAATGTATGTTATACGTTATCCTTGGTAGACACTTTGGAGTATTAAATATATGCTCATATACATATTAGAATGTTATCTTTTTTTGCATGTTGTTTTATTATGCTTTTCCAGCAGGGGACTGAAATTAACATTCAAATCTTCAGTTGTCTATTAATACCATTCACAGCACTTATTCACCCTCTAATGCTTCTGTTTGCCACTGCAATAACCCTTCATTCAGCCTGTTTGATCACAGCTTCTCCACCTGCTGCTCCATTTGTGGATGCACAGATTGAACATGGTCACTGATTGTTCTGACAAAGTTTTGCAGCATCTCTAAAGACAGCAACTTAGAACACTTGCTTTCATTAAAACATCAGCTGTGTTCACAGCTGGAACATGTGGCCAATGTCTCTCAGCATCCTATTCTTCTCAGTGGCTCTTTGTTGTTTGAAGCAAAAGCATTGAAATTGCACACTACGTTGAATGAGGAGATGAAGTACTAGGTTGTTTTGTGGAAATATAATGAGCAAATGACTCTAACAATAGGTTAGAGCCTATACATCACTTTAGGTGCACAAATTCCTCTCCTGACTCTACAAATAACATTCTTTCTAGGAATAATGGGTCCATTGTGTGTACTCTCAATTTGCAATGCTTTTTTTGTTTCAGCTAACACAGGAGTCATTGCATGAATATTGTTGAGAAGCATCCAATTATACTAGCCTAATGAGAAACACTTATAATAATGAAATGCTTATAAGACCTTAGTAAACACAGAGTTCATGATGAATTCATAAGTTTATATGGAAATTGATAAATAATTTATCATCTATCATATCATGGTTTATGAATTCTTTACATCTTAACAATGGATTATTACCTAATTAGATTTAACAGACTAGTTTATTCATTTGGAAAGAATCAAAATGATTGCATATCAATGAAATATGGGAAGAGGGACATTTCTTTTTGTGAAGCTCAAATCATTTGCAAATTGCAGCACTGGTACAATTTTATACTTTTTTGTTTATTTGTTAATACTTGGTATGTGTGGTCAAAGTGATAGTTATTAAATTTGCTGTGATATCTGCAATGCTCCTGAATGCCGTATATGCTTCTCTGTGAATTACTTTCTGTTTGCTAGTGTTTCCTCCCTCTCTTGTAATTGTGGACTCTCTCTCTTCATGTCATGAACTAACTGCCCCAAAGGGCTCAGTATAATGCTATTCATTCTACCTACTCATGCTATGACATTTACCAGACAACACCCAAGAGTTTTCCCTCTGTACCACAGCCAAGAGACACAATTCATTTGCAACAGTTGATTAAATAACAGGACATGCAAATAAAAGTTGACTGCAGCATTTTAATATTATTACAACAATTATTTTGTTCACCCTCAACAACTACATCTCCCATAAGATTTGATACAACCGTGCTGACACAAAAAAATCATGGCAGCTGTAAATTTGCTGACGACAGTGTGATGTTTCAGAATTTGTTCAGCAGGTAGAGCAACCAGAGCTCAATGAACTCACAGTATACTATTAGCAGTATATTATAGTATCACACTTTAGCTTTTTGGAGGGGTGAGTGACAAAATCTCCCATGTAAAAGAATGAAACTTGTGCTTTCACTAGAAAATAAACTATATTAAGCTTGAAGACAATGCTTATTAGCATTTGCAAAGTTTTTGTTTCGTTTTGTAGAAAAATCTCAAAACATCCAACTGGTCATGTTGGAGGATGATGTTGTTAAGGTCATGGCAATGCTGCAATCAAAATTTTGTTGTTGACTGATGCAAAAATGTAGAGGAATGTAAATTTTACTTTAACTTTTTCTAAACTATGTTAAAGTATTTTTTTGCATTGTTTCTTTAAAAGTTGTAACATTAGTATTAAACTGTCACATTAGATAGAAGAACTGGTTCAGAAATATCGACTGTTGAGTGTCAGAGTCATTTAAAATGCGGTTTTGGAATGAGGCGCTTGGTATAATTTCATTATTCACTGGGTTATTTTAGCCCACTGCTTCCCTCTCAGGGCCACTGAGGCTGTATTGTGGGCAGAACAATGTGATGACAGGGCTGTCCTTTGGGAACATCTAATTAGTTCCACTAGGGGAGCAAAGCAACACTGCTCCATGCCCTGATATTTGGCTTGTGCACTCAGCGGAAAGATAGCCTCAGGGTCCACTTTAATTGCAAAAATGCCACCAGAATGTGTTTCTGCAACTTCACCTGTCCCTGATCATGAAACCACAAGAGAGTTTCTATGTTTCTATGCACGCGTCAGCACACATATCATCAGTATGCATTCATGTACACAAATGTGTAAACCTTAGTCTATATGAATATGCACCTGTGGTGTGTGGATGTGTTTGTTAGCCTTTGTCTCGTCCACCCACACTAAACATCATTTGCCTGTTGAATCCAACAACTCACTATAACACAAGTGATTCAACTTGAACTTGATTGAACTTGTTTAAGGGCCATTTTAGGTCCTATTTTTTTTTTTATTCCCCACGTTTCCTAGAAGGGCGTTTTAATTTAGGCAAAATTAAATATTTTATCCATCTGTTGTGTAAGTAGAATTAATCTATAATTCCACCTTGTGGGTGGATGTCTCTACCAACCAGCCCCCCTCTGGTTAAAGAGCATGTGAAGTTCTTCAGTTCTGGCCAAAAATGTGTTCTGTTGGATTACAGCAACATTGATCTGATCAGTTCATTCTTGAGTCAGTGCTTCCTTTTTTCTACCTTTTTTCCTTGACGCCCCCTTTGCTTGTGTCCAAGACGGTGTCAGATTTTTTCCTTCCTTCTTCCTCACTTATCACACACACACACACACACAATGTGCGCATATATAATTTTGGTAACCTCAGCACAGACAAAGTTATGTGCACCCCTTGCGATCTCTGGAAAGAAGGGCGCGGCCCCCAGGTTGAGAACCAATGATTTAAATGAATGTTTCTACCAAAAAAAAACAAAAAGATTTTCTAAATTAGGTCTTGATGTGTCACATTTAAAAGGTCAAAACAATTTATGCTGTCACAGTGACCTTGACCTTTGACCTCTGAAGTAATTAGTTCAGCCTTGAGTCCAAATTACTAAATGTGCAAAATTTGAAGAAATGTATTCGCAGCATTACTGAAATACAAGATCAGACATCCCACACATAAAGGAAGTATTAGATACACAGGAAGAGTCAAAGAATCTTAGCAAGCTTTGTCACTGCATATAGATAGAAGATAAGAAGTTCTCCTCCTGAGTATTGCAGATGAAAACAACAGGACCAGCCACAGACGACTTACAACACATCAACATACATAGACAATAGTCACAAACATTTGATCTTTATCCTCACCTAATATGTGACATCTGACTTTCAAGACTCACATGTAAACTTTTACAGATTTATGTATGAAGCAACTTTGTCGATTTCTCAGATTCACACTGTGTTTCTGTATATTAACTGTCTGAGTATCTTCATGTAGCAAAAAAAAGGAATGCCTGCAGCATATTTACTCATCAATTGATTTGTCAAACAATGGTGGTGGCAAGCAGCTAACATAACAAGGGAAAAAGGCTGATGTGGTGATATTTTAAATGCAAGATTAGTTGTCTGTGCTGCGTGCATGTGTGTATGTGTGTGTGTGTGTGTGCACAGACACCAGGAGCTGGAACATTCCTCCAGTACATGAATAAAAGATGTTTCCAAAGTCTTGGGAGCAGTGAATTATTGAGGAGACAGTAACAAGGCAAACATAGGGGCCAGGTGTGGAGTTTCAGAAAAGTGTGTGTGTGTGTGTGTGTGTGTGTGTGTGTGTGTGTGTGTGTGTGTGTGTGTGTGTGTGTGTGTGTGAGAGAGAGAGAGAGAGAGAGAGAGAGAGAGAGAGAGAGAGAGAGCGGGATTAGTGAGCATTAGGTTGACTTTCCTATAAGAAGAAAAACATCATCCAGGTTGACTCCTTCTGTGAACACATATACTCTCACAACTATGCCAGAAAAATAAATAGATATATACCATAACAAGTGGGAATACTGGCAATACAGGAAACAAATATGGCGAGACAGAAAATGTACAGATTAAAGAGAAAGGTCTTTGCACCACAACTGAGAGACAAAAGCACATCACAGAAGAGACAGTGAAGAGACAAGGTAACTGAAAAACTGACAGAGATAAAAACAAATGACTGAGACGTTTATAATACAAATGGAGGAAATTTAAAAGGCGACAGGCCAGACAGACAAAAAACAACAAAGGCCAATAATTCTCAGGCATATTTAAATTCAGACAGGAAAAATGTTCACTCAGCTGATCAGTATCAGCTGACTCCTGTACTTGACAGACATTCAGACAAATCACCCATGGAATTCAATCAGACAATGAAAATGGCTTTTGTAATCTGACAAGATCTCATTTTCAGTTCTTATGATTATTAGCCAGCACTTGCTTGAGGCTAAAACTGCCACTGCTTAGGTTCTTACATTTTTTTCATGTATAGAAAACAGCAAATGAGATACTTATTTTTTAACATTATGATGTGTAGGAACTGCATCACCCATAAACATAAGTAAATAAATAGATAAATACTGTAAATGCAATGCTGGGGTTGTGGGTGCTTGTAATAGAACATTTTAACACCAGTATTAACAACAGACAGGTGATAATAAACAGCTTCATGATATTGATTTTCCAGAACAATGGCTTGTGATAAGGTGCTAGGCAAGTTCTATTTTTTTGTCTCATCCTGGATAAACTCAATACAACATGCTACATGCTGCCAACAATATTATAATGCAAGTGTCTGAGTACTGAACACTGACTCCTTGCTCAATACTATAATAGAGTTTTTCTGTTCCTTAATCCTATTTGTTTGACAGCAAAACACTCAAACCAAGTCCTGCTGACTTTTTGTATCAAATGTCTTGTTTGAAATGTGTTTTTCAAACCAATGTGAAAGTTTTAACAGTCTGAGACTGCTGAGAAAAATATGCAAAGTGTCAACTTGAAAAAGTGACACCAACACCCTTATAATTGATATAACTGATCCATAAAAAGGAGGACCAACTAAGAGCATATCATATTTGAAGATTGTGTTATCTCATTTTAAATTTGGACTATCAAAATGTCAAAGTATCCTTTTCAAATATGTTTTCCACACGCTTACTCCCTGAAGTTGCCAGTTTCGATCATGTTGTGCTGCATTTTGCTTTGGTATTATAGGAGCATGCCACTCTGGCATCAAAACACAATTTGGTACTGATTCATTTTTAGAAGGTGCTGGCAGGGTTACATGCTGTTCTCTGCATGGTGTTCTCCTTCACAAACAGACCTCACTTGATTCATACACAAATGGAAAACCAAAGGGTGCTGGTGCTGGACAACAGTCAATACGAGACTGCAGGTGCCATGATAAACCTATTATAAATAATGTTGTGTAGAGAACTGACTGAAAGGGGGAAAGGTGAGGCCAAAATGTATGAGTTGTTGTTGTCAAGTGCAGCTGTGTACTATTAGGGTTAAAACCCAGAGTCAGAAGAAAAACAGGGCAACATGAAATGCCTCAGAATATTTATTGGAGTCCACAGGGGACAATCTGGCAGCTGGCAAAGTTAAACAGCTTACCTGAAGGAGTTAGGACACTAAGAGTTCAGTCCATACTGACAAAACCTCCTCAAAACCTCCCAAAAAAACTCCTCAAGAGAGAGGTTAGCTCTTCTAGAGGAATAACTTGGGATCATCTGGAATTTGTTGTTTGGGAAGGATTTACATTTTATTATGGGTATTTACACACGTAATTGTTTTTTAAATATGTACTAATGCTCTTATGCAAACTCAATGTGAGTGCAAGTTGAATTAGTGTTAATTCTTGCATCTCTTCAACAGCAAAATGTAAACTTTGAAATCATCAAAGATGCCACACTGAAAATACATATTTAGAGAAGTCACTGGTGACTAATGATATAGCGCAGTATCACATTCGTGGCTCAGTGGGCTTAACAGACCAACCACAGAACAGTTCTATATTCACTCCAAGATATACAAGATATACGATCTGCAAAATACAATAAAAAGGAACAAACTTTGCGGGGAATCACATGCAATCACAGTTATTGGTTGTAATAATCCAACAATGGCGTGTTATAATAAATCCAATACTTGGAAATCCTATATTAAGAAATCAAATAAAATAAGTCAAAGAAATCGGTCCAGTGAGTCCAATGAATTTCAGTGAATAAGTTGTACATTACTTCACATTGTTCCAAGTTCAAGGTTGCTTGTAAAGGTTGACTACGGTTAGGGGAAGATAAGGGAAGTGGCAGCTTGGGAGCTGTCTAGTTGAATGGGTCACATCAGTGCTGGCAGCTTTGTGGAGCAAGGGGAAAGGTAACTTGTAAGACTAAGAAGATCAGAGTTTTTCAAACAGCCCTAGAGATGAACAGCACAGAGACCCAGTTATAGAGAAGACTCAGCTCTTGAGTATACACTCCAAAAATGGTGATTAAAAAGCAGAAAATACACATGTTTCAAATAGCATTAGTACTATCAGATGAAGTCGCTTATAATTTTGTCCACTGGGTTGGTGGAGCAAATTAGTGACCTGTTACAAAGCTGTCACCTACAGCACAAAATAATCCTTTTTCATGGCTTCATATCTTTGTAATTTCAGATGTAGCAGCTTATGCTTTGTGCTGTTTTTCCACTGTATTTCCACTTTTATTTTTTTTTAGAACTTAAATGAAGTTGCACTTAAATTAATTTTTTTTTAGATTCATTTATAATTAGTTTGGGGATTCATGCTTAATATTTGTATTTCCCCCCTGAATCTTTTTATTTTTACAACAACAAATATATAATTTACCCACTGGGATCATCAATCATCTAATCAAATTTAAACAGCAATGCTCATCTCCACCAGTAATATGGTGTTAATCCAGATATGGAGCGTTGGTTGCTGGGCTAATTGTGTGTAACAACAGATGTTGATCTGTGCAGTGTTATGTCATAATAAAGTAAAATAATTTTGATTTAGTTTTTTTTTTTTTTTTCCTCATGCTAGCTGGAGAAACATCACTTTGTTTGTTTGTTCCAGATGAATTCCACTTTCATTTATCCATTTTAGCAGCCAGTTTGTGTAAACATTTGAAAGATTTTTATGACTGAAGAAAATCTGGCTTTTATTTTATCCATATTGTGCCTGCTACATCTGAAAAACAAATCTAGATATCAGCCACATCAGCAGCAAATTTCAAACAACACATCAAGCTGATTAATCTGAGCAGTCTTATTCTTATGACCGAATACTGATTACAAGAATTAATTAACAAATCTTAAGACTAAGCCAAACACAGCATTTTGTAATGGACTGGTTTCTTTTCCAATAAGACAGAGTTGTACTAGGATCTCTGTAACAGTAATTCTGTAAAAGGCAATAATTCAGGGTTGGGGGTGGCTGAATGGGTATGAGGAATTTCAACTAAAAAAGAAAGGCTCAGAAAATGGAAGAAATGAACATCTAGTAATCTGTGTGAACTGAACTTTCAATTAGTGCTTGTCGAATGTGAATTCTCACAATAATTATGGTGTTCTACAATAATAACACCTTCAGACCCAAACAGACAAGCTGACTTACCCAGAAGTATACCTGTAGGACTTCATACAGCTTTTGAAACGACAACAAACTTCAAAGAACACTTTTTTCAAACTAGTCAACACTAACTCTGATCCTAACCCTAACATCTCTGTATACCCCAACACTGGACCCCACCACAGAAGAAGATAATGGTTGTATATCACTTGAAACAGCTCTGTGGAGAACACTATGTCAGGACCCCAAGTAGGAGGCAGAGAGAGGAAAAATTCCTTAAGGTTTAATGAGATAACAGCTCTGATCTATAATCTCTAGTAAAGATATGGTTAAGATTAGGAGACAATTATTGTCTAATTAAATATTTTAACTATATATGTTTGAATCTAGTGTTTAATTGACTTATTAATGACTTATTTATTCAGTCCAGGAGAGCGGTGGTGAAATTGGAAGCCACTGAACACTCTGGACAAGAAGAATCTCGAATCTCGATTTAAGGATTTTCTAAAAAAAGAAAAAAAAGGTCTTTGTAGCCAGCAAATGCATTTTATGTTTCTGGTTTGTCTGAGAGATATAGGATATCTATGTGTGCCCACACCAGAAATGATATTTTGGTGCTGGCCAAGATTCTGAACGATCACAGTTAAATTATTAGTCTGGTTGTGGCAGCACCCTGTGGCACTGCACTAAACACAACGTTCATACTTTAACAACATTCCCAGAATTGTTATCAGCCTGTCTATCTCTTCCTCAAACCCACTTCAATGCAAAATCTGTTGGCTCATAAACTCATGCCCGCTGCTGTGTTACAGTTCGCCAGCTCAGCTCCTTTGAAAGGCACACATCATCAATATTACTTATTCCCTTTTGATGCGGTCCACTAAAATATTTCTACTTTGATGAAAGAAACACTGTATTATTGTATTTATGCTTCTGTTTGAAGCCTTGGGCTCAGATCCTTATTGTTTCAATTGAGGCCAAAAAGTAACAGGCTGTCAAGTTACAAAAGCAATGGCCCAGTTCAAGTGTGAGGATTTATACAGTTGACTGACTAGCTGCAGATTGGTGACAAATTAACATGACTAAAACATCTCAAACATTAGTAAAAGGCCACCAAGAAATGCCAAAACTGCTCCTGCTCCTTCATGCATTATGTAAGTCACTTGAAACTCTACTAGAGGAATAAACATCATTCTTCAAAAATTATTCCCTTTTTGTAGTTTTAATGGCTGTGTTGGAGAGCGCTGTCTCACGCTGGTCCAAATTCCTTCTCGGGTGTCCAAGTGGGCTGAGATCTGTTGACTGTAAAGGAACATATGATCATTATCATATCCTAACCCTGCTGTGCCCTGTTAAGAAGAATTCACAGTCAGAATGTTTCATGACGCATTTATTGTACTCAGGTCTTTATTTTAATTCATCACTTTCCTGCAGTTTTTATTCACTACTTACCAGCCTGTTATACCTACACAACAAAACCAATTGTATTTGCTTTTGCACATTTGCTCAGTCTCCATTTTAATAATGTTATTGCTGGAATCCCATTTTCTAATGCTAAGAATATGAACATGCTTAACATAAAGTATATCCAAAAGTTCAACTGGCCATAGTTCAGTCAAACAGTCCATTATCTTTGTCTTGCTATCATATGATCAAGAACAAATATGGTGAATCAACATGAAAAAGAAAATGTCATGCACTATGTCATTTTTAAAACTCAAAAAATTAAGTAAGGCTTGATTTGAACTTGGTTCATTGCTTGTGGCTTTAGATGTTGTTTCAGCTCATTTGGTGAAGTCAGGGTCTGTCTTCATCCAACCCCAACTCCCAGAATCCTCTGTATCCTCCAGTTTCTCGAGCACCACCTGGCAGGTAGCATCAGATATCTGGAGTGTGTGGCAGTGTGCCAAGGCCAAGCACATTAATGGAGTCAAAGTTTGATGTGTTAATGTGTTCCACTGCCAGCATCAAGAGCACTGCAGTATAAGCCCTGAGGCTGACAGACCAAAAGAGAATGAGCAGGAGAAGTTGGCAGAGAATGACAAAACCAAGGAGGATTGTTGGGGGGGAGGGACGAGAAAAAAGGCAACTGAAGGAAATGGGATGGCACAGGCAGGTTGAAAGAAGTTGGAAAAGAGAAAGAGAATGGAAATGGAATGGAGAAATACAAATACAAAATGTTAGAAGGAAATGAGGAAGAGGAGAGACATAGAAGGGACTGAAGAACATATAGTGAATCAACCTCCATAAAAAACGGATATTTTTCTGTGAAATGAGTAAAGATGAAGTTAGTGATTAGGGATGCACACAAGGGTCTTTTAACAGCTGTTCTCTGCTTGCTTTACCAGAGAGTGTTACGACAGCCTGTACAGCAGCCTGACCTTCAGGTTCTATTCTTACACTGACTCTAATCAACAGTTATAAACTATATTTAGTTTATTTAAGGCTTTGTTGAAGAAGCAACCATTGAGCTCAGCTATAACTAGCTTTCTTTCATAAACAATATGCTCATATAAACAGCCATGTTGGTGAGAGTTTTTCATTTACTTGTCATTTGCAAGTGAATATAAGGGCTGGATTATGCTCTTCATACAATTTAGTGGCATGCTGAAAACATTAATTTTTCCTCTCAAATAGATTTCATGACTTGTGTACCCTTCTTATTGTCCTCTGTGTAGAGTTAATGGAAAAATCCATTGGTTCTAATTTTGACAGATGCAAAGAAAATAATAAATTTTGGCATATGAATAAATACTGAGACTCTTACTCTTCTTAATCTTCAGCCTGCAGCCTACATCAGTTTCCCATAAGCAGTGGCACTTTTTAAGCAGACTTTCGACTT
Source organism: Polydactylus sextarius (assembly GCA_016801845.1). NCBI lineage: Eukaryota > Metazoa > Chordata > Actinopteri > Polynemidae > Polydactylus > Polydactylus sextarius. The sequence goes on from CM028910.1 coordinate 18,346,917, forward strand.
GGCACCCTCTTCCGTGTTGATTAATTCTAATTTTAAGACAATAATGAGCTTGCCACCAAATCAATGTGTCAGTGTTAATTGGAGTTTCTTGGCTTTCCTGTTAATTTGCCCCCTCCAGCTCTAATTGGGTGCTGACAGGCGAATGTGTCTCTGTGTGGCTCAGTTGATGTTGGCTTACTGTCGGTTGGAAGTTGCTCATGGAGTGCCCTGGGTTGACGGGGATGGTAATTGTTGCTATTGTTGAAGGGAAAATACATTATGTATTCACTTGCCACTACCCCCCCACCCCCCTCCAGTTTTGCGCTTTTGTCTTAAATGTATTATGCAAACTGTTTCTTGCATCACCTGTGATGCATACAAATGTTTTAGCTAAAGCAGATTGAACATCTAAACACAGTTTTGTATTTTTGTTTCCTAAATCCACTCTTTAAAGCTTGGCATCCTTAGAAATTAACCCAATAATGTGAAGGAAAGCTCTGTTTTTCGAGTTGGGAGAAAGTTGGCAAACACACTTGTGGAATAAAGAGTACACCAGCAACAATAGGAAAAGTACTATTTATGTGTGGCAGTTAATTTCTGCTTCCTCACAGTTGTGATACACACACCATTTAACACACCATGGGAGAGGTAGTTTTCTTCAGCAGGTGTTGTTTTTGAAGTACAATACTGGGAGTATTCCAGATAAAATAGTTTGGTTCCTGTTGTCATTGTTTAGATCATTGGCAAACAATTTTGCAGCTATCTGAACACAATAATTATCAACAACATGACCCTTTACTCGGCAATTACCATGAAGTGTTTTGATGTCAAATAAAAAATTTGGCTAAATGACTAAAATTCAAATAATGTGATTTCTAAAATTATATTCCATTGTGAAACCAAATACAGTCAGAATTGTTATAAATTCAAAATAATTTATCTCTGTTGCGTTTATTTGTATAAATTGTCATTTCATAGTGTTTGAATTCTTGCTGCTTGCAATGCTAGGCAACGTCCAGTTAGACAGGAAGAGTAATGCTTCCAAAGGCTGAGCTACGAATGTTGAAGTGCTGAAATTTTCCAAACTTGAAAGAGGAAGAAATTTCATTGTCCACCAGAAGACACTTATAACAGTTTATCATTTACAGATCGTCTTTGATACTATGTTTTCACAGCAATTATGACTTTTGTTCTCTACTTCCTGCTTGTATGTGTTCTGATGACCCATTGCCAGCTTTCCCACGCTGTCTGCTTTCTTTAGCATTTTGGATTTGTGTAAATTGTTTTTACAACAAGCTGGAAACAAGCAGGCACTATCATGTCCTCAGAGGAATAGGGCATAGAGAAGAGTTGGAACTATGATACAGACTCTACAACCAAATCTCTGGAGCTAGCAATGTGGCACTTTTCTCTAAATCAATTACTATTATATTACAGTATGTTACTTCAATTCATGCAGAGCTTCTATTTCATAACAAAAACAAAACACCTTGCCTTTCTCCTCTATGTCCTCTGTCTTTATTCTTCTGTGTCATTTTACTTGTTTAACTCAGCAGTTATATTTGTTTATAGTGTATCACTATCATTGCTACCTGGATATTAAATTACAGCACTGGCCTGTTACATATTGCCCTGTTTTCCTGAACAGTTGGTTCCAGCTGGTGGCAGTCTCTCTCAAAAAGTTTTGGTCTGAAGGAACATCATCTGGCCTCTGAAAGACGTGGATTTCTCTCTATATAAAGTGGCTTTAAAGTTTAGAATAAGAGTGAGAGGTCTGGTTGGTATTTTGTTTGTGTTTGTTTATCAGGTGTTTTCAATGGGTTGTGCTCTGTAATAGGATGAGGGCCATGTGTGTGAGAGACTATGCTTTTGCCTCACAGTATAGGGCACTGATACTAGCTCTAGGTCAGTTGGGTTCCCCACCACTTCCCTTCTAGCAGCAAGGATAGGTGTGGGAGTTATCTTGGCTGACTTTATCTGTTGTGACAGTCAATCAGGATGGTGTCAAGAGTACGGTGTTACTGCATTCTCTCCACCTGAGCAGAGAATTAAACACAGGGTCTTTGGTTGTGTGAGTACATGAGTAGAATATGTAGGCATCAGCCTTTTTTCTCAGCCTGAAAAAAGCAGATTACAGGTAAAAACTAATGAACACAGTTAACAGCCTCTACTCAACTTTTTTGGGAATGTAAATATAAGTTATACTGTCCTACCCAGAAAATCAAAATGTTACAAACTAAACTTTGTTTAGTTTGTAACAGTTTGTTTAAAATCAACTCAAGACGATACAAAAAGGTAAGAGTGAAACAGTACAAATTAAATTGATAAAAAAAACAAAAACAAAACAAACAACAAACAGGTGATAAAGTTATGTCTCCAGGTTCAGTTATTTTGACCCAGGAAAGTAATTTATTTTCTGTTTGTTTGAAACTGAAAACTCTGAAATGCATGAAGTATGACTGAGCTCCAGATATAAAAAAAGAAATTTCAGTAGTCTAAGTGAGTATTAGTGCCAGAACAGTTTCAGTGATTGGATCTGAACCAGTGATTAGAATTTCTGTCTTATCAGAAATGTATCTGCTAGGGACCTGACAAAAATGAATTGCGGGATTTCCCATTCACCTACATTCCCTTCTTCATATTGTGTACACTGGTTCTCAGTAATTAATTATACATGTTTCCAGGTTTGTTGCATTGCAACATGATTAAATACTAAATACATAAGGAATGTAGTGCTTCATTAGTGCATATTCTTAAACAGAGTTGTATCTGATTATAATACCACATATCACACAGAGACGTGGAGCACAGGGGCAGGGACTTGTCTTTTGTGGAACTGACACAACCATCAAGGCAGTGGATATGTTAACAATCTACATAAACAGGCTGATTAAGTAGAGGTCCAGAGGATTCAAGAGGAGTTTCTGTATCATTTCAGTTTTTCAAGTTACAACAGCTTATAGTTTGAATTCACATTTCATTCCCAGTGTCCAAGGTTATATGGTAATAACACCTCTCATAATCAAGACAAACAGGTGCAGGTTTAAAGCAGCTTCATTGCAACCTTTAGGAGCGGTGATAATAGAATTATGAGATTAATCAAGACGGTTATACTCCACTCCCATATGAACAGTGTGCAACAAATAAAAATCCTATCAGCCTGACCTTTGTAAGAGTTGGCAGCTGTAGAATGTAGAAAAATTAAATTCTTAACTCCAGAGTGGACGATTACAGAGGCAATAAAGCAGATTGTTCATCAGATACAGGCGGAAATATTCAAATTTGACATTTGAACGAGGATGTTTTACATTTGTAGAGGAGTGTCCAGCTCCTTTGGTGTGGTGATAATGCATGGAATATTAAACGACTAACCAGGATAATACAGCTGAAGGCCAACATGTCGGATAATTTCTGTGGTTACAAAGAGCACCAACAACAGACTCAATTACACACTGATGTTTGTATGCCTCTGTGCCATGAATAGCTGTGTTTTTAGGTTGTCCATTCAATATCCATACATCCCATTCTTGTGAATGCAGTATTTCATTAAACTTTTGAGGGAATTCCTTCAGATTTTGTACAAACATTGACTTGGACTCAAGGATGAACTGATATTCTTTAGATGAAGGTCAAGGTCACTATGACCTCACACAACATAATTTTGGCCACAACTAAAGAATTACTTTGCTAATGATGACAGATTTGCAGACAAATGTCTAATGGGGTACAATGAATTTTTTTTTTTTAAATGCACAAAGGTCAACTTGACTACAACATCATGTTCTGCAAAAATACTTAACTAGCCATTATTCATCATGATAACTGAGGAACTGAGCTTGTGACTATACTTTCTGCAATTTGACTGGTTGGTGGAGGCATACAATTGTGAGGCTCTAATTATAGTTTGTGCTCGTTCAAAACAATGTTCTCATTACCACAGAACACACAGGCCAAAGTGGAATTTCACTATGTTTTGACAGAAGTAACTGGCAAATAGTCCCCTTAGATTTTTGTGAAATAAATCCCACACACTTAGCCATCAATGGTTCACTACAGCTAAGGGGTTTTTTTTTTTCAGTCTGTAGCACTATAATTTCACTGAGGTTATGATCTGTGACATCCTCCACAGCTGTCAGAAGTTCTAAATGCCACCTGGAGTTGCATTTATACTCCCCACAATTTAAGTACAATGCTCACTTGCCTTGTTGATCTTTTTGGTGTTCATCAGATCCTACTCAAAATATCTTTCTCTTTAGCTGCAAACTAGTACCTAACATTTGTCTGTCGTGTTAGGATGGTAGCATACAATGAATTTTATTAGTGCTTTTCTTTGACAACGGATGTGTGTTGCTGCTTATAACAGGGAGATATACATTGTAACAATAAAATAAAAGTGATGAGATGAAATATGTAAACATTCTCTGTTTAAATTCAGTCCTGTTGGTAATGACACCCACAAAGTACCCCACTGATAATAGATGTCATTACAAATTTTAACCCCCTTTAAGTACCTCATAGTTTTTGGTTACTTTGTTTCATAGAGAATTTAAAGAATTACTAAGATACACATATTGCCTTTAAAAACTGCAATAATTGGTCTTGCACTGATGCCAAACAGCATCAGAGCAACGGCAAAGAAACATGAAGAAAAACATGCGACATGTATTGAGTTTCCTAGTGTCTTATATTATGCCTGCATACAACGCACAAAGTTTCCTGTACTAGTACACACAGACATTGAAGTCCTTATGTTACATTATTAAACTTTTGATACAAATGCTGAAGATTTCTTATTCTGTCTCCTTCAACTTAACTTTCTTTCTTTTTTTATCTGCCTTTTCCCACCTGCCTTTTCCTTCTGTATTTCTATTTTCTCTGTGTATCCCTATTCCCTATCCCTATTTTTGTTTCTCTGACTTTCTCTCTCTTTCTCTCTGTGTCTGTGATGGCTCTTTTAGTGTCTGAGTCAAAACCTAGACACTCCCAGGAGGCAGCAGGTCTGCCCTTTGAAGACAAAGAGATGCACCATGGGTAGTCCTCTAAACACTGTAAACACCAGATCTTAGACTGATGCGAAGTGGGGCAAGCGCATTCATAATATATGGCAATGCAGTAACATCTCAAGTAATTACCATCCCTGGGAAATTATACACCTGCCAATATAACAATGTAATTATGGGAAGGTAGTGTGAGCTTTTGTTAACTTAAGTATGCACGACAAAAAGAAAGTTAATGAGTGTTTGTGTGTCTCCTGTCTGAACCTAGTTGCTGACCTGAGCTTAAAACGCTGGCACCCACAAAGCAATCAGGAGAGTGTCTAATTGTAATCACTGTTGGCTCATACATTATGATACATGTGTAATTATGTTGACAAGTGAAATATAATTTCCACCTCCACATGAAACATGACTATCTTGTACAATGCTTCATTTAGGCAACAGTCCGTCTATGTATCACTGAGGCAAAGAGTGGCTGAGCCTTGTAACAAATGTGTCCATTAACAGCCATTTTAGGGTCTAATAAGACTTCAACAAGATCAAATGGATGCTGTAAAATGTTTAGTCTGAAGCCAGGTCCAGATTTGTCAATTGTGCTGCATACCTTGACATCAAAACCACTGCATCATTACATTACATAATAAACACATTAAATGCAGATTGCTTAGGGGTTCACAATTTTATTTAACATTGTATTCACATACTGTCTCCATTTAGAAACATAGTGAAAAAAGAGCAAATAAGTGGGTCGTGGACGATTTCACCTCCACCTAAACTTGAAAAATCTTTTTCAAGTTTATCTAATTCCTCTGTTTATTCCATCTAATTCCTTAAGTTTATCTAATTCCTCTGTTTAAAAATGATCTTTTAACTCATTAAAGGTTAATCTTGGTTGATACACTGAAGTACATATGAACATACATTTCAGTATATATTTAACTTGATCTATTTATTTGTGTCTATGATATTAATGGTGGTAAGCGTTTAAATAGCATATTTAAAAGAGGAATAATAGAGGAACTGATATTTAAATATGAGCACAAGGCTGGACAGAGCAGACACACATCAGGGAGATCTCCTGATTTCAGTTCTGACGTGTTTGAACACAGAGCACAGCTTAAGGCCAAACAGCAGCTATAAAAAGCTTTCCTCCATCACCTGATGTACAGCATTGGTATTTCCGCTGCAACCAGGGAAGCTTAAAAAAATACCAATAGATTGCCATAACCTTAGAGTAAGCCTCTGTGTGTACAGTATATGAACACACACACACAAACACACACACACACACACACACACACACACACACACACACACACACACATATATATATATATATATATATATATATATATGAAGATCTGGGCTGTGTCTGTCTATATGTTGTTATGAAGTGCAGTGGAGCAAAGAGGCCTCATCTAGCCCTAGGGTGCAAGTTAAGGCATGGCAGCTACAGAGGGGGAAATAACTTGAAACACCTGGACACAATGTCAATATTGGAAAAAGCAAACATGGTCCAGAGGTAATATACTGTTAACCATGGAATGCTGTATAGGTCCAATGGAGCTTCCATGGATGTACTGTCCAACAACTATACTTAAAGGTCTTTCTTAAAACCTTCAAGAGATCTTGTTCTGATAAGTAACTGAGTATTTAATAATCAGGCAGCAGAGTATGTGTGATATTGTGAAAATATTGTTCACGATATGAATCTATATTTAACGAGTTTTACAGAGCCTATCTCATTTGTCATGCCAGGTAATAAAAAGTAAAAGTTTGATAACAATCTGAAGTTCAGGAATAGCCGAATGGTGGCATGGCAGTGATTAAAATGAAGGTTGTTTTGAAAAATATAGAAATATGAAAGTTATGGTCTTTTAATAAGCATGCACATGAACTCTAGAAAAACTGATTTACAACATAATTACATTTTGTAATTAGGAATGGGCTTCTGCCCAGATGCATTGGACGCGCTGCCTCAATACAGATGCTGTCTGTGGTAGAGGGGGCTGATGGGTATTTTGCTTGTGAATTTGATGGTAATTTAGAGGTGATTTGAGGCTTGAATAATAAAGATTGTGACAAAGAGAAAAGTTGTGATAAACATCTAAAGTTATATTTCAGTTTATTGCCTTACAGTACACTGTATAGATTTTTTTCTTTTAAATGTGAAGAAAAGGATTATTGACTACTTAGCTCAGAAAGTGACTCTCACATTTCTTATGTAGTTTTCCAGGAATGTGTGTCAAGAGCACAAATTCTGGCAACATCTACTTAATGCTGCTAATCTTGTGCCCAGCTTTAGATGGGCATGTCTATTATAAAGCCTGCTGGCTATTGATTTTTACCACAGTGAAGGACTGCGGGTGTTTACCCATCTGATTGGACAACGGATAGTGACCCCCTTTCACTTCTTCTCCCATGCAGATAAGACTGGTAGAGTGACGGGAAGAAGGGATGGGGGGTGGTTAAGTGAGTCTGTCGAGTACAAATGTGGAGGAGCTGAAGTGAGAGGAGCAAGAGGGTGGGTGGAGGGCGAGGGTAGTCGATAGTCAGACAAACGCTACTTCAAACATCTCCGTGCTGCAGACCCGATCAATACATAGATATGTCAAGTTAAGTTGTAAAGCCATTGAATGAGAGGCAGTGACAGAAGTGAGGGGAATTGAGAGGTTCAGGGCCTGATATGAGAATAAAAATATAAAAATAAGAAGAATAGGCTATTGGTAAAGGGCAATAAATAAAATGTCCCAGACTGATGGAGTCTTACAAGATTGCTTCACTGCATCAAGAACACAGGAAAGTAAAAGGGCTTATTATTACTTACTGTGATTAAAAGAACTGACTCCCATGTCTGTTCACAGCCACTGAACAGTATGCTAAAAATGTGCCAGGATAGTGATAGAGCTGGAACATCAAATAGTTATTTCAATATGACCTTGTAGAGCTATATAGTGTAAGTGTCATATGTTTTATGGGGCAGTGTATTCGAAGATAATACAACCACACACAGTTGTCTGTTAGTAAAAACAAAGTATCAACCAGAGGGTGTGGCTGCTTTAAACATATTTTGGGCACAGACTGAACTGTTTTGAAAATCACGGTTTACAGTTTTCTGATGCAGTACTTTTTGTCTTCTGAATACGTTTTTCAAACCTGCAGGCAGCCACTGTTTTCAGTAAATTGTTACAGATGAGCATCATTTTCCATTGAGTCAACACTTAATTGAGTCAGACAAACTGGCACAGTGAGTCACATGTCTGCTTTTGTTGTTGTCAAAATCTCGACCACATACACTTGTGCATCCTTATCTGACCCATGGGCATCTGAACATCCCCATTGCCCTTACTCAGCTGCAGTCTTGACTGCTCCCACACAGTCTGAGTGCTTCACTGCGTCCTGCATGAAGGGAGTGCCAAGCCACCTATCTGCTGTTGCGCACACAATTTGAGATGACAGGTTAAGTGACTTACCTACCCTCTGGGCCTGCTAATACAAGTAAGCAGGACCTACAGACGTCTTAGATGGCTCTATGCCTTGCATGTTGAAATGGAGGGACATGGAGTCCAAGTGGTGAGAGTGGAGATAAGATGTGCTAAAAGACATAAGGTGGGAGTAGGGGAAGAAATCTAAAATCTTTTCACATATTGTCATCCACAATCTACAGTAAAAGATGCCAGTGTGGAATGTAGAAACCACAAACCTAAACAGAGTGACATGTTATCCACCAACTAGAAAAACCTAAAGCAGTTATATTATTCATATCATTTGACCTGCCAACATGTGTTATGGTTTAGCTATAAAATGAATGCATTAAGCAGCAAACAGATTTTAGATCAGAGATTCTCACAATATGAAGCCAGGGCAAGAGTTAGAATTGTTTTGTGTTTGGATATGCCTAAAATATGATTTTCTTCAATATTTGGGATGTTCTCAGCCAGCTGATGCATGTTTGATCAGTGCAGTATGTTTGCTAGTAGTGATCTGAACTATAGCTCTCAGGGGGAGGGTAGTGTCTACAGCACAGCAAGTCATGGCACAGAATAAGTTGACGGTGAGTCAGAGAAACAACACAAAACTACAGAGATCCTTAGTGTGGGGTAGGCAAGGCCAATTCAAAAACATGAATATCAGTATTTTTATTATATCTCATAAAAAATGCAGGATGGCCTCATCTACCATCCCCTTTCATCACGTGTGATGTTTCTACAGTCGGTACCTCAGCCTTGGGCGACATACTTCAAAGTAAACATCCCACCAAGATGAGTGACAAGTGCCAGGGTGTGAATTTGACCAGGTGAGCAGGAGGAAGCTATGACTGGCATAAATGCTGCTGCCTCAAGGTGAAAGGTTGTACATTGATGTTTGAAACACTTGAATGACAATAGCATTTTGATTTGCAGCAATGTTGGTGTCAGTGAAGCCATGCTGATTTGAAGAGGTTTTGAATTTCAGAGAAAGTAAAATGTGAAAATGTAGCAGAAGTCGAAGAGTTGATGTTGACACAGGCTGCCAGGATGCCCAATCGATTTCACACCTGGATGGATATGTTCCCCTTTCCCTGGTGCAAGCCAACTACATTGACCCATAGTGGTGATATCATACCCTATCAACTCTGCAAACCAAACTGAACTGCAATGAACTGTAAGCCTCTTACACCAAGAGGTTCTCATACCCTACAGTTATATGCATATACATATATATATACTTACATACATACATACACATACACATATATATGTGTGTGTGTGTGTGTATGTATATATGTATGTATGTATGTATGTGTGCATATATATATATATATGTGTGTGTGTGTGTGCGTCATTCTCTTCCTCACCTCCTGTTTCTTGTCCATCTTCACTAACACTATCAATTAAGGAAAAATGGCCAAAACATAAAAGAATGTTTTACTCGTTTTTGCTATTTTTTATATATATATATATTTTGTCCAAAATCAATACTAAATTCTGTCATGGATATTTATATAAGCCATATGTTATTTACAGGTTGCCACTCAGTTGCCACGCACTGACCACTTAGTGTAAACAAATATCACCATTATCAACAAACTGCTCATAGTGTACTACTACAACTAATATTATTAGTTTTCTTCAGAAATATATCCATTTTACCCAGCCAGGCAGCATTAGGTCTACCTGTAAGTGAAATAGTAATACTTCTGCTCTTGAAGTCATACTATCTTATAATCTTTAATCCTTGCTTCCCTGAAATCACACCCAGCTGCCACACTGCGTAGCCATTGACTGTGGAAACCGACACTGGAGCACTTGATGGCCTGCGATGTACCTCATAGATCTTTGCTTGTGTTAGCTCTCAACCGCAGGCAAAACAGTAAAGCAAACACATAGAAGAAGCATTTGTCTGCAACCCCTCCTGGATTGTGTGACAGGCAGCAGCGGTGGGGAGATTCCATCAACCTGACAGGCTGGTTCTTGCAGGAGAAGAGTTAATTGCTGTGGGATTGGAGGAGCCTTCAACATCCATCAACAAACCTCCTCCGAGCTCTGTGGGGTTGGAGGTTGGGTGAAGCATTGAGAGGGAGGGGTTACCAGAAAGGGCTATAGAGGGCAGCGAGATGTGGGAAACATCTGACTTCCTTTGACATCTTGGGCAAATAACCTTCAAAATAAACCACCGCTGCTGAACTGCTGTCCACTGTGGGCGAGTTTGAATTTCAGCCTGAGTCATATAGTTGGCCAAGAATCCATTTCATCAACACATGAGCCCATGAAACCAGCATGGCAATATGTCAAATACACTTTCTTATTTTCAGCTAAACCTTTCATAAAAAACTGTGATAAAGACAATTCAAAACAAATTATATTCAGACTGTTAGCTGGAGCAGAGATTTAAAAATGTGGGTGATGTGTTAGCTTCCGTTCTTTGTACAATTCAAGCAGTAAAACTGATCTGAAAAAAATGATCTGAAGCTGTCTTATAGATTTTAAGAGACCTGAGAAAAGCTCTTTGAAGTTAAATGAGTATTGAATTATTTGTGATTGATAAATTGTTCAGTGTCCAAAAGACTAAATTGAACCAAGAAGAGATTGGAAAAGTTTTTGAGGTGAGATGATGGGCTCTCAGATCAGTCACAAAGTGGCCTGTGGTTTCAAGGGAAATTTGGCTGGTATTAATTACACAAGGAATAGATTAAAGACTGGGCAAATGGAGGCTCAGCTGATGAAGGGCAGAAAAGGAAATGATGCAACTTTAATGAGAAGGAGAAGGTGAGGATTCAAAAAAAAAAAAAAAAAAAAACACTTTCTGTGGAAGAAGATGACTTGAGCAGAGAAACTTTTATTTTACAAATGCAAGTAAGTGAAGTTGATGAGCTGGTCATGAGGCCAGGCATGAGTGGGCTGCTGTGGCTGTAATATGACACCACTGAACGATGCTTTAGCTGCAAGGGCCAAAAGATACTGATGAATGCAATAAATGAAAATGGTATAAGTGAGCTGTGTAAAATCAGAATTTAGCATAAAGAAACTGTAATGTAGGGTGGAAAAGGAATATTAAACAGTTGAATCAAAACATGATAATGTCCCAAACTTACTATGCATCATCAGCTATTCCAGCTAATTTAAGGCATTAATGGTCACTGAGCACCAGGAGTAGATTGATGGCAACATCAACTTCTTTGTAACTAACTCAAGTTGAGGAATTAAACATTATTAAACATTATTATATAAGTTTGGTACTGGAATAGATTTTTATAAAACCACAAAAATACATCAGTTTAGAAAGTTTAAATCGTTTCCAGAAACAGATAGCTCACCTGCATTGGAATAATATCCAAAACTTTTGTAAAATAAAAGAGTGTATGTTGAGATAGTCGGTGTTGCAGTGTGCACATATAGTGACCACTGACACTTAAACATAGAAAACAGATATTTTTGATGATAAGAAAAGAGAGAGAGAGAGAGAGAGAGAGAGAGAGAGAGAAAGAAGACAGACACAGAGGGGAATGCCAGCAGATTTGAGTAAGAGTCTATTATGCAGTACCAGTGATCTAATTTCACAATTTACCTCCTTACCTAGAATTTGGTTGGGCTTGTTGTTGTTAAATAGCAGCACACAAAAGGGAATATATACACAGCAGTTAAATAAAAAAGAGCTGACTATTTTGTTTCTGTGGAAACTAACAATATAACAATGCAAAAATGACAGTGGAACAAGTGGGAGTGAAGGTATGGAGTCAGTAAATATGTAATGCAGGCTATAAAAATACATCAATAAGCTAAGACAAAACTGAGTCAATATGAATATAGGGGAAAAGTTAATGTCATATCACTGGGCTATTGGGTAGCACTGCAGTATAGTTTACGGAGCAGAGAAATAGTTTTAGTAGAAAGATATGAAGAACAGAAATCAAAATGGCCCATCCTAATAAAGAAGCTTTTGCTCTGAACTATCTTGGATAAATAATTGTAGCTTGGATATGCTTGGGACTATAATCTTGTATCATGAATGTTATGTTATTTGCTCACTTTTCTGTCCTGTTTGGTCCAAACAGCCTTTTTTGTCCATTAAACACAGCTGATCAGAATTGTATACAAATAGCAAATGTTGAAGGAGTCTGGTCAGGAACATGCTGCAACAGAAATTAAAGACCTCGAATAGTATTAAAATCATTTTCACCAACTTTTTTTATTACTTTTACATCCCTAAATCCTCTCTAAAAGCCAAATGTCAGTTGTAACTGATACAGACACCAAGCAGGTAGTTTACAGACAGTTGTGATTAAAGTAAAATGTTCCATTATTTATCTCTCTAAGCACTTGTCCTGTCCACTTTTGTTCCTGCTGTGACCCCTGTTGCTCACTCTGCGGAGTTCTAAAAATAAAACAGGTTGAATCACTTTGTTACTTTCTGATGAGATGACTGTGACATGTCGGTGGTGATTTCATTAGAAACCTATTTAGGTTTAGCCAGTTGGCAGTGTTAAAGGTGCCTCTGGTCTTAATTAAATCACTCAAATGAGCGGGAAAATGCATGATAGTGAGAGTTCATTTGATTTTTATATTAATGAACTGATTTATTGTCTCTTGTCCAATAATCTCAATAATGGAACATATTCTTACTTAAGTTATAAACTTTTGTTTCAAGAACATATAATGAATGGTAATTTCTTTACAATGTGTGGTGAAAGCACCTCAGTATCCTCACTTCCAAGCCTCCTTTTTTTTTTCCTTCCTCCCTTTCCCCACTGAAGATAAGCAACAGACTCGTGTAGCATCCATATCTTGGGCCATCGCTGCTCTGCTGATGTAGACACTAAATAAACTGGTAGCTTTTAGCAGATGTAATCAGAAAGATGTAGCTGACCTGATGAGGGAAGATATCCAGAAGCTGCCAGCAAGCTGGACCACATTGCTGTCTCGGTTTAATTTCAAGGAGGAATAAAGAATCGGTTCCTGTAGCGCTGCACCTCTGCCCTCGCTACTTTTCTCTTTCACAGCCCCTTTTCTTATATGAAAGAAAAATGCATGCATGATCTTGCCTTATCTAAATATTCCAACAGTGAAAGGCCTCACTGATAGAAAGAGAGGCCTTTTCAGTGCAGGCCAAATAATACTCAAGGTCAGATCAAAATGTTGTACAAGTTTTATTTTAACTTGGCTTATTCAGAAACAGTAGGCAGACACCTTATAGAAACATTCAGATTCAGTTCATTTCTCTCATATTTTGTGGGAGCTTTACTGAAAATATCTGGTCCTGAATGCACCTGGACAACGGTGTGCATGTTCACTTTTGATGCATGACTTTTCTCAGATGGTTCAGAACATTTGTACTTTCAATGTTCCACCTTTCTGCTGTCAAAGATAAAACCATTTGCCAAAAAGAAAAAGACACATTCCTCATTAATAACGCAACACTAACCTCCACTTAGAAATCCTGTGGCTTTAAAACCATTCTTATACTTTTTACAACTGTTTTACAACTGTGTTAAAAATACTATTATATATTATATAATGGCTATTTTGTCATTTTCCCAGTTTGTGTGGCCTTATTTTGGAGGTTAACATTCAAAGGATGTTAATACGGATAAAATTCATTCTCTACTCACTCCATTATAGACCGCTTAATATTCCATGCAAACCTGGCATTTGGTTTGATTGAGAGGCTGTCCACCAGCGCTAATTGGTCTGTAAACATTTGAGCAGACACTCACTGCATGTATTGGTGAACGTTAAAGGTAGCAAGCTATTTCATACTACCTACCCCCCACCACATCCACACCCCAACCCTCTCCATCCACCCACCTCTTCTTCCCTACCTCTCTCTTTCCACAGCCCTAGTCTTTTAATGTATTTAATTGTCAGAGTAAAAATGTTAATTGCATTTCATTATGTATAATTTATGTAGTTTCAGCCGAGGGATTCTTTAATATCCAGCTAATATGAATGGCATCACCGGGACCAGCTGCTGATTGTGTGGGCACGTTTAAAGTTGATCTGTCAATTAAAGCAGAGGCATGATAGACAGGTTGTGTTTTTCCACACCTCCCTCCTTTTTCATTCTCCTCTCAGTGGCATTTGTCAACACACAATGTTAGCTGCGGAAAACCCGATGTGGCTCAATTTACACAGTTCTTTTGCAGCTTGTTGTCACTCTTATCCACAGCAACTTACTGTGGATACGTACTGTTACTTTAAATTATTTGTTTCTTACAAAACAATTCCATTCAAATTTCTATTAACATAAAAGACAGTCTACAAAAAAACAATGGTCCTGTTCCTGCATTAAGGAAGAGTAGACTCCAGTATATAACAGTAAAAAACTTACCCTGACCCTAACTTAACCCTTCAACTCATCATTTCTACCCAGTCTGTCCATTTTCTATAACTCTCAGTTCTAACCTTTGGCCAGTTCCAATCACCTGTTTCCACATCCACCACTGCACTTGTTTCCTATACCCTTATTAGTCACTTAGTGCATAGTTTATATTGCTACCATTTTGTTCCTACCAGAGCCAGAGAGCTGGCCTGTGCTCCTATTTGCCTTTTTGCTTGGTCAGTTATTCATTTCCCCCCCTGAATGTTTGTTGCCAAACACTGCTTCAAACTTCAGACCAACTAAATTACAACTATTTTAAAGTCTGTCGGCTCTGCTTTCAAGCTTTGCGTCAGTGCTCATACATCCAGGAATAATAAATTCTTGCTAAATTCAGTACCTTTCAAAGGTTACAGATGTCCTCTAGTTTGATAGTTTCACAATTTATAAAAAATACACATAAATTGCTGTAGTTTGACTAAAGTATGATAAAAAAATTAATTAAATCTGCTTATTGTCACAGAGTGGCTCAGGGAATAGGACAAGAAAGAAGTCTATGTCAAGGTTATAGTAAAAAAAAAACAATTTATACAATTTTTAAAGAAAATAAGTTAGCAAGTTCAGCCATGAAAGCAGAGCATGGGTGAGTGGCATGTGAGCAGTGCATGTACTGTGGGTGTAGAAGCAAAAGATGATGCTACAAAGTGGATGTCAAATTGGATGTTGGAAGAAAGAGCGGGTGAGAACATGGGCCAGCTTTTACAGTTTGTGGCTTAAAGCTTAGGTGAATTACATCTGCTGACAACCCTCCCATGTCAAATACTACCTCTTGCCTATTGAGGTTGGCCAGGGAAACCTCCAAGACAGCAGAAGGGACATCACACTATTACTGTGCAGTTTCCAGATTTTGGCATGAAAATTAAGCTATGAAGCGTCTATATATAGATACAGATGCTATGAAGCATGTATATCTAGATGAACACAAGTGTCATTTTTATACAAGCTATTATAAAAAATGTTTGAAGATAAAACACTGGAAGACTAAATTATATGAATAAACTCTTCCAGGCAGCTTTATCAGGGGACTTAATTAATTATATTCATTAATTTATTGTGGTCTGAAAGTAGTTGGTGGTGGTCTTCCCTGTGAATTCCAATGTTCTGTACCCATCCCATCCCCAAACATCAACTGTTAAAAAATATTGTAAATAAACTGAAAAAAAAAAAAAAAACATCAGCATGAAAAAGTGTTCTCTAACCTTTGATTGAGGCCACATAACCAAATCACAGCTTCATTTCATCTTAGGTCAAAGTGTAAAATTGTAACAAGCAAATGCATTACATTCAGGTCTGTGTCAGAGAATTTGCAATCAATATATCATATAATTTACTTTAGATTATACTCATAATTATTACAAGACTAACAAGTAACTATGTACATGTTCTTTTAATGCTACAAGCAGTGCATCCTGCTAAATCAATAAAGTGATTTAAATGTTAATATTAATAAGCATAAGCCTTATCTTGGCAAATGCATAGCAAACAGATCCCTAGATGAATTATTACTGGAGGTATGTGTGATAACTAGTCATATTTTTTTTATCTAGAAAAAAAAAAAGTTTTCAGTACTTAATTGATTTTATTCTTCCAAGAAAAGACCCATTTATATGAGTCAGTCACTTCAAAAGTGTGGATTTAATCATCAGTCCCTGGTTATTAAAATAATTGCATGCATTTTGCCACACTTTGGCCATTTGTCTCGCGACATCTTACTGTAATGACTGTGACCCTGCAATGGATTTTCAATGAATCTATAAATGGAATATATTTAAGCATTCTAAAGCATATAGATGATCATTATACATTCTAGAAGATACTGTGAACATAACCATCTGGTTATATACAGTAGCTTGTATGTGTATACAAGGCGAGAGTTGAGTGAGCTGATAGTGAGTGAAACCATTAAAACTCAGCCTCAGCTGAGTACAGCAAGAATAAGTGAAAATGAACAAAGCATGTTGGACTGTAGTTTGGAAAGGGGTGGGGGTGGGGGTGGGGGGCTTTGCTCTTCTTCCCCTTCAAAGAGGCTGGGATACTCTAAAAATATCTCCCCGGCAGCTAATCAGAGAGAGACAGGCAGTAGCAGCAGAGATGTTTGTTGTTGTTCGACTCTTTTGGCTTCAACAAGCACTACCATGATGCACTGGGGAAAGGGCCTGGACACATCTGAGTGCTTTGATCAATAGGGTTTCAGTCCCTCTGAAACACAGCCTGGCTAGAGCACCAAAGGGTTTGATGTCCACCCATCTGATTGAGCTAAGGCAATGGGATATGGACTGTTGGTATGCAACACTAGAACAGGATTTGCAAACTAATTTAACACGATGAAGTTTGAGTGGCATTAATTGGCGAGCACGATGAAATCCTGTGACAATACATTCACACAGCCATCAGGCTGGCTGATGAGCCGCTGAAATCTCAGTTACTGCAGGAGGTGCTTAAGAAACAACCATTAATAACTAGTTTACTGCCACTAGTATTACACACATCCACAATATCTCCATAATTATCACTCTACCAATCAGTTCTGCTTTCTGTGCTGTTCTTTGATGGGTCATTATCTTGAAGTCTGTGTTTCAAGCCTACAAATATTATCTCAGTATGGCTGTACTGTTCAGTGGCTCATCCATTGCCTCCCCATGCTATTCAGACAGCATTATGAAGTTACTCCATGTGGATGAGATAGTAAGTACTAAAACTATATACATTCCTTTTTTTAACAGACTTTATTTATTCTTAAGTAACAACTGAATAAGACTTTTAACTTCTTCAGGAACCAATCCACATCTGTTTCTTTGTACGCTACCAATAGGTTTGTCTTCAGCGATAAAAGACCAAAAACTTTTTTATGTGATTTATTTTCTGATGAAACTTTGACACTTCACCACAGATGGGAAGTAATAGGACACACTTTGATGTCCTTGGATGGAAAGCAAATAACAGACTAGCTAGTTTGGAAAACATGACCATGCGGTGTGCAGGCAGCTCAGTTTGTAGGATTTCTTAATTTTAAGGTTCAATTTCTAGCTGTTGCCTCTGAGCTGCAAACATGATGCAGGGCCACTGACGTGTGGGCTAGTATTTCTCAAAATGTGGAGGAAGAGGAAAAAAGATAAAAAATCAAGAATACCTCAATATGGATATGGCCATAGAAGAAGATACTTTCAATACAGACATGAGACCATAGCTACCTCTTCTTGTAGCCATTAGTATAATTTTCTTTTTCATGACCCTGCTCTTCCCCGCTTCCTTGTTGAATGACACTTCTAAATCGCCCCACTGTAAGAGCATCCTTGGGCAAGAAACAAAGGTGAAGATATGTGTAGAAAGACACAGAGAGAGTACTTAATATCCTGCATCTTGAGCTAGATGCACACTTCCTGAATCCATTAGGGGTGAATGGGCTTACTGACTCTTGGACAAAACCTAAATGTAGTGCTGATTTGTCCTTACGCTTTCAGCCTGCTTGGCCTTGGGCACACTGCAACTACAAGTGGATGAAAACAAAAGGAAAACCACTCCAGAGCAGTACAAGGCCTTAGGTTGACAGTGCTCAGACAAATCAGAAATCACAGCATATTCGTTCACTTTATTTATAGTCCCCCTACATATTAAATAGCCTTTGCATTCACACAGTAAATCATATTTATTTCCTGTTTAAGTTCTAAACAAATAAGACTGCTTGACTAGAGGCTAAACTAAGGCTTAGGCAATTTACCTCCACTGTAAACCCATAGCAGGTTTTAATTACTGTGCCTGATTAAAATGACTCTCATTATTATAAGGGTGGAGTCAGTTGCACTTCTATCACTCTCATTGGCAAAGGGAATCAGTGACCACACTTTCAAATTCCAACATTCCCACTCCCACATGCAACCTGTACAGAGCTCTAACCAGCCAAAATAATTTAAAACACCGGTGTAAGTGTTAACAGGGCCTTTAAATATCACATCATCCAGTCACTGCGGATTATATTCACAAACAGTTGACAGACATCTTGTTATTTGTGTTGCATGTTGTATCTTTACCGATTTAGTGCTTCCTACATTTTAGAGTTATGGCTAACCCATCTAAAATAAATTCATTAGCATGAAAACTAAAATTGCAAGTAGGGGTCCAAAAGTAAACAAAAGCCTAGTTTCTTTCAAAATGGAGATCTTGCAAATGATTTAAGTGAGGATTAATGAAGATTTTTATGAAATGCACAAAAAAAAAAGTAAATGATAATGAATGTAGGGCCATGGTTAGACATTGTTAATGTAAAGGAAATTCTTGGCTTAATGGATAAATAAGAAAAAAAAAATCAGAATCAACTCAAAACTGGAGCCTGGACTTTCTCCATTGCCCTAATTTATAGATGAAACCCCTTCTTCACACATCTGCTGATTTATATGGCAAGAAAATATTAGTTAAGGGCATATTCAGCCCTATCTAAAAATACCAGCACGGCTATGTAATGAGACCTAGTCAGTGCCAGTATTCTCATGCAGAGGCAAATTACATTCAACTCTTTGGTCAGCGCAGATAGAAGCAAACACTCTGTTGTGGCTAATTGTGATCATTTCAATTAATTGCCAACATACAAGATGCCCCTCATTGGTGGAATGAGTGATTATGTCGTAAGTGGGTCTGCCCTGTGGTGCACCAGCCATACAATCTTTCCCCATCTAATTATATGGGGAGTTATCGTGTCCCTAATGACTTTGCGTGTTGCCTACTCCTTAAGAAGCTCAAGATAAAGGCGAGGACAAAATGATGTAAAGCGCATTATCATTGGCAATGGACTCCTGGCGGCATTACTTTAAATAGAGCTTGATTCCCTCTTTGTAGCCAGGCTCTTTTGTGAGATATGAGAACAGCGCTAATGAGTGCCCACACTCTTGATTTGGAATATGCCCAGTCTAATTTCTGTACAGGAGGGAAAAGGCAGCTTAACAAACGCAAGAGGAAAGAAAATAAAAACTCTTTCTAGTTGAGTAGAGTGAAAGGAATTTGTGTATGAATGCTGACATACTGAGTTTGTTAACCACAAGCTGAAGTGGAGATTTGTGGTTAATATAATATTACAGTGAGAGGAAAAAGAATATGACTTACTCACCACATTAAAGATGTAAAGGTGAAGGATGTATGAAATGTTCAGTTTTGCAAAGAGAGAGTTTAATGGGTTAATTTTTAAGTCATCCCTTGGACTTAAAAAATGGGAAACCACAGAATTTTTAGCCAATGTCACCAATAAATACTGTATGCTTCTCCAAAATATTTTACACCTTAAACTGAATCCTGTTAATACTAGTTTCTGGGTATATAGCTACTGTCAGTCATTAAGCAGTCAGTGGCCAAGAAACAACTAGTTCCAAGGCAAATTTAAACTTATGAACAAATATTTATGAAGACATGTTCCATTGGGATTCTTAATCTTTCAAGTAACTTTAGCTGGCTTCAGACTAAGGCCAAAACTGAGCTAACCGAGATGTGCCAGGGCTAATTACTTTCACACTGTTTCGAGCCAGTGCTAACTGGGGGCTAGAGATGGGCTAGAGACAGTGACCACATTAAGGCGGGGCCAGCCCGTTGCTGTAGACAGCGAGTTGAGGCAATAAAGATGGCAGTACAGAAATGTATTTACAATTTTAGCTGCTACAGAGAACCAACAGCTCTGGTCTCACAATGATGTTTGTGGTCTGCTTTCCATCTGGGCAGAGAATCAACAGGGTTTGTCAGAATGAAACACATTGTGGCAGAGAGGTGCCCTCCAAGTCTATGCTAGCGATCTAAATGGCAGTTAGAAAGCTAACTTCTTACAGCAGACCCACGTAGATCTGCTACAACTAGAATTAAAAGCAGTTTTTGCTTGCTTGTACCTCCCATCCTGTTTGAAAATGGGCAGTATTGGTGACGTTTTCACAAACGGGAGCTTGTCGAAGGGTAATCCAGACAGACTAATAGCCTGACAATCTGAACAGGGGCTATGAGGCTGGTAGACTTGGGACACTAGCACCTAGGTGGCCCACAAATGACCCTAGCCTGGCTAAACAGTCTGAAGCCGGCTATTGTTCCTGATTATGGCCTTGATCTACAAGACTGCAATGTGTTAGTAATGGTTCTGTTTAATTTCACTCCATCCACATTGTAATATTGTTCTGTTTGCTTAGTTTATCTCATCTGCCTTTTGTTCTTGTGTTTTTACTTGATTTAACAAAATTAACAACTTTCCACATTTTTCTTAGAAGTTAAAGGCACCACTTTTCTCTGGGTGGTTTGATTCAGTTACAACTGCCCCCATTGCATGCTAGCTCTGCAGACTCAATTTTCCTGCAGACATCGTCTTATAAACTGTCTGTTTTCCCTAGACATTGTTCAAAGCTTCCTAAATAATGGAATAATGGAAAAATAAAATATAAAATGAGAATCCACACCAGACCATAGAACCAATGGCCCTTTGTAGATGACTGGGGAACATTCTTATGGTAAAACAAGGCAAACTGCTTGAAATAGATGTTTTTTATGTACACAGGTTTAAATGAGGTTGAGGTTGAACCTTCGTCAGTGGGCGTGTTGTGTGTGTTGCTGGATGCAACCATACATCAATGGCACTGCAGAGTGGCTTTGTGTTCCTTTGTGTGAAATGTGACAAAAGCAGATCTTCAGATACAACTGGATTTCCCATGATTTACCATCCTTTTTAATGTCAACTTCATGAGCATTCAAAACATGAAATGAAGTTGCACTTTCAACTGTTCTTGACACACATACACACGTTTTACATTGACACAATGCATCTGAAGCAGTAAAGTGATCACTTAACCATTTTCATCATCAGTGTCTGCCTGTGCGAGATAAAATGCTGTGTTGTCAACATGAGTGCACATCATAACTAGTAGCATCCCAACATAGATGAAGTCTAGGTTTCAATGGACTTGGTGGATGAAAGCAGTAGGTTTGTCTATAGTATTTTCTTAGTAAGGCCAGGAGGCTCAGCATGTCTGAAATACATAAACAGATTTAGCCCACGTGTCAGTGGCCTGCTGGTTTGAATCCTTGACTATAGTAGCTATTTTTAAGAAATTTGAATTGGAGACAAAATCAGTATTTAAGTAGGCATTCATCTAATCATGTGAAAATAATTAACATAGACAAAAAACTTAAATTAATTAGACACAATTGATTTAAATCAAGCTAAATCAAATCAAAATAGCTTATTAAACCAGCAGAAATTTACTTAAAAAAATGGTACATTCTTGCAGTGCAAAGGTTTGCTATCCTTACATGGCCTTTCTGCTTTTACCTCAGTTTCCCCTATACATTCAATTTGATGCCTCCTGAATTGTTAATCAGCCAGAAGAATATTAAGAGCTGCTATACCCTCTGCCAGGGGTAACAATGTGAAACACTAAATACCAAAAAAACTAGGTCTTAATGATTTATTTAGAAAGCTATCGATTTGGTGTGCAGTAAATTACAATTAAAGGCATTGCTTTAGCAGTGACCCTTCATGTTAAATAAATTATTGCTGCTGTTTAAACAACTAAAACAAAAAGAATTTTATTAATTTGTCACATGAGATTAAATTCATTAATGCAGATGATAGATATAAATCATTTGGAAGTTTTATGCTGATATCATAAACACATGTATAACCTACAGAAAAAATGCATCCAAGAAAATATTGTCCCCATTGCAAGGGATTTTAAAGGTGACTCTTTGGGGTGAGAGGGTTTCCTTATACAGTTTCTAGCAACTGTGCTCGTGGCTTGGCATTAAAAAAATAAATTTATAAATGCAATCACTACTTACAATAGAGGAGACAGAGAGGGATTGTGTTTGCTGTTCTTTAGCAGCTTTTATAGCGCATTGCAAATGGGCAGTTACAGTTTGGTTGGCAAAAAATAAACACCTAGTCTCACTATCTAAATGACATAACATTTAATGTGGCTATTAAATGCACACTGTGGAAAATGTTGTCGTTCAGGACATACATTTGTCAACCTTAGTAGATAGTAGTAGATTTCAAATTTTTAAACAAGAAACTTAAACATGGTTGTGGTTGATCATTGCGGATAGTTGGTTGGACCAGCTTTTATATAATCAACCCATCAATGAAAGGCATAATATTATAATGTGCTCTTTTATAGAAGATTCATTTCACTTAAATTGAAGATTTAATCCTTAGCTGTCCAGTTGCTTTAAGGAAATTTGTTCGAGTGTCAGCAAAATATTATGTTCCCACTGAGCAATAAACCATGCAACATGAGAATATCAGTGACATTAAACATTTGAGGATTTCCTAGAAACATGTCATTTTGGTCTGTAAAATTCCCTGGGTAAAGAATGGCACTAAAGCAGCCAGATTTAGTAGTTTGCTTCTCACTGTGACCACCCATGCTAAAAATGTGTGCACTTATGGGACTTGTGGAGCACTTAGGATAAAAGCTTTCATGAAATGGTATGTGTTGAATGACATGCATGCTCAATACCTAAAAATACCAGGAAAAACTTGATAGTCAGTGTGGTAGTACTTTCTGAGAATGATTGTGTGAAACAACTTACAAAATGTGCGTGTTCAAAAAGTGCTCTGTCCTTTGTATTTTAACATGAAAATATCATTTTGTCTGTCATTTTATCTGAAATCTTTAAAGCTAATTATTTATGATTGATTATTTATGATTGACATAGGTACAGTGCACCTTATGAAGTAGTGATGCGTCTCATAACAACTTGCATTCTTTGCTGTTTTTTCACACATAAAGCCTGCATGTTTACTTGACAAGAACTTATGCATCTAATCACTTAATCATCTGTACTGTCATATCCCCAGACAAATAGATAAACAATTTAACCAAATTTACTGCACAAGAAATTTAACAAGTCCCTTTAGCTGCAAACATTGACCTCACAAGGGCACCAAGCAAGAGAACTCTTATGGAATTGCAGGCAGTCCATTTAGTTGAGGAACAAATTATATATGCCATAAGGGCTAAATTAGGCACATGTGCAACAGGTCAGGTGGAGCACTGTGCACTGGCCGATACCTTATCTTGCTCTGTCAGCAGGTCTCCACTGTCCCTGGGATTAATTGTGTCTGTCCACTTGAGACGGGGATGTCACGGTAGTGTGTGTTCAGCAGCCCCCACCATCGTGTCCAGCTGGGAGAGAGAGACAGAGAGAGAGGGGAAGAGGGGGTGGTGGCATTTGTTTTCTTTTCTCTGTTTAACTTTACTGTTCCAAGTGCATATTAACCTGGGTTTTGCCATTTTTTGTTGTCATACTTATTTGTGTTTCAGTTTAGTTTGTGGTGGGATATATGCATGGCAGGATCATGTTACTAAGATTCACAACCACATTTGACAGAGGTTCAACACTATAAAGCTATGTCCACAAACGCAAACTTGCACACAATCACAAATGCAAATGAACAGATGCTAATTCTGCTCTAATTCTGCTCTTGTGTTTACTTCCTGGATTTAAAAACTCACTGCACATTTACAGGATTTAACTCAAAACCTTACACCTTCAGAGTATTCCTATTGCCCCATCTGCTATTTAACTAAAACACTTGAGCTCTATTTGATATCATCTGACTGATATTGTTACTTCATCCCTTTTTCCATTTGGCTACTATAATATGCCAAAGGTGGTCCCAATTTTTTCTTTGGACAGCACCCAAAGGAAAAAGCCAAATGCTCTAAGAAAGAGTTAAACAGCCCCTAAATAAATAGTTCAGCATGTTGGAGAACTGCTTAGAAATCTTGGACTTCAATTTTTATGATGCTCAGTGAATTCTGAAGCCTCAAACCCAAAGTGAAGACTCAAAAGCTCAGGGAAATAAAGCCCGTAAGTGTCTGAGTAAATTGTTTTCAACCCCAGTTGATTACCATTAAAGAGGGGATGTCCTTAGTGACTGGTAATGGCTTGAAATAGTGGTCCACAATTGGTTTGAATAAGGTTGAAATCTGTGTGAATGATTGTGTGTGTGTAAAGAGAGAGTGAGAGAGTGGGGGTAGTGGTAAGTCAGTGGGCAGACTCTTGGGTCGCACTGCCATGAGAGTGGGTGTCGACAGCTGGCTAGTAATTGCAGTTCATAGTAATTAAGCCTTGAAAAATTAGCTGACAGTTCTGCAGCTTTGTAGCATAGTACTATGCCACTCACTGTAAGATATCCAGGCCCCTAGCACTTACAGTCTATAAGACCTGTGAAATACCATTTTCCTTAAGTCATTTTACATGTCATTTCACAGCATGTAATTTCTCTCCTGACTAAATTATAATCCCCCCATATTGGCAACCAAAATGATGTTAAATGATATGGACCAACCCTGTCTTTTAGAAATGATCAGTAACATCAGTAAAATCATTGGCTTTACATGAAAATACGCCCTTTTGCAGTATCTTAACAGTACACTTACAAAGACTAAAGCGTTACATAACATTTTAATGGTTATATTTGGGACATCACCTGCAGGTGCTGTTGATAATGCACATACTGCATTTCATTTGCATCACATTATGTGATGAGTATATTTTGTGTCAAATCTAGGGATGCACTGATCGATTGGCACCGATTTCCTTAATTTCGTAGGATTGGCGGACTACTGTATTGACCCAAATATAATTTTTTTTTTTTCTTACAACGCAGAGACCCATTAGAAAACAGTGGCTCAAACACTGAACAAGTTAACAAACAGACAGTGACCAGACTGTGGCACTCCACCATACTTTCAAAATAGGACCGGTGATTATTGTCCTCCATGTATTACAGCTACCAAGTGGTTGGTAGCTGTAGACTTGATCACCTCCATCCCTGTCTCTCAGCCAAAAACAGAATCGGAGGGTCATGTAGACAAACTTCCCTGTTTTTTTCCATCCCTGTCTCTCAAAAATCAGAATCATCCAGAAAATTGATCATCAGAAAATTGCAATCGGTGCACCCTTAGTCAAATCAAATATGAAGAAATGATCATGAAGGATATTCCACTGCTGTTCACTTGCTTATATATGCAACAGCCACCTCAAATCTATGGCCGCATTCACCACAGTGATTCCTGATAGCTTGTCCATTAAAGTTTAAAAACCACTTTCTGTCTGACTGCTTCCACTTTAGGTCACACTGGGGCAAGATGTTGGAAAAAAAAAAAAAAAAAAAGTCAAGGCAAGACCTTTGTTGTCCACTCCAAATTTGCCAGAAAAATATCAATGTTTGAAAAAACATGTTTTTCAGTCTGAGTGTCTGCACAGTACTCACTGTAGTTCATGTCTTTCGGGTACAAGTGTTGGATTATACAGCCCACATCAGAACTGCAAGAAAGCAAGTTTCTTAGGTTGTCCTCAGTTTTGCAAAATTTAAGACCTCTGACTCTCTCCACAAGGTCACTAGATCATAGCCCTGGGGGGTGTCAATGGCTGGGGAGGGTGCACAGCCTTGCCTGTTAGTTGCATGCACTGGCCTTTTGTTTGCCAGCTTTTCCTACTACTCAATTGAAGCAATTATTCGCTCCACTTGGCAAATTTGTCTTCCTTTCACCATCTGAGTCGACAGATGATTTAAAGGCACCTACAGAACCTATAAAAAGGCAAACCATTCCTGAATGGGGCTTTAATTTGTCCAATTAGACAGCTAATGAGCTAATTTAGAGCTCAAGTGAACCTCAATAAAGATGAGCATAGATGGCCGGGAAGTTTTTGGTTACAAGATGAGACTAAAAGGAGAGGTTTAGGATTATTAATATATAACATGATAGAAAAAATTATAGTTGCCCCTAAAACAACCAAACATTTTTTTAGTGAAAATTTGTGTAGGCAAACTTTTGGCTTAGGTGCATAAACAACTTGGTTAAGGTTAGGAAAAGCAAGTTATTAAGATAGTAAATTACTGCTAATTTGTCACTCTTATAGTTCTAAAAATAACCACTTGGTCGTGGTAAGGGTTAGGGTTAGGGATGCATGTGGTCATGACAACAAACCATGGTATGAAACAATAAATAGTTTTATGTCTTAAACTCAATGATTATTGACCCATCCAACAACTGAAACATCTTTTCTTTGTAGACTGTGATCTTATGAAGTTATATTAGGTCGTGCTTTAATCATTACAAAAGGAATAACAACTTGGTGAAAGGGCTTCATGGTGATTCAGATGATCAAATATATCCAATGTATGTAATATTTGTGGATTAGCTGAAGAAAGTGATGTCCTGTTTGAAACAATAGCTAATGCAACTGACTCTGTTGTGCAATCTGTCAATTGAGAACATTTGCGGCAAGTGCTCCATGCACCATTAAAGGCAATTTCCAATCTTTTTTTGATTGCACTGTGATGGTAATATTTCGGTCATTCCTTGGTTTTCCACTTTCTTTGCACCACTGTGCAAAGAGACACATGTACAGACACAACAAACACATGTACTTGATTTGGTGTTTGTAGGACATACAGTAGAATGAGGACAGTTCTATCAGTACTGAAGGATTGAACATCTTGTTGTGTTATTTATGCAACTGAATTTGAGTGTGCCTAAGAGAATTTTTGTTTTCCTGTGCAGAGTGGCATAGAGCCACTACCCACTAAACATTAGACGTTTTATGGACATGCAGATCATGTCATGTCATGTCATGTCATGTCATGTCACATTGCGTCTGACGGTATAACATCAATTCTGGACTTCTACACGACACGCAAACTAAGTCTGCTTTTTGGATGTCTATCTATGACCACACTTGGACATCAATATGCAGTTAAACATTTGAACGTGCTAGGTAACTTTTTTGGACATCATGGGGACGCCTAAAACAGGTGCAGGAAATTTACATTATTAATGAATATAATATTTATCTTAAATGTATGCCAAATATCAAAATTGTTGTTATTATTAATGGTTATGATTATATATTATTTGTGATTAAACATCATTTATTACTAATTATTATTTTAATTAATAATTAATAACTAATTATTATTTGAGTACTTGATATTTATTATCTGTTTAATTAATTAACCAATTTAGGTATTTATTTATGTATTTATTTATTTATTTGAAAATGCAATTTGGGGAAAATTATGGCAGGCCTACTTATGATTTCAGCCAATAAACGTCACTCTGATTGGCTAAGGTAACACGGCAAGCATTTGGTGAGTACTGTTTTGTGTGTAGTACGAAGTAGGAAGTTCCGCAGCCACCAGTTACTGTAGTGCTTTTAGCTACAGCAGGGTTAGCATGTGTTTCTTGTCTTCATGCTTTGCATCTCGCTTGCTTATGTTGCCTGTGTATATGTTTGTCTGCTAGCTTTCCTTGTTAACTAGTGGACAAACTGTGGATGACAGGCTGATGGTGCTTCCCTGTGCCTGGAGTACAGGATAGTTGCTGCTCACTGCCCCTGCCTTTCCCACTGTTGAAACGATGTCTATTCTCTGACATTTTTGCACATCCAATTTTGGTCTCCTGAAGGGGCAGACTGTGACCCCAGATGATGTCTTTCTTCCAACATCTTCGGAACGTCCAGTGCTTCTATAAAAGCAGTAAGCCTATGAAAGCGATGTCTACAACCGGTTTAAATTTTACTTAGAAACACGTCCTCAATGACCTCATTTGGATTAGAATTAGCCCTTATCCGGAGGTCCTGGGGACATCAATACTGGACGTTTGGAAGATGTCAGAAAAAAGACGCGGAAAAAAGTCTAGCATCACAATCTGCACCGTCAGGGGACCAAACTTGGACGTGTAAAAATGACCTAGAAAAGATGTTGTTTTGACATGTCTTTGCACAGTGGGCAATACTGAAATGTTAATGATGTAAAAATTTCAAAAACAAGGCAAGAGAGTTGAATGTACACTTTATTTGCTTTTAATGGTGTTCCAGTGAAGATTGAGGTTTACTTTGAAAATATAGTATAAATACAAATATAATATAATAATAGTAACAGGTAGTATGACTCAGACTTTTGATAATGTCTCATGGACATTACGTGAGACTTTAAAAACAAAATGCCTACCATCTTAAAGAAAAAGCTGGATGATAAATAAGGTGAACAGTTTATGAGGGACTAAGGTATTAATGAGACAATACTGTAAATTCACTCTGTCCAAGGAAATGTGATGTGGCATTTTTGTTGGACAGGAAGCATTGTACAAATAACAGTGTGATTGCTATTCTGGAATGTAAGTATTTCCATTGATTTCACCAGTGGAATGTTAATTGTCTGTGCATCTGACTCAGGGATTTCTCTTCATCTTAGCTAATATATATGCAGCTAACGTTGATGATCCAGGAATCCTTGTGGAACTGAAATGCTGATTACAATAAATGTGGTATTTGATGGTTATAATTAACCTATCACTGTGGAGATTTTAATCAAATGCTAGGTAAATTATTTTACACAGATAGGGGATTGTAAAGGCCAATCTTACAAATCACTAATCACAACCTCTGAAGATATTCATTTTAGATATTTTGTTATATATATATATATATATATATATATATATATATATATATATATATTTCAATCCTGTTTGTTTAGTCCTGTTCTTGTCTCAGTTTTTCTTTAAATTTGAATTTGGTTGTAGCATTAAAACCAAATTTAGCAGTGTTAGTGTAGACAACAAAACTGAAGAAGAAATATCCCTTCATTTGTCATTCTGGGGAAAAAAGACACCAGTCTGAATTGAGGGCTTCATCTAGACTCTGACTCATCTGACGACATGAACACTTGCAGGTTTTTCACAGGGACGTGTTAAGAAACCAGATGCTAAATATAATGTTCATGATCTGTCAGCTGTATGACAACTACATCATTAGTTTAGGTTTAGTGCTAGAGGCTACACCCCTTTGGAACCACATATTTTAAAATACACTGATCAGTCATAACATCAAAACCGCTGACAGGTGAAGTGAATAACATTAATTATCCCATCGCAATATAATTCTACTGTGAAACCTTGGGTCCTGACATTTATCTGGAAGTTACTTTGATACATACAACCAACCTAATCATTATTTCACACCAATCCCACACCCTGTTGGCAACGCCACTCCCAGACTGCAGAACCTGCCATAAAAAAGAGCCTAGGGTGCTGACTGTGCCTCCAAACTACGCTAATCCCACTCTGGGTTAAGCGTCTGTGTGCTGTCTGGGAGAAACCAGAGCCATGGAGGCCTCACCCCACCCCACCCCACAACACATAAAAACCAAAGAATCTGCTGCCAATGTGCTGGTGCCAGACACTGTAGGTCATCCCCTGGCCAGGTCCTGAAGGACTTTTTTGGCGGTACACCACCACAATATAAAGCCGGTGGTTTTAATGTTGTGACTGATCTGTGTTTAAAAGCATAAACATTGCATTAAATGATTATAACTAAGCCAAAAGAAAAAAAAAAAATCAGCATTTCCTTCAAGCTTTTTTAGAATCTAATTGAAGTGAATTATTAATGTAAATTCTCTTGACAAAACATTTGCTATTGTATAAATTGAGTTGTACTGTGTTCTTAGAATATTGCTGCAGTGTCCACATCAGTTGTCAAACAACAATGTCAGCAACGCATTGTTTTACACTTTCATTAACAAATAATTAATAATAGTTAATAATTTAGTGGTTTTGCCACACTAAATCCAGTGTTATGTCTAATCCATTAAATAGTTATGAGAAAAAAATGATTTTGAGGCATAATTCCTGTTGAGAAAATGAAGGTGCAATTTCTTCATTTTTTCAGCACTTGAATGCTAAGCAGTTATGTTCACTAATCACCAACCACCTAGTTTTTTTTTTTTTTTTTACCAGATTTAATTACTCATCTTAAATCCAAGTGAAATTAGAGTCACAACATCAAGTTTATCTTGGTTTGTGTTTGAGATTTCAATATTTTGATTATTCTTTTTTAAATCACTGTTTTGAGTACGCAAACTGTGTGGATCTCTAGAGTATTGGTTTTCATGAGTATAAGGAGTTTGCTCAGTTGTCATGGAGCTCTATAACTGACTATAATTAAGTATCATTCATAACAATGAAGTAAGTTTTATCTGATGATCAACACTATAGATATGGAAAGAATACTTGGAAAAATCCAATAACAGAGTTAAGCTTTTCAACTGCTTTGGTAAATATTTTTGTGCTAGAATGATAAATTACACAGCATCATTTTTAAGTCTTTCTGCATGTGTGTCTGTAGGGTCACTACATGCATTTTACAGGTCCATATTAAAAGTAATATATTTTTTCACAACAGTTCTGACAGTTGATTTTCATTACATTACTTTTCCCCCATCATGACTGCCTTTGGATACAATACAGTTCAGGTACCAAATCTTGTGGACATTAAGTGAATTTTCAATAAAGTCAGTGTGCTGTATTTGACATCCTTTACCTTTGGGCAGGTGTTTTAACACATGAGGTTTAGGCGTAATGTCAGGTCAATTTCACCGCAGTCTTGCCAAAGAAAACAATAATGTTGGAGGTGGCCTCTGCCAGCACTGCAAGGCTTTTGTCTTTGGCATCTCATAGGCCTCTATGACAAGGTTAAACTAAAGAACATTCCCTCCTCTACGTGCCTGCTCTGCAAAATGAGAGTTGAGTGGCCTGTTCATGCTACCAAAGAATTAATGTGCAAAGCCTGGGCAGCACAGGGGCAGTCTAAAAATTCATGACTTGTGAGAGCATACACACACGTACACATGCACAGTGATTTCATTCTGGAGTGTATACAACATCTAAAATGCAACGTAGGTTACATTATCTGAAGTAGCAGCTAATGTGTGTTCTATTTGATGTGATGCAAACACACTTAGCCTTTGACAGCTTAATGGGGGCATCACTCCTAAAATAAGGAATGTGAAAGAATCTACTTCATGTGCCACTAACTTTCTGATTCATTGCTCATCCTCATTATCTTGCTTGAGTATGGTATGCTTCCATTTCTAGTACAGTGGCCATGAAAAATGACCCCCTGATGATGTGACTGTGTTAATGATTCAGCAAAGCAACAAGAAAAAGCAAATATATGGCAAATGAGGTGATGGCTTTCCTCTAATCTAGCTTCTGAAAATCAAGTCTTCTCAAAATTGGTAAGAAAAAGTTGGAAAAGAGTTGGAAAGCTATGAATGGCTAGTGGAGGACGTATGGGTCTCCTTAGTGGCCTGGGAGAATGACACTCCAGTTTAAAGAGGAACCTCAGAGAAGAGAGCCTGGAGATAAATGATGTGTTACCATAGATTTAAAGTCAGTCAGAGGTACAGAGCAGTTAGAACTCAAGAGGCGGTGTGAATCACAGAAAGGGTGGTGCAATTTTTTCAGTGCTTTGAAACCAGCATCAGTATCATAAATATTAACACCTACCTACTAAACCAAAGAATCAATCTGCAGATCACAAAAATAAAATGCAGGATCAGTGACATCATTGAAAACAAGGTTATCACACTCACATATCTAGTTAGCTGAAATGATTTTATTTTCTTAGACTAAATAATATTTAGTTACAGGTTTATAATCATAACTGTGACAAACCTTCCCTCTCTAAATAAAATGTATAGGAAAAAGTACATTCAAATGTAGCATTAGTGGGTAAGAATAATAGTTGTGTGTGTATATTATTCATCCACCAATCCAAGATTTCCAAGATAGTGATGTGTTGTTCGCGCAAACGAGTTGGTTCTAAGAGCTGATTCTTTGTCGCGAATGAGAAGAGCCGACTCCCATTGGGCAGAGTCGAATCTTCAGCCGCTCTCAGCTCGGCTGAGAATCCATGCACGCACGGGCGGGACTTTGTTTTCATCAGGAAAAAGTAAAATTGATCAAAAAATGAAAGAGAAGCAGCATCTGGCTACATTTTAAAAACATTAGAGACTATAAACCAGAGTGCAGAATTGGCACACTGAAAATATCTAATATAATGTTGACTTTATTTATCTGATTTGTTTGCCATGGTTCTGTTTTCAGTTTTTTGATTTGACTAAAATGTTAAACAATAGTAACTGTGTATTTTTTTTTAAACTAAAATGCATAAAAATAAGGCTTTTATGAAAAAACTGAATGAAAAATTGCTTACCAACACAAAAACCATTTATAATTGCTCAATTAGGCTAAAATAGAAGGCTCAGAGTGATACTAGGCAAGGCAAGTTTATTCGTATAGCACAATTCATACACAAGGCAATTCATAGTGCTTTACAGAGGCAAGGAAAAACATTGGAAATTAAGACAAGCGATCAAAAAAAAGAGAGAGAGAGACAAGAGAAAATGTAATTAAAAAATATATAGAAATTAAAACAATAATTAATAAGGCATAAGAATGTCATTTAAAATCATTAAAATAGCAGATTAAAACTAAGGATTATGATGTAAAAAAATTATTTGAGGCTGATTTCAGTTCTGCTGGTAGTTTGTTCCAGTTGTGAGTAGCATAACTGCTAAATGCTGCTTCACCGTGTCTAGTTTAAACTCTGTGCTCCACTTTCTGACCTGAGTCAGTAGATCTCAGAGTATGTATTGTGGACCTAAACCATTCAGTAATTTGTAAACTAGAAGCAGAACTTTAAAATCTATTCTGTAGCTAAGTGGGAGCCAGTGTAAAGACTTAAGAACTGGGGTGATGTGCTCTGATCTCTTTGTTCGAACTGCAGCGTTCTGAAAGAGCTGCAGCTGTTTGATACTTTTTTTTGGGGAGAGTCCAGTCAAAAGATCATTACAGTAGTTGAGTCTACTGGAGATGAAAGCATGAATCAGCTTCTTCTCATCTGTTTGGGACATAAAGCTCTTAACTCTGGATATGTTCTTAAGTTGATGGAAGGCTGTTTTGGTGACTGATTTTACTAATTGAAGAGCCATTTGGGAGCCGAGCGAAAAGAGCCAAACATTTGAAAAGAGCTGGACTACCCATCACTACTCCAAGGTGCTTGAAGAATTGATGGATCAAAAGATAATCAAACCAAAGGTATGAAGAATTTGTCATTTAACTCTGTATGACATTAATTGATAAACTATCCATGGCTTTGACAGGACAGGACAGTTGATTCTGCCATGGGCCCACTGTCTGCTGGGATTGGCTCCAGCTGCCTTAATACTCGAAGGAAAAATTATAAAAGTAATGGATGAAATGTAGACATCTCAATTTTATTTTATTTCTGTGTTAGAGAACCTCATGTACAAATCCTGTACATATGTTCAGACTGTGCAAGAATGAACACGTACAACTTTAATTAGGGTATGGGTTTAGAGTTGAAATGTGTGTAAGGTATCTGTCAGAGTAAGAGCTGGAATGTAATGTAATTCTGGGCACTTGGGTAAGAGATGAGATGGTTTATAGGATAAATGTAATCAGTCCATACACAAAGCTCATTATATGAAAATGGACCTGCTCTTTTTCAGTACCATCATGTTCACAATAAGAATAGATCTAATAAATAAACACGAAAACAGAAATGGCAAAGAATTTGGCAGCCTGAAGTGCTTATCTCATCTGTGCAATGCCATTATTACGATTAGTGAATCGGTACTAATACATATTTATGATTGTTTGATTAAAAGTGTGTACTTGTAATCGTGCCCATGTGAATCTGTTATGGGAAATGTACCATTACTCTATGCAGTGAAAGCACTCGTGGTCAATTCCCCATGCCAAGGATAAATCCCAGAGGCTATGTACTTCTATCAGAATGTTATCATTCAAATGGTATCCTTTCTTTCACACCAAAGGGAATACCCCTAGGCCATTTCTAAAGCCTTGAAGTAGCCTATGGCTGAAACCTTGTCAATACAAATCGAGTAAGATGTTCTCTGGCATTTGCCGTTACATTTTATCCTCAGCTCAACAGCTCAATATGCTCAATGTGATGTTGAAAAATATTTTGAAATCTTATATTACATGGTTTTCCAGCGTGTACAGTCTCCCACTCTGTGTTTTTAAACAGCTTGTTCATTATAGTATTCAGTTAACACAAACTGAAAAAAACAGGCAATGATTACCGTGTTTAAAGGAAAATGGCCAAGTGTAAAGGTTACAACTCAAACAAAAATGATCACAGTAATTGTATTGTTCATGCAATTGACAGATAAATATAAAAAACACATTATGGCAGATAATTGCATTTTCTTATTTTATTTGCTGAAATAAATCTATAACATTGCCAAAATAAAACAGATGTAATTGTCTTTACAATTGTTCTGTACAGCAAAACTATCAAACATTATTCAGCAATGTACTGTAATAGCCAGTCAACTGAATCCAAGTGTAAACCCCAAGTAACGTAAACTATTAGCTAAAGTACAATGTTAAATCTTCAACAAACAAGCAGCAAATACTGCTGCAGTGAACTTTTCCAGAGCTCTAAATTGCTGTCTCAGATAACAAACTGCCATCTTTTTGAGTCTTATAATAAGCCCTCCAACTTTTGGCTCATGGTTTATGTTCCATCTTATCACTTGCACCTGCAGCGACATGCAACATATCACCTTGCTTTTGTTAAGGCATTGTAATTTTCAGTGTGAGTCCTTGGGATTGTGTTTTGAACCAGGTAAAAAGTATAGGCTGCTTCTTGGCTGTTTATGTGTTTTGTGCCCAGCTAGAAGTGTGAAACTCAAAACATTCAAAAGTTGTGCTTCAGCTGGAGATCAGTATGCTAGCAATATCAGTTAGCTTTTGTTTCTGTCTGCACCTGTGGCCTCTGGTCACCATAAAGCACTTCGTAAAAGACATTTTCTGATGTAAATACATTGACTTGACACAGGTGTCTGAAGTGTGACCACACACAAGCACAGAAGACTGAGGTGTGAAAACAAGCTATGGTGACCACTATTATCCTGACCTCCAACTGAGAACACTGTCTACTGCGTCTTCTTGGACTTATCACCTCACTGTCCATGAAAAGATAGACAGTGAATGATATTCCCTCTTTAAACACACATGCAGTTTTTGTGAAATGTTTTAGAGCCAAATACATTTTTCTTACTTTCCTTATGTACCCAACAACTATCAGACAGTCTTGCACTGTCTGTCCTGCGACGTCACAAAAATGTTGACACTGTTCGACCCTTTCAGAGACAGAGTTTGACAAACTGTGGAGGGGAATAGGGGCCAGTTGCCCACAGCCATCACACCTCTGCCTGGCCTCATCCCAGCAAGGAGGGGGCAGTTTGGGAGCCTCCAGGCAGGCATCAGGCCAGGCTGATACCACTCAGCTGTGTGGCAAGTCAGCCAGTAGGAGAATGAATGACCTTCACTTGGGTTCAGAGACTGTCGAGACTACAGTGGCGGTTAGCAGATGAGTAGGTAAATCAATAGGCAATATACTCTATATGGGCTGAGCTCAAACACCGGTGTCAGCTTGGCAAGCTGTTCGTGATGCTGCCACAATGTGCAGACACTGTTAAATTAAGTCAGGTGCAATTTATGTGTGAAGCAATTTTTAAAGGTGCCACAGGTAGCATTTTTCACCCGAATTTATCATTGTTAGATTATGATCCCTATAATGTAAACAAATGAGACAACTGGCAGATGCTATTTCCTACCAGTGGTACACCTAATGCTAACGTTTGTTAAAATGAAAATCAATTTTCCTATTTTCCTACTGACCACTATTGCAAAAACATTTTTGATTCTGCCTTTATTTATACTGAAAGTCAAGCATCATCAACATCTTTTGATTTTCCACCTCGACAAGAAACACTTGAATATCCCATAAAACTACTGATGAGCATCGCATTTGACTGTGCAGTCTACTTCAGTGTTACAGATTTTGAGCACTCATCGTAATCTCCACAATAAATAAATAACAATATTAAATGTATATAATGAAAACAGTCACCATTGCTTTTTCCCCACATTTTTTTAAGTAGATGATGGTGGGATATGTCTTTGATGGGATCCAGTGTGACAAAGGGTGTAAATACATCGCTTTGCATCATTTTCAAAGGGGCCTTTTATGACCTTTCCATTACAGCCTCAGAGGGAGTTATTCACTTCAGCTGTGACTGAAAGCTATACTCGTCTCTCTCTCTCACACACACACACACACACACACACACACACACACACACACACACACACACACACACACACACACTTCTCAGTGTAAATGCAATCAGTGTTGGTGGTGGTTCCCTGCCTTGCACCTGTTATTTATATGCCCTAGTGACTTTTGAAAGTTTTTAAGATTCACAACATTAAACTTCTTAACTGGCTCTAGATTCAACCTACTGAGCCTCAGGACTTTCACTGATTATCGCTTCAAACAAAAATGCCCTGAAAGTTGTCACAAGCCACACTAGCGAAAGGTGACTGAGATCCCAGTGATGTTGCCACTACAAACTCAAGTGAGCCCAGTGATATAACTCTTGTTTGACAGGTCTTGCTATTTCTACACTTTTGTAGAAACCAACAATAACAGAATAGGTTTCAGTCACAACCACTGGAGTGTACTGTATTTTCATGACCAATCGTGTACAATCATGAACCTCAAGTTCAAGTTTTCATGTTTGTCAAAATCAATTTTTAATTGGACATTAATATTAGTGTGGACTAGTGGCTGAAAATGATTTCATTAACTTAAAAGCCACCGAAACCACTGTGCAGAAGTAGGAACTTTTAATACATCACCTGGCACATTGGAGGAAAAGTGACAGTGTTTAACAGCACAGGTGGAGAACCAAACTACGCTGTTAATCATCAGCTTGCCACACTTTACAACCCAGAACTGTGTTCCACAAATGCTTTCACAAGAATAATCAGAAATTCTCAGTACTCATACTGCCCATACCCTAAAAACCATATCATAACTTCCTATATTAAGTCTTGTTGTGCAATCCAAATTTAAAAGCAACATCATGTCAGGTCAGTAAATGGTCACGTGCTGTATCTAAGTCTGTTTGCACAAAGATGTAAACACTCACTGCAAAAACCAGTGAGGTTACACACAGTTCAGCCAGGTGATTATTTGTGCTTCTCATGTATGGGCAGTAAAGGTCACACTTCTACTGTAATGGGATCAACAGAGGTAAAGGAAGATGTAGCCATACAGAGGGGTAGTAGGGACATCTCTGATGCTTGACAGCCACTAGTAAGTATATCCTCCATACACACACATGCGCACACACACACACACACACACACACACACACACACACACACCTCGGTTCCTGCTATAACAGGATATTGAGCCCAGTGTTGGTCCACTCCTCTTTGCACTTGCCATTAGTGCATTTTCCAACCCAGTTAGCAAAGACCTCAGAGCTCAGCACCAGGGTAAAAAGTGGCACTCACGGCTCAATCTCAGCATTGAGCTGAGTACAGCTGAGTAACCGATTCAGTGTTAAATAACAGTAACACTCAGTTCTGTGGATAAGATTTGGCAGGTTTCTTCCAAAGGCCGTTAGTCTACAGACATGAGAATTCATAATGTTTTGATGTAGAATCACAGGTTAGTCCAACATTGTGCAACAGGGTGCAGGTATTAATAACAAAGGATATGGTTTAAGAGAAAAGAAATTGTCAAAAACCTCCAGAAAGAAAGGAATATCAAATAGTTATTGCAGAAGCATTCACCAATGCTGTAGTTTTCCATCAATGTGTAAAGCTTTGACAACTACAATTCTGTGGTCGATCTACTGCCAGATTCAGCCCACAGCAGCCAGTTATCCATCAGTGAGCAGTTTAAAATGCATTAAGAATACAATATTTCAATGTAACACTGTGGGCTAATTCCTTTGCTTGACCCTTTGACAGATTCCTCTATAGAACAGTAATCCTTTGGCTGGTTTCAGTGTCTTGCTTACAGACACTTCAGCAGGTAGATAGTTGTCAGCATGAGGGCAAAGTGTGTTTTTCCAGAAAGACTTTGCGCTTCACTGTATTTTAATGGATTTTATTTTACTGTTAGGCTCGTCAGCATTTGAACATTGGGTGTTCAGCATTTTGGAAGATATTATTGTAAAACCCTATGCTCTAAAATGATATTCTGTGCTTGTTTTTTTTTTTAATAAAGCTTTGTTATTTCACTCATAATTGGACTAATTGTCATGTTGGCTTTGTTGCAAAAAGTGTGACCATGTGACTGTAACATGGCTTCTTCAGATCATCTGCTCAACAATGTTGCTGATCAGAATACACTAAAGAATCTTGGGTTTTGGAGTCATCCCTGGGATTCCCAATGGGCAATCTTCAAACAGGAGCTTTGATCAGCTGGTGTGGTGGGCAAGGATGTCTGCATGTGTGTGTGTGTTTGTAGGGGGGGGGCAGTTGCAAGCCCAGCCTCTTGAAGAGAAGTGTTTGATGTGGAGATTTCCTCACCAGGTGGTATATAAAAAGGCCAAGGCTCCTAAAATATTACAAACTCCTGCCTGACATGGAGTTGCTTAGGAGAAAAATGGCCTATGGCCAAGCAAATCATTTTTGCTATCAATATGTACATAAGCATAGTTTTAGTGATGCGCACACACACACACACACATACACACATCTATGTTATCATGACGAGAAGTTGCAGCTACTACAGTTGTATAAATAAAGAAAGCCTTCCTTGGACTATGTTTAAATGAAAAGGCTGAATGACTCTGCATGTAGTCATTTTCACAAAATTTCTGTGTGTGTGTGTGTGTGTGTGTGTGTGTGTGTGTGTGTGTGGGATGGGGTGGCTGGTATTGATAGGTGTTAGTTAAACCTGTGACATTTGCTGTGTTAAATGTGTTGTGTCCATCTGAGGATATGTGGTGTGCTGCATATGTATGCATGTTGGGGTTGTGATGGTTTGGGGGTGGGCGGCACATTCATTTAACAAAATGAATAGCTCTTGGACTAAATTAAATTTCAGCTGGAATTAAATGATGGGAAGTGGTCTCTGTGTGCTACCAGATCGCTGTGAGAGGGCAATATTGCTAAAAGGCTTTTAGAGGATTAATTTAATGTTTTTTTTTTTCTTCTTCTTCTCCCTCTCCCAGCCATTTTTTTATTTCTTTGTTCTCCATCCAGGTGCTCATAAACCACAGCATTCCTTTTGCGGTGACATTTAGTAGCTAGAAAATGGCGGTGAGCCAGCCAGCAGGGTTTCTGTGTCCAAGGAGGTGGGTGGGTGTTGTGTCTATGTTGACTACATATCTGGGTGAGGCATTGTAGGTAGAAAAAAAGCAACACACATGCTGTTATTTTATTTTGCTGGGACTAAAAGTGGATGGCATGCTGCTTGGAGCTGTTGTGGTGTACTGAGAATCTTAGCAGGTTTGATCTCTGCAGCAGCAGTTTGTCCATCATAAGCCATGTTCCCCATGAAGTGTCCTTGAAAAACTTATACCTGCTGTCCTATTGTAAATCAACCTGGAAAGCCATGAAATCCAAAGACAGTATGGCAATTTTTAAAGGTGTCTAGTCTAGGTAATAGAATTACCCGACACTCTGATCAGGATCATATGATCGGTGAAATTGACAGTGCACGGGATAAAAACACGCAATATCATTGTGTGAAAAATACAGTATGTATATACAGTAGGCTTCTCGAGGAATAGTCTGACATTAGATGAGATGATTGATGCCGCTCTTGTATCTGTCTGATAAATATACTGTTACAGCCGTTAACAACAGTTGGGGTATGTTTGTTCCACTGGACAAATAATAAAATTTAAGAATGGAGACAGGCCAACTATAAAGTAGACAAACTAAAAACTTTTGCCTGCAGTGTATAACTTTTCTCTCCCCCTTCTGGCAGTGATGGGAATTTTACAACTACATGTAGTATTATGACATATACCTCAATATAATTAATTTTATATAGTTAATTTTTTAGACTATATCATGCCTTCTGAAAATCATGTTTCTTATCGGAAACTTCTGGAACTGAAATCTTTTGTTGGATGCAATGAAGTATAATAAAAAATACTCCAAGTTCTATTTAGTCTCCATCTCTACAGTCGTTCTCTCTTTACCTCTGACAAACCAAGTCATTGATGTATAATACATCTTTGTGGCAACATTTCTGTGCAGGTGCACCGTCATCAGATTTAAAACTCTGATATATTGTAAAATACAAAAATTTGATTCTAATGAATTATTCTGAGAATCCTCCTTTACTTTTTACTACTTCTTTATGCTGATTGACATATGTGGGTGAAACATTTACAGTTGGGTATCATTACCAGATGTCTTTTCTTTTTTGTCTTATTTTGAAGCAGTCAAACTTCCTTGCTACATGTTACACCTCCTTAACACCAAACAACCGCTCCTGCCCATGGCCCATCTGTCAATCAATCAAGCAAACAAT
Source organism: Polydactylus sextarius (assembly GCA_016801845.1). NCBI lineage: Eukaryota > Metazoa > Chordata > Actinopteri > Polynemidae > Polydactylus > Polydactylus sextarius. The sequence continues at coordinate 18,387,968 of CM028910.1, forward strand.
CAATTCCCCCAGTGTGCTAATCAATTAATCACTCAGTCAATCAGATATGGTTATCCAGAAGCTGATGATGCTCACACAAAAACATCAGTGTCGCTCTCTACTCATTTTAAATTGGCAGCCGGGAGAGTGACAGTGGAAAGATGAATGGATTCTAGTTTGCCGGGGCTTGTTTTGATGACCCATGCTCAGTTAAATTATTGCAGTAATGATGCTACGACAGTGATGAATCACTCCTGTTTCTATTTCATCAGCTGTGTCAACAATTACACTTTGAAAATGGACTTGGTTATTATGACTGGTTTGAGCAAGATTTGCAAATGTAAAACTACAGCACTTACAAGGAATGCTGTGATTTGTCCAGCAATATCAGCTTTGCATAAACTAAAGTGTTGGAGTAAATGTATCAGTAAAATTGGGAAGACAAACACATATAGATATATCCATACATATAGTATAGCATGACAATGTGATGGTAATGATGAATTAGAATGGGTTTATTCACAATTGCTGTGGAAAGAGTGTGTACACACAAAGTGAGTGTGTACACACAAAAAAATTAGTTATCAAAAAAAAATGTAGATGTATGTATAGAGAAATGTAAAGTGTATTACTGTTTATAGAGACTCTAATCTGTTGGACTCCAATTCTTTGACGACATCATCACTTTCATCTTCATCATTATTATTATTATTATTGTAATATTAATTGTAATGATAATTTTACTTTAACAACTACTTGTAACCATCTACTCTCTACTGTCTCTTTCTGGTCACCCACTTTTCTTCCTCCCCCCTCCCCCGTCCTCCTCACTCTTTTTCCTCTGTCTCTTCTCTTTTCCCTGTTTTCATTTCACTCCAACCGGTCGAGGCAGATGACCGTCCACTCTGAGTCTGGTTCTGCTGGAGGTTTCTTCCTGTTAAAAGGGAGTTTTTCCTCTCCATTGTTGCCAAGCGCTTGCTCATTGTGGAAATGTTGGGTTTCTCTATGTAAAGTGCCTTGAGATAAATGTTTTTATGACCTGGCGCTATATAAATAAAATAAATTGAATTGAATTAATCTCTATTCTTATGTTGTGTCTCTTCTTTCAGTTACAGAAAGTCTTCAGTTCCATGCAGAAGTCAAGAAGTCTCATGGTTCATCTATAATTCTGTCTTTAGTCATTTTCATTAAATAAAGTAGAAAGTAGCTTGAATGAATGGCCAAGTCATCATGAAATTTTAGCTCTAAAAGAATACTGCTTATGTCAGAACACTTACTGGTGAGTTCAGACTATGTACAGTCATGGGCATGGTAGTGGGGGGGAGGGGACTTGACTACCCAGGGCCCTTCTTTTGCAGCTGTTGTGTTCATTAAGATAAAGCTACTGTCCTTTCATATCTGGCCTTCTGGGCTGAATATAATCAGTCAAATAAAAAAAACCATAAAGCACCTGATCTTTCTCAGTCACTGTAATTGTCTGCTCTTGGGAAAAGTTTGGCTTTGGCACAGTGATTAGTTGTAGTCTGTCTCATCAGTGAGGGTGGGGGGAAGGGTAATCAAAGATAATTGCTGAAAATCATCATTGTGATGTTTTAATTGTGCACCTGCATTTCTCAGTTGTTAGCGTCACAAAGTGTTTTTTTGTGCTCCATCTATGTCAGTGATTTATGTGTCTATTTTATTTATTTATTTATTTATTCGGTAGCAGAGCAATAAGAAGTTCAGTGTCTTGCTCAAGGATACTTTGGCACGATGTACTTCTGTCTACTGCAATATTTAATGCGATGGGAATTGACCCCATAGTTACAGTTTTGTCCCTTTTAACTATTAAAGCTGCACTGGGAAATTTTGTAGTGTGAAGGCCTAAACAACAACAGGGAACAAATTGACAGCAGCTGTCAAACAGGCAGTTTAAGTTGGCCGGAGGAAGGTCGTTCATGTTACTGCTTCAAGTCCATGAATACAACTTCAGTTTGTCACAGTTGTACCTCACATCTTGACTCCATGCTGGCGTATCAGTCTGGTTTTCTATAATAAAATCCCTGCCAAATAAGGTTTCCACACCTGACTTGAGCCCTTGTTTTTATATATAGTTATTGTATTCTAATCTTAAATCTGTGACACAATGATAAATGATAAACAAAGGCATAGGCAAGGCAAGTTGACATACAATGATTGCCATGTAAATAAATTCTTACATTCTGAATCTTAATCCACAGCACAGAAGCATCTTCATGTGAAGTTCCAGGGAAATTTGCATCCCACAGAGTTTGAATTTGAATTCCTAATTGCAGGTTCCCATGCGTAACTTAATGGCGTTATCATTTTTTCAGACATTCTTTGCATCAACAAATGAACAGCGTCTTATAAAATGTCTGATGATATTAGTCCTCTGAGGGTGAAAGTGATTTCATTGCTTTTGTGCAAATCAGCCATTACCACATGATCATCTGTGGAAATCTCTTGTGAACGAGCCACACACTGCAGAGGAATGAAAAAAGTAAAGTTCGTGGATTTAAATTTTCAAACCAAAGGTTACAAGATTAATCCTGTGAAACGCTGACTAATTGAACTAACTTTACTTGCTTGTTAATTCTTCACAGAAAAGGGAAGACAGAAAACTGATTAACTGTCTGAACTGACAAGTACAGGAGATTGCCAGTTGACTAACATGTAATGAGTACGTGGAAATGAAATCATGAGATTTACATTTAGATCTCTAACACTTCTTCTCACTGCACTTCCTGAGGATATCTCAAGGAATCAAAAGGAGAGTGTCATTGTTACTCGGCTATGAACAAACGCCTTTTCTTCTGACTGAATCATACACACAGTTGAGTCAATAAAACACTTGCTCCAAACTTGGTGAACTGAAACCACCAAACCACCGTAGTTATTAAAACAAGCCAGCATAACCCTTTCAGACTGTCAGAGGAGTTCAATCATTGCTCAGAGTTCATCAGAGCAACTTACTGAACTAAAATAAGAAGTAGAAGAAGGAATGACCTCCACAGCTGCTTCTGGAGACAGTTGTTAATGTCCATGTCCAATTATTAGTCATGTTATTTGAATTATTAATAAAATTTGTAAAGCTAATTTACATGTAACTGTACATTAAGGTCACTTAGCAGACATATATTGGTCCATGAAAGAGGGATCAGATTCATGGTGTGGCTCAAGAAGTGAATCCCATTTCTCCTGATTAGGTATTAATTTTTAATAATGTCATTTAATGTTAACCAGTTAATACAGCTAATGTAGTCAGTCATGAATCAGAGACTCAACACATATATTATATGCAAAGGATATAAAGACAAAAAGAGAATTCATATGAACCAGAGGCAGAAGACTAAAGAAAGTGAGATTGAGACAGCAAGCTGACGAAGTGCTGAAGGGTGGGAGAAAAAGAACAGGAGGTGGTGAAAGAGGAGAGTGATAGAGGGCATGAGGGGATATCTACAAGGGTGAATTAATAGAAGGAAAAGGCAACATCTGTAACGTGTGTGTTATTAATTATTAATTTATTTTTTGTCCAGAAAGGAAGAGGGCTGCAGAATCTGACCTTCGGATTTCATCCCACCAATTGCGCTGTTCTTTCAAGGAAGCATGAATCTAATTTAGGCCAGGAGCTTTGCAGCTCCTTGCTTTAATCTTCAACACTTCGTGAATACAGGAGCGGGGGAGGGGGTATAAAACAGACCAATGGATGTAAAAAAAAAAAAAAAAAGGAGTGTGAGAAAGAGAGGCAGATTAAAAAACAAAGAGAGTGAAATGCCTAGAGTCCTTGCTTTTAAGATGCTGAAATTACAAGATGTTTATAAGATATGGACATGCATCATATTGATTTAGTGCATCTAATGACCAAGGAAATTGAGGCTAAATAGAGACAGTTTGAACTGAGACCAAACAAAGTTAAACAAACTCACTAAGCAGGCAAATACCATTACTTTGACAAGAAAATAGATGAGAGAGCAAGAATAGAGAAGAAAGGTTTGATGTTATTAATACTTAGATTGCTGCCACAGCCTTCCACACATCGCTACCCAATATAATTTGAATCCTTCTGTTGAGATGACCATGTTAGTGAGAGAGCAGCACCTGCTCGATATTATCTCTGTGATTCCCAATGTCAAATGCAGAAATGTATTTAAGTATAACATATTGGGAGTAGAAGTGATGGTGAGAGACGAGAGGGAGAGGGATGGGGCGCAGAGCATACAAAATGCCTCTGTTGCAGGGTGTAATGCACCACAGACAAATAGTGCCGTTTTATTGCCTGGAGGAGAAAGAGCTTTTAAATTCATGCTCACTCTCCAGGAGGCAGTAGCGGTGGCCACCAGTGACTGATGTGCCACAGAAACACAGGACATTGTAGTGTGACTGCATGCTGCACTGCAAAATATATCCACTTACGAAATCTAATAGTGGCTCCTAAAATTTAATTTTCCTATGAAAAAAATAGGGGGGAGGGGGGACAGACTCATGATCATTGCTGAGTAGGCACAGTTTTCTATAAATCTTCACTTCCCATTTTGAACACATGAATGTGTGAGGTAGTGGTGGTTTCTTTTAGTAACATTCTGCAGCTAAATCTATGGATATAACAGAACAGAGTAAGTGGTGTTGGAGGCTTGTATTTGCCTCAAAATCTGGTCCCTAAATCAGGCACAATGACTTTATCGCTGGGCAAGTTCAACAATGTTCCATCTGGGACTCCAAGATTTGTGAAAGTGCTGAATATGTCCTGTAGGGATTTAAATGACAAACAGTGACAGTGGCCATGGTGAAAGGATGTGTCTTCTACATAGCTATTTAAAGAAGACAATTACAAGTCAGTGCATATGGGCATGTAATCTGAGGAATGGCAATATCAACCCATCAACTGATTCACTCCTTTGGTCCAAAATGAAATAGCTCAGTAACTTCAAGGTGGATTGCCATGAAACAGTTTTACAGACATTCATGGTTTACAGAGAATTATTTCCTAATGACTTGGTTGATCCATTGCCTTTCCCTTCAGTGCCACCAGCAGGTCAAAGTCTTAACTTATTCTGTGAAATATTTCAATATTTACTTGATGAATTGGTACAAAATTAGTTACAGACATTTATGAGTCCTTGAGGATTCATCAGTCTGACTTTAGTGATCGACTGACTTTTCTTTACCACCATGAACAGCGGTCCTTTCACTCAATCTCAAGTGGTATTTTGGACAAGCATAGTAGTTAAATTTGGACAAGAAACTACTCAACTGATGGAGGTTAGACATTGTTATAAGCACTGTCACAGTTTCCTGTGAAGTCCCAAGATCCTCCAGTTCACCTGTCAGTAAGTGCATTAAGGGTCAGTGGTCACAATGCAATGACAAAAGAGGTAACAAATATTCTTTTGACCCCTTCTCTCATTTTCACTTTTTTTAATTTCCTTTTTTTTTTCCATCTATCATGTTTCCCTCCCTCTCCTGCTATCTGAGTTCCACTCACTCACGATTGACATTTCTATCAACATGACAGGGCTGTGACAGGCAGCTCCCTGAGGTGCACCCACCTCCTCACACTCCCCCGCCCTCCACACACACACACACACACACACACACACACACACACACACACACACACACATGCCACCCAACACTTTCCTATCCATTCCCTCCTTTCTTTCAACTCTGTCTGTCTACTCATTGATGCCTGATTCAAAAGCACAAAGACAGATGTGGAGTGATGGACAGAAGGATGTCAGGGGAAGCAGGCTATGTACGTGGTACAAAACCCACACAGCAGAGCAAAATGGGCTCAGTAAATTAGTTCATAACTGAAAAAGAAAAGCTGAAATGCAAAAAAGTAAAGTTGAACAGCATAACAACTAGACTAACCAACATCTGAATTGTGGATCTATCCTTTTGCAAAATAACATCTCTATCACTTAAGGCATTTGGCCAAACATAAGTTTATTGGTAAAGACACTTACTTGTGTCTCTTTGTGCCATTGCACCAAAAAAATTTTGAGAAAGAGAAAAGTGCCAATGTGAAGATTCTACAAGAGTAGGAATGCAGAGGTTTGGGTTTGTCCCTTGTTGTTGCAAGCTAGGAAATCATTAAGAAGCCCCGTGGAAGTGCACAGAAAAACAGACAGACAGCAGTCTCACACAGACAGACAGCCAGATCCACAGGGGGAAGGTCAAGTTTATGCCCTGAATAGGGACAGAGACTCTGGTCTGAAACCCAGCTCACACCTCTGGCCTTTCCTCATCCCTTTATGTTTTGCTTGTAAACACTGCTGACCTTACAGCACACAGTGGACATCCAGTGTGCCTCTGGGCCAACGGAAGACATGTTTTGACTGCCCCTGTCACAAATGACTAAAAGAACACTGTGTCAAGTGGGAGTATTAAAGTCCAAAGCATATCCTTGAAAGCAGTGCTATAGCTGAGTGATTTAAGCATGGTGATAACACTGTCAGGGTTAGAAGTTCAATTCCCACTTGGGCTGGCTTTGCTGAAAATGTATGCACTCGCAGTACTATAAATCCTGCGGATGAAAGCACCCCTCAAACGACTGATGTTAAGTTGTGGTGAGAGAAATTCCTTATGTGGGATGCTCACTGTAGTCAGTTATTCTAAATATACCTTTACTGAGTTTACTCTTTAAAAGTTATTAATTTAGCATTGGGGTTACTTGCACTTTGCAACTGTATTAATATTCAATTCATAATCAAAACATCCAAATTTTAAGTTACTTACTCTGCTATTTACTTTATATGGGGAAAATACCCCCATCTTTCTGAGGCACTTTAAGCCATTTACAGAGTTAAGTTACTCATATTCTAGTATCAACTTCATGCAAACTTATTGACAGATCTCAAGATAGCTTGAGGCACCCACAGTAGAAGATTAGCCCTTTGCTTCTGGTATTTCCTCAGTCAAAGCTGCCAATATGGAGAGTTCAGTCTATCTTGGAAAAATGCAAACTCTGCTGTGTAAAGCCTGTATATTTTTTCACATTTGTTCATTCCTAAGAAGCATTAATTCTCAGAAAACAGGTGTCACAAACTGAGAAAATGCACTGGTTTACTATTGGACTATACACATATATTGTGATCTTGTTTGTATGTTTTTTTTCCCCTGTCTGCAAAAGGAGAGGTGTTTCTTGTCACATATAATGGGTCTGAGCGTTGATGTCACACTCATGTCCCTTAGGGCCTTTCCATACATACTATTAACTTTGGTTTATGACCAAATACCTGAAAAGTAAACCATCCATCCAATTTCAGTCGTTTATCCGACATCAGGTCAAGCAAGGAACTCAGTGACACTTTCCAGCTCCTACTGGGGAATCCTGAGGCACTCCTAGGCAAGATGTGTATATATATATATATATATATATATATATATATATATATATATATATATATATATATATATATATATGAGATATATGTCTCTTGCTAGTTCAACGGGAACTCTGTTAGGCATGCCCAAGCCACCTACACTGGCAAAAGAGTGGTGTCTCTACTCTGAGCTTCCCTCAATGCCCACACACCTTCTGAACAGTACAGATGGAGCTATCACCTAGTGGATCCACCGCCAATTGGGTTGGGCATCAGATGATGAGCTGCTCATTGGTCCATGTTGGGGACCTGGGTGGGTCAATCCCTGGTGGCACAGGCAAATTGTAAAAACATTCCCTTGTGTCTTAGATATTTTACATATTGAGTGCTATTAAAAAAAAAAGTTTCTCCTGTTGCTCCTGTGGCTCTTGACTCATGTTATGTTAATAAATCTGAAAAAAATATATTATGAAATACAATTGATCTTTTGCAACATCTTTTCAAAATATGTACCCCTATGATTGTCAGCGCTCAAAGGGTAGCTTCTTCAAAAATCCTCATCATCCGTCTGGCCACTTATGTGCATGGTGGGAAGCCTGCAGACAACTTTTCTTCAAAACAATGTGGCAGCCATAATCAAAGCCTGGTTTTGACCTCACTTACACATGATTAATTAATTGGACAAGAGTGCCAGATGTGATCAGGTCAGTTACGATCACCAGGTAACATGTAAATGAGTCTCCGGATTGGCCAAGCACCTAGCCTGTCAAAAAGTTGGCAGGTGCTGCACTTTGGAAGGATGCTCAACCTGTTCTCGATAAACATTGTTGACATCACCCACTGCCACATTCCCTTTATAAATATTACATGAACAGTGGCTGGACGGCTGATATTTGTAAGATATATTGTCCCTCATTGCTAAGGGGCATTCTCCGGATGCCAAATATATTTCATTTGAACAGATGGAAATTGCAAAGGAGAGATGGAGAGTGTGGGAGGGAAAATGGAGGGAAAGGGGAAAGGAGAGAAAGATGATGGAGGGAGGTGGACATGTGCGCACATGTTTATGTGTGCATATGCATGTGTGCGTGGAATAGATCACAAGTATCTGTACTCTAATGACTACACAGTGGTGAACTCAGACGCCTGTGCATGATCCTCTCTGCTAATAGAGTGAGGTTTGCTTACTGGTTAGCAGCTTCAAAAAGACATCTCATCAGCACTTTAAGGTTCAGATGTAGAAGAGTCAGAACTACACACTTTTAATTTCTTACCCTTCTCTTCCTTTTACATCTTTCTTCCATCTTTGTTCTTTTAATTATGTTTGGGTTGTTCTTTTAAAAAACAAAACCCAACACTAGTGTGTAACATTTTGCCTGTAAAAGATTAAGACTGTATAGTAACAATAACGTTTAACTGGGACATGTAATTTTTTAATGGTGTTGCCATCTGTCAGCATAAACTCTAGCGTGTTGTTGTAAATACTATTGTTTACATTATGTCTTTAAGTATTACGGGTTTTTCGTTGGCATATAAAAGCCAGTACACCAAAATTCTGGCATTGTGCCTTTTTACTTTAGTAAAAGGCAAACATAGTGTGCACAGCATCGTTAATACCAAGTAGATCTGTGTGGCTGTGGTCCAAGAGGAGGTCAGTTTGAGCAAGCCAGATCAGACAGGGAGCACTATTTATCTGTGTGCTACACTCTGGTCTTAAAATGCTTGGCATTACCTCGTTCTCCTCTTGCATTGAAATTTGGATGCACAGCAGGAGTCATCTAAAGAGGTGAGGCAGTTTTATTCTTTTGGTCAAGTTCCAAAGGATGACATAAGATTTTTTTGTCCTCCAATAATGAGAGACAGGAAGGGGACGAAGAAGAAGGAGAGGAGCTGAGTCACAGAGTTGCATGTGGAATGGCTTAAGATGCAGGCCTTTTAGTCATTAGTGAAAATAATCCACTTGGAGTTAACAGCGCTTGGAGCAATGGAATCTCCTTCAAACACAGTGATTAGAAAGAATGGCCTGTCTAGTCTGGGCTTCAAGGGATCAAAGATATGTGATGCCAAAAAGAAGTGAGATAAAAAAGCATCTTGTTCAATTTAGATACAAAGCTATACTACTGTTCTCTTGCAAATACGTGTTTTAAAGAGTTTAACATTTTGATTTAAGTGATTCTTACCATTAAAAATTTGTTCATTGATATATTGCACTGAATTGATGAACTTTGAGTTTTTACATGTTTACATGTTGTAAATTTTTAATCCATCAAGGAATACTTAAGCATTGTCATTCCAGTGTTGAAAGTTAAACAGTTAAATGTAAATAAACTGCTGCTGCTTATTAAGATCTCTATATGTAGATTTTTAACCATGTTTGACAGATTCAAGGCATACATATTTGTTTGCTCAAAATAAAACTATCTTGGCATTTCAACAATATGGGTAACATACCTTCTGGAAATTGGAGTCAAATCAGAGGTTAAGGTGAATGACTGCTGCAGAAACAAAACCTATCATGAGCAGGGAGTATACTTGAACCTGAATGAACATGTTTATCCACCTACTGACCTCTGCTCAGAAATGATAGCGAATCTTATTGTTGCTGTAAAAGCAAATAGCATGTCAGACGCTTTGGGCTGTCACGCTTCCAGGGTTACCCAAAGTGACAGCCTACATAATAGGATATCGCCATCCTGGGTCTCATCCAAGCAAACTCCTCCTTCCTCTCTTGCTTCCCACTTCTGCATCTCTCTCCATCCATAAAGCTACAATGTTTCAAACTAAACAGGCAGGAAAAACAATATCTCTTTATGAAAATAACCCTTGTGCCCATGTGTCAGTGCAATCACACTGCAGCGCCTGTGACAAAGACTTTTATGAATTATATTAACAAACCTGCTTAGTAATATAAAAAGACCAACAGACATGGGGCAATATCCCGAAGGTACCTTGTATAATTCAATCTGCATTAGATGGAAGTGTGTAATTCATAAGCAGAACCAGCACTGGCATAGTCAAAGGCAAGGTGTCATTAGAATTTTAGAAGGAGATGAATCTCACAGGAACCAATTTAAAAACACATGCAGGTGATAGAATAGCCCTGAGTGTTATTTGTCTTTCTTGCCTCTGCACAATGCAGGTACCCAACAGATTGATTGAGGAAATTTCCAGCTACAAGTATGGATGCCACAGAAGAGAGATGAGTCAAGATCATTTGGGTTGTTGTCACAGGAATAATGACACAGGTGGATGTCAACGTAAATCACCTCGTAACATGGCCTGGCTGCCGCCCTGTACCTCCCCTCTTGATTTTTACAGACAAAGGGGATTTAAACCAAACTTTGCCCTCAGCTGAGACAGGCTTTTCTCTTGCTTGCTGTGATTAATTCACATTTACAAAAGAGCAATGATGAGATTCTTGGGAGCCATCATTTGGTTTGTTCATTACAATTGTAATGGGTGGAAAAGGACTTAATTGCTGTGTGGGTGTTTGCTGCTCTAATCCCAAACAATGATTTCCACTTTCTCTTATCCTTTCAAGTTTTTTTTATTGATCACTCAGCAATGAAGTATGTGTCACTTAGAGGGAACAGCTCAACAGAAACCGAAAATACTGTTTTTACTGACCTCCAGTGGTTTAACCTCTCACCTTGCTGGAAAGTGCACTCCAGAGTATGTCAGCACATCATGAGCTCTCTGCTGTGTGGTTACAGGTGAAATAAAGCACAACTGTGAGACCTCTGAGTTACCCCCATCAGTAATGTGGCTGTGGGGTGTGGTCAGAGACAAAACTTAACTGTTACCTTTTAAAAGTTAATTCTGATTTACTGCAACTTATATTCATCATAATTTTCATAATGACTAGTTAAGGCAGTAAACTGGATGATAGTTTTATCATCATCTAAAATATTATTGGAATTCCTCCAACATAAGTTGGGGTTTCTTTCATTTCCTCACATTAAATTTTTTTCTGGGGAGTTTTTTTTCCTCATGTGTGAATACGACAGCTTCTTTCCTCTGACTTCTTTTTTGCACTATGGAAATATTCCTTCATGCAGTGGTTGCTACCTCACTTTGCATTTTATACACACACACACACACACACACACACACACACACACACACACACACTATACTACACTATACCATATACTATAGTATATGTATATACATATACATATATTATACCATACTATACTATACTAAATATATATATTTACTGGTATTATTCATAATTTTTGTTTTACTTGTTTAGATTTCAAACCTTGATTACTGGTTGTCAGAATAAAAAAAAAAAAACACTTTTTTAAAACACTGACTGCCTTTCGAATCATGAAATTTCTCCTTTGAATTCAAGACTAATTGAAACCAGTGGGTGCTGTTTCGAAACTCACTGCAATTAAAAGCTCCCTTTAACTTTCAATGTGGTTTCAAGTTCCTCATATCAGAAGTAGGGAAACACACTATACACTGTGACAGCCTTCTTGTTTATCTCAGAAACATCATGCCCAACTTTTCCTGAGTCATTTCTTTTTCTCTGTGACGGCACCCTGCCAGATTCTACTCTGAAAAACTTTGGATATAGAGCAATACGAGCTGGCAGCCTCTCAGCACTCAGATTTTGTGCTGTGTGCTGCGACATGCAAGCACACTAACCAACACACAGATTGCGATAGGTGCATTTACCCAAGAAACCCTCCCACCTGCATGAATTCAGATGACGGATTTCAACTCCAGACACTCTGGACCCTGGGCTGAAAAATGTAAACCAATGCTGCTGCATAATTTATCTCCAGAAAACATGTCATTGACTCCCCATCTCATTTCCATTCGTGACTGCAGCCCCTGTGTTAGACTTCCTGCATGCACAATAGGGAGGTAACCACTGTTTTGTTAGACTCTGAAACATGAATATTTGAGCCGATATTATGTTTACTTTCATGTAAGCTTTGTGGCAGCTCCAGTGTTGTCTTCAATTTAATATGACTGTCACAGCAATCACGTTACAATTCCACATTAGCAAACAGAAAGGAAATTGTTTTGGGATGTGATTCTGCTAATATTAATTATCTCTTATTTGTGAGTTTAATCTCCTGCTTTGCAGCCATGTGAAAATACTATCTGTTATGGGGTAGATATGACTTGTTTTGTTGACGGAGTGAAAACTTAAGAGCCATAACCAAGAAGCCATTTACTTTTCATTGCCTGGTAATCATTTGATACTTTGAATATAGGAGGTGCTTCAGTGATAATGGCCAAATATAAATCCTTCATTACAAGCAATCTATCAGCGATGCGCTCTCCCTTCAGAGTTGGCTCTGTTTAATAACAGGTATCCTTCTCTTTTCATCTGAGGCAGTCTGGCTCTGTAGCCTCTCTGTGACACCAGTACAACATTAATACCTTTCTTGTATTGCATAGGAAAAACTGCATCTGTGCTGAAACGAAGTATACACAACTGGGCACCTCACACACACACACACACACACACACACACACACACACACACACACACACACACACACATACACTCATGATTCTCTTTGCCCGCCTTGCAAAAAAAGCATTTCCTGCTGCTTAATAAACACACATAGAGGCACAGATATTCATAGCATTTGGGGAACTGCCGACACTCGGGTGTTCAGAGCCGATAAGCCCGGGACCGTCTGTGGCTCTTTTCTCTAACCCTCCCTTATTTCTCCTCTGTCTCTTCTCTAGGGTGCTGTCTGGAGGCAGCCCTCGGCTACAAGGCCCGACAGAGCCACGAAAAGGAGCAACGAATACCTAAATATCTGGGGAGAATAGCAGACAAAAGTGTACAACGTGAATCCTGGATTGCCAGTGAAGGGGATGAAGGAGCCTTGAGAGATTACTATCACTCTGGCGCATGTAAAAAGAGAATAAGGGAGGGAAAGTGGGACCTTCGACATGTTACAGTGTAAGTCCAGGTTGAGGGATAAGCTGGTTGTACAGACACCAGACAGGGCTTTCATTACTCGCTATTTAGTCATGCTGTATTTACACGGTCAGTGCCTTGTAACTCCTGATGCACAGGAACATCATGCCAAGGAAATAACACAACAGGCATCAACAGGCGCTGGGTTGGCGGCCACTGTGACCACAATCTCATATCCCACGGAGTTAGCTCGGCGAGGTGTGATCATACCGTGCTGGCGCATGACGTTCAAAAGCAGCTCTGTGAAAAGCCTCAGTAATTACAGTGTGAGGTTGTGTGAGAGGGAAGCCAGTGTGTGTCTGCAGCAAAAAAAATAAATAAATAAATAAAACTCTTTTAGCTCATCTCAAAGTGAGAAAGAAGGGAGTCGGATCTCAGTGTCTGGGAAAAATTAGATTGGTTTGCAGTTGTTTGCAGTTTTTTTTTTTTTTTTTTTAAAGATTCATACTTTTACTTGTAACTTTTCATGCAAAATCTCAAACACTACAGGCCAGAACAGTAAGCAACCCACAGCTCTTGGGCTACATACTGCTTGTTCTTCTCCTCTATTCTCCAACCCCGAAAAAAATGTTTTAACACTTCCACCAATATGTGCGTCATATGATACATCACCGCCTTGTGCCTCTTTGCCAGACTAAATAGTGTTGCCTGGAGTGGGTGTTTTCCTAAGATAACTCTGGATAAAAAATTCAAACAAAAGGGGAAATCTCAGGGGAAAACAACAAATATTACTAGCCAGCAAAATGAGGACATAAACTCAGTTCTAGCGTTCTTTATGGCCTGCAATGAGACATAATGTGAACAATATTGAGCAGACAGAACCACCACGCAGGTGTGTAAACTCAGCATACTAAACTCTTGAATTGATGCTGATGTGAAGCCAACAATGGGGTGGGTGGAATTTATGATTCAATTGTTGAAAATCTAAAAAAACACAAACCAGTCATACAATTTGGTAGCTACAGATGGGGACCCAGAAGGTGTTTTGACTTTGCTGCAGATGATGTTAGATCAAAAGCGAAAACAAATGAAATAATCATAAATAGTTTATTAATATAGAAGTTAGTATTCACTGAAACATTATAGGACATAGGTAGACATGACTGAAGACAGACATGACAGCAACTAATAATATATTTGTACTTTTCTGAACCACATTTTTTAACTCCTTTTGGCAAGCACAACATCTAAGGCAAGGCTGAATGATATGCTGTTTGATTTTTGCCTGTCACAGAAAATGTGTTTCTTGTTCCCACTTCCTGTACGTCTTTCAGCCTCCTTTTGACAACTTGTTTGATTTCTAAAAGTGATGGCGTCACATACAAATTGAAGTCAACATTCCTTGTACTTCGTGTCACATACTAATCCCACGTGGATTTATTTAGACCAGATTCTAGTTTCTTGCAGGCAGCTGCTGGATTTGAATATTCGTTGTTGCAAAAGAAACTCTTTTTTTTCTTATAGATCTTAATCAGTGAAACATTTTACATGCCTGGGATTTTCTTTTGATGATGTACATATTTTTTTTTATCAAACCATATTCCCTCTGAGAGAAATGCTGCTGTAGCTGAATCGGTTCCGTGGTGAAATAAGTGGTAGCTTGTAAAACTAGGCTTTCAAAGTAACCTTCTCAGCAGTACAGCTAACCCAGTGAGACGGGATTGAAGCAGGGATACAACAGCATGGAGAAAAGAAGGATTTTTCTTCTTAGATGAAATTTAGAAAATCCTCTTGAACAATACCTTTTAATGATATCCTGTGGTGATGGAAGAAGTCTTAATTGAATTAAAGTAAAAAAATACACTAATGGTTTTTGAGACTCTCCCTGTAAAAGGACATTCCGTCAATGTGTCAAAGAACAAAAACGGAGAACATCTAATTACTCTTTAATCAGGCATGCTGGATGAAAACATCGACTAAATAGCAAAAATGTGAACATTACACCACTAATCTTGACTTCATTCAGACTCAGTGATAACTAAGCTTTGTTTAGTGACAGGAGTAGGTGGTTGCAGATTGGAGTTTTAACTTCATATATATACTCTTAGACACACTGAGCAATATTTGAAAAATTATTTTGAAAAATATATATAGAATATAAAAAGATATATAGAAAACAATATTTAACCAAGGGCCAGTTTGGAAGTTAAGCATTATTACCTTTTAATGCAGTTCTTGTCATAGGGATCAAATCAGTGATTTGGTTGAAATCATAATCAAAAATTGTCTTGCAACACGTCCTGCTTAAACAGTGCTTCTACATTCATGGATTGAATGTAGAATTAATTCCACTGTGGTTAATTAGCTACCACATTGGCACACATTAGCAGATATCTGACATTTTGAAAAAAAAGGCAACACCAACCTAATGAGGTATCATGTCTGTCTCTCTGACTCAAACACATGCAAAAGCTTTTACACTTTAATTTCAACATGTCGCTGCATCAAATCAATTTAATACATTCTAATGAGAAACTGTTTCTGTCTCAAATACGCATTGGCACTCTCATCAGTGTCACCCACACTTCAGCAAACTAAACCCTACATGTCATGTGTGGAGGTACTCAGACCTACAATGTACAATGTAATACCAGAGTCTGTCGCCTAGCAATGACAAGCTTGTGCATTTGGTTTTTGTTTCATGTCTCAAGTTTATTTGCATTTTTCACTTGGACCTTCTATTTTCTTTAGCATATAAATGAAGCTTCTAAAATATTAACAACTAAAAAAACAACAACAAAAAACATACCCAGAACATTTCCCACATGGTGTACACATTTACTCTAGGGTTTATACATTTACACTATACTGTGTGTTTGAGGAAATAATAAAAACAAAGCATGATATAATACAAAGCTTCGTCATGATTATAGCATCGTTGGTGTCTCTCAGCGTCCAATCTGGACTGAGGATACTGTTAAAATAGGGGATGAGTACTGCACATCCTAACCCATTATAACTTCCCTCAAGCGCACTTCCCTTGATCAAAGCAAAGTAATCTCTTTTACCATGAAATAAAAAACACTATGATGAAAGATGTTAGAAAACAAATACGATCTCGGTGACCCGATAGCCAAACGGTTATAGCATGCATACCACATGCAAATGCCCTGAGCAACAACCTTCTGGTTCAGTTGCTGGCTGGTTGAAGCAGTTGCTTCGTGCCTACTCTGTTTCTCAACATTTCCTGTCTTTAGTTATTCTCACTCTTATATAAAAGGCAGTATATGGCCAAAAATAATCTTTGAAAAAAAAGGGAAATTGGATCTGATTAAAGCATCTCAAGAACGCCTGCAATTATGCAGTTATAAGTAAGAAATATTGATGAAGAGAAAGGAAAGGCAGGAGGTGTGTGACAGCCAAGGCTAGAGTTACCGAGCGCTCTCCCTAATTAACGTCAACTTGATGGAGCCACACACATGCTGCGTTGTTAGGAGAGCACTGCTGTTGGAACCAAATCCTCTTCTTTTCTGTCCACTGAATACAATTCTGTACTTGTGAAGTTTTTTTTTCTGTTTCATGTACTAGTAAAGCTCTTCAATTTATTTCCCTACCAACTCAGCTTCAAGGATGCTGACAGGTTTGTCATCATTATCCCACAGGACCAACAGGAGTAAAGCTGTTCAGTAAACAACAATTACTCTGCTAGATGCTGAGGTTTCTGTTTTTAAAACCCACTTTTATTTGTAACTTCAGATTACTGAACACATCTTTAACCTCTTGAACTCCTCACACATTTGAACCAGAATGCTATAGTTTTATGAATATACCTTCACAACAAGGAGAAAAAAATATTTTTATATGCATTCATTCACATCACTTCAAGATGTCTCTTCCAGTGACATCTTGAAGTGATCACAGAGATATGTCAGACACATACTGTAATAAACTGAGAGACACAGATGTAGATGGACTCTGCATTATTAACACCTCTCAGCCTCTACACACTCTTAAGGTTTCATCCTGAAAAATCAAATATACGATTGCTTAGGAATATTTACGAGTAAATCTGATGTGAGATAGAACAAAGATGAATCAAGTGACAATAAATAAATGAGCTGATATTGTAGCTCAGAGTACAATCAGGGCCTTTATTGTAATGCACTGTCTCTCTCTTCTGCGACAGTAATGAATTGGACGTGTGATTTCTCTTTTTGGAGGCATAAAACAAGAAGTCAGCAGTAGCAGCGTTGGACAGTGGGTGTAATGACCGCTCGGTTTAACATGCAACATGGAGTAATTTATCAGTTAAGCAACCTTGGAGCAGCCATCATTGTGACACGGGTGGTGGTTTCACAGCTCTGGGTCTTGGCGGGGAATGAGTAAATAAAGACCACGGCCATTTATGTTATGTCTGTGTACAACTGTGTATTTTAATGGAGCGAGACATCTGATTTTATTGTATCACTGAGTGTTTGTGTGTATGTGTGTGTCTCAGTGACACTGACAGTGGCATTGAGTTTACCAATAGCAAGTAAGCGTCTGATGTTTGGCTCAAGGACACAAGCAGACATGATCTTTGATGGACATGTTTATTATTGTTCCGATTAAACCTGTGATTTTCCACAACAACAAATAACCTGTCATGTGGTTATGTCTGATCCTTTTGTCCAACTGAAGTCTACCATACTGCATGCTTCTAGATGTTAAATAGTTAAAATCCACGAACAGCATAGTAACTGTCTACAAGCCTTCTCTGTCAGTGTATTGAGGTCACTCCACCCCCCAGGGCAATTGTCCGGGTGGGTTTTGTTAAATATTCTACCCTCAGGGAAAAGAAAACATTCACATTTGACCAATATTAGCTTTGTGCATTACCAAGTGTGTTAATGGGGGGTTTGGGTCTGGGGGTTGCTCCTCTCAGCTTTAAGTAATTTCTAAGAGGGAAAAAAAGCCTTTTTGTCCAAGATTAATTTGCCCTGACGTGACAGTTGACAGTTAAGAGTGACAGCTAACATGGGGGAAAGAGAGAGAAAAGGAGGCAATGCACGACAAAGATGCCTCGCCAGAAATGAGCTGGGTGATGGCCACACGTAATGCATCTCATACTGTTGTGCAACCATGATGCCCTAGATTGGTGTTTGATGTGGGCTGAAAACCCTTTGATACATGGTTCCAAGAAAAAGAAACTTCAAGTAATAAAACTTGATGTTTGAAAATGTTTCCACGCAGTGAAATGACACAGATTTAAAGAAGACATGAAGTTAACTTCTTTATCTTAGGAATTAATAAATATTGGTCCATGCACAACTCTTGGCATATAAAACATGAATCATTTTTTTTCTTTAGTTTAATGACAATGTGCCATTTAAGAAATCAAATGGTTACATTCTCAAGACAACACATATTGCATTTAAATAAGTTAGATGGAAAATACAATTAGTGATATTTTTTATATAAATATAGCAAAAAACAGTCTAAGGGAACGTTTATGAGGAAGTAAAACCATTTCAATTAGTCAGGGTTAAACAATCATCGAAGGTTAAACAATGTCATAATGCAATATTTTGTTGCTTTATTTGAAAGAGAAATTAATTTTTAGAGAGGGAAATAAATGTATTTGTCTTTTCATGTAGCAGCAGGCATGTTCTAGCTGTTGTTTTTAAGGAGAGCTTTTATTGTGGATAGTCTAATTAATAGCCTCTGCTGTACAGCACAGGGAACAACACAGTGGGTGTTACACCACTAATACAGGAGAGGGGGGGATTTTTACAATGGCTACTGTTGTAATACAAACAGTGAGCATGTGGAAAAAGCCCCCCTCCCTGCCTTTGATGGATTGAAAAACATTACATTGTGCTAAGCTCTGCATATATGCCTGTGGAGACATAAAAAAAAAAATCCAGGAGCCTGTCCAATATTTCAGCCAGCGAGTACAAGGCTAAACCTGGCTGGAGAAGGCACCCGGGGGGACAACCTTACACTCACAATCCACATAGCTTGCACAGAAGCCCCAGCATCACGTAACTCCAAATATTATAGCATACCCTTTGTTGTTGACTGACTACTGTTGGGATTTGTCTTCTTATTCTGGTTCAACTGGCAGTGCTGCTAATGGAGGGAATATGCAGAAGAGCTGGAATAGTCTCTGACAACCTCCTTGGACCTGACAGAACTGTTTTGTCCCTTTGTCTTTAAATTTGCCAGCAGTGATGGAAGTATCAGTCCTGCTTGTGCTTTACTTAGAACAGAGACATTTGCTTCATCCATGTTTAGATAACAGTAGTAATTTAACACAGCTCTGCAGCATTTGCATTGTGAAAGGGGCAACAGTGATTTCACAAAGGAAGGAGAGGTGACAGAAAATATATAGGCGTCTTTAGCTGGAAGGAACACAATGACGCCCAGTCTTCAATAATGCATTGCAGAGTGGGGATGGGCTGCACGTCTCGGTGCATGTGAGTATATGTATGTATGAATGAGAAAGAGCAGAACATCATTCAGAGAGTGCTTACTGTATGCATAGGCATGTCCTGGCAGGACTGGGTTAAATTGTATGGAAAATATTGATGAAGTGTGCCCAGAGGGCCAGTAGACCTGTATGTCCTTATCAATAATTTAACCATCTTTTATTATTCTTTTTTCTACATTGCTAGTTCTGTGTTTAGGAATGTATGCTCCCTTCACACGTTTAATCATTCAAGTCTCCATCACCAGCAAAACAATAAATTTAAAAATTGTGAAAACAACAATTTTGAGAGACAACTATTATGAGATAACTATTGTGAGGAAAGTTAAACAGGAGGGCAAAATGATTGTTTATTGAAATGTCTTTGTTCATTTGTTTTTGTTGTGTGTGTTTTTTTTTTTTTGTTTTTTTTAAATTTCACACATTTTAGGTTTCTGGACATCTTCCAGCAGAGAATGACATAGCTATTATGGTTTTAATCTTCTGACGTGGAAAATGGCAGTGGTTAAACAAAACACAGAACCATACCGTTCAGATGCAAGAGGAACAAATTACTGTTTCAAAGGATCGACGCAAATTCCCTTTTGCAAAATCATCCTGTTTTGTTCTTTCAGCTGGCATTAACTCCTAATTGCTAGTTGATCCACGAGGAAATTAACCCTTTACAACCAAATCAATGTAAAGTCACAAAGGACCACTTATGTTCTGATGCAGTCGGACACTGATTATTCATCACTATATTTTCAGTCATGTTTATTATCAATTACTGTATATGTTGTTGAAAGCTCCAGTTGGCCTTGGTGTTTTGTGTCAGGCTATACTCAGTGTGTGCCAGTGTTAATGTGTTTCTGCACAATTATTTGCTAGTGGTGTTGATGTTTGTTTTTTGTCGTTTAGAATGAAATGTTAATACAAATATTTTTAAGATGTTAAAGTTGACTTCTTTTGTGTTTACTGCATATAGAATGAGTGTGTATTGTAAAAGCTGTCACTCTACATTATAACATTCAACATTAATTTTAACATCTTTCATCTCATTGTATCTGTTTTACAACTGAGATGATTTTCTGTTCTGACATCTAAAGAAATGAAACAATCAGACTGTCATGTGAACACCATTACCATATTTGAAAATGCTGTCTTTTTTGTGTGTTTTTTTCTATCATGTTTGTAGTTGTTTTTTTACCACTCAATGACATAAATGCACACCATAAGCACATTAAAATGACATTATTGTGGTATCAAAACACCCTAGCTATTCTCAATAAGATTTCCTGCCAAACAAAAACATTTATTTAAGAGCACAAGAGCTGTAATTGCACCATGATTATAGCAAAACAGCTCATAGAATGACTGACTGTTGACCAGTTATGAAAGCATGTGTGGGGAAAATTAAAACGATCTATTAAAAATGAAATATCATCACATTATCTTTAGGTTGCAGTTCCTCCCACTATCACGTGAGGATGATCAGAGAATATTACCATGTAGCATGTCATTTTAATGCTGCCGTCTTCAGGACTGTCAACTGCATGTCTTTAAATTGAAGCAGTTAATGACAACCCATCACAATATTCGCCTCTTTCTGTCAGTGAGTGCAGCTTTGAAGGACCCCTTAATGATCTGAATAATGTGAGATTTTAGATATGAATGACACCCAGGCTCACAGCAGCCTATTGTAAGCTTTTTTCCCATCTGTAGTTCACATACATTCACACACACACACACACCACACACACACACACACACACACGTCAAAACAATCTCAGATCTATTCTCAGAGGTTAAGTCAGAGCTGAACAAACCCTCGAGACTCCTCGAACTCACGCACGCAATTATCGCAAAACCTCATACACGCAAAGAAAAGTTAAATGGAGAGATAAATGAGAAGATGATAAGAGATGAGAGGGGTGCATGGGTGATGGTAGTGGGGGATCGGTTAGTCCATCCACTTCATTAACCCTATGTAGATCTGTGGTGATTAAAGTGCATTATGAGCAATTCCAGAAGGAATAAACTGACCTTTAAATCTGAGCTAGTCTACACTCTCTCTCCAGTCTTCTCCAAATGGCACTGTCTGACAACGTAGCAGTGTCTGACAACCACATCAGGAGAGAGATTCATAGTCAGACAAATCACATCATGCTGCTTATTTGAATTCCTGCCTTTCTGATTCTAGGAAAGGTAGTGACGTCAGCCTGTTCAAGGAGGAAGCTGAAGGTGTGTGTGTGTGTGTGTGTGTGTGTGTGTGAACAGCAGGACTTAAGATTGTTGCAGGCAAATAGGGACTCCTCCTATAACATGGCAGCCTATCATGACTGTTCAGGGATGCCTCTCACACTCTCCCCTCCAGCTTTTCAGTGCAGTGTGCCAAGCCTGATGACCTTGAGGCTAGTGAGGGACTGGGGTGCCAGGTGATGACGCCGGTTTGCCAGGTTTTTAACATGCCCCCGTCACAGCAGTGCTGGGTGGCAACACTCAGCCTTCACTGGTGCCACACACATGCTCCAGCAGTCATTACCTGAATTAAAACCAAACCAGAGGCAGTGTAATGCTCTCAACCCTTTACAAAATCGCCAACTAATTAGTCCCCTTACGATTTCTGAGCATGCTGAGCATGTGCCAGTAGACTGTCATCATCATAAATAAATGAAAAGATGAACCAATAAAAGAGTAATTATGATGACAGGAAGCATTGCACTGTGGTTGACATGTCGACAGGCCCAGAAAGGACATGAAAATGTCCCAGCAGTGAAATGTAATGGGGCCTTTCAGAAGGTCATCCTTGAGAGAAAGAAGATTATTTCATTACCACCTAAATTATGCATCTATTTATTTGATGTGGGTTTTGGATTTATCATCATTATATCAAGGCCAGTGACAGACTACATACAATAGTGTAACTCATTAATAAGTTAATGACAACGTAATGTTTTGTAGGTGTAAGGTATCACTCACATTAAAGTCAATAAAACTATCCTCTCTTCCAGCTGAATGGTTGCTCCATATGAGAATATGTTTCTGCAGACACAAAGGCTATTCTTTCAGAAATACTGGAAACATTTTTTACTCTGTGTTTTTACAACATCGGTTAGTGTTGATGCAGCACCCACAGTAAGGGATGTGCGCTACCAAACCATCATGGTGAAGATGAGCTGAGCCGAAAGGCAAAGCTGTCGATTTACCAATTGATCTATGTTCCAACCTTCACCTATGGTCACAAGCTTTGGGTTGAATGCCTCCTGGGTGCCTCCCACTGGAAGTTTTCCAAGCATGGCCAACTGGAAGGAGACTTTCAGGTAGATATAGAACACTGTCGTTGAGGTTATATATCTCCGGAAGAAACAATAGACTACTTTGCTTCACCTGCTGCCACTACAACCCAAAACCAGATAAATGACAAAAAGTGGATGGAATGATAGATGGATATTTAGGCCTATGGACAGAGGTAGCTGTAGGGTTATGCACATTTAGATGGGTTCCTGAAAATGGGGTCCTAGGACTATGGTCTTCAAAGTACAGCGTTTAGGTCTGCAGTTACACACTATAACCCTAACCCTAACCACAAATGCAGTGTGTTATATAGTATTGCAATAATACGCCTTAAGACAGTAGTCTCACTTAAGCCAATGTGAGGCAGAATCTTTTTTTTTTTTTTTTTTTTTTTTTGGTCAATTTGGTTTTGACTTTAATCAAGGTAGTACTCTACTACTAATACTTATCATTTGTACTTTACTATTGCTTGACATCGCTGAGTTTGTATTTCTTCCTGTAAAACAAACACCTGGTAAATGACAGTCTTTTATCCTGTCATGCGGTTATACTTCTGCTCAAACAACACAATAAATGGCGTAGCCAGTTCTCTGGTTATGATGATTTATTGTGATTGTTCTCCAAAGTGCAATGGTGAAAAATATTTACAAAGGTACAAAAAGTCAGAAGAGTATTTCCAAAAAAAAAAAAGTTTCCTTCACTGCAACTCTACAACTCTACTTAATTTCTCATGAGGGCCAAGGCAGCCTCTTTTAAAGGGTTAGCTGCTCTCACTGTCCTTAATATTCACATAGAAAATACATTAGATTATTTTGCTCATACATTTTGCAATACATTCTGAAAAAAAATGGTTGTAAAAAAAAAAAAGGTAGTAAGAAATAGTAGTAATGAAAAAACTACAGTCACATGACTTTCTAGACACGCGCAGTACTGGTATATAAACAAGGAAATGTTTGTTACCCGGTTTGGTCAAAATGCGGGGACGGTGTGGGCAGTCGTGAGTTCAGAGGTGAGCATATGTGACATGTATGTTTGCGTAAATGACGTAGCTCTAACAGGTGTGTGCGATTACTTTTGTTACTGGATTGGATTTGACTAATTAGGTGAATGACCAGACCTGAGGAAAGTTGTGATGTGGGAGCCGCATGTGCGTGCGTGTGTGTGTGCGTGTGTTTGCGTGCATGCGTGCGTGTGTGTGTGTTTGCGCAATGGCCGTGCACCATGCGTTATGCGCTAGATGCAGACATATCCACAACAGGCATGGATAAGATAATATATTCATTAAGCTCATGCTCCATAACAACAAACTATAAATAAGATAAAACAGCTGATATCTGCTTGCTCATATTATGCATTTCTTTCCTCAACTTCCCATTGTTTCTTTTTAATAAGAGCAGCAAGTCAGTAGCCTAACAGCATTAGGGTAGAAGGTTCTACACAGTGCAACATGTGACCTTGTAAACATGAAACATAATTGATTGTATCTGAGGTAAAATGTCAGGAAAGCTGTAATGCTGCAGCAGCTGGTGCACAGCAGCCCTGCACTGGAGGAGTCAAGCAAGCTGATGGACCTCTAAGAAAAGAGATGCATAAATGTCAAACTAACAGCATGGTGGATATTTCTGAAAAACTGTAGCCTTAAAAAATTATTGTCCAGGTGAATGAAATTCATTGTATCTTTCTTTGACCATGGCACTAATCATTGTTGTGTTTGGTAATGACCATAGCTTTGGGATGTGTCTCAACCTGTGTAGGTGAGCTGTTAGGGGTTAATGGTGACTGGCATGGAAATATTCATCTGATCTGAAGGTGTGAGGTGGGATGATGAAGTTGTGAATGGTTGACAATGAATGGTTGTAAAGAGTAAGGCTCTGTGATTTATTTGCAAGAATGTGCTTGTGTTACGATTCTTATGGAGAATAATGTCTTCTGTAACAGTGCTGTATTCAGTGCCTCATACTACTCTGATGTATTATATTAAGTTGAGCACTATGACACAATCATCATTTTATCATTTTACAATATGTATTAACACTGTTAATATGAAACATATAGACATAGAACATATGACAGAATTACATTCTGTAATGCAGATAACACAGGATACATGATTCTGAAATGGACGATAAATTTATCTGTTTGTGGTTCCATTGTTGTTCATTTCATCAACAAATCTAAGACTAAAAGTACCGACTGATGATCTTTTTCCAATCAAAAACTAGAATGTCACTCAGTACACACTAACATGTACCTTACGTGTCTGCTCTGGACCATGTCCCATCACTCCACCGAGTTGAGAGCTAATTGATTCAGTACTTTTTGCATATTCCTGATAATGATTCTAAATAAACAGACAGATGAAATTAAAAAAATGTCATTGTATTAAGCTTTGATATTAAAAATCATCATAAATAATCATATAAAACATTTACAAAAAGCTCAATAAAAAATGCACTTCTTGTTTGGCAGTTTCTCCCACCATCCAGAATGATCTCTTCTGAGCAAATGGTCACCATCTCCTTAAAAAATGCCTAAATATGGCTGCAAGAAAGTCAGATCTTTGTCATTATGTTCACAAAAATAAACACATGGTTAAGCTAAGTTGTAAAATAGATACTTTTTCCCTTTAAAGTAGATACTTTGCTACAATGCTCTTGTCTGAACTGTTATTTGCTTCACCAGTTGCACTGCTGCTGTTTCATCATTGGCAGTGAGTTGGCAATTTTTCCAATTTTTTCTTAATGGGCAGCCATCATAATGATATGCCATCTTGGTAATGGGCCCAACTGGCTATTGTTCATAATAGGATTTGATTGGTCTGAACGCTCTCAGATCCAGATTTATTGGCCTCTGTGTCTGTCTGTGCCCTTGACTTGAGGCTCACATTACCTGCCTCTCTCTCTCTCTGCCTTCATCAGTATTCCTTTTTTGCTTATTAGAATAAGCAGAAAGTAATTATTTCTCAGTCATTCCATTCGCTCAGCAGTGGGAGGCAGACTGGAGGCAAACCACTGCTGCAGACTAATCGGCTCAGATCAGAAGTGGCTGGTGCTTCAAATGAAAATACCATGTGTAAATGTCCTGGATTCAACTTTCCAATGCAACATGTTTCACATGAGGCCAAACTCCAGTGGGTCATTTTTTAAAAATTCGCCTTTAAAATAATACCCTTTTTGTCCACTATTTCTCTCACACCCTCCCTGACTCTCATTATTTCTTTATCCCTAGTTTCTGTCTGATTGTTGAGGTTCTTGCCTCTTTCTTTTTCTCTTTCTCTCCCTCTCAATCCTACACTAATTTGTCCTTACCCTCATCTCAATCTTTCTCTCTCCTTTTCAATCATACTCATTTTCCACTTTTCCTCGTGGTCTTGTTCCTCTCTCTACCTAACTCATTTCTACTCCCCGCCGCCCCCCTCCTTTTCTCCCCAGCCCTCCCTCCCTGTCCTCTGTAATAGCCTTGCGTCTCTACTGGCTCCATCTGTCATGACCATGAAGGGCACGATGCCCGCTGTTCAGCCCAAACCTCGGAGCTGCCACTCTGGCCACTGGACTGAACACACTGGCATATGTGTTGTTTAGAAGAATGACGCTACACGGCTGTGACACACACACACACACAAAGCCAGGTGGTGCCATGCATATGCATACACAGGAATGTGTCTGTGTGTGTCTGAGCAAAGAATACCTACGTTTTTTTTTTGCATTCATACAAGAATAACGACCACCTCTGAATAGGTCCAAATTTTTACTTATATTTACACTTGACCTTTTAACCTAAATGATAGGACGTTAAAAAGTTTCAAACCCAGTGTCCTGGGGTTAAAAAGAGCAAACTGTATGAATTAAAGAAGCAATATATGGTGGTTTGTCATGCTCAGTGACACAAAATAACCATAATCTGGCTGATCAATGATTCAAGTATTTCTTGTAGATACTGTGGTTGCTAACTTTTAAAACACTTTTTTGCACTTTCTGCCTTTTAATGTGTTTTAGAACCAGGAGGTAATGACCATGGCTGAGTGTTGAAGTGCCTCAAGATGCAGTTCACTTAATGCCTGACTTAATTCCTGTATTGGAGAGAAAAATCTAAACTCTCTGAAGAAATACAAACAGCAAACTTCTTATTTTTGAATGTTTCCCTTGCAGTGTTTTGAAAAAAGTGACTTTCTAATTTAGGAGACTAAATGATAAACTTTGTCTCTTATTTCCGTGTTGCTCCACAACAGCCTTACGCACAATATTCTATTCCCCACAATTTAGCTTCACTAACCAGTGATGCTTTATTCCAGATTTCAAAATGTTTCTCATCTCATCTACAGAGCTGTGGCCAATTATTACACCCTGACAATTGATATTATATGTACTTATAAAGCCAATCAGATGAGTTTTATCAGTTCTTTAGACAGAGACTGAATCCACAACATTCCTTATGCACTGGTTTTATTTAGAGGATCATGTGTAATTTTTCCCTGCTTGCTCAGCCTTTGTCACTACAGTCTACATACAGTAGCAGCTTTTATGTGCCACAAATTCTGAGCACACTGCAGCTGATATAAGACAGGCCAGCCACTTCAGTCCCAACACTTGTTTGTAACTCACTCCCCCGCCCCCTGGTGAGCACAGTGAAGTCGAGCACTGGGTGTATGATTCTGTGGCACGACTACAGCTGCTTCTCTTTCTCTCTGTAGGGTGACCATTATTTGATGCAAATATACGGTGACTGTGGTATGGGGCTCTTATGTTGTGGAGGATGCTGTATGTGAATCCGTGAAGTCAAAATACAATTAAGAAGAGCAGGACAGATTTCTGTTTCTGCCTCTAAGTCATTCAAGCTTAAATGTGGTGTTTGTGATAAGATTGTGCAGCTAGGTGCTCTGTGCAGAGTGAGGGATTGGATATCAGAATGGAATGTTTGCAGGAAGTAATGATTACTGTCGGAATTGATGTGAACAAATTGAAATGCATGCAAACTGCAATCTCTTAAAAATAGGGCGTTTTGTGAGGAGAAAAAAAAACATAGAGTGTCTGCTGGGATATATATGCACACACACCCTTGCCTGTGTGTGTCTGTGTGTGAAGGTTTAGCTTCCCTTCCTAATCGATGATGTGGCCTTGTTAATTGAGCACTCTCCCTCTCTTAACCTGAAACTGAAGAGGCACAAGCATGGGGGAGGGGGGTCTCTGTGAGACAGCCCTGCTATTCTGTGTGTGTGTGTGTGTGTGTTGGCGTTAGCTGTTAGGCTACATTTTAAATGAGAGGACATGTGAATGCTCACAGGTGGATGTGCACATAGACAGTAAGACAATCCTGATCTGATTTGGACAGGAGTGTCATAGTGCTGAGACACAGCCAAATGGCTGACCTTGGAAGGTTCATAACCTGTAAACTGTGTTGGGGAGATGTGTATGTGAGTAAAGGAAGATATTAAATGGTGCCAAAATAAAATGAATATATTAATTAATACTTAGAATATTTGCAAAACCAACATTTGTCCACAGATAACATTTTTTTTAACTTGATTTGCTTCTCATTGTACACTCAAGAAAACAAAACATTTATACACTGTAAGAACGCGCCTACATGCTCGTTTTTCACAATATTTTATCGTACAGCAGTAACTGCACTAGACCAACAGTATTTATTCAACTAGACAAGCATTTCCATTGATGTTTTTCACACCACTGCTTTATTGACAACAAAGAAAAAGCAACATAGCAGCCTTATTTTCAAATCAGGAAATATTATACTGTTGTGACCATATTTAATACAACCAAAGAACATGGCTGTATGTAGTATAGTTGTAACACTTACAGTTGTTACACTTTGGGCAGAGCACAAATTTATCTTTGTGCGTGAGTGGAACAGAGAAAAGTTTGTGTTTTTAGGCATTGTGTTGCCTGTGGGTTATTAACTTTTAACGGGGAAGGACTTTAATCTATGTGTGTGTGGTTTTATTGCAACAATGGGAAGAATGTGAGTGTGTTTGTGTACACATGCAATAGATACCTCACAGTTGTGTGTGTATGCATCTTTCTTTGATGTGTCACTTTTTTTTTTTTTTATCTCCTTCCACTTTGCTGTAGCCGCCCACTTCAAAGCAGAGCTCTCTACAGCCTGGTTGCCATTGGATACCATAACACATCACGCTATACTGTCACACCAACATCATTTAATTCATCTTGCAACACTTCTCAAACTAGAACCACTAAAGTGAAATTAAATCATACCAGATTTATCACATCTGCAGCCACTGAATTCTTTTCTTTTGTAAATTCTTCTTCTATTGTAAAAAACAAAAACAAAACAAAACAAAAAATAAAACATCTGAGTGAGATTTAGATAGATACAAACTTGGATAGATATGTTTTAGAAGGTCTGTAATTCTGTAATAAAGTGCCTCAATGGCCAATCTCGCTGCAATACCATACTAGTAGTAAGAGAAAAAACAAAACACAAGATATAGGTTCAAGTAGGTCTGCGAGAATCCTGAGAAGACTAAACCTGGCCCAAGGGACTTCTGGAATAAATGTCTGGATTTTATAACCACTTATATAAAAGAGAACACAATAGCAGCCAGAGGAAAATCAGATTATTAGGATCACTATGCAAATGTGTTATGCGAGGCGTTCATATCCTTTCCATCTTTTTGTAGAAGAGGATTGGAGAGTGAGAAGAAACACTTCCTTTAGGGCATTCGATCGCACAGCCAGAATGCTAATATTAGCACTGCTATAGTAAATACCTCCTATTTCTCTGGTACATACAAAATGTGCTGTATACAATTATGTGTTGTGATACCATGAGGGGCGTGTGATCGCATCAACTCCAATACTGGGATGCAATGTAATCGTTGTAAGCTCATAGTTGACAAGCGACTGTCATTTTACAAACATTCGCACATGTGTATACACATTTCAGAACACACTGTTAGCGTGAAGGGCTCAAGACAAACATATGACTGGCAGTTGCATCTACTGTATAAATACCAAGCAGGCAGGGGCCAGCATAAGCATGCATGTGGAGTCCTCGTGTATGTCCACCTGATCAACTCAAGCCATATTTAACTTTTTTTTTTCTGATGCAGTAGGGTTGCATTACACTTTTTCACTGAAAACAGCTGTCTGCTTTGGCTAAATGTGATACCGATGTGAGACTGAACAACAACTGTAAAGTTTAGGGCAATAAAACCAAAACTGTGAGCTAAAAACACACTATGAAGCCTCATAAAGCTGAGGGAACTGCAGAGTTGATAATTATTATTCTGTTTGTCATTATGAAAAACCCTTTTAACATAAATATAGTAATTAAAAAATATAGTCCATTGTTAATGTAAAAATGTAAAGCAGCTTTAATGTTGTGTTTGGCTGACTTGGCTATTTAGCTGAGCAGAGATTTGGGTCCTTAAGACTCTTTCTGTGTTAACCTACTGAAGTAAACCTGTTCCTAAATTGTCAGTCCAACAGCCCATGCTGTTTTAGTCGTCCATGTGTGGCCAGCTGCCCTTGAGGTCCCCTGGGCTGACTATCTGACAAGATGGTTAATCGTCACTCAGCGTGTGTGGCTGACCTGTCAGCAAATTTCAGACTCTTTAGAGACGAATGTCTTGAGGTAATGCAGAAGCTTAGCCATCGTTAGACTGTCCTGTTCTCCTTCAGGGTTTTTTTTTTTTTTTGTCAAGAGGCGAAATGTATTGTATTTGTAATATCGATGACATGAAAAGAAATGTGTTCCTAATATTGACATTAACAACAACCAGGGATTATTGGAACTCTGGACAAATTCTTTTCACAAGTTGTAAGAGTCCTAAGGCCTGTGTTTGAAAAGTCAGTGATGGTCAATATTGCAAACTCCACATTTTTAGTTCCAGGCTGACTGAAATTTCCTACTGTTGGAATAGGGACTTTTAGTGGTCAGATATTATGACACAAACTAAAATTAGACCCAAGAGCCTGAGTACATAAAGAGGTTGTCTTCCCCAGAATTATAAGAATTACAGTATGATTCTTGGCCACTGGAAGCAAAAGAGGAAGTATTGCCATCTTGTTAGAACCACAATATACAGTAAGAGAGGACATATACGTAGGTTTCTAAGATACTCAACTTTGACGGGGTAAACTGCTTTTCACGGCCAGTTTCCTGATAATATTTTTTAACAATGATGAAAACTGATCAGAAGATGGTTTTTCTTTGGCACAGGCACATGATCAAGGTCATAACAGAAAAGGCTTATACATGTAATTTGACAGGACAGTTACAAACGGCATATTGTATTCAAATTGGAGGTCCTCTTGCAGAATTCGCACTGTTGTATCAGTCTATCTAAATAAAGCCACTGGTGCCTGTTGTTGCCTGCCACCTCACTCATAATCCAAATGTGATTTAGTTTGTTAGTGTAGGTTAGTGCAAGATTGTAACTCAATAACTGTCATTTGCCCACAATTTTCTGCCCAAAAGCATTGAAACCACCCATGCTAAAAAGGCTGTTTGTACAGAACCAAACTTGCAGCTGTACACTCGGGGGTGGACAGATTTTGTGACCGCTTGCAACCGTGTACAGTACAATGTACTTAAAGCTAATTGCCAATATGTCTTTTCACCAGTGTCACCAAGACAAATTCTCATGCACTTGATAACTCTGCCTAGTTCATATGCACTGTGTATGCTCACAATTCACACGTGCTTGGCAATTTGATTTTCTACTGTCAGCTGTCAGTGCAACCTCAGACGACCCCACTTGGCTGAGTCCGTACCTGATAACTCTCTGCTTAACTTTCAGATGGGGCATCTCCATCTCCTTGCTTCTAATGAATAGAGTGATAATAGGCAACGAATGAAACTGCCTCATTACAGTCTTTGGGTAATGAGCTTTCAACCCACCACCACCCGCTCTTTGTTCCTTCATCCACCCTTTGTATCACCCCCAGGTGCTGTATTTGTCAAGGAGAAAGAAATGAATTTATGGTGCTCACATACGCACACAAACACACATACGCATACAAACAACATTGAGTTCATAGGCGTACTATCATGCCTCACACACTGTCAGTCTTGAACATACACACCCGCTAAGTTCTGGGGAAGTCAGTATCTATCATTCACTTCTCTGGGGATCTGCTGTCACCACTGACTTTAAAGCTTTTTCCCTCTCTCACTCTATATGAGCAACTGAATGCAGGCAAATTCACTTTAAGGTCCCTGGGCATGTGTAAAAAATACATCTGGATTCCATTTATTCTGTTTGTAAATTGTATTACAGGTACAGCACAGTCTACAGCACGCTTTCCAAATTAAAGTGAATGAGAGGGATGATGGCCACTGTGGTGCCTGTGGCCCCTTGGTCTCGTTGCTGATCACTCAGGAGTTCTTGTAAAAAAAAAAAAAAATAAATAAATAAAAAAATAAAAAAAAAACAGCATTATTACTGATTTGGCTTATTTGACTCAAATCAGCCCAAATGCTACACCAAAACAGAATACTGAAACTGAAACAGGTTAAATGTATCGTGGACTGAGAGACGGATGTACTGGTATATGGATGACCTCTGAATTTTTTGGTTGTGTTTTCACTGCCCTTTGCAGCAGAAATAGCACTTCACTTCACTTGTAGTATAAACTAGATTGTACTTCTTTTTAAAATACTTTAAGGTATGATGGTGTCTGATTATAAGGCTATGAAAAATAAATAACTGGAAATGGTATATTTTCAGTATGTGCCCAAGGTTTATGGTGCCCTCCTAATATAATGGCAGGGGAAACACTGATTTTTATATCATATGACATTGTCATCAGTCATCCTGACTTTTAGTCCCTAGTCAGACTTTTCCTCTGACTTTATCCTGTGGTTCCAATTCAAAGGCACCTTCATTACATCTTCACTGCCTGTTAAATGGCTTCATCTTTCAAACTTCTCTCCCATAGTTTGCAACACTGACTCTGACAAAAAATTCTTCTAAACCCACATCACTATCACTGTTACATTGTCAGGTGATTTTTCTCAGACCTTTAAGAGCTCCCTCCAGAGCAGCTGATGTTATAGGTACTCTGTAAGTAAAAGGGCACCAACAATTCCTACTAAATTCAGTACGCAAAAGGAAATAGACCAGAGAGAGGAGGCAGCTGCAATGGAGAAAGGCCACTGAAGAGAAAAATGCCACAAGTCTCTTGCAAACCGACATCTGGAACAGACTTATGACATTGAGGAGTCTGATGGCAGAAGTCCTGCCAGCCTTCAAAAATCTCAGCCAGTGATACAAAGAACCTCCCACATGTTCCCTCTGCCTTACACCAGCATCACTGAAACACATCCTCATGAGTTGCAAGACTAACCTCACGGCACAACAGCTTTTGTCAGGGACGTTCAACTGTCAAGTAAAGCTCATCACTTTAATAGGGGACACTGGGCAGTTAGGCAGAGCACATGGCTGGGAGTTCATAGCAGACTTTGGGCAGAGATTTTCCTGTATCATGTCCTCCAACATAAGCCTTCATCATGTCAACAAACCTCCACCTAGACCTTATGCTACAGGCAGCCTCTCTCCAGCTGGTTTACACCTTAGAGTTCATAGTGCCCTGGGAGTATGTAGTAGTAGAGGAAGCACATGGGTGCAAGAGGTTGAGGTACGATGAGTTTGCAGTCAAACTGCAGCAACAGGGCTGAAGTTCAAAAGACTAGTCAAAGAAGGCTAGGTGTTAGTTAGAAGGTGTTAGTAGCCACCTCGACCATCCAGTAAGGTATATGTGCAAGAAGGCAGAACAAACACAGAACAGCTGATCTGTTCAGCTGACCAGAACATGTGACTGGAAACTATTCATCCTTCCAGGGCAAATGTATAAATGTATTCAAGTCAGAAGAAGACAAAGAACAGTCAAACTGAACAACGATGGGGAAATGACAAGAGTGGTGAAGAACAGGTGCAGAATGATAAAGGTGAAAAGACCAAGTGAGAATTAAAGAAGTGAAAGAGGTGGCAGATGGGGAGATTGATACTCCCAGTGTGAGGTTTCCCACCTGCCCCCTGACATGACGTTAACAGAAAGATGAAGACATCATATTGGCATCCTGCCTCTGTGTCTCCCAACAGCTCTCTCCCCTGTCTGTCTCCATCAATGTCTCATTTCCTTTTTCTCCCTCTCATCCAACACAATCCCTTTCCCACACTCTCCTTTGTTGTTTCTGGCTTTGTCTCTTTTTGTTTTATCTCCTGATGTTTTTGCTGCTAACCCCTCCATCCTGTTTCTCCACACATTTCCATTTATTATCCCCTCACCTTCCCCCTTCTTGCCCCAGTTTACAAGTTTTTGATTGCTAGTTGGACCAGAAACTCTCTTTTTGTGTCTGCTTCCAGTCTCTTCTCTTCCCTCTGCTTCTTCTTTATTACATTTTCTACTCTTCCCTTCTTCTAAATCACATTTCATTTTATGCTGTCTGTTTGTACTTTGCTATATGTTTTCTGTTTATGACATTGGTCCCTAACTTATATTCTATCTTTTGCATTTAAACATTTTATCCTCATGTTGTTTATGATATGATAGTACATACTATATAAACTTTAGTGCGTTTATAGAAAGGCAGAAATTTGTGGGATTTATAAAGGAACATAATACCAGTGATATCTTTAATACTGACAGCATTTCAATCTATATCACATAGTTGGGCTTCAATGAAAAACAACGTTGCATTTTTTTAAATAATTTGAGTATGAATGTATAAATCTTTTAAACAATTTGATATCAGGTATAATTCACAACAAAAGAGCACTGTTCAAGTCATCTGTGTTCAGCTCTCAAGTCATCCTTCTGTTTAAAGTGATTACTGAAGAGCCTGACATATAATGACATTACTTTGTACACTTAACTTTCTTCTGTTGAAACTTCAATCATACAAAATTTCACACCACAAAAATGGCCATAAGGCACTGACTTTATGATATGGTGTGATTATTGTATTAACCCTCTTATTTAAATCAACTGATCACACTTTACAGAGATAATTATACACAACCATTGGGCATCCCTATAAGTTTTATTGCAGTTACTGTGAGTAAGTTTACACAACCATTTCACACAAACTAGTAGTGTGAAAAGTGCTCATTCCCTGTTGTTACAGGGAATGAATGATGTGATATGTTATGGCCAATGACAGTGCAAGAGACAGGGTGAAGAGAAACCCGGGGGAGTTGTACCATCAACATCAACAAGCTGTGTTTCCTGCAGAGATTTTAATCGAAATATATAACTCGCTCTCCCTATTTCACTGAAAGCTAAAGAAACTAATTTTAAAACGATTACTACGTATTTCTCCTCGTATCGTGTTTTCGAGACAAAGATTCAACATTGGGAAAAAAAATTATTCTGATATTGAAACATTTGCTGTTTGTATCTACATAAAATCTTTTTGGATATCAAATTTGGAGGATATACTGGAGAATAAAATGAGGAACTAATCAACAATATTCAGATTTTCTTTAGCAAAGTAATGTACATTTAATAATACCAGACCACTGACATAGTTTTCATGAATGAGTCAACACATTTTAAGGAGACTCTGAACTGTATAAAACCCATACCAATGTTAGTTATTTACAAAGACATTCATATTGATTTCTGATTAGACCTGACCCTTGTGTTTACTCTTTTTGTTTTCCCATATTGTTATTGATGTGTGCTCAGTCTGTGATTTCTACAGTTTCTTTTACTGCCAAATTGATATTATACTGGCTAGTGTTTGGTGATATGAAGTAAAGAAAAAAAATATATGAATCCCCAAGACTGTCTGGTCTCCAAACTACATTTTGTTATGAAAACACAAGCCACGCAAAATGCTGTTTGTATTGTATACCCAATCAGTCATGTACTGTGCAAACAGCAACAATTTCAGTATTCACAAATAGAAGACAATAAGTTGTGTAGTGTGAACACACACCTGACCAACTGTCGCTAGTTTCTTCTGTAGCTGAGAAGAACACATTAAACTTAAAAAAAAAAAAAAGTATATTAAGTTTGTTGGCCTCTATAAAGCCCAACCAACCAACCTAAAGAAGGACGATCAGCTGACGTTGAAACTGCAGCTCAGCTTGTCAGAATTTATTTTACTAAGAAATTTGGTAGAGGAAAGGCAACAATCACCATGGATGTTAGAGAGCAAGTTCTGCAAACTTTCTCACCTGCCTTCTCTCTACCCAAAGCTCTGTTCTCTCTCAACCCATCTCCCAGTAGCCAAACGCCTTCTCACCCCGCCAGACAATTTATTCACAGGGTCACAGGTTTGGTTATCAAAACAACCATAAGCACACCAAGTGAATGCGTTTGTTGAACTGTACCACTGTACCACTACTGCACAAATCTTAGTTTTCCTAGAATATCAGTGTTCTCCCTAAAAATGGGTGAATGCAATAATGATACACCTTGTTCTAAAGGAGAAATCAAACAAGTTAACATAACAATAAGGAATGTATTTAATGAAACAGGGGTCCTTAGTGAAAGTGAAAATATCTTCAATATAAGCTACCTGCAGCAGGATTTAAAAATGCAGGTCCTCACAAACAGGATCTTAATTCTTCACATATATAAATATATATGGTGCCATAAATAGTCATACTCATCTTCAATAGATGTAGCTCATCCCTAAACTCAGCCTCTCGTCCTCTTTCACTTCTCCCTCCTTCACTCTTGCCTGGCTTTCAAGCTCGTCTAGTGGGAGACCAGAGTGCTCTTTGGTGGCGCCTCATTTCCATTTTGATTTCTCTTTGCCTTTGTAGTGGTTCATCATCTCCCGTCTCGCGGCCTCACCGCCCCTCGACCCTTCTCTCTTGACTCCCCCCCGCGGCTTTCATCTCTCCCCTCCTTCATCCTGTCCTCACGGCTTATTTATTTGTTGGCTTGTTTGTATAGACAGCCACTGACCCATTAACCACACCAAATCATGCCTTGTCTCGTCTCTGTT
Source organism: Polydactylus sextarius (assembly GCA_016801845.1). Classification (NCBI taxonomy): domain Eukaryota; kingdom Metazoa; phylum Chordata; class Actinopteri; family Polynemidae; genus Polydactylus; species Polydactylus sextarius. Next base: position 18,424,854 of record CM028910.1, read on the forward strand.
GAGATTAGAGAACATGGCTCCGATGTCTATAAGGACATTTGAGCTTGCTTGCTTCTCTAGGTCTTATCTTATCTCGATGTTCTGTATGTTGATGTTCTCCTGGTGAGATGGTTGATCGAAGTTTTGATGTAGAACTTTTTTTTGCCATATTTTTCAACATACATATATGAGATAATGTAAGGGAGAGAGAAGAGGAACGGTATAGGAAAATTCAGTAGAACGGATGTATTTGCTATCAGGATATTATAAGTAATGCATTCCTATTCTGGGTTGAACCATTATAGGTGTGTCAGGTGTGATGGAAGCAGAAATAAAATGTGTTTGGTAAAAAACAAATGCATTTTGTGACTGTGTCAGACTAGAAATTGCAGCCATGAGATAAAGAGTAGAACAGTCACACCAAGACAACAGAAAGGATGGTGAAAACTGAAATCAGAGGTATATACTGTAGGGAATAACAGCAATAGATAGATAGGGCCAGGACAGACGTGACACCAAGTAAAGCATCTTAACAGACTCTTAACTCTCACTGGGGCTTACAGTGGTTTCACACATTACTTATCACTTAAAGTGACTGGATCAGGGTGTTGATTAGACTGGATATGAGCATCTTATCAGGGATTTGTTCACCAAAATTTCATAAAAGCACAAATTTGATGAAGAACAAAGCTATTACAGCATTAAAAAATTCTCATGGGAGTGCATCCAAAGTAACATTAATGAAGCCCATCTCTGATTAAACTGAGGTACAAATGTATATAGGAGATAGAAACATATGAATAAAGTTTTCAAATCTTCTTGTTGGCTCCTGTTAGGCTAATGTACTTAGTGAATTCAAGCACAGCTGTGCATGAGAGAGAGAGAGAGAGAGATCTGGAAAATCTCAAGTAGCTGCCCTGCTAAAGTGTCTCAGCAATTCCCAAAACCTAGTAGCAATGTTGAAGTCTACACTCACTCAAGAGTCACGCTTTCTAAAGCACTGCTTTTATCACAGAAGACTAGAGCTTTCCCACTGATATGTGCACTTGCTTGTGGCTAAAGACTTGTTAAAAGCAAGACTATGTAACCTTTGCTACCACTGACAATATTATGCTTCTTTGAGATGAGCAATGCCTGTGCAGAATTGATCACTGGTAATCAACACATGATGCTCGTGGTGGTTTGATTTCTGTTGCACTTGCTCCCTACTTGCTGTGGCGTCCTGCTGGCATCAGTAAACATCACCCACAAAACCTCACAGCAGCTAATGTCTTCAGAGCTAGGTGCACATCTTAGATGCACATCAGAACACGTTGGATTATATTTGGCTGTCTAAAAAAAGAAAAAAAACATTAGGTACTACAGCATTCTTCACTGTTTTTGATGCCAGTGGTTTAGTTTAATTAGTCTTGTAGTCTCTGTTTTACAGAATAATTCTCTACAAAAATCTGAGAAAACATTTATTAACCATACTTCTTCAATGCACTGTATGCCAGGGAACTCATGTTATGATACACATGTCTTTTATATGAATCAGAATGTAAATAATGTCAGAAAACAGCAAACTTTGTTCACTACTTTCTGTTCTCAATCCCTGATTTAATTTTGAGCTATTGAATATAATTGAGAAAGTGGTGTGCAGCCCACAAACTGCAGATCTCAAAGAAGTGATGAAGAGAGGATGAAAAATGATTCAGTACGTCAGTCATGTGTATCCTTGAAATGAAGAACTGCACATTTGGGAGTATGTGCCATTTTCTGACAGGGGGTGACTGCAAGCGGTTTTGGTAGGGGGTTATGGAATAGCAATCATCTTTGCCACTATCTATCGACTAACTTCCCTTTTCAGTTTTTTTTTCCCCTCACTTGACCTGTACTTATCCCTTTTTTGGTCTGTGCATCTTTATCATTCTCTTCACAACAAGACTAAATTACAGATGCGCCAGCAGTCTAGAGACATCCAGCACAACAAAGCATGTCTTAGAAAAAAATCACATCTTGAATGATCAAAGAATATGTTGCTACCTCTCCAAAGAATCCCTACTGGACCAATGGAGTCACAGATCAGACCTACTTTATCAGATGCCGTGCTGATGATCTGCAACATATTAGGAAGAAAAAGCCAAACCAATAATCTTACAAGGCAGGAGAGGGAGGGGAGAGAGGAGGCTGTGCTGTATAGCGAAACAAGGGGGTGGAAGGAGGTTAGATGGAAGACTGCAAATGGGCTGGAAAAGAATCTGTTAGTCTCCTAGTCCTGGAGGTGCTTCGACAATGGATAAGAAAACATTAGCTGCTGTGGTGATACATCTTTAATGGCACTTTATGGGCCCTGTCTTGAGCTAAAACAATTGAGCCATTCCAGCAGGGACTGGGTAATATACCAAAAAAAAGGAAGGAGTGTTGGTGAGTGTGTATGCATGTGTGGCAACAGAGGAGAAGAGGACAGTGGAAAGGAAGAGAACAGAGTGAAAAACATTTCCGCAAAGGAAAAGATGATTTGGTGCAGACATTAACTTGATTAAAAAGTTGTTCGGTTGCAGGAGGAGTGTCGTTATGCAGCCATCCATAACTGAAGAACACCAACAGATTGCTTGGCTCCCAGCTCATGCAATTGTTCCAGGGCTTGGAAGGAAAAAAAAATGGTAGTGCCATCCAAGGAATCACATAAATAGGTTTCGGAATACGAAATGTACTATGAATTAATGAACAAATGGTGTTTTACAGTGTCTTCTATTGGTTTGTTTCCAAGTTTGACACTGAATAAATGAGGATCAAATACACTTAAGATGCACTCTTCTATTGATCCACTACTTGGCTATATTCTTTTAGTAAAATTTGAAGGTAAATATAGTAAAACAGTGAAGGACTAAACAATATTGAGTGGTCAGCAAATGAGGGCTGCCAATACTGAACATAGCTACACGGTAAATGTAAGTTGGAAGAATTTTAACTTCTAAAACCCTTTGATGTGCAATTTGTGATATGTTCATATATCATTGATGCCCTCTTAACTAGACTTGAAGTTTTGATGACCTTGTTTTTTTTTTTTTTTTTTTTTTGTAAAACTGAATCAACTTACAGGCAATGCAATGACTCTAAAGCTGTCTCCATGCATTTAGAACTATCACATGTTTTTTCTTGAATGTTAACATGAACATATGTGAAATAATCCCTTTTGATTTAACCTTTAAAAGTGACTATAGACCAATCACCACCCAGTGTTTTCCAAGTGGTATTAATATTGATATTGTGACAGAGCAATATAGTAAGTTGCACCACTGAAAATTTTAGGAAGCTCATCACCAGAAAGTGTTGTAATTGTTTAGAATATCAAATGGACAATGAAACATCTGTTTGTGATAGCTAGCAATGTTACTAATACTAACACTGTAGTAAGTGGGTTTTGTTATTTACTGGTCCAGTAAAATAACACCAACTAAATACTGGTTTGGAGGTCAGAGAACCAGCCATAGAGAGTAACTGGACAATTCCCAGTGAGCCATGGACTATTGCCCATATTGGTTGGGCTGTGGACTGTTAAAGAAATTCATAACATTGGTCCCAAGGGACAAATCAAGGACTGAATTTCTGTCCCTGTCCATCCATGGCTTTCTCCACAGAGGGCTTTTCTGAGGTTTACTTTTTGTCCGTTTCTATCACCCTCTTTCTTTGCCTCTTCTGACCTCGGGGGCTGTCTTTTTCTTTTACTGGGTAGTTTCCACTGTTACTCTAGTTCTCAAACCAAGCATTTCCACTACTACCTGCAAATAAATACCAGAGAATCAGAAGCTGTCCTCTTTCTGTTTTGGCTGTGCAGTGCAATCAACATTTAATTTGTAATGATGAGTTTAAAACAAGCAAGGTGTAACTTTGACTCCCACCATTTTGGTACTATTTATTTTTTACTGAACACTGAGACTTCAACTTTCTGTTTCACCAGACTTCAGGAACAAGTTTTACACACAGTGCTATGATACAGGAGTTTTGTTAACAATTCTTTGTGGCAGAAATGTAGCTAGCATGCGTCAGCATGCATTCAAATTTGGACAGCTAGATCAGTAAATCTTCTAGGAGGAGGTCAAGAGGTGGAGGAGATCAATGCCATCGAATCAACCCAGAGCATGAAAAGAAGGGAGGGGTGAGATGAAGAGATAGAACAGGCAGGATGGCAGCATCGTCAACTGGGAGAGAAGGGTAGGCGGGTCACCATTAACCAACAGCACAAGAAGGCCGCTGGGGCCTTCGATTAGCCCCAGCAGCAGTCAATAGTGGTTCGATGGAGCTCTCTGAGGGAGTGACAGTGTGTGGTATTTGTAGGGTAAGAGGAAGGGATGTCAGAGTGTGTGTGTGTGTGTGTTGAAAAAAGATCCTCAGGTATATGAAAGGACATGCAAAGTCAAAGGAGTCAAGGTCATTAAGGGTCTTCTTGAGAAGAATATCCATTAGCAAAAGTGGATATTTTAAGAGAAATAAAAAGATTTACTGGCGTTAATTTTTTTTTTTTTTTTCACATTTACATTTCAAACATTTAGTTGAAAATTAAACAAGAGATTCAGAGTAACAAAGAATAAGCACAATTGACCATAGGCATGCAAACAGCAAGGTAAGGAGAACTAGGTTGAAATGTTAAAAAATAATAATAAATTGAGCTCTACCTCATTATTCTAATGCTGTCATTTATAAAGACCGCAGTGTTTGCAGAGGGTTGTATTTATGGTGAGCTGTCTTGCTGCAGGGACTTCAAAAGTGCTTGTGCATCACCAAAACAGTGCCTGCAGCTATCGAGCCACTCAGGGGAAAGTGACTCAGAGACTTCAGAGATAGAAACACAACTGAACAAATTGAACCTTGCCCTGTTCCTCTGTAAAATTGGTGGGTAAAGTCTCAATCCCACTGATAGTGACACACACGCTAAACACACTTCACAGCAGAGTATGGGGTAGAGAGTGAGTTTAAAAACAAGAACAGCACTTGGCCAAAACTATTCAGTCAGTGGTCTTGATCACAACCCAGTTGAGGAAACAGAAATCCACTATATTTTGGTGACTTAATCGTAAATCTTAAAGTGGTTCCGATTTGTCATCAGGACAAGAGCAGTTTATATTGACAGGCAGGAGATAAAATTATATTTTTTTCTGTGTAGTAAAATATCACTTGACATTAGCAAGACACACCACAAAACAATGTTGTGAGCTGTGAAATAGAAATGACTTCCAAAGTAGTTTATATAGCTTCAGTCAAGCCTTCCTGAAATTCACTTAGCAACATGTGCCACTTTTAGAGCACTTTACAAACTTTCCAGTCCTTACACTCCAACCAACCCACATAACTTTAGCTTCTAGCCTCGATTTTTTGCTTATTTTGTTTGAACTGGATAATAAATGGGCAAAAAAAAAATTTTTTCATAGAAATATTTCAAGTCTTTTTACTTAGTTGTGAGACTTTGAATCAATGCAACCTGGCAGCCTAGGATATGCAACTCATATTGTTCAATATGTGCTCACTGACTGTCAAGACTGAGAAGTCTGTGTATTTCTTGATCGAAATAGATTTTATATTTCTGGTCTGGTTGATATAAGTTTTTATTTTATAATATATTAAATCAAGTGGTCAAGTCAGACATCACTGCCAGGGACCAGTATTAACATGATCTCAGAGGACTTATGTCAGCCAGCTCTAGAATGTCCTTCACTAATTTGCACTCTATTAGAGGTTGACAGACCACAGCCCACCTGTCCGAAAAGCGAGAAAAGGTGAGAGCATATAAACTTGTGTATTTTCTCAGGAAGTGAAAATAATGTGCACGTTTTGGTGCTGTGACACAATTTGATGTCTTCACTGACCCAAAAACTGTCTGTGGTGCAAACAGCGGGAGAGAGGGAACTGAGGCAATAGACAAAAGACAGTACAGAGAGGATATAGAAGAAGAGAGGAAGACACAGGGTGAAACTGTGGATACACTGTATGTTTACCTGCCAGCGGGAGTACGATGGCTCAATCTCCTCTCCCCCAGCTTCACTGTTCCTCTCGTCACCTCCTCCGTCCTCTCTCTGCTCCCTCAGGTCATGCGAGCTGCCACCATGCTGTTGGACTCCCTTACCGAGAAGTCAGAGGAGGTGGGAGGAGAAGGGACACAGATGGGAGGAAAGGTTACAGCAGCATTTATAGTATGACAGCAGAATTTTGCACTCAAACTATTTTCATTAAAATGAATTTGTGCCATCATGAAGGTGACATAATTCCACGTGAGTAAACGGAATCCAAATACAAATCATCTGTCGGTGTTTCAACAATGTTTACATCCAAGCGAGTAGGCATAATGTGTGTTATAACAGGAAGCTAATTTTTCCAGCTTTATATGTTGCTTCTGGTATGGTGATAATGTTATCACTAATGAAGAGGTTTCACACTGAGTGTGAACTATGAAGTGAGAGGAATGATTTCACACTGAGTCGGATAGATATAATAAAATCTTTGTTGAATTTGTCAAAGTGTGGTATCATGCATAAAGCATGTTCAGTTTTGTCGTTATTTTTGGTTTATGCAGTTGTAGCTTCTGTGTTCACACAGGATGTGTTCAGGCACAGTACTGACCGTACAAGGAACTCAGAGCCCAACACACAGTCATTGTAATTATTCATGTAAAACAGAAAATCATGTATAAAAAATACACATTGTCATCTAGATACATCAGTTGCATGTAGTTGCATGTGATTGTAAAATGTGTTTCAGATTATGTTGTTCAGTGAATGAGTATAACAAGCATTTCATTGCTTCCCATTCAAATCTAAAATACACTGAAAAATAATCTATTGTGCATCAGCTTTGGGAACCCAGGGAGGAAGAAACTAATTAGTAATACTGGAAGACTTTACTGTGATAATGATAAGGACAGGGAGTACTGGAGATGTATTTAAAGTAAAAGAGAGAGTGTTGACAAGCTGACGTAAAATCAAAGATGCTTTTAAAAAATTGAGAATCTAGATTCTCTAACACAGTCAAGAAAATTAATGTTATTGTGGTCCATAGATGATGTTATCACAACCCTATCTGGTGTCAGTTTTGTGGCTTGATTTGCTTTTTAACTTTAAATATAAGTAGACCATAAAAGAAAAACATAGGGCAAATGAAGGGTGGCAGCATTTTTAAAAAATGACTGATGTGGATGCAGTTTTGTTTTACTCAGTGGGAGTTGAAGACCTGCTCTTGTATGTACTTAGATATAGAGAGGGAGTTGGAGGAGCTGGAATGATTTCCTAATGGAGCAGTCCAGTGAGCTTTCTTACTCATCCCACTCAAGTGTGATCACTGTCAGTATAACACCCACATACTTTTATGGTGGCATTAATACCCCAAACTGTGCTTAAATTTAATCCAATCATCCATCTATGCATCTCTTTGCCTACCTACATGTTTCTCTACCTACATAGATCTGTTTGCATGTACCATTGTTGTACATACAAACAGAAGTGCAGTGTAAATAATTCAAATTTTCGTAACTTTTGTTGTGTCCTTGACAGACAAAGAAAGCTCTCATTGGTATAAATGCTTGGTGACAAGTTATTTAAAATGGTACTTGGCCTTATTTTCTTTATGTGAGCAGTTCCAATGCAAATCAGCTAGTTTCAACTTATTTCATTCACTTGAATCATGAGCCATTAGCGTCATAAAAGTGCTAAAATCCTTTTTTTTCCTTGTTTGAAGTTGTAGTAACTCATTCCAAAAACTGCCTCGAGTCAAATTTCAAACTGCACTGGTAAGAAAAATTAAGCTCTATCACTGTACAGCGGAAGCGTTTGTGCTGTTGAAAGAAAAAAAAAAGACTCAACTTTCAGACTTAACTTTATATTAGATTCATTGGTGTTTACAGCAGATGCTCTCTGGGCTTGCAGACACAAATATGCAATATGCAATGCTACTTCCTACAGCTCCGCTCAGACGTGCCTTTTTGTGTCTTTTCAATGTTAGAATGTGATCTGCACCCTGTTTAGCTCAGGTAGACGGCATACTGTGCATCCATTTGATTTAAAAAGAAAACTATATTTTTATTATTCATTGTAAACACAATGCATGCTGTGAAGAAAGACATTCTTTTTCTCCTGCTAGTTTTGAGTGAGGATACATTATTTTCCTCTTGCATACCTTATACTGGCATACAGCTTCTATTATGCTTTTCTTGTGTGCAGAACAACAACAATAGTGTTGGTAAAGTAAACATATATACATATATGTATAGCAGAAAGTTTTGCCCTCTTTCGATGGCATATATGTCTTTAGATTTGACTCTGTACAAGTTAGGTAAAAGAGTTATTAATTTAAAAGATATTTAACAAGAGTCTTAAAATTGCAGAATAAGGATGATGGCAACAAACAGCCAGCAACTGCATTAAAGCTCCTGGTAAAATACAGATAATTAAGTCCCCTTGGGTTTCCTCAAGTTTAAAAATCAAAGTTTTATTAATTTACAGATTACTTGAGTGTTCACAACAGGTTGAAAATAAAACATGGATGCTCTGTGTGTCAAAGCTTTGTTAAATATCAACTAGTTTCAGCTGTCTCAGTTAGAACACACCAGCTGCAATCTATTTTCTGTTTGGTGAAAAAATATTTAAAAGCAAACTGGGTATATGATGAAATGCATACTGAATTTTCTCAAAATACTTCTTCATGTTTAATTAAATTACTAAATATCATTGAAGAATAAACATTCCTTGCAATGCCTCTTATTAGCCCTTATCAAGGGTATACTCGTACAAGTACAAATTCATTCAGGTTTCTGCCAGGCCTGGGGCTTTTTTTTTTGCTGTTAAATACCTCAGGGACTCAGGTATCTCAGGTACACCTACAGGTATAAAGTACTCAGGTACTTTTTCTCTTCATGGAAACGAAAGAACTCATTCACAGACTCATATACATCAGTGCTGTTCTTGTTCTAATCTGTCTCTGATATTAGTGCCACATTCATCTGCATTTTGGTAACGTCTATTATACACACAAACGCATGGACTTGGACACGCATGCAAACACACAGGGGTCATCACAGTCCCTTAGGACTAACAAGGGAATGATCTCTTTGTATAGGCAGATGTAATTTCCTTTCCCATTTCCTCTACACGGACGGCAATTACTGATCCTCAGCCAGGCGGTGATAGAAGCTAATAATGCACCGATATGATAATCATTGGCTTATTGGACAGCACATTAGAAGAGTGTTTGGACATCAGGGCAGAAAGGACAGATGGGGGAAGTAGAAACAGGACACACATGGAGAATTACACGCAGATGGGTGTGCACACACGCAAAAATACAAAGCATGCTTTCACACGACATGCCCACACACCCCTCTGTCTTTTACACCGTCTCCCTTATCTCTTTCCCTCTGTCACTGTGCATACCTGAGCCAGAGTGCACCAACAAAAAACTACAACCATTAGCGCTAATAGAGCTTTAATTACAGGCCTCATTCTCTCTTGTTTTTTGTATGAGTTACTCGTGAAACTGAAAAGACAGCTTAGACAGAGAGAGGTGGGTGAAGATGTAAAGAGAGGAGAAGAGATAGAGGCGACAAAGAGGTAGTGGAGATGGTAAAGAGATCAAATCAGGGAGAAAAACAAAGGTGAGAAATCAGCAGATAAAGAGAAAAGATGAATAAGATGATTTTGTTTAGGGCGGGTGCATATATAGAACAGGTGCTTTTAAGCACTTCTGGGTGTTTGCAAAGCAACTATGTGTGACTGCATGTGCGAACCTGTTTGTAAGTGTTCTACACTCTACTGCATTAGGTATATCTTAATGTATATACCAGAGCAAGATGGTGTGAAATAAAGGAGCCTTAACAAGTTCAATGTGTAAACAGTCACACTCGTGTTGTTAGTCGATGGATTCTCATTAGGTGCTCTACAGGGAGCGCTGAACAGCTGCCTTAAGGAGGTAACAGTCATCAGACCGCTATCAACACTTGTGGCGCCAAGCAGGGATGACCTGGAGTCTGTGCACCTTCTGCCAGAGGCCATGTTAAAGCAGAACTACTGGTTCCAAATTGTTTTTGTTTTTTTTTTGTTTTGTTTTTTTTTTAAATTAACCTCTGATTAAAGATTAACAAAAGTGGAATTATTATTGATTTTCAATAATTAATGACTTGACTAATTCTTATAGAAAGTGAATTGGATTGTCTAGTAATTTGATCTTAATTATTCATTAAGAGATGTCAGTGGAAAACAAACACTGAACAAACAGCAATCCAATCCAATGCCTTTTGCATATACTGTAATATTTTGGTTCATATTTTTTGAAGTTGGGTTTTATTTGACTTTGGCCAAACAAAAGCTTACCCAGGCTCAGGAGAAACTGCACAGAGAAAGGGGTTAATCAAAAGCACACTGAGTACAACTAAGTACACTTAATAAAAGCTAATGACAATTTAAACAGCTTTTCCTCTCTTTAATACAATATAGGGGCAACAATACACTCAGAAGTAATATTAAATAAAGATCTCTATGGAGGAACTGCCACTGTTTTTTTTCTGTCATGGCATTTTGAGCACCTGACTGTGCATAACTGCTCTTATATGAACCTTTGTTTTCCTTTTGTTTTGCCAGAAGGTCCACACATTTTAACAGCTGTTCTTAAGGTCAAGGAAATGCTTCAGGATATAGCACAAAGACAAGCACAGTACTGGTGAAAATATCTCAATGTGTGTTCTATTACAGAAAGATGTGAATAAAAATAAATATATGGGACATGTAAATACTGAATATATGTTGTGATATTAGTGATATAATATTATTCCGTTGTCTTGCATCACCTCCTTTTATCATGAAATTACAAATCAAACAGTAAAAACAAAAAATAATAATTCAAACTATCTTGTTTAACCAATGCAAGTCCAAACGTGATGTCCATCACCTCTTTTGAGATAGACAGAACCTCTCTGTCCCATGCGTCACTGCTGGTGTACACAGCGTCCCAGTTTTCCATTCAGTAAACCTGTGCTGCTGAACAAAGGTTTAGCTGAGAACCCTTGAAGTATTTGCACTGCAACTGTCAACTATTAACCTCAGTAATTAGAGTTTATGATGCTAATGCTTTCTTGCTGCTTCACAACCACAGCGCCCACCAGGCTGCCGAGTGACACTTGAGGGGGCAGAAGTGAGTGACAGCAGAGGAGAGGAGCAGACAGGCAGACCAGATGGCTGGAGCTGTAGTGCCTGCAGTGCTGTGGCTTAATACCACAGGAGAAGGTTCAACAAGGATGTGGTGACGATGATATACTACATAGCATAATTTTGGAGAAACTTTCACTCAACATTCACAAACTTTCATTCAAAAACACTACAATATTATACTCAAGTACACACTCAAATCCTAAAGCCACTCATTTGTCTTGTTTTGCATAGCTGTGTAGCTGCAGTAAATTCCCAATTAGAATGAATTTAAACAAGTAACAATAAAAAAATTTTAAAAAAGTGCCCTTGTCCAATTTTGTAGCTACACTTTTGAACACTCCTGAAATATGGTTTATGTATACCACTTGAGATTTGACTTCATTTGAGGGATCTCTTCACTTATCACTTGAAACCACTACATTGTTATTTCTGCATTGTTGCATTTGATTGGTCATTCATAATAGCTGAGTGAAGCTGGTAAAGAGCCACAATAAAAAACTTAGATTCAGAATTGTTTCACAAATTACACGATATACGTGCTGTATTGTTTATGGAAGCGGAAGCCTTGTTGAAAAAAAATTAATAAATAAATAAAATGTAAAAATGGGGCATGTTAAGGCAAGTGTGAGCGACATGAAAATGGAACTGAAAAATACTGAAAAAAAAAAGAACCAGAGCCTTTTTATGTTGTATTTGATCTAAGTCACAAGTGAGAGGAATATTCATTGTGAATGTGGCTTTGCACATTTGGACAATTAATTCAGTGGTGAGAGCTGAACCTGTATTGTTCCAGTTGTATGGTAATTTTGTAACCACTAGAAAGCCATATCTACATGAATTGTGTTAATTTTAGATGATTAACTATGCAGTAGCTGCCACGTTCAGAAATTTCAGAAAGTAAGATTTATTGACTGCTAATAGTAAATATAGAATAGACTGCACTATGGTTTGTCTTAATTGGGGGAGAATAGCTGCTTTTTCAAGTCTCATATGATTCATTACATATTTTTTCTTCTACGCTGGAAATGCTCAATTTTCGATTTGTGGTCCTTTCTGATGTCTTCTGGTCTACTGCTAATAAGAGGCAGACTGAGGTTTTTGGGCCATAAGATGGCACAGTTTAGTTGTTTTTATCGATGTCATACTGAACACAATGGGAGAATTTGATGATAAATGGAGTGAATGAAGTGAAATTAGGCTGCATTGTGTATAAATAGCCTCCTGTAGTTGAAATCAATAGTATTTTGTTGCCAGATTCACTTTTAAGTTCCAGTATTCAGGGACCAAACTGTTGGTATTATCTTGTCCTCACTAAAACTAGATAATGATAATAAGGATGGACACAGAAATGTATACAATTTGACAGTCACAATGTAACTGGGATCACATTCTCTCGGGTTTTGCCAATCTACACAGACCAAGCACATGCATATGGACCTGATAGTTGTAAAACTAGTCTATTCTAATATATTTGCAGTTTCTGCATGGACAAGCCAACCAAGAAAATAGCTGGGGGTTTAATATTTTTTAATACTACCAATGCCTATCAATGTATGTGCTTCTTTTCTTTCATGTGCACCTGTGATTTGGCCAGGAGACATTTTATTGCAGGAGACAAAACTGAATCGTTAGAATGAAAATGAACAATGGGTTGGCCAGGTATTTTCTGCACCAGGAAATGGAGCATCAAGGGATACAATCAAACTTAACTGTCATGCCTGTCCCACTGATAATGTTGCTATATTTTAAGAACTCCAGAAAATGTTGGGATCAACTGGTGTGTAGTGATGTGTTAATTCACTCTCATGAATACACATTCTCCTCAAAAGTGAAAGACTCTTGTTCATGCACCCCAGTTCACTAATGGCGAACGTGATGATTTACAGATTTCTAATACCCCATTGTCTGACCACGCTCCAGTATCTGTAGAATTCTCATTTTGTTTTTCTTTAGTCTGTGCCAGTTTGTCTTGGTACTTTGTCTCTTGTGTTTCAGCTCTTTATTCTCCATGTCTTCATTCATGTAACAACTTTATTTATTGTATTTTTGACCTGTTCTAGCCTAGTATTTTTCTTTTAGTCTTTTTGGTTTGTACCAAACCATGAACTGTAAACACTTTAATTCTACTGCCTACTTGTGAGTTGTGCGTTTCAGTCCTGTTATCTGCAGTACAATTTAACATGGAAGGCTTTGAAGCCACATTTCGAGGGCGTAGTGTATTTATTATGACACTGCAAAGTAAAAGGAAAGAAATAATAACAATAAAAAGTAGGCTTATGCCGAGAACCCTAAAAATGCCACACAAGACTACCCACTGTTCAGAAATTCAAAGATTCTGTCTCAATAAGGTTGAGCTGTGAGCTGAATTTGAACTATATGAAGTGTAAGTTTTGAATCCATATATAAAGCTGACGTGCTAATAGTATCCATCCATTAGCTGCGTTGTTTATAGAGAACATGTCTTTTGCCTCGCTCAAAAAATAAGCCACCATGGTGCCATTCTTCCACTCTAGACTAGATTACTGTAATGCTTTATTATCAAGGTGTCCAATAATTCTCTACATGCCATGTGAGCACTAACATGAATTAAATTGAGTATAAGAGAATATTTCTCCCTCATTAGAAAATTAAAATTGATGATGGAATTAAATTGAAAAGTCCATAATGACCACATTCTATAGTAACTTAAAGAGCTTATAGTTGCCTATAACCCCAATAGATTGTCACTCTAAATAAAAAATAATAATCTAAAAATAACTGTGGCTTCAGGGTCTTCAAAAGCAGAATGGGAGCCAGAGCCTTCAGCTCCCAGTCCTGGAGGCAGACTTTACTCAGTAAAGTGCCTTTAAATAATGTATTTTGTGATTTGATACTATATGTAAAACAGAATAAAAAGCACTACCATCAGATCCTGATCCTAATATACGTATAACAGAAGTAGATAAATGCACAATATCTCCCATTATTTCTTTGGAATGCTTTGAAAAATGTATCTAAAACTTTGCTCTACATTTAGTTAATACCTGACTATACATTTTATTTAAATATTCTCATTTCACAGAATCATCCTGTACTTTGCTATGATCCTGTTATCAAATGAAATCAGCTTGTTGCCCATTCCTCAGAGACATGAAGCAAGAAAGATATAATCAGAAATCTTGTCTCATTTTGAGGTATTATTCTGGAGCTATTTGGTCACAGGCTAACTTCTCTGACAGTTCCTTTCCCTTATAAAGATTTCAGAGGCATGGAAGAGCAAAACCAGTTGTTACTTTCAATTCATAATTTTCTCTTTAAGGAAGCTTGATGGGATCAAGCAAATTGCTTTCTGACTTTTAAGGTACTATCCTCTCATTGGTGCACAAATGAGAGAAACAGAACTGCAGACATAGAACATTCTGAAGCGTTACCATTATGAACAGTGGCTTTGTCAGGAAATACTTAAAAGTGAAGTTCAATTTGCCAATCATAGCTTTCACCCCTATGCTGTGACCTGGCAGTGGCTGGTTATTCAGGAAGTAGCATTAATTTGTGCAGTGTTAAATCCTTTTGGAGACTGGCTTCCTGTGATGTACCATATAATGAGTTCAGGAGGAAAATTCTTAAGAAAGATTGAAAGCAGGAAAGAAAGGGGGGAGAAAGGGAATTTCAGAAAACAAGAGGCTAAATGAGAAAGGGATCATTTCTGTGCTGTTACAAGTCCATTACATTATTTATTGCTCATCCCCCACCTTGTTTAGGCTTTTATGGGTTTCCTTTCTCTTGTAGTTATTCTGTCCCCTATTCCCCTTGTGTTCTTTATCTTATCAGCACTGTGCAGGTGTTCTATTGCACTCAGGGAAACTTAATTTGATTATCATGTATTTAAATCCATGCTATTTTCTCTCTGCTCTTTGCTTCTCTTCAATTCCCAGCAGGCCCTTTTCTGTAGAACAGTGCAATGACTGCCGGGACCAAAAACCAGTGAAAAATCAATTCCCTCCACCATGGTCTATGGTTTGAGGAAGCTTTCATAAATTGCTGTGGTGGGTTTTTACACTTTTGCCGCTGTTAGTACAGTTTGTCAAATTAGGTAACTGTTGTGGAGGCAAAGTGACCTGTTCTCAGGTAGAATGTACAGACATTCTGCCAAGGATGACCGGCAGTTTAAAGAGATCACAAGGAAAAGATTGAGGTGAACTGTGTTAAAGCTCAAGGAGCAATGACATCCTGTTTAGACTTGGATGGGGTGTAGACTATCAGTATATTCAACATTATTTCCAGTTCATACAGGAGGAACAGTATCTGTTGCTTGTCTTTTGTGATTAATGAAGAAATATGTTGATTTAAGAATCAGTATTGTATTGGTATTTTCTGCGGGTCCACTAACAAGACACAATTTCTTCAGCCTTTTTGTATCCAGGAATTTTTCATAGAGACACAAATTCTAAGCATTTTTACCGCAAGTAAATGTCACAACTGCAAAAAAATAATATTGTACTGATGACACTGAAGAATGCTACACTCCACTGAAATGAATTGGTTTGAGTAACTTGCTGATCTCCAGGGATTTTCATATACAAAAATCTGTTGAATTGTGTAAACAGATATGTTTTGCTAATGAGATAAGTCAGAAAGCTAGTATTGTTGCTGACCATGTGCACCCTTTTATGGACATGAACATGACAGGAAGTTTGGTGTATTTCAGTGGCCTCTAAATCCAGTAGAGCACCTTTGAGATGTCGTAGAACAGGAGATTGGCAGCATGATAGTGCAGATGAGATGCAGTCATTTCAACATGGTTCAGAATCTCAACTGAACTGTTACTAACATCTTGTCATCGTCTTACAACACGTCTGCCCTGTTACACAGAAGATTTTTCCATAAAGTGATGTGCCCCCCCTCTGGCTTTCTTGAACTGTTTATCAGCTGAAACATCATGGTTAAAGAATTGCAAGGCATTTACTTGAAAAAAGTACTGTGGGTTGGTTAAGATACCCCCTTTTGATACATCTGATAAAATTTCACACAGCTACATGCATTTTCAAAGAAGTAAATCCACAAGTCATATACAAAGACTCTCAATCTCAATATTTTTGTCTTGGCAGACAGAGAAATAGAAAGAGACGAGAGAAATAGGGGTCCTTTTTCTCTCTGTAAAAGACAACAGATGGTGGGGGAGATAGCCAGTAACAGCTGACAAAACAAGCTGCCATTAATTTCCATTCAATAATACATCATACAAAGTCCTCAGTGCCCTTTATATTCCCCACAAACATCAAATCTAATTGGACTCCAGCAGAAACGTATTATGGAAATATGCATAACAGTGTGCTTGACTCTTAGAGAGAACAAGGATCTGATGCCGAGTTGTGATGTGGGCAGGTTTTTCTAGAAGTACTTGTTACAAATCTAATTTGCTCTCATCAAAATAAAAACTTCTGTGCTCGGGTTCTGCTATTCTGCTCTCATCTCACAGAAATGTCAGAATGATGTGGTTTTGACCTTTGTAGTCTTTGCTACTTATAGTAAACTAGACTATACTAATTGTATATGGTACTGGAGGATTGCTATGTTATTGTAGGTCAATAATCACCGCTCCTAGCAGTATCTTTTAATTGTTATACAGCTCGGGAATCAAAAGTTCTTCATTTTTGAGTGAAGCAGTAAGATATTGGAAAATGTTCTGAGATTTAGATTTATCCAGTTGTAAATGCATTGACCAGGTAACACAAAACCATTTGCCTGTCTTTACAGAGCAACCTGAAATTAAATCAGGAAGATGCTGTAATTAACAATGGTTCCAAGAAACAGTGAGGCCAAACAAGACTGAAAGACAATTATAGAACTCTAGTCTTCAAAGTCTGTAGACCTGTGGCGTCAAGGAAACAGTAATTACAATAAAGTATGAGTCACTGTCTGCTCCAAACAGAAAAATGTGCCCAGAGTACTAGGTTCAAAAATAAAGATTAAAAGTTATAATTATATTCAGCAAATTAAAAAAATGTGTGCACTCTAGACTGGTATGCAAATACATTTTGAAGTTAGTGGAAGATTTCCCAAACAACTGACGGTGTAGTCTCTTTATTTTACAAACCAACAAACTTGCTCTGAACATGAAAATATGAACTTTGAAAATAGGTCCTGGTTTACTTGTGATTAAATTGTTTGCATGTTAAAAGAAGTGCAAGGAAAACATGTCTACTACAATTCTAACCAAAAAAAATGCAGCTGTACAGTAGGTAGTAATTGCAGCGATTGACAATGTGCATTGAACTTTTATGTGAAATTTTCCTTGAAGCTGCAACAGTGAGAAAAAACAGATAACTTAGACTTTTACCAGAACCACTTTTATCAAGTATCAGTTATGTTAGCCATGTTTTTTATCTCTTCTGCTCCAAGTTCATCCCAAAATGAATTTACATTGCACTGTCTCATTTTTATTAGCATTGGGATAGTGGAATGTCCTTAAGCATGCCATGTAAAATGTCTTTTAAAGTGGTGCACTATTTATATGCCATTACATCTCATCTCACATTGTAATCACGTTAGCCTATATGTCTAAAAAGAGGTCTGAGCATATGCATAATGAAGCCATTAAACAATCTATAAGTGAATGATAGCAGTGAAACCATCTATTGTAAATGGGTATTTTCACTGCTATTGTAAGACATCAGTCATTCACCTTTACATGAGCTACAAATAACAAACAAGAATATGTTTTCTCCTTATCTCTTGAGAGTTTTTCTTGTTGTTCAGCAAAATTTGTTCCAGCACTGGAAAAAAAAATCATGAAAGAGTAGTTGACATGTGAGTGAAATGACAGCTGCCCACCTTGGTGACCCTTAAGCAAACTGAGACTCTCATTTATTTGATGATTCAGAGGTCGACAGAATGATCAATATAGAAGAATACAATGGTTCAAATGATGGCATCAAGAACAGGGTGAGCACTAGATGTGAGCTGACAGCTGAAGACCTGCATGTCGGGTGTTTGACACCAGAGTAGCTTACAATAAGTGTACATTGTTGGTGCAGCTACAAGTCTTAAAAAAAAAACACTTCACTATTTTATATTCATTATTTAAAAAAAAAAAAAAAAAATCTCACTACAAGAATGCAAAGTGGACATGTAAAAATACGTATAAGTATTTGTATGTAAAACTCATTGCCTGTCCACCATAGTACAGTTAATAGAACTAGATTTATTACCTTGTGGTTGCACACTTCCACCAGCCAGTCCAGTTGCGGGTAATTGGTGCATTCAAGAGGCCATTTTTGTGAGGTCACAGTGACCTTGAACTTAAATTCAGCTTGTTTACTGTTGTGAGTTGGGAGCCGCTGAGTGATTTACAGTAGTGTATTTAGAAATTAGTGTGAAGAAACCTAGAGGCTGTTAAATCTAAGTAATGAGCTAAAATGAGATTGAAAGTTGCAAAATGATTTGAAGTGTTAATCCTCAGTCATACCAGCAACAGTCTAGCCACATTAATTTTAACTTTCTACAAGATCATCTCTCTTACCTTCCTTGCACCAAAAGCCTAGGAAGTAATAAGACTGTTAATCTCTTAATGGGAGATTGACCTGGCTAACATGGCCCCAGAGCACCACTTCAAACCTCTCTCAGCTGACCCAATCATCATTAATTGTTTTCAGCTGCCTTGAAATGACCAAAAAGCAACACTTAAGAGGTTGAGGAAGGCCGAGGATGATATCTGATTTTCTTCATTTTATTTTCATTTGCAGCTTAAATATTGGGGCTTTTGTCACAGAAATGATATTTTTTAATCTACTAAAAGAAGAATTTAACAATTAATTTTAATTTATGGTTCAGCCTCTTAGAAACATTCTAACTAAATTTATCCACAGAGCAATACACGTCTACCATTACTTGTTAGCAGTTTTGACTCACTCAGAGTTTTCTGCCCCACGTTTTGCACACAGTGACGATGGTGTGAATGTCTCGTTCTAATAAATTGTTTAAATGTCCTATTAGCAATAGAACTAACAAGCAGACAAACTGACTGTTAGGAAGACATTAGCAAGCTTTTTACCTCTGGGAGTTTTTTTTCCCCTTCTTCGATAAAATTTGTCATCTAATTAAATTCTGTATCCAAGAATTATCTTATCTAAGAATAAACAGGAGAGAGTCAGGAGTTCCTCACAACAAGGATATTTTAGGGGCCGATGCTTTAACCTAAAAAAAATGAAATTTTACATTTTATTATCCAACATATTAACATTTTAATATTAATAATAGCCATTTTTACTTGATCACCAGGATCTTCAACACATGATCATACAGCTTTTTCCCACAATATAATGCACAAATCCTGTTCAGTTCTGTGTTAATAGAGTGGATCTTTATTCTCCATCTCTCGTCCAGTCATAAGAAAGCATGTTGAATATGTGATTGTGCAGACTGGTGATTAGCAGAAAAAGTTGCATTTTAGAAGGATCTGTGGGGCACTGGGCTGTGTTACATTTTGGTTTTGTAATGATGGTGCTATGGTCAGGCCCAGCCCTAATATATTGGACCTGTGTCTCATTTTTTCCCCTCCCTTGTCTACATTCATCTGCCTTTCCACAATTCTCTTTGTTTGGGTCCTTTTGGACCTTTTTTCTACATTTGGGTTTAGTACTGCCCTGACTCATGACAGTTGGTTGTCTTTTAATGCAGCGCAGTGAGCAAATAACTGTTCCTTTATTAGTGACCTGAGCAGAGCACTTTTAGTAAACACATCAGCTGTCTTTCTCTTGGCATTATGATATGTTATAGCTTCATTGATACATAATTGAATATTTGTTTTTAGTGCTTCTGCCAAAATAGGCGAACCTTGTAGGAAATTATGCTTGACAATTTTTTTGGTAAGCAGGGCCACTTAAGCTGCTTTAGCCTGACCTTTAGCACATCTTTGCTGTATGAGATAAAATAGAATCTCACACAGTTGTTGTAACTAATTGTTTGTGTCACTAAGCTGCTAGAGCATTAAAAATGATTTTCTGGGCCTCTTCTTGGCCTTGAAAATTCACCTGTATACTATCCTTCTTTGCATTTGATAGGATAGCAGTTGCCTTGATGTCTGTGTCATTGTGCCTCTCCAGCACATTAAAGCAGGCCTTAATTTGGTGAAACATAGTGGCTTTGGAGGTGTGAGTGCTTACTTGAGTAGCTTTAATGTGTGTATGTCCTTTCAGACATATTCACGAATGATAGATGGAGTGGGCAGGAACTGGAAGATCAACAAATTACTTCTACACCATTCTGAAGTCTTGACAAGAGCCCAAAAAGTAGTGATGGCAACACAGGGCAGCTTGACTATTTTGTTCCACCAGCAGTTTTTTGTCACAATTATTCACACGTGAATACATTTAATTGACTTTCTGGGCCAAATAGAAACTTCTTTGCATCAGCTCTCCATTGCCAAACTCTCAAAACTCAGAAGAGGCCTCCTGCTACACTTAAAAAGGAAACAAAGAGCAATAGAAGAGAGCATCTTCAGTGGCAGCTGTCCTGTCATATGGTGTTTTTTGCTCTTTTTATTTCCCCCTCAATGCCTCATTGAAACATGACATGTCATTAAGTTCCAATTGATATTATACCAGGATTAATAGTGAGGACTTTTGTTGTTTAGGTTACTTAATTAACACAAAAAGTATGGATTTGAATCAATATCTCAACAACTGATTTAGTTAAACAAAAATCAAGTAGAGTGGCTCAAAGTAAAAATCAATCAAAGTAAAAAGAGTGGCTAAAGGTTTTTGACATAAAGTTGGCACAGATATGGCCTGTGTCCTAAGCTATTGTAACTTCAAACTAACTTAAATTTCCTCATTCCCCAGCTCTACTGTAAGATAAAACGTTGAGAAAAGTCTTCCATTTCCTTTCCATTTTTTTGCCATACCACTGAAATCTCTGCCACTGCTATAACTCTCTGCATTGCATTACAAAGGATCTAGACAACTTATGTCTCCTCAGACACACATGGAGACATCGGCTGTTGCTTTATCCAGAAAGAAAATGTAAAACTATTCTTTTATGTCATGAAAAAGTATGAATGGAAAGACATTGCCCAATGGTCTTGAAGTATTTAGAACGAGTTAAATGAATGTACTGTTTTCCAAAAGTTTTCTGCTATTAATCATTATGACAAAAATTATTGTTCTCTTTCATTAAACCCACATGATTCTTAAGTACATTTTCCTTATCCATGTCATAATGCAAACTCTTTAATTCTGTATGAAAGTAATAGGATGTTACTTAGCAGAGGAAGAGTGAAATATGTGAATGCAATATGAAACTTCCTTCCCTCAACCCACTTAAGACCAGTGCTTGAAATTAAACGAAGTTGTCAGTGCTCCTAATGAGAAGTCTGAACACCACTCAGCTTTTACACTTTGTAGAGAGGCTGCTTGGATTGGCTTCATAAAATAACTTTAAAAAAGTGTTTGCCTTTTTTATGCCAGCTAATTATGTCCAGGTAGAATGCTCACATAAAAAAAGAACACACCAACTAGAAAACTGTTTAATGTCGTTAAAAGAAACATAATGTTAACGCCTTATTCTATATGAAGACATTATTTTACATATCATTATTATTACTAAGTAGATAGCCCAATTCTGTTTTATTCACCAAAAACAAGACAAAAGAACACTGAGCCCTGAACATCCCTTTAAAGGATGACGACCCACTTAAACACATCAAGATGGCATCTGTCTGTCGGAAAGCCTGCAAACACCACAGTCTGCATATGGGACACAACAGCACTGCAGGCAAGCTGGCTCTTTCTGTTTCCTGCGATCAGTGTCCTTTGAACATTTGGCACCATATGGGACTGATGGTTCCATTCTGAACATCTTGGTTCAGCAGACAGACTGTTTTTTTTTTTTTTTTTTCTTTTTTCAGAGTTAACAAAGCAGACAGAAGACAGGAAGGAGACAGGACATTGCTGCTCAACTCACAATGTTTCCACTTAAAGCAGTGGAAGAAATACATAAATATGCAACAATGGACCTAGATTTTTACTACCAAGACAAGTGACTGAATTTCATGAGGTCCTGCAATCAACTATATAACTCCACAGAGGACAGGATAGAATATCAGTCTGCAATCGTGACTCAACCTTTGGAAAAAAACCCGGCACTGTTATTTCTGCCGGACTTCGTCAGTATTCTGTTAGAACATCTAACAAGAGTTTGTATCTAACAGACTTTCATTTATATGTTAAAGTCAGTGTTAGATAATTTTTCCTGATTTTTCACTAAACTTTAAATCTGGTGTGTGTGGCAACATTCCAGTGCTCTTCTGGTAACAAAGCACTGTAGTGGGACTTCGCCAGAGATGATGAGAGGAGCAACCATTGCAATAGAGTAGGATGATGCAACTGGGAGTATGACAGAGCCTTTGATGGAAAAACGTAAGAAGCCTCCAGGAAAAGTTTCTGGAGTTTTTCATTTCTGATGCTCTGATGTGTTTTAAAAGAAGAGTCTAAAAAAGAATCAAAGGTGAGGACAAACATATAATACTGTAAATGTGGCTTTTTTTCATTGAAGAATTCCGTGGGATGAGAGAGTTGGCTGTTTATCCATAATTTAAAGTGATGATTATTATCATAGAACTGCAAAAATGTCTGTACGTTCAACAATGTTTGCTGCTGTTTTCAGTATCGGAGGGGGAACACAGAACATCTGTACTGCAGGTTAAACACTGATGAAAACCTGTTTTCAAAAAACAGAGATAATTTACAGATGATTGCAGATAATTTCTCTGACATTAGAGAAAATGTGGATCGATATTCTCAATGATCCTGAAAGTTCAGTCTTACTTCAATATTCAAAGCCATAACTATGCTTTTAATACATTCAAAAAAGTTAATAATGCCAAGTCTGTCCCCACTTATTGCTTAACGAGCGTTAAGCTAACACTGTGATCTCAAAAATTTTACAACAGTGAGAAGTGACTTGCTGTCCAGCTCAAGGACACATGGACTAAAGCCATAGAGGTGGATGGACACATTAGCTATTAGAGGGATTTGATCTCATGACCTCTCAGTTAGTGGACAGTGTCACCATCTGTTAGGCCACCCAGCCCATTTAATTAAGTTTATCTCATCCTATTTAGATCACTTCCTATTACAGTATATTATTGCCAATATAAATTCTTATAATATCAATTAGAATTTTAGGATAGGGCTGCTATGATATAACCACTACACCCATAAAGTATGAAAATAAATAAAGACATCAGTTAATAGATGAAACACTCTCTGGAGATGAGCAGATCATTCCTGTTCTCCACCAGCACTGAAAACATTTTATATGATGAGATGGTGCACTTATATCACATTTCACAATACATCTAACCAGAATCTGCTGCTTGGTCACTACTTTATTGCCACTTGAAATACATCAGCTACCATTGCACCATTTATTCATGGTCAGTTAGTTATTCTTAAAACCTTCTGTCTATGTCAGACCAGTCATTTGTGTGTGTTATGTGTGTCATTATGACTTTATATCTACAAACGACCCTGAACAACAGAAATCTGGGTTGTATCCATCCATTGTGGTCCTACATGGTTAGTTTTAGATAGCTTTGTTACTGGACAGTGATGCAGCTATGAGCAGACGTATTATAGTCACAGTCCACATCTTCAGTTTGTCTTAACACTGTCCTCTGACAGAGAATAAGTAAAGTAACAATTACGAACAAGCTAGAGAAACCTTTTGTTCTGCCCTCAGGACAGAAGCACAATGAAAAACATTTATAAAAGAATGTCCTTTTCTAAAAGTAGTGCAGGTACAACGTATATCAGAGTGCGTGACTGAAACCTTAAAAATATTGTTTTGCAGAGGGTAGATGTAAAAATGGTTAATGGTATGATAATATCAATATGTTATTTTACAAAAAGATTTTACTTTGAAATGAATTCTGAACATAACCCCACACAAATTCACATTAGAGAATGACTCATATAAACCAACTTGTCTGTGGTTAAACTTCAACTACTGCTGATTGATTGAATTGTACTCAAAGCAGAACATGTCATTTTTTATAATTTTTGTGGAGCTCATGGATGTCAGTTTATTGTTGTCTATATCATACACCACAGTTTTAAACGTACATTATTTTCCATCATGCTAAATATCTTGTCATAAATGCACAGACAACTTAGTAGCAGCCACTACTGTTAATAGTTAATAGTTAACACAGGTTTATGTTAATCTATCAAAGTCAACAAGAAAGTTTGTAATGTAGTTATTCAAGGGAATCATTTCTTGGAATATCAGCATTTGATATCATAGCATGCTCAAGGTATTAACCTGTATTGAGTTGTGAATTAATCCTGAAGTGAAGACAACACCGATGAGGATTTAGGTGTGTAATATTCCATCTCTCAGATGCTTTACCTCAGCATGATTAATTCTACACTTTTTGACTTTGGCATTCAACTCGGCATTCATGGTTAGTCTTTTCACCTGCCTTTGGTGAGCATTGTACTGCAACCTTTGATGGGAGGATAGAGAAATTTAATGATTAATGTCTGCCACAGGAATCTCAGAGCATGTATGCAAATATAAGGAAAAGGTATATGAATACAGACACAAGAAGAAATATCTCTTAGACAGTGATAGAACGCATCTTCTTACCAAGAAAAGAGAATTATTTTAGCATTCTGAGAAAAAAAAGTATCTGGCCAATGATTGCTCATTCTGGCACAAACAAGATAGCTGTTGAAAAATGCTAATTCTTCACATTGTGCATTCCATTACAGAAGTGACAGCACTTTAATATTATGATAGCAGTGGGGGAAGAAAGGGCTTTTTCCCTTCAAAAAAAAAAAAAAAAACCCAAGCACCACCAGCAGTTGCACAGAAAGCAATTTGCATGCTGAATTTCTGTGTGAAATGCCTGCAGTGTTTTTAATCACTCAACATTAACAAATCTTTTAATTACCATTTGTCAACAACTGTGTTCAGAATAATTTCTGCCGCTTAATGCTGGGGGTTTAAGGGTGGGATGGACTTAATTGTAATTTCTATTAGCACGTTTTTTTATTCCTTTTGAGATGGTGAAGAGACACCCTCTACGTTAATGACTCGCTGAAAAAAGATGAAGGAAAAACAGGACTGGGCTGTGGAACTATTAAAACAGAAATTGTGTTGACCAAAAAAGAGAAAGAAAAAAAGAAAGACAGCGAAGTCTTTGTAAACCTGCTATGACCACCAGTGTGTGACAGTAATCATGAACTGCAAATACTGATACACTTATCTGTCAACCTTTATACATGTGAGCACTTGACCAATCGCTTTTATTTTGAATTTAATAAGATATTCATCTAAATATGTATCACAAATAAAACTAACAGCCATAAATCATATGAATGAATTTGGCATTTTAAGTTGCTCCTCACTGATGGAATGTACTCAATAAGTCAAGGGTTATGTATTTATTTAGTGGCCTTTTAATTACACATATTTCCCTCACTTTCATGTGAGTAAACCTTGCATCAGTAAAGGCACAATCACATCTGCATTTCATTAGACACGCTGAGGTTCATTCCAAAGACATCTAGAGTGAATGAAATGAAATTGGAACTGAGAGAAAATACCAGGTAGATGAGCGAAGAAAGGAGCAGCTCAAAGTCAAGCCTGTCTCCTCAGCCTCTCTGCCGGCTCCTCCGCCCTTTGGTGGAGTTCAGCTGCACAAGTGCAGGGAAGCTACAAACCACCTCAGTGGGAGAGAGAGCTGAAGGGCAAGGACATTCCCGTTGCTCACGCTGTCAGAGTAAAGACTACAACAGAGAACTGATTTAGACATGTAGATGTATGTGCATACAAGTGCTGCTATAGGTTTGTCCATGACAGTGGAGTGATTGTACTGAATGTGGCAGTTGCAAATACGTGGCTAAGTGTTTTTTCGTTGTGTGGCTCTTTATGCTTTAATGTGAATTTTCAAATTGTTATAAATTTGGATATGTTTGTAATTACAGAAGCATACTTGCTGCTTTCAAATTTGGATTGACTGTGGCCATGTCGAGGTAAACTGAGAACCTGAAGGTGAAACTTCTGTAGAACTATCATTGTGCCCTTGAGCAAGGCACTTAGCCTTTCATGGCTCCATTCAAGTGAACATTCATGAGAGATTATGGCTGTACTTACCGGCTTGTAAATGTAAATGTTTGCAAGTAAAAGTTGCAAAAGTGTGTGGCAGAAAAAAAAAAACATGGAGTTGAATTCAACAGATAAAATAAGTTTTAAAAGCGCAAACAAAACTGTTGAGAAATAAAGGAGTATATAGCACAGCATCTTTTAAACACAGGAATAATCTTGTCCTCTCTTTCCTTTGTCTCATACGTATTAAACATTAATGACTGCCACAGTGTACCCAAACATATCTTGCAGTTCATGATATTTTCCATTGTTCTGTAGTCTGCAGAGACGACACGAAGGAAGAAACAACTGTGTCACTTACTTTTTCTTCTCTTTCCTCACAAATAGAAATAAAAAGGTAACTGCATGAATAAATAATTCAACACTCCCTCACCCGTAAGGGGGACATCTCATAGAATACGGTGGCACTCGAGCATTCACAGGGCCGGAAAAAGAGAGCAATTTAGCTGAGGCCTGAGATAAGACAGGCTGAATACTCCCTTGAATACACCGTTAATCATCACAGAGAATTCACAAACGCTTCTCTCGCTGACACTGACACAGCTCCCTCACTGATGGAGTAAAAGAGAGAGCATTGAACAGAATTTAAAGAAAAAAAAACATCCTCAGGTTCAGCAGGCCACAGAAAAGTGATGGTGCCATATAGTCAAAGTTTAATTTTTTCAAGTGCAATATTTAAAAGAGATGCCGTCTGTCACAAAGTTACTGCTGGTCTAAAAGTAGAGGATAATATGAGCTGCTGTGACTAAGTTTTTAGTCATTTAAAGATGTTTTTCACAAATAAATTCTATTTTTGAGATATTATTGTCTGTGTTCATGAAACACTGTCAGTGGCAATAGCCAACTTCTCACTCCTGGCATTTCCAAGCGGTATTAATGTTGATGCTGCTGTTGCAAAGACTGGACTGCTTTTCATCTTATCAACTCCCTGATCATAACAGAAAATAGTAAAATTCACAAGTGCATATTTCAAAAAGGCTTCTGCCACAAAGCATTTTCTTTGTGATTATCACACAGACAGTGATTCATAGATGTTTGTTTCTGGCTGCCAGTGGTAGTGTTAGAACCATACATACCATACTCACTGATCTAGCAGAAATAATTCCTGAGTGTCAGTCTAGAGCTCTCTTCATAGTTGAGACTACCAGAACAAATCCTGTGGGGAGCTGCATTGATAAGCCCATGGAATGTTAAACAAAAAAGTGTATAAAGTTGTTCCCAGCAGATACATCAGGGGGTGAATTTCTGTCCCGGTTCGATCATGGCTGTCTACATCCACTGAATGCCTGTCCAAGATTCACTTTTACCTCTATTTCCATTACTTTCTGTCTTTACCTCCGCCAATAATGGGGCCCCTAATTCTCATCCTGTTGCACCATCTGCCAATTCCACTACCTGGAGAAAGGTAAACTTACTAAAAAAGTCCTGTCTGTTTTGGTTGCACTGTGGTAGACGTGTTTTTTTTTTTGTATGACATAAATTGAGCTTAATTTTTCTGAAAAATATTCTAGCCTGCTGGAAGTATTCCAGAATTACATAGTGAAAGCAAGACTTATAGGAAACCAATGTAACTGCAGATGGTGTCATTATTCTGTAGCTATTACATTGTCCTGTCAACGTAAATTTTATGATGATAAATAAAAACAAACAGGTTTCTTTGTCCTACCCCACCTGTATTATTGACTGTTATTTCCCCTGGTTGAGGGGAAAGGCGAGTAACACAAGGATAGATGAAGCCTTTTACAAATAAGCATATATATATATATATTATATATGTATGTGTGTGTGTGTGTGTGTATATATATATATATATATATATATATATATATATATATAATACAAATAAACTGCTAAGTTCCCTGTCAATACAAGAGAAAATGAGAAATGAGGAGAAAAGGCTTGCTTCTGTACAAAATGGCAGCTGTCCCTAACAAACTCCTATTGGCAAAGATCAACATGGTTCATAAACAATTTGCAGACCATAATCAACAAGCATATTCATAACAGCAGAGACAATGTAGTTGGCATACGTATTAAAGTAATCAAAATGGCCAAGAGGCCAAGCAGTGTAGCTGCATTGATTGGCTGTAAGGGCCCAGGGGTCAGCCAGTGATGACAAGAGAATGAGAGCAGCAGAAGTAGCAGAGTGGATTTGGTGGATTTAATCACGTCTTTTTGGGAAATTTCACAATGATATATAAACAATACTATAAAGTTCATTGTTTCTGAAATTTGGGACCTGTTAGTGGAATATTGGTGAGATGTTTTAAATTTCAACCTCTATTTAAACCCAAGCAATTATTCAGTCATTTATCACTGGAAAGTTAATTATCCATATGTACTGACTGTCTTCCTCTAGAGAAATATTGTATCTCTTTATGATCAGTTAACCTGCACATTGACTTAGTTTCTAGGTTACATTGTGTTACAAAGTATATAAATAATACCACATTATACAGTTCTTTCTAAGAAATGTCTTACTGGAAAATAAGGACGCAATCGTACACCCACAAAATGATGCATTTCCAATATATGCACTTTGAAAAAATAGTCATATGCTGTGTGTTTTTGTTTTAAAGTTATGTCTCAATAAAATTGCAGTTCCCTAGGACTCAGACTGCACATACATTATGAACCAAGAGCAAAACAAAAACTCCTTACCTAAGGGTTTCATGAATAAACCTTTAAAAACCGATCAATCGTTCATCGTCAATCGTTTAGTGCGTTTTGGGACTTTTAGAATGCTTCTAATGGCCATCTTTCTTCTCCCGTTGGGAAATCATCTGCTTTCAGGTACTATATCAATTCATCTACTCAATAAATTTTCATAATATTGCTGTATCATCACACTGTAATCTGTGGAAATATTGCAGTAGAGTTGCACAACAAAGGAGATGCTGCTGCAACATTTCCCTCTTTAACAGGGTTAAGTGAACAGATAGCACTAGACACAATGAAGCACTCAAACTAGCTTGTTTCCTTTTTCTCATAAGACAACATGGCCTCAATAGCTGTTTGGACTTCTCCTAATGTGTGTCTTGGCAGCAATTTTGAAAACTATTGTTCCATGAAGAAGATATAAGGGCTATGTTCGGGTGTGTGTTTACATGATTCAGCCTTGAGTGCCTATAAAAACAGTGTAAATTGCTGGAACTGCTTAATAACAAGCATCAATACAAACTAATGTTTGCCCTCCTTATATTTTGTTAAGCTCGGCTTTCTAAGCAGATTGGGCGTATGATGTCTTCGCATCTGCAGCCACCTAATACCCATAAAACTTATATTTTATGGTATCACTTATAATATTTTATATATATATATATATATATATATATATTACAAAAGTACTCCAAACAGTTAGTGGGGAAAAGTCAATTTCATCTTCCTTATTGTTTAACACAAACTCAGTTTTCTGAGTAGCTTTGGATCCAAATACTGAGTGAAGAAAAGAACAGCATGTTCAAGCCCAAACGCCCCCTCCCCTCCCACCCAAAAAATGACAGGCACATTTCAATCCTGCAAGCGAGAGAAGCTTGGCGATCGACTGGCAGGAGATTCTGGCACCTGATCAGGACCTGCCATTCGGATATCTTCACATGCTGCTGCTTCCCACCCAGGCCCACGTCACATCTGCTGAGGACCCACTCCTGACTAAGTGCGCTGACAACCCCTCCCACCCCCATTCCACCCCACCTCCCATCTGACTAAGCGCCAACAGAAACCTGTCAGAGAATCTTTAGTAAGTGGTTACCACTATTTATGAGAGACATACTAGCATGCTCATGTACAGATGTAAGCACAAATGGAGATATGTAACACCTAATGTCTGTATTTATGCATTTTTATATTCTTATTTTCTCAGTCATATACCTATTCAGCTATGTGATCTATTTCCTGGTAGACCCTATAGTCTCCTTTCCATCTTTGGTATTAGTCAAATACATGCACAAATGCTTTGTCCTGCATCTGAGGCTTGTGACCAACTCAGGTCTTTCTTGATTCTTTATTATATACCCACACAGGGAAAAGACCAAATCTTGGTGCAGCTCTATGTAATAAATCATATCTGCAAGACATTTTACTAATAAACTTCAGGTGGGGACCAGTGGAAATTCAGAGAGGATAGCACAGAGTTTTATGTGAAGCAACTAGTCACACCTTGTTAACTCGGAGGCCACTAATATTCTCACAATTCCTCATGACGACTGATAGTCTGACATTCTCTAACTGTGTTTAACTCACGTTTGTATCACTTGCAGCATGTTGGTACACTGCATAGCCTTCAGTCAGATGTTTACAAGTGGCAGAGTTTAGAGAGGAATCAGTTTTTGGCATTGCTTGATTTATTTCTACACACAAAGTACTATATCTTCAAGGGAAGTAACCACAGGCATTCAGGGAAGGGGGAAAAAACAGGGACACAAGGGGTGTGAAGATGGGGAAGACAAGAATGGAGAAGAGAAGCCAGTGAAGAAGGGAATAAGCAGGCCAGTAAAAGATAAGAGGGAGAGATGAGAGAAGTAAACCTCAACGGGGATCTGAGGGAGAACTGAGAGCTTTGATTAAGGGAGTGATCAGTCAGCTACAAACAGCATGGGCATCACAACACATCCGACTAAGATCCAAAACATTTCTGTCAAATGTCAAACTACACCAGTGTTGTCAGCAGCCGAATGATGCATGCTTCACTTTTAGAGAGATGTCATCATAACGAAAAGAGATGCTGTGCAAAATGTTTTTCATACAGTATGTTGCAATATCAGTAGAAGTGACACAGATGTTAAGATGTAAATTTGTGCTTTTAAAGTGAGAAGGCAAAGCACTTTGAGTAGTTTGGGTAAGGTAATGTTTAGCGCTCTATGGGGAACTGGGATAGCTCTTTCTAAATGCAACTGCAAGTTGTTAAACCGCATCTGATATGACAAACAGAACACAAAAGATGTAACCTGCACTTGGCTGGAACATCTGGCCACATCAGAAGGCAACAACAGTATCTTTCTACCAAGTAAAGTACATAAAAGAATGTGGGGATATAAAGTGTTGTTCAATAAAAAGACCACATCAAAAGTAGATGGTTTATAGTACTTTACTTGTCTTTGGGAAAAAAGAAAAATGCTTACTGTTCAGGAGAAACTTTCCATTTAGGCTGACTACACTGGATTATTGCATAAAACAAATTTGAATAGTGCAGCTATAACTATCAATTTACAAAGGCATTATTCTCCCTTGAATCTCCTTTGCTGCAGTCTTGTTATTGATTGTGCTTCTCATGCAAGCTGCCTTTGGCCTTTGGTCTCACATCCACTCATCCACTCACACTTTGTATTTTGCGATGCTTTGTTCCTTTTTATCTCCCGTTTGTATCTATATTTATGTGCTTTGTTTTCAAGAAAGCACTGGTGGTGAAACTGCTTATAACCAGCCGTTTATCATCAAGATTTGACTTGTCCAACAATGTAGAAGCAAGAGAGTTCAGGTTTTAGGATACAAGTTGCACAAAGCAAAACAGGCCTTCCTTGGAAAGTAAATACACAGCTGTGACTGTAAAGTAATAGACCTCTGCAGGTTGAGCTTCACCAACCTGAAATTGCTTTTTTTGCTTTATTGTTGTTCATTGCAGCAGGAGGGTATTGGCTTCCAGATACAACATAAACAACATTAATTTATTTAAGCAACAAGTAAGACTGTAAACTGAAAACTGGCTTATGCGAGTCACATTCCAGCACCTCTTCAATGGGCCCCTTGAGCAAGGCAGTCAAGGCAGGGGTTGCTCATAGGCAGTTTCAGGTGTTGTTGTGAGTAAGTCTTCTTCCTGTAAAACAAGACTGGCTTAAGTTGGATAAAAACTTGTGAAAGTTTCTAACATTTAAAACTGGAAAACAGTCTGTAAGGTGAGATAAGATAAGTATATGCTTTACGGTAGGGTAACCATATTTTCCACCAACCTAAGATTATGTTCATGTATGCGTTTATGTACACACCTGAAGCATTTTCATCAAGGTGGGAGACAATTAACCACTAACCATTACCATACTGACAGGTTCTATTAGACAGAACCAGTAGCATCATTACTCTTATGTCTTTGTGACATTTGATGTAATGGCTTTTGTTTGTTTTGTTTATCATTGGGGTAAGTAACAATAAGCAGGAAAGGAAATGATAAGCAACTATGTAGCCCAAGTGCTGAATATGTCACAATCAACCTGGCTTCCTACATTGATTGACCACTCAGTTCCCTTCTACCCTTCACTTTCTCTGCTCTATTAACTACATTGTCTCCACTGTCTCAGCTAATACAAAAAAGTGTGAGTCAGCCATAGCAGTCTTCAGTCTGCAGCTGCTAATATTAGCTTGAAGGCCAGGCTGAAGTGAGTGGTTCAAAAAGAACATTGGGGACACTGGATTAACACTAAATGTTAAATTTGTTAATGTTTTGATTAGGAGATGCTTTGTATGTTGATAGAATGCAGACATCACTTTTATCCACTCAAATGTACACAGTTTCTTTGAAATAACACATGAAGGTAATTAACTGCAAGCATCAACTATATTTCATGTTGAATGTAATGTGTATAATTACTTCATCTCAATGCAATTTCCCTGTAATAAAGTTGCCTATAGCCTTCTTTGGTCATTCCCTTCTCAGCACTAATGGCACCTCTGCCTTCTTGAGACACTCTGTCAATGATCAAAAGCAACTCTGCAGAAGTACATCTGAATATTATACATAACATGTTCACCTTAATGGCATATTACTTTCAGTATTTTCAGCAAGAAACTAAAAGTATTATGTTTGATTTTTTTATTTTTATTTTTTTTTTGTCTGCTCTGGTTTTATGATGTTCATTATTGTTTTTTACATACATATTATTATTCATAATGATTTTCAGGCAATGTGTTTATTCGTCCTTTAAAAGCAACAAAATTCACTGCACAGGCTATTAGACACCACTGCTTCTTCAGCTTTTGCAAAGGAACTCAATGTTATGACTTTCTGCTGCTATAGTAACAGTGATTACATTGGTGTAGTTGCTACGCTATTCTGCAAAACTTCTAAGTGGTGAGTTATTATTTGCTTGCTTCTGTGGCCCGACTCTTGTGCAAGAGATATATCATTGGTGTGTTTGTGATTCTACAAATCAGTTGCCGGCGTCATTGCTGCCCACCTTGATGTAGCATTGAACACAAACAGATACAACAGGGTC
This sequence comes from Polydactylus sextarius, assembly GCA_016801845.1. Lineage (NCBI taxonomy): Eukaryota > Metazoa > Chordata > Actinopteri > Polynemidae > Polydactylus > Polydactylus sextarius. Next base: position 18,458,359 of record CM028910.1, read on the forward strand.
ACTTTCTCCAGGCAAGCTGGAGGAGATCTGAAAAGTGCCATTTCCTGTGAAAGTGAGAGCGGCTTGTGCTCCCCAGAGCCCCCACAGTAGAGCCTTTCTTCCTCTTATCATACATTCCCATCCTCAGACATCCGACACAGCCACAGCTCAATACAGAGGAACATTTTTATTTCCCCCAGCAGCCTGCTAGTAAAAAAGCATCTGTATGTGTGTGTGTATGTCTGAGAGAAAGAGAGAGGGAGAGAGATAAAGGTGAGGGTGAGAAGTAACAAGGTTAATGGTAGAGACCACTAACAGCTTTAGTTTTCTATTTTTGGGGCAGAGGTGGAAGAGCCGGGAGTGTGTCAATGTAAACAACAAAATGAGGTAGTACATGTGAATGCAGGGGTTGGTGGGTTGAGGGGGAAATCGAGGAAAACTGAAGGCTCAACACTTTGCTGGTTCCTCCCTCGGTGCCATAGCACATCATGGATAATGCGACTGCTGTGAGGAGCTGTCGGGGAATATGTATTTAAATTTAGCTCAAGTTCACCGTGTGCACACAATTCGTCGAAGTAAAGCTACTGGATGTGGGTACCGAGATTCAGCCAGTGCTGTCAGTCTCTGTCAACCCTTCAGCCTGAGGGAAGGAAAGATACTGCCATATTCCTTCCTGCAACCACATGAAACGAAAGCACAGCCATTAGATTCTCCCCTGTATCGCTGCAGGACAGGAAATGAGAGGGAAAAAAAGGGGTAGGGAGTGTGTGTGGAAAAGGGAGGGGAGTGGGCAATCCATCCTAATTAGTGAGTAGTTTAGCTTACTGTGTGTTATAATCCCACTCTTCCTTCTGTGTGCTGCATGCCATAACAGTGCTGCTCACAAAGCACCTGAGAAGCAGGAGGGAATTTAAATATTGTTGTCCTTAAGCAAAGTTGACAGAGAGTTATCTGGTCTTTCTGCTCCTTGTATGCAAGGCACTCTCTGCTGTCACTGCCGGCTAAACCACAGCAATTAAGCTTGATCTTCCTCTTAATCGGCTTGCTATTTGTGTGAGGAGAAAAAAATGATAGCTTCTAATGAGACACTGAGTGACAGAGATAACTTCTTGTCCGAGGCGGGGCGTGAGACGAGTGTAAGGATGTAAACTGTACAGCCAAAGTATATGTGAAAACTTGATGTTACAGATATACACCAGTGGAGGAGGAGGTGGAACATGACTCAGCACTCCCACATCAAAGGGAGAACAAACATGACTTGTTCTGTGTAGGAAGTGACAGCCAAGCTCAAGAAGAACAACTGAACATCTTTAAGATGTTAATACTCAAAACTTGAGAGATACTTTACACACAATGCATTCTTAAACTGTATTTTTGATAAGTAGAAGAAATGTGTTGAGTGACCAAGTACATAGGGGCCAGTGGTACCTCAGAGAAGAGCCAGCACAGCACAGTCTGATAACAGCCCATAAAAACTGTACAATGTACAAATGTGGACATTGTATGTGACATTATATATTACAGTTTCACCACTGCAAAGATTGTGGCACTCGAAACAGTGTCAGTTTCACGAGTTTGTTAAAAAAATATATCTGAAAGAGGTGAAAGTAGTTTGTGACAAGGTTAAGGTTCAGTAATTTGCCGTTTTAATCATGATTAAGTTAAATGAAAATTGAACAAAACACCCCTTATTTTTACACTCTATTTTAGTATCAGTATTATATCAGTCAATTACTAGATGTAAATTTTCAGCTGTTTAACTAAAATCTCCTCAACTAGCAAACATATGATGAGCCAACAAATTAGCTGGTAACTGCAAAAGGAGGATATGATGTCAACAAAGATGTGCAAGGTTACAACTGCTACAGCTGCTAAGAGTTTTTGGAACAGTTACCGCTGTGCAACGCATGCAGTGTCTCCATCTACAGGCTAAAAGGAACAGTTTCTGTAACTTAAAAACTGTAAAACTTGTTGCCTGCAGGTGGCACAGGTGTCAGTATATGTTTTATATTTTATTCTGTAAAATATAAAGACCTTGCTAATCTGATTTGTTCAAATAAAACAATCACATACTGTCAATTACTACTAACCTGGCCACATTTACTTTGCATTTGTGAGACAAGTGGGAAATAATATGCTAAATTTTGCAGGTGTTACTACAATACTCTATCCACTGTGCAATAGAGTTCCATATCTGACACAGTGTCCTTTGGGAACAGTTGAACTGTAAGTCACAGCATTACAGTCTTGTTATATGAAAAAGTAGAAGCAGAGATGGAGTGTCTCTCCTCTATACCATGTCGGCCATGATGAAAGCTCTTTGTCGGGCTTTGTTATGGAGCTGGTGCAATATGATGTGAAGTGCTTATAATGGCAACCATTTGTTTTCATTACTTCTCCAAGCACCATGGTCCAACTTGTCACAACATCACAGGGTAGAAAGGCAGCCGGGGTGAGCACAGCAGGTTGCAGTAGTATTGTATTAGACTATACCCTTTTTAAACTGGTGCATGGCAATAAAGCATTTCTCCACCAAGAAAAACTATAACAATAGGTCAGCGAAATAAAAATCCATACACAAAAACTGTGGTCTTATGTGAGCGCTGTAAGTTGAGCACATTTAAGTTGGGAGCTTTTAAACCACCACAGAGCGGGAGAAGAGGGAGCAAGGAGATGATGTCATTAAAATACATCAGTCAAACCTTGAACCCTGGAAACCTGTGTGGAAAACATGATGGAATTGTGGCATTTATGTATATGGCATGAATTAATTTGCAGGAGGTTATAATCTCCTTACTGGTCCAAACAGACTAATGAGACACATGCTTCATATAAATCATGATTTATTCAAGTCTGTTTGTCTGCACTTTGTCACATTTTGTTTTTTAATACATTAACTTTTCCATCTCAGCCAACAATAAACAAAGTGTAATTTGGACTTTTTATTTCACGCTAACAGCAATAAGTTTCTAAATAATTTTTTAAAATGTTATGATCACAATTATCTGGAACATACCCATATTTTCAAGTCAGTTTATGCAGTTTTCTTTATACCCAGAGTGTCTTCACCACCAGTAAATGTAGTTTGTTGTCATCTGTCATCTGCGACCTTTTCTGCAGAGTCATCCATCTTGCATCCCATCCACCCAACACATAAACACACACACATTTGCCTGTATACAGTGATATGCATAAAATTTGTTTGGTGATATTCACACAAAATACCAACAAGAAGTAGGGGCAGCATACAGCCAGTAGAGACAAACCTATGGTAAAGACAAAACTATACACTGTGGCTGAAATGAGAGAAAGAGAAGAGGAGTGCCTGGCCACACAGTGACAGTGTACAGTTGACCAGGCTATCAGGCTACAGTGTCTCAGGTGTTGGAAGTCCCAGGGGCGATCATTATTGCACAGATAACCTCGGCAGCCTTGACCTCCTCTGATGTGACACCAGGTAGGATTATCTCTCCTCAGACTCTAACTGTAAAACAGCCTCTGCAGGTTTATCTGAACAGATTACATCCAAGGGAGTGAAGTTTCCATTTGAAAGGCTTGCTGTGATTCCCCTGTTGATTTAGCTGGGACTGAGACTTTTATTACAGAGGCCACAAGGCAAAGGATCTCTACATGGTCGGGGCTAAGAACAGCAAAGAGCAATGTGCTACAGCCTCAGAAAATGCCATTATTGAGGTACGACAACAGCTCAAGACTAGAGCTGTCAGTATAGGATTTTGTTTGACTTAAACATGCTGATAGCACAACAACATGATTTAGCATGCACGTGTTGAGTTCGATACCAGTGTTCATCAACAGCCATCTATCCTATCAAAGTGTCCTTGAGGAAGACACATCACCTGCTGTTTCACAGTAACCCTGAGACAAAGCTTTTTTGCTACAAGAACCCTGGAGCTCCACACTGATCACTGATCATCAGCTCCCTGGACAAGCAATACTAAACCACCTGCGCTCTGCTGCTACCAGTTGTGCACATTGGCCAGTAATGCTGCCCTGGAGAGACGGGTAGACTCTGATAATTACACACATGTGGACCAGTTGCAGCAAATGATGTAATCGGCACATGCCTACTCTACCTCCTTGACTTCTAACCTTCTCTTCTATAATCTTCAGTTATTCTTTCCCCAAGCTTCCACAAGGCCATTTGTTTCCAAGACATTTAGCTAAAACTTGTGAACAAATTTCACATCATATATTTCAACCATCACCAACAGCCATGAAAAATTTCACTGTTCTTGGCATCTGCCTCCTTTATCAGCCATTTATAGTCCTCCACAATGGTGACAGCAGAAAACGTTATATTTCAGGTTTTCTGTCTGTATGTCCATCCCATTCTTGTGAATGTGGTCAAGAATGACTTGAGGCAGTCCTTCCAAATTTTGCACAAATGTTCACTTTGACTCAAAGACTAACAGATTTGATTTTGGAGGCCAAAGGTTAAAAATCTGAGTCAAAATAACCTCACATTTTAATGAACACATTAATGAACACACAAATGTCCAGAAGGGATTTCATCATATCTGACTCAAATATTCATCTAGACCCAAGCATGATCTGACTAGAATTTGGTGGCAAAAGGTCAAAGGTCAATGTCACTGTGACCTCACCAATGATTTTTTTTTTTTTTTTTGCTTTTTGAACGTGATAGCTCTAGACCACCTTGAGGGAATCACTACAAATATAGCAGAAATGACTCAAGCATGAATTAATTTGATTTTAGAGGTCAAAATTAACATCAGTGTGATCATACACATGTTTTTGGCCATAACTGAATTTAATGGCCATAACTAGATCAAAAATATTATGAATTGAAGTACTAATTACCTCTAAGTGGATTGCTTGGTGGAAGCATATATCCACAAGGTGGTAATTCTAGGTGCATATGTCTATATCCTCTCTTTTTGGGTGTTGTGTGATCCTTTGGTGAACTGAATCTTTTGACCTCCACTGGCTGTTGAAACTTCTGCTGACTGCTATAGTCTCCTGTCAAGAGCCAGACTGCATAAAACTTTAGAACCATTACTCTAATGTTAACGTCTACACCTTCTGAGTTGAGTCAAGGGGTGAAGCTTGGTGAAGCTATGCAGAATTCAAATATTATTAAGCATGTTCCCAACATTTAACATTGTGTTTGGTTTTTAACCCATAATTTAGCCCACGGTGAAATGTTAATTATTAGTTTATCTGCCCTGCACAGGCTGCCTGTCACAGCTCGCCTGGAGGAAACTCACAAGTCCTGCTTGGTGTGGCATCAGAGGGTGTTAGGACAGAAGTGGTGATAAATCCTGTGTCCTCTCACAAGGCGCTAATAATTCAAGATGATGTGGCCAAATGTCACAGGACACATTTCCTGTCCACTGCAAAGACACAGCCACTCAAAGGCATGATAAATGGCTCTGACTTTCAATGTTTCTCACAGAATCCGTATGAAATCTTAAAGCCTGATCCTGTTGTTGTCAGCATGTCAGTGCTGCCAGCATCATTTTAAAAAGAGATTGATCGTGCAAGACGTGTCAGAGTGTCAGAGTATGCATATAATTCTTAGTTGTTTTCTCTTTTTTTTCATTCACTTTGGTGTACCAGATGGGAGGGTTTTACCATGTCAGAAATATTCAGATCATGTTGAACAATTTGGCAGTAAAAACCCATTCTCAGAAACTCTTCCTGTGATCATGTGAACCTCCTCGCACTAGTATTGTGGCAATGTGTGTGTGCATGTAGCAAAAGCTATCCATCTGTCACCTAGATAACTTTAAAAAAAAACTATCATAGTTTTTAAAGCAATAATAAAGTTAAGTGTGATATATAGTTTATTAAACTGCACCCAAGTTGTACCAATTAATGCACCTATAAGAAGGATTACTGCTGGTGTCACGGTAGGAAAATCATTTTAAAGATAGTTAGGCATAATATATAATTCAAGATTTTCTACTTGACTTCCTAGCTGTGATTACTTTCAAAAAAAAAAAAAAAGGACAACTCATATTTATTTCTCCATGAATCCTAGTGGATCTTTCTCTAGATTATGTAAGTGTGCCACATCAATAAATCTCCCTATCACCTCCACATCCATAAGTGTTTCCTGAACTGGCAACCAGCTCCTTTCAATGGCAAGACTTCTGACCGAGCCAAATCTACATTAGTTGCACTCCAACTGTCTCAATAGCCTGTCTGCACCTCTCTACTGTCTCGTGCTTCAGACATAAATGCTTCCCCTTTGAAGGTTTCCAGACAAAATCAATATCCAGAGACAGTGTTGGCAAAAACAGAATCCAGATTTCCATCACTTTGGCCTTTACTTATCCCTCCAGCCAAAGCCATCAAAGCTGGGGTCCCTGCACTTAATCAGACAGGCAGACAAAGTCATCTCTGTGTATCTGAAGGATAGATGCCTTATCGCCAAACTGGTCTGTCTGTGGTTAAGCTCACTCAAGGTGCGATGGCTCACACCTTGAGTCATCCAGAAATGAACTACACAAATAATGTGGTAGACAAAGCTCATATTGTGTGTTTTTTTTTAAATGAGGTCACACAGCAAGGTCAGCTGTGTGTGTTGTATCAGAGAAAAGTAGACACAATTTTACATCTTTAAATGACTGGTGTCAAAAGAACAGACAGATTTACAACTATTACAGTTGCCTGGACTTACACAATAGACCATTTTATTTAAATAGCCCATATTTGTTCTCATATTTATCATATTTCTTTACATTGGAAAGATAACCTTATTTCTGGCTTCTCAGACTCTGACTCCTTTCCATTGTTGCCAGCTCACTGTGGGAGCTGTTGGGGTTTCATCATCACATTGTTTCATTTTGATACCAATGTTATATCATGTTTATACTAAGCAAAACATTCATACTCTACAATTTTTGCTCCGTCTGCTCTGTTGCCAACAAATGCTAAAATTTTGCCTTGTGGGTCACTTTTTTATATACACATTCCCAGACAAATGTGCAAAATAAGTTCTGCTGGAACTTAATATAAAGTTTGACCAGTTTCTGTACTGAATGTCCGCAGGGTTAAAGAGGTCAGTGCATGCTCTATGCTCAAGTATATTTGGTGCCATTATTCATTAATATAACACACTGAATCCACACTAAGTCTGACTATTTTCTTTTGTAGAGGGAGGGTGAGAGAGGGGCTGAGAGAGAGATAGAGCTCCTCCTTGCTGCCACCTCACAGACAATAAAAAAGACAACATTTCTATGGACACACACAGTCAGCACAATGTCCACCAGTCATTTTACAGTGCGTACAGTTGTGTATTGCATGTAATGAGATATGTGTGTGTGTGTTCATGTGGGTGTTTGACTGTTGAGGGTAGTTAGAGGGCAACAGCAGTGATGTCACAGTAAATTGAGACGACGTGTGCAGAGTGTTGTTGACAGCACTGTAAACAGTGGCCAGGTGGAACAGTGCTCTTCAAGCGACTGCTTTTCATAAACAGATGGGCACTGTTTTTGGCCGCTACACCTCTTTGTTGTTGAAGATATAATTACAGATTAGACAGGCTGAGATAATTGGAAGTTGTGCAACAGTATTTTTTGTTGCTGTTGTTGAAAATTTCCCTTTTAAGCTGATAAAAAAGTAAGTCTGCATGAGTTCTGTAGTGTATGTAGTATTGTTGGTGGATTGTATAGCAATATTTTACATTTATATCCATCTTTGTTTTCATAGTATTTATTTCATTCTTACTCAGACAGTGTCTCAGACAGGGAAGATAGATTCCTTCATATTTATGTTTATGGGCAAGAACTGGAGGGACTACCATTAGTTTAGTATTTCACAGTGACATGGCAACAGGGAGAGACATCACTACCATATACAGCATCAGATGCTTTGCACAGACAAGAAATATTATGGGTGTAAGGTTTCTTCAGCGTAGACATTGACTTGTTGGCTGTAGTTTTTCCCTTTTAAGTTTTTGACTTTTTTTTTTTAACTGCATACTGAAAATTTGAAAAACACAATTTCCTGCAGGAGCAATCAATTTTGTCTGACTCTGATTCTGGTTTTTGATTATCTCTTCTATGTTTTCCAAATGAAACTAAGCACAACTTCAGTCAGGAAGACTATCTTTATGCTTCATTTATTCACAATTTTCTTACTCACTTTTGCGCCGTCTTCCCATTTCACTTCAGCTTCAGTATTTCGCCACAATCAATCAGCTAATTGTGTCAAAATTTAAAGTTTCTTTCTTCTCATCTGTCAACTGTTATTTCAGAGCTGGTTTCACAATTCTCCTCCGCACCATTCAACAGCAGTTTTCATTTTCACTGTCAGGTCAAACCCAGAGCCCACCCTCATTACATCCAAATCATCAGAATTCTCTACATCCCATCACTCAATCACCATCACCAGTGTCAAGACCTCAAGGGATTTCCTTTATATGCAGTCTCACCACTCTCAGATGCAATGTCACTACTGTTGGGGTGTAAGTGCCAAAGTCTCTGTTTGAGTAAAAGGCAATAAAACCTTTTTTCACTCAAAATGAAATCTCTTCTGATTACAATAAAATTAATAGTATGACTTTTTCGGCACTTATCACCTATAATTTTAATTGTTTAAAGCAGATTTTCAAGCTTTCATTCAATGATGATTGTCACTGGGAAGATAGATTTCAGCAATATGATAGATTTCAGAACAGTATGTTCCTGTAAATATAAACACACTACATCACCAGTAAATGTGTGTATATACATGTTTATCTTGTTGTATATATTCATACATTGTGGACAATGGTTGTACTCACCAGAGGATTATTTGTCAACAAAAATGAGCGATGTTCACATGTACCAGTATTATACGGGATTAAATATGACAAGTGTGCTATAAGAAAAAAATAGTCCTACAATGCAACTGTCAGATGTTTATATGGAAAAGTATTCATCACCAATTTCCTCACAAACACTCCCATGGCTTGCATCCTGATCATGTTTTAATTTCTGGCTTGTTTCTCTCATGTCAAAACACTGCGTGGCTGAAAATATGAGCCAAAAGGAGGCCTTCAGCTCATCCCCATCATCCTTCAAGCTTTTGTGCATTTCCGAGTGCCTCCACTGTTTGTCAGTGAGAGTAGAGACAGCTGGAGCTGTACTCCTATTCATGAGTCGTTTCTCCCGTGTCTCAACAACAAAGCAGAGCATAAAAAAGGGAAAATAAACCACAGGAGCTGCCAGAGCACAGAGTGAAAGGTGGTGAGAAGTGTCTTGGCAAGCTCATGAATTTGTTTAGTCTTCTTCAACTGTGGATGCTTTGGACATGGCAAAAAAAAAAAAGTTGGATATACCATTTTTCCTTTATGTTTGGTTTCCATCTCCTCCCCCTCCTACATCACCCTCCCATACTCTAACTGTGCTGTGGTCCATTAGGCTGTCTGTCCACATCCAGAAGTGACTTTGACATTTGCTGAAACGCCCAGTGGAGTGTTCAGGCTTGAAAGGATATCCAATGCTTTGACCCAAAACCACTCGTTTCTTTCTCTTCTCCCTCTACTTTCTATCAAAAACTCCCTTGTGACATTGTGCTCCAGCATGTTGGCTCTCAGACCAAAGCCTGAATACATTTAAACTTCTATCAATAAAAGACACCCCACCCAACATTACTGCTACTCAGACACACACACACATGTTGACACACACATACACAAACATCACACTGAGATTCAGAACACCCAGATAGACAACACAAAAAGGGCCCAGTGTGAAACCACAAACACTGCAGTTCTGCACTTCAATGAGACTTCAATATTTCATGAGCACACCAGAGATAAGATAGCTAAGGGGGATCCTCTAGCGGTGAATTCTTATTTATGATATTAACGCAATCACAATACCTATCAAATAATGAGAAAAGAAACAAAGAAAATTCTAGCACATTTTAAGACAAAACTTAATATGGTAATAGGAGTAGATTTTTAAAAGTAAAACAGATACTCAAATTTCAGTTGGCTGGTTTCAAAGCAGCAAATAGTCAATGTCTGGAAAATACTGACCAGCCTGTAACAAGCAGCCAGTGGCTTGCGTTAATTTCCCACTCTGGCAATAACTGTTTCACATAATGACTTACAGCAGAATGGGCCGGACCTAAAGATATGCCCTGGTTCCTCTGGCAAAAACTATGAGGCAGAGTTGGCATCGTGTCCACTCAATATCACATGTCCGAAAGTGACCGTCAAAGGAATAGTGGTGCCGGTGTAAGCATGACCAGGAATCCCCTTGAGAATATTTTTTACCCTCTATGAGACAAGCTCAGCCCTTTCCAGCCATCCATTATAAATGGAGTCTAGCGTCATCCGTATGCCTTATCCCTCTCTCTGGGCAGTCAGCGTGAAATATTCACCTGTTCTACTCCTTCAGGAAAGTGGGGGATTAATGGAAATAGAGGAGCTGAGGGAGCTCCTCTGTCTCCAGTTCCCATGAAAAAAGGGGGCTGCAATGCTGACACCAACTTATATCAGCAAAGACCCCAGCCAACCCCCACCTCACCAGCCACATCTATCCCACCAGCATATTGTATGTACACACAAGCCTGGTTCAAAGGGAGAACTTTTTGTGGTTCCCTTGTGGGAACAGAGCAAGGTCTAAAGTATTGTAGCTGTGTGTCGGCATATTTTAATGTATGAACGTGTGCAAACGTTTTGACCAAATGAATTGAACTAAGTGAAGCTGTAAAGATTATCCAAACTAATTAAAATTTGCACAAAACATTTTCACATTTTGCACATTTTTGAACATTTGCACATTCATTTTCACATTCACGCGTTAGTCCATGGAGATTTGCAGTTATAGGGTGAAGGTGAAAAACTTCTCACAAAACTCAATGTCCCACTTTTCCTGCTGAATAGCCAATGGTGATGCTTGTACTATTTGAATATGCAATCAGAAATTTTATTTCCCCATCCCAGCCATGGTGCCTGGGGGTGTGGGTTGGCTCTGCTTTGGCTCATACACTTATAAGACCATTAATCAATAAAGTCAGATAAACTCCTGATAAATAGACTAACTAGGTGTAATAATTCTTGAAGATGGAAACATTGAAATATGAGTCATGCCTGGCTGCTTACACCTTGGCAGACTGCAGGAAAAACCTGATGGAAAGGCTTGTCCTTCCTGGCTACCTGAATAATATCATATATTAATTTATATCAAAGTGAAGAGTACACCAGAAACCCTATTTAGCCTTGGCTCTTTAAACTCAAATCTGGCTAAATAAATATTTTCTTTTTGATAACAACACACCAGTTCACTCAATTACTTAGAAACAGTCAGTCCTGATTCTCATCTGTGGTTTCCCAATATAGCAATAGTCTCCAATATAACAACCAGTAGACTGATGTGTTGCATCACCTGAAAGCTCTCTGTTCCATCACATTTATAAAGATCTTTGCTGTTTTAATTAGCACCTGAAAAGAGTGCTGCTGTGCACTGAACATCTGTTGCTCAATGGGTAAAGCGTGGCACTCCCCCTTCCATTTGTTAGATGCTCAAATGACTAAAGTGTGCATTCGCTCACAGCAGTGCACAATACTTTGAATTTTGGGGATTTTAAAATAACATTAATGTTACATCTGAGTGTTCATCACATAGCAGGTGTCATATGATGGTGTTTGTCATCAGAGAAGTCTCTCATCTCTCTGTCCATAAAAGAAACTGATGCACATGTCTGAATGTCAAAGAACGAGGTAGCAGGTGACAATATAAGTAATGGATGGAAAAGCGAGAGGATCATTTCCCACAGGGAACCAAATGTTTCCCGTGCCCTTTGCCCCATGTACACTGTCAGCTCTATAAGCTCTATTTATACATCTCGCCACTGGAAGCTGTCTGCACTGGGGTGATGTATCGACTCAACAGGTCATCATTTATGTTTGCGTCCAAGTGCTGATTCGCGAGCATGCCCACTGAAGCAGCACTGAGGAAACCACACACACTGTTACAAACAGAAGGAGACTCGTGTCTAATGTAGGTGCAGATACTGAGCATGTATGTGAAAGAAAGAAAGTGAGGGAGGAGAGAGAGGGGAGAGAAGATCAATAAAGTTATAGAATGTATTAAATCACAATGTTGAGCGTTAAGGCTGACTCATTGATTTCTAGAAGTAACCTATTCCATAGAACACTGAATGGTGGACAAAGTTAACAAGATCGAAGCCTCGGTCCAGCTGCCTCATGCAGCAAACCTCAAACCTTAAATCTCTGGGGACAAAGAATAGGAGACAGTAAAGGCTTAAGGTATGGGGAAACCATGTTGGTGTACATTAAATGAGGGCCAGGAAGAAGTGAAACATTTGCAGTAGCCTTATTTCCCCATGGAAGATCATGCACTACAGCTGAACAGTAACCCCAAGAGAAGCAGTAAACCTAAGATGTGAAAAACCCATTTATTAAATGGAGGATTACAAGGCCAGTGAGCAAAATGTTAAGAGCACCACTACACATTACGGGCAATGGGTCATTTAGAGATATTCACATATCAATACATTTAAATCAATTGCAATCTTGAAAACCTTTCCATACTTCAGTCATACTTCTGCTCTCACCATTGAGCCATGCATTTCTTTTTACACCAAATGAGTTTTCTTGTTACTACCTTATCCAATTTTTCTACAGCTATTTTCTTTGGTACATATATTATACCATATATATATATATACATTTTTCAGGGTGTATATCACAGAAATAATGTATCAGTTGTTGTTTTAAGTCATGCACATCTGTCAGTACTTTAGAGTATAATCACACCAGTACAATATTCTCTCACCTACCCTTCTTCAGTTGACTGCTACAGTATTAAGGAACATATTTAAAGTGCATGCTGTGAGCCAAGCATGCCTCCTACATTTCAGCTTGCTCATTTGAGCAGGAGGGGTTTGAAGAACTGTGTAGTTTGCCTTCATATATGAGTAAAGATTACATTATGAAACCAGAGCCGTCTGCTCTCCCCAGAGGCTCGGTTTTCTCAATGGAACATGCAAGAGAGGATCAAATAGATGCCTGGGAGTCTCAGTCCGCCTGCAGTTTACTCACAGTGCAGTGTTAATGGAAGATCCTTTGGTGAACTCAGACCATGTTGGATCTGTAGAAGCATAGTGGTGGGTGAATCACCCAGTGAGAGAGGCTGAGATGGGATTAATGCTTAACGCCTAGATGAGAATCTGCTCCCACCCAACCCAATTGAGTTTGCCTTGAGAGACAACAAAGTGGATGATGCAAATGTTCTCATGCCGGTCCACAACAAAGTACCTTTTGGACAGTGTGTGAGAAAATACTTCATTCCCATCTTTGCCCCTATGAAAATGTATAGTACATTTAACTGATGCAGCTCAATATACATTTAAACCTGTAGCCACCCATGCTTAGATCACACTTAGTTTCTCTCATGAAAGTGTATTGCTAGACATTATGTTCCACTACTGTATACTTCATGACCACATGTGAGATTCACAGAATCTCTTTAGGAATATGGAGTCTGCTGTCTTCACTGGCACCATCCATATTGATGGCAAATGTTGTGTTGCCACAATCCTACTGCTGTGGTGGCCTGGTGGCTAAGGAAGTGGACTTGGGTCCGGAAGGTCTCAGATTCAAATCCACCAACTACCAAGGTTCCCACTGAGGTACCCTTGAGCAACATACCATCCCCACACATGCTCCCCAGGTGCCGTCCAGCTGCACCAACTCACTTGGTGATGGGTTAAATGCAGAGGTCAAATTTTGTTGTGTGCATGGTGTGCTGTTTGCTCAATGACAAATGTAATCACTTTCAACTAATGTGCAAACTGCACTCAACATTCTCCACCGTGGAATCTCAGTTTGCAAAACACATTTAGATAAGTGCTGGTAAAAATACACATTAAGGTGTAAAAATTCAATTGTGTTGACAACATTAGTCCCTGTAAAATTTAAAACAGTGTATGCCATATTTATTGTTACTGTGTCTCTGTACATGTCATGATGGGCTACCTGTATGATAAGGTGATCCAGAATTTGAGTGGTGAATGCAGTGCCAGGGTATAACTTTATCTGCTGATATTAGGCATAATTACAGATGGAGAAGATTTGTTGTTGAATGGTCTTCTGAGAGTATGTTCAGATGCATAATTGTGTTTACTGGCTGAGGGAAAACAAGTCTTTCATCTCATACAGATAAGAGGGTGATTTGTGGTCCACTTGGTGGGCTCTTCTGTGTATTCTCAGGTCTGATCTCTTTGTTGCTCCGCTCTCTTCCATCCTCCCTCTCTCTCTCTGATTAATGCAGATGCTTGCCTAAGCATCATAGTTAAGATGAAGAAAGGCTGGTGATAATAGCTTTTTGTGCTGCTCGGTGGGTCTCTCAGTCTGGGGAGAAGATGGACGTCTGAGAGAGGGGGGGTGGCAGGAGGAAGGAAGACAGAAATGCATGACCTCTTTTCTAGTGAATAATATCTAGTATTGGTGGCCTGCTAACAGTGATTATAATATCACTGATATTGAGTTAGCCAACTTGAATTTATCCTGTTAATCCTCATCCAGATTAACACAGTTACTGTATCTGGATGATAGCTGCATGCTCCTGTTTTCTAATGATCGAAAATGAGTCGAGACAATAATGTTGACAGGTAGCATCTTTGCAAAAATAACACCTTTTTTACTGTGTGAATATAGACTCATTAACCGTTTTATGGGATTTTATTCATTTATCTAAATCGTATCTTAGTCATGTAATGAAACCCTATCAAAGTCTCAAACAAAATAAGAGATTAAATGAGATAAAGATTAAATTAAATGTGTCATCAGGTTAATTACAATTGCAGTTGAAATCTATATTACATAATAAATGATTACCATCTTTTTTGAAAGCATCATATAGAAAGAACTGACATTAAACCTTTCCACTGAATCTCCTGTGCTGTACAAAATAAAAATATCAGGTTTATGCTTATAATATTCTGTAGGCAACATATACATTATGTATATGATAATACATAATGTATTGATCGTAAAGTACATAGTATACCCACAAATTAAAAGCAATGACTTTCAGGAATCAGTGGACTCACTATAATTGGTGGGAAATTAATTGTAATTCTTCCTAGGTTCCAACTCAGAAGAAATAGAAATAACTTTTTGATGAAAAAATAGCATAAAAACAGCATCTTGTGAGGGCATTGCTGTGCTACATGTATAAACAGCAGTCAATTCATTAGTAGACTGGGATGAATAGTAGTCCTGTAAAATGTATAAATGTATATATACATGAGTCTGACGTCATTGTGGTCATTTCCAGTTACCAATGCCTCTCACCCGTTGCATGACATTGCTTGAGTTTTAAGGAAGACAGAGAGTTGAGTTATGTTTCTACATTTTCTCTACTTTTTTTCAACACACAAAATGAACAAACATTTTTAAAATAACCACACCCCCAGCAGGCAATCAACTCATCGGTAACAGTTGCGCCTGCAGGGACTGCTGGTAATAGGCGCTGGATTTGAGCACCTGAATAGCTGCAACACCCCCATGTTCACGTCAGTCACTTGACTCGCCGCAACCACCTGCTCACGTGTGTCTTACTCCCTAATCATCCAGTTCTGACTTAAACATCTATCACCTCTTCCCCATTAACCTGTCATCTTTTCTTCCAGTCATTAGTCAGATCATTGTGTCACTCGTGTTCTGCATGTTGTTGCAGTCTTGTACCTGCCTGTGTGTTTTCAATCCCTTACTATCACTAGCTCCTCATTTAGGTCCTCTTTCCTGTTTTTTCTTTTTAAACTGTGACACAGACGACAATCTTTCTATAACCTGTGCTGCCAGTGTGGAAAAACAAATTGCCAGTGAATATTTTGCTGACACTTTCAGTATCAATGTATTTACAGCACACAGTTATTACATTAAATAGAAATGTAACCTTGTCATGACAGGGTTGCTGAGGCAAAAGGTTTTACCATTTTTAAGTCAATTTTGGAAAGTATTTTTTATACTGGACATTTATTTTTTCATCACTACTGTGCACTGTTTTGGGGAGGGGGGTATCTACTTACAACTATGAACAACTAAACTACAAAACTGTGTTCTATAAATACATTCCTCCACACAGTATCAGCAATATAAGAAAACAACAATCACATTTGCTGCAAATGTACAGCAGTTCATAAGGTATGAACGAGATTAATTATTGCCATAGTGACATCATTATTTATGCGATCAAGAATCCTTTGATATACAGTGTTATGATTCTTGTTTGATACACAGAGACAGGGGTACACCACTGAAAGAAGAGAAAGCAAGAAATCTGAGTTGAAAGATGAAAGCCAAAAAACAAGTCTCTTTGGAGAAGCCGCGCACAGAGGGAACACTGAAGAGAGTGGTGGCTTTGATCATTCTGCCATGAAGTCTGAGGTCTCTAGTTTGACGGTGGTAAATTGACGCACTTGACCAATTACTACCCAGCACAAGGATTTCTCTAAAGGCCATTGCACATGGTGACCATTTTCTGAATTTATTTCTGGATCATTTTTAGTTTCATGGTTCTATATCATTGAAAGGGTATTCTTCAACTAAATGGATGAATATATGACATATTCAAATGATATAGGTGTGGTGTACAACACTGTTCATATCCTTTGTTTTGTTTGCTTTTATTTCCTTTTCCCCTCAGTGCAAGCCATTCAAAGATTCATGTATAATCTATATCTCTCTAACAATCCTTCAGGAACCTTAGCTGTATGGTGGGCTTATAGCTTTGTTGTGGAAAACAAGTTGTGTTATTTGTCAGAAAGTGAATTATTAAAAGTTTCAGGCTGTCAGTTTTCTAATAATGTTGACCTTTAGCTCCCACCTTGTTAGCACTGCAGGTAACAGAAATTTAAATTGCAATTGAATGGAACGTTTCTCGCTGAAATGCACAGGGGTTGTAGTTAATTTTTCAATTCACATTTTTTGTGAACACAGACTTGTCCAATCTGCTTTTTATCAAAGCCCACGATACAGTGTATACTGTGGTGCTGATCATTAAACTGAGAGTTTCAAGAACATCCAAGCCTTGGAAGTCCTCCAACTGACAGTCAAAGCTGTCTATGCATAAAATGAACAAGCTTTTTACTTTTAAAGCCAATGGTGCCTGAAATACCTCTAAGTGGGTCTGGCAGATTGCGTCGCTGGTTGCAAAGCTAACTTGCCTGGTTTGCTTATCAGCAGTATGACAATTGCTATTACTCAGAATTAGAGACTACATTTTGAAGGTAACAGGTTTGGTCACCAAATTTCCAAAATGGCATGAATGAGCCTATTGTGCCAGAGGAAAAGTCCACTTCACTGCTGCAGAGATGTGCTTTGCATAGTATCCCTGCACAAAAGAAGAGCTCTTTATCTTCTGCTGTCCAGATTGTCAAGGCCAATAGAGAGAAATTGCTCTTCAGAAAACATTGACTGAGGTACTTCTGTACGGTGTTAGTTCTTTGTGGTTTGCCATGGCAATGCTGAAGGAGACCAGGCATGAAATCCCATCGACACCATCTAAAAGGCCAAGTAGCGCGGCTGTTGCTAAGAGATTAAGTTTGGAACAAATGTGTCGATACTTTCCTAATGAAGTTGAATGGTCTCTGTCATCAGGAGTACTGCTCTGAGAGGCCACTGTGTTTCCTGCTCATTTAATTCTCCTGTTACTCAGTGTTATTGTATCACTCAGTTCAAAATCTCAGGCTAAAAAAGAAACTATCTACAGATACATTGTGAGTTTGTGGTTTGGATGAATTAATTAAGGATGAATTAATCTAAATTGAATTCTTTGTCATTTCAAATGTTTCAAAGAAAGGATTCAAAGTCTTTACAGTCTCGAGGACTGAATTCTTGAGGCTGGGATTCAAAAGACTAACAGACCAAAAGACTGAGGCAGAAAGGATAAAATGAACAAATCAAAAGAAGCAAGATTACGCAAGGTTTGTGCCTCATTTCATTTACATATGGAGACACCATGTAATTACAAAGCTTGCCTACAAACAGAAAATGTCTTAATGATGAACCTCAGCTAAATGGATGAATACATGACAAATACAAAGGATATGTATATGGTGTACAACACTGTTCATATGCTCCGTTTTGTTTGCTTTGATTTCTTGTTTTTCCTCATACAACCTATTCAACGGTTCCTGTGTTATTTATTTCTTTATAACAATACTTAAAAGAGCAATCCATAAAATGACTGCAGTCTATAGGCAATATAATACATGCAATTACTAAATCATTGATGAGATGGAAACTGAACTGAACTGGATGATAAAAACAGTCTCAAGTACTCTGTAGTAGACTCTGAAGTAGACTCTGAAGGAGGAAAGTGCAATTTGAAATTGATGAAGTTTCACTTTTGATTGGAAATTCATCTTTTGTTTAATAGTGAGGAGGCAGGTCCCTTATCTGCGTGGGAGGAAATTATAAGTAAGAGTATTTATTTTTAAAAAGCAGTAATCTAACTTTAACCATTGCAGGTGTCCTAAATCACCACCACGCTGGATGGCTAATGACTAAATACTAAAATACTGATAGTAAATCCTTCAAGTGTAACTTCTGTCACATGTATCATCAAAAATTACCAAAACTGCAGAAATGCATAATGAACCACACATAAGAGGTTATTAAATTGTTCAGAATAATCAAACACGGAATAAATTCAGTAAACAAAAACATAAAAAGTTATGACTTTATATTTTATATTGTACACTAGAAAACTTATGTTTTAACTTAACTTCATTGAATTTAAATGCTTACTATACTTTAATGCATATTTCATTTGTGAATGTTTATTGAATTACTTTTAATGATTGCCAAATTAGCTGAAGTATCAGAGTATTTTATTAGATCACCAACAAACAAAAGCCCGCTGAGGAATTATCAGCATGCTATAGTCTACTCTGTCTTAGTAACATATGAATCTATAGGGCAACGACTGAATCATCCTCACTGATGAAATGGTTGTGTACTTACAACCCTCACACCCACACACACACGAGCACACACACAAATAAAAACCGGTCTTTATTCATCTGCCTCGATTGTCCATACATGAAAACAGCTGAATGAGCAAAAGGCTGCAGAAAAGGCATTAGTTTCCTGCTCTGTGCATAGCTCACTCATATTGTGTGTGAGGCACATTGGCAATAAAGATGGCTCTGTCTTCTCTGTGTAGTTTCTCTAGTAAACCATACTCACCTGGCACCAGTGGTCCCAGAATACCCATCAACACTGCCAGCGCCACACATAAAACACTGAAGGTATAATACAGCCAGTCAACTTTATTAAGATAAATTAAGAAGAGATTAGCTACCGAGATCCAAGAAGTCAACCCCATCTGTTTGAAATATCCCACTGAAAGTAGTCCAATAATATGAAATAACAGGGGAGGAGTGTTGGTAGGTGTTTGAGTGTGCGCGCGTGTGTTGTTGTTGTTACAGAAAGCTGTATAAAAAGAAAATGCAATATTAGCACTAGGTGAATTACACACTGTGTGTTTTCTGTTAAATCAATACAGGACACAACCAAGCTTTATTGTGATCAACTTCAGCAGTGTATATTTGAAGATAATCATGTCATGGAAGGATGGATTTTGTTAACAGAGCGTGGTTGCATGGATGGAATATACATAGATTGACTATGTTTAAGAATGTATATCATGTTTGTAATTATGTGGTAGGAAGAGAGGATTATAGACAAAGTTAGCATTGCTTTGAAAATACAGAAAATACATTAGCACTTGTTTTAATGAAGAAGCCATTTTTGAGGCTAAAGTATGGAGAGGTTACATAACATTTAACAGGTGTTCTACAGGACTGACTGCACAGACGCTGTTTTTGGATTATACAATAATGTTTAGTGTGCAGTTACAATAATGGGGTATATAATGTTGGTGGATATTGCCAACAAAGTGATGTTTAGTGTGCATTAGGGGTAATGTGCTTTTGGAATAGAAAGATTATATAAATGGGACATGGTTGCATTGTCTGGGCTCTATTCTGCACTGAAAATAGTGATATTGTTTACTGTGTGTTGGCAAGGATTGCCAGGGTAACTGCAGTTGGCAACAGTTCTATTCTTGTCATGCGGCAGTGATGTAGGAAATATCTCAGGGTAGCGTAGTGTGGTCAACAGGGCACATTCTGCCTCCATGAGTTAATTGGGTGTGAAAAGACATGAATAAGATTTAGATCCTTCACGTCACCAGGGGAGAAAAGAGGAGCTGGAAGGTGTGATAATAAATGGAACCTCAACAGTGACAGGTGGGATTAGCAAGCATCGGTGTGGCATAGTGCACTGCATCATGTGGTAAAGCCTTATCTGGATCTACACTACTATATTGTGTCAGCTTAAGAACCAGTATCAGCATCTGCTCAGTCGTGAAATGAAATGACACTGGTGTTTCACAGCAAGGCACCCAATAAAGATACCTGGGTGATGAGTGAGACACTTCTGAAGCACACTTCAGAATGTCACAGAGGTGTTGGAGGGAAATCTAAAAGGCTTATATTAAAACTCAAAGGTTTACAGCTTAAAACAAAAAATAGAAATGATTATTAAACATCAAACATTTGTTTAAATACTCTCATGAGGCACTGAAAAGATGATAAAAAAAACAAAGGATGGAGAGAAAGGGAAGGTGAGTTCTTACAGAGCAACATAGAATCTGGTTATCAGCAGGGTTTAGCTTTGCAAAGTCTCCTTTTACCAGAAGGTCATTAAAAAGGTCAGTACTCAGTTGTTTCTATAGCTGAGGTTATGTGCATGGAGAGTCAGTGGTATTAGTGTAAATCCCATAGATGGAGGGTAATTCTTGGTTACGTCATTTTAATGAGTTTAACTCTAATGAATAGTTATGACTACTTAAACTAGTAGTGGCTAATGGAGCTAATGGATAGACAGCTGACATTCATATAATGTGAATAACATGGTTTCTTTCTCTGTAACTATCATTTATCAGTGTGTGTATGTGTGTAAGTGTGTATCAATCTGTGTGTGTTTTCCATCAGTTCTTACCAGGTTAGTACCAGGTCAAATGGAGATAAATGTAAAGATGAGCCAAACTGAAGGGCCTATGACATCCTATAGATGCTGTGATTACTTTAACTATTCATCACAGTGGAAAAAAGACACTTTTGAAATATCTTGGTTCAAAATATAAATCATAGTTTTTCAGAAGAAATGCATTCAGATACCCAGGTTCAGCTTTGTGAGACTCCAAATGGCCTCTGGGGCCCATGGAGGGAGCAGAAAAATGTTTTATTGTGGGGATCACAATAACGCATCAAAACACATAATTCAAGTTAATATAACATTACCCATAGTTTCTACACTTGTCCATTGCAATAAACCAACCAGCACAATAAAGGGCAGACAGAGAGACGCCCTGTTACCGAGTTGGTTACCGATTGAGTCATAAGGACAGCTTTATAAGAGAGAAATTTGATAATACACTCCAACATCCTCTGGTCTAATCGAGCTGTGGCAGGGCCTAATTATTAGATTAAAGGTTAACATTAAATACTGCAGCACGGTAAGGGAGTACCTATTTCCAGTCATGTTCAGGAGATAAAAGTGAACAAATGTAATTCATACAAAATAACTGCACATGACCGTGTGATGCATGAAAAAAAATGAAAAATGTCTGTTTAACATATAATGTCTGTAAAGTGTAGGTTAGACTTGTTTCATATACAGACATGTTTCCATGGTACCAAATCCTATAAATAAATTCTTATGTGTACATTAGAGATACATTTATTATGTTGATCTGAATTGTGGGGTTAATGCTTTAATCCAACTTTTACCATAATATGTGTTAGTTCTGAAGTAGAATTCAAAAGGTTGTTAGTGTCATACTAAACCATGGTAATATGTCCAGTGGTTAGTATCAGATTATCATTAAAACCATGCTGTATGCTTAATTTATTATAATATATTTTTTAAAAATTCACAGCAACAGGTTACAAACATGTGGGTCCATTTTCAGAGTTGGTTTAAATATATTGATGCATGAACATCAACATATTGATGCATTTAACACTAAATATAAATATAATATACAGATTAAATAATTTGTTTTTTAGAGTCTATTGCGAGTTTATTTCTTCCAAAAATTCAACTTTATAATGTCACAAATGTGTAAGGTATAATGTTCTGCGAAGCGTCATTCTCGTGAAATAAGCCCCAGCAAAGTGATACTGCATCCTGACACAAAGCAGAGGGGTCTTCAGTGGTGTTCATTTGTCAACAACAGTTGATTTTTGTGACATACTTCTGATTGTCCTTGACTGTAGCAATGTTTGTAATTGTTGCTTTGCAATGTCAACATCATTTCAGCCTAAGTTAAAGTTAATTTAATCATTTTTGGTATTCAACCTGTCTACACACTCAACCTCTAAGGCCATTAATCACATACTCATTAGAGCTACAAGCACTCAGGTTGGTTTCGGATAATAAGTCTTGGTTTAAATCAGTTTTCAAAGCTTTTAAATCAAAGTCAAAGTTTGGCTCTTCCAATAGAACAATCTAATGAGTTTTACTAATTATCCCATGTGAAAACATGTGCCACAGAGCAGTTCCACTGAAGCAGACATGGTCTGAGCACTTTGCTTTAGGGTATCTGCATTTTTTTTTTTTTTTTTTGCCAGAGGAGGAGTGACTATCACATATTTCATCCCAGGCCAGATTTTCCCAATCACTCTGTGGAACTGAACCATTGGCCTTGCAGTCACTTGTGCATTTTCCACAACTTAGGAACACCACTAGTCTTACAAACTAATCATTACGTTGTCGGTTATCAAGACAAGCAGCAGGCCACGTCCACTCTGCCAGCACTGATTTAAATCGCTTTAATGGCCATCCCATGTGGTGGAAATGCTCCTCAGAGGAAACAGTGGTGGCAGAATCGATTGACCTACCCTCCCTGCTGTGACAGCTGTGTGTGAGAGGTCGACAACATGAAGGGTAGCAGGCATTTTGATTAAAGCTCCAGCTCCGTTTGTTGAAACATGAATAATTCCACAAGAAAGGACTTACACTGACTTGTGATGGTCAAGACAAAATGTTACAGTAGCTTGAACTCTCGGTCCAGGGAGGGGAGTGAGCCATAGCCATAAATCCCCCATGCATTATTTTATGAGTTTGCAGCACAAGCATCTTCTCGTCACTGAGGCTCACATTTATCAAACTGTTTGGGTTTGCTGCACTGAGACCACCTCACAATATTAGTGATGTTGCAGGGATGGATTGCCACAATGGGACTTGTCAGCTTGATTGCTGAATGAAGACCAAACTGGGCTTTAAATGCTCCATTATACTAACACTAAGCTACATCTTCTGTATTTTTTCAACTAGTTATACTTGATTGTGTTACTGCCATCCACAACAGTCTTAAGTCAAGATTTATCAACCTTGGGTTCTGCAATGCATGGGGAATCTTACTCTGAATCGTACCACCTACCTAAACAGTATTGCAGATCAAGTATGCCCATTCATGAAAATGATATTCCCTAATGACAGTAGCCTCTTTCAGCAGGATAATGCTCCTTCCATTCTGCAAATATTGATCAATATTTTGAGGAACGCAACAAGGCCTCTAAATTCCCCAGCTCTAAATCCAGCCAGGCATCCAAAGGATGTGCTAGACAAACAAGTCCAATCTATGGAGGTTGCACTTCCTAAATTGCACCACTTGCAGGATTTGCTGGTAACGTCTTGGTAACAGATACCACACCACACCTAAATGTAATAAATATCTTAGCAACACTGCAGCCTCTGTCTCCACAGATTAATGAGTTAGGCTACTATCTAGGTATCTAAATGCTTACCATCACAGCCATTTGTTTTAATTTAACACTGAAATCGGATTCTAATCTATTTACATTTTTCAATTTTTTTTTGTTTTGCTGCCTGCTTTTATCTGAAACTTGGGCAAAGACAAATTGTCCACTATGAGTTTCCATTTAACATCTGGACACTGACACTTAAAAATGTACTATTTTATTATGTTTGAGTTAATGTCTAATCATTCATTTCCTGGTCACATTGATCTCTCATTTCATCCTATCAATTGTTTCCATAGCTCATTAAAATAAAAGTCCTTGCACTGGCTCATTAGCATTTATCTGCTTTACTCTGACTCAGCTGAATTTCCATTTATTCTTGTCCCTTACCCTTTTGTCTGTCCATATTATAATAAATGTAATCTTGTTTCATAACTTTCAGCTTGTCAGCCCCACGCCATATTGGGTCTTGATTACATTTGTATGACTCTGCCCTCACTTTGTCTTGGACCATAGACTTAGTCACTTAACAGCAAAGAAATGGCTGTGTCACTGTGCTTATAACAATGTGTCATTATTCCAGTGTTAAATTACATGACAGCTCTCCACAGAGGAAATGTGGAACATCCTGAATTATTGAAGCTGGTAAGAGAACTAGTGGTGTAATATGGAATAAAAATAAAAACCCAGGTGATTGTGGCTGGTTTTTTAGCTTTCCAGCTCTGCCTCCTCTCAAAGCTGCCAACAAGCCTGAGCTCAACATGGTGCATAGAATCAATTTCCAGTCCCAGCTTCTCATTTCAAAAACTATCAATATGGAAATCAAATTGCTCCACTTCCTGTTTGTGTCATACCAAAATGGGGCACCGCTTTGGTTACTCACCCTCTCACTGACAATCCCACCCATTTCCTTTAACTGCATTTGACATATTGAATACCTCAAATGTTGCTAGTTTGGCCCCAGTGGCAATTTAAAGTGTTGACAGGCAGACACAATCCACAAGCAGATCCTTGGTATCCGATGTTACAGTTGGTCCTCCTGAGAGTATCCCAATCAATAAAGCAATGGGAGATGACTTTTTTTAGACCAGGAGCCAAATGGAGAAGAGAGAAGTGGAGGAGGGTTAAAGACCCGGGGGACTTTTTCTGCCCTACTGGAAGCCACCACTGGAAGAGCTCAAGCCTTATGGGAATATTGGATAGCTTACCACTGCACTAACCAGAGGGGAAGGGAAACACTGATCCACTCAGACATGAAACTTAACTATCCAACGCATGGTCCCCTACAACCATGAGGTTGACCTTGTTCCTTGCTGAAACAATGTTTGTTATTTAGACTGGTTGCGTGTCATTTCTCACAGATCAACTTTTTCATATTTTTTTATAGTGAAATTTCTGTCATAGCTGTTAGTTTTTGACACCACTTTTTCTTGTGTGTTTCTGCCAACAAACATCTTGCTCAGCTCTCCACAGAAAACTGTGTATTGATTTATGTTCAGCTTTAACCCTGAGACCAATATAGCACTATGTAAACTCTGCGAAAATGGGAAAACATTCAATGAAGAGTCATTTAAAAAAAAAAAAAAACTTGATGCTCAAAATGTATAACTTCCTATCTCTACTGTGCTAGTCTGTCAACCCTTCACATAGCTCACACAGCTGTCATCCTCTCATTTTTCCTGCCCAGTCACAGGTCAACCGGAACTATTACAGAAAAAAAATATTGAACATAAACAAGATATTCCCTCTGCCTGTGGGATAATTGTGTATTGATTGTAAATAATAAAATGGCTTTGTAGTAGATTATAATGAAGAGTGTACTGCAGCATTTTTCCTCTGAGTGGATCTGCCTCAGCACAAGACTGAGGTTTGCAGTATAGTGAGACAGTAACTTGCAGCACTTCTATGCTCTAAAAACACTGAAAAAATTTCCAACATTTTCCAGTTTATCACTTAAAAAAAGATAACAGTGTAATAATGAAACATATGGATATAATCTATAACATAAAGTAAATAAAAACATAATTCACATTTGCAAATTATGTTTGAACCAATACAGTCTAGTATAGGCATAATTTACTGTAATTCTTGTCACCAATAAACCAGTTACTCTAAGGATCTGCGTATATCCCTAATTATGTTTTCTTAAAAATTAAATGGTTTTTGTTTTTCCAGAGAAAATTGTACAACAAAGAACATTAATGGGAACAACAATGAATATTAATGTAGAGATGAAAATAAATGTACATTTTAGGTTTTACAGACTGGTCAAGTGTCAGTCTTCATTCTGTCAGAAACTGGTACTTTGCTTGAATTACTCAAAGGCCAACAAAAAAGTAAACTGTTCTGGGACTTGTCAACATGTTTCAATTATAATTTGTAAGACTTCAGTCCTGACAGGAGGTGGTTGGTTGCCATGGAAAATGTGTTTCAACACGCCAGCAAACATTTGCTGAGCAGCTGTACGGCAGACCAGCAACGTCATTTTTTATTAATTTTTTTTACAGGAAGACAGTCTCGCTTTGTCAGAAAAACAACAGATCAGCAACTATTGTCTCTGTTTACAGTCCAAACTCACATTGTTTTTGTTTGTGAGTTTCAATAAAGAAGTCAGTCAAAAATAATTGCAGCCACAATCTGATTTTATGTGGCGCACAGGGCACTGTGAAGTTGGTTACCTCGTTGAGGGGTTGAGGATGTACAGCCTGTCACCTGCAGCTCCTTATCAGATAGCTCACTGTGACTGATCCTCCTTTTCTCTTTTATTTCAATTTTCAAAATGTTATGCGTATGGAAAAATCCCAAAAAAGACAGTTGATTATTCACAGTCAACATTAATTTCCTGCAAGTGTTTCATTGTAAAAATCTGAATGTGTTGAATCAGTTAAACACTTAAAAGTTTTATTATATTAGTTTCCCTAATCTAAGGCTTATTTAAACTGAAATCTTCCAGCAATAGGATCATGTCACTTTGTTAATAAATTAAATTGTAACAAAAACTGATCATTTGTACAGTCATTCTACATTAGTTTTAATTTACTGTGTGAACTACCTTATAGCCAATATATCATATATATCATATATCATTGATGAATAATATTTCGTACAGCTCATTGTACGGCCTCACATATAGATGAACAACCAATTGCACTCGCATCCACACTTACGGGCAATTTAGTATCTTCAGTTCATCTCCAATGTTGCATGTTTTTGGTGGTGGGAAGAAACACGTAGAGATGGGAAGAATATGCAAACTCCACACAGAAAGACCCTGCTGCCCTGGTTCCATTAGATCATTAGATTAATTCCACTGGATCCATTAATTGTACTTGCAATTAGTAACAAATGTTTTCATTACATTGTTGACAAGTGCAGTGTCATTGTGTAGAAGTGGGGGGTCCAAAATTTGTGAGCTGACCATATTCAAGATCAAAAGTCAAGTTATTTCAGTTTCTCCTGCATCAGTTGCAAGTCTTTTTTGTGTTAATTCAGCAAATGTTCATCCCAATCACCCAGATCCAGATATAACTTATTTTACTGAAGACATTTCAACATTCATGTGAGAGGCCCTGATGTGGCCAAAATCTAGGCAAACCTCCAACCACTGAGACTGATGCCCACTGCCTACAATAAAACATGGGACCACTGACTGCTGTCTCCTGCTGTCTGCTGTCATCCATTCCCACATGACCGTCAGCATAGTTTTTTCTAACTATGACCGCAGCCATTCCCTGACCTTATCCATTAGGTTATTATTGTAACTTTTGACACCATTTGTCCACCACTACAAAGCTGCTCACGCTCTAGTCTCTTGGCATTTCTCCGCTCAAGTCATCCTTAGTTAGCCCTGCACTGTATGAGGCAATCCAAGGTTGACACATCGTGTCATTGTGTCTGTAGCTCTTGTTGTAAACATACAGTAGGAGCTTTTTTATCACAGAGAGGTCAAAAGTCATTGGCACATCTGAGTCCTTGGAGCTGATTGTGTTTCATTGACTAGCTGGCAGAGGACAGAAAAAGTCCCTCCTTGCTTTTTTATTTCTGTCTGTAATCACGGCAGAGTTCATTTTGACTTTAACTGAATACAGTACAGCAAGCTGTCTGGCATGCAGAGCGAACCAAGCTTAGAACTCTTAAGTGGACTGCAAATGTCTCTTGAGTTACTGGTTGAATGAGCCCTACATCAAGCTCTCAGGATCCCCCCCATCCCCTTCACAACCACCATTCCTCCACTCTTGAAATCCCCTTTGCGGGATATCATCTGTATTTTATATACACCTCCTTCAGTGATATAAATTGCTGGTTACATCAGTCGCTATCATGCATACCCTGGAGAGACACAGAAGGAGCAGAAAAGATGGAGAGAACACATGCTGAGAACAACCTTGTTTTGCGTCAGGAGAGTATGTGTATGTGTTTGACAAGCACACTCACATATGAGCAGAGCGGATGTGTGTACATTTTTGCTGTGGAATGTGTCCACATGTATTCATCTGGGTGAACGTAAACGTGCGCATGCGTCTGTGTATGCACTGTGCATGTTTGTTGCCCTAGTGTGTGTTTGTGTGGTAGAAGAATTTATCAGCACGTGTCAGCAGTGGGTGTTTACAGACACGAGGTCACTAGATTCAGGGTGTTTTTCTCCGTTTATGTATTTTCCCAACTCACCGCTGGTGAGATCAAAAAGTATCGGCATGGAAAATGAAAAGCAAGTTGCTCTCAGACAGATAACAATCCAGCAATCGACTGCGGAAACGTCAAAGTAGAGAAGACAGAGAAGAGGAAGGGATTGAAAGTGAGATGGGGGCATGAGGAGGAGTAGGAGTGTGTTCACATGCGGAGGTGGCAGGCGGCTCATGCTGGCTCATATTCTTGAAGTAATTTGTGGGCGACTGTAATTGAATGTACAGTGAGATGAACAGGATGCCCAGCAGATCCACCTGCCCACACATGCCAGGAGTCAGATATGACGATGGTGTGTGTGTGTGTGTGTGTGTGTGTGTGTGTGTGTGTGTGTGTGTGTGTGTGTGTGTGTGTGTGTGTTTGTGCTTGCTGGATGCTTGTGTCTAATGTGAATTTTTCTAATCAGTTGTGCAATTACAAAGTAAATTATAAAATACTGCTTTGTCTTTGTATAAAACTGATATGTATCACCATCTTTTATCCATTTTGAGGTTGTTAATTCCAAATGTCATCTCAGAGTTTGTAGGAATTTTAAAATTCTGCTTAAAATTGTTTTAAGATATGTAAGGTTTTATAGACTAATATGTTCATGCCATTTACCTAATATAATAAGGTGAGACTAATGTTTAGTGGGATGTTCCTACTGGTTGCAAGCTGGATGGTGGATTACAGATGTATGTAGGCTATAATGTAAGATTTGTAATCTGTTCCAGTTGTAAATCTACTCCCCCAGTGGATCATGTCTTTAAGGAGATGAATTCAAACTCCCATGAGTCTCTATAGAGCTAATCCCTTCACTGTATACATTAATAACTGATTTCTAATGAATCTTCTCATTTTATTCTGAAAAAAAAAAATAATAATGAAACCATAGTAAAGTGATGTCAATCCACAAAAAGAAAACTAGCTCGCCGGTGCTACGTTCTCGGGGTCTAGCTGCCAACTTGAATGTTTCTATGGCAACAACAGTATCTCCAATTGGTACAAAACTCACTAAAGCTTGTGGGTAATGTAGTATTTAAAATGTAATCTCATAAATAAAACACAACAAATTGCACAAATTGGAATCAGATTGACTAATGGTTTCTATACAAGCATGCAGTGTGTAGTTTCACAAGCTGATAGCTCAAGTCTGCTGTTGCTAATGGTCCTATATCATTAAGTTTTAATGGTTTTATTTCCACATATGGCAGACAAATGGTCTTCCAAATGTGTTACAAAATCATGTGCTTTAGTTCAAAAGGATATTTATGAAATTGATTCAAAAATTAAAGCTCACTTTATATGTTCTCGCTTGCTCAAATTTGTTCCACATTTATACCTAAGTGACAGTAAGTAGAGGAACAGAGAAATGACGGAGCGCAACGATCACTCATTCTCTTCCTCTCTGCCAGTTCTGGCTCAGTTACTGCGGTCTCACTCATTAGTGAGTTATATAAATAACGGTAGTTCCTTTTTTTTCCCAGTTTCTCTTCTGCAGCTTACGTGTTTGTTGTATAGTTAAACTGTAGCAGAAAGTGATGAGTTCCACCATGGTGCTGAGCAGCTGTGTGACAGTCCTTGATGCTGCTGCACTTGACTATTATACCCTGTGACAGCGGGCATACATTTTCCACTGACGGTATAAAATGCATGACTCACAATGCTAGATGTTGATTGGCTGGCCTTATAATTTTCTCTAATTCACATTAAGTACACCTGCTGTGGTGATAAACTTGCCATATGAATGTATTTCATTGAATTTATTCTACTTTTCACTGTTACCTATATTATTTTATGTAAGATTTTAATAATATCCACAGTTTTTACTGTGTGTTTTATTAATTCTCACACTGCAGCTTCTAAAATGTTGTAATGAAACTGAGGATGGTCTCACTGGTAGGAAATTATATTTCTAGAACCAAATGTTTGAGTTGTATGATTTAAAATGTAAGTTTTTTCAAGGTCCCATTTTGACTGTTAATGAAGCAGAGTATCACTGTTTTTATTGAGGCTTTGCACACTGTGCATTTCAATTTATAAATGACTTCAGAACCAGCAACTCTCTGTTTGAGACCATTTGCCAATCTCCTCTTTCTTTCTTTCTTTCTTTCTTTGTATAGCACACAGTAAAGCAGACTTTTATCATAGGCTACCCTCGTCTCTCACATTTCTCCCTCTACTCACACACACACACACACACACACACACACACACACACACACCATCATCCCAATACAGGAAAAAGGCTGACTCACTGCCGCTTCATTACTCAAGTGAATTATGAGTGTGTTTACACACACACTGATTGATATTAACCCTCTTTGTTTAAATCTCCTACACCAACAGACAGCACGTCAGGCAGTGGGCTGGTCCACTTTCAGGATTGTGTTTGGGGGAGGTGGGGGAGGTGGCGTGGATGGGGCGTGATGACCAAAAAGCTCACAGTGCCCTCTACTGATGACTGAAAATATAATCATTGCTGCAACTCTGTGTGTGTGTTTTTTTTTTCCTCAGTCTTTTTGAGTATTTATTTCTCTTGCTGCATTTGAAAGATTGAAAGTCACACAATCATTAACTTCCTCTCCTTTGCCTTTCTTGTCTTTTTAGAGCTCAGGATTATTATAATGCTTGCACTTGCACATTCCTGAAACCATATGACTATCAATCTCATCATCTGTCAATCAACTGTCATGTCAATCAGAAATCTACCTTTGGCGGTGTCCTTACACACCCTTTTCTTCATTCAGCTATGGTGGATATCGCTGCTGGTGCTCATTAATCAGTACTTCTTGGAAGAAGGATATCTATCAATTCTTGTACTGCTGCACTGTTTCACTATGGCTAAAACAATTGTGTTATTTTAACTAAAAAAGTAGTAAACAGACATTTTTTTTTTTTTTATATTAATAAACTGTGGTGGGTTATTTATTCCTTAAGCAACGCTGTTCTCTTCTTTTAGCTTCAGTGTTAAACCACAATATCACACCTGTCTAATATTGTTTCTCAAACAGCAGATAATGTCATTTCACACTGACACTTCATATCCATATTGAATGAAATATTGCTTTGCTGTGTTTACTGCTGAAGTCTTTCAACCATACACAGTTCATCTTTTATTTTAGAAAAAAAGAGGCCTTGGTATAATAAATTTCACTTCACTGGAGTGTTACTTTCATTCCAGCTGTCATTTTGAAAGTGGATGATATATTTTTTCAAATATATATTTAACACATTTCAGATTGAGGGCTTTTCATTTATCTCTCCATCATGTCTAGTTCGCTTTCTCTTTCACGCCACATTGACTGAATAATATTGAATAGGCCAACACCTTGTAATCAGATCCCTCTTAGACGAGTTGCATATAATGAAAGGGTATGTATTATTTTTAATCAGCTAAAAGCAAAATGGGTATTTGGAAAGTCCCTCTTCACTGACGCCAACCTCCTTGAATAACAACAGGACATTCGATGACCTCTTGACCCTCAACCTTCTCGATTTAATGGGGGTCAGAGGCAGAGCCAAGGGGCCATAAATTGTGTTGAAGAGGTCACGAAAATACAGGTTGAGATAAGGACAGATTTGCCATATTTTTAAGTGTTGGAGTCATTCAGTCATTTGTCTAATACATAAAAAGTGTGTAAAGGGGAATTGGAGACTTACAGGAATCAGGTAGAAAAAACCGCAGTGGTATACAAGTATGTTTGAGTTTCATACAGACTGCACTGAATTTTAAATGTGCACTGTTTGAACCAGTGTATTAACATACATTAACATTTGTGCTATTCTGATGTGGACAGCAGAGAGATTACGTGTAGTTGAAAGGTCTTTTCATCAGCTGTGGACCAACAGTTCAAGTATCTGAAGTTTTGAAGATTAGGTAATAGATTATAGTTTGTCTTTGTTTTTTTTTTTTTCGAGTTTTGTTGTTTTCTGTTCAAAAGGCTCGATCAAACAAAGAAAGACAAGTTGAGTAGAGGGATTTCTGCATCACCGTCTTGATCGTGCAGTGTGTGCAAATCATACAGTCAAGACACGCATGTAGCTCTATTAAATCAATGTTTGAACAGAGAAGCTCATGGTGCCTGACATAACACCCTGCAAGGCTTTTATAGGCTGTGATCTCTCTTCTCCTAACATTGTCCCTTGTCCTCTCATATCCCTCACATCTCTTTTATAGGATTGTATCTGTAAATTATATGTGCAAATTTGGAAAAAAAATGGGTAAAATGTGTAGTTCAGACAATAAACTTACATAAACTTAATACAGCATTATATTTGGTACTGAAAAACTTGATGCCTTCAAGAGAAAGGGAACCATTGTCTGAGGCTTTTGAGACATGTTTTCTGTATTTGGCAATATAAACTTGTTTATGTGGCACATACACACCCGCACTGGTGTCATAGGCGGGTGTGTCCATGTATTGCTCACAGCTGTCTCAGATCAGCTAAATGACTGAATGACTGAATAGTTGATTGAAAACAGCCAATATCAGCTCCATGTTCACCATCTGAAAGACAGACAGATAAAAAAAAAAGTGCAAATACCTGCAGTGGGAATCCAGTCCATGCAGTTGGTGGTGTCAGTCTATTGTGAAGAGTTAAGCAACACGCCAACCCCCACATGCTCATTAAGCACATATTGGTCTGGATGAGAGCGATGAATTCAAATGTATATAAAAATATAATTAATAAACGGAGAGAGCTTTTTCACTATCAATTAGAAGACAGCCATGTGTCCATTGGTAAAGAGGCAATCACACTTTCCAGTATAAGCACATTCGTCCACAAGTGTCTACACAAGAGAGTGTGTATCTGAGTGCCTCTCACCTGCAATGTGATTTTAGCGTGAAGGGTGCTTCAGTCAAATGTTGCTCATTCCCAATGCTCTGCTCACTCAGAGCCTCATTTGACTGAACGCTTGGCTGCATGAACAGGTGGCAACGTCGAGAATCAAACCAACCATGTAACCCTCTGCTGGGTCTGCCACCATGCTCCTACTGGAGCGCATGTAGGATATGCTGTACCACAATGCCATGTGGTATCCCCAACGTCAGCAGACCAGGCTTATCACCACTTTCAAAATTGAATAGGATTTGAAAAGTGCGTGTTGAGTTTGTGCTCAGATTTGAGTGACAGCAGTTCCCTTTTGTTCACACATTATTGCAATGGCTCACTTTTTGTTTACAGGTTGTCCATAGTTGCATCCATTCTGCCACCTGCACTGCACATTTGTTGCCTCACTCCATATGTACACTGATAATTTGAAATGAAAAAATGTCATTTATACTTTGTTGTTCTCTTACTGGATGAAAGATGCAGAAGGGGATCGGTATCTCTTCACAGGTGTGTAATTAAATCAAGCAGTTTGAACACCTGATTGACATTTGCATATGAGAATCAGCAACAATCTCACAATAGTCACTGTAAAGTCCTTCAGTGAGGCTTTCTGACCCCAGCAGTTTAGCACCAGCAGTATACAACTTTGGTTGTAAAGAGCAGAAAGTTAAGAATCAAGAAGTGTTTGTTCAAGAAGGATCCCATGAGTAGCTTGTTAGTATTATAATATTTTTTAAACTCATGTTGTCATATCAGCCTACATTAATATTTGCCACAAAGTGCACAGTGCAGCACAGTTATTAAATTTAAGCCAGAGTAGTCCATCTTCCTGTCTACAAACTAATGAGGGGAATTATGAAAAACCAAATACAAGCTGGCTTTTGTTTGTACACCTGGACAACAATTGTAAGCCTAACTGCTCTTTCACTGTAACAAAACTGTACATGGTTTGTTTGCAAAAATGATGATCAAGTTCAGGCCTCTTAGGTAAAGACTTAAGTTTGCAATGAGACAAAATACCATAAAAGATGTGGTAGATAATAAAAAAAACAGTAATCGCTTTTCCATCCACTAACTGGAATGTGTCGCTGGGCTCTTAATTGTAACTCTTTCAATATCACTAAAATATGATTATTTTGTCTTGAGTATTGATTGTATAATATGTATTCTTGCTTCCCATGGTGCCAAATATATTTACAGTGTGAAGAAAAAAGTATGAAAGAATCTAAGAAAAATAGTAATAAAATGAAAGAAAACTGAAGAAACGACTGTGTACACTAAAGCAACACAAAATGCACTTCACACTGTAACAGGCCTGTACATCCTCATTACATAACTGATTCCTCAACACACATATTCAGCCGCATTTTCAATAATGTTCAAGACATCTTAACTTCATCAATTAAAATTATCGGAGTGTTAAAATTATCCTTAAGACCACACACAAACAAAAACATTCACGTGACTTTCTACGCACGCGCAAAAAAACAAACAAACAAAAAAAAAACAGGAAATGATTGTCACCCCGTTTGGTGAAAAATGCGCTGTGCCGGTGACGTGGTGCGTCACGAGAGGTGAGTACGAAATATATGTACGTAAAGGTTTGCGTAAATGATTGCAGTGCTAGCAAGTGTGTACCCGGCCTTATGCTACGGTAACCGAGGGGCAATGTGATTGGGTACTGGTGGAAACGAATGGTGAACGGATGAAACTTGGCCGTGAGTCGTGCGCCGTGCGCAGTCAGTGACGGAGCCGTTCCGTCATAAAATGTCAGAAGAAAAAAAAAAATCACAAAAATTACCTGCAGCTGTCCTGGTTTGCAGAATCATGCAACCACAAGGTAGTAATACTAATTCACTTAAATTTCGACTGATCGCCTTTTAATTGATCATTCCATCATTGCCTCCTTCTTATGTAGTTGTTTAATATCACCCAGCTGGAGAATTATAATAGATAAATATCAACACCAGCTATTTATCTCAATGTGTCACATAACAGTAAGTGGACTATTAATGTATTTCTAAATTTATATACAACAGTAATAATGTAGTTTTCAAACAGAAGACATTGTGTAGTTCAACAGATCCTTGTGTATTTTGCTAAAGTTGGAAATGTAAAGGATCATAGTAAAAGACCACCTCAGCAGTAAACACTGGCAGGAGCTGCATTGGCTTTCTATGGAGAGCAAATTACTTCAAAAAAGGTCATGGGTTGACATTTATCCAGAAAAACTATATAAACAAAGCCTGACACCACAACAACTGGACCTGTTTTTATCAGGATCTAAAGAAGAAGCAGAGCTTTGAAGTTGAGCTTGGGCATCTTTGCTCTGTCGCTGTTTGATTAAACACAAATGTTCCTAGGATTTGTGGGGGGAAAATGGTTCTTGATGGGTCATTTCACCGTGTGTGCACTGTCATTTTGTCCTAAGGAAACGCAGGCAGAGCAGTGACTGTTCTGTAATTGATGCTTTTGACAAAATGATGGAAGTCATTTTAGAGTTGTCATTCAAAATTAAATGCTCGGTAGAGCCTTCAAAAATGATAGGATAAGAGTGTTCACTGCATAATTTTGCTTTATGTCACTAAGCATTTTTTCACATTTCAGTAAAATTAGCATTCTATTCAAGTTTGCGTGACTGGAAAATAAATCTATTTCACCTTGAATTCTGACTCTGAAAACACTGCCACAGCTGTCTCCTGAATACCTGTGTAACATTCAGGCTGTCAAAGTCTTGACCGAATCAGACTGAGACAGATTCATCTGTCTGATTCATAGTTCATGAATATGTATTATTTCACATTTTAAGGATGCTCATCCTGCTTTGTATTAGCCCTACAATTGCCCATCTGTGAAGTCAATTATTATGCGTTGCTACTCAATATTGAATCTTTTAATTAAAAATTATAAACCATCTGATTTTTTAAAATGTAGCTTTACTTGTTTCAAGAATTTATTTACAGATGTTAAAACCTTAGAATGAGGTGCGTTGTTATGCTCTTTTATGCCAAACCATCCACCAGAGTCAAGAGAGGAATATTGAAGCAGTTTAATTTACTTTGTGAAATGAATTGCAGACACTCCAGAAATGATTTATTCATTAGTAAGATGTTTCATCTGAGCACTTAGCACTGTTTAGTTGCAAATGTCCCCAAATGAAATTTGTTTGCTGAGGTCTTCGACCTCAGCTATGTAAGCAGTGTTGATGGTCTATATGTGCTGTATGATGGGCATTATTTTCGTGTTGTGATAGAATTACCTCGTAATATTTATTTATTTTCTATTTCTTGACAGTAGAATTCAGTATAGTTATTGCAAATTACTGTACCACTTCTAAATGGTAAAATGGTATTTAATTGTGATGATATTCCAGTATTCACCCAAGTGGTTTATTTGTTTATTCTAAGTAAAAATCTGTAACATTTGTTGAGTCTTTTTTTCCTCAAGCAACTATGTCAAAGGCCAAAAATCATTGCTATATACAGCAGCTGCTTTAGAACATCGTTGGTCAGTGAATAGGTGGGGAAAAAAGTGAACCAGTGACATTCATAGGTGCATGTCAGGAGTGAAGGTTAGCCTGAGCTAAAGCAGCTCCTCTGTTGGTATATCCTCTGCTTAAAAAAAAATTAATTATGGTTCTCATAAAGAGGTTTTAGAGCACAGTGTATCACAGTTTGTTGTGTACGAAGCTACATAGGACTAGTGCTGATGCCCATCCACTAACAAAGGCAACAATGGGCATGTGAGGCATAGGAACTGAACTACAAAGCAATAGAAGAGGTTGGCCAGGTCTGGTGAATCATGTTTGCTTTCATATCATGTGTATTGACTGTGGAATGCACTACAGGAAGAACACAAGCTGGCAGAGGCAGTGTGATGCTTTGGGCAATGTTTGACTGGGAAACTTTGGGTTCTGCCATTCATGTGGAAGTTGCTTTAATACATACCACCCACTTAAGCACCATTGCAAATCAAGTCACCCATTCATGGAATAGGTATTACCTAATGGTAGAGATATTAGGTAACGCTCCTGCCTCATTGCACTGGTTCAGAATAGTTTGAGGGTGTTTTGTGTTTAATGGGCTCCAAAAAGCACATGAATTGAACTTACAATCATTACCATTAGAGTTTATTCTAAAACAACTCAACAACATTTTATATTTCAGTAGAACATGTATGAGTAAAGGTAGTTTTTGGCTTCTCATACAAAATGGGATTATTAATATTATTTTATTTTTCAAAATGTTTAGCCTTATTATTAAGACGATGATGACAATGATTACCCTAATAGAACTTATAAGTGTTGAGAGTGTTATTTAGGATAACACTCTTAGGATAACACTGAGCTGCTGATAACAGTATCAGTCAATTCAGTGTTATACTGTATGTCACATCAGCAGGTGTGAGGCTGTCTACTGATACCGACAGCAGATGAGATTTTGTACCTCCCATAGATAAAGTCAAACATATTATGTTTATTATGTAATTTCTTTTTTTGCAAAATTGCAAAAGATGTAGATGAAACATTGTCTAAAATAATTATTATTCCTAAGAGTTTTGCAAAATTTCCACCTTAAACCATGAGTGGTTTTGAAAATTTCTGAGCAAATTGGCACAAATCAAACTTGTTCCCCCCGTTGCTTCAGAGCAGGAAGGTTACTGTTGTGTTCACTGCACATCACTGAACACAACAGTAATCTAAGCCACAAAGCTGAACGTCACTTTCAGAAACTTGGGGGAAACTGTTCTGTGATGCACACACATCATCCCTAACTCAGAGAAATGAACAAATTCGGTATGTTTGATGCTCCATGCTGTTGTTGTTGCCTCCAAACATCAACTAAAAAGTCAAACTGAGAAATTAAAGATGGAGTCAGTCGTGTGTGAGAGGGTCTTAAGCCCGTGGTTGTGTGTACGTGCACACTTGTGTGTATGTGCCACAGCCAACCAAGCAGGGCAGCGGTGGTCAGACTTTTGCCTGGAATCACAAAGCTGAAAGCAGATAAAGAAGCAACTCAATTCTACAACAGCACTCAGTCCCAAGCCAAATGGCAGCTTCCAGGAGGCTCTTAAGCCTCTTACAGGACTTGCTTCCCTCCCTTCCCTATATCCTCATTTTTATATATTTTTTAAAAAAAAAAATTTTTCTTTCCCTCTCCCTTCAAGCCCTCCTTCATTTACTCATCTCTTAACTGAAACAGTGTCAACAGCAAGGGCGGACATCACCGCAGTAAGCCAGCCATGACAGAGATAGTGGATTTACAAGAAGAAATTGCTGAAAATCAATCAAATAAAATTTTTAGAGGTAGAGTAGAGGAGGTAAGGGAGGCCCTTGGGTATGCCCAGACATAATTGTATGTGAGAAATAAAAAGTAAACATCAAATAAGCGAGCTGTGTACGGCTCAGACAAATACAAGGTAGTGGATAGGGAATTGGCAGTGATGGGTGAACTTGTTCGCCTCGAATTTTACAAAGTTGTTTCTACTGGGAGTTTCTGGCTGCCTGTGATCATTTCAGGGACAAGTACATGAGGCCCACACTTGGCAGCATCACAGCT
The DNA here is from genome assembly GCA_016801845.1 of Polydactylus sextarius. NCBI lineage: Eukaryota > Metazoa > Chordata > Actinopteri > Polynemidae > Polydactylus > Polydactylus sextarius. The sequence continues at coordinate 18,497,187 of CM028910.1, forward strand.
TTATAATGATGAGTGAAGCAACAAGCAGTCAAACATGTAAGAAAAGGTGTGTGTGTGTTCTTTTCATAAAACAAAACACAGGCTTCTCCCTAACCTCAAATTAAAGTTGAGATTTAAAGTGGCACAAGTGTCTTGTGTGTTTGTCAGCATCTGGCAGACAGAGCGATTGTTTCACCACAGCCTGTCTTCACATGGCGGGCTTGGATCCAAGCCCTATGCAGCCACAGGCCTTGTCACAGTGAATAACACTGGCCCCAAAGATTTTTAACTGAGTGTTCCTGCCATAAATCCTCCGTCCCACCAATTATTGATTAAATGCTTTCTCCTTAATAATGAAAAGGAATAAATCTCTGTCTACGTAAAAGACAAGGAATGTAATCTAATCAGAGACTTGCATACCTGCACTGCTGATTGTTGCATGAGAATCAGTGATTTCAATCAGAGAAGAGGAGACAGAGGGGAGGTGTGAAAGCAACAATGAGATGTAAAGGAATATGTAAAGCAGGAGTGGGTTTGTGATGGTGGTGGAGGCAGGCATGATGGAGAAGAGAGAGGACACATCTGCAGCCCACACTGGAGTAATTTACTTACTGATTACTATCAGCAAAGTTCACAATTGATTCTGTGCTCCAGTTTTTCTTTAAGAATCAACACAATATTGAATGAATAGCGCATACACTTTCATATGTGACAGACTGACAGGACTACAGCCTGCATCTATGTAATTTATGATTAGTTAGATTTGCCAGGTACTGGCAAATCTAACTGGCTGTACTGGCTGTTACAGGCCTTTTCATTTAATATTTCCTATCAGCTAGTCACGCAATTCAACTCCCACATAATTGTGGAATAAACAGTTGACATAGACAAGCAAATAAACAATTTTTAAAATATTTTGTTTCTGTTAAAGGTTCTGCACACCCATGGTAGCACCTGCACAAGCCATTTTATTTATTTTGGCTGATTAGACTGTGTGGGTTTGCAAAAAAATGTATATTTGTATGCTACAGTGGGATAAATTATACCTTTTATCATCCCTATTGGTACATGGAGTCCAGTGACTTCATATGATTCCCAGCATTGGTCTGCCCACATAAGCAGAGGCCTAATTATACAGAATAAGTACCAGCATTTTGTGTGTGCAGAGCCTTTCAATTTTAAATGTTGTGTATGTAATATCTTTTTATTTTTTAATTAAACAAACACTAATGTGTAACTAGTAAGGCAGAATTTCCATGTTTTTGGGGATATGAAAAGTATCAAATCTCACATCGGTGATCTAATGATGCAACCAGTTATAGACATGTTCAGTCGTCCATGCTTGATACATTGTGTTCAGTATTGGTCAGGCTGGTATCATAACCTCACAATCATGATAGGTTGGATCTTGGATAGCAAAAAGATATTCAAATATAAATGTGTAAAAACTCTTCTGGCAACAATTTTAGATACAGCTGTCTTCTCAGTGTTAGAATTAATTGCATATGTGTGGATGCAGATATTTATACTTGGTACAAATGCGCTGGATTTTATTAAATTCACCTCATGGCAGACAGTTGGCTACCTCCATATGTGGGGAAATTGCTTTTTATATCATATTTTTTTTCCCTCCATCCTTCCAGATTATTGGCAGAGGAGAAGTCCTCCTTATAATTCAAGGCAATGCTGTGCTGAGAAATGTATCTACAAATTGGAATAACAGGGTAATGAGGTAGAGATACGGGTAAGCCCTGAATCTTTGAGCTGCACTATGTAGTCTTCCCCTGATCATCGTCCCTGCTGACTCTCTACAGTAAGTGGTCTACAGCACTCATCTTAATGTGTTCGACCGTCTTAGAGTCCATATTGCAGGATGTCTCCAACCATGCGATCACTGTGCCCTTGAAGGACATGGATCAATGAGACTTTGCGGGATGTTGGGGAGGTGTTGTCGAGGGAAGAGGAGGAAGAAAAAAAGAAAAAAAAGGAGTGGGAGGTCAGAAATGAGCCACAAGGGTTGTTGCTGTTGGAGAGCTGAGGGATCAGTGAGTGATCATTAGCCATTAGGTTCTTTCCAGCCCCAGTTGACAACTTCACAAACACCTACTCTCCTGTGTTCTAATGTTTATCTTTTTAACAGCTGATATAACACATGTGAAATATCAAGTTTTTCTTAAATTCAGCATTTTCCTTTTACATTGTTGTTATTGTAGTGTTTCTGAACTGCATTTCCCAGATTTCAACAATTAACCAATAGAGTGGCAGCAGATATTTGTTGAATCACTTAAACTTGGCGTTAAAAGATGTACATTGGTGCACATGGACTCTCAACTCTTATATTTTCTCCACAAAAGGTATATTTCCTGTACCTTATATCCTTATACCATTCTTGTTTGTGCAAACTGTCTTTCTATATGCAATTTCTATGTCTTCATTTACATTGAAGACATATAGAAGACATATCATTTACAAAACTACAGCATGTCAGCCATTATTTTTTGCCTAAATAGTTGCAGGACAAAAGTACATTCTGTGGCCACAGGCCTGAGTTTAAGTAACCAGCAAAGTGACTGATATACATTTGACATGAAATATATAGCCTTTACTCAACCATTACAGCTGAAAGATATCTGAGTGGGTTTAAAGTGCCTCATTTCTGTGGTGGAGCTGTTTGAATGTTCCCAGAGAGAAGTCCTCGACAAATAGTTGCTCCCTCTGCAGATTTGTTTTGCACTTTACTTGTTGACAGTTCATAGTTATTCCACACTGGCATCAAGTCCACACTACTAAAGGTGACAGAGAATGGTTGAACAGGGTTTTGATCCTTGTTCTGTCATGTAACATATACACAATAAAATTTTGGTTGGATCTGTAACGCCTCAGAAGCTTCCGAAAAACCTCTCTCAGAACGCTATTTTAGGGTGGCGATTTTAAACGTGTGGTTTTGCACCTAATTGGCATCTTTTGTGGCTTAACTGGCAACCTCATTATGAAATGCAAGCACTTGACACTGATTGGCTGCCTTCACTGCCACTCAAATGAATGTAACTTTGTTGGCTTCAGAACACAGATACATTTTACGTCACAAACATGGATTTTGGAAATTGGCCCATTTTCTAGCAGACATTTCTAAAATGGAAGGAATTTCTATGAAAAGATGTTCAGATTTTCTAGCATTTTCCACATGTTACTGAATGTGGATGGACGACCGTTAAACAAGGTAAAAACGATTTTTGATCCTCTGTCAACTTTAAGTTTTATTCATTACCTGGCACAGTGTATTCAGAATAGGATGATCACTTGATAGTACTGAAGATTTTTTTCTTTTTAAATTTCCACACCAGGCAAAGCAACAATTTAACCTTTTTACCCTCTTGTTACTAAGGAAAGTGATTTATCACCATAGCATGATTGTGCAGCATGAATTGGCAAAAACAAATGAGTTCAGCTGTTAAATTTAATTTCACTAAAATCATCATCGAGGAATCCCTACAAGCAAAGAGGCTTAGTGTACCTAAGTAAATTTGATTATGTATTTTCCCTCATTGTGCTGTCGACCTGGTGATAAAGAGTTGTACAGAGGCAAGTGAAGCAAATAAGAAACCTGGGTAGCATTTATGTTGCAGTGTATTTCTGAATCTGCAGTGTGTTTTTATTCTTATTATTATTATCATTGTGGATGCACAGTTCATTGTGTTTTGAATTCTGCTGGTAGGGTTTGTGGTGTCCATGGTAGCTGTAAACACAAAACACACACTTTAACTCTGTAAACGACTGAAGAACCATTACACAAGAAGTAAGAACCTTATATAAACCAGCGGTGGTACTGGTGCGTTGGTAACATGTTGTGACAAGCAGCAAGTACTCGGCACTAAATTACCACAACTGTCTTTAAACTAATACAAAGGCCTCGTATGAACAATTGATAATGGTTACAAAAATAACAGAAAAAGAGAATGCACCAAGAAAAAAACAGAGAAAATCAGTGCACTAGTGAATTTAAGTTCTTAAGGATTTATGTCACTTTTTTTGCTCTTCCTAAGCCAGGCTTTCAGGAAAGCTAGATTTTTTTTTTTTGCTAGTGCTTTGAAATAACTCATATATGATATATTTCTTCCCCTCACAGGGATGAATTAAATCACATGCATTGTACTATTATCCCCATAGCATGCTCCAGTTGCTCCAGGAGATAACCCCAAGTATACCTTTCCCTCCTTCTGTGGAGTGATTTTGCCCGCTGGGTGGATCCCTGTGGTCTATTCGCCTTTGAGCTTTTAATGAAAAGAAAATGCGAGCAACTGTAGCAAATACACACACGCAAACGCACGCACATACCTCTTGGTATATAGAGTATATACGGAGATGGATGTAGTTACATAAACACTCTGTATAGTATGTATAATTAATGTGCAGCCAGACATGTGCACACTCTAATATCAGACCTTACACTGTCACCTACATAGACAAACAACAGCCAATCCGACAGCACAGTAAACACAGAAAAAGCAGAGAGCGAGATTTCCCAGGCAGTGAGCCATAACCGTGTTAACAGCACTGAGGATCAGTTGTCAATAACCAGCATCAAAAGAAACCCCCCTGTTCTGTACAGATCAGCAGAGGTGCAACAGACAGAGACTAACTGGGATCGATATTGCACATGTTAGATGAACAACACTGAGTTCCCACACTTGCAAAGACAAATACATTGAAAAGAGTAACTATTTAAATATATGTATATTGAAAACATTCAATAAGAATAATTCTTGAGTAAAATGTTCTATTAAGACAATAAAAGGTCTATGGTGCAATGTAGTCTCTGAAACCTTTGTAAAACTTTCATTATTGACCCAATATCAGCAACATACACTTTGGTATATTGGGTTTATTCTGGATCACATTACCTAATACATGATAACACTTTTTTATTTAACTTCCTTATTGGTGGTTATCCCATCATTTCAGTTAAGAGCACATGTATACATGATTTAAAGTAACTGCATTGTCAGGAAATTGTTTTTATTTTTTAGGCAAAAACATTGGTCCAGTCTACACATGCTACTACCATACAGGGTACTACTACCAGGGGTTGAATAAAGCATCTGGGACATGTCCAGTGTACACTGTAATGACATTCATTATAGAAAATATGCCAAATGTCACTAATGGATCTCAGGACATTAACTGTGCATTTTCTGTTTATGTCGACAAATATATATACAAATAATACACAGAAATAGAGCAAAACTATACTTTTTGCTTTCCCAACACTTTCATCATATGGAGATTGTCACATCTGTGGCTCACCCTCGTAATAAGCACAACATTTCCCCTGATGTAGCACAATTTTTACACACTGAAAAGCAACCTTCACAAGCTATAGTCAAGTCTATCATTCCTTTGATGCCTCATGTTCACTTCACACATCGAACATTTGAACAAGCTCTGTTCTCTCCGGGGAAAAAATTACATGTGGCTGGATAAAACCAATTTGATACAGTGGCTGTGTGGCCCCCAAACTGTCTATAATCCCCTTTTCCCTTTGCTATACAGTCACTCTCTCCTCACTGCAGTATTGAGTTCAAATGATTGACATCATAATAAGCTCAGCTAAATTATGATAGAGGTCAAATTAGAATTTAATCATCTTCCTTTTACCCCTCTCCCCCGAGGGCAAAATGAATAAACATGGTTTTGTACAAGACTGATGGGCTGGTTATGCAAAAACTGTGATAACTCTCTCAATTTTTCTCTTTTGTTACAGCTTCAAAGACTGAATGAGAGACAGAGGGGGTTGGGCCGGGGGTCAGTAATAAGAAAGTCAGAGATGTGCAGATGAAATGAGTGTGAGCAAGATACTGCAGACATGTAGCACTTCTGTTATACATCAATACTCGGTACAGGATTATGTCAGTCATGGTTTCCATTTAAGTTCAACAATTTTATCTACCAAAGACTTGGTGCATAACTGCAGGCATACTGGCCTTGAATTATGGATAAAATATAGATTCCTCTTCTTGCTTTAATTTGTCAGAATTTCCAAATCACCCTTAAATTCAGCTAAATATGGGAGTATGTGTTAAATACATTGGTGATATGTTATAACTCATCTGTGACCAAAGAATGTCAACATACCAGTGTCTTAAAGTAACAGTACAGTTAAAGTAACATCAGATTTCACCTGATATTTGAGTGTAAAAATGAATTTTTTATGCATATTGAATCATTATTGTTTGAGAAAATCATTCTTGTGCAAGTTTTCCTTAGAATATTTTATAGTCCTCAACTGCATTTTACAATATCCATGGAGTTTTTCTACTTATCATGGAGTTATTAACCAAACTAAGCAAACTTTGCTTTGACTATTGCTACATTCACCCATGGGATTACAGTATTACTGCTGTTAATATTATATAATGTAAAATTTCTGAATTTGACAGAGCTGCCCCGTACTTCATTCCTATACACCCAGCCCACTTCCTTCTTGCTAAAACTCCATTAATGAAGCATTAAATTAATTACTTAGCCTGGTTCCAGTCCTCTGAACCAACACCCACACCTCAAATTTGTCATTTGAATTAATGGGTCTGGTGTTACTCTCATGAGTAGAGAGCCACAGTCTTGCCCTCTATTTAAGCTATAGCCTCTGTTCCACAAGCTTCAGCCAGACAATGTATTTTCTTAGAGGAAGTTTATTTCACCAATCATTCCAAAAATGCTGATGTAACTATAATAATTCTTTATTAAGGCATTAAATGCAGCAAATCTACACACTCAAAGGAGGAAATTGAGTTTACTAGTTCCTGACCTGAGCCAAATGATGTTAAATGTTCAGTCATTTAGATGACAAGTCAGAATACATGTATAATGGTTGAAGTTCTATGCACTGATTGCAAAGAAAACACAAATGATTATCTATATTCCAAACATAAAGGCCTGGCAACAGGTGTCTGGGTAATCAAGTTGGGTCGAATGGCACCAAAAATTAGTAAAGTTCAATGGTGTTGATGATGTTTTGAAATTTGTGACATCAACTCTTAAAACAATGTCTCAATGACAAAGTTACTATCCTAGAGACATTACTTTTTCTGTTGATAGCAAGTGTTCCACAGCAAACACATAGTAAGCAATTTTTCTTTTAAAATCAACTAGTATTGCATCTTTACTCTGTTGATTAGAACCTTGCACAACTTTGCTTTAAATCCAACTCATAGTTACCAGTGATACCAAGCAAATCACTCAACTGAATGATAATGTTGATGGCAATGAACGACAATGCTCAATAGTATCAAAGCATTACAACAATTGGGTCAGTGCCATGAAAGTTTTGGAAGTTTTCTTAGAGACCCCTGATTATTTAATCTACAAAGTGCATTTGCATGAGCAGCATATTTTCTCAGATATTTTATGCCATTCTCTGTTAACATGTTGCAATTATGGTTTTATGTGTGTGGATGGCCGAAAAAAAACATCCATTTGTTTAGGCAAAATTAAGTCCTTTCCCTACAGAAAATGGGTAACATGAAGCAAATATCAAATTGGGCAAACAGTCTATACCTTAATAATATTTGTTCATTCAGATTTTGAGAGAAAACAGGTTTATTGGCAAATGAGGTTTGTAAAGCTGAAGATATTGTTATTACCAAAGAACAAGTCTCTATGAACAAAAACCACACCCTTACTGTTCAGTTTATATTATGTGGTATTTGGAATAAAATATTTAAATGTAAAATCTGTGTTCAAATAATAAAAAGCACAAACATAAATGCGCACGCACTTCTATGAATAAGTTTTGATGCAGCGTCTCTATGGCATAGCTGAAAGTCACAGGTCTCACATGCAAAATCCATACTGGGCATATACAAAACAATCTGAGTCTGATAATAACTGTCTTCTATTCCTTCATTCTACCCCCACCAGACAGCTGGATGCAATAAGGATTATGGAGCGGAGGACATACTTGTTTTGTTGTCGAGGCTCTTCCACTTTGGAAGATGAGTATTTGTCTGCAGTGTCGTCTGATCCACTTAGAGGTGGGAAACAAATACCAGCAATATATTTAATACCCCCTGAGATCATGTCACAGCAGGCCCGAGGCGCCCAATCGTTCATAAGGGTTTACAGGCAGCACAGGAAAATAAATAAATAATTCAATATCAAAAAGGAGTGGAGCATTATGCTTTAGTGGCCAATAAAACATATGGTGTGTCAGGGATGGCGGCTGCTGCCCACAGGAAGAAGAATACCCATAGTGCTATGTGTGTGGTGGGGAAAGGGAACACCAGGAGCCAAGGAAAAGGGAGATATAAATTTTCACGGCAAATGAACTTCCCATCTTGCCTTGCTGAGTGCACAAAAGGCCACTGAGACGATTATTTCTGGGCTCCACCTCCGGACCATGGTGTTGGGTTGGTTAAATAAAAACATGTACTCTTCTTTGGCCAGAGCCTCTAAAGAACGGGGCCCTTTGACACCCCAATCAAATCATTATAGCTGAATCATGCTGTCATTCAATGACTGTCAGTCATAGTTTTCATAGTTGACAGTTTAAAGTGCAACTGTAGCTGCAGTAGTAAATGACTTCACACGGTGACAGTGATTACATCTAAGTTGTTATTTTATTAACATTTTTATGAAAGAACAGAACTACTGCAAGACAGTGGGTACAAAGAACTGTGGTCATACACATGTACATGCATATCTGCAAAATTATTCATAATCATACAATAGTGCGGACACAGAGCAGTAATATAAAGCAACAATCATATAGCCCATTAGTAAGTCTGGTGGTTTGATTAAAGCAAAAAGAGCCGGTTGGAACTGCCGTGAAGTAGTCAAACACTAGTGATATAAAGCCACTTTCATATGAGAAGGTAAGAGAATCAATTATAAAACATTGAACATATAGTTTGACCCCAATGGAGAGAAGCCTATTTATCAATGAGGGAGTCAAGGGTCAAGGTGTAGGAGAAGCCTGGTAATGTAACAGAGTGGTAAAAAAAATAAACAAGACACCCACAACAGTATCATAAAGACTCATCTCATGTTCATGAAAAATAAAGTTCTTAGAATTTTTCTCCCTAGTGAAAAATAAGCTTCAAATTTTTATTTATGCTGAAATCAAATTTTTACCTTGAAAGGGATAAATATATTCATGGTGAAAATGTTTGGTCAGATCAAGTTTTTTTAGTAGATTTTTAGTAGCAATAGACTTGTTCATCTAAGGTACATTGGGGATTTACCTTTGGGAATAAAATTAGTATGTATAAGCTAATTACCTGCCAAATCCTTGACAAAGAGAACAGAACTAACAAGTACACTGTGATTTGAAAATACAAAACATAATACTTATAATTAATTATTAATAAAACTAAAAAGTAATAGTAAAAGTAAGACTTCTACATAAGTACATTTGAATATATCTCACGCATCCACCTCTACAACAGCAGGTGGCACTAAGTTGAGCGGCAGATTCGATATCAACCGTGGATGACTGCGTCCTGTCTTAACTGTCTGATATTGTTATCAATTATTTTTTTTAAATTAGTCACAAAAGTAACCATTTAGATTAAAGGAAAGTGGTTACATTATCCAAAATATCTTCAGGAACATGCTCTAGCAAAGTGAGGACCCAGCTGGTGGGTGAAACATAGGATCATTCCTGAGATGACAAACCAGTTAATGTTTGCCATCATGCCAGGGGAACAATCTAATCTCGGCAAACCCTTTGGCAATACACTGCTAGCTTAGTAGTGTGTAATGTTTTGATATATGATAAAAATTTCTTTTGGAAGATGAAATTTGGTCATTTGGTTGAAATATAATTCTGTTGCTGCAAGTCTGAGAAGATGTAGCTGAATACATAAGAGACAGTGCAGTGTGTATTCAGGTTTATTTGATTTCTAATATACATTACAAATTGATATCAAGTGTATATCCCATGAGTTGATATTTTTATTGAAATGTGATAGTATATATCAGTGGGGCATATTTGCAAGTTACATTGTGCTAGTGATTCATTCTGCATTCTTAAAATAAGTGGCTTGTTTGTTATGTTTTGACATAAAATTAGTTCCACATAGTGTGCTTTAGAATGGTGTTAGTTTAGACTTAGACTTTGACTTCTGCTCAGAAGAATAACATTAACATACCTGAATGCAGTCAATGACAGGTTTTTGCAAGAACAATTAACAACTGTTTGGAGGCAGTTGATAGCGTCATTGAGCAGCCAAATCACTATGAAATTAGTCTATATAAAGACTGACTTACTCATTCTCATTCACTGTGGGTAAGCGTGCCAGCTAAATGATGCAAATGTAAATCTTCTAAATGTACTGCTACTGATGATAAATGGCTTTCTGACTTTGTATTCACTAAGCTGACTGAAACAGTTTGACCTCTGCAGAGATAAACCTATTTATAGAGAAAGTAATATCAAGGCTTGAAGAGGAAGCTTAGCAACAGGCTCTCCAAGCAACTTTTTTAGTTGCTAAGGCTTTATAATCAAGGTAACTGATACAGCTGTCATGGGGGATGAATCCAACTAGGATTAGTAATGGAACACACTAGAAAAAATTGTAAGCCAGCAAAGGCGACTTATATTGTTCTGTAATAAACAGGACCCAAAAAACATCGAATAATGATTTTTGCATAGTCAGATCAGCGCACAGTAATGAATCAGCAGCATTGTACAATTATAAATCAGATGATGATTTGTCTGATTGTTGACAATTAGTTGCAATAGTGTGACAAGCTAGCAGCGTGGCTCTATGATGATGACATTGGTTGGTCAGCCCAGACTGAAATATTTCAACAACTATTTGATGTTTAGAAGAAGGTGAGTTCTAATGACTATTGTGATCCCCTGATTTTTTTTTTTTTCCTGTGGCATCATGATCATAATAATCACAACTTTCACCTATTTATGTCCTCCATGTATAGCTTGGTCACTATACGGGACACAGGTAAACCCACAGTGTATCTGCGCTTCTATCTGTTGCAATATTTGTTGAATTTGAAATGGATGGAAGTCAGGCAGAAGTCACACAGCGTGCAAAGGTGGTCTGTGGTGAGGTGTGTTTTGTCACATAAAGTGCTATCTTGGCATTTCCTGACAGCTTTGATTGCTTCTGTGCTATTAGGAAACAACTTTGTCAAGTCTTCACCTAACAGAACCCATTGTTTCACAACCTGTTGAAGTACAAACTGAGGGTCATTAAGTCGTTACATCAAAGGACTCGGAGTGTTCCCATGACAGCATGGACATGTCATAACATGTCCGCAACATAGAATAACCATTGCTGAACAAAGGAGGTGATGTGCAACACCACCTATCAGCCACTTGGAATGCTGTCCTAACTGACCATGACCTAAATGACTTACAATTTTCAGATAAACAGCTCATGGACTATAAAGCCCCACCATTAGTCATGATTCCATAAATTGAAAAAAAAAAGTTAGGCAGGGAATTATGGTGCAAAAATGTCTTTCTCATGTCTCCATGGGTTTTCTGTGGGTGGGTATTCTGGCTTCTTCTAACAGTTCAAAGGTTTGATTAATTGGTGATTTTGTGTGAATTTTTGTTTGTCTCTGTGATTGATATTGTAGCAACAAGTGTGGATCTTGCCCTTGGCCAAAGTTGGTTGGGACTGGCTTCATTGGCTGTGACCCTCAAAGGATAGACAGTATAGATAATGGATGGATAGAAAACAAGTTTAATCCCACAAATCACCCCTGCTGATAAGAGTCGAAAAACAACCAGACCAGAAATTATTTTCTACGCAGTAGAGTAGCTTTGCTGTTCAACAATGATGGGGGAGAGATATTATGTTATAGATGCTTGTAATAAGGCTGTACTGATACAAGGAATGTTAGGGAATGTTTATGTTAAAGGATAGTTTCTTCAAGAATCAGTTGACATTTGGAGGATATAGGAGTAGAAATAAGAGGTCAAACCAAGGACTGAGCCCTGGAGGACATTGATTTGTGGTGAGAAAGATGATGGTCAGTCGGAGCCAGCACCTATTTTAGTATTTCCTACCTTCACTTTGTGAAGGTAGGAAATACTAAATTGTGTGTCACAATTTGACAGAAATTCAAATAAAAACACTTGTCTATGGCCTCAGCATTAATTGTGCCAGAAGGTGGCTTCTTGAGGAGGTGGCTGCTTGATGAGGGGGGAGTGTTGGCAAAGAGGTTAAACAAATGAGAATATGTTGCAGAATCAGAAAACTGTGAATAATATCAGCCTCTTTTTTTAAGTAAGTGAAAAAAAATTGGGGAGAGAGTGGATAAAGATTCAGGGAAGAATATGGGCAATAGCTTTGTGGTGTTGGAGCCAGATTGAATTGCAGAGCAGTAAAAAGTGTACAATGCGAGAAATATGACAAAAACAAAATGCTGTTGGTAAATAGTTGCAGGCAGCTGGCTATAAACATTAACAGGAGATGAATGTGTGACTACTGTGCTTAAACTCAACCAGTCATTTCCATTTTGATGAGCTAGCTGCAGAGAAGGATACAAGACTTAATCATCAGCTGGGAAATGAATCCCTTATAGTATAGTCGAACAAGTTCATCTCTTTCATTATCAGAATCCTCCGACACATATAGAATTGACAGTCTTTCTTGCTGTGCTGACTGAGTTAGTGTTTTGTTACGCCGAAATTAAAAGTAAAAGGGGTGATTTATGCTATATTAAGTTGAATGACTCTGTGACACCTGAATAACTGCAAAACTATTTGATGTCAGTAGCAATTAATTTGAATTAATCATGCTGCATAAAGTCGTAATTTCATGTCTGTGTGTGATTAGATTTTTAAGAATGCCCTTTTTCCTGTGGATTTTTGTATTTCACTTTTACTTCATCAGTTAGAGTCACTAGATACAATGTTTTGTCTCCAGAATGATGTAAGAATTTTAAATCAAATACAAAGAAAGAGTAAAGAAACCTCCCATATATTATTACAACAATTTCTGGTGTCACTGACAATCGATCATTCATCAGCTCTTGATTACACCAGAGCACATCCATCCATTATCTCTATCTGCCAATCCTACCACTTGCAGTACTGGGGCTATAAGCAGTGCACTAAACACCAAACTTGTCTCCTCTCTCCTCCTGAATATGTATATCAGTCTAAAAATATGTCTAGACTTTAGATCTAAATCATGGAAATATATCACTTTAAATGTCATGAAAACAAGGCCTTATTGTGCAGTTTCTTTTTGGTGAACTTCACTAAACAAAAACACTAAAATTCATTTTGTTCAGCTTGAGCCTTTTACAGTACTCCAAACATCAAATCAATTCTGAAATACTCGTCTAGCAGTAGTGGCTCCAAGTTGTATTTGTTTGTTTTTATGTTGTTGCTACTTGTCCATAAACGCAATATGAGAAAAATCTATAACTTTTTTCCCCCTGGAGAGCAGACAAGTCACAACACTCAGAAAAGATATAAAGGAATTGAGTTTCAGACAGCTACCTTGACAATTTCGTCCAAAGCACAATGGAATTTTCCGAAGTACAAAAGGTAGCATTTTAAAGTGGCGATATAGGTGTTCAGTTTTCTCTGTTGCCTTAGAAATGTCTCGGAAGCGAACCGCTGCGATCAAAATGTGTAAGAAGGAGAACATTATAATATTTCATCTGAGCACCATGTTGTCAGCTGAAGCATTAAAATGTTCCTCTGTGTGTGGGAGTGGGTGTGGGTAGTTATTCCTCACGTTCTGGGGACTTGTACATTGTAGGCATCTGTGTACACATTCATATTATAGGGGACTTGTCTTCCTTAAAGAGAAAGAGACAAAGAGCAAGTTGATATAACAAGATGCATTTAATTTTAAGGTGAAGACATATTGGTTAAGGCTAAAAATAAGGGTTAGGAAAGTTCTGTAGTTATGAAAACCACACAGAATCTCAAAAACAATTTCAAATCCTTATTAGTATATACGTGTCACAAAATAAGTATAAGTATATGTTGATTTTGGAGCTTTAGTTGGTTGTGTCCACAGAATCTTTTCTTCCTTAGCTGCTAGATTGGGCCCTAAAACATCAGTTCTGAGCCCTAATGTTTGCAAACTCCAGATATAGAGTCCCCCCACCCCACCCCCCACCCCGATTGGACCCCTGCTCCGTTTTCAGCCCTGATCTTCAACCAATTGCTGGGAAACACTCCCAGCAGGAACCTTAGAGCAGGTGCAACTGCCCTTTGTGAGTCACATGTACGGATATTATTTCATTTAATTTAAAACCCTATGCGCCCACTCCTCCTCCTACACTGAACCTGCATTTTGAGATTTTCTTCTGGAGGAAAGACATTTGTGATACAAACCTTCCAATTTAGACCATAAAATAATCTGACTAGGAACTGACTACTACAGGAAAGTCTACATACATATCTCCTCTAAGACTGATTTGCATGATCAAATACTTCTTTTAAACCGAGACTAGCAAATGTCTGAGGGTTTATACAAGTTTCTTCTTCTTTGTGATGTAATAATGTCAAATTCAAAAACAAATCTAGCTTATGAGTCTTGTAAGAGTGAATTCATTTTTGTGTGTTTATGTGTGTATGGAATGGTCCACCTCACACGGGATTGCAAGACAAATGATTGTACCACATATGAACTGCACTTATTTTTTATATATATATTATAGCTTAAGTTTTTTCCAAAATTATTATTTAATTTAGCCATTATTTCACTCAGCCAATTTCACTGACGCTGTTGCTGCTTGGTGAATTGCTCGCAGAACCAAATACATGCATCACAGCATTCTGACAACAGACTTACTATGCACTTGCCTCCATTTCCGTCCCTGTAATGCAATACATTGTTCTTCTTAATCATGCACTCCTATGTCAAATAGGTAAAGTTGGTTCATTTTTACTGTATGTGACTGAAGTGGCAGCAAGACGAGTAACAGATGCTTGTGCAGTCCTCCAGGACTCCTCATGTAACATAATAAAGATGCCATCTGACAGTTCCTGCTGTCAAACTGCTGCTCTGTACACAGCTTCTTAGCTCTGGTCCCTCTGTGTTTTGTTGCGTTTGAATATAAGTAGAAGGGCCACATTTTCCTGAGGGAACTAAAGGACCACAGTAGGACATGGGATACAGTTTTTGCTTGAGACCTATTGGCTTCTCTACCTCCACAGCCAGCAATTAACATGCTCCAGGGGCTCTGCAGCTACATACTATAACATACTTGGCTGTAGCTTACAGAGCGCCACAACACTGTGTGAAAAAAAAAAAAAAACATGCATCTTGGATGTGTGAAACATGCATCTGGATACTTTACACCCACAACACCTTGAACAATCCACCATAGCTGCACACTAATGAGGTGATAAAGAAAAGGGTGATAAGGGGAGGAAAGAAGGTGTGAGGGGAAGGTAAAATCACCAGGACTTCAACACATGCCTTACCTTTAAATCCATGACAGAGATGAGTTCTTTCACCATGGGGTGCCTACCACGGGAGAATATCTGAACTAGGCGAGGCAGAGGCCTAATCAAATCCTCCATCTCTCCATCTTTCAACCAAAAGAACCCTCTAAAATATGAAATAGTCAATTGGCAAGTGTGCATCACTGACAACGTGCTGGTGTCTCAACAGGAGGTTGTTTCTTTGAGCCTGTTTCCAGCCCCTGTTTGATTTGGATCAGCCATCCCCCACATGTCTTTGAATTGTTTCAGTAACTCCACAGTATCTATACCACTTGTTCATTAGGATATCTGTAGGGGTTCGTAAAGCTTTGAATAGAATTCAGATAAAGTGGAGGTGCCACCCTCTTACAGTATATCACAAATTGGAACCTGTTAGCAGGAACACCAGCTGATCAGCATATATATATATATATATATATATATATATATATAAAGTGTTTTGATTTGCGCAGTGCTTAGTACTGTGTGAGCTTTAAATATTTCAGGTCAATATACCACTGTGGTCCACTCAAAAACTCCATTTTCCCACCTCCCATGACACAAGTGCATGTAGACTGAGTCAAAAATCACTTAATCCAGAAAATTATCACAGTGTCTGGTAAATTGTTCAGAATGTTTGTACTGTGTATTTTAGTTGTAACATGCTATAAAGTGATCACAGTGCCATCTTCCGTTCCCCTTGAAAGGCACGTATGCTTATGTTATTATGGTAGCAGATGTACCAGGGAGTAAGAAGGAACGTTTCTCTACAGAAGACACAGCAGCCACCCTGTCTTATAAATACGGGACATGCAACAGAAGAATTGCAACAGGCCAGATGCTGATAAATCTTCATCCTCAGATTTGAAAAGTGCCCTGTCAGAGCAGTGCAGTGCTATGATACACATCTGTCCACTGTGTTTACCTTCAGTTAATCATTTACAAATGACACTAGATTCCTACAAATATAGCAAAACTGCTGCACCAATATGAGCAATGCACAGATGAATGGCTGCAATTTGAAGCAAATATATTTGCATCATGTTTGGTACTGTTTTGCATCAGGTATACAATCTATATTATGTCTCAGTACTGTAAATTGATGCAAAGCTCCGCAACTCCAAAATATCCGAGCATATACCTAAACCTAAGTGAGTCCAAATTGTCCTTCATGGCTTCACTTTATTCTATCAGTACAGTGGAAGCCAGGGTCAGCATCCTGTGGCACTGACATCTGGCAGCCCTGCATTTGTTCCACTTTAAAGTTATAAAGATCATCATTCATCCTAAATTATGGTTTTAACAAAGCTATTACTTATTGCTCTGTATCATGCAATTTTTTTTCCTTTCTACTACATTTTTATGTTGTGTTTCCTCATTATCTAACAACAGTATCTAACTTCTACCCTAATTTTACTTGTGCTTTTGTCTACCCCTTCGTTTTGTTTTTACCTCTTGACTCTGCGGCGCTGTTGCCTGTATCTTTTCATTACCTTTTGTGCTCCTCGGTTTAGCAGCAGTCTGGTCTTTATCTGTTTAGATTTTTCAATTAATCAGGCGTGCTTCATGGCTCATTGGCCAGCTCTGGGACCTATAACATTTATCGGAGTTGAAGGGAAGCAAGACAATCCACAACACCAACAAAGGATAAGATATAATCAGCAGAAAAGAGACACCATTATCAGTGTTATGGTACCAGCGCACAGAAGAGGTATGAATCTGAAAACAGTGAAACACCGGCACTGTATTTATGAGTGTGACTCCGTCGACAAGTTCAATTATGATGTTTGTGATATGACACTCACGGAGCACTTTATTAGGAACATCTGCACACCTGCTTGTTCATGCAATTATCCTATCAGCCATTTGGCAGCAACGCAATACATAAAATCATGCAGATACAGGTCAAGAGCTCGCTGCTAATGTTCACATCGAGCTGTGACTTTGAATGTGGAATGATTTTTAGAGCCAGGCAGGCTGGTTTGAATATTACTGAAACTGCTAACTTCCTCTGATTTTTATGCAGTTTAAAAGGCTTTAAAAAATCATGATAAAAACAGATACATCTAGTGAACAGACTTGAACAGACGCCTTGTTGATGTGTCAGAGGAGAATAACCAGATGGGTTCAAGCTGACAGAGAGGCTGAGGTAGCTCAGATAACCATTCTTTCCCAACTGTGGTGAGCCAAAAAAAAAAAAAAAAAGAACTCTGAATGAATAACATTTCAAACCTTGAGGCAGAGTGATGACAACAACAGAAGCACAGATCAAGTTCTACTCCAGTCAGCCAAGAACAAATGTGAGGCTGAAATAGACATGAGCTCACCAAAACTGGATAACTCGATAGTTGAACATAGCCTTGTCTGATGAATCTGGATTTTTGCTGAGACACACAGATGGTAAGATCTGAATTTGACAACAGCATGAATCAATAGACCCAACCTGTCTTGTCTCCAACCTACAATCCAGACCAGTACTGGTGGTGGTGTAAAAGTGTAGGGAAATGCTATCTTGGTCACATCTTTGCTGACAATGTGTATCCACAGTAATCTACTTTGTCACAAAACAACCGGTTTCATGAAGAAGACAATGAGTTTAGTGAGCATCAGTGGCCTCTCCAGTCAACAGCTGTAAATCCAATAGAGAACCTTTGGGATGTGATATTACAAAAGATTACCAGTGAAAATAAATAAATAAATAGACAAATAGAATATGCAGCTGAAAAATATATAATATGCATTCGTGTCAACATGGACCGTAATCTCATCGCCCAAAACTGTTGGTCTTGTAGAATGTTTTTTTTTTTTTTTTTTTGCCAAACTCTTCCGACTGCTCCATAGCTTCATCCCCTGAGGCAAAGAAAGGTTCCATCCAGTATTAGTACAGTGTTTCTATGATGTGTTTGGTGTGTGTGTATATTGTCTTCCTTTACAAAATGTGTGAAATGTCCAGCATTTGTAGCACCTATATGGTATAGGTATCAAGGAAGGACTCACCCCTCAGTTAATTACTATATAACATACCATTTAGCATTAGTGAGTGACAGTTAAATGTTGACAAGTGGTTTTTCATGGCCACTCCGTGAATTATTTTCTCCAGTATTTCTTCTGAAATATCAGGGCTTTCACTCTTGGGAGAGAGTAAAATTACATGTAGAAACAAACTGGGTCAAAGACATTACAAGTGAAAGATAGAACAGGATAAAATCTATCGTGTTGTTTGTTAGTGGGAAGTACTAGGTAGCCCCTGTTTCCTTCGCAGCTCGCAGTTTCCTTTGGGGGTGTGATTAATGAAGCTGTTGCCAGATGAAGGTATCCATTAAGTGTCTTCTACGTATCCTGTCCCTTTGTGGCCACTTGTTGATATAGACCTCGGTGCTCTGTACAGAGTTAAACTGAGACAATAATAAAATAATTTGTAGTTACAAACTGTTTAATATACTGTGCTGCTTTATTTACTATAGTGCAGATGCTAATCAGAATACGCAATTAAAGCAAAACTAATTTTGTTTTCTCATGTTTGTTCAAACATGAACATATCATTCATGCACAATGGTCAATGTATGTTTTAACAGAAACAAACCATATGTATTACTTAATCCAGTCCTTTAGAATTAATGGACACGTCTGAGATAATGTTTTACTGATTTCTTTGCATAACAATGTGGCAGCATGAAGCCTGTGGGTGAAAAAATATCTAAATTTATGTATTCTACACTTGGAAGTCAGTACTGAGTGATGTCTTCTCTGGAGAAACCTACTGAAATATAATACCAAACTGGAGCAGAGAAAATCTCAGGTGAAAAGACAGAGTCCTCTTTGAAGTCTGTTTTACCTTTGACACATTTCTTGCCTGAGATGAAGGATAAATCATATTTGCTTTAGTTTGTCCTCCAAAAGTGAGCTTGCATTCATCCTCATCCTTTTGCCTCCTCCTATTTATTTAGCAAATACTTCAGCTTACATAGCATTAGAAGTGGTTCATCATGTTTCAGATATACCATATTATCTTCTATTATCATTAAGAGTGACCTTCTTGATATGACAGAGTCTCTATAACCTGCTGCCAGTGTCAGGTTCATGTTGAAAGCAAGTGCGGTCAGTGTTTGATCACTTGAAACCATCCTGAAGCCACCAGTTGCTTCCAGAGAGAAAAGGATGAAACACAGACCATCTGGGCATGTTCTCAAATCTCTCTCAAGCATAACACATAGCACATGGCATGAAGACACATTGAGCAACACAGCAAGTTTGTAACACCAAGCCCTGCATACGTGACAGATATCCCACCACTGAGTCCTTATCCTTTGCTATTACTTTTCCAACACATGACTTAGTTGTAGTTAAGAAGTTTTTGGGTTGTTTTTTTTTTGCCAAACTCCTGCGACTGCTCCGTAGCTTCATCCCCTGAGGCATGCCGACGAACAAGAAAGAGCTAAAGAATCATTGTGCGTGAGCAAAGAAAAAAATGCATCTGAGAGAAAGAGTCTAAAGCTAAAAAGGCAATGCAGCTCAGGCTAAAAATAGATGGTAACTACCGACTTCACCTCAGAAGAAAATAGACGAAAAGGAGAAAAGGTGGATAGAGCTCATTCGATTGGATTGGACTTGAAAAAGTGGTAGAAAAACTGAGAATGTGCAGGAAATGAGGCAAAGTTTTTGTGTGAAGCACTGAGAGTGAAGCTCTTCCACTGGGATTCAGTTCCTGTTTGAGGTTTTCACTGCAAGAAAAACCTCAAGCTCCTCTATAATGAAAAGTATATTTCACACGACTGGAAGACTGCTGTATACATGAACACCCAAGCATCTACTGTGGAAAACGTGTGCAAACACTTTCCTGATGTACGACCTCTGACAGGATGTCACCTAAGCTCCCAGTAGATAGAAGATGAAATCAACACATTTTAAATGTAGATTGCATTAGTTGAACATTTTGATCCAACATATATTTCAAATAAGTCAGGTTACTCTCCATTACACCAGCCTTTTTGGTTACTATGACAACTCCTGTGGTAACTATAGAAGTAATTGATATTCAGAATGATGTTGTTTTATATGGTGAAGATTTAAGTTAAGGCAGTTAAGCCTGCCTTGAATCCCATAATAATAAAGTAGATTCTTACTTGTGCTGCTGATTATACAAGGCTGGAGTGATAGTGATTGGCCGGTCAGACACTAAACATGCCGGTCATTAGCTATCTTGGTTGTCTCGATCAAGAACATGAGAGGTCCCTAAAGCTGTTACCATGGAAACAAGCAAAGCAGATATCACAACATCATGACATTTGGAAATATATCAACTTTACAGGCATGTCAAGAATTGCAAAGATTAAAAAGAAACCATTGGAGACCTCGTTGGCAAGGCTGCTTGTCAGCGCGATGCCACACAGCATCTCCCAGCCCTGCCGTCTGCCGTTGAGATAAAGAACAAAACTAGACCGACATGGCGGAGGCCTTTCAACATGACATGTTTCACTGCCATTTATTGCGTGTCACAATCCTCTAAGAGGAAGTCATGAGATCAGTTCAAGACTAGGTGAGAGATTTGAAAACAAGAAGGCTGGTGAAATATAACTCTTGAGCCTGCAAAACGGAACACATGAACATATGAAAACACAGTCGTTCTGTTTTTGAAACTGTGTCTGCATTGTTTCACTGTTTAAAATAAGTAAGGGACAACGTTCTGTGAGGCGGTCATTTTCATGGAATAAGCCTCGACAGATTGATGCAGGACCCCAACGCAAAGTAGAGGCGTCTTGAATCCCTCTGAAGGTTATCCCGCTTATTACACATTTTTATTATTATTGTTTTCATGGTAACTTTATTGATAATGATAAATAATAGCTTCCGCGAAAAAAAATAGACCCCTTACTGACAGATCTAACTTTATTTAAGGGAACAATCTACAGATCACTCAGCCTACTTATAGTTAATGTTGAACTGGACATTGCCGTTAATAGTAAAGTGTGACAGTGAGAACGGGACTTCTTTGGGGATGTTAATGTTGATGTCTTTTCCATTGCTGTTTCCGTCATTCATTTGCCGTGGCGTTGCCGATGACTCTGTCTCAATAAGTGACAGGACTACTTGCAGAGTGATATGAACGACATGAATCAGTGACGAAAAGTTCATTTTCCCCGACAGCAGTCTGATATACTTAGCAACGGTCTGATATCAAGAAATATCAGACCGTAGAACATTGTGAAGTCCCATTGAAGTAAACGGAGCGTTCAACGGCTTTATGAAGAGCCGTGTAATAAAAGTTTTTAACTTAAATTTCAGAGTAGAAATGTATAAAATTCATCATTTTATACATGGATTTCAAAATTTCTTGTGTGTTTAATTCAACACAAAATTGCCAGTTAAGTAGACATTATTTATTTATTTAGTTATTTATTTTGCAAAATGGAATTAATACATTCACAGGTCTTCACATATTTGTGAAAACAGAAAAAACATTCTTTGCTCTGTTTTCTCTTAAGTAATGATTAGTGCAGTTGTGCATCCTGTTTGTGTCTGTTGTTGCATCCTGTAGTGGTCAGAGGTAATCGAAATGACACTGAATTACTGTGATGGCTGTGCCATGACAAGATAGCTGATTGCTGTTGATTTAAAACAGCCATTAAGAAATTAATCTCGCTAGTTAAGTGTGATATTTTACGGTGGTACCTCGCCTATTGCGGGGGTTAGGTTCCAGAACCCCCAGCAAGAGGTGAAAATCCGCTTTTTAACCCTTTATAAACCCTTTTTACCGCAAAAATAATTCAAATCTAAAAACATAGAGACACCTGTAGGCCACAGAATCCTGTAATATAATGAAGACTTCTGCGATATAAATTTACTATTCTAGCCACAAAAAATGCAATGTATCAAAGCCGCGAGAGGCGAAGCGTGATACGGCGAGAGATCACTGTATGCTGATTTGAGTGTGTTAAAACTTAAAGTGTAAAAAATATGTTTCTGACAGCCATCTCTGTTTGGGCACATAGTTCACTTGTGTTTAACCAATCAGAACTGTTGGTTAATTAAGTAAAATAGTTCATTTCAATCTTAATGGCATTAGCTAAAATCCTTTGGGACCTATTTTATGTGAGTGAAAGGCAAATATTGTTAATTCAAGGAGAGAGTTACTTGCACTTCGAACAGAGTTGCATGGGCACAGTGCACAGCATTACAGAGCAACTGACAGAGGCACATGAATAGAGGATACAGAGCTGCAGATAAGCCTAATAAAAGACGCGATGCAGAAGATTGATCTGTTATTCTTTAGGTATGGGGAACATAAACTCACTGACTGATGAACCAACAGTTCTGGTTAGAAACCAGAGGAACACCTGGAGTGCAGCCTACTAGGTCTCTGAGAACTGTGGATAACAGCCAACAACTACTCACATTAATGTGGCTAATGCTAGCACAGGGTCTGTATTGAATAATGAAAGTTACCCACTGCAATCAACCATAAAGATTAGTAAGCCATATGGTTGCCGACAGTTTGTTGTCATGGATCTATCTAAGAGCAGGAACCATCTTAACAGTTGCCATTCTCCTCCAAGAGGAAATGCCAACTGAAGAAACCAACTATACTTTAACTATAATTTCCTTGGCCATTTTCTTTTGATAACAGTGTGGTAAATAAAACAGCATTGGATTGTGAAGTGTCCTGGTTGATACTGATATTTCCCTATAACTGATAACTGTCACAGATTCAAACTACATGTGTTTTGGGTCTAGGTATTTATCAATATCAGTTACCCTGGATTGGAGTCTGGACTGAATTACAAATGTGAAAATGTAACAACTGGTGGTGGATTTTTTTTCTTTCTCACTAGACAGCTTGTCCAAATCTGCAGTGAACCTTTTGAGTTTAAGGTTAATTCTCAGTTCTGTCAGACCTTAAATAGAGCAAATAACCAATTAACCAAAGTTCATAGTCTTAAGAACTCATTTAAACAAAGCTAGAATATGTCCATTGATTCTCTGATAATAACTCAACCTTTGTCCTGCAAAGGAGACTTGCTACGCACTGAATAAAATAGTTCTTCATTTGTAATGTAAGAACTTCATTAACGTAAAAGGAAAAAAATCCTTTAAGGGCTTTATGTTTAGGTTGGGTGAGACATAAGCCCAAGTGTAAGTTTTAAATTCTGAAATATAATGGATTAATATGTGATCATTACAGAGCAGTTGCCGCTTTTTAATGCTTAATAATGATTCTTTTACAAGAAGTTAAGAATTCTAAAAAAAAAAAAAAAATCTGCTAATTCTGACTGCTTACAGCTAGTGCAGGTGTTAGGTAACTTATATTGCCTTTTTTGCCTATTTTATATATATATATATATATATATATATATATATATATACTACCTGGTACATATGCTCTTTGAAACCATGGAAACCTTTTCAAATGTAGATATTTGTAGAAATACAAATCAATTACTTCATGAAAGTGAAGGACATATTTAAAGTCTCATATTTGATGAAAATTATAAATGACAAATATATTGATGACTAAACATTGTTTAAAGTTGGTCTCAACACAACAAAGTATAACGGATATCCAGAAAGTTTGGAAATAAGATGCACTACAATAATATAATCTAATAAAGATGGTTTTCAACATCTTTAGTCTGAGGAAGGCTTTGTTGTTTCCTCCAAATCTGGGACAAACTGTTTTGTTGTCTGGACACTTGATGTGGTTAGTGCATCTGCCTGTAATTCTTCCTCAGTCTCTTTCACTCAACTCATTGATTCCAGGATACCTGGGATGCAGTCTTTCTGTAGTGTTCATCCTCCTTACTTTGATAAAATGCTGGAGACAACATACTGTGAAAATATGGATCCCACTATTTTTATTGACAGAAATGTAATGATTGACATCTCAAAAATAAGAGGGTTTAGGCAACAGATTAAGTTAGGAAATATTATGTCCAGTTTAAAATGTATCTATGGTTCATGTTGATAACGATTTAGATGCTTAATGTGGGGAGGGCGATGTGGGGAGGTCTTCTGTTTCTGTAGCTATGAAAGGATCTATACGCTTCTGTGCATTAAGCCACTTACAGTCTCTCTTAAGTAGCCTTCTCTCAACATGTTTGCAATATTGTGCTGATGTATATGTATATAGTTGCACCTAAACATACTTATACAATGTCATTTCAATGATACAGATGCTTATATAATCAGTAATGGACAAGAAACATGTAAATGCAGTAAATGCACTAAAAGGAGCATCATCTGTCATGGATTTGGAGTACTGTGTGAGCTTGTTTTGCGTGAATTGAAGTCAGCTTGGGCTCCCCTGCCAGCGCAATAAAATTTATACAGCTTTTAAAGATTATTCAGTCATATACCAACATGTGTCTTTGCTACAAGCTTTTGCTTGTGATTGTGCCAGTGTCTGATTTTTATTTGAGGTATGTTTACATGTGTTCTTGAGGTTTTTCTGGTTACAGATGTGATGGTGTGCAAATCCTGTGCCTTGATGTCAAGGAAAATAACATAATAATAATAAAAGTCCTGAATTCAAGCATACATGAGAAAATAATACATCAAAGCAAAGGCAAACACAGTGCTGTTAGGACAGGAAAGATTTAAGACATGCTAGAATTGTGAAGCATCACATCATCCCCCTGAAAGTTTTAAAGTTTTTGTGCAACATCCTGTGCTGAAAGCACACATTAGACTCTATGGCTAATGAGCCAACCAGAGGCTCTCTGCTTAAATGAATCAGTGATACTGCAGTAGCAGCATATTTACCGCAGGTCATCCATGCTGAGAGTTCACTTCAACTTTCTTTGGAGCGCTCGCTGACAATTCTGCATCAGGCTGTACACGACAGTGAACTAAATGCATTATGTTGTAAGATCCAGCATGTAAAAAATGTAATAAATGAAGTATGGGAACAAAATCAGACTTACAACTACTTATCTTTGACCAACGTGAGGTTGCATGCTGTGGAGTATGACAGGGTTATAGGATTACAGTGTTTGGGACAGTTTTAAATAAGCAAAAAAGATAGATGGATGGAAGAAAATAGAAGGAAATCATTTTCCATCAAACTATAGAATGAAAATACTGCCAGTGAATTTCATTTTATGGTTTTCCATCTTTTGATAAAATAACAATCTGTATCACTAAGCAAACACAAACCATTGCAAAGCCCCCAAATCCATATGAAATTAAACAAAATTCTTCTCTGTTGCCTGGATTATATAAATCCTATATTACGCACTAATGGTGTGACATTCAGGTATCAGCATAGTACACTGGTTTATTTATAGCTGCAGCACAGCTGAGACAGCTTCTACGCAGTAGTTGAGTCCCATGATGAACAAGAATCATTTCACTTTAACTATGGTGGAAACGTCAATACTGTGGTCCACATTTAAATTAAAAGGTTTTCTTTACTGGAACATTCACATTGTTAATGGATATTCCCTTACTCAATTAAATTTCCTAATCTTGTTTTGATCATTTATGAAATGTTTTGTATTGCCACACGGCCTATATAACAACAAGAATGTCTAAGTAGCTAAAAATGATTTAATATTCACTAATTCTTAGGCTTTTCTGGATTCACGGATGAATACAAAAAAAAAGCCAGTAGACAGAATCACCTCAAAAAGAATACAGACTTACTAAAATCTACGTAAATCATCACTCACAGACAGCCTCAGCGTCAAAAATAGCTTTGTTTTTTCACTCTCATAGCGTCTTCATATAGTGCTATCATACTGAAACTGAATTTTCATCACCATATTATATAACAAATAACAGAGAATATAGGCACATGGTTACAGTTTTCATCTGCTGTAGGCTAAGTTGTGAAATAATTATGTTTTCCATTCAAAGATGAAGTTTTTTCTCGCTTTGACTCCAGCATGACTTCACCCCCTGCATTTTACAAGTGTATGCTTGTCATATGTTTATATTCAAAAAACAAAGCACCATATGGGCCACTGTAATTATGGCGAGTAAAGGAGGAAGTCTCATAGCACTGCTTTGATTCCTCTGACAGAAGCTGTTCCTCTTTACCATATAACTGATAACAGTGAAAGTGATGTTAGCTATATCGTACTTCAGCCACTGAAATCATCATTGCATGGCAGACGTAGTGATTGGGATTCCTTGGTCTGTGCTGTAATCCCATTCTATGACCTTTTTTCACACCCTTCCACTATCATCTGATGTTATTTCAAAGCCAATGCCCCCTAGCAGGAGTCAGTAACCTTTCACCCTTAGCTCCTCTGACGTGATGGGTCAGTTTACAAAGGGTGTGATGAACCAAAGGAATCCCAAGGCATAGGGCTGTTGATATTTTGAATCCATGAAATATTTTAGAGAGAAGACATAGATTGCAGCCCAGTGGTAAGAGGACGATGTTTTCAGAGTTGTAGATTTTGTTCCAAAGCAAAGTAATGACTCTCATCAACTAATGCTAAGGTGCAATGCTAATGAGCAATGCACTAATTCCCCTCTAATTCAAAAGCCACTAGAAGGCTGTGTTGCTGGATACCTACCATATATTGACTTCTGTCATTGAGTTAGGGGCTGGGTTTCCATTAGGGAAATCACTCAGGCCAAGAATGAAGCTCTCCCTCATGCACACAGACCACAAGGGTGCTGTTATTATAACCTTTTATATTACTGCACTTTTCCTAAGCTCACCAAGACCTAGCCTGAGTAGGCATTCATGATTTAACACTTCTGGATTATAAGATTTGCAGCAATCGTGTCCTTTGTAGTTTCACGCACCTAATCCATGTCCTTCACTGGGAGAAATAATTTGTGAAAATGTGCACTGTGTTCTACAGAACACATTTTCCATATTCTTCATCTGCCTTTTTATTTTTCATTAAAAAAAGAAAATAAATCTCCTTAGCTCTTTTTATTGATTATCCTGATCTATATTAACAGACATCATGTTCTTCCATTTATCAATCTAGACTAAATAGAATCTAGAAGCCTTACAGTTTTTCTGTTACAAGCTTTGTTCATTTGCTATGCCAAATATGTGAAAATTACATTACAGGGGCAGATGTTAAGGGAACACAGAAGCAGATTTTCTACCCTACCTGTGTCCTTCAAACTGCAAAACACCAGTGTCTCTAGAGAGATTTGTGGTATGTTCGAATTGAACTGGAAATCAGAATTTCTGAGTTTGCTGCTTCAAGCTATAGTAAAGTCTATAGTACAGTCTTTATTGGCACTTCTGTCTTATTTGTGCCTTTTTTGCCATGTACACAGTACTGTCTAATTTCGATCTGTAGAGGTAACAAAAACAATGCAATGTTATGAAGTAGTATTGCTAACGGTAACAGTAACTAACAACAACCACAACAAGGTCCCAACATATTGTGCTGGAACACAATAATCTCATGAGTGACATCATTTCCAGCCCTGACTTCTGACAGATGCTTTCAACAGGCTTTATTAATTTGCCCACTATGACTGCAGGACAGCGTACAAAAATTTGCATATAATGAGGCAAAGTTGAACCCACCAATTTCTCTCACTATATTTTAGTATTTTTCTTCAGGCTGTATAATGTTCGCTTGTACACTGACACAGTTTACACAAAGTCCATAATTTAAGAGGCAGCAGGATGACACAGTTGGCATCCCATGGCTTTTCTCACAGAGCTAAAGTTACTCTACATAACAAGCCCATAAATACTGGTATAATAACCATAGTAGCCTGTTAAAAAAAAAAAAGTATAACTTTAGAATGAAAGCAAAAACTGTTTTTCCTCATGTAAAAATCACCTGTTAAAAACATTCAGTTCAGCAGATTGAAAGGTCAGTTTTTGCAACATTTAAAAGATTTGAATAACACTTTCTTACCAGTTAAACAGTAACACAGGCAATGAGTCAGTCATGTTTCAGTGTCTCATTCCACTTAGACAAGCGTCACTACAGACAGTGATTTCTTTCTCCCTGCTGACCCTCCCCATTTTTTCGACATGGCTTTCTAAGTGGCACACACACATACACACCTGTCTCTACCACACACATATCTCTTCACAATCTTATTTTTGGTCCTGTTATCTTGTTTGATGGAGATGCCCACACAGTTTCCATGGCAACACTTAAAAAAATATCTTTGACTTGGGCGTTGCCCAATATAAACCAAGACAGAGTAAAGGATCATACCACATGTATCGACTCTTAGACCACTGTGTGTTATTAGAGTACCTGGACTTTTAAAATCATTAATAAAATATGATCTATGAGGAGCCATTGTACTATGAAAGAGCATCTGATCACAGCTGAAAGATTCTTCTTTTCATTTCAACAGCCTTCTTTTACACAGAGTTTTGTAGTGACAAGTGTGTGTTGTGTGCATGTGGGTATGTGTATGGTAATAATTGACAGATTGTACTAATGTGTGAGTCCTTGACCAAAGACCTGATGGACTGAATATTGTTGCATGTGAAGACTTGTACCTGTACCCTTTCTTGTCCTTCCTGTGTGTGTGTGTGTGTGTGTGTGTGTGTGTGTGTGTGTTCACCTGTGGAGCAGTGGACAGAGAGGCATTAAAAGATTGCATCAGACCCCACTGAGTAATAACTGCTCTGCAGCCACAACTGCGCATCAGGGAGGAGCACTAGTTTTATCTTTGCCTGACAGTCTCATTCTTTCCCTCCTACTCCCTTCTTCCTCCTGCTTCCTCTTTTGTTCTTCTTCCTGTTGTCAGTGTTAAGTAGAGCTGGACCAAATTTCTGTGACCCTCATGTCTTCTGTCTGTATCGTACTCCCATCTTTGTACTTCCATGTACCCCCGTCTTTGTTTTTGGTTTCAAGTTCCTTCAAGTTCCAGACTGGCTGGCAGCTTCTCACTAACAAACCAGATGTAGTTGTGCTTGACAAGGAGCAGAAGAAGATAGTTGTGATAAATGTAGTGATCCAAGTCGACTGTAACATTTTCAGTAAGTAAGGGGACAAATGAAAAAGATGTAGAAGGAGAAATCCAGTGGTTGCAGCTGTGATGTGAGCTCTAGGGACCTTGACCCCCAAACTGAGAAGGTGTCTCCAGCCAACTAACTAAAACTAACATGTTAAGTTGTGCAAATTTCTTGTTTTGGGTTTATGTATAGTAATGAGTTATTTCACATACTATTTTCTTCCACCACACACAATCTTACAATCATAGTCTTTTTATATTTACCATGCTATGATTAAATGCTTTGCTTACATGGAATATACAGTATTATTGTTATGAATAGTGCAGATAAACTTGGGCAATCTTTTACTTACGATGAACTAAGAATAATCCAGTGATGCTGATAAACAAGGGACTTACAGCCAAGTCAAACAAACATCCCCACCACAGCACCCACTGGGGCCAATAGGGGTGTCTGATTCAGAAATGTGACTTCAGTGAAGATAATGATGGATGAGCAGGGATTTGAAACTTTAAATAACTTTAAGGGGTTTTGAAGATGCACCACAAAAGACTCCATTCACTTAATCATGCTAAAATACCCTCAGAAAAACTTGTGGAAATCATTTTTTATTTATCCCAAATAAAGAGAGGCTTTCTATCCATATTATCTGCAGTAATATTTATCTGGTTTTAATGTTTTTTGTTTTTTTCTGCTACAAATGCAATCTTATTTTCCCCCAGTGTTATGAGCATGTGTGGCCTAGAGCTAAGATAGAGATGTTTGAGACTGTACACACTTTGAAGCACACAAGCAACTAACTTACTCCTCTCTCCTCTACTTTGCCCTTACATAATCATTAGCAACAATGAGACAAAGCCCAACTCAAATTAAGGGGAGGTGCACGAGGAAATGCTACAGTATAGCTGTTTGGTGTAATGGCTTTACAGTGTGTCTGTAATTATACTGTTTCTTATGGGAGTTAAAGCCATGAAAAATGATCCAAATAAAGAAAATTGCAATCTTATTCTGGTCTCAGCCTCTGAAACAGGAGGAAGATAAGCCATCATTCAAGGTGATCACTGAACCTTGCTGTGGCTTGTTGGGCCTTTTTGTCTCCAACCTGAGGAGGATTTCTCTGGCAAAGACAACATGTGGTGATTCACATACACACTCTTGTTCAGCAGCCACAGTGAGGATAATAGGAGCCGCTTCGCCTTGTTGTGTTAAGGCCTCAGCTGCATTCTCCCCCACTGTTTAACACACATGAAAGCTGTAGGCACACAAGGACACATAGTGTTCCAGAGTGTATGTTTTCATTCAAATACAACAGTGCATTGGCCATTGTTTGATCTGTAGATTTTGAATATAATTAAATGCTGGATCTGTGCATGTTTTTTTTCCAGAACAGTTGGCCTACAAGCTATTTAAATGTGTAGGACAAGGATAACGGTCTATAGATATGCTCTGTGAGGCTGAATGTAGTCATAGTGCATTAAGCCAAATAGTAACAATGTTTACAATGTATTTAAAACTTGACCGAACCCGCCAAACAACAGGCAAAGCAACATTTAGCAGGTGACCCTGTACTCACAGCATTACCACTCACCTTTCAGGATATCTGTCAGGCAAAGAGGGTGTGAGGACACTGAGTACACTGTGGAAAAGGCCTGGTAGGAAGCTTCACAAAACTCTACATAGGACATTAATGAGACAAGACATTGTTGTGGCCGTTGGTGCTCAAAATTAGTTCATAAAGATGTAACAACCTGTAGCGTTAGTTAACAATATAAGGTAGCTATACGATATAAGGACTTTAATACAAGACAATCAATCCAGGACAACAACATATTTATTGAATGTAGTTTGTGCAAAAAGAAACTAATGCAGAGTTATAAATATTGTAAAGAAAAACAGTAATGATGTACTAAGAGCTCTCCACATAAAGCATATACAGACTGTAGAAAATAAAAGTACAACCTTTGACATAATATGATGTCTTAACATCTTCTATCTATCAACTGAGGTGAAACAAAGAGGCTACTGTTTCCATCCCAGTGCCTGTGATGTCACTAGTTATTAAGATCCAATGCCAGGTTCAGGAAGAATCAGGGGAGATAAGATGAAGAGGTTTGAAGAGGATGTGTAGATGATAGATGGAAGGATGGATGGATGGGTTGTTACTACAGGGGGTTCACAAATCCCCACATTTTCAGCACTTTTCATGGATGATAAGGCCCAAGTGATAAATAAAACAAGGGCCTAAAGCCTCTGCCTATTTAATGTTGCTGAATTGGTACTAGCTTGTGAGCCTGGGAAATGACCTGATAACCTTACATTTCAGCATGATGTGGGATGATGAGCTTAGAAGTACAAACCAGATTTTTTTTTCCAGGTGCAGCTGTTTGTGAAGGTGTGGTGGGTCTCCATCATGTGTCACATAGGCCCAAAACTCTGCAGCTTTTCACTCCTCTCAAATACTGCAGGCAGGGGTGCAGAACCAGTGAAATTAACTCCTGAAGTGTTAAACGATACCCTTGGACCTTCATGGCTCATGAAACACTCAATTGCTGATGTGAAGTGAAAAGCCTTAAAACACAAAAGCAAAAGATTTTGTCTTGTCTGGTGCACTGTAAACCAGTGGGTCAATAAGAGTTAGTGTCCCTACAACCCATAGTAAAAATACACTTATGTGATAGAGGGTGCACCAATAAAAATACACAATAGTACAGCAATTAGTGTATAAGACAACATGTGGGATTCTGACAGTAGTTTACAAGTGTGTTACTATATGTCAGGATCCATGATGTTGCACCTATATTTGTGTATAACCAACAAAAGCAATGGTTTATCTGAATCCAAACAGCTGCTAAGTTCAGGTAGTCAGCTGTTGCCCGGTTGAGCTGCAGCCCTGCTGTGTCAATGAGAAGTGAAATATTTTTTGCTTTAACATGTTATACAAAAGCCTCTCGCGCTCTAAGCTCTAAAACTAAGGAATGTGAAAAAGGTACCAACTCATGGATATTATAGAAGGTGTACTTACAAAAGAATGATTTAATACTTCTTTATGTGCACAGCAGCACATTTTAGTGTCCATCACCATAAGAGTGTAAACACTGATGACAGCTTAGTGCTAAAATATTTCTGTTGTTAGCTGTGGTTGTGCATACAGGGAAGCATAAATTCAGAATTATAGAAATCCTTTTTTTAAATATTCTGATTAAAATGTTTCTTAGATATCCCATAATCTGAACAGAAACCTGGGTCCTCTTAGTACATGGGCAATTCTAATGTAAAACATGTATTAACATAAGCATTGTAGTGATACAGAAAATACAGGACAGCTCAGAGCACACAATATCCTGCACATTACTACATGTTCACATTCAGCATTTTTTATAAATACATTCAGAAAGCAAGTCATACACAAGCAGCTGTCAATCGTGGCCCTGAGAACTGAGAGTGCTGCTGGTTTTGTGTCCTGCCAGGCAGCTAACATCATTCACCTGGCTTCCCAAGAGTCATTCATTTCCTGATTACATGTGTAGAATGGAAAGCAACAGGGTTCTGTAAGAACTGACTTCAACATGCCACATGTGGTGATATTCACTTTTACAATAGCAATGTTTCAAGTTTGTGTGTTTGCAAAATATTCTCTTACCACTACAAAGCCAATCCTGAGTCCAAGACTGAGATCAAGAATTTCTTCAGTTGTCAGTTAGTTAAAGATCTCAGTCTGACAAGCCCATTTTGTTTACTAAGACCTTATACCAAAACTATTTCATCTACGGCAATTGCCTCAGGTACTTTCCATTTTTTGTCATGTTACCCAGCAAAATATGTAAACCTCAAGTAAAGAACAAATACTTTTAAAAAGAAATCTCATACAGCATCTAGTATAGTATGGTACATTTCAGTCGAGCTGTTAAGCAAGGTGAAGGGGAGAAAAATTCACAGATGCATGACATAATAAAAACTGGAACAGTGCCTCAACCAATTACAGATAAAAGGGGAAGTGGGGGATCATAGGCTCGCTAATGCATATTAAGCACAACAGTATTGCTGGCAACTACCATCACTAGTCTTTATGTGAGAGAGGCTTTAATGGATAATTGATTAAGCCATAAATTAGCACCCCACAAACAAGCAAATCAAAAGAATGGAGACAGGCAATTTCTCACTGGCATTGGATGTCTCCGATGGAAGGGTAGGAGGTAATGAGAGGGGAATATGGAGAGGGACTTGATTTGTGATGTTGTGCATGTGTTTGTTTTTGTGTAAAAAAAAAAAAAAACATCTATTCTGTCATCTATGAAAGCTACAGTCACTATTTTACCTCCCTCTGACCATCTATTTGTTCTTCCATCAACCACTTTATTACTCCTTTTTCAAACTATTCTTTCATTCATCTGAGAATCTGTCCATCTATTTTATATTGCCAGTAAACATGTCATGGGTTATGTTTCTCTTGTTCATACAGCTGCCCATTCACTCATGCATGTAGACCATTATCCACTGTGTATCAATCCATTTCATCAGTCTGTCTCTCTGACTGGTCAAGCAACCCTTTTTCTTTTTTGAACCATCAGTAATTCATGATTTCCTCCTTTAACCCATTAATTCACCCATTCATTTATTTCCCATTTGCTTCCATTTATATTACATTACTACTGGTTTTGTTCAAAGTCACAAACATTTGTGACCTTGGACCACCACAGTCACCCTGCCAGGACCCTCCTCCCTGGAGAGAACATTTCAGCTGGAGAAATGCAACGGACAGAGCCAGCAGGCATTTGACATTTCTCTGACATTTTCATTCCCCCCTTTTCATTCTTTGTACATAAACCTACTTGTAAACAGTGTGATGGCTTTACACAAAAGCTTGGATTTTTTAACAGTGGCCAACTGGGAAGCACATAACCTTTTACAAGGCACAGGGAGCAAAATGCAAGACCTCAGAAGCTGTCATCCTTTAGATCTCACTCCCTGCTTCTCCCTTTCTTGTCTGTGAAGATTTGCAGCCATTGAGTTCATGGTTATCCAAGAAAAGTTGAATCGAGGGCGACTGAACTTGGTTATAGAGACTTGAAGACATTTCCCCTTTCATCCAAGAGGCTTCCTCAGTTCAGTGTGGTTGGTTGAAACATCCAGGTATTTTAATGTTTTGGTGCCGTTATCGAGGATCATTGATGTAACTTGGTTTGTTGAGGATCCTAGATCTTGTATAGTCTATCATTAGTCATCGGTAGAGAAACCATCAACTTTAGCATTAGCCTCATCATGATGAGTTACTATCAGTTGATATTATATTTAAACTTTGGTGGTTGAAAATGTACTAATTTGTGAGGTAAGTGAATTGAGACACAATCAGGTCCTTTTTGTCATTTCATTTACATCAAGAAGTGTAAGCAAGAAATGCTCTGTAATCAATCTAAACATGAATCTTGTTTGAAATTAGAAATGATAAAATTTACCATTTACTGTGAGTTGGGTCATTAAGACATGAACATTATTTATAAAGTAAATTAGTCACAGTTTGTCTAGATGATTGCTTTATTAATGTGAGGCCTCATTTTATCTGAAAAACCTGTCAGGCTGAACAACACAAACGCAACCAAGTGAACTATAGTTCTCAATGTGAGCTCTGGTGTCGTAATTAATTGATAAATAGAATTTATAATAATAATAAATGTTTATAATAATTTAAAGAAGACACTGAACATTTGTGTTGCTCAAATCAGCAAAGATAAAACCCAAAGCTGCAGCCTTGTTCTCAAGTACTTTTCAAATGAAATTTTACACATAGGTATGCACATGGGAGAGAAAAATGAAAAGAAAAAAAATGCTTACATTATATAGCTGTGGCTGCTATTCCATTGTAATGGTAAACAGCATATTATGTTAAAATCACAAATTTGTGAACCTGCCTGTCAAATAAAATTGTCCTTCTCAGCCTAACCTGATTGCATTTTACACTGGCAAGGTTACAAAATGTTCTCCCTTGTCAGCATGTTTCAACAGAAAATAGAGGCAAGATACCATTTTATAGGGCTATTAGTTACCAGTAAGCTTAAGAATTGCTACAAGTTCTTGCTCAAAGTGAAAGTACTCCATTATTGATCTGCAGTCAAAGTGTTGAATAAGCAAAAGTATTATCAACAAAATGTGCTTAAAGTATCAAAGTAAAACCAGATGTTCTGCAGAGAGATGTCTCAAGTTATATTGATACTGATGTATGTGATACCATCACATTATTAATATTAATGCACACATTGCTTCAATTTCCCTGAGGGAACCTCCCAAAGGATCCACACAGTCGTCTATCTATCTATTGGAGATTTCGATCAGATTAGCTCTGACATCTGAAACCTGACAAAGAGCCCTGACTTTTGCTACAAACTAAAATGGTTAGAAACCATGTGATATTTACATGTAACATTTACATATAGCAGTGATTTTATTCACTGTTATGTTTTCAGGTAAATAATCAAATCTCTATAAACTGCACTATTACTAATGCTACACTACTAGTTTCGAGTTATCTACATTCGAAAAATTAATTTGTCCACATTATCTTGTCTTATTATGTAAGTTGTCAAAACAGACTGATCTTGCAGATCCGTTGTACAGTGATCCCTCACCTATCGCAGGGGTTAGGTCTGCAAAATCTGCAAAGTAGTAACCATATATTTATTTTAATTTTTAAGCCTTTGTAAACCCTCCTCACACTCTTATAAACATTTCCCATGCTAATTATTATTATTATTATTATTATTATTATTATTACGGCTAGAAATTGCTAATTTTTACCGCAAAAATAATTAAAATCTAAAAAAATAAAAAATACCTGTAGGATATAAATTTACATATACTAGCCACAAAAAGTGCAATATATCAAGAGGTGAAGTGCAATATGGCAACGGATCACTGTACATCCTTTTTAATTAAATGTTTCCATCAGCAGTGGCGTGATCGTGTATTTGTCTCTTTTGGTGATTGTGTTTTGGTCTTTTACTACTGATTTGTGGATACTAATTCACATACAGAGTTAGACACACAAAAACACACTGTAAACGCACGAAAACACACTCACATTTATTTACTCACACACTGATGTGCGATTCTACCACGTGCAGATGCACAATACACATTAATATATATTTATATACACAAACCATACACACACCATTAATTAATCGTTGCCTGCGATCTGTGTCACTGCAGACATAACTATGCCATAACACTGAAGAGCAAGTCAGTTGAAATAAAAAAAAAAAAAATGAATAAATAAATAAAGGTACTGCTGAATCTCTGCAACATTCAAATCACTGTCTCACCCTGGCCTTAAAGGTCACCTCAGTCCTTAGCAGCGTTATGAGAAGCAAAACACACACACATTTGTCCAAATGCCTTGTATTCCAGACATGTTCTGTGCTGTTAGATGATGCTACTGCCCGGATCATCGTGCATTCATTATGGTAATTTTCTAATACGCAAACTAGAAAAGGATGGGGCAGTAAATGCATATTAGACTTTAAATAAATTAGAAAAATGATAAATAAATACTGAAATACCATCTAATGTGTTTTAATAATTTGTTTTCATTGTGCATTGAATTTTTACAACGCTGTAACAAGGAGAACTAATTATGTCCCCTGTGATGCATGTAAAGTTTGTTTACATGTAAAAGTTGCAAAAGTGAAAATGAATCACTTTCATGGCCACTTTGACGTGAAGTGTGTTTCTGTATATACACGGTACATCCTCAATCTGTACACATTTATATAAGATAAAACTTATATAATTATTTCTATAATAAGTTCTTTTCCGCTGCTGTTATTCAGCCTTTCATGTGATCATTCCGGCCACATTTTTTCATTTACATATTTGCTTCCTCATATGTCTGACTTTTGCAGATGTCAAAAGTGCTGTGTTCATAACATCCATTTTCTCTTTTCTTATCTCATGCTCTTCTCTCTTTTGCTCCTCTTCTTCTTTCTTGTTACTACTCGCTGCTGCAGCAGTTTCCCCACAGGGATCATTAAAGCTGCACACTGACACAGTAGTGAAAGGGAAACATGTTTGAAAAGTTTTTGCTTCATTGCTGAAATATCCTGTAAGGTGATGTAAGTAAACTGCACACAGCACGCTCACGGCCTCCAGCGTGTGTCAGGAAGTTTGTCTTTATGTGACCCAGCATGCGAGTCAAGCAGTGTCCACTATACAGGTTTGCCAGTAATGCTGAACAGTCTCAGCACAGTGCAGTGGGTCTTTATACGCAGTGTAAGCCCCAAGAGAAAAACGTGTCACTACTCATACTGCTACAGTGCAGCTTGTCACAGTAACTCAGTCAGTGTTGACTGACTTTGTTACACTGAATTTAGGTTGTTTTGCGATTACTGACAGTATGTAGTTTGCATGGGGTCTATGATTAGAGTCAGGAAAAGCTGCTGTCAGACTCTCAAATTAAGAGGTTGATACTAGAAGCACCAACGATAATGCAGAGGGAATAAAGCTCAAATGAAAAGGAATTTGAGATCAGGTCCTTTATTCCTCCTCTGAACTAGCTGGAATCAGCTGGTTCGAGTGTTGTTGTGCCAAATGTATTCATTTAGTGCACTGCTATTTAGAAGAAACTTAAATTGCATTTTCTGCCTTTGTGCATTTTTAATTTTCTGTGGGCAGATAAATGTCAGTACCTGAATTGCATTTGATAAAATATAGATAGTAATCTTTTTCGGTTCATGAGTACAGATGTCTCTATTGCAGTATTTGAGATTCACATTACACTGGTAAGATGCCAATAATTAACTAGTTGTCTTCTTCTTTTATTACTGCATCTCTGAGACTATAGAACAACAGCATTTACCATTACTGGACTGAACCCCATGACTACTGTTTTCCGAATCCACACTGCCCACCAAACCATAGCAAATTGTCCTGATTGGCCGACATGGAGAAGAAGTCAGGGCGCTTGGGTTCCTGCCTGATGCGATTTATTGCCCTGCACACAACAGACTAATGGCCCGTTGGCTGCAAACAGGGAGTAAAAAGAGGCTTCTGCTGCTAATGAGGACTGTCTGTGAGGGGAAGGTAGAGAGAGGAAAACCAGAGAAGAGGTGAAGACAGAGAGAGAGAGAGAGGAGAAGAGAAACAGCGAGGCAAAACCGACTGAAAGAAGAGAGGGGGTGGCAGATGGAGGGAAAAGGGTGAGATCGAGAACGAATGACAGAGATAGCGACAATGAGTGGAAGAAGTGACAGAGACAGAAGTGGAGAGTGGGGCGAGAAAAACTACAGAGGGACAGCAGCCCTGTGATGACAAGAGAGAAATAACGGGGAAGAAAAGGAGGAACAGAGCTTGGTATAAGCCTTACTGAGCAGCACGTTACAAGCAAAAGTATTAGTGTAATTAGTTTTTACATTCAGTTTGACACTCAGTGTTTACATCACAGTTAATGCTGTGTTAGTTCGACATTTTGTGGGTTGGCTTATCGTTGTCTTATTGATGTCATCATTTTACCCATGTTCATCTCATCAACATTCTCCCCCCACACAAAAGCAAATGAAGAAATAAATAAAGTGCACCGTCTTTTATTGCACACATCATCATCTCACCCTTGTACACACACACACATTTAGTAATGTGGTTTGTGTGCAGTGTCGTAGCCATAGTGACCAAAGACTTGTGACCAGAGGGTTCTCAGTTGAAATCCCTGCCTTTCTTACAGGGATAAAAGTGTTCTTCCCACTTGCAGCACAGATCATTCTGTGTGCATGCGTGCGTGCATGTACGCGCTACTCTCACAATTAAAATTCAAATGCATTCAAAAACACCTGGACCCGACAGCAGAGCAAGTATCTTGCAATTCTAGGTCCATTTCATTAGTGTGTGGTATGTGCATGCTATAAAAGCAGTGTCGATACAAGGTTTATATCACTGTACTGTGCATATTCTGGAAAACAAAAGAAACTGCAAAACATACTGACTTTTCTTTGAATTGGTGAAACATTTGTCTCACACAAAATAAGGTATTGTTCTAGAATATCAAAGTATTGTCATGTTGACACCTGCCCTGCCCTCTGCTCTTCCCCTCTGTTTTCTTAGACACTGCATTTTCATTGAACTCTTCTTGTCATTTCCCACCTGTCCAATTTAGTTTCCATGCCCTGTTGCAGCCACTCGACCTCGCATGTTTCTGCACATTGTTGCTCATTCATGCATTAATCCAGTGTCAATCAAGGTTTCTCTCTGTTGCCTAGTATCTGAAGTTTATCGAGTTTACCACCAGAATATTATTGTGAAATAGATCAAATGTGTTTGTGCAAAAGAAATCTCTTTGGTATTGATGCTACACGTTTAAAAGACCTTCCAGGACTTGTTGCATACTTCCAAAAATAGCTAGTTCTGACAAGTTTTTTTTGTTGTTGGTTTCTTGGTTTATGGTTAAAGCAGACAGACATGGGCACATGCAGAAACGTGCATGAGCACACACATACACTTACACTGACTCATCTGAGCACACGGTCATAAAGAGCATCTCAGACGAAGAGCCGTGTCTGGGGCTGAGCTTTGTGGCAGTCAAGCACAAGGCTTGTCAAGTGTTCACATTAAAGTCCTCAATGCTATTGGTCAACAACACTCAGGAACTTAAATAAGTGTGTGTATCTGTGTAAGGAGAGATCTCAAAACTGACTAACAATGTTTCACGACAAATATAAGCAGTCAAGGTTTGTTATTATCAAGTTGTTTTTTTTTTATTTGCAGCCTCCTCTGTTGTTATCGCTGAGTTGAATGGTGAGTCTGCGATACTCACCACAGTACAGCATGATGCAACACAACTCTCACCTCCCACTACTTTTTTCTGCCCCTACCCCCTTTTTTTTTTTATCCCAAACTCCAAACTCTCACTCCCCCATGCCAAACACCCACATCTCTGCTGTTAGCAGAATAAAAAAGTTACATTTGTCAGTCTATCTGTATGATGGTATATATCTAGTGTATACCCAGAATCCTCTTCTCCCTCTCTCGCCTTTTTGTGCCCTGCAGTAGAAGGTCCCTGGGGTGTTAAGGTCCACACGGGGAGTTATTCCCACAACAACGCTACCGAGTGAGCTGTCACTTCCTCAGCAAACAGGAGGCACAGAGGCTAAAAGCCTGTTCCTGCCAAGGGAACAAGGAAACAGAAGAGAAAACGATGGACTGGAGCAAACGGCACATCGCTTCTTCCATTTATGTCCCAGAAAAAAGATGAATTTTCACTGCCCTTTGCTTTACGAAGCACTGAAATGGTTGCAGCCTGACAATCATGCATTTATTTGTCCTGTATTTATACTATACACATAACAAACTCCATCCTCACTGCATCTATATTTAATCAACCCTGCATTAATGCTTTACCAGATTTTTTTTTTTCTTAGAACTACATTAGCATAGAAGAGAAAGCGTTAGTTCACCACTAGCTGTCAATTCAGAGAAGAAAAATTATTCTCATCAAATTTTCTTGGCTTAAACTAAAGTGCAGTATTAGTTCTGCTTGGCAAAAAAATAACTGGGTCTCCTACAATGTTCCCTTGCATGAGTAATTGTGGTGGTGTGGTGTTTCTGATGTCATAGCTGTGTACAGACTATGGTGCGTTACCAGAAACAGCACAGACTGTTAGTTTGCTACAGAGCAGCTCCTATAAGTAACACCTTTATAATGAAGATGCTATATTTACCGTAATGTGTAATCCCTCCATGTTTAGGAGGGGTCTTGCTGTGCAGTGAAGCTCGAAGCCAAAACTAAAGAGCAACACCTAGTGGCCACCTGTAAATTTCACTACCTCACCTCAGCTTCATTGGGACCTGTGAATTTTTACAACCGTGTACCTGACGGCCCAATCACAGCGTACAATCCCATCTGTCGAGCCAGAGTGATCGTTAAAAGATGCATAAATATGTAAGAGAGATCAGTTTCAGAGTCTGAAAGCCCTTGCACAGTCTGTGTCCTCATGTGTTTATGATTTTATCATTTGCCAGAGTCCTTTTTTGTATTTTTTTTTCTCGTTCGTCCGTTTGCCTTCTATTTTCATCACTATCCCTCTGACGCAATAGTGCAGACTCCATCTCGTCAGTTATTACCATCAGAAGTAACACATGAATCAAAATCGATGCAGCTGAATTCATTGCTTTGATGTATTATTTCTAACCTTAAGTTGAGCTCACATTACTTAAGATCATTTATGCATGCTGCCTGTGAGGAGAATCTTAACTTATTTGGCTTAACGGACAAGTGGTATATAAAGGATAAGGCAGCCTTTTTGTATCTCTAACATGGTACATGACCTTGGAAAAGTAGTTACATGATTTTTTAAGTGAAAGCAAAAACACTTTCTTCATTTTTCAGTATTTTTTTTAACGGTGTGCTAACAGTAGATAGTAATAATCTGATTAAGTTGTACAATAAATAATTACACCTTGCAGAAAATATGTTGTGTGTATGAAGAG
Source organism: Polydactylus sextarius (assembly GCA_016801845.1). Classification (NCBI taxonomy): domain Eukaryota; kingdom Metazoa; phylum Chordata; class Actinopteri; family Polynemidae; genus Polydactylus; species Polydactylus sextarius. The sequence goes on from CM028910.1 coordinate 18,538,961, forward strand.
TTGCTTTCCCAATTAAGAGGGGAAAAAAACAGCAAGAAATGACAAAATAAATGCGGCAACACATTTCATGTTAATTTTTTTTTTTTTTTTTTTTTTTTGCCTTAAATCTACTTTGACAAATATTAAATATTCAGCTTTAATTTTTGTTTTTCAGTCATTTAAGATTGCACTTGAATCCCACTCTGTTATTACAGTTGTAATCAAAGTCTAATTGCTCACATGCTGTGAGTCTGGTAAGAAAATATTAAATTTGATCTTATTTTTTCAGCTGTGATCTACACAATATTTTAGGGGAAAAGGGAAAAGGTTGTCTTGACCATAAGTCAAGCAAACCATCTAGAGATCATTCTGAGAAAAAAAAAAAAATCCCAGTGGTGCCCAGAGCACAGCTGTTTTGCATCAACACACGGCATGTAGCTTTGAGACTGTTTGATATTCTAATGTATTTTGCCATCAATAAATTTCAATAAATTAATATGTTACAGTTTGAAGAAAAGTTTATTGAAAATGTCTTTGCACATCTCATCTCATCTCATCTCATCTGCTGTAGAGAGAGAAGTGTATTTTATTTATTAATTTTAATTTTTTTTTTACCTATCCATATAAAATCAAGGAAAAAGATTTCATGTAACATTTCATATTCATTTCGAAGAATCCCTATGTTTTTCATGTCAGCTTTTATCCAGAGAATAGAGAATAGAATCTTTTGATTTATCTTTTTATTTTTATTTCATCTCTCTATATCTGTCTGCTTGCATCTTGCTTTTTGCATCTCCTTCCCTCTCTGACCTCCCAACCATAGAGAAACCTAGGAGCCATACCTCCTCTCAAGCACAGTGGAAGCCATCTGACACGCTCCATTACATTGTGCTTGTTCCAATTAAAGCTGACACCATTTGCTGTCAAGAGTATGGTGATACCCTGCAGAGGGGTAACACACCCCTGCTACACCCACTGCCCACAGGGTTTAAGTGTTTCTGGATGTATATTATGTTGTTACAAGTAGATCTGTTCTGTCAGATGGCTTTCCAAAGGTTGGATCTCCAACACTTTCCCTGTGGGAAAATGTGTGTTTGATATGTATAAATGAAGTTTCACACCAAAAAACTGATCATTTAAAACTTGTAGAAATGAATTGCCACTTAAATGATACTGTGGTTAACTCAAACTCAGGCATGGCACTTCAGTGATGACAACAAGGAATTATAAGTTCATCCCAAAGCGGATGTTCACTCAAAAAAAAAAAAAAAAATAATGGCAACTGACATGTCATTGCAAAACTGTAAATGTTTGCCGTGAAATTATTCTTTCAACCTGGAATGGTCAGTAAACCGGATCCCTGGTTTTCCACTCACGACAACGATGAAAATGAACGTGACGTTCTGAAAGATGCAGCCGGGGACGCTATTGTGTGACTAAATGTAAATGTAGAAAAAAGAATAAACAAAAATCCTGCAAAACATTATGGATTATTAATTTCCAAGGGCATGCAGTTAAGACAAAAGGTCCACTAGGCCCTAATTTACAGACTTTTTTTCTCATCATGTAGGAGGAAGGCTATGATGGAGGGTTGTAACAACAGACTGACAGGGAAGAATCTGTTTGGCTCGCAAAGCAATGAGGCCTAGTAAAAGTTCATCAGCAGCCTCCTCCTCTGGCTGATAAACACACTGAGCCAGCAGGCCAGACACGCAAGTCTCTGTAGCCCAAGTGAACTCTTGATATTTAGACAAACAGAAAACACAATCTAAACCTTTGTACTAATCACAGTCAATGCTACCTGTTTGAACTTTTAGACTAAAACTGTATTTTCCAATGCTTTTTTAAAGAAGCTAATTTTAGGGGATTCATCCATGATGTCTGTTTACACAAGTTGCATTGACTGGAACTTTTCGCTGAATGTCTCATCAAGCAGAATAATGTTAATGTACAGAATCAGGGGACAGTAGAGCTCCCATGAAAACTATCTGCCGGGCACTCAAAGCAATGAGGCTGAGAGAAAGTTAATCAGAAGGCCCCTCCTTTGATGAAATGACCCCCAGTAAAGTTGTGGAGAAGCTCAATATGTTTCCTCTGCGGCGAGCTGCAGTCCACCGACCACCCAGAACCAATCTGAGGCTTATGACGGCGGCCGGGGAGAAGATACATTAGGCCTCCCTCCAGTAGGTAATGAATGGAACTAATAGGAATAGTCAATCCCAGACCACACCACTAATATATGTAGAAAAACACTGGAGACAGCCCCTGTTGTTTGTTCCTCAAGGATACTGTGATGCTAGTTCTGAGCACTAGTTATTCCTTCCAAAATGTGTCTGTTTGGATCTTAACAGAAATCTACGCACCCAAAAGTTGCCTGAAAGGACACAAGAAAACTGTTTTGTATGCTTTGAGAAAACAGATACAAAATTGTTCTTTAAATTCCTAAAGTCACTTTTTTAAAATCCATAAACCGAATGTGAACAATTTAACAATCTTCATGAACTGAATAGCACAATTTTTAACCTGATTGAAGTATCTCCTCAGATTATTTGATTTTCACTGACTGATAAGTCCCATTTTCTACCTTGTGTAGCGAATCAAAAGAAGACTGAATTATTTGTGCTGATGAATATTTCCTCCAATGTACAGCATGGAACTAAGTTGCGTAATATACAAGTCTACTTCTGAGACATTTTTTTCCTAAGGCCTTGGCTGCATGTCAGAGTGATGTAACAGATCTGTATGTCAGGCAACTGAGTCTCCACTATTTATGAAGGCTCATAAAAGGGAATGTGAAATCAGCATTGACCATTTGCGTAGATATTTTGACGGTTAATCTGACTCAGGCTTTGACAAAAAATGGATGCGTGACGTTCTCATAATAACCAGAGTGAGACCATGTGTTTCCCACAAAACGTAGTCGATGATTACGGAACAAATTATGAAAAACAGGAAAAAAAAACAACAAACAACATATGTCAGTGATTGACTCAATCTTTAAAACAGAGGTCATCTGTGTCAGCATGAGACTTTTCATCAATGCAACCTGAAATGATGTGCTAGAAAACCTGAAACAACACCTATCTCTTCTCTCTCTCTCTCCCTCTTTATATATATATATATATATATATATATATATATATATATATATATATATCAAACTCTAGAACCTCGATTGTAGCACTGTGCTACTTTGTGCTGTTTTTTTCTTACACTTGCTGAGGTGGCAGGACAGTCCACACAATGAGCCACAGAAACAGAGACAGTAGGGAAATCAATTTCAATGACTGGGCTCACAAACAAAACCTCATCAGTGAAGAAAATGACTTTTTACAACCACTGCAAATTGTAAGCTTTTATAAATTTTGCAAACAAGACAAGGGGTGATGTTGTTTGTAAACATTTAGCTCAGCAAAACTAGTATTAGGAGGTGCAGTGTGCTGTAGTTCTGATAAGTGTGTGTGTGTGTGTGCGTGTGTGTGTGTGTGTGTGTGTGTGCCGAAGGCCAAAACTTTTGGGTTTCTGGATCTAATTCCACACATTCACCTTATTACACTTAGACACAGATACACTTATTACACTCTACAAAAACTAACCCTGACTCCTAAAAATAATACGTATATACAATTACACTGCAACAGCAAATTTGCTTTGAAGGAAATATGATTGTGTACTTTTGTATTAGACAAGACACAGTTGTCTATACTGAGGGAGAGACTGTGTAGTCGTAGCTACTTTGTACTAACTTTAACCAAAGTGCTGCTGTTTTAAAGAAACCGAGAGCTTCCCTAAATATTTCCAGGCGTCCTCTTCATGACATACAATGTACATAGGTCAGATTCTGTGTCGTGAGTCATGTTCATGCACAACTTTCTAAGAATTAATGTGCTCAAAATAAATTATGTCGGTTTCATTTTGTTTGTGAAGAAAATCCTTCACACAAATTAATGCCCTGAAAGGCCTGAAAGAGGAGCTTGTCAGTAAAACATAGACAGCATCCTTTAGTCCGGCAGCTGAGCTCTGAATAATGCAAGGTCATGGACTCCATCAAAACCAGCCTTAATTGTGATTTTTTTTTTTCTTCTGATTTGGCTGTAAGTGGGTTCGCAGAAGGCAGCTGGAATCCTTTTTTGAAATGACTAGGAGGCAAAATCAATCGTCCTCCACTTACAGGACAGGGCGGGGTAAATATGTGCAGGTACGGTTGACTACAATGTGACTGTGTGAAATTTCATGTGTAAGCATACCTGCAATTATGTGTATGTGTATGTGTGAACTTTACTTTGGATGCATGTCAGATGCATTGTGTGCCTGTGCTTGCCCGCGGTATAGATAGAGGCACCACTGTGTCTATCTGTCATAACAATTAAAGGACATGAAGATGCTTTTCACAAGATGCACCCCCCCCCCGTTTTTTTCTTTTTTTAATTCACATCACCTTGTACTTGCCACCAAGCAATCCCTCGGCATGCTTTCTGCTGACTGGCTACTTCTCTGTGCAGCGGTGGATAAAGAAAGGGAGGAAAAAATGAGAGAGAAAAAAAGGAAAAATCAGTCCACTGAGAAGTTTATGTCCTCCCTCTGCTCCTCCAACTCACAGATTGCTGCCCCTCATTTCCTCGCATGTGCAAGCAACTGAGCTTTATAGGTGGTATAATACGTGTATGCCAGAGAGCTGTGGCCTTTTAAAAGACAAATGACTCATGGTATGTGGCAGATGTGATAATGTCTATAACCAAGGGAACAAACTGGAGTGTTTCCCCCATTTCTGCAGAAATCTAGGGGGAAACACAGCTGCAATGCAACTTCCCTATTACACCCACTGGAAATGTGACTGAGGCTTGGTAGTCAAAGAGGGAGTTGAGTTGAAGGACAGGAACAGTAGAGGGACAACTATCATGGACCCCCCCCCATCATACCATGTTTGATGCTGAAGCTTTTCCCTACAGTGACACCATGATGCTGACAGCCATCAGTCCACTGGATTGTCCCAAATGAAATATCTCAATACATCAGATTTTGTGTACACACTCAAGGGCCCCAGAGGATGAATCCTACTGGCTTTTCCTCTAGCGCCATCACATGGTTAATAGTTTTGGTTTTAGATGAAAATCATACATAAGTACTTATTGAACTGTTGTTAAATTAGGTAGAAATACTGAATGATCCCTGGCTGATGATGATGTTGGGGTAAACATCTTATCTTGTTAGAAATTATTGGCATGAAATTTGATTCCCATGTTCATTTCTTCTTCTGGACTAATTATAATAACACTTCGACATCAGTTTCATCTTTGTCCAATTCTTTGCTTTGTGACCAAATGCCTGAAAACTACTGACATTAGCCCATAAACTTAAATTACAATTTGTGTTCAGTGCCAATTAGCTTAAGTTATCATGCTAATGTGTTAATCTAAGAGGCCTGTGAAATACCATAATATTGGTATTGTCTCTGTGTTGTGCTGCTGATGATAGCATTTTCTTGCTAAGACATTGCTGTGCTTCAGTGGTATTGCATTACTACAAGCAAGGCAAACATCAATAAGAAGTTGGAACAATATCTCTGCTTACATCTCAGAACAGTGTGTTATCCCATAAATTATCTGATATTGCCTGTCCACATTCATCTTGTAATTTATTGCCCATTTGTGGTTGCAGTGGGCTATTGTTTCTAGAAGCTAGGTTGACTACCAACAATTGTATCTGTTCTTTCTCTCATTTTTGTTGGTGTGGCTTTGTCCCATTAATCCTTGGATCTTTGACAGGTGATAAGCTATAGCCACAAGTGTGCTCATCAAGCTGTCCTTGACTCAGCTTCCTGAAATCAGTACTGCTCCACATACATTATGCATGTGTGTAAAGTGTACATGTGCTTTGGAATTACTTTGATGGCCTTTTCTTATAAGTGTTAAGAGGGAGCAGTGGCAAGTAAATGAGCACATTAGACTGTGATTTGTCATCTCTTTCTAAGGTCTGCAGCAACTTTGAGAAGTTTGAGAGAACAGTTTATTACACAAGTACCACCGCTCTTTTCAGGGATAGATCAGTGTAGAGGCTGGTGTAATGTACGTAGATAGAAATCAGGTGTGTGAGACTGTCAACTACTGCTGGGAGTTTAAATTTAGTTGTTGCTGTGAATTTAATCATGCAACATGGGTGCATTTTAGGTTGTTTGTCAGTAAAGAAATGTTACGTTGCCTCGTGATGGCACAGTAAAGGTTATCATAGAATATCACACAATTGATATTTGGATATTTTTCCTCTATACATACATATATTTATTGACAGTTCAAATACTTCTCCACCTAAGAAAGAGAAAGGTCCAGTCAGAGTGCAGCAGAAAGAGAAAGGTCCAGTCAGAGTGCAGCAGAAAGAGAAAGGTCCAGTCAGAGTGCAGCAGGATGCAGGAGAGACACTTTCAGCACAGGAAAGACAAGTCGCACAAAACCATGCAGCACAAAACAGGCCTCAAATCTAAGAGAGATTTGCTGATTTGCCACTACTACTGTTATGAAAAAGTATGTTGTAGTCTGCTCCATATAGTTCTCATTGGCGTAGTAAACAGCTGAATTGCACAGTGAGCTGGTGGTTTAGGGGGAGGGATTGGTTGTTTGGGCTCTTCTAGCCTTTCTGTAAAAGCCCCACGCCACTTCTCTGCCTATTGAAATGAATTGAGCACAGGGTCCTGTTCTTTCACTTTTTCAAAATATAATCAAATAGGCAGATGGAGCATTCCCACCAGCCATTTAAAAAAGGAAAACCCTGTATGTCTAATCTGACATTTTAAGTAGACAGAGGACTGATAACAGCCTGGCAATTAACTATCAAAAGTCACTCAACATTCAAAACAGTCAAGATCTGATGTTTAACTGTGTGAAAGTCAAGCAGGGCATTAGATTAAAAAATCATTTGTGCGTGCTTAACAGACACAGAGACATAATCCTGGCCCAAGGGATTTCAGTCCTTCAGCATCGTATTGACATATACGTTCACAATCATCTACCTGTGTTTGCCAAGAAAACCCTCAATTGACATCAGAAACCGAGTACAGTGAATGCAGGGATCATGATAATGCAAACACTTATGAGGAAAATAATGAGCAGTAAATAGAGATCCCCACTGAGAGAAGAATTACAATTCAGTATCACAAGTACAGGCTGATCGAGCTGTCGCTTTCCACTACATTACAGCTCTCACCTCACCACAGGAGAGACACTTGAAACATGATTTGACTCCAGTGGTGTTTTCTTTATTTAGCCAGCAGCAGTTGATGTTTGAGTTACAAGAGATTTAATAGTTTATCGAGGCTTGCAATCTTTTCATTAGGTATGACAATGAGACAACTAGCAAGGCAGAGATGAAAAATAATTATGATAATAATTGAGGACAGACATCTGAATAAGTTTAAAAGTTACTTAACAGTTTTCACAGTATCTACAATTGCTGCTGTTAGTGACAAATAACGCTCATAATAGCCAAAGTTTAATCAGTTGATTGAGGCACTAAATGAGTCCAAATCAAACTAGTTGAGCACGGTAATGTTTTATTGAGTGTGCTAACATCAAGTATAATATTTGATTAAAGCACATATCAAACAGCGTGAAGTGTGATGACCTCTCATCATTTTATATCTTCATATCTTAACATAGGGTTTGTTTTTTTTTTTTTTTTTTTTTTTGATGAAATACTCTATACTGATAAGGATGTATTATCCTCATCAGTTCAGTTTGTATTCAAACATATATTTTGTACCAAATTTAGAAGTTGCCCTTGTCCTCTGGACAGTTACTGTGGTCAGCAGATAAAACATTATCGTTTCCTGTTTTGCTCACAGCTGTCCCAGAGGGCATGTTCAGCACCACTGGTGGAAAATGTGGTGGTGATGTAGTGCCAAGGCTGATTATTCACAGTCACACTTCAACGGCTCTCCTTGCTAAGTGAGAGCGATCACATCAATATCACATCCTCCAGGTTGTCGATATGCCCCTCTCTTCTTACGCCTCAGGTAAAACATGTTACAAAACTGCTTCAACAAAACATGGCAGAATAAATGATTTTAATAATTAGCTTAATTAATCTCATTAAAGAAAATAGACAGGTTTGGTATTAATCACAATTTGGACATGCAGAAGAGATGAGCAGTGAGATGTTGAGTCAAACCTCAACCTCAAAACTGTACAAATGTGCTTTTGGGAAACCTCTAATGTTTGATTAGACCTAGTTAATTTTTTATGAGGGAAATACTTAATCACAAAAACCAAAAAAAGATGATCTAGAGTACTGGAGAGCTTACTGACTTTCAGTTCTTGTTAAGCTTGATATATCTATGGCAACAATAACACAGCAGCTTTTCATTGTCTGACTGTCTAACAATACCATTTGTTAAAAGAACTTTGCATTAAACTATGTTGTACCAACATATTTCTATTTGAAAGAAGAAAACACCAAGTCAATATCTATAATATTACAGCAAGAACTGCAGTTATAATCAGCGACCTGAGTGAATAAGTTTAAGAATATATTCTAGAAGTTACATATGGTTTATATCCTATTATATCTGTTCCAAAACCAGCACAGCTTTTCGTGTTTGATTCCTTGAACCACAACACCTGTGGCTGGTATTTGGCAGCTGTGAAAAAGTTCTGATGTTGAACTCTGAGCCAACTCAGAGACGTCACAGTGTTTTGCTCTTTTTGTCAGCCTGTATAAGCAGTGCCTACAGCATCTGCTGGTGACTGCTGATGCAGGAATTATATTTTGGCAAAGACGAATTTAAACTTTTTGCAGGACTCACAGAAAAGCTGAGAAACACATATGTGTGTCACTGCAAATCATGCAAGCATAAGTATAGAGCGAGTATAAAACAACACCACCCATTAATCCAAACTAATTTAGTATTTACATGGATAATGTCTAAAGGTGTCTGTAACACACAGGATATGTGTGTCAACATACAGGTATGTTGCACATGTTGGATGAGAAAGGAGGGTGTTCTCAATCCCTCATTCTGACTTCATGTGGTCCAGTGAATAAGTAGAAGAACTGGTTATACAAGTTACTAAATGTCAGAAAGAAGTCTAGTTCTCATTATCCAGCAGGTTAAGAAATTTTTCAGATTTTTTTTTCTTTGTTTTTTACAGTGTAGATCCTGATGTGGACAATGCCCCCTGTAGCACGTCCACCAGATCATCTTCAGCTCCTGTTGTTCAGCTCCACTGAAGCACAAACAATGCTCTTGGTGCAAAGATGTTTTTAGAGGGTAGAAAAAAATGAGTCCCTGCTGCTGTGTTGCTCGCAGCAGATGGAGACAAGAACAAACCTGACACGGACACATTTAGCACCAGGTAAAATGAGGATGATGCTGACATCATGTCACAGCAGCAGTGAAAGCCATTAATGGTGCTTGCTTGTTATATACTGTGTTTCTTGTCCCACGGGTCCAGTGTCCTCAACTGTTTCTGAATATTTGTGTGTGTGTGTGTGTGTGTGTGTGTGTCTGCTTTATTGTTCTTAAATGAGTATAAAGAGGACGAAAATCAAATTAATTTTTTTTATTTTCTGCCACTGTGAAAAAATCTATTTCAAATGTCATTTCCACTTTGGAAGATCAATCAATTCTTTATTTATTTTTACATTTGGGTTTTGAGAGAACAAATGTATTCATTGAAATCATTTTATTATCCATTAAATTTTATCTTCTAGTCCCACCTACGCATGATTGTTATTTTTTCAGTTCAAGTACAATTAAAGTTTTTGGTTGGTAATACGTTGTTGGTAATACTCTACTATAGCTATAGTCCATTACCAAGGCGCTCATGTGCTTATGATCTAATAAATTAAGTTGATATCGACATATCATAATTTACTGTAATTACTCATGCGTTTATATGAAACACTACGAAGACTTCATATGTGTTTTGTAGAAACCAAAAACAGTTTTGTAATGTATGTAATTATACTTTTGTAATGTAATGTTTATAGTCAGTAAAATTTTATAATTAGAAGTTGAGCTTTAAAAGAGGAATGAGCTTGACATTCTTCAAGAAATCTACTAAATCTTGGGGAAAAAAATGCCCTAAATTTTGGAAAATAAACAAAACCGTTTTTGACAGAATCAGGAAAAGTGGTTCATTAAAAATACACACAAAATGTCGAACAACTAAGAAAACAGACCTATTTTTTGTGGCAGATTTTTAAACGTGTTGTAACTGGAAAAAAAAAAAAAAAAAAAAAACATTGTTGTAATTAATACTATTAAAGATTAAACAGTAAAAAACAAAACAGTGTCCCAGTAAACTTTAGCAATGAGCAACAACTCACAACATCACCAGTCTGGAACACTTTTTCATTAGTGATGAATTATATCACAGGTGTGAAGTGTGAAGAAAATGGCTGCTGCTCAGAACAAGTGAAATGAGAATATATTTATTTGATTTTCCATTGACACTATAGAAATTACTGTAATAGAAATTAATAATAGAAAAATAGAATAATAGATTGTTTTTCTTTTGCTTACTGCCACATGTTACTCTGTAACAACAACAATAAAAAAGGCTCAGTTGATGACATGCTGGCTGTTGACCTCAAGACTGCAACTAAAGCACTTAGACAGTTCCACCAAAAAGACACAAAGGTTTTTCAAATCTACTCCAAGTCTAAGTATTTGTGTTTCCTGTGTTTTTGTTCTTTTGTCTATCACACATTGTTCTGTACCCTGTCAACAGTTGGCCATTGACTAAATCACCCTAATTTTTACACCTGTCTCTATTTAATTAATCATATTTACTTGCAATATTAAAACATTACCTCTTATTATTTTTGTTTGTTCTCAGCTGCACGTGATGAACACCAAATGTGTTGAAATGACTGTTCGAATGTATTAAGGTGGCTCACACATGCACAACAAGTTGAAATGATTTGCATTTTTATATTAATATTTCCATAATGAATTCTCTCTACATGTAAAAAAATTCATGTGCACATCATTTTTAACGCAGCTCTTTTTACAGTACATGCACATTAACTTGCTTAGATTTCATTGTGTGTTGAGGGGTCAAACAGGTGGTTTCCAACAGATTATTACTGGACTAATTAAACCTGAAACAAAATGATTTAACAAAACAAAGTACTTTGTGGTAATTACCTTAAAGTTAAGGTAAAGTGTGTAACTTTGATGAGCCAGCTGCCCCTGTTCTTTATTCTAAATAAACTGCTATACATGCTTTAAAAAAATAAGGAATATTTGGCTGTTGCACGCAGTTTTCAGGCAGAGGCTTCAGGCACAAAAATAGTATGAGAAAACTGTTTTTTTTTTTTTTTTTGGCTGCACATTTCAAACCCCAAAAACTTTGCTGCAGATGATCTCATTAGTGTCTTGGCAACTCGTGGGACAAATTGTCCAGATAAGTCGATCCACGATGTCGAGGAGAGGCTCCGTGAAGCATCACTAGACATTTTAAAAGGCTCCCGTCTCATCCGGGTGAGTGCCCCGACAAATAGGGAGGAGAAGTACGACAGGGGAAAGAGATGGAGGTGAAGACAGAGGTGGCAGAGGAAGGGGAATCACCCGGGCGGAATGGAAACCCTGTCGAATGTTAATGAGCAGAAAGATAATGTTTTAGCTCCAAATGCGACCCTGTCACTATCTGGAACCCTGGCAAGAGGGATTATAGAAGGAGTAGTATGTCAAGATAGTGAAGTTTATGGTGTGTGTGTTGTGTGTGTGTGTGTGTGTGTGTGTGTGTTGGGCACTGAACTTACTCACACTGCATATGTGCTTTTGTACAAGTTATATTCAAATGGTTGACTCTTATCCAGTTTGACTTTAAATGATAAAAGCAATGCAAAAATATTCTGATGAACATAAATGACATGACTCCTGTAATTTCATTTACTTTCATTTACTTTCATTTAATTTCCAAAAGATCACCTGACTGGGTGCAGCCAGTTCTGTCGGTACTGTTTTATGTTTCACTACATTTCTGCACTTCCAGTTAGCTGCAGTAAATTCAACCAACATGCTCGTGCACACTCAGATTAACCTGACAGCAATAATACAACACGCCTGCCATATTTTGTTTTCACTGCACCTGATGCATTGTAGCAAACACAGGTGGACATTGTGTTCCGAAGCATTAATACTGTTGTTGTCCTTTGTCTACTGCTGTTGATTTGTTATTTCAGAGATTTCATTAGCTTTGTTCAGTCAGGATTGGAGGTTTTGCAGCTGTGACACAAATCCTAGCGACGCCTGGCTGTTCACTGGAGAATTAACTGTGTGCAAATAACCCAGGGACGACGGAGAACAGCGATAGCTGAAAAAGTCTGAGGAGGTGTAGTTAATCGACGTGCAAATTAATAAATGATAATTAGAATAATTAATGGGTGTTACAGTTGTTAGTTAGCACCGTCGCCTCACAGCAGCAAGGTGGAGACGTGTTTTCTATCAGTTCTCCAGTTTCCTCCCATAGTTCCAAAGCATTGCAGGACAAGGTAAATAGTGCCTCTAACTTTTCCATAGACGTGTATGTGAGTGTATATGTTTGTTATTCTATATGTAAGCTCTGTGATATGCTCACATCCTGTTCAGGATGATGATGCCATATTTAACTGGGCATTACTCCAGTGATATGGATTATGGATGGATTATAATTAACAGGGTGGAGGGAGTATTCAGACAGTTTTGTTAAAGCAAAATACTCGATAGAAAAGGAGCAAAATTGCTCGCCTTAGCATTATATCATTATACACTAGATTATTAATACCAATTGATTATTTTGTACGCAGCATTTTCCAATTTGTAGCAGGCCTGTTTATGTAAATAAATTAGTCAAACTTAAATTAATATTTGTAGCCTGAAGAGTTCAAGACAGACATGTTACCCGGGATGTAATGGAGGATTTTTCAAACATGTTGTTTGATTGCAGTTCTCAGTCATTATTGGGTGAAGCGGTTTCTGTATCCTGAGATTCTACAGTGGAAATTGATCATCAGTTGAATGATAATTTTCCTTGTCTTTTGATTCTTATACGTGATAGAAAGATTAATTTTGTATTCCATGACCTTCCACACACAAGCTGGCGCCCTGATTATTTGGCATTCATCGTGGGTAACTGCATCACATTCCTTGGAGATACCTTGAAGAGACTCTGTGGTTGATAAGCTGTTAAGTTATTTGTCAGTCTCTTAATATCATGTCGTGGATCTTGTCAATGGTCTCCTGTGTGGTGATGGCAGCCTTCCAGGACCGACGTTATCTTTCAGGCATCTTCATCTCAACCATGTTTGTGAATCTAGCAGCCAACCTCTTCACCATGCTGTTAGAAGGGTCAGGCTCACCGGTGCTCATGGTGTTGACACCATGTCCTCCTGGACTTCCTAGTGTGATAAATCAACAACAAACTGCAGCCATGACTCAAATAACCCCCCAATATATATACAGAAACAAAAAGGAAGAGTGAGTAAGAGAAAGACAGATTTAAACTGTAGACAGAAATATTTACACTAAGCTGTGTGAGACCAGGAAATTACAACCTTGCAGAATAATTAGTGATAACAATGGTTATAAATGATCCTTATAAGTCTGCAATAAATAGTATCAATCTTTGCACAAGAAGGCAGAAGTGGTTCATGAGCGCTCCTTCAACATGGAGCAAAGGGTAAAATGTGTGTGTGTGTGTGTGTGTGTTTGTGTGTGTAACAGGTAATAGCAGGAGCCAGAGAACCGACTATTTGGAGTTATTTTTGCCAACCAATTTTAGCCATCCACAGAGCAACAATTCCAACTTCATAAAACACTGATCCTCCAGAGACGCAGAGAGAGGGAGAGAGAAAGAAAGAGAATGAGAAACTTGGGTGGAGACAGTGAGGGAGAAACAGGAGGAAAAACAGAAAGGCAGCAGAGGAGGAATAACAGAGAGATTTGATAGAAAGATGCGTTCACTGGGGGATTGGATACATGGAAGCTGCACAGAAAATGAGAAGATGGAAAACCGGACAAAAGCACGCATAAACAGAAAAGAGACAATTTCTGAGAATTGTACAGACATCTAATCAATTTGATTTGCCTCATTCTCAGCTCAAACAGTCACACACACACACACCATGGGAATGACAGCAGGGTACATTATGAATACTGTAATCAAAGGAAACGTCTCAGATGGCTCTCTATCCCTCCCTCTCTCTCTCCCTCTCTCCTCTTCCCCCTCTCCCTCCCTCCCTGCTGCTCTCCCTCGTTCTCACACACAAACATACACACAAGCCCTGACGCTCCGATTTATTGATGAAATGAAAATCAAGGCTGCTAAAAGAACAAATTAGAGGGTTGGAGAAGGAACGCTACCCCTCAGGGCGAGGGGACTTCAATTACAATGGAGAGCTGTGTTTGGCAAAAACAAAATAAATAAATAATCATAATCGTAATTCAGAAAATATAAAATAAAAATTGTCTGTTGGATTTTCTACTCGCTTCTCCACAAGAATCAATTTGTCATATTCGGGGACGTACGTATATGAGAAGCAATCTATTTCACACTGAAAGAATTACTCATTTCCAATTTTCCTTGTTGACATTTGAGCCCTAGGGGTGGGGGCACTGTTTGTTCGTGTGTTTGTGTGTATATGTGTGTACATAGCTACAGTGTTGGGAACTTAACCTCCCTTGCTCAAACCATTCTCTAGTTCTATTTTCTTTTCTTTTTTTTCTCTTGCTCCTTTTGATGATAGATCAACATACTCTCTCTTGAACATGCGCTCTCTTCCCCTTTCTGTGCCCACCACATTCCAGCAGACAGCAGTATAACACAGTCAGTTGTAGTAAGTACTGTAGGTTTGTGTGTTTGTTAAAAACGTGCAAAATACAGTGTTCACTAAATGCTAAAAAGCAGTCAGTCTTTTCTACACTTTTGCTGTTAAAACACTTTTTATATCTATTACATTAAACATCTGTGGAGAAAAGTTTGTTCCAACACAATTAAGTTGAAATGTGGACATTTAAAATAAAATAAATAAATAAAATTGTCCAAATCTAGTGGGAAAAGAAGAGCATATGAACACTTTGGAAATACAAGATTTATTGTATTAACTGTGCATTAAACACACAAACTAATATAAACCTTTGTTTGCCTTGACAGAGCTGAGAGAATAAGCAAATGAACTCTTGGATTTATCAATGGGTTGAATCCTATTTGGGAAATAATGACGTCCAACATGTTATACCAGGAGCTGAAGATCACACCTTAGCTTAAGGATTGTTGCACCATCTGCTGCAGGACTACTTCAGCTCAGCCATATTCATAAGATGTGTGGTTACAGCAACATGGCATTACAGCATCTATACTGACTTAATTAGAAAAGGGAGCTTTCTTTGACAAAAGATTTACTTTGATGTTTAGGGTCATTGTCTTGCTGCATCTCCCAACATTTTCTGAGCTTCAGCTGGAACAATCGTGCTGACTAAATCCTTTAAAATATCTTGGTAAACTTTGGAAATCGTTTTCCCTGAGATGTTGGTGAGCTGTCTGGACCCAGAGGAAGCACAGAAGCTCTGATTCATGATACTTCCTCTTTCTCTGCTCTCGCTGTGTGCTCTTCCCACACAATTCAACCTCAGCTTCATCAGTCCACAGAACAGTTTCCCAGTAGCACGGTGAAGTGTCAATGTGCTCTTTAGTGATGGTTGTGCGTGAAGTTTCTGAGAACAGCAGCTTCCTCTGTGGTGAACACCATTCTCCATGCACCATGATCTGCTAACGGGACTCTCAAGAACAGAGATGTTCCTTTAAGCATTTAGCTGTTACTTTGTGGCTTTTTTTTTTTTTTACCTTACTGAACATCTGTGTTGTGTCATCTTAACTGATCAGCTGCTTCTAGGAAGAGTAGACACTGTATTAAATCATCTCCGTTTACAGATTCACCCGCCTCCAATCTGGCTTCACTGATGATCGTTAATTCCTGACTCCAATTAGCTTTTGTTGATGTTAGTAATCAAGGAGTTCACTTACTTATTTCAGCCTTCACTGTGCATGTTTTAATTATGTTTTCAATATCATTTTAACTTAGATGAAACTCAGACTGTGTTTTTATCCAAATTCATACATAAATGCACATAGTGTTGTTTTTTTTCCCGCCACTGTAGAATAAGAAATGTTGTCTGTTGTGTTACTTGAGATACGTAGATTTACACTCCCTCCTACACCAACACAAAAGTGCACACGTGGCAAGTTTTTAACAAAATCTCTGACTGCTGTGAGACTAAAGCATCTCTCATATAGATTCTTTATTAGCCTTGTAATGAGACTGAATTCCCATTCCACTTCCCTTTGTTTTTCAGTCTGACATTGTGTTTGTGTTTGCAGTCTTCTGAAATAGGGAAATTATTTTGTCTTAACCAATCATTCATGACTGCGGTCAACACAGAGGAATTAGTGTGCTGGGAGACAGTAATGTGTGTCTCAGTTGATGAAATAAACAGATTAAGAGTTTTCATTTCTGCAAGTCAATTTCCACCAACATGTACAGCTGAGTGAAATGATGTTTCTATTCTTAAGACAGTCTGCAAAAACTCTTACTGGCTCAGCTGTTACCCTCATGATGGAAAACTTAATGAGCGTAGATCTGATGTGTTTTCAATGGCTAAAAAAATCAGAGATTTGGGAGTGATTTAGAGGTCAAGCTAGTGATGCACTGAAGCAGCAAATGCTCACCTATATGTGATATGTACATTGAATTCTTTGTGTAAATGCAAGAATGTGGCCTGAAAGCATTACTTATAATGTCTTTTGCTGATGTGTCCTGACTTTTTTTTTTTTTTTACATTTTCACCAATACAGCATACATTATTTAGCAACTGTGACTTTATTCTTGTTCTACTACTATATATTGTCTGTCTCTTCTACTCTCTCTCTTTCTCTGTCTCTGCTCGGCTTCTCTGCCAACTGGGGTCAATTAATCATCAAATACTATTTGCATATTTACAGTGGGGCTAAGCTAAGCTGATTACTGCTAGTCCAATAGCCGCTGATTCAACAGGGCTTATACGGTGACATAATGTGATGAGGATTTGGGGAAAACGGCTTTAGAGCGATCCGATTGGATCTCATCCCTGAAAGCCTGAGTAGCAGGAGCGCAACATCAGTGACCTTCACAAAACACCTCATTGTCATCTAAACCTCACAAAGGTAGAAGCTCATTCTTTCCTCACAGATCCACTTGGTTCCTCTATAATTAATATCCAGTTAAATCAGTCCTGGGTTTGTTGTTTTCTACTGCTGTGGGTCTAAAAACAAAAGACAGATAGTGATTATCATTACATTTTTATATAACAGAATTTAACTGCATCTGCATTTAGAAACTTGAACGTTGCATGTAAATAACATTAATTACAATTATTTTATATGGAATGAAATAACCTCATAATTTGTGTGATACTGGTATCACTGGTACTTTTACAAATATAATCAATCAGCAGCCTTCACTACAAAGCTTGTCTCTCCTTGTGTGCGAGATAATCAGTGTATTTTAAAGTACATAGATCAAGGAAATGGATAAACGGAGGGTATATATACAAAGATAAAGCTAAAATCCTTAATATTTCTCACAGTGTAGTCGAAAGTGAGATTGTGTCTCAATTTCTCGGTCGCCTGCTCTGCTTGTGACAACCTGTGTCTGCTGCCAAGCTTTGTCCACTGAGTCTGTTCATTGTCAGTGACTTTACTTTTACATTGCTTTGGATTTCTCTCAGTTGTAACACAGCAGTGAGACATCTGCTTTAGTTCGAATGGAAAGTTTTTTCCATCAGTTGAATAAGAGGAAAATGTAACATGACCAGTGTGGACGGGGGTCCAGTAAGGCCAACTTTAGACTGACTTGAGGTCCGTAAAACACACACACACACACAAGAACACGTACACAGGAAGAACCATTCAGGGAAAAGGTTAAAAAAAAAAAAAAAAAAAAAAGGAAATCCAGGTTCAACTTTTGCCACATCGCATTTGGGTTGAGACTCCGTCCCGTAAAACCTTGTGTTGACAAATTACATAGAAGCAAAACTTACACATTTCACACGTGTTAGAAGTGGCAACAGTAAAAGAAAAGTAAATTAAAATTGGTATAAACATTCATGTCTGCAGACAGTGAGGTTAAAGACTTTTGGATGCCAATGTAGTATGCTATTATCAACACATTATATTTAAATATCAACCATACCAACCATCTGATACAAAACTATATCCGTATGCATTTGCAGGCATCGATGGTAGTTGTCATTCACTATGGCTAAAAATACAAACTACAACCTTATCTGGACACATCTATTGATATATAAAATTACTTTTCACCAAGCACAACTACAGATGTGATGACTGCTGTAGAACTGTTGTTGAAATTTCATTCATTTTTCATACAATCTACTCTTACTTATTTATGCTGAAATTAAAACCCAGCACTCTGGGACTGCACTGTATGAACTCATCTCCTGCTCATTTCTCTCGCTGTTCATTTTGTCTTTCACCACTTGTCTTTACTCACCTCTCTACACCTCCAATCTCCGCTCTCTCCTCCTCTACCCACTTTCCCTGCTTCATAAAACGGGGTGGGGAGAACAGAGGGGGGTCATTACACTGGGATTAGGTCTCAGTCTGCTTTAATTCCACCTCCTGAAATGAGATCCATGTCGTAGCCAAAGAAAAGGCAGCCCTCTCTGTCTGTCTGTCCCTCTCTCTCTCTGTCTCTCTCTCTCACACACACACACACAAATTGCAAGAGCCGTTATCTTCTATTTATATCTCTGTTTGCCTCTCATAGTGAAAACAATGAGTGTGAGAAGAAAAGTAGTAACAGAAGACACTGTGGTTCACATATTACTTTGTGTCTAGACTAATTAACCATACATCAAAGTATTTCAGTTAAATTGCTGTGGGACCAGTTAAAATCATCACATTTTATTTGATTGGCATTAAAACAATGTCATAATAACTGTCGCCACAAGGTGTTTACTGACCTGAACAACAGTCATAGTCATTATCAAACAAGCTACATTTTAATATTTAACATAAACAACATAAAGAAATATTTTTCTGTATTGTGTAAAACAAAATAATTTAAAAAAAAAAATGTTTACATTTACAAATTACAGGCACTAAATGTAAAACTATTCCCTAAATTTCAGTTGTAGATACAGACACAAAATTTTTAACAATTTTTTAACAAAACAGTAAAAGTTTATTGTAAACTACAAACACAGTTTTATCACAATGTCCCATTAAAAACACCTACTTAGACTAAGAGACGAGACAAACATAATTGATGATGCTGTATTTAAATGAGGAATGGTGGAACATTTGGCAATTGAAACAGCTTGGCTTCATGACTCCTAACTGAAATTAGTGTGACGGATTTAAAGTCAAATTTACTTTTGTTGCACTGTATAAATAATAAAAGTTGAGTCATAAAGAGTTGCCTGCAAGTCTGAGGAGCTTGGTTCAATTCTAACAGAATTTAGCTAATTTTGAAGGATCCAAGGAAGCATCTACCACACATGGAGAGTTGAGAGTTGAGAGTTTTGTTGGGATATATAAAAATGTCAGATGCATAAAAAGTTATTGTAAAAAAAAGAAGCTTGAGGTTGCCAAACAGTGAGGGGCGGACCACCCAGGCATCTCCTGTTGTTGTCTTACAAATCTTGCAGAATTTGGAAGCTAACACAAAATAAAGCATTTCTTAAATACTCTAATGATGGCTCTCCAGACAAATCTGAGTGAATAACTCAAAAGGTTAGGAGGCTGCAAGTAGGCTAAAGGCTTTGGGTTTAGTTCTCACAAATGGTGTTTTTTTAAGTTCAACAACCAATGTTAATACTTAAAAGCTCTAAGAAACATCTTTCCCTCATGCGACTGAGTAATTTTGGAAATTTCCACCACAGGAAACAAATTCTCAAAGGCTTCAAGAAGCATCAACTAGATGTCTAACACATTAGTTCAGACTGCTGGAAGACTACCTGGTAATTCTGAATGTGTGGATTTAAATTCAACAAGGCTGGGTGTGTTTTGTTGTCCAACACTCAGATGAAAGACTTAAAAACTCTAAGAAGAAAGATTTGACTGTGTTGGGGTTAGTATCTTGCAGCTGCCTGCAAAGCTGCAGGGCTGAGTTCAGGTCTTGTGAAATTTGGCAAATTTTGACGTTAACTACCCAATGTGAACACTCAAAGACTGTAAGACACAGCTCCCACGTGTGGCTGAACAGCGTATGTAAATAGATGGTATCTTGGAGGATGTGAAAACGTGAGCTCGATCTTTATGTGTTTAAAGTATAGGTGTAGTGGAGGAACCTGTGTGGAAGAGCAGCTCAAGTGGACAGAGGGATGATTGGAGAATGTGAGTTCAAACATTATGACACCACAAGAATCAAAGTGGAGATTGAAAAGCACAGAGAGAAGATGTACTTACATTGCGATAACATATATCGAGCCTCATATACATAAAGATCAGACACACATTCTCACACATCTTCCAGTCTGCCGTCTATCCACCTGAGCTGTTCAGCAACACATCTGGAAGCTTTGTCTTTGAGTCTTTGAGTGTTCACATCAGGTAATGAACATCAAAATTTGCCATATTTCACAAGACTCAGAACTGGAAACAGTCCATTAACCCCCTGAGCCCTATGATGTTTAACGTGGGATGTGTGTAGAAAGGCTGTGGGGTGAAGAAGCTGGAGGATATATGAAAAAGGACATTATACTTAACAAAAATATATATATAATATTAATGTTAGAAATGTTTTTTGTAATTTTAATGATATTGCTCTTTATATATATTAAAATCATACAATTACTTTTGATGTTTTCAGCATTTCAGTGCTTATTCCTATATTCACCGTGTGCATCCACGTGTTTGTGTGAAAGGCTCTCCACACATGTTAAGGGAAGATTATCAAGTGTCAACATGTGGAGATTTACTGCCCCCTAGTGGCAACATATGCACAGAGAGTTGACCTTGTCTGAAACGTTCATCTATGAATTTGTGTGTGAGAGTCAGAGTGATGCACTTTAAAAAACAGACCAAAAGCTGCTGAAAGTGCTCTACGTTTAGATGAGTGGTAGAAAAAAAATTAGACAGATGACGCACAGGCTCTGTCACGCTTGAAAAAGTCTCTGCAAACATTTGCTCCGATTCTCATTCACTTGACAAAATGAAGAATGTGTTTCCAGTCCACATAGTCTAAGACCTATTGTTCAGGGAGTACCAATTGATATTATCCTTGTTTATTTAACCGTGTAGTGAAAGGAAACAGTCAGCAAAATGAAAAAATAAAAAAAGAAGATGCAGTGCAGGTGAATGTGAGTGATGTACAATAATGAGCAATTTAAAATTTTAAGGTTGCAGTTTGCTTTTAATTCTGCCTTAGTTTTACCAGATCAATTCTGGCCTGGATTATTGAGAGACTAAATGCAAAGGATAAGGAAAACAAGAGAGAAAGAGAAAAAAGAGGAAAGAAAGGTGACACTCACAGTAGGTGAACCAGAAAAGGACTAAATTTAGAGGAGACCGAAAAACAAAGGGACAGACACAAAGGGAAAGTGAAATACATAACAGAAGGTGACAGAAAAACTAGAAATCTATCTGAACAAACAGGTTGAGAGCAAGAAACTGTGCAGTGTATTGAAAGAGATGAGCAGGAAGCAAGGAAGCAGATGGAGGATAATAACATTTAGACTTTAACTTTGAGATGCTGAGGCAGTGAACACACACACAGTATAAGACACAGGTCACAGATGTTTGCATCTGTAACACGCACACACACACATACACACATTCATTCATTCATTTATTAATTCATTCTTTTTTTCAGTTATTTGTGTTTTATTCAGCAGTACCATTCACAGGAATTAATCGAATGAGAGCAGGTGCAGACGTTCTTGTTGGAGTTTATGGGAAGGTGAATGAAAGTTAGAGTTAGAAAGTTCCAAGTGAAGTGGTGAGATGCCAGAAAAAGAGCTGAACTCATCTTTATGTAAATGTTGGAGAGTCTGCAGTAATTACAGATACTGTAGCGAGCGTCCACATGACAGATGTGAGATCATGGAACGTTATGTTCTGTCTGTGACCAAAAAGTTAAAAGTTAAAACACACTGCAACCAGTCTAACCTGATATGATGTCTTTTTGTAAAGAGTAACAAAAATATTACAGAGGAAATTTATTGAATGTATTGCAGATTGCTGATGTTTTTCATGGACTGGTGCTGAATTGTAACATGAATGTGTGCTGAATTTAAGTGAGAAACACAATGATCCCCCATGAATTTCACACACAATTAGCATTTATTTTTCACCAGGAATTGTAAATGAGCTGATCTGAAGGTGTTTCCTCAGAATTAATTTTACTACGAGGTATTCAGTTTTCAGGTCAATGTTATTTGATCTGTGTGAAAGCTACTTGGTCCTAAGGAGATTGATTTAATAACATCACATACATTTTATTTATGCTATAACATATTAAAAAAAAAACTACAGGATACATAGAGACATAAGAATCTTAAAATGGCTAGCAATGTAATATCAATGGCAGCCCAGCTAAAACCAAACTAAACTTTGAACACTGAACAGCAAACAAAAGGAATAACAGTTTGGTGTGTCTTGGGTAAACTGGAGATATTCCTTAAATTTGAGAGAAAAATATGATCCATTTTCCAAATGTGTGCAAGGTACATCATCAGTTCACAGATATGGAGGATTTTCCTGTTCGAAAAACAAAGGAGTTAACAATTACAGTGACAGGAGAAACTAAGGAGACAGGAGTAACTCAGTCATTTTTTTTTTTTTTAGATTTCAGAAAACAACCAGGTTTTGGGGAAACGGTATATGAAGTGTTTCAACAAAAACAAAGTTATAAGATCCCAAAAATTTGTTATCTTTGTAGTTTCACAGAAGCAGATGTAGCAGGAGACAATTAAAATTCTGCTGGTAGCAAGTGGTAGCAAGTTCTTCAACAAAGATGAGGTAAAAATGGTTTTGTCACCTTTAATAAAGAAACTTTCTGGGTCTTAATAACTCCATAGTGTTCTGAAAACTCAATTTATTTAAAATAAAATCAATTAAAAAACATATTTATTGGTGTGATTTTATATTCATCTTAGACAATCTCACAAATCCACATCAATCCCAAGTCAGAAGTCAAGCTGCATTTCTGCTTGTGGAAAGCTGCCAATGTTCTGTCTGATTCTAAATCAGCCATTTTCTCACTTCTTGTGTAGCTGTTTGTCTCTCCAGCTGAGACAGATGAATGCAACTAGCAGCAACCAACAGCCTGATCAGGTGCTGAGGTTTTACAGGTTGAGTCATGAACTACAGAGTAAAACTAACAGACAACGTCAACTCACTGGACTGAAGAGCAGATAACAACTACAACAACAACAGGGCTTCCATGTTGTCAAGTGAACAACATGAGCTGAATCGGGATATTTGTGCATGTGTCTGTGTTAGGTGTATGCAATCATCTACATCCCTGCTCAAACAGGGACAGACGGTACCTTTTCTGATTTGTTTTGTATATTTATTTATATATTGTGATTCTGGATTTTAGTCAGAACATTTCCATCTATATCCCGTCACACCGACTTTGAAGACACCACAAGTTAAGATGTCTTTCTAGATATAACACAATCAAAGTAGCTGCAGCAGTGAGCACAGACATTCAGTAAATCCTGCAGCTTATCATTACTTTTGTTTTTAGTCTTGACTCTGTTTTAAATAGTAGAATATTCAAGAGAAAACGGCAGCAAAATTAAGCTGCTTTGCTCTCGTAAAGAAGGATTTGGGGGTGGATTTTCCACAAAAGCTGTGAATTTCTTTTTCACCAGGATGTTAAGTTAATGTTTTCATTAGAATAGAGAGAACAAGAACTGTGAGTGGCATCTCTAAACCGTTTCAAATGGTAAGTAGGACAACAGTGACTACAGTGGATGGGTTGTTTTGCAGCATAGAAAAACATGAAATTATTAAAACATGCTGGAAGTCTATCCATCGCTAGAAACTTCACTGTTTTTTCAAAAACATCTAGGACTTAAATTGTCTTCAGGCAATCAAGCCACAACAGCTGCCCCCTTATTCACTTGTTCCTCACTTGAAGTTCCTCAACCATCATGACTGACACATTGGACCTCTGAGGGGAGTTCTGTGGTGGATACTGGCAGCAGTTTCTTTGGCTCCTGTGAGTTGTGGGGCAGGTTTTCCATGGATCTGACTTGTCCAGGCACATTCCAGATGTTCAATATGAGGACTGGGATAATTTGGAGGCTCAAACAACATTTTGAGGTTTTGGTGCTGAAATGTGAGTTTGGTTCGTTTTACGTAGGTTGTATGTAACAAAGTAACTTCCACATGAATGCCAGGACTCAAGGTTACCCAACAGAACATTGCATTGTGGGCCAATATGATACGGTCCAAAAACCTAAACAGCTGGAAGCTGGAACGTGTGCTGCTGAACGTCTGGCATTTCTTTCTTGCAAATGTACTAAACAGTTTACAATCAAAATCACTGATTACTTTTCTGCCAATTGATTCAATAAGTAAGTTAGAGCTTTATTATTTCATTAATCACAATCAGGATTCAACAGTATTTAGACTGAACCTTGCTTTAAGACTCTGTACAACTCTGTACAGAGCATCATTTACAGCAATAAGGACAGGAGTTGCTTGGATTGTGTGTCTGAAGTCTTTTCATTAATCAGTGAAGTTTTTTCTTCGACCCAAAAAATATTAAACTATAATTTCAAGTCATATTCTGCATATTCTGCATGTTCATTTGCCACCAACAGAAAGTTTAGATTTTCCTGTAGAGGAGCATTGTTCGTGTCATTGCTCCTCACCTACAGAGGTTTTCAGGACACTGGTTAGGACACTCAGCCTCAATGGTGCAAAATGAGAGGGAAATGGGTGAGAGTTATTTCAGGCAATAAATGGGGCGGTGTAAGGAGGGGGTAGGGTGGTGTCAGATTACTGTCTGCCTCAGGGTGACAAGCAATAATTACAGCTTTGACTCATGACACTGATTTTTTGACATGAATGAAGTAGAGTCAAAAAGAACAAGGTTGAAATAGGTGCATGCTGAAATCTGAAAATCAAAGTTGTATAATTTCTACACGACCTTCAAAGAGCAAAAAGCTTTTCCCAAAGAACTGCTTACATGCAGCTTATTGACAAATTACATAGACAGTTTCATGACCTACACGGCTCATGCAAGGCTTGCAAGTTTTGACTAAAGTGAAATGTGTCAAGACGAATGCAAGAAAACAATGGTGCTGTAAATTGCAGAATGTTGCAATTTCAGTGAAACAAGCCAAAGGTCATCATTGCGAGGAAAGTGGGACTTGATACAAGGAAATTAATAAACAGGCTTCAGATAAACTTGGCTGCATTGGAAAACATGTGGGGGCGAATCTATTTAATAGATAAAAAAAAAAAAAAGCAAATAGATAAGAATATTCTTCTTGCATGCAAAATGTTTACAAATTACAGATAAGCACAATCACCACCAACCCAGGAAACGTGTGTTCCATAAATGAAAAAAATGAAAATGAAAAAAGTGTTGTAACGCATGGGTTCTCCATACCCAAACATACTTGTGTAACTAACATAAACGCAGTCACAACTGAACCTAAAAATTTAAAGGTACCCCGAGGAGTTTTTGACCATTAGCAGTGCTATAAGTTTTTACATGACACGTAGGAGCACATTAATGTTTAATGAGCAAAGATGCACACTGTGCATATTAAACATCAGGGTGTCAGTTACACTGCAACATCACTGTTTTGTGTGTTTGCAAGTGCAATGGCACACTTTTAATTAAACCCAACTGTGGCAGTGAGGACTGCAGAGTGCAGTCAAACTGTCTCTTCGGCCTGATATTCCGTTCAATACACTTTTATGTATTAACCTTTAAGTCCTGGGTCTTAAACCCTGTTATCCTTGTGCTTGTGGCAGTCTGAGCAGGACTAACCCTGACGTGCAGGCCACGGCAAAGAACTGTAATCTA
This sequence comes from Polydactylus sextarius, assembly GCA_016801845.1. Taxonomy (NCBI): domain Eukaryota; kingdom Metazoa; phylum Chordata; class Actinopteri; family Polynemidae; genus Polydactylus; species Polydactylus sextarius. The sequence goes on from CM028910.1 coordinate 18,564,971, forward strand.
AACTTTAATGTCAGAAGAGATTAAAAGAACGATTTTAGATTGAGAGGCAACTGCGATTAAAGGCTTTTCTTGCACACTGACGACATCACTCTCTGTTCCGTGAGCAGCCATCCTCAGCAGACAAGGAGCAGTGTCCCTCTCTACAGCTGGGAGGGACGACCAGCCAATTACATCTTCTTCCCCTCCTAAGTCCATTAATCACCTCATTACAAAGGCCTTCCTTCCCTTAAAGGAGAGTTCTGTCCTGCTATCACACTTTATCACATTAGTGCTTAATTAAGAATTATGTCTTAGCATCTTGGTTTTAATTATGTGAATGCCCGGCTCCATTTGTAAAGTAACTGTGTGGTGACATGCAGCGGCAGAAACCACTGCAGGAAAGACAGGGAGGGAAAACAGTCTGTGGCCTTTTGTTGAAGTAATGAATTTAGTTTTAATGATGAAGGTATGGAGGGCAGAGCTTCCAGGCAACTGCGGCTTATTTGAAAGAGTGAACATTACACATTTAAAAAGTTAAAGTAGGACTGTGAAGTATGTAGTGTGTCACCTTACAAAGCTTTCACTGAATATACACTCCACAGGCAAGACTTTAATTCACAGACATTAAGGGCTGTGATAGCATCGACACAGTGCAGGGGTTGCTGTAGCGAAGAGGATCTTTCATTGCTGCTTTCCCTTCTTCACGTCGACGTGTTTGTTTTGAGGAGCGTGGATAAGACTTGTTACTCGCGGGGAACCAGATAAGGCCGCTAAGGCTGCGTCTTTGTTGTCGAACACTTAGTCCTTCAACTCCTGCTGCTGAATTTCATTTCCCAAGCAAAGCACATTCAAACTGATTCACTTTGAGTTTGACATGGCAGACAAAGCGAGCACTTTGTAATTCATACGTCAACGTGTGCAGGTTTTGATGTGAGGTGGTCCAATGAAAGAATTTCACTCCGAACACACATTAACATTCAATGTTAACATTCAAATCCAGTGTCAAAATTAGCAAAACTAAGAGGATAAGAAGAGATATCAGACGAGGATTAAATAAAATGTGGACACAATATGAAATTAAAACAAACTAACCTCAAATATATTACAAATTAAAAATGTAGTGTTCAAACTCAGTTACTCGTTTTGCCACTAAATGTGACTGTATGTCATACCAATCAATATAAATGAAAAGACTTGTTTGTGTTGCGCTGGTAATCACTGTGGTAACTATATTTAGTATTTTAATCAATGTCTAAAACTATATTAATGTCTCTAAATTAATGCCGAGGAAATTAAATTCTTTTTGAAGCACTGCCAATATAACATTATCAGGGATACCACAGTGTCAAGGTCAGATTATACAAATATCATATGCAATTAACAGAAGCTAACTGAAATGATTAATTATTTGTTATTGTGTTTATCTATTTAATTGTTTTTATGCTGAATGTTTCGGGTTTATTATTTCGCTGTTTTCATGCTATAGACCATCTTTTTTTAATACTCAAATGTGACAAGGAACAGTGACCGTCATCTAAAAAATGAACAGAAATCCAACTCTGAAAGTGAAGATGATGCGTGGCTGCCCTCCATTTCCACTGAGAAATTAATATGCCGTCTCCCGCAGGGCTGATCTGTAGGTTCCCTTCTGTCTCCTTTAGAAATAATGTTGCATGTAATAAACGTAGACGGACGTGAGGTTCAGTGAAATGGAAGCACAGTTTTGCATTGTGGAAACCAAGTCTTCAGTCGATGCAGTTGACCAGCGTGAGTCGACCCAGAGTAGCCTCTTTTTCCCCCTGGTAGATGTGAGGCCAGGGGTGATGGGTCCGAAGGCAGCAAAGCATCTTGAACTTCTCCACCCTGTTCACACCTGCCAGCGTACAAATTAGTTTGCTGGAGAAGGGCTTCACATTTATTCTCAGCCCTCCAGGAACCGACAAGAAATCAGGAACAACCTCTGTGCCTATCACCGAAATCATTCATTATTTCCAGACAGATTTCATCACTCACTAATCACTGCTTTCTCCCAAAAGTACATAACACTACACCAACAATGGGGAAAATATTTGTTGAAGGTGTCTATGTAGTCCCTCCTTATGTGAAGCAACGTGTTTTTTCCAGATTTTCCAAAGTAGGTCCGCATTAACTGGCAGGCTATCGCCAGTTAGTGGGACAAAATCAGAAGGACCCCTTATGGAGAGAATCGACAGATCTGTAGACTCCCAGCACACGTGGCGCCGCCGCAGGAATGATACAATGATCTCCAATTAGGTTACAGACAGAAACACCAGCCTCCTCAATGAAGCTACATCGAACCACCAGTCAGACCCATGCTAAACCAGGCACACAACTCAGCAAACATCAACAACATCAGCAAAGAGTTGATGCATCTTGTACCCTTTGTGAGGTTATACCAACAGTTTTGTAGCAGTGTGAACAGCCCTGCAACACAGAGTCAACATCTTTGAATGTACCAAAATCGACATCCACAGGGAGCCCAGCTCTCTATGAATGGTCTCTACCTGTTTAAAGAGGAGTTTTTCCTTGTCACTGTCACCTAGTGCTTGCTCCTAGAGGATTGTTTCATCTCTGTAAATTATATCTTACAGTACAGTTAGACCTGCTCTTTATGTGAAACCCTCTGGAAATAGTTCTGATATGATCTGGCATGGTATAAATAAGATCCACTCAACTTAATTCATAATTCACTCAGATGTTCCTCATAATTCACATTTTAGGATTTATCACTGGAAGATGCAAGGAGACATGTCTCCTCCCTGAAGGAGTTGGAGACTGAAGTGTTGGATGTGATAATTATCCAGCTGGTTGATTGAGGATGAGCTGTGGAGGAAGGGTGATGAGAACACACCAGTGCAACAATGGAGGGTTTCCTCCCAGGGTGCATTTCTGTCTGATGTTTGAGGGACAGCCAATCAGGTATATATGGTTGATGTCTCCATCTTCAATGTCTGCATCACCAGCTTTTCGTCTGTTGCATCAGGTCTGCAGTTGTAGCTGTCTCCACAGATTGACTTTAACAGCAGCTTTGATAACAGCAGGAGTCCAATCATTAATTGCTTTGTGCATGAAATGAAAGGATGAGATCTTCCATTTGAATATGCTTTTACCAATGCTATCAAAAAGATGAATTTGGCCCCAATTTACACTGTTAATGCATTAAACAAGGTGATGGCCTTATCTGTGTGTGGGAATAAAGACCAGTCAGTTGGGGACAGCTTGTCTAGTTGTTGTGATCCAAATTTGGAAAAGGCTGATTTTTGGGCCAGCAGTTAAATCTCACGAAGAAGAAAAAAAAACTTCTTAAAAAGTCTTAAATATTTCAGAGGTAATAAATAATGAAATAATGGCCGCTGTAATCGGATGCAATAAAGTGAGACTTTCACAGTATGAAATGTGAGTGAAATAACTCGACCAGATTTCACATAAATTCTTCGAATTTATCATATTCCAGAGCCTACATTACCCACAATGCAACTTGTCTTTCAACAGCTCAGAGATTCAATTAAGTGCAAAGTAAAGATCTTAAACTTTGACAATACATACTGTTTGTAGGTATTTAGACTAAAATTAATTTTAACATCTTTGAATTTTTCACTCGTCTACAGTGAATTTTTCACAGCATTTACTGTTTGCTCTCTCTCCTTAACACATGCTGTTGTGTAATGCAATAAAAGTAAGAAAGAGAAAGTAAAAGAAAATGGATGGCTGGTCAATCTGAGGTCTAATCATTTTGTTCCAAGACTTCTTTTTCTGACTAATACACTTTCTTATATTCTTGCTGCTTAGTCATCACCAGATTGAGGAGCCTTTTTATACTGAAAATAGACATTAGAGTTTACCAGCACTAAGCAAGGTCAACATTTTTACAAAAGTGCAAACACACAAATGGTTTTACAAAGCATTTTCTCCTGAGTGTCGTTCATGTGGTGGTGCCCTCTGTTGGCCGGCTGCCTCTGTGTGTGAACACAAGAGATTTTCTCTCTTGCTGACTCAGATGACGATTAATCAAATGAACGCTTGGCGCTCTCCTGACAGCAAGAACAAATACGCTCTCTTGTATTAATTCCGTGGTTGTTAATGTTGGCTCTTGGAGCCTTGACGACGCACGGACACAAACACACTGATTGAATTTATTTTTATTCAAATGAAATCCCTGCAATGGCAGCTCAGGTGTGGAGAGCGAGGATAGGATGATAATTAACAGCATTAAAGTGTTCTCTTTCCTTTTCCATCTTGGCTTTTTTAATTATGGAAAGGAAATCTCTTTTCGTTCTCGCACACTGACAAACAACACACACACACAAATATGCAGGCACATACACCAACAAACACATCGATTTAGACATATCAAGCCATAAGAGTCCCACAAACATAGAGGCACAGACACGTTCTCATGCAAACAGAGACACACAGAAAACAAAAGCAAATGTTCTACCAAAAAAACTATACACACATAGACACATACACACTTGCACACACGCACAAAATGGCGTCTCTTCAGAGAAGCAGCAGACATTATAAATATGTTTTCTGGCAACTGTGTCAAGTTAATTTTGTACTGGCATGCAGGTACTTTCTTTGTCTATATATGATGGCCACTAAAAACTGTGGGGGATTATAAATCCTATCTACAGTCCTGCATGCAACATCTGCACCTGACTTGCTTCTCACCCTCTATTACAAACCTCTTTCTTTCCCCATTATCACTACTATCCTGTGTCTCCTTTGTTTTGTTTTGTTTTTTCAATCTTTTTTTCAATCTTCTTTGCGCAGTGGCAGTAATAAAGCCTATGAGGTTTATCCGAGGCGTGATTATTGCTAGTTGACAACTTTAGCGGGGATGAATAAAGTCATCCGTCTATCTATCTATCTATCTATCTATCTATCTATCTATCTATCTATATATATATATATATATATCCTATAAAAGCTTCCCAACGCCTCACCTTGAGGCAGCTGAGCTCTTGGTGGATAATTAGCCTCAGCTCTGCGATCCTCCCCAGTATCCTCTCTGCACTCACTGAGATGCTCCTGCTTTGTTCAACACCCCACACTGCCAATTGCAACAGGAAAGAATAGTCATTAGGCAGGTGGATGAGTTGAGACGGCATGCAGACACAGTTCAATCTGCCAAGCGCTCACACATGATGAAACAAAGCCTTTTTACCTTGAGTTCAGTGAGTTTTAACTCGTCCATCTATATTTCTTTCAGCAAGACAAAGACCTCCGATCAGATCTCTTTGGAAATTCATGGATACAGGGGACTTAAATGTCCAAATAAATGATGTGATTTTGACGGATTTTAGTTTCTTGGGTTTTTCTCATCAGACTTTCTCATTTTATACAATAAAACTTAATACAATGTAATCATATACTTACTTTAGAGATTTAATTTACCTATAAAGATTAAAAGAGGTTGAAAAGGGGTACATATATAATATAGACCTAATCCTAAACAAGGAAGAGGAACCATGTACATTTAAACAAATGATATTTAAAACTCTATTTAATGAAACCAGCTACAAATTCGACTTTGTTTTTAAATGAAAAAATAAATATTGGAATACTGTTGAAATAACTGCACAAATTAGTGATTATTAATATAAATACAGTAAGCTAAAAGCTTAAAGTGCTGAAAAAGTCAACCTCAACCCAAGTGATGCTGAGGATTTACAGAATGATGGATACAAAACATTATCAAGTAGCTGAGTGATTTTTCCCTCAGAAGGAAGAAGATAAATGTAGAAACGTACACACACACACACACACACACACACACTTTGTGCACTTAGCCAAACAAAAATTACCCAAATGTGCATTTGAAAAATAAACCCATTTACGGGCAGCTGCAGAGCAGACGCAGTAAAATTATGTTGTGACTTGCCTGCAAAGTAAAAATGATGAGCATCCTTGTTTTGCAAGCACTGCAGTTAAGATCCCCCACCAAACAAAAAATAAATAAATAACATCAGCAGGGCTGTGCTCTGGCTTTGTGAAAGTCTCTCTCTCTTCAAATGTAATTAAAAAACTTGTGGCAAAGGAATGAATTAGTCTCCCAGCGGCATTGATAACCCTGGCGTGGCAACAAGCAAGCGTTTTAACAGTCTCCTAATGGGTCCGCTAAAAGGCACTTTAATATGTTTTCTCCTGTAAGTGATCAAAACTCCTTTTCAGTAACCTCAATAATGATCTTTATCAGGGAGTGAAAGAGAAAATGTGCACAAAGAATGAAACGGGGAGTGAAAAACCCACCACAGGCGACGGCACTTGGATGGGCTAAAGGCTAATTGTGTCTGAAATGAGATTTTAAGCGGCTGAATTAGCAGAGGGTGCAGCAAACGGCGCCTGAGAAATGGGAAGAAAATGAAGGGAAAATAAGCGCAGGTCACATACAGATAAGCATGGCAGTTCTCTGACAGTGTAAGCCACACAGGACATCGTACAGTGAATAATTAGGCCGACTTAGAAGAGCAAACCCTGTCATTACTTTTCGTATTCATCTTTCATTTCTGTCACTTAGACACTCTGGTCTGCAGAACCGTTAAAGGTGAGTCACAGAATGAGATTGAATTCATAGATCGGCAAATAAAAGTCACAGCAGGAAGGGAAATATTTATGAAAATGATCATGTAAGGTAAAAAGAAGAAGTGATGGGGGACGGTGTTTCAGTGAAAACAGAGGAGGCACAATTGAAGTTGTATGGTATAGAGTTTGTTGAACAGATGAGTTTCCAGGTGACTTATGAAAAAGAGTGATGAGCGGTGTTTAAATGATGGAGAGAGAGAGATAAAGAGAGGGAAGGAACAAGGCTCAAGATGTGGAGAACAGTGTTTATTGCGCAAGTAAGGGAGTAAATATGATGTAGCATCTCCAGCTGTGAACTCAGCTCTGTCAGAGAGTGTGGTCGGCATGCAAATCCGACGTGATGGATGTATCTGGTCTGGTTTAAAGGGAACAAGCCAGAGAGGAAAAAAAAAGTGGATGCTGTGGTCGCTCGAAGACTAATGGGCCGATTAAGAGCTTCAAGGGGGCGGCCATTTATTTGTCGTGTGTGACTGGATGAAGATTCACTTCATTAATAAGGCCCCGGCACTTAAGAACATTGAGGGGTAGGTGGGGGTGGGTGTTTTGTTTTTGTTTTTTTTTTCCTCTTGTTGCTCTCCAACAAGCCTCTCTCCTCACTTAATTGTGTCTGGAGAAAACAAATGGAGACTTGTGAGAAAAAGATCTGCATCACCAAATTCAGACATTCATGATGAACAGTTTCCTTCCAAAGCAAAGGGAAACTTCAACTTTAAAAAGAATGTTATGTCTGCTCTCACAGACAGTATTGATTCCTGCATTTAATACATAAACAGACCACGAATAAAAATAGAATAATGTCCGATGTGTTCGAGATCAAGATGAAAAAGTACGACCACAAACTCTCACCGCTGGTATATTTCTACTTTTTTAGAAGATCCTTGAGCTGATTGCTTGGTACATCTCAGCTACAATTCATGGCGCATGGTGCACTTCCTGTCGAAACTCTAACCATCCATCAAAATCTACGACCATCTTCTGTTTACGACATTCGGTGACATGTGCATGGTTATAAAACAGATGTAAAGTGCAAACAGGAGCTAATAAAACAACGTAAAAACAAGAGAAGAGGACGGATACAAATGACAGATCCGTTCAGGTATGATCCGGGATAATGGGCCTGTCAGGTGTGACTAGTTTCAATTTAACAGATGACATGTTTTTCAAGAGGAGTGTTTGGAGATGGGAGAAAATGAGCATTTTATATTTTCAGAATTTCTATTTTAATTTAAGAGCTTGGGGGTTGCAATCCCGTTTTGGAATATTTCCTGTTGGAAATCCAGGCACACAACAAGATATAAAGTCATATGTAAAGAGACAAGCATCACAAGACTGAGAAACACAGAGTACTTTGTGTTTACGGATTCTGATTGTGATCAGACTCATTTCAGCTGATTGTAGATGTTGTTTGCCACCTGCTTTTTGTGTGTTTTCGTTAATTTCTCTTTCAGGCATATTGCTTATGGTGTTTGTGTTGGTGTTACACTGCCTTTTATCTGGATGTTGATTTCACATTTCCATCTTTCCATCTCAGTGTGATGCTGCGTGCTTTCCCTCTAATAGTATCTCCTCTTTTCTGAAAAGTCAAGAGGTCAGAAGATTTGTATTTATTATTTTGTATTGTTTTGGTTTTTTTTATCTTGACTGATGAATTCGACTTCAATTCAACCTCCAAAAGAGAAACAACAAAGTTAAATGATTTCTTGTAGCTTTGCAGACTATGCACAGAATTTTAACTGTTAGTGGTATTCATCCCTTTTTTTTTCTTCACAGATGTAGATCAGTGTGTTTAATTAATTGTAAAAATTAATTTTAAAAAGTTGTACTTTGGGAGATACTGTACTCTTTTGAAATTCAAATGCATAAAATATTGAGTATAGGTTTATTATCTCACATTCTATCCTCACATGAAGACACCAGTCTCATTGGCAAAGACTGATATCTCCCCACAGTAAGTTCCTCTAAAGTGTCTTGTTGATAAATGGGCTGGCATGCAGAACTGCTGTGTCAATAACAGTGCTGCAGTGGAGCTAACAAGACACAAACAGCAGGGAAATTAACCCTTTTTAAATTCAATTGTCAGACAGCTGTTATTCAGTGTGGCCACTGGAGGATGTCTGGGTGGTTCTTAAAGAGACAGTACGCCCAGGGTTATGTTATTTGTAAGTCTTCTGCGTCTGTTGATACAGTTCATAAAGACCAACCATGTCCAGTTCTTCAGTCCAGCCCCCTTCAAACCACAGACAGTGTTGACAGATTGAGCTCCACTAAGTCATTATGGTAATACTGCCTCAGTGATGTGATTTACTAGGCAGAAATGTAATAAAGGCTTAAGGCTATAATGGAGCCTGTCATATCAACCAGCTTGTCAACATAATTGCCACTTCCATTTGCAATTAGATCCCACTGCATTTTCCGATTTCCATTTCCATGTGAGCCACTCAGACGTCTTCATCATCAAGCAGGTTGGAGCTTTTAATGTCACGGTGAAGGACGTTTTGGTGAAGACATGCTCACACTGGTTGTCATTAACTTTGAACTTATGGCTTACGTAGCCTCACAGACACAGACTGTTACGATCACTTTTAGCTTGGATAGTTAGATATTTCTTAAATAGGAAAGAGTCACATGTTCCTGTTTTATACTAAACTACAGTTGGGTCAGACTAAACTTTTGTCCTTTTGAATCTTTTTTTTCCTCACGTGTCTCCTCAGTTTTACCTCAGGCTGGGTTCAACGGAATAAAGAAATCAAACTCTGGAGTTGTTAAAGTAATTGCCAAGCTGGCACATCCCCAGTTCCTCTGAAAAGACACAGCGGGCACTTCAGAATGTTAATGGCCACCCTGATCCAGCGAGGGCAATGCAGCTTTGGCATATGTGCAGCTAGTAGTGTTATAGTGTGTGTGCTCATGCTCACATTAACAATTTGTTCAAAAGACAGAGATTTCTTGTTCTTTCACTGACCTTCTCTGTCTCCACTTCTATCCTCTTCTCATTGGGCTTCTTCCAAGCAGCAGTGAGACAGGTTTTGTAGAGTTCAGACCAGCAATCTGATTGGTCGGCAAGTCGTAACTGAGAAAGACAAGAGGGTCAGAAAGACATTTATATTTATATATATTTTGATTTTTATCATCTCAGTTTTTTTTAAGTAATTACAGTGTAAGTTTACTGGTTTTGAATTAATGATGAGGGATATCAACCAATCTGACGTTTTTCTTTTTTTACTTTATTGCAGCTGAAACACTGTTTGCTTGTCATAAACAGACTGCAGAGAAATTCGTGCTGTTTCACGCTGGCTGGCGTGAAGGACGCAGGACTGGCAGCTTTTGAACTGTCAGTCATTGAAGAACAAGAAATCCCCTCAACTGCCCCAAAGTCTGCAATGTAAACTCACCTTTCCCACTCTAGAACAAATCCAAAACAGCGTGAACTTTAAAAACTGCTGCATATTAGTCATTTTTTACTTAATCTGACAGTCACACATGTAGGTTTGTCTGTGTCTCTCAACACTCAATGTGAAGAAATTTCAGCGATACAAATTCTAATTCTTTAATTCCTTCTAATTCCTTAATGTGTCTTGTTTGGTGGGTATCTCAGCACTGCTCTCTGGATTATTTCTGCACCTGCGTTGCAACAATGTGAACCATTAATGGCAGCTGGAAATACACACAGCTGGTTCAGATCAGCTGATAAGACATTTACTTTGAAACTGTGCTCTCTGGTGTTCTCCCCATGTCTGTGTGGTCTTTTCTCCAGGTACAACAGCTTCCACCTACGGTCCAAAGACATTCATGTTCGGTGAATTAATGAATCTAAACTTAACTAAAGCACATCTCATACAGGCTCCGGTGAAACTCACTCCCCTCACACAGTAATGAATTCCACCTCTGAAAACATAATTAAACTGTAGAATTAATTTGGGGGCATGGAGTTGGGGTGAGGGGGTTCAGTTTGTGTGAACGGTGGTTCCTGCTAATTACATCATCTAAAAATAACTTGCATGATGAACTCAGCGAGCAAGTATGCAAAAAAACATACTTCCCTACCGTGTGCTTAATGTGCAAAGCCAGAACTCCTGCCAACGAGACACTGCAGAGAGGAATAAACAGCAGTTGTGCTGTTTGCACCGCCAGTTATTGAAAATACACTTACAATCTCTTCGTCTGAGGAGGAGGCGGAGGATTGTGTCTTCAAAAGGCGATTACATGCTACAGACCCGGGGCAACCCTGGTGGCTTTAATTAAATTTCACCATTACTAAGTGAATAAATACAAGAACATAAAATTTCCCCCCCTAGGCCTTATGGGAAAATCATTTCAACACTGTAAAGTAAATGTCAAGCTGAAACTGGTAGTATTTTCTCTCAAGATGCAAAATTATGGCTCTGGCTCTGCCACACCACAGGGTTGTGTTTACGGAGAAGATTAAAAAGATTAAAGCTGATCTAAGTTTTCGACTGGGTTGGAGCTGAGTTTAAGGTTATGTTTAGTTATGTTTGGATTTTAATTAGCAATAACTGGGCAAGGATTTGAATGGTCAAATTATAGGTAAGAATCATTCACAAGAGAAAAGTTAAGTTTCAGTCTCACAAAATTAACTTTTAATTTAGATTTTTTTTTTTTTTTTTCTCCATATGAGATTTTCAAAAACGCGAAAAACTTCATGTGTTGTTATTGTTGTTGGAACCAGAAAAATAAAAGTCAAATCAGTTGAGTTAATTCTATTTCTAAACTAAAAAATTCATTATAAAGTCATTATGGAAAACTAATACTGTTCTGGCTTGTTTTACTTACCATTTACTTACCATTTTTCCCCGCTTAATTGTATTTTTAATCATATGTAAAAGGTGAAATATAAACTTTTAATTATATGCATTGAAACCTAAAATTGACATGTTCCATGTCCTCTTGAAATTATCACAAATTTAAAAGGAAATGCAGCTTTTATACCATATCAAACAGTCCTTCATTTAGTTTATGGGGCTTTCTAATCACAAGTAAATTTGGAACAGTTGATGCAGTTATTCTCTAGTCTATGTCTGGTCATTACTAGTCATGTCTAAAACCTTAAAAGAACTTTAGACCTGGTCCACACGGCACCCTGAAACAATTTTTCAGGTTCCAGAGTGGGAAAATCTCACAACGCTGCCCTCAAACGGTCGTGTAGACGGGAAAAACAGCACTTTCTGACACGGTAACGTCACAGACATGTGACCAGGAGAAGTCATAGCAAGAACCCACAGGTAACAACAGGTAACAACATCAATCGTGGATTACAGAGCTGGTTGTGCTGCAGGCGCTGCTAAATTTATCAGCACTATTAAGACAAAACCTTGTAGTCATGTATCAACGAGAAGACCAACGAAGGTGCAAAAACAATTAATGAATAAAATAAAGTTCTTCTGTTCTTCTGTTTTGTTTTTACTCAGTGAAGAAAGACTAGTGCATCCTGCGGCTCTGCCTATGTTCATTTACAGCGCCACCTATAGGTGTGGGATAAATATTACAACATATTAAACCCTGTTTCCTGTTTTCATGTGGATGTGGAAATTTCCTGGAACAACATGCATAAAAACATAAAAATTTGACTCGGATGTGAAGAATTTTGGACTTAAGCTTTGTCCCGTACAGTTTAACAACCTGTACGGAAAAAAAATATTTTATATTAAAGGTTTTTAAAACAGAAGATGATATGTTGATTGTAGTGCGTCAGAGAGAAACTGTTGGGAGATTTTTTTTTTTTTTTTTTTATCATCTTTGAACACAGTCATGAGACTTTCTCCAACTTTCTACAATCAGTCTACAGATTTAGACCCAGGAACTACTTTTGTGAATCTGTGGGCTACTTGAACACACAAAACACAGAGAAGCCGTCAACTAGCAACCCACTTTAATCCCTATGAAATAAAATTTCTTGACGGATGTCATCTGGATACAGGAACACATCTGTGTTCCTACATTTCACTTGTGGTGACAGGAGAAAAAGGAAAGGAAAGGGTACAATATATGCGAGACATTTACAAATTCGATTCACAATACACAAGGCCGGCGGTATATACAAGGTGACAGTGTTGGGAAATTAAGTCCATCAGTAGTTTAATATCTCTGTAGCACCTCTGTAGCACAAATTGTCCATATTTGAAAAAAAAAAAAAAAAAGACGTGTAGTTTTTCCCGTACAAACTGAGTAATATGCCTGAAAAAATCTGTCAAAAATAAAGGTATTAATATTTTTTTTTTTTTAAAGTTCGGCCAGGTTTGTGAATTAATTTCAGAAAATGAACATAGAAAGGATACAGTGATAGAAAAAACAGACAACATTAACAATATACAATATTGATTAATACATAGCATTTAAACCAAGAATGGTACAAAATATTTCCAGATTTTAGGGTTCCTATGTAAGTTCCTCTTCCCAAATATTTTCCATTCTTTTTCATACGGGAACATAAAAGATATCACTCAGTATAGCAGATAAACTGTTAATGGGAGCAAATATGACATTGTTATGCAAGAGATACTCATGTACCAACTATGACTATGACGGGAACATTTTTTGAGGACTTACTCGTTGAATCTGACTTTATTTTCCACTTGTAGGAACCCTGAGAGAGTTTGAAGTGTGAAAAGTGGAGCCGCAAAATGACTATTTTCAATGACGTCAATACATAAAGGTCTCATCTGTTTCACTACGGTGACACATCTTCACAAAAATTCAATGCATCCTGCAGACAAATCTACTAGTGTTTGCATTCAATATGTTTATTCTATTACAAATAATTCTTTCAATATTTGACTAAGACATTTAAATACTGAGTTCCCCCACAATACTTTTTTTTTTTAAATCCCCTTTCTCCTTTTACCTCTTGCAATCCAGCAATAAAACACCTTACTGAAAATATCCTGTAGATGGACAAAGTGACACTTTTATTTCCACCAAACGGTTTCTAAGCCACAAGTGGCTCGATTGAAAAATAGATATTTTGTTGCTGGTTATTTGATTTAAAAAGAAAAGAAAAGAGAAAAAAAAGAACCTCCGCTGAAGCCTCAAAGCTGAGAGGCCATCATAATAATTAGCTTCCTGTGGAAAGAAAAGTTAGAGGAGTGTGCTGTTATTGATTTAATGCAACGAGGTATGGAGTTGATACCACCCAGAGACATATTCATATTAATATGGAGGAGAAAAGCACAGCAGCTGACCAAAAACAAAAGAGCAAAGAGAAAACAAAAAGGCCCAAAAAAAAAAAAAACAAACAAAAAAACCTAGTAATAATAATAATAATAATAATAATAATAATTATAACAATAACAATAACAATAATAATAATAATAATAATAATGTTAACAAAAAAAAAAAGCCTTGTCCTCTTCAGCTGCTGCTGCTTCAGAGCAGGCTAAAGCATCACTGCAAATACATTAACTCAAAAACAGAAAAGCAACATGCATTAAAAGAGTGCTCAAGTGTCCGTGTGTCTTCCTGTCCCTGCCCTGAGCTCTCAGAGCCGGTCAGGGAAATGTCTGCGTCCATTAATACAGCACTCAGTAGCATCCACCTACATTAGCTTACTTCCTATTGGCTCAGCCTCCATTGACCAAGTATCAACATAGTGGAGTTCTTTTTCGTCTTCTTTTTTTTTCTTTAATACAGAGGTTCGGGGCCATCGTCCTGAGGGAAATGTGAGTGGAGGAGCGTCTCCATGTAGGAGACGTAGCCGCTGCTTGGTGTGTAGCTGCCCGACATGTGCTGCGGCGGCGGAGGAGGGGACGGTGCAGACAGGAGGGGGTCAGAGTTCAATGTCGACTGAAAGGGAGTCGTCTGTGGAGTCAGCGTGGGGTCCGAGGCCAGGGGTGACTCCGTTAGAGCGTTGGCGAGGGCAACGCTTGTGTCCATTGGGGTCTCAGCATCCACCTGAATACCGCTGGTCGGGGCGGGGGCATCCTGCGCTGTCATCCCGGGCTGTGACAGAGGTTGTGAGGTCGGCGGTGTGCTAATACTGTCCTGTTTTGCTGCTGGTGCCACTGCGGTTAAAAGGCAGGTGGGCGGATCGGTTGTTTCCATGGGGGTCTCGGTGGATGCGGCTGAGTCAGAGGGCAGGCGGCGGCGTTTAGCTGCTTGGGCTTCATCTCCTGACGGGGCCTCCTTGTGGGGGACAGGGATGGCCTGAAAACAGACAAGTAGAGAGGACACCAACATCACTTTGTGCTTACTATGTAGCTCTCTGCCCACTGTTTGTAGTGTAAAAAGTTTAGAATTAATTTTGAAAAGTCAACCCAGCTTTCATCAGTAAAAATATTCAAGGAAAACTTCTGTGGTGTAACTCTGAATCAGAACTATTCTGCTGTGAAAGCTGAATTAGTTTCTGAAGATTTTCCTACAAGATAAAACAGATATTTATTCAAACTAACGACCTTCGCATATACGCGCACACACACACTTTCATCCTCTCTGGGAAGAAAGGAAATAGCTATCTGCTTGAATAAAGTCATTTTTATCTGCAACCACTTCAGTGTCCTTTAATTGAACAATACAAGCAATTGTTGAGCTGCTAATTATTATTATTTATCATCATTATTATTTGTTGAAGAGGAATGTCAGTAAAATACTCACAAGTCGGGCTCGAACCCTTTTAGGCAACTCCAGATCCAGCTGATGGATCTCTGAGTGTTTGAGCATCTGTTGACTCTGGTCATGAAACTCAACCTGCACAGATACAATAATGGATTAATCTTAATACTTCCGACTGTTTTGTTCCCAGTGAGCAGAGCAGCACGGCTGGACAGAAATGGAGAGAAGGAGGGAAAAGTCGACTTGATAAATCACTTCCTGAGGCGATATCAGGAGGAGATTACATTGTTAGCATAACAAAAGAAGACACATCGGTGGGTGGTGAAGAACAGAGAATCAGGAAACGATCTGTGAGTAAAAATACTAATTTGTACCCAGAAAGTCACAGGTTGGACCTCAGCCATAACTAGTCAATAACTGAGTGTTGTGTCAAAATGACCTTGACCGTGGCCACTGACTGGATAAGAACGTCAGCTAAGTGCTTAAATATAAATGTAGATTTAAAAAAAAAAAAAATCAGTTAAAAAAGGCAGAAGGTCAGACGTGTGGCCCTGACGCAGCGACCAGCTGGAGGCTTGAGGGTTTTTTTGTTTTTTTTTTTTCCTCAGAACAAAGTTCCTCGTCTCTAAAAGAAATCTCAGACCTGGAGCCACTAAGCTACACAGGAGAATTGATTTACATTCTGAAAAGAAAACAAGACACAAGATTTACCATCTGATGAGTCTGAAAGGGACTAAAAATGTCTGGAAATGATTCTCCTTGTATAATAAATTCAAACAACAACCTGGAGGGCTTACATTTCAGGCTGTTTTGTGTGCGTGTGCTTACATTCGCAGAATGACATTAACAGATGCACTTACACTGTCACGGCAAAATCTAAGATTAACTACCGCACTTAACCTTGTTTACCAACACATTCTTGTGTCCATGTACAGAGAGAGTTTCAAGATGGCTTCCTCGGACTCCAGAGTCGTCTTCTTCATTTGTGAATTTTCCGCTTTCTGAACACTCGTCATATTTGCTCCATAAATTCCGCGGCACGCACCAGTGATGCTAAATCTGTCCACTTTATGTTTTAATGCCACACTGTATCAAAATATTCGGCCATAATCCACAGGTGCAGCCAAGCTTTTCATATGCTGATAAATACCAGATCTGGGAGCCGGACCAGAGGGCGGTGACGGCAGGAGGCAAAGCAAACGGTCACAGGTTCAGTCACTCTGAGCTACACTGCAGAGGAGCATGCCGTGAAATATGGAAATATGGACAGTGCTTTTTTTTTTTTTCTTCTGCACCACGTGTAAGTTTAACTGGGTTTAGAAATGCATTTTACAGCTTGATTGGACTTGGAAAGGCTCATACATTTACACAAAACCTTTTGAGCAGCACTTACATAAGGATGTGAATTATTTAAATTGTTTTCTATTCTCTTCTTTCTCACACAAATGTATCAACTGTGTAATTTTTGAAATTACACAGTCTGTTACGTAGTAACTTCTCAGTACTCTGGAGTTTTAGAGCTATTAAATGAAGAATTAAATCAAATGATTTTTTTTCCTCTCTCACCTGGTAGTATTTCTGGGTGTGCTCTTTGATGAAGGAAGCATTGAGCATCTGACCTTCGGGGGTGCTGACCACAATCAACTCCCCCACTTCGGGTGGACCACTACGCAGGCAGTCGTGACTCTGATGGAGGAGAAAGAAGATGAAGACAAAGAGGGAGATGGATGTGGATGAGAGAAAAATCACATGCAAGACAGTGAGTTCCCTTAAATATGCTTTTAAAAGGCTAATGAACTTTTAAATATACCACTACAAGTAACTGACCTGCTATATATATATATATATATATATTTATAGATAGATATAGTAGTACCCCAAATTCTTTCTCATTAAATATTATTTGAATTATTTGAAATCTATATTTATTTGACTGTCATTACACGTTTACCAAGATGCTAAAGTTACACAGTATAAACCAGTAGCTAGAATATTTCACAGGTTTAAAAAGAAGTCACTCTTTATTGAACCGGGTAATGCTTACTATTATGTTTTCTGGATGCACATTGTCGCAGTATGAACCGTCATCGAAGTTGACCTCATAGAACGTCTGCGTCGCCATGCCGATGATGGTGCAGTGGTAGTACCAGCCGTCACTGTTGCGACCAATCACCTTCTGGCCCAGGTTTGGATACTGGGGGCCTTTGAGTGCCGCTCGTGGCTGGATGACAAAAAAAAAAACCCAGACAGAGGTTGAGGCAGGTTTTTTTTTTTTTAAACGAAACAAACCTGAAACCTACAACACAGACGTTCATGTAGGAATGAGTCACAAAACATACAATATGTTTCAATCATCAGCTCCATTAGAGAAACATCAGGCTACATGGTAGTAGAAATACTTGAGTCATCTCTTTTAACAATTGTTATGGTTCTACAACAAAAATCTCCAATGTTTATTTTCTTCAGATTTCTTCAAATTTCATTCATTTCATTACATAAAAGTAAACAGATACTGTCAAGTTTACTCCACATCAGTAAAACTGAAAACAGCCATTTTGTCTTCTCATGAAACATTACCATGACGCATTCAATTACAAAAACATTTTTGAAGCAAAAAATCTTGGAAAGCATTTATAATTTTCCCAAATGTCCCGTTCCATCTGAATAATGCTGAATGATAAAACTCTGTGTGTTTAATTTGATATATAAACACACCTCAAAGGTTGATCATCTCTCCTGATTCACTCTTACCTTTGGAGGGACCCTTTTATGCTTGTGGCAGGTGACAGACACCACGTAGGGCCAGTCAGCAGGCGTCATGATCACCCCGGCGATCTGGGCACAGGTGACGTGGAAGGAGGTGGCACAGTTCTCGTTCGAGCACTGGATGCAGGCGCCGCGGTTCTGTTTGGCATTCTTACCGTGGCAGAACACGCACTTCTGCAATGAGGGGGAAAAAAAAAACTTTTTGTTAGTGATTCAGGTTAGAAGAAAATCCCCCTTGACCTCATTAGCTCATTTTTTCATCCTGCGTTGTCTTTCATGGATGTTCAAAGATCACAGGGATGGTGTTATGGTCCCTTGGCTCAGAATCTTGCACTTTCATCTAATGGTTACTTATAAAGCCGAGGTACCTGAAATTTTTGCATTAAACATAAATTGCTTATGTAAAGGATTCTCAGCTGGAAACTGAAATGTAAATCTGAAATTTGTGAAAGGAGAAACACAGACGTTAACAGGAGCTCGGTAAACAACTCCTACGACTTTGTGACTACAGATGATACACGTTTCTCAGGCTGTTGTATCAGTGAAATGCAGCGTAACCATTTTCTCTTCCCTCAGATCTTTGATTCCGTTTGCTACTTGAGTTTCTAATCATTAAAAATAGAACGACTGTTTTGAGCTTTGCATTTAACATGCTTGTGCAGTTAGCAGTGTCAGGGGCCTCTTCCCAATTCACTTTCAAACAGAGCAACTTTGTATTTGTTAACAGCATCCTGAACTCAAGACATTCAAAACATTTTTTTCCTCCACCTTCACTTTTTTCTTGAATCCTTTTTTGTTGTCTTGCATCATTTGTGCAACCTCTATTCTTGCACATTCATAAAAGGAATTTGCTCCATTGAAGCATTTTCCCTTTTGAAATCCCTTTATTCCATCACAGCAGCTCGACTGTAAATTTACCACAAGGCAGCCATGTCTTTGCTGTCGCCCGTGAACTAGGTTTATCACTATTTCTCCCTCCCCCTCTCTCTTCGACACGTACCATCCTGCACGTTCAACCCTGCAGCCTTCGTTTTATTAAGTTCAAATCCTTCAAACCCTTCCACGTCTTCACCTTCCTCTCCTCATCCCTCATTGAGTTAAAACGGAGAGAACAATTGAGAGGTAGATGAAAAGCTGCGATGCAACAATCAAAAACAGTAACTGTGTAAAAGAGAACTTTGCCTGTCAAACTGAGTTATATTTTCAATACACCTGCAGCCTCAGGTGTATTTCACAAACGTCATCTAAAGCATTTATTTTTTGAGAAATCACCTGCCAAGAATGAAATCCGATTGTAGGAAAGTGGAATTATATACGTTCTGCTCGTGACATCATGCTTCAATCTAACAAACAGACTCAACCAATTCTCCCAACAGCTTTGACAACTGCCTCATCTTATGTGACTGGTATCTTTTCTGCGCTTGGTTTATTGTGATTATCTATCATCACACAGAGTCTACGTCGTCCCCAATCCCTCCCCCTTTTCCCCCTCTCATCCATCCTTTAACGTCCTCTTTTTGTCAGATCACATAGCGAGCGGCTGGCTGTGGCCAATCAATAAAAAAATAAATCTTTATTAAACTGCCAATACTTCATTTTTGTACTGGGGTAGGAAAAATGTACAACAGCTCTCAACAGAGCTGTTCTGTGTGATATTTCGCCGGCTACTGTGACTTATAAGTCTTCACCAGCTGGAATAGTTTTCCACTGTTTAATTCACACACAGGTGGTGATATGAGACAAGAGCGGCATTGAAGACTTTGCTGTAGCGTCAAGACACATAACTTGTCTGTCATTTTGTTTGTTTATATCCCATCGTGCTTTTTTAAATGTTTTAAATTTTTTGTACATTTATCGAATTTACATACATTTCAGTCCAAATTTGAAAAAAAAAAAAAAAGTAGCTCATGCAGCAGCTGATAAAATAACTATTTTGTTTTGTCGCATGTAACAGGAGAATGGGCTTGGAATGGAAGTTGGAAAAACTCAACAGTTTTAGTTTGGATTTGCACGGCGCCGCTGTGCCAGAGAAATTCTGAAATAACAAAGATAAAAAAGCAGCTTGTGTGAAATCTCTCTGTCCTCGAAAACCATACGTTCAAAGACGGGAGGAGACGCCACAGATTGCTGAACACACCACAATATAAACTGGTTCCAAGGATACGTGTTCACAGATCAGCCCAGTCATCCGAATCATTAGACCGCGGAGTTTCTTCTCATGGCCTTTTATGGAGAGATGGAGGAAACCTGCTTTGACAGCATTTGGATGCAAATGTCATCCAGCTTGTCTTTGATAGATTATTCACCGAGGGGGTGGGGGGATTTGTAGATTTGTGATAATGTACTAGCGAGAACTGCTGCTGCCTGTGAAGTGGGAGAAGTAGAATGAGGAGAAGGGAGAAGGAGGGCAACCAGAGACAGTGAAGAAGGGACAAGTTGTGTTCAAAGACGCGGCAGAAATGTGGAAATTGCCTTCCACCCACGGGATCAATGCAGTTCATTTGGCACAGTGAGAAATGACAGGTGATTATTCAGCCATTCCCCTCAGCACATCTGTTTTACACTGTGTCCTCCAGAGCTCGAAAAAACATGATCTAACCATCCAGCAGTGAAGAAGGGATAGAGACGGGGAGTGACAGATAGAGAGGCGGTGATGAGCAAAGACAGGAGTTCACTTAAAAGTAGATAAAGACTGTTTGAGTGAGAAAAGGAATAATGAGGCGAGTGAAATTCCAGAGTACCAAGAAGTTTTGAGGATGCAAATTTTAGAGTAAAGGTAAAAGATTTGAAATATGAAGTTGTTTAAATGTGGACCTGCCTGTCTAGTATGACACTGTACCATGACAGATTAATTCTATGACCTTTTCTTTGCCTTTGTATCAACTTACCAGATTCTTGCGTGTTTCTGGAACAGCGCTAACGTCCACCGGCTCCCTTTCAAGGGCATTGACAAAGCGAGCTTCAGCTACAGCGATGGCACAGATGACATGAACCCACCTGGTGAAACAGACACGGAGAGATAATTGTAAACTTTATAGTTTTTAACAGCAACACTGTGGCCACAGCAAAACTGAAGCGTGTCCTACTAACCGGTTGTCTGTGGTCGTCTTCAACGCTCCTCCCCGCAAGTTGCAGAGACAGCATTCCTTAATGACAAAGGGAAGAAATGAGTATTAGGTTTAGGTTACGTTAAGATAGTGACAGGGATGGAAAAAAAAAAAAAAAAAAACAATACTTGTAGTTTTGGAGAAGATCAAATATTTTTTTCTAAAAAAATTCTTTGCATCCACTTACCACTGTCCACGCTCCTGCTGCACACCTGGAACACATCCAGGATTTGCTGACAGAGTCTGGCTTTATACCATAACAACCTATAACACAAGAAAGATTAATGACTTTGTATATCGTTCCCAAACCATTTTGCATAATAGATAAATTCCATAGCATGCTCTGGAGGCACGAGTGTACTTATAGGAAAGAATGGATGGTCTCTTTAGAAACTTTACCCAATATTTATTAAATACTTTCTCACTTTTTTTTAATTTAATGATTTGTTTTTGGGGTTAATTTCTGGTTCTGGCAGTTGACACCAAACCTACTTTTTAAAAAGTTTTTCACATTTTTATATATATATATATATATATATATATATATATATATATATATATATATATATATATATATATATATATATATACACACACACACACACACACACACACACACACACACACACACACACACTTGTCCGATCTTCTTATTACTCTGTCCAATTTGAGCTTGTGAACCCCAGACTGGTGCGTTTATGTGACACCTTGGCAGGTCTGAATGATTTTCAGTTGGATGTCCACTCCAAAACAATGAGGAGCACAGAGATTGGGCACAGAGCTGGTGTTTTTGACAGGACTTCTTTCTGCTTCATGTCCTCTTATGAATAGTAGTGCTGCTTCCTCCAGCTGAGCCCTGCTCATCCCTGGATGACTAATGAACTGGCCTTTTTTGAAGGTGCACTTCAGCTTTAGGGATAATAAGAACCCTGGAGGGTCGGGGTGTGTGTGTGTGCCAACTCCTATGCTGTATTCTATGTGGATGCATGTGCAGAGATTTTCTTGCTTTCTTTGCATGTGCAGCCAGACACAAAACAATCAAACAAGTAAGAAATGGGAAAGTTTAAGTTGTGCTGCTTTCACAGGTCTTTGCATTGCTAGTGGAGCCTCTTAGCTAATTTAACCTAAGTCAAGAGGAGTTTAACTAGGAAGCCTCGCTGAGTGTGGCAGCCTGGGAACAGAGCTGACAGTTTGTTGCACTGTTGTAGTGAAGTCTCATCTTCAGTGCTTCCTATTTTTCCAGCACTATTCTCAAGGGTTCGGGGAAAAAAAAAAAGTTGTTGTGAAAAAAATGTTGTGAATAGAGCAGAGCAGAGGAATACCCAACAGAGTCCGTCTGTAAAGCTTGTCAGCTCATGTACGGGCTTGTAGCTGGGTGAGACCAAGATACTGAGTGTTAAAAATCTAATGCTGCAGTGTGCCCACAGTTTGCTTGTGTCCGACTGCTGAATAGAATCAAACACAATTTCTTCTCTTACTGTGTTTTTTCTTTTACAGTTTTCCCCTTAAGTTTTGTTACCAAAACAAGCGCATTCAAGTTTAAACATCCCTATTTCACAGCCGTCAGGGAGTCCGGGTATAATACTAACTAGACAACAAAATTGATGTTTTGATTGTACGTTTGCAACTTCAGCCTTCGTCTTGTCAGTTTATTCATTTTTTTGACAAACTTGCCCAATCACTGTTCTAACATCCCTTTAAAAAAAAAAAAAACATTTAACCAAGTGCATAACTCACATAAACATTAACCACACGTTACTGAGGTTAAACAGAAGACTTGGTATGAAGACTCACTGGTATGAACCTGCATGTGACAGGATGAACAACGGATCAGGAGACTGGTTCCATCCTCCCCGATGTGACAGTTGGTGGGTGGAGGCTCGGTGTTTCCTGCCCCAACGCTGAAGCACATCTCCGGCACCAGCGGACGAGTCAGACTGCCATGACGGGGAATGGTGGTTCGTGAGGTTTCATTCGCGATGGAGACATCTTTGTGTGGCTGAAAAGGCCAGATGAAAGACAATAAGTATGATTATGATTGTTAGACATTGGAAATAGACAAGATGGAGTTAAAATCATTAGTTTCTTTGAATTTATGACCCACAGTTGTTAGTCAGTTTGTAGTTCCAATTGTCAATTAATACTAACAGTAACCTGCCCAACAGACTACTATTTTAGAGCTGCAAATAATATCATAGCCATTACTACTTCGCTGACAACCTTACCTTAGTGTAGGGACAGAAGAGTGAGCAGATAGCACAGTAAGGCTGAAGTGCTGCCACTGCAGCATTGAAAGCTTTCTCTGCCAGGAAATTGGGTGAGTGATTCTGCCAAAGATGCTCTTGTTTCTTCATGTCACTGTCCAACTGTACAGGAGAAGACAGCTCTGTGGGCAAAAAAAAAAACAAAACAAAATACGACAAAAACAACAAAACGCATTAGTGTGTTGCTGCAGAAGAAGACCATCATCTAAAGTAAGTGACGCATACTGAAGAGATGCTGGAGAATTCATTATCAGTAATGATTTTGTTTTTCTCAGAAATGCACATGAAGCATTTTTGGGAAAGTACAAGGATCGCTTTAATGCAGGAGCTTACGCCAAGAGACAAAAATAGAAGATTCTGTTCCAGACAACAACATCACCACTCTTGGAAGTATTGGCTGATGAACACAAACAGCAGAGACATCAACAACTTGCTGCTGTGGGTCAGGAATCAATTTAGTCGTGTAGGCCCTTAAGCTACTGATCCAGACAGTTTGAGACCCGAGCATAAGGTAGGACAATGTTTTCACCAGATTCCCTTTTAACTCCCTTTTCTCCAACCTCTGGCCCCTCTCTCTCTCCTTGTCCCCTGTCCGTTCATCTGAAGGACAGGCCCTGAGTCGGGTCCCCTGCTGCTGACTTAAAGTGAATTTGAAAGCAAGTAATTGGAAGTCATGATCCCTAGATCAATAAGTGTCAGTCAGAAAATGGAAAAAAAAAGTCTGAAGGCAGGGCAAGAAAAAGAAGCCTTGTGGTCTTGATTTCATTACCCCCTTTTAGTCCTGTTTGTTTTTCTTTTTCCAGATCAATAACCAAAATATAAATGGTCTGTTTGTCATTTTAAATACCACGTTGGAAAGAGGACAATCAATGCAGGGGGTGATTTATGAGGGAAAATGTCGGTGTCTGATTCTGTAACCGTTTAATTGGAGTAATTATTCAGTTATAACTCACTGTTTTGACCATATTTATATTCATGTCAAGGAGAAATTAAATATGATTCACACCACATGACAGTTTATTTATTAAACTCTTGAAGGCAGGCTAACTACTCATTAAGGAAGAGTAACTCCCCTTTAACAGTATGAACTTTGCATGCAAATGAGACTGAGTTTAAATAAATATGCGAAGACAGACATGTACCTTTGTCACCAGCTGGGTCTTGTTTGACGACAGACAGAGGGGAGCGCATGGGAGGCTTGCTCAGGGGGTGACGGCGGCTCTTTTTCACCTCTGTTGGCATCTTCATCTTGGAGTAGCATGCCTGATAAAAGCACATGTATGAAAGCTTTTATATGCAAATGAATCCTCATTAACTGCAGCTGTGTCATTACAGCTACACGTTTGCAGTAAAATACCAAATACCAAGTGTGCTGCTCTATAACTTTTTACAAATAATAATAAAAAAAAAAAAAAAAACAGACAAATATATTGACATGAATGAGCTCACCTGGGTCGCACTCACATCCAGCTTGTTGTCAGGATTCCCCACCGCTGGATGACCGACTGCGGTGCTGTTTGAATTCCGGATGCCAGATGTAGCAAACTGCTCAAAGGCTTCCTCAAATCCTGTGATGGCGTTATGGATATTTGACTTCTTTGGCTTTTTCAGCTTCTTTTTCTCACTGTCTTCATATTGTGATTTGGCCTCAGTTTCATTTGCTGGCGAAGAAAAGTAGAGGAAGAAAAGGACTTCAGGTGAAGGTGAAAAGGTAATAGACTAGATGAGTTACAGTGATTACAGGAACAGGGGATTGTGCTGAGAGGGTGAGAAATAATGAGCTTCGTGTTTGGAAGGTTCAATATTCATCCGTTTCTTTTTTCTATTGCTAATGGAGACAGTAATTCAGATTTTGTGGGCTGAAAATACTAATAATACGAGAAACATTTGTGATTCAATCGAAAGCACCTGCATTGGTTTCGATCACACCTGCATTAATTTAGTTCCATGCTCTACATTGACCAACACCCTTTGATCTCTTGTTGTGTTTTTCCTGACGAACAAACTAAAACCTAACTCTTCGTATTATCCTCACCGTCTGCTGCTGGAGTCTCAGCTGCTTTAGCAGCAGCCTCCTGCTCCTCCCGTTCCATGGCCTCCAGGGTCATCATGGCCTCTCGGGCTAAACGCTCCTCCCTCTCCTGCCTCCGCTGGGCCTCACGTTCCTCCACCTGACGCTGATACTCAGTAGCATTCAGCTCAATGCCTTCCTCCGCCAGCACCTTCACCTCCTCCAGCTTAAGACGACGGAACTGCTTCATCTTCTGCATGGCCCTGTGATGAGGCAGCGATGGGTAAGTTAAAACTTCATACCATATACTTTTGATAGCGCATATACTCAGTGTTCATACACATTTTATACACCAATTCTCCATGACTTTTCCATTACTTTACAGCAAGTTTCCATGACATATAAATAAATATATATATTGCCACCCGTACGGAATCGTCCTGTATTTGGCGATTAAATGTTGTGTCACGTATTGAACCAACATGGAACGTGATTTGTTCCATATTTACATAAATGTCCAATACACACGTCTGTCACACACACAATAACAACTAAGAGGACCTAGAGACAGGCACCACACATGACGCTGCTCACAAAACCTGTGCTGATGTCTTATAGTTATCATACATAACGTTGTTCCTGGAATTGTACCTTTTGTTGTCAATTCAGCAGTTCCAAGTATACATTGTTTGTTAGTCTACAGCACATCGCCACAAACGTTGTAAAAATGACAAGCGTGACAGTGGCCGACTACAAGATGTAAGCGCAAGACAAGATTTTAATTAATCAGCTTTAAATCAACTAAGCTAATATTACAAAGTGAAGGAAAAATCATGACTTTTCCAAAATTTTCAGGGTAAACTTATGATACCAAACCTTTTCCAGGCCTGGAAAATTCCATTTTCAAATTCCATGACTTTTTCAGGTTTTTTTCCCAAAACGTACAAACCCTGTATATTGCATACATTCTAGCACACAGACACCTGATGCATATATTTGGATTTATTCATAACTACCTTGTTAAAACATGTATGTACTTCAACCTCTCACCTTCGCAGAAGGTTTTCTCGGAAGGTGACACGATGCTGCCTCCAGCGCTCGAGTTCAGGGCTTGTGAGTTCAGTGGCCTTAAGATGGTCCAACACCATGGAGTCTTTGCCCTGCTTCCACAGCTCGTAGCGTTCGGGCTGCAAGCAGCGCACAAACACGTCCATGGAGATTTTCACCATGTCCTTGCGACAGGTACACTGTAAGAGGGGTGGAGGGGATGACGTATGTTAGAGTGGGTAATAGCTCTATTGTCCACAGCAAACAAACTAACAAATAAAAATCTAATTAATGCCTGTTGAAACAGCACCTGGGAACCTGTCACATCACAGCACATTAAGATATTTCAGAGTGTAATCCTCCACAGACATACAACACTGTTGAGTGTCTACAGATTGAGCAGGTGCTTCACAGTTTTCTTTTCAACTTTAATTAAATAATAATCATATCATCACCATATCATATAATCATGACCTTGAACAGTATTATAGAAAAAACTGAAAGAGAAGTGCACCATGAAGAGTCATATATAAGAAGAGTCAGGCAACAGGCAACACTGATAACCATAAAGACCTTTAGCACCCTATTTAGAGCATGACATTTAGACCACTTTAATAGCAAAAGGCTGATGAGGGCAACTAAGATAGAAAGAAAGTGGTTTTAAACATTTGGAAAACACATCACTCAACCTTACTGGAAAAGAGTAATAAGACAGGCTGTGAGGATGCGGTGGAGTGGCCCAAAGTTAATTGTCCAGTGGGGTTTCATTTATATACAGCATCAAGTAAAGATACAGTAAAATATAGCAGGTAATAAGACTTAGATGTAAAGGAGACAGTTGCACCTGGGAACCACTCAGACTTCCAACGTCTCCACAAACCTTCATAATGACTTGATCAGTGAATGAGTCATTTTTGCTGACTGCAGAGGGAGGAGCAGCACAGTGACGGAGTTGTTAAATGAAACCACAGTGCTGTATATAAGCAGAAGTGGAGATGGCAGGTAACGCATAAGTTTAGGAATGAATGAAACAAAAATAGGGAGATGAAACAAACATGTGGGAGCAGGGAGAGAGAGATGAAAATATTTTCTTTTCTGCCTTGCTTGCTGTATTACATTCTGGCCCTATTATTTCCCAAGCTGTACTGAGAGCCTTATGTTCAATTACTGGAAACACAGCAGCTCTCCCTCCCCAGCAAAACAATATCCAGCCTACATCTCATCTAGACACCACTTGACAGACGGAAACATTAAAATATGGTATCGGGTGGAGGCCGTTGGAGCGGGAAGTGGGAGGGCAGACTAGGGCAAGTGAGCATGGGTGCAGCTGATTGTTACCATTATGAAACCTTTAGTGGAAACGGTATCATGGCAGGAAAATACAAAACCGTAAAAGAACCAGATAAATATCGCTCTGACACCGACTGTACGTGGCATAACTTCTCATTTTCATTTGTAAACATGAGTAATGTCATTTTATTTTCATATAACTAATAAGAGGTTATGGACATTGTTGCCATCCTCAAGGACCAAAACGAATTACACTTTATTACCATATAAAAACTTAATTAAAGGAGGGAAACATATTTGGAGATGCACAAGATCTGGGAAAACAAAAACTCACCCTGAGGCAGGAAGTCAATGAGCCCTGAGGTGTATTTGGGCTCCTAATGAAACTAAATTGTTGCAGCCACAGAAAACCAAGAGCCTGGAGATCTCTATTGACTCAGCCAAGTGGATGTGCCCGGAGCAAATGACAACCGGCTGTCTGACCCATGCAGCAGCAGCTTTAAAACTCTGATTATCCAAAATTCTTTATGCTTTGATCACACGGTTGCAGAAGACATAAATAAACAGTTGGATGATCCGAAAAAAAAGGAGTGATTGGAGAGGTAATTATAAACGGTTAAGATGTAAAATGCAGAAAACGCTACACAGCAGAGCTGTACATCATCCAGCTGCTTATTCTATTAAAACCTACTGTGAAATAAGACAAAAACATATCTCAAGCCTTCTTCGCCTCTGAGGTTTTTCACCGAGATGTATGCTGTAGAAAAAAATGCTGTTTAAATAATTGCGCTCATTTTTCTTACCCCCCACCCCTCATCCATTTCTTTCTCTTCTTTACCTCCTCATATACACCCCAGCCCACAGCAGCTGCTTAATGTGCTGAACAGAAATGAGAAGAAGTTTAAAAAAAAAAGAAAAAGAAAAAAACATGCCACGTAGAAATGCTAATTAGTTTGTGGTGTATTGCTTTCACAACTGTAAGCTTGACTATGTGCATAACAAACAGCATATACAGTACTGTACTGCAGCATCCATCAAGTTTATTTTTATGCTGCACCAAGTTTTCGGTTTTAAATGTCAGTGATATATCACTGTGCTGCCAGGGGTTTCTGGTTTCCTC
This sequence comes from Polydactylus sextarius, assembly GCA_016801845.1. Taxonomy (NCBI): domain Eukaryota; kingdom Metazoa; phylum Chordata; class Actinopteri; family Polynemidae; genus Polydactylus; species Polydactylus sextarius. The sequence goes on from CM028910.1 coordinate 18,593,726, forward strand.
TCCTCACGACTACCCGGCTGCCCTTTATAATATGGCTGCCCTCTGATGGCAGTGAATGGTGTCAGGATGTTGCAGAGAATATCTTGAGTCCATCCTCCACAGAAGCTCAGCAGTGAACTACATTAAATATAAATTAACTAGAGCTCTGTTAAAGTAATGGCCCCTCGTGGAGCAGCATTTTACTTGGGAGGGAATTTGCAATAAGAAAAATAAAGAAACAAATATTATGACAATGTCATAGCTTTTTGCTGAACGGTGCTAATACGTCCTGGATACGTGAACCTCATTTTCCTGAGCTTTCATCACATCAAGACACAGTGACATCTTTGTGCTTGTCAGGTAATTGTGCTACCTTGATAACAACAGGGACTGGTGAGATTTTTAATAAGAGATTGCAGACTGAAATTGCTCCAAGTCACAACTGAACATCAACGGCTGAAGTGTGGCAAATGGTGTATATGGGCTGGTTCATGTCTTATGAGACATTACAGTGTAATTGTGAATTAAAGTGTGTTATTATGGGTGCAATCACAGGTTTCTAATGTGTTTATTAAAGTGTACGTAAACTGTCTCTTTGAACATGTGTGATATATAAAATGACAACATCAAACATCAAAGTTTGTTATGGGCTCCAAACAATGTTTGCTACAAGAGAAATCATACTCCCTTACCTCTGTTAAAGAACAATAATCTTACTACTTTCGCATCTACTACAATTATTTACCTGAGAGAAAGCATTTTGTTAGTTTATTGCCATAGACACAGGTCAGGTTGCACATGAAGTCTTATAAAAATTCTAAAAATCTAATCTTAGCATGTCTGGGCCCACAAAAACAAGACAAGTCTGCCAAATCATATGTGTATAAATATATATATATATATATATATATATATATATACACACACACACACACACACATGGCAGAATGAGTCATCTTCAATTCACTTCTCAGATGAAAAAGTGATGTGATTTCGTCTGAGAAGTGGGAGGATGATTTCTGCTCCTCTCCCAGACAGAAAAGAATTACCCTGGAAACCTCAGGGAACAGCAGCAAAGTGTGAGTGAGCACCAAATGAAGGGAGAGAGGCTTTCGTTTAGAATACTACAGGCACGGACCACAGAAACCGTTAACATTGGGCTGCTTTGGGCTTTTTCTTCCGTGCTTCAGTGCACTCGTCGCTGAACTGTTCTCCACTGAATTTGCCAAAAAAAATAAAATAAAATTGCATGCATAATCAATCAGATTAACTGTCTGGTAGTGTGATGTTTTTTTTTTCTTGACTTTTGTGGCAAATAATTCTCTTATTTTTACCAAACGGCCTTGTTTGACCATTTGCCAGAAAGTTTCTCCAAGCACAGGATGAGACCTAATCATCAAAAGTGTTATAACTGTTGAGTTTTAAGATTTGGATTAAAACACTAGGCCCTTTGATTTGTGTGTTTGCTTAGTGATTTAAAAGCATTTGAAGAGCTTGTATTTAAGAAGACGCCTCTCTTTCCTTCTCTTGCTCCCTCTCTTTCTGTTTCTCTCTCCCTTTCTCTATGTCATGAGCTGGCATCGCTGGACAAATTCGATATCGAGCCCCATCGTTCACTGTCCCATTTGGTGGTGACAGAACAGGGCTCAGTGGGAAAAGGACAGGAAGGGGAGGAGGCAGTCAAACAAGTTAGCAGATGACTGCTTGAGCCACGGACAGAGAAAGAGGAGGGGAGGTGAGAGAGAGAGAGACAAAAAGAGAATGAGAGACTTTACTTTTGTTGATGTAGGTGTGCTATTTAAAAGTACTCTCTACGCCTATGTCCATGTGCATGTGTTGGAAGTGGAAGCATCATCATCCTGTTTCACCACTTTATTTTTTGTCAGATATTTTCTTTCATTTGTCATCTAAGGATTAAGTGGGAGTGCAGTGCTTGAGGCTAATTTGTTTTTTCTCTATGCTCTAACTGAAAACCAAACTTTTATAGCCCTGAAAACAGGATAATTTATGTTTTCTGGATATGCAGATTACTAAATTTAAGCAATTGCAAATCAACATATTGCTAGTTTCTACAAATACATTGCTTAGATGTGTCTTTAGTCACCCTACACTCTTGAGATCAGGAACCATGGTGGGGAAAAAAAAACAGCCTCTTAATCTAGTTATAAGGTTGTTGACTTGGTAAGTGCTGCCACATTAAGCCAACGGGCAAAAACAGGCAAGGGCCACAGCAAGCTTAAAATTAGATTTTAGGTTTTTTTTTGATAGAATTTTTGTCATTGTTGCTAGCCATAGATGTTTTGAACATATAATATGTACACTGCTCGGTCTAAATCCAAGCACAATTGGGTTCAGGACTCTGTACCCACCACACTACTACACTGACCCAAGAGGATGAAAACGTCTGTTTAAGAGACAAAGAGGAAGAGGAAGAGGAAGAAATATGGACTGGCAGACACCACCTGTCTCGTTGGACGAGCTGTTCTCTTTCACATTTCTCTGATTCTTGGTGTGTGGTGCCGTGCTGTCGATTTGTCGACTCGGATTAGCAGGGCAGAATGGACCACTCTTCTTTATCAGACTGAGACAAGTGTAGTAGAGATGCTCCCTTGAGCACTGGGTTTGGCGGAAAGGAGATGGCTGAAGTCTGGACTAGTGGTTCTTAAATTACAACTGGCCACATGGGTAAAGTAGGAGGATCGAAAACGAGAAAGAAGGAGAACGGAGGGAGATGTACTTCTGCAAACTGGCACCTCATAAATCTGACATGCAGCCAAGTAAAGAGAAAGCTGTGAAAAAATGGCGCGCGCACACACACACACACACGTGTGAACACTCATAGGCATGGAACGGGGGGGGACTGAACAGGAAAATGAAGTGGAATGTATTGAAAGGAGACAAGGGAGAGATTCTTTCAAGGGACATTGTAGTTGGGCTCCCGTCCACAACCAACTCATGCCCTGTCAATTTCATGCTCAGCAGCCCACGGGCAAAGAGGCAGTTTACGTCAAAGGAAGAATGCGAGGGTACGGTTAGTGTCGGTAACAGATGGCGCGAAACAGAGAACCAGACGCTGCTCTTATATTTTGATATGATCTATTACTCCATCCCTTCCAAGAAACAAGTCGAATCTCTGAATCACATTGGACCAAAATCTCCTAAAGTCTACATTTGCCTGCAGAGGAGGTGTGTGACGGATGTCGTTCTTGGAGTTTTGCGTGAAGGTTTCCATATCTTTGCTTTCACGCCTACCTCGTTTCAATGTCACTACTCATGATGATTGCAAATGTCGAGATTTTACAATGTCAAAGGATCGGTCTGCTTCGTCTTACCTGGGTGGCCATCTTGCCATAGTCTACCCAGCGCAGGGTGGCAAAGTTTGTAGACTCTGCACAGTTGAAGCCGTGATTAAAGCCGGCATGGTAGCCATAAGGAAAGGTGACCATAAACTCTCCTTCATTCTGAGTTATCTGTTCGTGGAGAAAGAAAAAAAACAGAAATTAATTTACATGAATTACCAATTACTTAACTCAAAATTCATATCAAACTGTCCTTATCAATGTGTCCACTGCACTGTTAATGCAAACAAAGGCCGTTCATGCATCTAATTAACTAACTGGATGAATGAAAACTAAAAAGGTTTTTCCTCAGACACGCTACTAATCTTCCTTTTCATTGCACCGACAGACCACATTTGTTCGGCAGTATTTTTCCAGCTATACGGTTATTTGTTGCCATATTTTCATCGGTAATTCTATTTTTTTTTTTTTTTTTTTAAAGCTGTTCTTAAGAAAACAAAGTCTTTAAAACAAAAACAAAAACAAAGCATTCTTGCTTTTGTCTTCAATGGCAAAATCGTATTAACCATTTTACTCGATTTTACAAATCCTGCTGAAGATGTCATTTGCTCCTTCACTCGTACATTCCTGATTTATATATGCAAACCATCAAATTATCACTTTTCTGCGTGCAGACTTTCTTCTTGATCTCTTTTCTTATTTATGATGTGTTTTTAATTTTGACAATTGTTACTTGCAGCTGTGACTCCCAGTTTTTTTTTACCATTAAATAAAAATGTTGTGATGTGATTATAAAGTAGAGTCATCATTTCTCACAGAAATCTCATGTATTCAGCCATTTACGTTTTAAGGGAAGAACAGTGAGTTAAATTCCTCAGTAACAACTTTTTCTCTCAACTTTTCTGGCTCGCAAGCAAAATTAATTCAGCCTAACATGACTGCTGCTCCGAGTGTTGAATGTCTTCCCACGAGCTCAGTGTTATTCTGAGAATGTTTAAAAATGTGAGGCCAAGTTAAGCACATTCTTTTTTAATGTGTAGCCCAAAAACTTTAGCCCTCTATGACTGACTGCAGAGCTCAACTTCTTTGTGAAGCCTGGATCCAGGCAATCAAGAGACACATCAAGCTAGACAAGGTGACAGGCAAGAGGGAAGAAACAGGGGTAGAAGCTGAGAGCGAGATATAAACCTCCTCAACTAAAGGCAGCGGTTCAGATATCAAACAGTGCTTTTTGCTCTTACAAAAACACAGAGAGACGGTTTTATTTTTACACATGAATTGAGAGAGATACTGTAGGTGTGTAACAAGTAACGTGTTCGCTGTAATAATGACACCCTGAAGGGGGGAGAGAAAGGATAAATGGGGCAGAGGGAGGGTAACTCTGCTGACAGTGAAGTTTTTTTTTTTTTTCTTCCTTCAATTTTTTAATTTCTGCTATGCGAGGATTTATATTGCCCACTGAACAGAACAAAAAAAAAACAGCGAGGTGAAAAAAAATATAAATTAATTTCCTATGACAGACACAAGGGAGGATCATTACTCACACTGTGTCCTTACTACAAGCCTGTCATAGTTGTGGTGCCAAAAGTGAGCCATTTACCTCCCATACGTTCGAAACAAGCACACTCTTTTGCAACTTATGCAAGACTCAATTATATTGCCATAGAACAGCTGGTGCAGAATATGTGACTTCAGCTCCTCTTTTAACCATTAGATGTCTTAAGTTCCTTTATTATTTTATTACCTGTCGCTGTCAGTCAATGCGTGAAGCCACAATCATCACTTTCGTAACTACACTATGCAATTGAGGCCGTGTCCGTGTAAATGTTGCATTTGGCACACGTTGGAGAGTACTGGAATCAGTTGGGGTTCACTTTGAGCTACTGTGAAAAATAGTTATTTTCCATTATCAGGACATGTGCGCTGTGAATGACTTGTTATTGACTTGTTACCATGTTATTGTCACTTGACAAGGTAGATATGAAAAAAACAGTCGTCGCCACTGGAGTGTGCCCACAGAAGTTTTGGACATATTTGAGTCAGCAGTGGAGAGTGTGGGGAAAAACACTGAATGGTGAGGGACATGGTGTCAACCAGTTTGTAAGGTAGGAGCATTTGCGCAAGCATTAAAACGGTCAGTGAATACTGGGTGAAGTAAAAAAAAAAAAAATATATATATATATATATATATAAATGACGACGACCAATAAAATGTACCTTTATCGTCATGCATATACTAGTCGCCACTCACCCTGTCAAACGGAATGCTGTATTTCTTTAGGATGGATGGAGATATCAGCGTCATCTTGTGGCGAAGGAAGGCGTCGCAGCCTTGGGAACTGCCAGGGAAGAAGCCTGCAGAGGGTCACACAGAGCACGTGACATTCAGGTCATTTTAACTGATAATCCGAAGCCGTTGGCAACATGGTATCACATCTTCAAATACATGTTAATCACTGGCAATACTGTTTCTTTAACGGTTTGTTTCAAATGAAATTTCAACACTTGTTTCTAAAAGCCTTAGTGGCACCAGTTTTTTGAGATTTTGTGGCAGTGGAACAGACTAAATGCTTCAGAGATACTGTTTGTGTGATTGCTGTTATGGATGCAGCTATTGTATCCTGCAGGTATTATCATTGACTGCTGCAATATGAAGTAATTCCTTTTTTCCCCACAACAACCTAACAGAGCAAATCATTAATCACTTCATGCTGTCAAAATCTATTGGAAAATACTAGGAAAGTATTGCCAATTAAACAGGTTTCTCCAGCAGAAATGTAACTGTGTCTAATGCTTATTGTTGATCTCAAAACCTGGAAAAAGAAAATCTGTTGTTCCGTTGACATGGGAGTAAATTAATTTACTGCCTAGACGGTGGAATAATCATGTTACTGCAGTTCATGTAAATGCATTGTTTGTGTGCCTCCAGGTTGGATTTCAGGGGTAATCTGATGGATCGCATTATGCCACAAAAAAAAGACTAGAGCACAAAACTGAATACAAGTGCTGTCACCTCCAAAAATTGTTATCCCATTTAGCACAACCAAACAGAAAACCTATGCCTGAAGAGGATATGTTCATCAGAGAAACAGTTGAAAGTTTAGAACACCAGCTGTTTCAAGGGAGATCTCGCTTATTTTGTAGAGAATCTAAAAACAATGAAATGCAGTGTAAAACTGCTGTCCTAAATGCTGATGGCACCGTCCCCAAGGTCACTAACATTCTGCAGTCATGGTACTTTATACACCAGTCTACTTCTGATCTTCAAAAGTGGACATCCGCCACTGCTGAAACTTGTAAGTTTTCGTCCTCGAAAAACATCCCCACTTCCTTGACAACACAGACCGCTTTGAGATCATAAAACACCTGTCTGACAGTTCAGGTTTTCAAAGCCCCAACTCTCTCTCTCTCTCGCTCTAAAACAAAGGCTTACTTTTGCTCTTGGACACAGAGAATCTCAGATGGCCTCTGCATAATCAAAGCAAGAGTTTCTCCTCCATCACTCCCTCCCCTGCTCTTTTACTGTCCTGTACCCACTAGTGCTTAAAACAGGGGTCCGTCCAAGCCTCCACCCAGTTAAACTTTAATGTGACTGACAGTATAATCGGCACCCATTTCATCATTCATTTTCACTGCATTGTTTCAGCCTCTGTTCTACCCTACAAAGCAAGAGAGGGAGAGAGAGGGGCCCTCTATTCTCTCATCGCCTGCCTGCTTGTTGGAGCTGATAAAGGTGAATAATGTGCCGACACAGCCCGGGTATTAATCCCCATTAAAATGCAGCTGGCTCTCTCGGCTCTCCGCGGGGTAATATTAACTTAAAGGCTTCATTCTGTCCTTTTGAGTTTGAAAATTAAGTTCCTGCCTCCAACCTTGCACCCTCCCACCCCCCAACGAGTCTTAAGCATTAACTGAAATAATACGGAAATGAGCAGTGATAACAGCTACGGCTGTCGTTGTGTCAAATGTTTGGAGAGGAGTTTTCAAGTAACAAGACCATTGTCCCAGCTCCATTAGGCATTCCTACTATACTCATAACTGTCGTTTTAAGGACCTCGTAAACAGTTGGCTGCCTGTGCTGACGATGGCTTTGATAGGTCAGTGGGTGCTTGTTAAATAACGTTGGCACATCTTTCCTCCCACTGCCAGATGCTTAGATAAGAAAGGAAGGCTGCAATCAGACTGTGACTGAAAGCTGAATGCCGACATGAAGAAAGATAAGAAATGTCTACTGCATCAATCTAAGATTGGAGTTTAATAACATTTTATCATATCTAAGATTACAGTAATGAATTTACCCGTCTAACCTTAACACTTCCCTATCCCTTTATCAAATCTTTGTTATTTTCAACAATTTAATTGAAAACACAATTAACGCCAGCAAACACGATATGAAGTTACACAAAAAAATATATCTTTAATCTATTTTACTGCATAAATACTTTTTAATTAAGTATAATACACTTCAGCTACTGAGCAAATATTAGTTTGACTGACTCTGACTGCTGATTACAGCAAGTTTAAAATATTTAAAAAGTTAAACAGGAAGATTAATGTACAGAAAGTGACTTGTCCTGAGCAGCCAGGGTAACTGAGTAACACTGGCTGACTTGTTAAATTGCAACTATACTGAAAGGACAAACAGGGCAGAGTAGAGCAGCATCAGTGATTCTTCCTACTTTAAAGAAACTGCTTATCTGTCACATGTATTGTACTTTACATGTCTCAGCCTCTCTTGTATAAAAGGAGGACAGCAGGGGTGACATGCATTGGTGATTATTGATTTGTTCTCAGCTCTTCACAGGAACAAGGACAAACGCTGTGTTTGTTCATTGTAGTTTAGATAAGACAACATCATCATCCTCACATATTCAATATCAATCTGAACAACAAGGAATACACAAAGGATTCTTCACTAAAAAAAGGTAACAGGAGTAAAACGATGCGAGTGGAGGAAGAGGTGAGGCGCCAGATTTGGTCAAAATTTGTAATTCACTTGCGTTGTTACACTATGAAGACAAAGTCAGCTTGCTTCTCAGCACCATGAACAATCGATCAGAGCACAGCCTGATTCACTACTTGGATTGGATTTCATTGTAGAGACTTCGCAGGTTTCCTTGTCTGAATTCAGCATCGACAAATGACTGTGCACAATAAGTGCTTCAAGCTGCTCCTCCTTCTCAAGCTCAATTTTAGCACAGCCAGGTAACACAGAAATTCATATTGTTACATGTAGTGAGAATACTCACTACCTAATAGAAGCTTCCCATCCACTGAATTTGAATAAAACACTTCTCTACCATGTGTGATAAGAAACTGGAGAAATATTGTTTCATGTTTTAATGTTACGGATCCTTAGCAGTGTTGTGCGTGTTGCACTAAAGGGGAATGAGTCAAGTTCTGTGCGAAGGACACCTGATAAGCACATTCGTCACGGATGTGTGCCAGAGTGTTCTGTGGATGTGTTAAGTTTGTAGCATGTGTTTGATTTCATGTTTTGCACTGAACAAGTTTGAAGCACTTTACTTTTAAAGCACGTCACTGACAAACAGAAAGCCGAGGCTTTGTATAAAAGGTACAAAGACAAAAGGCAAATGACGCAGATTTGAGTTTCTCACCTTGTGCCAGCCTCTCCAATCTCTTGCCGTGCTCAGGTGGGACGGTGTACCTGCAGACAGACGAGGTGAGAAGGTGATGGGTTTAGTTACGAGATGGATTTTCACAAAGACAGACTGTCTTCTTAGCAGAATGACACAAATCTGACATGTGCAGCAACATCAAAAACAAGCAGTATCGCACCTTATTCTCTAGCCTGTTAGGGGTCATGTTTTAATCCTTCTCTTCGGTCAGCAATGAAAAAATATTTTGTTACCAATTCTCACACATGTATACATATCAAATACATACAATATTTACTTGATTAGGATTTGTGAACCCCTTGGGCTCTTTCACATTTTCTCCAGTCTAATTTACAACTTTAAGACCAGGTTCATCACTGATCATGACTGTGAAAGCTGCCGTCAAATCAGACTACTTGACATTGAATATATACAGAAACTGCTGTGTTACTTCTAAAGGGTACAGAATAAACCAGAAGCCACTTTAAGAAACCTCCCAAGAAGATGAGGTAAACACAATAGCACGTAAGAGCCGGTGCCAAAGATTTGCAGGTTGTGACTAAACATAATCATAGTTGTAGAGAAATTAGAGGAAAACGGTGAACACGCTTCAGGGAAATAACACAGAAAAGGTCAAACAAGAGAGCCTACTTTTGAACATATATTAAAAATTAGGAAAAAGCTGACACAAAAGTGTGAACCACAAAAGCTGCTCCATGTAAAAAGCTTGTCTAGGTGCTTATTACCAGTAAAAAAAAAAAGAAGAAGAAGAGGAGAATAGGGGAAAAGGGTGGTGGAAAAGATAAAAATGACCGGTGAAGGGCAGAACCAGGAGAAATGACTGTTTTGGGAGTGCTAGGTTATTTCACAGCCCTCAGCACTTAACGTTTTAAGAAATGAAATTACCCATGCCTTACATCCTGCCACCCCTCCCTCTCTCCTTCTCTTTTACACATGCACATCATGCAAACCAATCCTTGTTCTTGTCAACGTTTAGAGGACCTGGGGAGGAGGGGGAAGTGGATTCTGGTTTGTCATATTTTTTTAACGGCGTAAATTAGCAGTCACAATTCCCTCTCTGTATATTCTGTAGTGTTTCATTATTTTTCCTTCTACTTTGCTTCTGTTTTATTACTCTAAAAACACTGTGAAATGCTGTAGTTCTGCTGATCTGTAGTTTAAAGGTGCTAACATTACCAAAATGTGTACAGACTATTAATACGTTAGGTATTGTTAAATCTGTATTATTACACCAAATAACAAATGATAACATTTAGTAAAAAAAAAAAAAGTTTCTTTGTAAAGCAGAGTGAGAGGAGGGCAAGCAAATCTCAAATCTAATTTGTTCATATGTGAAGTTATTCTAATGATTTTTATTACTGCAATTATTTCCTCTGGGTTTGCTTAAGCCCCCAAAGACCTAAGGCAGTGAACTAGTTTGAGAAGAAAAAAGAAGCCTAAAAGTCTTTTTTTTTTTTTTTACTTAAGTTTCGACAATCACAAGCATGTTCGAAACAAAGTGAGAAAGAGAGCAGCAGAAAGGAAGAATAAAGATGGAGCGACGGTGAGACAAAACAACAGAAATGGAGCCGCAGAGAAAGAATGAGCCCAGAGAGAGAGAGAGAAATGATAAACACAAAGAAAATACAAGACTGACTTGTTTTCAGACAGGGGAGCTGGGACGTGGAGCTACACTGCCATCTGCAGACAAAAGCTCAGAACTTCAGAGAAGTGCCGCATGCTTCATTGTTATATCGTCAAAGCTGATGCATTGAGGACTTGTACAACTATCCAACATCAGAGGCTCATGACCAAAGTCCTTAATGCCATTTTGAAGCAAACAAGTGTCCAGGAAGACACAGTGAAATTCAGGTCATTATCTCAAAGCTGTAACTGGTATTTTGCTAAATAAATATACACTTGCTGGCTTTGTGGTGGTTTTACAACCTTATTAGTTCTCTGTATGTGAACATACTTTGAATTTATGGTCATTGTACTTGATGATAAAGGGCAATGACTGATAAAAATGAATACTTGAGTTATAATTTATCCTCCAGATGTTAAAAGACAAACATGACAGTTAGTTGTTCACTTTACAAGGTGGAGATAACTGAAAATTTTGAACGTATCTTAACGTAAACATGTCCATGTGATATCTACATTAGCAAGGGCCTTAGCTAGATGTTGTGTCTTGTTTTGCATCGTTGTTTTTGTGTGGTCAGTAAAGGTTTAAAACATTTCTACTGTAGATTGTTTGAACCTCCTGTTATGTGCAATTGTGCGTTAGTAGCATGTACATCTTTAATGACAACTGTATGTTACTCAAAACAGATAACAGTAACAGTCAGTAATGAGTGTTACAGTGCTTGTGCTGAGTTAGTCATAACACCATGGATGCTACCTCTGTACTAAATATGAAATTAATATCGATCATTTCTCTCAGCCTGACGAAAAGTGAGATCATTTTCTACATAATCTATTCATTTAAAGGGGCTTTAGTCCTTAGGGGAGCTTAATATTTCAGAGTTTTCTTTGCCAGTGTGCACAAATTTCAGAGCAGGCCACACCCGAACATCCTTCAGACGCTCCGCTTTATCCCAGCATCAAACTAAACAAATCAGCCGATCAGCATGTCTCCTCCCGTTCCCTCCCTCCTATGGATACAGTTGCCATGGCAGCAACACGTCTGTCACTCCGGTAGCAGAAGGAGAAACGAACAAATAAAACAACACACAGCAAATGAAGGCTTGAACTTTGCTACTACCTTCCTAGCAGAAAGGAATAAAGATGTCTTGACTGCGTGAAGAACAGTGCGGTGCGCGTTAGTGAGTTTTTCATCTTCACAAACACAATAAATCTTTGTGCAGGCTTCTTCTTCTTCGGTTCAAGGCCATTCTTATTAAGAACAGTGACTGCAGCTGCACTGAAAATATGACAAGAAGTTCCTCCTGTTTAACTCGTGATTTATTAGAACCTTTTCATGCAAATCCGGTGGGTCACATTTGTCTCTATAAATACCATAAGTTCAATTTAAATACTACATGTAAAGTCACAGATGGACAATGTTTTTAATCCTTCTCTTTTACAGTTTCTCTTTCGTTCTGCATACCTCCACATTTATATTTACACTAATAATAACTGTTGTACAGGTAAGGCCGCATGTATCCTTTTGTGTATATACACATGTATGACTGGGGTAAATTGTGATCAGAGGAAAGCTCCAGGCAGCAGGTCTCAGAGGATTGTACTAGAAACAATATGACCTGTAAAGGCGTCATCAGTTACTGAAGACGCCAAGTTAAACCTCACAGCATCTCACCCAACAACCAAACTGCAGTTGCGCCTCAACAAATGCCAGATGCAAATCTTCAGTTATCTTATCTTAACGGTTCAAAACAGCTGGACTACAGAGCAGGTTGAGGACTGGTGGATTCATCAGCGCCTCTCCCTCCCTGAAAGTTGCAGCTGGGCTTCAAAATATCCTTTTTCAGTTGTCTTTCATGAGGTCATTAGACTTCCCCCACCTTCTTTTCACATGTTCAGAGGCTCATCTTTTTATCTGACAGCAAATCAACTTGGCGCAGGGTGATTGAGAGTGTTTAGCAAGAAAAATTAACAAAGAGGATGATGGAAAGATAAAGATAGGAATGAAGAGAGAAGCGTGTGTGTGTCTTCATTACTCCACCACACTCAAGTGTACGTGACTTGCCTTGGCCATCTTGCCTTGAGGGCGACACCAGCTGCAACACCTGTCAACATGCTGATGTTGCGACGTGGATACTCAGTAGTCATTATGATATGAGTACTCAGCAATCATGGGTCCACCCACCTGCCTGCATTTTGTGTTGTGGTGCAGTTCACAAACAGACAGGAACGACTAAAACCCCTGCCAAAGTTCTTGAAACCACTTCAGTGGTAGTTCCTGCTAAACAAGGTGATTCTGGGGCCATGTTTAACCGCGAAGACTCACAAGGTGAAACTAATACCAGCCACACCGTTGCAGCTGGTAAGGAAAAAAAAACTTTGAATTTCAGACTAATTAAGGTGGGAAGGTTTGATGAGCTCTTAGAGTAAAAGAGAGAAAGAACAAAACCTTACAAGAGAATTAAATAGCTGCAAGGAAAGAGCAAAAAAAACGTGTTTAGCTGCAGCTGCAGTCAAGTACTTAGTCAGATTAACATTAGAAACAAACCAATATGGGTATTTGTATGTGAATATCAGCCACTATTCATTATGATCAGACTATATGAATGGGATTTGTGGTACCAACAAGTTTCATGGGGCAATATACACCACGGGGGTGTTGTGTACATCACCATCATGAGCTGCACCTGACTCACTCGTTGACGTCATTCGTTGAGTAATTTTGTTTATATTGCCCCAAATCACAATCCTGCTTCAAATAGCTGCTCGTTAAAAAATAAAAGCCTCTACAGAATTTCATACATTTAATCTACTTTACTCTTTTGTCAAGAAACATTCTGTGAAGTAACCTTTGAGGGCTTTACAGCAATGACTGTGAACTTCAACGCCTTCTGTTTAAATGGAGCCAAGTACTTTTGTCTCTTGCCACCCTCTTTTCTCTCTCTGTGCCCTTTAAATATCATCTATATACTTGTTTCCCAAACCACACTGATGTTGGTCATATGTATCCGTCTCATGCGACACTGATTTTAACCACGCAACAACAAAGGCATATATGATCGAGACAGTGACGACACGTTTGCCATTTTATCGCTGCATCAGTTAAACATTGGTCCAGGCTGAGGATTGATACTAACTGTGGCAATCTGGGCTAAAGGACAAGACAGGCACAAAGCTGTAAAACTGTTCTCTATAAGCTTGATACTGCCAGCAGTGAGCTCAGCCAGCTGAACACCAGACTGAAAATCACAGCTTGATGAACGTCATTTTTATCTACAAACACACATACGCACGCAGACTGAAGCTTGTAATAGTACAAAGCCACACTCAATGAGAGATATGAAAACAAGACAGGGAGATGATTTTAATGAGATCCCACACACACTGACTCTCACACACTCTCTCGCTCATGCAGGCACACGCACACACACACACACACACACACACGTGCACACACACAGTGGGTGACAGTGGAGGAGGAGCTTACTGTGACAAAAATGAAGACAGGTGAGAGAGCAAACAGAGACGATAAGCTTAAAAACAAGCACACACACACACACACACACACACTCACACACACACACACAGAAAGGTGATACAATATTTCTGAAAATTTCAAGGGTCGGTTCTGCTTACCACCAGCAGTGTCACACATAAAAAAAAAAAAAAAACACATAGAAAGTAGGTAGTGGAGAGAGAGAGGAACAAATTCAAGCAGAAAAGAAAAGTGAAAGAAAAAGTATGACTCTTCAGGTACCAGGAACCACAGGCATATATACATAGACGCCGCATTGACTGCCGCTGCCGACTAGAGTGACGTGCCTATAGGGCGGCCATCTTGGAACAGTGCCACTCGCTCCTACAGTTCATTAAGAATGATGTGTCTACACAATAAAAGTGATCATTAATCGCTCAACTGTCAAGCTATTTTCACGGATTTGTTTGTAACAGACATTAGACATTATATAAACATATTATTATTATTTTAATCACAACTGTTATGTTAAATGGATGCAGTCCTGCCTACCATGTGCTACGGTAACGTGTTGCGCCACTTCCTCCTGTCGGTGATAGTCCCTCACAGCTGTCTCTCTCTCTCTCTAGTGAAAAAACTATTCACGTACTTACTTCTCAGTGAGAAGTAAGTTCTCACACACAAGTGTTTGTTAAAGTGCTTAAGGTCATTTACTCCCTCTCTGTAGCTTCACACTAAGCACTACCTTTTAGCTAACTATGATAATACAGATCATCTGATCCGCTCATTAAAGCATCCAAACACACAGAAGTTCGGCATCTTTACGGTTTAGTCAGAAGCTCGTCTGCTGATAACATTAGAATTTGTATTTGGGAAGTAAAACCAGCATTTTTAAAATATCCAAGCACTTTGTATCATAGCTGCATGTGTGGTGTTTATAACAAATCAAACCGTTTGGAAATCGGTCCAAAATTCAGTGAATAATTCCACTCTTTACTTCGTACATTTTCATGCACCGCCACGTCCACAGCCAATGCGGCGTCTATGTATATATGTCTATGCCAGGAACCTACAGGGATGACTGAAAGAAAGTCTGAAGGAAATGTAATAATGACGTACATAATAAAAGTCAGATATGTCCATTTTTCAGTCAATGACAAGATATTTGTGATACAACATCAGATCACAAAGTGACCGCTACTGCTGTTAGTTATAGTTTTCTATGATAATATAAAACCAGTAGTTGTACCCACATGCTCCATCTGTGCATCTAACACAGCCTTTAAAAGCCAAAGTTTAAAATGACAAAGACAAAGAAAAAAAAATCAAAGCAGTCACTGACCAGGATTTGGGCTGTCCAAAGTGTAGGTAGTTGATGCTGTAGAGGTCCATGTCCTCGGTGTGCCAGGCAAATGTGGTCTTCCACATACCAAAATACAGATATGGAGTATTGACGCCCTCAATAACGATGCCACACTCCTGCTCCACCATATCCAGTAGCGTGTTGAGGTGGCCAATGTTCCACTCTTGAATATCCTAGACAGAACAACATGCATTTTCAGGATTAGCATGTAGAGGGTAGCCTCCACACTCCACACACTGGCCCTCAAAGTCCATCAGTGATCACACCACCAGGTGGTGCTGCAGTCAGAAAAAATTATCTCATTCACTAAGCAGGGCATTAAAGTTACACTATGAGATGTGCAAAGTGCAATATTTAAAGCATATGATTTTAAGGGCACAATATTATCAACAATTACTGATAAACCTGTGTGTTTAAAAATGTGTTTCTATTGAAAATAAACTACCCTTGTTACCCAGAATACTGGATAACAACCAATTCTTGAAAACTGTATATCGAAGTTAAGTTGTTATTATATCACATTAAACAGATCACTTGTAATGTCTGTGTCAAATTCTTTCTTGTCCTTAAATCACTTAATTGTGATTGTAAGCACAAACACACACAGACACACAACCCTCACCTCGTCATAGATGGAGCCACTAACATCCGCACCATAAATGGGTGAAACAAATGTCAAGTTTTTCCAGTACTTCCTCTCTAGGTCATCAAAGTCTTTGTGACGAGGTGTGCAGTACCTAAAAAAAGAACAAGAACAGATATAACTGTTAGTATTGAGTTGAGAGAAAACGTTTTGTTTTCCCCCAGTGACAGTGGGTCTGTAACGGTTTCATCCTCATGAGACTGTTTCTGTCTGATTTGATCATGGTAAAATGTAACCTTTATGATGAAAAACTACCACAAAGACAGATTGAGTACTTTAGGACGTGTTTTTGTCTGTATGCGGATACATTTTGTCACAGTGACAGCATCATAACCGTGCAAAAGGCAGTGATCAATCTTCACCTTTTCCAGCATCAACAGATAAACATTGAACACTTGTGTGATAACGTAGCCATGACTACTGAATACTCATGGGTGAGAACATCAACATGCTTACAGGTGCTGCAGCTGGTGTAAACACATAAAACACCAGTTTTAATTCTAAATGTTCGTTTTTTCGGAGGGCTAGGTCACCTCCTCAGGGCAATAGTAGGGGAAACATTGTATTTGATTGTTTTCTTACATTCATTGGACTTTTTTAATACTCATCAAAATATATATTTACATCTTCTTTATAACATATATCATATCCAATTCACCAGCTACTCCACTCAGCAAAAGCATTTGGTATAACTGACTTATACCAAATGTTGACATAACCTATGACAGTTAAAAATGAAACAAATAACAAACAAGTCTGTCTTTCCTGGAGGGTTTTCATGCAAATCATAAGCCACAAATGACTGTTTTGATTTGATTTGACTCACAAATCAAATCACAAATTACTGTTACAGATGCAGACTTGAACCATTAGCTGAAGTAGTTAAGTTCTTTATTGATAAACCAATGAATCATACAGACATAATATTGTTATATGTTTAATTACTGTCTTTAAAGAAGATCATTTAAGAGAAATAACTGTACCATAAGCACTTTAAAATATCAAATTTAACTACAAGCATAGTCATATTTATAAATGAGGCCCCTAAAGTGGGCACCAACTTACTTTTTGCTGTTAGCCAACTTGCGGTACTCGCCCACTGTCATGGATTTCTTCTGGATGTTGTATTGGGTGAAAAGACCCGATTGACCGGTCACCACCTGCATGATGGGAGCTGGAATCACCATGTCTTCAATGGTGTCGTATGATCTCCGTGGCTTCCAGCCCTCGGGAGGAATCACCTGTTGAAGAGAGCAACGGGTGGTTAGAGTTTACATACAATAAGGCAACATTCAAAGTAACTTGTATTGAGTATACCAAAGTATAAGTTTTACATTCAACAATGATATTATCAACAGTGCACGAGTACATCTCTGTGATCCACTCACACAATCACTGTAATGGAAATAACCTTCAATCAAAAAAAATACTATTAATATCCCAATGAATCATAATTACTACTGAAATTGTTGTTTTAAATTTGCATGACTATTAAAAGGAAATACTTGCAAATAATTCTTATAACTTCTTATAGGGATTTATCAATATATTTGTATAGTTTTAGACAATGATCAGGTCTTCAGATAGAGGTTTGGCTGTGAGACATGAATAGACTGAAGATGCTGATTAGACAGAAAAGGTAACAAAAAGGTGAGACGTGTGCTATCCTCACCTTTGCCAGCCCAGCACGGTGTGCTCCTTGACTCTCCATGTAGACAATGTATTTGGCGAAGTCTTTAAACTCCTCCATGGTGGGCCGGAACGTCATGATCTTGCAGCTGGGGTTCTTGGCGCTGGCTGGTGGCAGTGGTTGTTGTGGTGCAGGGGCCGGGGGCAGCTCAGAGCCCGGAGCATGTCCTGGGGACACATGTGGATCCGCAGGTTGAGCTGTGGTGTGATCTGGAGCAGCATTATGTTCTGAGGTTACTGCTGTGTGAGGAGTTTCAGCTATTGCTGGCTCCTGGGTGGGGATCTGGTCTTGGGTTGCATTGGAGCTGAGAGCAGAGGGTGAGGCCGGGGCAGGGTTTAGAGGTGAGGCTGGGGTAGGCTGAGCAGCTGGTACCGTGTCCATGGGCATGTCGGTAGCCATTAGGTCATTATAGTGCTGCAGGTGAACCTGGAAGAGAGAACATGAGCAATAAAGGAATATTTAGTTTATTTCAGCTTTTTTTTTTTTTTTTTTTACAGAAGCTGAACATAGAAGATCATTTGTTCAGAAATGTTTGATACTGGACCCAGACTGATGGATTGGTACCAATACCAATACCATGAGTGATCCCAGTTGCTAAAGCTAAAAGCCAAAGCTCATCTTTAATTTTTTTTTTGACATTCTTGGCTTTTTAAACTATAAAAGAAATTTCATAATTTTAAACCAAACCTATTTACTTCTAGGGTGTCCCAACCCAAGTTTTTGAGCTTCTTGATCCAAATATTGAAGATAATAGTTCTAATTCTAATCTATTTCTTTTCAGGCATGTTGCACACCCAGTAGTCTGGCTCACTGATACAGATGATACTGAATGACAAGGTATTTTCAACCACTCGAGTCGGTCAGTGCCACAAAAGTCGTAAGTTTAGTCGCAGTCCTACTCTTTGATGAACAAGACCTCAAGGTGCTTAACTTTGAAATAACAATTTGTTCTTATCCCTCCGGGAGCTGCACATCTTTTTTTTTTTTATAAATCAAATTGTCATCAGAAAGTGAAAGTGATTAATAGACCAAATGACAGAAAGCTAACAACCTCCAGTCCTAATTCTACAGACAACTAATGCTCAACATTCTGTATAAATCAAAGATGGAGACAAATTATAGAAGCCCGGAGGCTTGTGTATGATCAAATAGCAATATTACATACAGCAAACTTCAGCCTGAGAAAGCAGACGTTTTGAGAGTAAGTATCTATGGAGGGGGAACTGTAGCACACAAAGACAATTAATGGTTCAATCTAGTAGTTAATCAAAAGTACAATATAGAATCTAGCTATATATATAAATAAAATAATATATAAATTAGTAGAAGCCATCTCTCTAGGCAGTAACTGATTATGAGGTATCTATGTAACTGATATTTTGAGCGAAACTGTGTATTCAGAAAGTGAATGCTCAACTCATACATGTGCTGCTTTTCCACCTGCGAACAGGTTCTCTCTACCCTTTAATTTTACATGGAAATATTTAGTGAGATTTCACATGCACTGCTGTACTTTCACACTCATGCTGTACTACTACACTCATCTGACTCACTCGTTCCCTTTTTCTTTAGAAATGAAAATGTGTTAAAATGAATACGTGCAATACACGTGTACAGTACCTGTGATAATAAACTAACAATTAGGAATTACAATGTAAACATGTTTTTGTACACTGAACCTAATGTTTCCATCGTCTTACCTTTTCTAAAATAAGCAGCGAGCAAAGCTTTAGTAAGCAGAGACACTGAAGGCGTGATTCTTTCAAGAGGAAATCAGTTACTTTATAATTTCCCTTCCTCCAAACAAACAGATCAAGAACATAACTGTTTTTCACAAACAGCTGATAAGAAATTATCTGTTTCAAGATTAACTTAGGTGACACTGGTACTGTCATCCATGCAGGCGTCACCAAAACAAACCCTACCAACATTTTTCTCAATAACTGTTCTCAACCACATACATGGATATTACAATAACAATAATAGTAATAATAATAATGGTGAGACATTATTTCAAAAGACTTGCTCTTTAAAATTAGCATACTAGGAAAGATTTTCCAATTTTGACATGCAGCTTCTTATTTACAACTCACAAACACATCTGTCAGTTACAGTGTTGAAACATCACTACCTGTATATTTGAGGTTGCTTGTTTGTATTGCAAGTTCATGCTGTGAGGCAAATGATGACTGTCATTCAAGTTACAGTCATTTGCATTAAGCATAAACAGCCTGCAGAGCAGGAAACACAATGAGATCTTGAAACCTCCAAAGGAGTCATGTTCAAAGCAAGCTGAATAAAGAGACAGAAGTCATGTATGTGTTGTTGAATTCTATTTAAAAACCTTTGTACTTGAAACCTGCCGCAACAAATCACAGAGAAAACTAGTCTTTCTAAATTGGCTGTTAATAAAACCGGAAAAACTAATCATTTAGAATTACTTTCACTTTCACAACTAACAATCACTCTTCCTAAATAATTGTACCATCATCTCAGGAACAAAAGTATGATTCCTTCGTAACTGAGGATCTTCTTTTTAACCGATACTGACCTATTCAGAGAGAGCAAGGCCACATGACCCCCAGCTGTCTAACCACAACAAAAAGGGGCCTACACAAACCATTTAACTTGATCTGGGCCTGTGAACTTGTTTCCAAGCTTTCACCATCGTGATAGGGAGGTGGGGTGTATATGCTCATAAATGGTTTTATTGCGCTTGATAGGTTATACCATATCAGGCTTGGTTAAAAGTATAGGGACGCTTCGATTTTAAAAGAGGCAGTCATTGCAGACTGCTACTGCTGTTGCTGCTGCTAAGGGCGACGATAGCTCTGCACAACCAACATTTACTGTTAGCATTTTATCTAATATGACAGCGAACAAAAAAATGCAGCCGAAGCGATTAACCATGAGTAAAATGTGAAAGTCTCATGAACGTCCAATTCAGTTTTCTATAATTGCACATGCATGCAAAACGAGTCAATGGCCACATTTACGCAGACACCGAGTCCTATCGTTAATGCATTCTTAAGCTAACGTTGATTAGCTTCTCGCTAGCTACTTCCATATCTGCAGTTGGGAAGAAAAAAAACAAAACAACACGACGGCAGACACTACACCACCGTTAAACGAGAGCACAACATCTGTGCTCGAATAAAATTAATCCTTTTTGGGAGACATTACCTCCTGCAGTACCGTGTCGCCTTTTCCCAGTTAAACTCAACCGATTTTCCTTTCGTTTTGTACAAATTCCCTGGATCGGTTTTCTTGTAGCATTAGCTAGCTGAGGCTAGACGGAGTCACGCCCACTCCAGGAACAGCGCCTTATAATTGGTTGAATGACGCGGGTGCACGGAGTCTTGCCTAGAAAACTAGCGCCACGATTGGTCTATTTGGTGATGGACACATCAATGAACCAATCAAAATAGACGCTCACTGCCACACACGGTGTCGATGCTAGATCTGAACCTATGTGCACGCCACGCACGTACACACTGCCGGGTTTAGCGAAGATTATGTTATTCTACCAACCATGAGAAAAAAAAGAAAATAAATACAGGATGTAAATGAACATTTTACCACTGTTTTCTCGATCAGCCGACCACGTTTAGTTTGTTCAACTCCTAAACATCTTGCTTTATTACTTACAGTTCATTCTCTAGTTTTTCCTTAGGTTTTTGTGATACTATAATTTCAAAATAACGTGTATAATAATATATATATGTGTGTGTGTGTGTGTGTCTAGATTGATTGGGTTCTCTAATAAAACTAAAATACATGAGAAAGTGAGTACTCAATGACTTAATTTAAAACAAACAAACAAACAAAAAACAACTAATAAACACCTCATTTTCACTTTTTATTGAATAACACTGAAAATGTATTGACAAATCTTTGCACAAAATGTGCAAGCATTTCTAAAAACTACATATCAAAACTAAAAATGGACTGAAAATTATACAATTTTAGAAAATATACATTTCCCGGTCTATGCAAATCTTTGTCTCTCCATTAAAACTTAAAAGTGCTGGCATGTGGATGGACATCGTCACACACTGCTGTTGAAATTCAACACCAAACACCAGTCATTACCAAATAAAAAGTAAGAAGAAAAAAAGTCCGTTAAAGACAAAGATAATTTAGCTGATCAAATTTCAGGAGCAGTGTGTGGAATTTCCTTAACATTTCAACTTTAATGCAAGCATTTCCTGTTTACTTTTCAGGTGAGGTCAGGTAATACAAGTGACCAAAGGAGACACAAAAATCTGACTGAATAGTCCCCCTCCCACAGATGGCAGTAATAGATTATAAAAGATGAAAGAAAAAGTACATGTTTTAATTTTTTAGCAAAAAAAAAAAATACAAATTAAGTTTCTAGACTCAATTAGGTTTAAATGTCAGGGACAACATCTAAAGAGCTAGATAGGTGGGATTTCTACATTACACTCTTGGTTAAGTACTGGTTTCTTTGGACTTACAAATCAGTGAACCATTTTTTTCCCAAAAATAAAAAAATCCAAATCTATGCCACAGAATAAAATGGCTTTAAATTCTAGCATGTTTGGCTTTCAATGTTTTATCAAATTCAAAGACTTCATATACAAAAAAATAGAAGAAAAAAAAAAAAAAAGTAGAAAATATGTGTATAGGGAACCAAAACAGAGGCTAGAATTTCAAACCAAGTTTGATGTCACGGTTTCCCAACAAGACACAGACTGCTCAGGCAGTTTCAAGAAAAAAAAATTAACTAGTTCAGTTTGTGCGTGCATGTTAGGTCGGCCTCCTCTTTTTTTAGCTTTAGATTCAGGACACTTCTTCAGGAAAAAAAAAAAAAAAAAGGTACTAAAGGCCTTTTTTCCAATCTCATTCAAATCAATGCTAGGTGGCACATCTGGAACCTGTCAGAACGACAGTACGTTGGTGGATTTGTTTAGTCTGTCAACTGATTAAACAGCAAATCAAGCAACATAGTGTTTGTAAACTCTGAAACAAACAAACAAATCAAACGGGACAATACTGGGTACAGAGCGGTAAACTTCTTCAGGAGACACATGGCAAATCAAACGCAATCAGATTTAAATCCTGACTGCACGATCAGATTGAAAGACGATGACCCCCCCCCCTCCCTCCGCCACTGTCAAACTAGCAGTAGGTCCAGCTTCTAACAATAGTCTTGTATAAAAGAATCTCCAAACAAGTTGGGTAAACGGCTTAACCACTTTTGACTTAACGTTCTCTGAAGGAGTGCTAAACATGGAGGATTTTAGTTAAAAGTAACAATTTAACATAGTGGATAACATTAGCATTAGTTAATGGAACAGAACAAAAACACGGGGAGTAAGATCACGGTTGAGGGTATTAACGGAGTAATGGCAAAGGCAGTTATAAAGGAATTTTCAATTTATCAGTAACTACACATCATGGCAGATCCAAGGTGAAAAATGGTAGCATTGAAGTCCACAAAAATTGTAGTTTTATAATCATAAAAAATATATTAAGAGAAACTGATTCTTTATTGCCTCTAATGAAAATTCCCCTTACAGTTTACATCACGTTTCCTCGAGGGCTGGGTGAGCAGAACCAATGATCATCGGCCGTTGCTGTACCCTGGGAAAAACTGACTTAGAATGTCTTGCAGAGATTTGTTGACAGACATTGAGTAGTTCTTGCCCAGGTCGTGTCTGCAGGCCGGGCAGGTGTACACCTCCGCTTTGAAGGACCGCTGGAGGCATTCCTGGAGTAGAAAGAAACAACGTTCAGTTTTCGAGGGCCCTACTGTTTTTTTTTGGGGTTTTTTTTTGGTTTGTTTTTTTTTTTTTTTTTTAAATTAAACTGATACTGAAGCAGATTAATTTGTGAATGTGTTTGTCATTTTAAGGTTCATTTTTGTCGTGACATTTAGTTAGTGGTTTCCTGTGTGCTACAGAACATGTGTGAAATGAGGATGTGTCAACAGATCAAAAGCTACAACTACAATGACATTTAAGATTGTGATTTTAACCCCATCACTATACAATTAGATTAATCAAAAACATCCCAAAATGGTGAATGGAGTCGTATCAAGTTTCTTACCCTGCAGACATTGTGTTGGCACTCTGTGGTGATGGGCTGATACACAACTTCTTGGCAGCAAATGCACAGGAAAACTTCTTCAACCTTGTTCAAAAATTTCTGCAGGGGAAATAAAAAAAAAAAAAAAAAAAAAAAAAAAAAAAAAAAAAAAAAAAAAAAAAAGAGAACACATGACATTTTTTTCCCACCTACAGGTTCTGCTTCTGCATAAATGTGAAATTACTGTGAAACTTAGTGCCAACAAGGAATCTTGTTCATTGCACTAAGACAATGCTGGTAACACTTTACAGTTTCTAAAGTGTTTCACATATTAAGACTTTTTACTTGAAATCACACCAGTGTGACGTCAAATATTTGATTTTACCACTTGGCTCTACACCAAACCACCCATCTCTACAAATTATTACTGTCTGATGTGACAGTATAAAGGTATTGAGCTACATGTATACACTTATTTCCCACAAACACATGTTTTAGCATGCTAAAACCCTGCAGCTGACCAAGTACACAACCATCCTCACCGGTCCAAGTGACAGTGACTCCATGGCTTCATCCCACAGCTTCTTGTTCACCTTGTCATTCTTGATGAGGGCCTTCTGCTCTTGTGAAAGCTTGTATACCTCAACCTTGACTTTCTTGGGAGTCTTGCCTGGTGAGGTCTTGGATGTTTCTGTCAGACACCGAGAAACATTTTTCTTCATTTAGTCAGGGATTGTAGGGGTAAAGTTTAGTTTGGGCCTCTACAGAAAAATGTAAAACATCAATTGAACACTTGAACCGGAGATGACAATCACTCCATGCCACAAAAATTCCCCGTGCATAGCTTTACCATTATTTGCAGGTGCCTTATATGAATCACTGTCTCTGATTATAGAGGTAAAGGTGAAAAAAAAAAATAACACCCACATACAGACATAACTTACCGCTGCCCTGAGATTTTCTCTTCCTCTTTGCCTTGCTCGGTGTTGCCTCCACCTCCTCCACTTCATTTTTGTTCTCCTTCTCCTTCTGATAACCGGCAGGATACTGGAACAACAGCATTAAACCAGTTTAATCAGTTACATTAACACACAAATGTCAACAGCCATCAGGTTAACATTTCAATGGCTATTACATGGAACATTCTGCATTTACAGAAGGGTCACATTTGAACACTTCTATCAACAGCTTGATAGCATGTTCCTCTTTTACAATGAATAGGAAACTGAGCAGAACGCAAATAACTTTAACCTAATTCAAATACACCTCAGGCATCTAGATGAAAAAGTATTTGGCACCTAATCATAACTCCCAGAAAAAAATGCATTCAAAAGTCATTTTTGTATGCAAAAAAACATCTGTTGATACCACGATTAAATGAGCTGTACCTGCATGATGAGACCCAGCTTCTTGATACGCTCCTTGCCATCTCTTGTCCAAGGTGCCGGTTCATCATCATCACGCTTCAGCAGATACCGCCACACCAAGAAACCAGACTTGCCTTTGTCTGGCCAGTACTTCACCACCTGGAGGAAGTCGAAAAAAAAATATGTGTGAAGAAAACGACATCATGCTGAAAATGACAAGAGTATTGGCAATTACTATCAGTTTATAATTGTGTCCATCTATAGGTAGCACTATAGGTAGTTGTTGGTTTAGCAGAGACCCAGTATTCCACTTCAATAATCAACATGATCAGTTTCCTTTGACATAAAACTGAATACAGAAATCTGTCCAGTGTTCCTTCATACCTTATATATCCCATCATAACGGTTTCCTTCCTCGGGGCAGTATTTACTGTGCTTGCGACCTTTGCAGCTGCGCACAACTCTAACTGGTTTGCCTTCCTTCCAGTTCTTGGCCTCTGCTCCATTTTTGTCATTGACAGGAACGTGGCAGTTGAGAGCCAGTGCCCTGATGAGAACCAAAAAAGTAATTTAAATATGGAAAATAAAACAAAAGCTTACTAATCCTGTGGATGTATGGCTGTCATACCGGTTCATGTGCGTGAGTGTCTGATCACATGATTGCTCAGCAGTTCTCTTATTTCCAGACAGATCTCGCCCTCCAGAGCCGGTGTAAGTGAACTCATTACCATCATCCTGCAACGTAAGACACAGTTTTATCACAATAATACAACAAAGAGGGATTGGCAACACCTTCTCAACTCTTGAAACCGTATCAAACAGAAACTTTTCATTTTAAATCACTGGATCATTTGTGGTAACATAAAAGTTTGGGAGGATAATTTCGCAACGTACCACATCATCTTCATAACCTCCAGCCAGGACCAGAGAGTAGGCACCGTCATTGCTCCTGCCATGAATTCCAGCAACATGTGGCCTGTGGACGCCAGACTCACTGACCTAGAAAAGCCAAAGAATTTCAACATTATCACAGGTCACTGAACGCATTTTTAATCACCACCAAGATCCAAGTTGAACTAAGCCTGATCACAAGAATTGAATGTTTCTTCAACAGCATGAGTTTAATACTGACCTGTACTCTGAATTTCCACAAGGAGCCAACAGGGATGCCAGGGATTGGGCCGTAGTGGTTGGACGGGACAATAGTGCACTGCTTGGTTCGACCAACACAGGCCATTCCCTGAAGATAGAGAGGTCATGAAGACATTAGACTTTAACTAGTTGCCCACAACACCACTGAGCATGTAAAAATAAACTCATACTCATACTACAGGTGCTGTATCCGCTGCAAATATAAAACTAACCTTGACTAATGCATCATACTTAAGATTCACTGGCGTTACAACTATCTAAGTAACTAATTCAAATCATATATTTAATGTTTTAAAACAATATTTTTGCATATTAAAATAGACGTGTCAGATTGTGTCGCACTGACCTTGCCCCAGTCCCTCTGGCTGGAGGAGCTGGCGGAGGCCATCTTTGCTTTCTTCTTACTCTCCTTCAGCTTCTCTCCGGCCAACACAACCTCACTCGCGTCATTACGGCAACCTGGGCAGTACCTGTAACAGCATGGTAAAGTAAACGTCAAGGTTGAGTCAAATATAATGTATCAACACAAGTGGGCATCAACAAATGTAGTAAAATCAGGAGTTTTCTCTGTTAAATACCATTTTTTTTTTTTTTTTTTTTTAAATTGCCTTGCTTAATGTTTCTAGTCAGGCAAACAGCATCAAGTTTCATATCCCCTAGAGAGTAAAACTGAAAGTAAGGCTTTCACAAAAAAAAAAAAAAAAAAAAAAAAAAAGAAATCACATGGAAAAAAATGGAAATATTCACTTTTTTTAGCCAAAGGAAATAAATGAATTTATTCATTAAAATATGATCATTATTTGGCTTCATAACTTTATATGCAACCAAATGTCATGATGTCTGAACTAATTGGGAAATGTGAAGTTCTACATCTGCTTTTACTGACCAGTCCTCATCTTCAGGGATGGAGGTGAGTGGAGGGTTCAGGCAGTAAGTGTGATAGGCCATGTCACACTCATCGCAAAGCAGCTGTTTGTCAGGATCCTGCTTGATGCCACAGATGTGGCAGTTACACCAGCGACAGTTTTTATCAGGGTCATCCTTACAGTGCTTACACTCAGGTCCATTTGATCCTGGAGAACAGAGATTTCATAATTTTAAGTTGTAGAGTAAGGCTGGTTTCACATCTACAAAGTGACATGAGCTGACAATTTAATAATGGCATCGATTAACATCCAAACCTACTTTTCAGTGGACTTTCAGATCCAGGAGGGCCATCAGAAAGAGAACCAGGCTCCTCAATTTTGTAGATTTCAGTCAGGAACATGATCCTGCAGTCATTAAGAGAGTCCCCAGCATCACTGCAAACACAGAAACAAAGTGTCAGTGTAGCCTACATAGGAACAATAGAACAGTTACAATCTCAATTGTTATCAATACAGAACATATTATGCAATCTACTTTGATATTAAAGTAGGAAGTTAACCACTGGCCACCTGCTAGCATGGCATCCACAAACCTTCTGAGATACAGTTAAGAATGTGCACCTGGCACCACGATGGATATAACACGTTTAATTCACCTTAAATAGTGTTTAAGGTGAATACAAAGCCCTTACCCGAGGAGAATCTTAGCATAGATTTCTCGCTGGGTGCGTGTCTCCCTCTTCCTCTGGATCTCAGCGTCGTACCAGTAGCCACGCTCCTTGGCATCATCTGGGTTATAGTTGACCATAACGATCATTCCTGCCTCCAGCTGGTGCCACTGGTACACGGTGCGGGCGCGCGGGCGAACATCCTTGGCCAGCAACTGAATCACTCCGTTCTCTGGGTAGCTGTGACAGAAAGTGTTACGCCATATCAGTTTGGAGTTCAAGCCACACACCACCACAGGTGCTTCCTACACAGTGCAGCCTGGAAGTGTAGCCGAAAACACAACAGTATGTTTGATTGGTGAGGAACAGCTACACCGCTCAGATAATATTCCCTCCTGCACTAACACACTTGTCACCGATACAATAGTGCCTTTCATGAAGGGCACAGATACCACAAAAAACACTTCAACTGATTGACAATTCACGTGTGAATATATAAATACATATATACACACACATATATTCTATGTCGTCCTCGAGCTGCTGCAGGAAGTCGTCATTTTGTAAGAGGAACTTAATTCAATATCAGCCAGTGAATGTGCTTTCTATGCAGTCGAACAGATGGTGGTTTGTTTATTTGAATTAGTATTTTGCCCACTTCTATTTTTCCCCCTCTCTTTTTCACATATCTGCACACACAAGAAAACATTCGCTGTGGACTGAGGAAGATTAGTTTCCTATTGGGCAAACTGCAGGCTTAACCCTGGCTGTTGAGTTAATGTTAGTAATGTCCACGGTAGATTTGTCAGATTTGTTCAAATCCTAATATAAGAATTGATGTCCTCTTCATGTTGGGCTTTACAATCCATTATATTATTTATATAAAATATGTATATATAATAAGGTTACAGCTATTTATTATTTAAGAAAGGTTCACTGCAGCTCTGAAGCCATCTAAGCTTTACATAATAGACAATGGGCTAAACTTTTTGTTAGCACAATGGCACTTAGTTAGTTGGGCTCATCTGAATCTTGATTGATGATCAAAAGCCTTGCTGAAAACTGAATCTTACTCTTCGTATTTGACGTGATACAGGATCTCTTCCTCTGCTGGCTCTGCCTCTGCAGCCTCCTCTTTAGGCGTCTTTTCTGTCTTTGTAACATTCACGATCTGGGCCTCGAACCAAGCTCCCATGTTCAAGTCCCTTGCATCCACCAGCTCATTGATCTTCAAACGCACACAAAAAAGAAAAAGTCAGATGGATTTTAAAAAACTGTACATATCAAATAATACACACTTAACATACACTAATACAGCTACTTGAGCATTCAACCTTGCAGTTGGATTATGCTTGAGAAAAACTAGATTGTGTGATGCACCATTTTAAAACATCAGATGTCAAAGAAGTTTATTTTTGTTGCCAGTTTATTGTTGTTAACAGTCGCACTCATTTTGACTGAGACTCATTTGACTGGACACAAAAATTGTCAAAAACGGTTGTGTAATGAGACAAATAGGTTAAAGTGGTGCCAATACTCGCTCCTTTATCACCTCAGACCAGCTGGTCATCATGATGTGAAGTGGGTGTGAAGGTCAGAATAACTGTTTCATTAAATAAAAGAAATGGCCGCCTGTAGTATTACGAAATGGCAGGATAGACATTTCCTGCTTATAGTTGTGGAGGTTGAGATCCATCCTGCTGTATATCCATTTATATGGATATGTGGAGGGTCACTCAAAGTTACTAAACACATTACCTGAAGAATATAAGTGAACTGGCGCATTCTGTTCATCTTATTCTGTTCAAATCTACAGTCAAACTAAACACAAATCAACCATCGGTCTGTGTTGACACATGACATTTGACCAAGCTTATTGACCTTTTCCCAACTGGAAAGATCTTCATCACCTTTCCCCAACAGAAACATTCCCTTCCACTAATCCCCACAAGGCAAGCCACTATATAAATGAGCTAATTAAAACCCCAATAATAGGTTTAACGCACCTTGTAAAATCCGAATCCTGGATCAATAAGCTCTGGGGTGTTTGTCTGGGCAGAGGTGCCGGCGGTTTGACCCTCTACCTCACCGTGAGTAGAACTCTTGTCTGACTCGCTCTGGGTCGAGCCACAGCCAGAATCAGAGTCAGAGAGCTCAGCCTCTTTGTCCTTGCTTTTGACAACATCAGTCGGGGGCATCTTCTGCCTAACAAGCAGCTGCACTATGTCATTTAGGCCGACATTGTAGTCAAATATGGTATGGCCATCCTCCATCTAAATAAAAAAAAAAAAAAAACACAGAACAAAAACATGTGTAACATAGTAAAACATACATTTGTTTTTGCTGTCGATATAATCTCAGAGATAATAATTTCTTATGCATCCTATATTTTTATGATCAAACGTTAAAGAGATACTTGTGACTGAGCTAAAACCATCACCAGCATTGTTGAAGAAATAGTCTGAAAAATTTATATTTACTCCAAACGGAAAAACAAAAAAAATTTTAGGACAAAAAATATTACCTCTAAAAAAAATCATATAGAAGCTATTGCAGACTTACATGCTATGAACTGCACCAAAGACAAATCTCTGAATAAAATTTTAACTGTGTCAACTCACCTGCTTGCCACGGTAGAACAGCCGCTGCCTCTCTGGCTCCACCTTGAAGAGCTCCATGATTTTGAGACGCAGCTCATCCACCTTGGTAAGTTTGGACAGGGAATCCACCCGGTGGGTTTCCTTCCCATCCATTGTGCGCACTTGAATCCACATTGCAGCTGCCCTGTAGTTGACAGCCAGACCACGATCCATTATAACCACAACAATTTCTGCAATCGTTTTACTGAATACTTGTAGTATTGATGTGTAGTAATTCATTTAATTTTCTGGATAAGTTGATCTGATAAAAATTTCAACTCTAACTGACAAAAAAAAAAACATTTTCAAAGTTAAGCAATCACAAAACTGGGGCAGATAATTGGAAAGAGAAAAGTGTGCCAAGTAGGTTTTGTTCTGCAGCTGCAACGCTTATTTAGAAACTAAAATATTTGTAACAGTTGCTAAAATTAACTCACAAGGCTACAATACACATTTCAATTGTCCAATCCATAATGTGTGTGCTAGTTGTGTATTTATTTGCATTTAATAATCCACCGCAACAAATTTCTTAAATGTAACACATTCAATTAATGAATCCATTAGGGCCATTTAATAGAGCAATATTATTACTGGCTAAGGCTTTGTTTGATAAGAGTGAACATCTACTTTCACTTTTCCTTTTTGCAGAGACAACAACATTATTTTGAAGCGCAAACAGTTTTAAAATGCTGAATATGACAAATAGGACACGTTTTTCCTCTGTATACATTATTGTACTTAACTGTGTTTTTTTCTTGTAAGTCAGGGCAAGGTTAAATGACTATTGCTTTATAATGTGCATGAAACTGTGCACACGTCAACACTATAGTAACTAATCTTTTCCCTCTTCTTTTCGACGTTCAACCCATAACCACACAATTCTAGAACTGAAAGAATTATTTCTTCGTTCAAAATGAGGCCTCCTCTTTATGAAATAAAGTACAACGATTTCAGTCAGAGAATGACTTAAATGTTTCTCCATTTCACTGTTTGGTCAGTGTTAGCTGCTGTCAGCACAGGGCTGTCACTACAGCAGAGTATCAGAAAGGGAGGGAACAAGCTGATTTAAATACAGTGCGGGAAACTGAGCTGCAGGCCACTCCCAGTTCTTTTAAAAGCAAGCACATCCGGACGCGAGGGAGCGCTAGCAAACAATGTGCCATCGCTCTCTGACAATAAAACATACAGATATATTACCTTAAATATATGTTAGAGTCGATTATTGTGATCGGAAAGCGGTCATTTAACTGTGTAGATCGTGCTTTGTTCATATGAAGTATTAGGCGACGATCTCGGCTTATACTTTTGCGCTCAGCTGAGATCTTGCTCGCTCTACTGGCTCGAAATAAACCAACAACCAGTGAACAAAACACTGGTAATAACATCGAAATTAAACTACTTCCTCTCACCTGAGACGCGTTATTTCACTAAAACCATTCATTTTATTTTTCATAATGCAAACGAAAATGTGAGCCAATTCCTCTTTTTCGTTATGAAAAAAAAAAACAAGGAAATAAACACTGTCTGAGGTTAGCGTATTTGTTTTGCTCCACAGTAAACAGTGAGGCGACGAAGCTAGTTGAAATTGCACCGTGTGTTGGTTATGGACATATACTACAGAAAAACAACACAGAAGAGCTCGGTGTAGTCAAGTTCATCACCCACCCATATCAATGCTTACAGCAAACCACGTTACAACTTATTGTTACACAGCTTTCAACTGACACGTTAACGACAACAACCTTGTGTACATTCAGGAGCAGGAAAACTGTAGTGTGGACCCATTTTTTTTCATTTTGCATTTTCCATTTGGCTGGCTAAGGAACTTGGTGTAGTAAACCAAACAGAAACGAGGTAGGACTTTGTCAAGTTAGCTAACCGTAGTAAGCTAGCTACAGGGTAAAGATATCAATGAGTACAATTATAAAAGTTATTAGAACATGAGAAAAAACTGCTTTACCTGTTTGTTCGTCCAAGTGAAAATGAGAAATTGACGTTTAAGGAATAACGCGCACGTTTTCCCCCAAATAACTTCTTTGCAGTGGTTTGCACGACCAACTATATGCCTTGTTGGAGACTGATCAATGAGTTATTCTTCAAGACTTTGATATCCCGCCTGCTGTAAAAATACAGCTCCTCCATTGGTTACTTTTTTCTAACTGAAACGATTTCATTGGACGAACGAGCTGTCAGTTTGGAATGTGACTGGAGCTTAGCTTCAGCGCGCGAAACGACACTCTCGTGGGTGCAGCTCGCCTCCTTGGTAGTTCTCGCGAGACTAGGTAGCGCCATGTAAACCTGTATCCTAGTGAGACAGATGGTACTTCTGGTAAACAACCTCACTGGTACCGATGTTGATCGTGTGTGGTGTATGACTGGCTTCGTTATTTAGTCTCACAATGCGTTCACTTCCTCAAACTAATTGTCTGAAAATGTTAACCTTTGATGTGGAGCCCTCGCTCAGCCCCCAAACCTCTTCCCTCGCTAACTTGAGTAACACTGTTCAATTAATGATGTACAATTAGCTCCCCCTTCTCTTTGGCGGGAGCTGAAAGCGGATGAGGCCTCACTAAATACCAGAGGACTGGAAATGAGTAGTAGGTGTGTGTGGGTCTGTGTGTGTGTGTGTGTGTGTGTGTGTGTGTGTAGGATTCCCCAACCAGGAGGACTTTTGTTACCTGACACTATATGTATTTTTGGGTTAGTGTGATAACATAAATAAATAAATACAAACAGGAATTGAGTTCTGGAAAAAAAAAAAAAAATCTTTATTATAATAGTGATTTTTCATTTTTCAACAATAGTTGATTAAAAAAACAACAATATTAAATTCTGCTACTGATGCGACAAGGACAAATATGCAAAATAATACTAATGTTGTGTTGGCAAAGATTAATGAGAGAATAAAATATAAATAATTATTAATTCTACTGCACATTTTGTGCATCCAGAAAGTATTAATGTAGACTCAGACAGGATTGGACAATAAAAATTATTTTAAGTTAAAAAAAAAAAAAAAAACTATATGGAAAGTACTGTATGGAATAAATGTTGTACCCTCAGGTTCTGTAGTACTGTAGTCAAATATATATATATATTTTATTTTATATTTTGTATTGCTTCTTTATCATACATCATCCATACGTGTACATTTTCACACATTCATTCCTGAGAGCTGCTCCGTATGTAACATATAACCATCAAGTGGACGCAGCTTGTCTAATTTTCACTCAGTTCAGCCATCGAGAACCCAACTTACCCCGAGACGACTGTCGACTTTGAGTAATCAAAGCTCATCTTTGATCCCACTGTTCCGCCAGCAGCAGTTAGTTTCAGTTGTTGTTATAGCAACAGCTTCTGGCAGGGTTCCATACCAATTTAACTGACATAATTAAATCCACCATTTTGTCACAAAAATGTGTTGAAAACAAACAAATATTTACATTAATTACAGCAGCAGCTAAATTAAGCTAGTTTTCTGAAGCTACTGTATTGCACTGAAACATTCTGAGTAATACTAACTGTTTTATTACTGTTAAGACAATTATATGCTTTGTCTTTATGCTTTATTATCTTTATTATTTTATTCTTCCTATAAAACTTAATGTTAACCTTTCAACTGGGTGAAGATTGATGATCTGTAGGGATCACTAGATAGGAAACACTCTCCTATATCCTATAGAGTTAGATGAGCTGCAGTCAGGCTGTATGAGACACGGTTTGTCTGTTTTAATATGGAAACCCAGTCCCTGAACTAACAACTCTGGGCAGAGGATGTGAGGTAATGATGCTCTTCCTCTGGAGTTCCCGGACCCTCTGCCAGGGGTGAGAGTACAACTATAATATTATGTAGCATAAGTGATACTAAAAGAAAGGTGCATGTAAGATGAAAAAAATACAGACTAATAGAGACAGGCCCGTCAGCCGTAAGGTGTCTCTGGTGTGGTGGATCCGGGACAGAGCTGCCTGGCAGGGACCGGACAGCACTCAGAGCTCAGGGAGGATGACAGGAAGTGTACACGACAAGCTAAGTCATCAAGGAAATCCTTTTGTAGCTTTGTTATTGCTTGAGAAAGCACAACAGGCAGCGACTGCACGCTGAGTAGGATGGAGTCCAGTTTCTCTTCCAATGCTACGATCCTCCTGTCCAACTCCTCGCTGCGATGCTGCAGCTCTGACACTAGATCATACATCATGTTCTGAGTCTGAAAGCAGCAGGGCAGATGACACATATGACTTTACAACACGCTGCAGTCACTTTTAGTATTATTATTATTATACAAAATTCTAATTCTAATTAATAATCTAATTAATCAGAGTTATTATTGCTTAATTGTAGAGCTGTGGGCCCTCAATCGGTCCATACTAAAATGGGATAACAAATTATGACAAACATGTGGCTACAGTTTCATAGTGGACAAATGGTAATCCACTTTTCAGTCCACAGTGGCCCCACACTGATCCCAAAAGGCTTGTTAGTGGAGAAAGATCTGTGTGTTTAGGCCTGATGAAGTATGGGTGAAATAACACTGCAGTAAAATATTGAATTTGATCTAAAAAAAAAAAAAAAACTTTTATAGATTTTTAAAACATTGAATATATAATAAATTGTTAAACATTTTTTCTTGTTTTATTTTGTTTTATTTAATTGTGAAAGATACTACGATACAGACCTTAGCAAGGTCAGCAACTGTATTGGCCTGGTCAGTTAGTTTCCTTTGCTCCATTTTGACTCGTCGCAGTCTAAAGATTAAAATCACAAACACAATCACTTTTGTGCAGAGTAAAGTAAATGAAGAGAACAGTTTGTCTTGATAACTGCACTTAACATTTTACTAAGACTAATGTTACAGCTCCAACTGTGTTTCCATTATCTGCTCCCTGCTGTAACGTAACAAGAAAGGTGCAACACAAGCAATATCTGGAAGTCATCTCTATAATATCTACACGTTATTCAAACTGTCTTTGTGCATGGCCTGATGATGATGTATTTGTACATACTGGTGGATGGCTTGCAGGAATTTACGCTGATGGTGGCGTACTCTGGCATGATCAATCTTCTTAACCAGCTTGGTGTTTTTGTAGATTAGCCATGTCTCCCTCAACACGTTGGCTGCTGTGTTTTTTATCTGTGAGGAGGAAAAACACACATATGAAGCAGACATATGGACAAAGCTCGTAAAAACATAAATCAGACAAAAAAAAGCCCAAACTGTTTTCAATATCTGTTCAAATCAAATTGCGATGGATGCAATCAATGTACAATGCATTTCCATCTTTAATTGTGAAGTGACCTTTTTGTAAAGTTGAGTATCCATCATGAAATTATGGACGTGCTTCTCAGCTCTGGTAAGTTCTGACTTTCTTGCAACAACAGCAACAACTAAAGCAGTGCAGCCCGCTCCCTGAAGAGAAGAACAATAGTTAGAGATACTGTATTTAAAAACATTTAGAAAGATTTATCTTAAATGTTCTACTGTCACATGTAACTGGCTAATTTATTTACATACAGTTAATCCTAATAGGTTTCAGTATGAGTCTCACCATAATTCCTGTTAACAGGCAAACACCTTTTCCACAGTATGTGTGTGGCACCATGTCTCCATAGCCGATTGACAGAAAGGTGATGGAGATGAGCCACATTGCACCAAGGAAGGTACTAGTCACCTCTTGTGCATCATGATATCTGTTAAGACATGACAAAACACATAAAAAT
This sequence comes from Polydactylus sextarius, assembly GCA_016801845.1. Lineage (NCBI taxonomy): Eukaryota > Metazoa > Chordata > Actinopteri > Polynemidae > Polydactylus > Polydactylus sextarius. The sequence continues at coordinate 18,629,896 of CM028910.1, forward strand.
CAAAGAGAGGCTGTGTCATAATAAGGAAGGAGCTGATTTTAGTTTCTTAAACTGATATTGACAGCCACTTACAAAAACATAGAATATAGCAAAATCTAAAGATCATACTGATGTAATGCAGTTTTTTGTTTTTTTTTTGCTGATACCTCTCACATACACGCACGGTCCATGCTGCTATGATCCAACAGGACACACTGAAGACCAGTAGGACTGTGCCGGGACAAATGGTCATCAGAGTCTTCATCACAAAACGAGTGTCAAAGTTGATCTTGTTGAGTGCCCCGATGCTGCGGGAGGAGGCATCGGTGAACAGTTTGCTGTGAAGCAACATGACCCGACCAATCAGGTAGAGCCGCAGGAACATTGGCACAGAGAGGATGATGTCCACATCAGCGTCTGCTACTGACGCTGTGTAGCTGAAAGCCAGTCGGGCCGTCCAGGTGAACACATACTGGCCTGGGATTGGATGGATGGCACAGACCAACAGCTCCAACACAACAAAGAGAATCCGCTCAAAAGTCATAGCTATCCTCCAATCATCTGCCCCATTGTCCACCATGAAGAGCTGTAGAATAAGAGGACAAATCATTTTTAAATGAACAAACTAATGGTCTGATGTAGCCAGAACACCATTAAAAACTGTCAGTAATTAACTAGTTTAATTTGGATTTGAATATCAGAGTTCTAATAATAGTCCTAATTAAAGGCAATAGTTTGGTTCTGTAAATAAAAGTTCAAAGCTCAAGGTTTACCTATCTTACCTGGATCTTACAACCTTTATCAGTAATCCTTTCCTTACCTGTCACCATGTGACTGAAGCCTAGCACTTAGGTTATGACATCTGGATGAAATCTGGCTAAAGAGTACAGCCAAAAGCAGAACATCAAGAATGAACTCCCTTGCTCAAAAAACTAAAGTGTACCGGTGCAAAAACAGTCATTGATAGTGACTGGTTGGTTGTTTATCTACTTACCTGTATCTCCCTTGCATGGTACATCACAATGAGTCCAAGAAGAATAGCAGTAGAAAGGCTGATCAGGCCTTTCAGCACATATGAATATATGGATTCCTGTACATAATTAAAACAAAAATATGAATATTATCAGAGCAACCTGCTGTTAGGACACAAGTGATCAGAATAAAATCCCTATATAAAAGTTGTGAATTTGTCTTCAAGAACCTTAAGGAAGTACAAAGAACTTTTTTTTAAGATCATGATTTTTGTGTGTGTGTGCATTCTGTATTTTTTGTGTTTTGGCATTGATATAACCTCTGCTCATCTGTTGTACCTAATTAAGTAGTGATGCTATAAAAAATATACCTTGCTGTAAAATCCCCTTGAAAGCTCTGTCTCAATCACCATTATAATAATGCCAAACATCCCACAGACCAACGCATAGTCACTCAATTGTTTGCGCTTCCCAAAAAGAGCTCTTCTTTGACCCAGTCGGTAGCTAATGTCTTTAGTCTTCTTCTGTGGTATGCTGCCTTCCTCTCTGGTGAGGTTGTCACTGTTGGCCTTACTGGAGTCTTCTCTGATGACTTTGGAGAAGGCGTCTTCGAGGATGGCACTGTGGAGAAGCTGAAGAGGCTGTTGGTCCGAGTGAAGATCTGAAAGACTGGATCTTAAAGTACCATGGCTGCTCAGCAGTCGCACTGCATCTCCATTAACTCTGTCACTATTTTCCAAGTTGTCCGAGGGTGGGGGAGTATGTTTAGGGAAGGAAAGTTTTGATCCACTGAGGTGCTGAGAGTTTGTCTGCAAGTAAAACAGGGGGAGAAACCATAAAAAAATAATAAAGAGAAACAAGACTGTCCGACAAGACAATATGTTTTGCTATAATAGATAGGAGCTAGGTGATTTCAGGATGACAGTAGATAAAGAAAAGTCCTGTACCTCACTTTGTCTCCTTCTCACTCTCTCCTCAACTAATTCCTGGTTCTCTAGTGAACTGTACTGGCTGATGGAAAAGGAATGGACAATTTTGTCACTGGCTGGTGTAGCTGACCTCTTCACCCGCGGAGTACTGGTCAGAGGGTTGTGAGGGAGATGACGGCACTTGAGGACAATCGAGGGATCGCCGGATGACTTAAAGATTTGATCACCCGTTAACGAGCCATGAGAGTCTTGCTTTTGACGTTGTTGGACTAACAGTGGTTCTTTACCGAAAAGATCTCTCCAGTTGAGGTCTGCACTGACAGCAGGTTGAGGCCGTTGGTGAAGTTTCTGATTCGTCTCAGCACACTCAACAGAGTTTGGAGGAATGTTGAACAAATTTGGACGGGTTTCTTGACTGTTATCTTTGAGTTTAAAGTGATTGCAAGGATACTGCTGCAAGAGTTCCTTTCGACCTTCTTGGTCACTGCACTGAGGCATGAAATTATCCTGTGGGTGGTTTGTTGCAGGTTTCAAAAGATCCCTTTGGTTTGTTTGCTGTGGTAAAGCCTGGCAAGAGGTTGAACCTTGAGTGCTCTGAGAGAAAGACTGGGCTTGCAGCAAAGATGGGAGACTTTTCTTATTTGTAACTCTGGAGAGGCCGTCTTGGACTACACTGTGTTTTGATAGCGGTTGAAAAGTTGAAGCCTCTGAATGTTGGTGTGCATCAGGACAAGAACAACCACATCTATCGTTGTGGTTTGGATGTCCCATGCTAGTCCCAGCTCTTTCTGCTGAGGACGACTCTTCTTCTATGCTGCTGACCTGGCCACAAAGCAGCAGCCAGTCCTGATCGCTCAGCTGTGATAACGTTAGGTTTTGGGTTTTCAGTGGCGACTTCTGGGATGAGGCTCTCAGAGGACTGATTCCATTCGATCTTTTATGGGGAGAAGGGGATGTGCAGCACAGACTCGTCTCCTGTAGTGATGAAGATGCTTCAAATGAAGTTCCAGAGTATCGTTCATGTCCTCCCTCAGGTGTCTTTGTCAGAGGGGACGGACCTCCTGAGGTACAATGTTCATGATCCCCGTCATGGAAAACTTCACCTGTTGAATCCAGACGTCGTGTTGCATTGGTGGGTTTAACCAGAATTAACCTCATGGCATTACTACAGACCTGAAACGAGATAAAAAAAAAAAAAAAACAGATTAGTTTTCACACATCACTGGACAGACAAGCAGTAAAGATCCTGAAATATGTTTGAATCAGGATGCTACAGCTGAATCTCTGATCATTGTCTTTGGAAAAAAAAATCAAAAATTAAAGTAGTTTATTTAGTATTCATTCAAGGCAGGATCATCGCTGTTGAAACACATGCAATGATTTGTTAAGTCTCACATTGTGTGTTCAGCTGCTCATGAATGTAAAACATTCTGTCAAAAGCAGATGTGACCCCCTTCTTATGTTAGTCTATGGTGCATGGAAATCAAAGAAGAAACTTATACAGATATTATTCAACCCTGTCTACGTATAATGTCTTATAATTATATAGTAGTATAAATTATTATTTATACATTTTTTGTACAGACAGAAAACAGTGTTTAAAACTGTATTACTTGTATTATGTTTAATGGTGTTATTACATTTGTTAAATAAATGGATAAATAAATACATATACACCCAGATGATAACATGATCATTGACAGAGAAACAATTGTAAGTTTAGTCCTTTGTCAGCGATCATCATTCAACCACTAAAGCCATGAAACTGACACTGAAATTGACACAAACTGAGTAGCTGATTTCTTCTTTTATTTAAAAAAGATGTCTTCCTGATGTGACAACTTAGCTATTGGCAATCATTAATATTTTATTTTAACATGCTTTTTAACTTGAGCATCACTTTCGAGACGTTAAAATCATTTTCTAAGAGAGCAAATGTTATTCTACTTATGATCGTCTTATTTTGGACATTTTAATATTTATAGATTTCTCCTTAAAATAAACTAGAAATCCTTACCTGCTTCCATGTGTTGTCTTCTCCAAACTTAAATAAGAAGTGCTGGCAATTTGCAGAACAAGTGGTAAGAGGAGTAGTCTGAGTGGGTGTCGGACAGTGGCTTGCCTCCTCCCAGTACGAGCACTTGATAAAGGAGCTTTGGAGACGCTTTCCTTTGAAAGTAATGATTAGAATTCAACATGAAGAAAGAAAAGGGCAGCAGCTGCTGGCCTGGTAAAGGGTTGCCATGCAAATGGACAGGGAGTGGGAGGGCACAGCAACAGGTTAGGATGCAGGAAAATAAAAACCTGCAACATCAGACCAGAGTGTTAAGATAGAACATCACACGTTTGAGCTCAAAGAAATCCCTGTAAATTGGGAGTGGACTGATTGGTTGCTAAGGGAAAGAAAAGGTACCGGTTGCTTTCAATTCAAAATGGAAAATAAAAGGTCAGTTGAACTTGTCATTAAAGCTCTGTATTTCAAAGGTCTTCACAGGGTCTCTTATCTCTTCCGCCACAAGAGCCCGGCTGGACAAAAGTGTCCATTTTCAAATCTGGCTCAGAATAAATCAAGCTAATGTGTACAATGCCTCATCAAACGTGTCACAAAGATGTAACAAATGTATCTGACGAAGCAGTATTGCAATAACTGCATGAAAAAAACACACACTGTTACAGCTGAGAGGCCCATCCCCTCAGATGCTCCGCATCTTGATTCAGTCAGCAGCTGTGGTTTTTTTTTCTCAACCTACTACTTATTACCTCTCCAGGATTTTTTTTTTTTTAATGCTATTTAAACCTTTAAAAATTTAAAACTCCTGCAAACTTGAAACAGATCTGATGCTTCTCAATGTGACACAACATTTAAAAAATACAATTAGTCAAAAAATGTAATAGCCTTTCATGATGCCTTAAAATCTGTACACGCTACACGTGGTCTACATAATTCCTTTGATGAAAAGCCTTTTTTATGTTTCAAACCAAACTCCCAAATATAACTGCAAGTCAACTATGTTTTACTTCATTGTTTTAACTATATGCTACTTTTATCTTGCCAGCTTGCCATCTCTCCACCTGACCTCTGACAAACCTACAAAGCCTGCAGCTTGCTGCCTCAGCAGCTCAGTATATGAATGTTGCTGCGCAGGAGAAAACCTTTGTGAGCAACAATGGAACTGGTCACAATCAACAAACAGGAAGTATTTCTCTTTGAAGTTTATTTTGTAGCTGCAGTTTAATTGAGTTAACTTCTATCAATTCATCACCACCAGAGACACGTCCTCACAGAAATTCTTTCTCCTTTTTCCTTCATTGTGTAGATGTGTTATAGAGCATTTCTCGCTCATATCACTAGAAGCTAAGTGACTGATTGTGCTTGAATCGACCTCAGATCAAAAAATCCTGAGAAAAGCGATTAACTTAATTGGCATCACCTGAATACTGTATCAGGTGTGTGTAAGACTGTATTTGGTGGTAGCATTGCAGGTTATGAGTTAATAGCTCTGCACAGTTAAGACTCACCGCACAAGCTAGTCACATTTTACATTGTGAACATTGTGGACCCCTAAAACCTGGCTGATTGACACAACAGAAAAAAACAGGTTGATATTTAGAGTAACACTGCAAAATTAGTCAAGCACTCGACTGTCTTTGAGGATACCTTGATAGAAAATTTAATCTGTGTCTCTGTGTATTTAGAGCAGTGGTTTTAAATGCTCAAGGCCAGCTGTTATCAGCTGCTATCAAAGCAAAGAAACAGTGATTTCAACGTTACTATTTGATCACTTGCAGAAGTTACCAAACCCTGAAGTCGTTTCCAGCCACAGCCGTTCTAAATTTGCTATGACTTTTCCGGTGGCTGATGAGTACATCCATCCTGAGATTGTGTGCTCATCGTCTTTTCTAAATAGACATTGCACAACAGCAGCAGCTGGCAAAGAAGTTTGACTTCAGTTTATGACATCAAATATGTGCACTTAAAAGCAAGAAGAGATGTAGATGATGGAGTCGTGAACTTTATTAAGTTATTCTCAAAACATCTGATTCTACCTCCCCACAAGTGCTAGAAAAAAAATGTAATTAAGTGTATTAGATGCTGAGACTCCTCATTAGAGACCATGTGCAGACGTTATGATCAGTTGTGACGTTGATGAAGGAAATGAGTTTCTCCTTTCAAGTGAGTGGAACAACAAAGCAGAGTCCTCTGGTACTGGGGATATTGTTTCTGACCCAGTTGTGGTGAAGTTCGCATCAGCAACACAATTTGTTTTTTAGATGAAATTAATTAATTTTCTGCTGAAAATCTCCAATGTGCATAGGCAGACAGTTTTCAAATGGCATTATGGGTCGAGGGGGTGCATTCACTTTGAGTTGTAAGATGCGAAGCGTTGGTTCAGTGGATTCTCTGGTGCTTTCATCCACTCTTTCTTCAACTGCTGCTTCAGCTGTGACAATCTCATGTTGGGATTCTCCTTTTTTAGACGAGGCATGTTGGCCTCTTCATATGCAAGAAAAGCTGCTTTCATCCTCCGCTCAGGGTGATGGTCCATATCCTCAGGCCCCGTGCTGGAAAACAGAAAGACAATGTAGATAATAATGAACTGTTATTATTAACAAATGAACATTTGCTACTTTAGAGGCCTATAAAAAACTGACTTAAGCCACAACTGAAGCACAAAGATAACCATCTCAAAGAGTGCAAACGGTAGGCGCCTGGATGGCTGAGTGGCTAAGGCGCACCACATTGGCGTATATGCTGTGCAGATGAATCCTGACTGAGTGGACCTTTCCTGTGTGTCCATCCCCCACTCTCCTCCCTGTTTCCTGTCTCTCTACACCGTCTCTGATTAAAGGCAAAAATGCCCCAAAAAAATTAAAACGGTTTGGTTTGATACCTAAGCACAGCGATGGCATCTTCTATCGTTCTGGCTTCCACTGTTCCTTCTTCAGGGACAACTCTGTTCACATTCTCCTCCAGTGGGGTCTCCAGGTGGCTCTTTTCTGTTGGAAAGAACATGTTAATATGAAACAATACAATGGTAAAGTCATTTCTTTTGTGTTTGAGTCTCTGGGACAGTCTCTGTTGTCTCATTTTATCTTCACTGAAGTTTCATTATCACTCTAACCATCGCACACTTACACCCACAACACTAAACTTTACCTTTCGGTTTGAGCTGCTGCTCTTGCTGCTGCTGCTGCTCATTCTGAAGTGTCTCCTCAATCTGGGCACGAGTAACTTTTCCTCCAGCAGAAGCCTCCTTTTGGGCTCTGCCTTTTATTCTGGCAGTCTCCTCATCTAGAAGTCGCTGATTTTCCTTTTTCCTCTCAAGGAGTTCTAGCCTCCTCTTCTCCTTGTCATCCTGTAAAGGTAGAAAGCCACTGTGTCAGGCTGGTAGATCTTTTACACTGATGAACTTAGATAAATAATTTATTCTGGGATGTTTGAATCTGCCAAACAAAAAACTAGGTGGCAGAAGGCGCACCTATGACAATGGATACGTGTGCGACAAATAAGAGACAAAATACTGGCAGGTTTCCATCCCATCAAAAACTGTAATCCTGATTTTCTTCCTATTCAAATGTGACATTTTTTGTAGCATTTTTAATGCGTTTCTTTGACTGTCAGTCCTAAATGTTAGGGTACATCACATTCAGTTCAGACTGTCCACAGAATAAATAATACAGCAGGTACAAGTAGTCAAATATGTGCAGTACAAAGTTACAGTGGCTAATGCTTGTGAAAATAGCACCTCACCTTTCTTTGTTCTTTTTTTAGGACATGTTTGTCAGTTTCCTGCCACAGAGCATCTTCTTCCTCCTGCTTCTTACGTGCGTCTGCCACAGCTTTGGCCTCAGCCTTTCTGGCTCTGGCTGTGGCCGCCTTGGAGTTCTCACCCTGGAACTTCTTTGGCATCCCAACAGCTGCTCTTCAGCTGAAAGAAACACGTTAAGGCGAGAGTGAGTGAATTCAGTTCAGTTGATGTTCTGTAGTGATACAATCAAGTATGACTCTTACCACCTATTCTGATCATATTTTAATTCCTAAAGCCATTTCAAGCAAAAATAGCTACGAAAATACACACACTCTCATTCCTGCCCCTAAACTTGAAGGATTTGCTTCTCTCGGTTGTTATATAACACTAAAACAAATAATTTATGGCTTAACACGTTCAATCAAATAAAAAAGAGCTCCATCATGTTTTAATTTTTCCATTTTTTTATGGATATGCCAAAAACTGACGTTTAATGATGATCATCACACTAATCAATAATGAAAATAACGACTGACGGCGGCAGATTGTAACAAGCCAAAGGGGCTCCTCTGACTAATAAAACTAGTGAGATCTGCTAAGACTGGGACCTATTAAATGAATTCAATGCAGTAATTATATTGTGGTTAGTATGCACCAGTTGTTTCAGCAACCTCAAATAACTTCCTAAAGCGTTTAATTTTGTGTGAATAAAGTTACGCAGGTCAATTATTCCGGCTATACAGCTACAATTACTAAACGCAGGATTAAAAATACGAATTAGCAAACACGCAGATTAACAAAACCGATTGAAGAGGGAGATTAATTTGGCCAAACTGAATTCTCTAAAACTACACAAGCGACTGCAGCTTCGCTTGTCAATGTAGCTAGTTAGCTTTAGCTAACTGGTGTTAGCCTGATAAACAAGTCTATTTTGCTCGTTAACGGGGCAGATCTTTCCCATTGAATGACACCAAAGTTTAGCTAAGATGATCACGATCACCACACATAAACGTGAAAGCAGAAACATGGCTCCATACCAGTATGAGAGGAAAAACAGGTCGTAACTAGACGACCGCTGTTCGACCAAGCATCTGCCACCTCCTCTCTGCAACCAACGCGCACTTCGATGACGTAGCGTCTCCTATGGTTACACAGCTCAGTGAGTTTTACGTTTAAATGTTATGCAAATAAATTTTACAATAATAATAAAAAAAACCCCGCTAATATTAACATGTGTACCTGAATTTTAACAAATGTCCGTCCACCATGAAATAATAAATTACTTATTCCTGTAGGAAATATATCAATATTGTCAGGGATCAGGGACCGTTAAACAAATGCGATATTCAGACTTATATATATATATATATATATATATATATATATATATATATATATGTGTGTGTGTGTGTGTGTGTGTGTGTGTGTGTGCTTGCTGTTATATTTCAGTCACTGAAAAAACACAAACAAGATGTGGAAATGTTAAATGTATAAATATATTTTATTTAAGAGACCAGTTTACACAATTATTTAAAAACAGAAACTATATTAATGCTTTATTTTGCAGTATCAGAAATAATCAATAATTTCCCAATTTGGGATCAATAAGGTACATAAATCTATCTATGGTGCATCTATGAACATGAATGAACATGGTATTTTGTATATATTCCTGAGAAGTGATGAGATGATCTAGTTTGATCTGGAATACAGAAACAGCTGGACCACATGTGTTGATGTCTCTTGTTCAGAAGTCATTGTCGCTTCTCTTCCAACACAGGCGGTCTCATGCCGGCTCTGGTGGGGCGAGCACCCCTGGACATCGGACCCTCCAAACTGTCATCCTCCAAATCTTTGCTCTCCTCTTCCTCACCATCCTCATCTTCTTCATCATCCTCATCCACATCAGTTTCACTGTCTTCCGTCTGAAACAGGAGACCACATGTTCAAAACTTATCATTTCAGAATGCACCATCTGATCCAACTAAAGACTAAACCAGCTAACTCAGACCACAAACTAATTCAGACAAGAGAATCTAAGCACAGGGTCGCTTCTTTGGCTGGAATGAAGTCATGCAGAGTCCAGAACTGATTTTATAGTGAATCATTGAACAGAACATGTCCATCCAGAGCCAGAAATCTACAGGAATAACATGAGCATCTGTCTGATTTAAAAGAAAAATCCAATCCAAATCCAAAAATCCATTTTAAACATTTCAACATTCTAAGTTATCAGTGTTTAGAATTTAATCAGGTCAAATGGTTTGAAGAAAAGGCAATGTTAAAATATATTTTAGAAATATATTTTAATGCAAATTTAGCAAAACAACTACTTGGAAGGGAACAGCATCATGCAGGGTAGAGGATAAACTCAGTAATCTATGTCAACATGTTATTACGCAGCAGATCCTGGTATGTAATGGTACATAAACTCCACAGATTAACAGTAAAAGGTACTTTCTGTTAAATGAATAGCTTGGAAAAGAGCTTTATTCTTTATATCATGATGCAAAAACAGCAAACCAAGTTTTGCGTTTGTGTCTGATCAACCACAACATCTGTTATCACTGCAGTCAGTATGGCCAGAGGATACAGGCTGTACAGTGAACAGCATCAGATAATGTGAGAATGGATTTTTTCTTTTAAAACACAGATGAATGAGAAAAGACTAGATCCTGGTCCTGCACAAACCTTTACATGCTGTTGGATTTTTGGCAGAATGAATTGACCTTCTGGAAGCAGCTAGAAAGGGCTTTTAAAATACAAGTGAGTGAAAGACAAAAGTAAGATGCTGAACAGAGTGGAAGATGGAAATGTGAAACTGATGAGAGTTGGTGAACAAGACAATTTGTAAAAAGAAAAAAGTAAAAGTAAAAAGCAAGTGATTCTGTAGTGAGAGACACTGTATGAAGCAGCATTAAGGACAACTGTGTGAAATCAGAAAAGAAGTCTTTGAATTTTCAAAATTGTACCAAACAAAAAGAGGAGCAAGAGAAACTACTAACCTCATCACTGTCACCACCGTGCATGTTCCCAATGAACCGAGCTCCTCTTCCTGAAATGAAAAAGGGACAATATTTTCATTGGTATTCATTTTAGAAATGCAGAGGTCTCATGAAGAAGAAATTGATGCAGATACTGTAAATCTATTCATAATGAGCCTCAGTTTGACCATTTGTTTACCTGCTACGATGCCGTTTCGTGTTGGCCGGGGTTTTGAGGGTCGACACTCTTCGATTTCGCTGTCTGAGCCTTCGTCCTCTGGGACGTCCACATCAGAATCTTCATCTTTCACTGCAGGAAACATTATGAAATAAGTGTGTGAAGCCATAAAAACACAGAGAGGTCATTACTTTTTTATTTTAGGTCACGTGTTTGTTTATCTCACAGGAACTCTTCATTAAATCTCTCTCCTCCTCCCTCAGTTTGTGCTGCATTATCCTCATATTGTTTTCTGCCTCCTACAGGGGGGAAAAACAGACAAACACATATAAGAATTGTCTCTTCTGTCATGTCAGTTTCTCTTCCATCCATCACAGTATGAATTAATCACATTTGAGCATCACCGTTCTATTTATGATGCACACTCACACACCTCAAACCTCTCCTGTTCCTGTCTGTGGTATTCATCCAACTGAGACTCCAGGAAGAAGAGATTCCTGAATTTTTCCACATAGATGTCATATTGCTTTTGCAGCTCCTCCTCAATCTTTTCATATTCATCCATGAAGGCCGGCCTAAACAAATGAGAAAGGAAGAAAACCTATTCAGCAGGAACTTATTATAAGTGAAGAACATAGACATACATACTTGTTAAAGTACTGTTTTTTATTTCACTCTGTGCTTAATCGGCTTCAATCTAACTGAGGCAGCCGTGAAACATTGCTGTCATTTTTCCTCTTTGCTGCCTGTTGGGTTGTAACTGACCTGACGCTCTGAAGCGTCTGGAGCCTCTTACGATTCCTCTCCAGCTCCTGTTTCTTCTTCTCTATCTTGGCGTCCAGACTGGCCTCATCAGACACAACATTACTCAGCATGTCTTTGGTCTTCTCTACACTTTCCTTGACATTCAGGACAAAAGGCATTATAGCAGATTTGGTGTCATTTAATTGATGCATTAAAAAAGTAAAGATTTTCAGAATAAATACATACCAAAACCTCCTTAATGGCAGCTCTCAGGGCCTTTTCAGTCTCATTGATCTCCAGGGGTCTGGCAATGGCTGCAGTTCTCATTTCCTGATGGGACATTGAAAACAAAGACAAAGTGAATCACTGCATCACACTTTTATGTTTTCAAATTAACTACATCGTTGCACATCCATTATCGTTAGCAGTGTATTTAGTGAATCAAAACAAAACCACATCATGCAAACAACCTGCACTCAGCAGGGTAGTTAAATGCAAAAATTACACACACACACACACAATTACACACACAATTACTTGTTAACTTGGCAAACAGCAAAGCAATCTCTCTAGTCTTTGTATGACATATTAAAAGAGGCCCATAAAAATGGCTTGTGTTGTAGTTTTGTACTATTAGAAATGTTTACATGAACAAAATCAATGATTGTGTGGAAAATGGAAACTGGTGTGTGTCGGTTCATGTGTGTATGTGTTTCCCTCACCCTTAAGTCCACTTCTTTTCCCAGTAAATCATACAGAGATGCTCCTTTAGATGTCACCTCGGATGCCAGCTGTCGAGCTGCTTTAAGATCTGAAACCTACAATAGAGACAGAGTGAGTCATAGTAAGCCACGTATATGATATACCATTAAATTTATCCAAGTTATGAAACTACACAAAAAATAAGCAGCACCGACATAGTAACCGCGGTATGATTACTTTTTTTTTAGACTGCATAATATACATTTTATTTGTCTTAGTTTCCAACACGGACTCAACATAAATATCACCTAATGCAAATTCTCTTACAGATTACTAGGCAATGAACAACTGAAGATGAAGGAAAATGGACGTTATCCACACACAGTGAAAATGTGTAACTCACCCGTGACCCAAGGTCAAACTTGAACTTGTTGTTATCTTCCTCAACTCGGTCTTCCAGAGCCATCTGTTTGGTTTTCATAGCGCTGTACAGCACCGAGGTGATCTTCAGCATCTCTTTCACTGCATAGCCATCGGCCTGGTAGAGACGCTTAGTGTTTAACTTGATGTGAGCCTTTGTTGCCTGCAACAGAGTGAGACACTGGTTAAAAAAGGCTAACAACAGCTAAGACTGAACTGTATATTTATATTAAGCGTGAGGAAGATGTCACCATGAACTGGGCCACAGCCTTGATGAAGAATATCCTGTCTGACTCTGTATCCACATCAGTAGGAATATCCATGTGAGGCTCATATCTACATGATACAGAGAAGAAGAGAAAAAGGAGACTGATTAAGTAAAAACATCGCACAAAATTAGAGTTGATAGGTCATAACAGGTAATGTGGGACGCCCCGAAACTCAAACATACCTCTTTACAAGCCATATCAAGATTTCTGCCACTAAAGTGAAGTTTGGTGTTCTGAAGTTCTCCATAGATATAAGCCGAGGATAACCCAAGGCCCTCATCATTTCAGTGAAATCTGTCAAATAAGATGCAACTCCAGTCACCGATATTATAAATACACAGGACAGCAACTCTTGGTCAAACGGTTTAATCGCACACAATAGAGGAGAAACAACGAACACCACTTACTTCTTAAATCTCTGAATGACATTGTGACCTGCGACTACTGTACTGCAGGATAAAAAAATGGCTCTTCCACTGCCAACAAAAACACATGAATGTATGTTATTTACACATTTATCTCCTGTAGACATGAGGATTAACGACTGGCGTCGTTATGCTGAACGGACAGAAAAGTGTTGTGGATTGTATAAATACAGGTGACTTGCCTACTTGTCCATCACCATATTTTATCACTATCTTACGACTGGTTGATGTTAAGCGACCTTCAATATGACGCGTGTTTGTTGATATTTAACCATCAATTGATGGTGTTAATGTCACGCCATTTAGATTTTTCCCCCCACATTAGCTAATGTCTAGCTGCAAGTTAGCTGAAAGCTAGCGCTTATTGTCGCCGCTGGTTAACGAGCGGTTATCTGGTAAAAACAGATAATCTTTCTGAATGTCGTAGCTAACGCTGATCAAGTACAGGTAAGTTAAAGCGTTTAAAGTCACAATAATAGTTGTTTTACCTGTCGGTGGTTTGTCTGATTTGGTTCCAGTTCGCTTCTACCGAAATGGTCTCTATGGAAACAGATTTCTGTTCTACGGAAGCTCGACGCAGTCAAACTACAAGCAGTGACATTATGCGATTATAAAACATTGTGGATTTTGGTCACTATTTCTATAAACTACATTTAAAATTTGGACAGCGTGTGTACATACTACACCATATTTCCATGTGATTGTCGTGCTCCCCCTCTGCTATAGAATAAAGAAAGTTTAGAAGAAAAGTTAAGTTAAGTTTGTTTGAAAAGGTCACCAGTTTACCGAAATTGACAAAGAGAATAGATGAAATTGTGAATTGTAGATTTTACTATTTGTTTTGCTGTTAAATCACTAGTAGGCTCGCAGGATGCATGTTGCCTTCTAATCTTTGTTTAGATTTCGTTTGGGTCCCACTAAAATGAAAGACCGTGATAATGATTAATTAATTTCTAAATGTGTACATATTTTTTTAACGGAAAACCTATTGTAAAATATTTCAATACTGATGATAATGACGGCGATGCTGAAATTATCATTATTATTATTGTTGTTGTTATTAGTAGATGTTGTAGTAATGGTATATAACAACAACTGGCAGTTATACAGGCATTTTTACCTCGATATTTCACTATATTTCACAGAAAATGTCATGTTTTATTATAAAATGTAATGTATTACAAATAATCAAAAGTTGATATCTGTATTTTCTTTGATGCTTTACTGTAATTCACACTGAAATTGAACTAAGTAGTAAGATTTGTATTTTTTAGTGCATTTATTAATTTTTACCAGTGTCAGAGGGTTACAGTGTGTTACTGGTGCACGTTGCAGCCACAGGGCGGCGACACCTGTCAGTCTGCGCCACACAAGTGTTTTACATCTATGGGCTGCACTCCTGACGCAGAGCATGATGGAGCAAACCAGTGAGCCACCTCACAATAACAATGCGGCTGGAAATGAACCTCCCGCCTGCGGCCTTCACAGTAAACGCCTGAAAGAGCTGGAGAATGCCGCCCTGCAGACGACTTTAATATCACGAATGGAGACGGAATCAGGAGCGGACGCCGGGAACTGGTCGGAGCAGGAATCCGGGGGGGACGAGCAGTCGAACGGCTTGTCCTTGAACCACCGGTCGGCCCCTACGCAGTTAAACGCGGACACCGACATGGAGGAAATGGAGACCGGGAGAAATGTCGCCAAGGAGCGTGTCGAGGAGGAAAGGACCCTGACGGACCATTTAAATAAACGACTGCTTTCCTCGTTTCTGGAGAAGCTGAATGAAAGAGACCTGGCGCTTCCTGGCGTTCAGCGCCTGGACTGTGCTGTAGCCGACGAGGACTCTAACAGGGCCGCGGACGAGTGGTGAAGCTCCGGGCTGAGGAGAAGCAGCGGCAGCGGCAGAGAGATGGCTGAGGGATTCAGGACCAACGTGCACGGAAGCACAATCCCACAACAATTATAGACAGACTTGCACTTAGTCTTATATATCTATGCTGTAAGATTGAGTGTCTGGAAATGTTATGCTTTCTTTTGTATGGTGAGAATGGGTGAAAGAATCAAGATAATGTAATAAATGACCATCACATGATATAAAATGCTTTGCTGGTTGTTGCATGTATTTGGCAGCCATGATGGATGTGTTCCTGCCATGTGTGCACATCTGTTTATTGAAGTAACAATCAATCTACAGCAGGTGTCACTGTGCTCCAAAAAATATCACACACACACACACTTAGACTCATACAGTTACTCTTAAGTCTTAGTGAATTAAAAACTAAGCGAGGAAGTGAAGTCTTAGTGTTTCAAAGTGAAACTCAGTCTCTACAAGTCTATTTTGAAAAACCATTAACTATAACAGCTTGAACAAAAGTATACCAACTCTTCCTCTAAGTTAATAAATTAGAGGAATAATACCTCTAATACTTAATACCTGAATAAGAGATGTGCAATAAATTAAAATAAATGTCCTGTTAAGTGACAAACACAGTACGAAGCTGACTATACTAATAAAGCACATGTAAATTATATTGGTACAAATATTACTAATACAAAAAAAAACAGTAGTTATTTTAATACAAGACAGGAATGCAAATTGTGCAACCATGAAGACGTATTGTTTTCCCAATATTTTAACCACCATTTCCCAATAGAATGAGTAGGAGTATTTATCACAAAAGTTGTAAAATAAATTTATTATTGTTGGTTATTATTACAATGTTTTGCAACAAGCATGCAGTATAAAACCTACTTAAAATATTGTTTTATATGTGTTTTTAAGCAGTATTACTAATAGTAGTGCTACTTATACAGAGTATACCTTGGCTAAAGCCTGTCGAGCAGAGGCAACAGTTGGAAATTATGTGACGACGGTGATGTTAAAATAAAAACGGTAACAGAAATAGACGACAATCATAATGTCATTTCAGCAGCAAAGCCCCTGAAGGTATTGAACCGTACAGGAATGTGTTTTACTGCTTAGAAATCCACCTTTTCATTTGCGAAAGTAAGATTATGTCTCAGGATTTCTTATTTTAAGTCGCTTAGTTTCACTTTAATGTTGCAAATCCACACTAATATGTTGCCTGAGAGCAAAAATGAGCGGGAATGTGGTCACCAATGATGCTTCTATTTGTGCTAAACTGTATTTTAATGTAAATATTCATCCAGCTGTCTATGATTATATTTGTGTGACGGGTCGCTGTAGGTGTTAACTGTATAAGCAGGAACCTGTCACCAGGTTAAATTAAAATTCAAAATTCCTTTAATATTATAGTTAACTAAGTTAGAGTTAATGTTTTAGACTTAATGTGGTTCTGATAGTTTAATGTTCATGTTCATGTCCATGTGTCTATATATTACCACCAAGGTCATGAAGAGGGCGTAAAGGACAAAGATTTAGGTTAATTTAAATTTCAAACATAACTCAAAGATGTGAAAATTGAGTGGAAAATGAGAAAAGGAGTTATATTATTATTACTGTGCACGCACAGTCACATATTCATTAACAATGATTGTACAGGTGTGCACTGTTACAAATACATCTGGTATGTTCCATGAATGTCCTGATGAAAGAGCCTTTCAACATTAGAGGAAATCAAATAACACCTGAGGTATCTGATTACAGTCTATATGTTCCTCAGCTCAATAATATCAGAGGGCTTCTTTACGTAACAACATTTTACATGGGGCAGACTTGGAGGCATCAAAATGAACAGAGATAAAACTTCAGAAACAAAAGTGTTGAATTCAGCATTAAAACAGACTAAATAGATTCCTGAAAAAACAGCTACAGCTACTAGAGGGAAATGCCACTGTTTTAGTGCTATTTGGACAAACACTCTTCAGCGGTCCAGCATCTTCACTTTGTGTAGTGATTTCATATTCTCATCATCTGACAGTTCTACTTTTTCTTTTGCGTTCTCTTTGTGCAGGTTCCTCAAAGGTACAAGTTGTGGTTTATCTGTCTCCTTGTCTCCCTGCAAAAAAATAAAAATAAATAAAAGGGCCAAAATTCTGTCACTGACACACAGATGATGATTGGTTATAATATCATAAGACCAAGTGTAGGTTCAGTTTGATCAGTGTTGAGTCTGTTATAACTGTGGGCCTAAGTGCAGATTAGCCTCAGTATTAAAAACTAATTACATCACATTATATTAATTTAATAAGTAAGTTACCAGTTGACAAAAATCAAAATTATCCAAGACCAAAATGGATTCTTTTTGTTCTTTACCTTGTTATTCCTTTGCAGGTTCACAGGTGGCTGCAGTGTATCCCAGCAAGCATTGTGAAGAAGACAGGGAAACATCCCGGACATTGTTCCAGTCTGAGAGCAAACACAGGCAGCAAATACATTCACATTTATACATGCATTGTTTTTACTATCCTGTTCCAAAATTAAACATTCACATTATGATTTAACATTTTGCATCAAAATAATGTATAAGTGAGGAAATAAGTGAGGAAAACACATACAGTTCCCACAAAAAAATCTGACCCCAACACTTCATATGCATTACTAAACCATCCCATCCATCCAACCCTGTTTATCCAATTTATCCTTGCACATCCTCCAAAATATCACACCACAATAAACATAAATTTGACAAAAACAAAGCCCAGAACAGAACTCACCCTGCGCTCCGATGGGATCTCCACTTGCTTTTTATTTAGATCCCACCACAATAAACCCTCTTTAATCTGACTCCTCTTTGTTGGTCCTGAGTGTGGAGAGAATCAATATAATTTGTTCATTTTTAAAAAAAATATATAATATAGAGTAATTCAACATTCAACATTATTAATGACTCCAAAATGACAGCAGAATTAAAATACACTGAGTATCTATCATCTAGCAGAGTAGAGAACAAAACAGTTATATTTAGGGAAGTACAATAAACTCATAAACTGTTAACTCAGTGTAGCTTACAAGTCAAACAGTTACCAGTGCTATGTCATGGTGACTCAGCTGCTTTTTAAATCAGCCAAATGCAACAGAAACAACCTTTATCTTCTTACCTGTTGCATAACTCACTATCAGCCCAACTAGTACAACTGAACTAGTCGCCATGGCACCGAAGTAGAGGTACGACATCGAGTAGAAGTTATGCAGGCCTCTAGTTTTGGAAAAGACAGGATTAAAAAAATGCTTTTTAAAAAAAATAATTATTTCTGTAGTTTTATCTTTAACATGACAACTCATCATTATCTCAACTACCCAAGCACTAAGTCATCAGTAAATCCACAATGAATAATTACAACGCCCCTATGAGTAGAAATATGCACACATTTCTACTTAAAAGTTTCTAATGACTGTCAGTGTATATATAAAAAGCAGCCTCTAAACTCACTGACCCGTTGTTGTCAGGGTGAAGTGGGGTGGAGATGGAGTGCTCCTCCTGGTTGGGGCTGCTGTTCTGGGTGATGTTGCCAGGTTGGCACACACCTGAAGAGCTGGGCAAGACACCCATTGTCTCCTGACTGGGTGGGTACAAAGTTGAACCGACAGCCAGCCACAGAGACACACAGAAGCCCACTAATATTCCTGAGAATGCCCCCTGAAAGACAAATCAAGCAAAAATGGATGGGGAGTAATACTAAGACCCCAAGAGCCCAGACCAATCAGCCATCAGTTGAAATGTCACTGACTATCTATAACTGATTCGCTGGTTTTCTGCATTAAATAATGGACCAAAGCTTCATGAATAGAAAGTATAAACATATATAATTGTAATAAAAATATGCAAGAGGCAGCTTTTGGAAAATGTTAAGTTAATTCAAAGTATTTGACCTTCTATGAAAAAAATGTGTCTGTCTTGCACACTAACATCAAACGCCAGTGAAAGTGGTCACAAGTTCATGTTGTTGATAACAGACTGCTGAGGAAAGACTGACAAGAAAAATTGTCTGATTAACAAAGGTGTGTGTGTGTGGGGAGAAGGGTGGCATGTGTGTTCAGTGTGACCCTCCACATATGATAAGTGCTCTGAAAGTTGTCTTTGTTGTCAAGAAGGTGTTTAGTTAATGATTTTAGACAATGTGTAAATTCAACAGGGTATTGTGACTTGCATGGAAAGTACGAAACTTTTATAACAGATAAAACAAATGTTCAGCCTTCTTACACAAAGGCCTGGTGATCAAAGAGAGATCTGTAAATTTACCATGACAAAGACAAATCCAATTTGGAGTGTGCCTGAAAGCCTTAATCAAGATAGTTTTTTTGAGTCTTTCTCCTGATGTTTAGCACATCAAACCACTGCTGTTTTGAGAATTGTGGGATATATGTTTGTATGGAAAACTGGATCCCCAGGCACTCACCAGCCTGTTTGTTGCTGGGAAAAACATCCCCAAAATGAACACACCCAGTAATGGACCGCTGACCACACCCATGACAGTAAATGATCCCTGAGGAGAGAAGACAGAAAAAGCTCAGTCCAACATCACTGAGATACAATTCAAACATACATATTAAACCTTTTAGTATAGTTCAGAATGGACCATTGCTCATTAAATAGATGTAAGGTTCAACCTTTAATATTTCTTACCCTGGCTATGAGGATATCTTTGATTTATTTGTTACAATTTTGAACAAGTGAAATGAAAATAAAGTTAATTGATTTTCATTATTATTACCACTTTCAAGACACGGTGAGTGATAATGTGTATTGTTTTCCCTTTAAAACTCTTGTGATGGTGCACTGCATGAACTGGGAGAATGATGAAAATATGATGGATTAAATGTTGTACAAAATATTAATATTTGGGTTTTATACCTGCAGAACTCCCCAATCCAGGAAGGAGGACAGAGCAGCCACAGTGATACAACCAATTCCATACAGAAAAGCTAAAAGAAAAAGAGATCTGAGTAAATGTTGCAGTGATATAATAGAACTGTGCAAATACATTAGCTTTAGTGTCCTTCTAGGATTTAACAATAATGGTGGCGGTTTTATCTACTAAATGAAATATGAAATGTGATGATGTGACCATGAAATGAGATGAGATGGTAGCACTGAAAATCAAGAGACAGTTTGTTTTCTGCCTCACTTTATGACAACTGATATTAAAATGTAAAACATATACTCATGAAAGTAGATATCTTTATTGAGGATTAACCTACACAGTCCTTTGGAAATAAGAATCAGTTTCTTCTGTGTCATGTGGACCAGATGAGGTCGCAGCAGATCCTCCATGGTTACCGCAGCCATGGCATTGATACTTGTGGACACCGTGCTGTTAACAAGACATTTGTTTTATGAGTAATCGGCTCATTGCTGGCCATGTTTACATTCTAAACTAAGATCGAAATACCTCAGAGTCCCACTGTAAGCACAAGCGAGGAAAAGACCTGGAAAACCCGGTGACTTTCGAAAATCTCCAACACAAAATATGGCATGTACTTCATGAGATGAGTGAGAAGAGGAGAAGTGACAAAAGTGAACATTAGTGTCTTTTTATCATGTTTACAATCTGTAAAATTCACTTTTAGCTTTGTTTGACCTTAATCAAATGAAAGTGGCAGCGTGATAAACAGTTTCAACAAATATTCAATGTGTAAAATAGCACATTATGTAAGTCATAACTTCATAACTTGAAATGATATATGTATGTATCATACATACATACGTAGGAGATATGTATATTTTCATACGCACCAGATCAGGAGCTGATATTTTCCCAGACTGCAGCGGATCACAGTTGATGTAATATGCAAACATAACAATACCACAGGTTGCTGCACTGCTCACTATAAGACATAGACCCACTTGGTTCACTAACAGCGCCCTGCAATTGAAAGCAAACATCTTTTTAGTGACACAGATTCTCTGAAGCGCTTCCACCACTTACACAGTGAACTTGATGATGATTGTGACTATTATGACTATGATGATTCTATCATCATGAAATCTAACATTTCATGCTATGCAGTTTGGTGTGGGGCTGATACTGATGATGAAAAGTAAGACCGCCAACATGAGAGTTGAGAGAGACAACAAGAGTTGTCAAACAAGGACATTCAGTGTTCATGATTTCATTAAATTGTTTATTCATAGTCAAAATGGACAGAGTTATTACCTAAACCTTTTCAGAATATTCACATTTAACTTTGTCATCCCTGTCAGCAACCTGTAAACTTCCAATATTAGCACTACATCATTGCTGAACAAGACTATCTAATAATGTAAAACATTTATTGGGGTACTATAATCATTATCTGATTTGTCAAATAGAGAACAAAACATCAAACAATTTGAACAAACTTTGAGCTGTATGTCTTTACAGCCTCAGAAAATATGCCATAAAATCTTAAACACACAGTGTGTTGATATGTGGATAAGTGTGTGAATAATTAAACTCTGCTCTAACACAATGGTAAGTAAACATTTGCATTTCTATCCAAATATGCTAGTAGGTTCAAGAACATGTCTTCCATTGTTAGTGAGAGAATTAGTGGTATTGTATAGACATGTGTCTAGATGACTGTGTGGTTTTTACCCAGCTCAATTTTTTTTCCTACAAACTGTGTGAAAATGTTCCCATGTCCGTTTCTGATGAATTTACTAATCTAAATGCAGCCAATGACAGGTTTGGAAGTTGCCGGTCTAACATCTTAACACCTAATGCCATAGATCCACTCACCACTGGGCATCTCTCTCTGTTCTGCAGGAGACGTAGCGCTGCACCTGAGCTTGGTTTACACCGTACATGGAGAGCCAAACCAATGCACCACCGACAGAGAGGCTCCAGAAGGTATAGCGCCGCCGCGGGTCAACATCGAAACTGGCGGAAAACATTATCAAACACATGTAACATCTGTTACATCCTCAGCCCCTACTAAAGTCAAGCTGCTCATAGTCCCAGATATTCATGTGTTGAAACCAAAATATTTTTACTCATTAAAATTAATGCGTGATCCATTCTGGGCGATCTCCAGCACCAGTGCTGGACCACCAACCAGAACTGTACCGTAGATGAAAATGGCCACAAAACCAGACAACATGACAATGATCTGGAACACATCAGTCCAGATCACAGCTTTCATACCGCCCTGTTACCAGCGAATGATAGAAGAGACAGACAGACACAGAGTGAGACCGTTACATTACAACTGTGACTTCTATAAAAAACGAAATAAGGATATGATGTTGTGCTATCATTGTGTCTAAAACAATACAACTCATTAACATAACTGATGACACATATTATTTTATATTGCTGTCTATCGTCACTGGCTCAGATGACAGGGTGTTACACCCCAACAATACACAGTCACTGCATGTCCTGTTAATAATGTCAAGCATCTTCATGCTGTTTTCATTAGATGGCAAAAAAGTTCTTACCAGTGTGGTATACAGGGTGCAAATCATCCCAGTAGAAAACAAAGACACCCACATATTAAGTCCAGTAGCTGAAAAAAACACATGTATTGTTACAGTCTATGTTCACAAATATGCCTTTTTTTTTTTTTTTTTTTTTTAGCATTGATTAGTATATATGTCTGGAAAACAGCATTACAAAACTATCTTTGATTTCATTCTTCCTTTGCTCCGGTAGGAACATCCCTCTTTTCATCCCAACCTAATGAATGCGATATCTCAGGACTTAAATTTCTTCAATTCTGGCACAAAGGTTCAGTTGAACAAAACAAAAGGATTTTGTTCAGAGTCCTCATGAAAAACAATCCCTGTACCTCTACTGCATTCAAGGAAACAAAACAATGACACACATTAAAGAAGTGTGACAATCAATAAATATGTTAACACTTTCTAGTGGACAAACTATGTAATAGTTATCATTATTTCTAAACCGCCTCAAATATATTTCCAGAATTTTCTTTGGTTTTCTTTTACTTATTGACTCACAACAGGGACACTAAGACACATGTGATAAGTAAATACCTGCCAAATATAAAAATACATCCTGCTATTTAAATTGGAGAAAATATGATTTTTTGTGAATGGTTGATAAAATATAAATAACCAAAATACCAAAGAAGTGAAAGAATTGGAGGCATCAGGTGATCTCTCTTACCTTGGTTGAGGATTAAGGCAGGTGCATAAATGACAATCCCTGTGTAAAGAAGCTGAGAAAAGGGAAATACCAGAGAATCAAAGTTGACTTAATGAAAATGTGACATCCACTTCAACAGCACTGAATACAACTTCATATTCAACAATACAGAGTAACATAACCCTGTCAATCTTACCGTCGCAACAAGAAACTGGATACTCCCCAACAGCTGCATCCCTCTGCCAAATCTTAGCTTCAGATACTGCGACAGGCAGACAGCTGGAGTTATAACATTACGGTATCTCTGCACACATCCCCCATCCTTCCTCACCTCTTATATTCATCTCATTTGATGACCCACAGGTGCATTTCAACATTTTGGTTGGTTAGGTTCAACAACATGCAAACTGTTTTATTGCTAGTGACATTAAACCTTCCTGGTGGACATTATGCAAAATAAATACAACATTTTACAGAAGCCAGAGAGAACATGGACAAAGATTAATTACTAAAACAGACAAATATTATTCTTTAACATATTACAAAGTCGATGTTAATAAGACAGTATAATTACATATACTATTGATTGTAAGATTGGTTCCCTATTAGTCTCACTGTCTCTATGCAAGTCTGACTGAGTTTCCACAGAAAAATGACAGCACATTTCATCACTTCATCACAAGGAACATGGTGACGCACACTTTTTGACACAAATTAGCAGTGTATTAACTTAATGTTTTCTATTATGAACAAAATCAGTCTTTACAATAGTCGCACCAACATAGATATTACTAAGTGGAAATTCGTCAAGACCTGATTGGTGCTGGTGATGCCCAGTCGAAAGAAAACTGGCAGGAAGAGGTAAGCTGTCAGCAGGGAGTTGATACTTTGTCCAAGGCACATGTAGAGGAATTTAAAGCCATAGCGGAGAGCCTCAGAAGGTACACCCAGAACCTGGACTGCCGACATAAAACTGGCACAAAGCGACAGCCCAACTGGCACAGCTGGCATGCTCCGACCACCAGTGAAGAAATCATCAGCACTGGCGTTCCTCTTCTTCAGGGCCTGGAAGAGTCCTATGCCCATAGAGATCACCAACATGCCGGCAAAGACAATATAATCAGCCAAGACAAAGCCAGACCTGGATGGTTCACTGACAGACTGCTCTTCCATAATTTTCTTTGATTCCCTTTGATGTCTGCTAGTGTCGGTTTACTGGTGAATTTAGATGTTTGCTGGAGCTGTCAGAGTAAATAACAGACAATTAGTGATCACAAAACTGATGGAGACACACGACACAAGCACATCTGGTCTATGCACTATAGCACTATGGGTCGTATTTGTAATATTTTACTTACATTGTTCATGGTAAAATAACAATAAGTGTAAGGTTTCTAAATGTAATAAATAACTCACAGGGGCATCACTAGATGGGGCAATTTCCAATAAATATAAAAAATGATAAAATCTGCGGCTCAGTTTATTGATATGTGCACATGCTACCAATTGTACCAATTTTCTTTGGGTACACCTAAAGAAAAAACAAACTACATTCATGCCCCAAGGGTCTTTGCAGGTCAACTTTACATGACACAGAGTAGAGGAGGAAGTATATATATATATATATATATATATATATATATATATATATATATATATATACAAGTAAATGACAGGTTTGACTCTGCAGGTCAAGGTTCATCGTCTCCTACCAACAACCAACCAGAGACTAGATGAACAATGTATGTGAAAGTCAGTGGCTTCTTTTAACCAAACTTCCCCCAAACGTAACAATAGCCTTTATCTGACGGTCATCACAAGCCTAAATCAAATGTTAGTTGTCTGACTTTTATTATAATATAACTTGACTATGAGTTAACTGATGATTATAACAACTTACTACACCTTCAAAATATGTCAGTGATAGCTGTACCACATCAGTTACATGTAAGGTGCTCTGAGTTGTACAGTTAATAGTTGATTGTTTTCAAAATAAAATGATGTGGCTTTAAAAAGTGTTGAAAGTAGGCAGCTGCTAGCAATTAATCCAAGTATTGATGTTTTTTTTTTTTTATCAAAAAATCGAGGAAAAAAAAAAAAGAATTCAAAGACTTACCACAGGTACTTCAGTCAGTCAGTCCAACAACTTGCACTAAATCAAAGAGGAATGTGCTGACCGCTTTCTGCAGCAGCTGCCGCGCTTTCTCCGCACACCTTCTTCAAGGTTCGTGCGTAAAGACGTACGTGCGCGCGTGACGCGTGCGTACTCGTGCTCCCCTCCCACCCATTCACCGCCCTCCTCGAAAAGTGACTCAGGTGAGATTTAGGAGAGTCAGGTAAGGAAGTAAGAAAGAATTTTACAGAGCATGACCACAAAGAAAAGCAGGTTCAAACGGTTGGGACTTGAGAGTTTAGTGTGTGTGTGTGTGTGTGTGTACCAGGCTGTGATTTGTTTTTTGTGTATTTATTTAAGTTTATTTATTTATCAAATAAAGATTATGTTCCATGACAATTCTTCTTGACCTTCCTAAAAATGTCTGTCTGTCTGTCTGTCTGTCTATCTATCAATAAAATAGCAGAAAACAGATATTACTGTTCGCATGTCTACCACCTATGACACAATTGGCTGTACAATAAGCCACTGAAAGATAACATGAATTAAATCATAAAACCAAGATAAAGTTAAATCCATAAAATGGCCCATAAAAGTATATTTGTGCAAACAAAACACAGATATCTTAGAGTGTGTATGAATATTTAGTTACTCTGTGAGCCAAAGCACTAAAATATTTATTGTATAACCTCTGTTATCTTTGGTCCTTTTTCTGGACCTTGAAACAGCTATAGTAGCATTAATGTGGGATCTAGGTGCATGAAATCAGTTTTACATACATACATGTAAAACTTCGCGTTTTTTTTTTTAAAGGGGAGCAGCCTGTAGAAGAAGAAACATAACATTCTGATTCATGCTAAACTATAACAGAGTGTAGATACATCACTACTATTCCTTTTTGAATCTGAGAAAAAGAAAAACCTTCGTCTTAGTAAATTATATTCCCTCATTACAGAGATAGAAGATTAACAGATGTACTTCCATAACAGAAGATGTTGAACTCATATTCTCAAGTATATAAAATTTAACTATTGTGTTGTAACAGAAGCCGTTTCCCACTGTTATCCATTGACTTCATTCTCAATTCTGGCCATACTAGCATAGCTGCGAGTAAGGCCAGTATCCTAGTGTAATAAACCCTATTCAGAGAAAAAATTGCAAATTGCAGAAAAGTCTTTGAGAGATTTTTGAAGTTAGACAGGGGCCTGTTCTGACCTGTTCTGTTAACATTTGTTTGTCAAAATTGTGGACATTGATTGCTTTCTCTGCTAGGATGGCAATGCCAGATGAAGTTCTTAGAAGTTCACAGTAGTCATGTAGGAGTATAAGCCTGTACAGTTCAAGGAGAAAGGTTCAGACCAAGAAGTCAAGAAGGGTAGCCATGAGCAGTACTGTAACATCTTTCTTCTGATCTGTAGGTGTTTTGCTGCCAAAAACACATATGTTGATCTTGTGATGGGCTGGGATGACACTAATTTCGGTCTTGTTAGAAGCTGGTATTTCTTAATCCATATGGACATGCTTGATTTACGTCAACATCTGCACCAAGACTGTGGGATCATCTGGTGGGAACAACAGATAATATTCGATGTCATCTCAATAGCAGCATTACTAGAAACCATGTGAGTCAAGGAGGTGGCATATATAGTAAACAGAAGGGGCACCAAAGTGGGAAGTGGGGGGAATTAGGATGTTTGACATTGCAATATTATACCCAGTAAGATAAAATTCAAAACAAACAAACATTGTTCCTTGCACTGTTAATTCAGGCCTGTTTTTGATCTCAAGCTCCGTTTAGTGCAAACATTAAATGTTAAATGTTTGCAGCTCAGACCAGGTGGTTTTCTTATAGCTGTAACAGGAAACTGATAAAAACCTCAGAGCTGAACAAGAAAACCACAGTTGTCAGCTGATTTTCTTTTCCTGTAATGTCAGATGAATCGATTCAGGCACAGAGTTGTAACTGCTTTCACTATAGTACGACTGTCATTTAATATGTATCATGATGATTATATTAAGAATTGGTTTATTTTTTTTATTTAATATATCAGATGAACTCTTTCACATGTGGTTGTTTTACTGACCATCAGCCTTTATTTCATTATAAAAGATTCTTGTTGAATTGGAAGTTGTGTTTTTTTAGTTTTGTAAAAGTAAGTGACATTGACCTCTTATTTTAAATTCATATAAAATAAGTTTCCACTGACATCATTAATGAAAGCTGTAATGTTAAATGACCAGTGTATAGGATGAGGGAAGATCTGTTTCACTGGAATATAATGATGATATTTACATTTGTAACACATTTGCAGTGTAACTGCGCAACAGTCTGTGGGATGTAAACAACTGAAAAAGATGACGAGAAGCTGTTGACTTGGTAGCATCTGTCTAAATCAGGAAATTCTATGACTTCCTGTCACAGACACACACACCCACAGCAAGTCGCTGAAAAAAAGTATCGGTTTACAGGAACAAATGATCGAAATGAGGACTTCTGTCATACAAATGTAAAGGTAACAGACATACAAGTGCTTTTTAGTAAAATAATACTGATCTTTAGTTGAAATTCTATACCTATAAATCCATTTTTACAAAAATGCAGGTTTCATTTTATGTCGACAAGAACTGTAAAGCAATGTGGAGACTGTGTTGCTCTATGTTGAAGCTAATTTTCAACTTTTCTTCTTACAAATATGATGTTGTGTTCACCAACTTTTTCAGAAATAGTCAACTGAATTATGTGATAGCTTAAAGTTTTATAGTTTCGTTTATGTGAATGTTCCTTTTCTACGTGAAAGGAAACAGGTCTTTGTCGTTATCAATGTAAACAAGAAAAAGTGTTTTAAAACCAGTTATGGAAATGTGGATCAATATACTTTATATTTTAGATACTGTGCTCCTGTTTTCTCATGGCTACAGCAGCATATAGTCTGTGTGATAGAATGGGAATCCCCACAAAACTACACTTTCACAGAATCATTTATAGTCATGGTGGGACTTCTGCTGTGATACAAACTTTACAAAATATGTAACATGGATGTATAGTGTAATTTTATAACAGCAGGCAGTTTGAAAGGGAATTTTAAGTCTTCCTCATACAGTCTGAACGGATATGGTGACTCTAAATCACTTTCTCTCATGAAACATGGAACAAGTAAAGTTCACATGGTTGTGAGCAAGTCATTCAGCAACATAAAACACCTTCCTTTGTATCAGTTCAGCAGTATCATTTACATTTCCAAACAACAAATTTGTTAATATCACTCAATGAGAAACCACGAGTTGATATGTACTTTTGGCAGCACTGGAATGTGATGAGGTACATTTACTTCAGTGCTATATTTATTCAATAGATTTCTATAGACTACTTGAGTTACTTACTTTTTAGAATAAAATCTCTTTATGAAATTTGCATTACACCCTTTTATAGTATGGGAGAGAATAGGATTTCATCATAATTCAACAGCTCTTTTTTATGTTTCTTTATCCAAAATAATTAAAACTATCTTAGACATTCACACATACCTACTAACATAAAAAGGGTCATTAAAAAGTGGCAGAATCCAAAAACATGAACCACTGATGAGTCTTCAGAGCACTCATTGCTATTTCAATAGTTTTTATAGATTTATAGATTTTGTTATGAATATTTATCAACATAAAACAATAGTAGAAGAGTTATTTCTTCAAAATTATGCATAATATAAAAGATAATCCAATTTTTAAAGATTCATTTTAAAAAGACAATTTTTGTCCACAATTTAATTTACAGTTGATACTGCTGAAATTATGTCATCCTAGTCCTAAGTATCAGAAAACTTTCACTGTTGCAATTGTTGAACTTTGGTTTTGAATGTTGGTTTTGTCTTAAGGAGTTCAAATGGATCTCAGTGAAGAGGAGTTGGCCCCTCTGGTGATCAGAGAGCGGGGAGGCAGCCAAAGGTCCAGTTCAAGTACTGGTCCCGGATTACAAGTACACCTCTACTTCTTCCCAGCCACAAAGGAGGCAACAACAATGCACATTTCATGTGGCCAAATCTCTGCTGAAAATATCTGTATTCAAGCAGGAAAAAAATCTGGTAAGGTCACTGTGAAAAATGATGAGTGTAACTGAAGGTTCCCCATGGACAATACCAAAGTTTTTTGTCTAAAATAAACTGCAAATGTCTTTTATATTAAAATATTCTGCATTTCTCTTCTAAACATCCTCTAGGAATCTTACCTGTGTACCTAAGCCTTTTTGGTTTGGCGTCTTCTGATCTGTCATTCGGGTATCCTCCGTCACATATGTTCAACACAGATGAAAACTTACAAGTGCACTTTAGAGTCAGGTAGGTGAAAATTCACTGAAGAAGAAACAGAGACAGAAACCTGGTAAAGGATGGATAAAGAATGTTTTCTGTCGGATAAAGAAAGAGTCTTGTAAAGTCCATTTAGGAAATAATGCTTACACCAACAAATCTTATGTGAGAATTATAGCTAAATGTAACTAACTTAATGTTAGCTTACAGAAAAGTTGCAGATAGAGTAGATGAAACCCAGGTCAACATCACATAGTTTACATGATCCTTGACATTACAACTCTTACAAAACTACTTCACCGTTCAGTTGGGTGAACATCAATCGCCATATCATAACAGTTATCTCTGAGCACTTTTTATACAGAGCAGATAACGGCACAATTTTTACTGAATTATCTGCAAAAACATTACCTTGTGAGCAGGCACTTGACAACAGAGGTGATGGAAAAATGACCCTTCGATATGAAGGAACCATCAGCATAAACGAGTTGTAAGCGGGGCCATCTGCCATGACCTGTTGGGTTTTAAAGAAAGAGAAAACTGTGGAAGAAACAAGATGCTGAGTTAGTAATATGTATTTGTTGCGTATGAATGCA
This sequence comes from Polydactylus sextarius, assembly GCA_016801845.1. Lineage (NCBI taxonomy): Eukaryota > Metazoa > Chordata > Actinopteri > Polynemidae > Polydactylus > Polydactylus sextarius. The sequence continues at coordinate 18,660,271 of CM028910.1, forward strand.
TACAGATGGGGAGGAAGAGGAGGAGAGAGTGGCTCAATGTTTCTGCATAATTAGGGGACGTAGCAAGACGTGCCTGCAGTGGCTCAAACTATAAGCTTTAACTAGAAAATGAAACTAGTGAATTTTTAATAAATGTGAGAGTCAGATGATGATGAATGATAGATTTTCTTTTCGGTACACAGGTTTTTCTTTGGAAACTGGTTTGGACAAGGATCAAGAACTTCGTATCGCTACAGTTTGACCAGAGACAGAATCACTCCAGTGCTTGACTATAATGTCATTGATTATCTCTTTGCTCAGGTAAAGAACATCTACCAAAACATTAACTTACTGATATAGATAACTCTATGTTGATTATTTTATTTTATTTGAATCATTTGACATAGTATGGTATAATAATGTCGTAATAATCCATTGAACTGTTTTATAACATAAAGAATGACTATTTTAAGAGAAAGAGGTCTTATATTAAATGTGAATGAACCACGATACCATGTTTGTTTGTCTCTCAACAACAACAATATTACATTAACCAGTTACAGGAAATTGGTGCATGTTTTACTGCCCATAACAACTGCATGCATTATCCTTACATTAAAGGCTATGTCACTGACTAATTTGTTTTGACTCCTAGTTGCGAAGTGACTTTATTGCTTGTGAGGCAGGAGTTTCTCCACCTTTGAACACTCAAGAAGAATGCCTCGGTCTAGCGGTACTGGACCTGTGGAGAATGGCTAAAGAACGTCATCAGAGTGTTAGAGAGCTCTGCAGAACTGTCAGGTATCTACAGCTGTTAACTTTCTTGTGTAATTTAATATTACAACGCTCAGTTTGTATAATTTACAGTCATTACACCACATGATGTGTTTTTCTTCTTTAGCTACAAATCATGCCTGCCTAAGTCACATCGCCATGAAATCCAGAAACGAAACCGTCTGGATCGTTTTCGAATCCGAAACACTCTGAAACATTTCTTGAGGAAGCTTGGGGACTGCTCTGTGGATGAGTGCAGTTTGAAATTCAAATACTTGATTGAGCTGGCCGGCATTGAGCCATTTTTGGGAAGTGAAACCTTCAAAGTGGATCCTTCTCCCATGCAGTCACAGACAACTGCCTCCCTCATTCGGGTGACTGGTGAGACTGGAATACAAACCAGTGGAGGTTGTCAACCTGATAGCTCCCTGGTAAGAACACAATCTGTTAAGTATGAGAAGTAGTTGGAGTGTCTCCTTACCACATTACCTATATTAACGCTTCAACACCAGATGGCCTTGCCTCACCACACTCCTTTCTATCACCAATAGCCTACACTGTAATGAAATACATAGTTATTCTTGTGTGTTTCCTGGCACTTTCAGTTCCTCTGCTTCAACAGGCAAGTCTATGCTGTTGGGGTTTTTTTTTTTTTTTATTTCATTTTGAGGCCCTCTGCAGGGCTGCTGACTTCACTGTTGTTGCCGTATGTCTCGCTATGTTGTAGTCTCCTGTTTTTATTCAGCTTTGTCAAATGTATTTCACCATTTTGTCTTTTGGTTTGCTCACATTAGTCAGATTAGTGAGATAAAAGTCACTACATTTTTGTAAAAGACTTTAACAGGTGATAACTTTACTCGACTTAATTTGTGCACATGCATAACAACTACTCTGAATTCCCCACTGGTCATTCCCACTCATGACCTATGAGATGTCAATACATAATCAGCATATCTTTCTCTTTTATAGGAGTGGCAGACCTTTTGTGATTTCCAAGAAATAATTGACATCAGTATAAAGAGGGTGTGTCATGAACAGGTTCCCCAAGAGAGTAGGGTGGTGACAATAACCCGCAAAGATGACAGATGCTTGGTAAAGGACATTTATATTCACCCAATTTCTATCCTCTGTTAATTTACGATGCAATTTATTTTTTTTCAAATTTCACTGTTGTAATTTGATGAAAAATATGCATACCTGTCTGTTCTGATTTACAGGAAGCAAAGTTCGAGGGTTTGAAAGAAGCACTTTCATTTGTGTCACTTGTTGATGGCTACTTCAGACTAACCACGGACTCTAGCCACTACTTTTGTCAAGACATTGCTCCACCAAGTCTTCTGGAGGGTATAAAAAACCACTGTCATGGCCCAATCACGTGAGTCATTTAATACTGAACCCAAAGCACATTTTTACATGCTGTATTTCTGTTTAGATATTTATTTTATATTTTGTTACATCAGATCTGAGGTTGCAGTCAACAAACTGAAAAAATCAGGATGTAAAGGTGGTACGTTCCTGGTCCGACAGAGTCCAAAGGACTATGGCAACTTCTTCCTCACTGTGTGTGTTCAGGTAAAGGTTCTCGTTCAGGTTACATAACAGACATACAGACACAGACAAAATCTAGTATGAATTCACTTTTTATTTCTTTTGACTTGGTTTTGTTTTTTACAAACTTATGACCATTATTTCAATAGCTTAAGTTAATGTATAGTCTAAAGTTACAGCCAAATTAATAACAAAAGTGTAAATGACAGACTTTGTCTCTACATCTATTCATATGCAGATTACGTGCTGATTTTTCAACAAAGTTTCCAAATCATATTTAGTGGAAACACCCTTTACGAATGTCATCTCATGTACCAGTATTGTTATATCATTTATTTCATGCATCATCTCTATTTCTGCAGACCCCACTTGGACTTGATTACAAAGACTGTCTCATTATTAAGAATGAGCACTACAGTCTTCCTGGTGTCCAGAAAACATTTTCAAGCTTGAGAGAACTGACCAGCTATTACCAACACACAATGCTGCTGCTGGCAGATGTACCAGTCAAGTTGGGCCGCTGCTGTCCACCCCGACCCAAAGGTTTGATTCTCAAGCCACCGACATTGATAGACGATCCACTTAACTTAAATTAATTGTTTTCCATTCCATTCTCAAGTAGTTATATGTAACTTTGTATGGATTTAATTAATGTTATACCCAATTACCCAAAATACACAACATGCTTGCTTATTCTGTGAATTGATTAGTTAATTCAACTATGGTTAAACTATCATGTATTGAACAAAGACAAAACATATGACTTTACAACAGTGTATTGATACAGTAGAACTACAGATATGTTGTTTTTGAAAATCCATGTGGACATTATATCCCTTTTATAGCCACCTGCTGTATCCATGTTATGTGAAACCTAATTATATTTTAGTTGTGTTATTTCAAAGGAAATCAGTTTACCCAGTTACTAAAAATAAATACAGTCTATATTTTGAACCAATACTGATGTTCTAGTTAGCATAGGTAGATTTTATTACATTGTTTTACTGTCCCCACAGAGCTCACAAATCTCATCATCATACGCAGCAGCAACTCAATAGACACTCAGGAGTCGCCAACACCTGAAAGGAACAAGTTCAGTCACATTCAGTTTCACAAGATTAAATATGAAGACCTGAAATGGGTGAGTGAGCTGGCCATTTGAAAATAAAAGATACCACAAAGGTAGGGTGTATTTTTAATGATGGAGGAATCATTAATGATGATTGATATTTGGATGACTCATGTTTCTAAGGAGGAAAGCCTTGGACAGGGATCCTTCACACGGATTTTCAAAGGCTATAAAGTTGACAATTATGACAGTGTGAAGCGTGAAACAGAAGTCCTACTGAAAGAACTTGATTCTGCTCACAAGAATTGCTGGGAGGTTTGTTTGGATTGAAACACACAGACAATTTCAATAGTTTTGTTGGTCATTAATAGATTTAACACATTTTCTTGTCCTTTCCTTCTCTCAGTCATTCTTTGAAACTGCCAGCTTGATGAGTCAGATTTCACACAAACACCTCCTGCATGTTTATGGTATTAGTGTCCATGGAGTAAAAAGTAAGGTCCAAGTGTTTCAATTATGTTTTTTTTGTTTTTTTTGTTTTTTTTGTTTTTTTTTTTTTATGTAAAAATTTTTGATTAATATAAGCAGTGGGTTTGGTGGTAGTTTTTGGTCTCTGATACCAAAGTTACCATGAAATCCTCATATGACCCCAGCTCAGTCCTTGTTATGTGAGTGAACATTTGTGACTCTATGTTTGGTTTGAAGTACAGCTGTTGTAACAAACCTCGCTGTGCCTTACAGACATCATGGTGCAGGAGTTTGTCAAGTACGGGGCCCTCGACCTTTACTTGAAGAGGGGGAGATCTGTGTCAGTGAGCTGGAAACTTGATGTAGCCAAACAGCTTGCATCGGCCCTCAACTTTCTGGTGAGACAAACTCTCTGATGCAGAGCAGCAACTGGTGTCAGTTGACAGCAGGACTGGCTGGTTGAACGTTATTTATGTTAAGTAAAATGTATGTCCTGATGGACGGTTTATGTTGACAAATGTGACACTTTATAATGACTCATCGGTAACATGTAAACATTTTGCAGGAAGAAAAAAACATAGTTCATGGGAATATCTGTGCCAAGAATCTGCTTCTGGCTAGAGAGGGTGACCCGTCGCAGGGCAGTTCTCCCTTCATCAAGCTGAGCGACCCGGGTATTGGCATGGCCATGTTGGGCAAGGATGGTAAAGCAAAGACGGTTTTCTAATCTTCTTGTAACTAAGTTTTTAAGATATACATCCAAACAAACATGGAGCCGTTTTTAAGATATACATTTTTTATGTGTGTTCATTCAGTCATCCTGGACAGAATCCCCTGGGTGGCCCCTGAGGTGCTGGAGGTATCAGACAACCTAAGCCTGGAGTGCGACAAGTGGAGCTTTGGCGCCACCGTGTGGGAAATCTTCAACAATGGGAACGCACCACTGAGAGGCTGGAACCTGGTGCAGGTACCGCCACCTCTGTCAAACAAGCAGCAGACGAAATATGAACATGGAACCATAATGTGTTTATTTTAATTTTGTGTTTATTTTCTGTCAAACATGAGACACAAACAGCCAAAAAAAAAAGTTCAAAGTTGAAAACTGTAACATTGAAGTGTGTCCCATCTCAAAAGCTCAGAGAAACTAAGTCTACTTTAGAAAATTCAGGTGTTTTAGAGCCTTCAGTTTTCTGTGGTTTAATGTGTGCTCAACATTTGTTAAGGAAATGTTCAGCCAGTTATTTCAAAACTTTAAGAAATGCAGTGTGATGCATCATGTGTTATCTACTTGTTTTGCATGACACAAATGTGAAAAAATGAATATCAGGCATTCAGTCAGTTCCAAGTTCCTGATGATAAGTCTGAAAGTATGAAAAGCATTATCTAAATCCCCCATTATTTCCAGGTCTGACGAGAGTAAGAGTTTTTTTGACTATACTCTGTCCTAGCTGTGAAACTTCTGTAATAAAAATTTGACCTCAAGTTTCCACACCTAAATTAATAGAATAAGGAATTACACTTAGGTTTGCTGATTACTAAAGGAAATCGAAGGAAAAAACAATATGTAATTAAGGTCCAAGCAAATTTAAGAAAGGCGAAAAAAGAAAAAAAAATAACGAAAAAAACAAATCAAGCACAAAATATATTGTATGTTTTTGCAGAAGCAGCAGTTTTATGAGAGCTTCCAGCAGCTGCCTCCCTCCCAGTGGACGGAGCTAGCTGACCTGATCAGCCAGTGTATGGACTACCAGGCAGCCTTCAGACCGTCATGTCGGAGCATCATTCGACAGCTCAACAGTCTGATCACTTCAGGTAACACATATGTCAAATCGATATCCTCCTAAAATATGATGTTATCATGTTTATCATGTGTAATTTCACTTCAGTAACATGACATTTTTTTTCTATAAACACACACTGGTGTCAGATACAGTTTTTCTGTAACAACAACTCATCAGTATGTCAGGACCATAATGTAAAATGTCCAACATATAAACTATGGCAAAATAATGCATTAATCCATAGTTGCAGAATACAACATATAAATGCATTGAGAAGCTGACTCATATTATTTGTCTATTTTAAAATCTAACATCTATTGTTTGCATAACTTGAATATGTTTATGCTCTTGTTCAATAACCACTGATCTAGCAAGCAACATGTTTTTACTGAGAGTTATTAATGTCTTTTTTTTTTTTTTTTTTTTTTTGCTGTTTCACGGCAGATTATGTAATACTACACGCCACTGAGCCTGTTACACAGAGTCCTGTGTGGAGAGCCCTCAGTCCACAACAAGACCAGATGCTGTTTGAGGAGAGACACCTATGCTACATCGCCCCTCTGGGAAAAGTAGATTTGGCATATCAGAGCAATTAGGGAATTCCTGTGACATACAGATAAATAAAGTTACACTGACTGTGACTGACTGTTAAGCCCTGGAAGGATTAATCAGTTCTGTCACATATTTTATTGGTTGGACAAACAGATAGACAGACCACAAACATTTTAAAATTCATCGAATTTCTTGGTGTGGCTGATAAGTGAGTGACTCACCTCTCTTCCAGGGAAACTTTGGCAGCGTTGAACTTTGTCGTTACGACCCACTGGGTGATAACACTGGTGAGCTGGTTGCTGTCAAGAAGCTGCAGCCCAACAAGCAGTCGACCCAAGAAGACTTCCAGAAGGAGGTCAACACCCTCAGTGTTTTGCATTGTGACTACATTGTCAAATACAGAGGAGTCTGCTACAGCATGGGTAATAAAAAATGCTCAGTGTAAACACGTCTCATGATGCACCAACAACATAATTACATTCAGAGAGAAGAACTGAAATCTGAATACTTTGCTCTTTGATTCATAAAAGTAATTAAGACAATAAAGCCTAACATAAATCTTACAGACATGTGTGAGGTTTCAGTTTTATTATCAGCTTAGTCAAGTTAACAATAATCTAACAATGTCAACCTCTTAAATTGATATTGCTAGATTAATATCAGGTGACACGAATGATTTTAATATTCAATGTTTGTCTGGTCACAGGTCGCCTGAATATGAGCTTGGTGATGGAGTTCTTGCCCTACGGCAGCCTGATTGGCTATTTGACCAATAACCGGCATAATGTCAACACCAGGCGGTTGCTGCTCTTTGCTTCTCAGATCTCTAAGGTAAGAGGTAAGAGGTAAGGTCAGAGATACTTGTGAAGCATAACTCCTGGAAATAGTTGTCATTACAAAAAAGACCAATTTTAGTAGATTGTAATTTAATTATTGTTTGATAAAACTGGGAATTAAACCCTTTCCTCCAATTTTATTCCTCTATTAAATCTTACTTTCAGAACAACAACACAGTTCTCTGCAGGATGAGCCTATATATTAACTTGTGGTTGTATGAATTGACTTTGTTTTCACTGACTGAAAGAAACAGGAATAAAAACAAGGAGTTTTGCTCTTTTCTAGGGAATGGAGTACCTGCAGTCACAACGTTATGTACACAGAGACCTTGCTGCAAGAAATATCCTTGTGGCTAGTGAATCCCTGGTGAAAATTGCTGATTTTGGCCTGACCAAGATTATTCCCTTTGACAAGGACTACTACCGAGTTTCACAGCTTGGCGAGAGCCCCATTTTCTGGTATGTTGTTTTGCTTTTAAAATCTCTAATATTCTTTAATCCAAAGTGTTAAAGTCTCAAGTTAAGCCTGCCAAACAGCCTGCTGGTGTAGTTTTTTATATGATATGTCTTTTCCAGTCCATACCATTCTAGCACTATTATTCTCATTTTACTCATTTTACTCACTCATTTTACAATGTCGCATTACAGTTTGGCTCCTTGAGGTGAATGGGGTACGCAGGGTGAGTGGGGTTGAAACTGCCACGATGTTGTGACACAAAAACATTAATAAACATTCATGTAGGACATCGTGGAAATCATAAGCTCAGTTGGCTTATGATTTATGAAGGTAGGCTACGAGGACGGCTATCGCTCTTGCCGATGTTTAAAAATGGTTGATTATTTTGTTGATGCGCTCTCAGCTCCCTCTGACCAATCAGTGGCTGGCAGTGTGTTCATGTCACATTTTAGTATTAGCTCAGGTTGCTTAGTACTTCGCAGGTACCACAAAGAGCACCAGGTACCAGATACAGTCCCTTAATGAAAAACTAAAAAAGGCAAGTAGAGTTGAGTTGGGTAGTGCTAGAATGGTACATCCAATATTGGCTGTGGTTTTACATTAAATTCCTTAAGTTCTAATGACCTGACACTGATTATTAACGAAGGTATGCCCCCGAGTCCATGAACGACTCCAGATTCTCCCACAAGACAGATGTCTGGAGTTTTGGAGTAGTTCTTCATGAACTCTTCTCTTACTGCGACATCTACTGCAACCCAAAAAGAGTAAGTGGATAATTATTCATGTATAATTCTATATATAGTACAAACACTTGCACACATAAATGGGTAATTTCATTATGTTATCGTAAAAATCTTTTTGTCACTGTTTCAGCTGTACATGCAGGAGATTGGAAACAACGTGCAGGGTGTATTTATTCCGATGAAACTGACAAAGATTCTAAAGAATAAGTGGAGGTTGCCTGCTCCCTTGCACTGCCCACCCAAGGTATGTTCTGTCTGTATTCAATTTATTCATTAGCTGAAATACAGTGAGCTTCTTGGCAGACTGAAGAAGGAATTTAATAGAATAGATAATACTGTATTATGTAGATCTCTTTTCCCCACCAATATCTGCTTTTATCTTGCTTAATATTTTTTCTCACTTTAACTCCAGGTGTACACTTTGATGAAGCAGTGCTGGGCGTACAACTTCGATGAGCGGCCATGTTTCTCCAGCCTGGTAAACCAGATTGAAAATATCATGCAGGATGACAGGGAGAATTCTAAGGGCTGAACTAAAGTTGCCCTGTTGCACTTCACAGTTGAGCTTCGGATGATTTGATGCAATTTAATTCACGGCCCCAGCAGAAATTGGATTGACACACAGTATTTTTGTATTTGTTTAATATGATCTGGGCTATAGTGGTTGTCTCTATGATAGACATACTTCAGGGCATTTACCACCCACCACACCATGTGCTGGAGGGGGCACCAAAATACCCTAAAATAGAAGTTGCCCTGAAGTTCCGTGAGTCTGTGAGTATTTGAGGGCATGACATATTTGAAGTATGCCATTTATCATTCACAAGTCTGTTTTTGAGTGTTTTTGAGCAGGGAAAGGTTTTAACAGTCACTGCCTAAATAAAAAACTAAATAAATGAGTTGTATAGAAAATTATTAGTTAATTATATAAAAAAAATGAATTATTTTTGGAATAACATTTCAACAATAGATCATATTTATCTCAGATTTAATTTCACACCAGAAATATGCCTGAAACTGAAATATGAAATAACAAGGTACTTTGCTGTGGGCACTATGAAGCTTTTGTATTATAGACCAGTTACATGACTTTTATAGAAGGCTGAGTCTAAAAGAATTATGAAATTTTTTTTTTTTTTTCATCAGAAATGTTATATTATGCATTTATATTTCACTTTTCTGAATTTAATCATGTTGTTTTGGAGTTTTGTATGTTTTTTGTATTCATATTTACATCCTTTATACATATACAAGGGAGAGTTTTTACCAAAGAGTTTTCCAAAGCACTGCTCAGTCTGTAATACATGGACTTACTATTAATGCTGTTCATTAATAATAATAATAATAAATATGATTAAAATATGATTCACAATGTGAAATTTTTAAACAATTTCATGGATTCATCCTTTTTTGTGTAAATGCAAATCAGTAATTGCACTATTTTTTTGTTTTGTAATCCTCATGACAAATAGACATAAGAACAAGTGGGAGAAAACATCAGCTCCTTGGAGGAGGAAGTAATCTTTGAAGTTTCATATTAGCTTTTATTCGACTGTTGATACACAGACTAAAAAGTAATGTGTATGTATGTCTGACAAAGAAAGTTAAAATTCAAAAAAACTACAAATCGGCCGTCTTAATAGAACAGTTTTATTAAGACGGCATTTCAGATTAAGGTTGTGTAATTATTAACTGAGCCGGAAGAAATCTGTGTACCAGTAATACGTCTTTAAAAACAGGGTTAGGGTTAGATCAATATAGATTACTTTCCTTATGTTTTTTCTTGTTCTTTCTTTCTGATGGGGATTTGTAGACCCATGGGGAGAGATAAGATCAAGCCCTGCTTTAGTCAGACACATCCCCATGTAAACATCATCAATAGGATGGATGGTAACAGACAGGGACATATCATATATAACAAGAGCTGTACAGTATATCCAAATAAGAGGAAGCCCCCACCACCACAACAAAGAAGGTATGAATCTGATTCCTGAACCTGAGCAGGAACATAGTATTGGCTCTTCATTGATCAAAGAGGCCCAGTGCCTCAGCTCAAATGTCCAATAAAGAGGTGCTTGGTTCTATTACTGCCCTTGAAGCTTCGGAGATACTCAACTATGTTGTCTGTGCTGGCTAAAAAAAACTATCTATTCACTATTCACTATCAAACGTCCCTATTTAACAAAAAAAGCGAGCTTTTGGACAGTTTCTTTTCATCCATTCGCGGAAGAGTATCTGCTTAGATGTGAGATTGAAAAGCGATCAATTAAAGTCCCATTGAACAATGTCATCATACTCTTGTGCTCCAGTTCAAATATGTTGTTAAGCTTTTTTTCCTCAAAACCAGAACCCGTCATCCCTGAGATGAAGACCGTCTGAATCCACACACCGTTGTATAACCTCTCTTTACCCCAAGTTTTGCAAAGAACCTTCCTGCATTCGTAGTACAAAGGGGAAGTTTTAATGACCAGTAAGAGGAAGAGATCTGCAGATTTATCAGCACTTTTGCATTTGTCAGGAAGGTGCAGTAGCATGAGGAAACGACAACAGTGTTGATAGAATATAAAGTCATATATGGGTACATAGCACCACATTTTTTTCAGGTCTATATGTAATAACATCGGATTTTGTAATTATTTGCCACATTTTATAATAAAATTCCTATTGAACTCAATATGTATTAAACATTGCAGCATTATTACATTTCTTCATAAAAAAGTGAAACACTCACATTTTGCAGTAACTGATGCAATATGTAACAACTTATTACAAAATGTGGCAAAATGTAATACATATTGCACCATTATTATTCAATGACATGAAAATGTATTATATTATTACATAATACACAGTTATTACATAATGTGGTGCTACAAGGTATACAGGTATATACAGGCACAGGTATTTCCTAAATAAATCAAAGACCACTGTAGATTTTGAGAAGATATATAAGAACAGATTAATAGATAAAAATGGACTAGTTCAAATGGATATGTAATATAGTGGAAGGAAAAACACTCACACTAAAATTGGTTTAAGAAGATTTGCACAAACCTTAAATATGTTCAGATCTTCTGACTCTTAAGAGTAGTATTTATCAAAATCAATTAAAAATTCAATCAAAAAAATCAATCCAATCTCTTGTATCGCAAGAAACAAGGAACATGTTTGCTTTTCTGGATTCAGGGATCAAAATGGAAAAGATGGGATGAGAACATGTCTGCTGCATGTTGTAAGACAAGGGCCACATTTGATTATAATCTGTCTACGGTCTGTAGTATACTCTGCTAGTGTTTCTGTTATTTAGGAGACCCTCTATTATTTTCCATTATCAAAATACTCATAATATGATATAGTAACACTGAATATTTAATTAATTAACCTTGATGTCAATTTCTGAAACTACAGCCAGCTCTAGTTCTGTATTTAGTGAACAGGCATGATGTATGGTATCTACTTTTATATCTAACACCAAGGCTTTTTTGTTTTGTGTAACTACAGTGCAGCAGAAGAGATTTGAAGAGCTTAAAATTTACAGGCAGCTCTTATGAGCACAAGGCTTGTGGAAAATCTTTCTGTGGTAACGTGGTTAAATCGGCCAAATGCGTGGGCAGTGAAACAACTTGTCGATACTCCCACATCGTTCTGAGAACAGATACAACAAACATGTACATGCAGGTTTTGTTTTTTAGCTTTTTTAAATAACTCATCAAAAACAAGAAGGTTGGATTTTATCATGATTTTGAAGGGTGTAAGCTTTTATTCTTAGAATTTGAGCAACATTAGCAAGTTCAGTTTGCATGATATTACATTGTGCACAAGGCCTCTTTAGGATGACAGACCCTTCATTAGTTTCCACAGTATCCATAGGCCAGTATTCCCCATCCTCTGCCCCTGTGTGTGGTAGTTTACCCTTGAACCTCGAGACCACCATACAGTTAACAAACTTTATTCTTCTTCTCCACAGTGATACTCGCACTGTGTTTCTATATGTCCGCGGTAGCACCCTCAGCAGTTCAGTAATGGGAAAATACTACACTGTGTTGTGTGGTGTCCCTGAGGAATCCATCCTGAGCCCAGTCCTCTTCTGTCTGTGTATGCCCCCATTACGTAACATCATCATCATCTCGTTTCCCTCTACACCGACGATGCACAATTGTACCTACCACTCAAATCTGGGGACCCCCTGCAGGCCCTCTTAGACTATCTTACAGTAGTTAAAATTTGGATGGCATATAGTTTTCTGCAGCTATATGACCAAAAAAAATAAAGAGATGTAAAGTTTTTGGTTCTTCTAAATCCAGAAATTCCTGACAACCTAGATCATCTTAACACATATGGTAAATCCCATGCAAGAAATCTGTGTTTTATCCTGAATGCTGAGCTCTGCTTTGAAGAACAAAATTCTTCTCTTGTGATAAATAGCTTTTCGTCAGTTAAGCACTGTCGCTAAACTTTGGTCTCCCTCGATCCCTGTTATCACATCCTCAGATGGTCCAGAATGCAGCAGCTGCTGACTGATGCTAGAGATCCTAAGGGAAAGGTCTTCTCCATGTCCCCTGATCTCAGCTCAGGCAAAAAAAGAGACAGAGCCTTTGCAAGTGCAGCCCTTTAACTGTTACTACTGTTCTTATTTGTTTATGTTTTGTTTATATATTTATTCATTTTATTTTCCTTGTCTCTTTTTTATGTACTATTTACAGTACTTTGGTTGGTGTAAGTGGGGTTTAAATGTGCTTTAGAAATAAACTTTACTCACTTGTTTAGTCATCTTTGGGACCTGTCTTCCTGCAATCAAGGACAATGGGAAAAAACACTGTTTGACGCAGGCCAAGAATGTCATCAAAGATCTCTTCAATGGTTTCCTCTCTGTTAATAAGTAAAAAAACAACAATAATTTTCAACTTCACTCTGAATTTTTCTCTCTCTCTCTCTTATCATGAACTATGTTGTTTAATTATTAACCTGAATCACATTTTCCCATTGAACAGGCTGTGCAAACAACATGATTTCCCCTTGTGAGCAGCAGACTTGCTGGTTTTTTTTACATTGAAATGTGCCAGTTGAGGTGGTATGAACCTGGTCACATCCCATGGGATTTTTCTGGGGACACTTAAAGGAAAGAGACCTTTGCTGGAAATGCAATAGGTCTTATTCAGTCTGGGAACACTTTAGTATCTCATGGAATGAGCTGGAACAACAGAGAAGAAAACACATGAACTGTGTTTTTGTGGACTCCTGCCAGCACAATACAAACCTGGATAAGTGGCTAAAGTTGAATAAATGGAATGTGTGTGAATCAGCAACAGTATTTGTTGTTGTTAGAAACCGCCCTCAGAAGATCCCTGCCAAGGACACTTTTTAAAACTGATGATGTTTTTGTAAATTGACATTTTGAATCTGTGTTAAAGAAAAATGTTTATGCTTTTCTTTAACATTTATCAAGAGACTACATGGGTGGTTAGCAAGTCAAATAACAACAGCATCTTTAATTCAACCATAAAGCAGGCCACTTGTTTAGGTTGTGTGGATGCTCTAACATTTAAATCCCCAGTCTCAAGGTAAAACACAGAAGACTTGTTCGCTGTACATACTGTATATAACCCACTGCTTGACAAATAACTCTTTTCTCCTAAGTTAAACATAGATAAAATGGCCCCATGATGTTCTGACCTATAAATTAGTCAGTCATTTTCGCTCTAAATAAACCTGTAATGAGCAAATGAGGCAAACCACACCTGGCCTTCATTTTGATTTCAGTGATACACTATTGTATCTGCATTTTTCACATTTGCAGTGACTATCACAGTCACAAAATATGTTCACAGATAGATGGACAAAAACTTGCAGAAGTACTCACTCACACAAGGACTCAAGTTGAAAACATTGTCAGCCCTGCTGTCTCTGGTGGAAGACAAGGGGGATATAACAGACGTAAAAGAAACACAGACATTTCTATTTCTGTATCCTGCTTGGCAAAGTCAACAACTGCAGCCCTCGTCAGCCACAAGAAACTTCTAACAGACAGAGTGACTGTTAGTGTTCAGTAGTCACTCAAAAAGCATTTCCTGCTATAATGTAACTAAACATATTTACCCAGACACACCTAAACTTGCTAACCTGACCATATGAGTTTTCTGGTTCACTACAGTTAGACACTATCACAGTCAGTGAATTTTTTGTTTTGTTTTTAAGTCTCAAGCGAATAATCACTGAGCCATGTGTTCTAGACCACATGCTACCCAACCCGCCAGTGGTTTATAAGCAAGATAATGTGTGAAATATGTATGTTAGCAGTAAAACAGTAACATGCACCCACGGCAAAAAATATTTAAATATGGTTTCAGTTCAGTTCAATAAATTAAACTTTAACATCAACAGCATATGTGGTTTCATGTGCTACTTTTTCTTACTTCCTTCTTTTGTATGATATAAGATTAGGACTGGACTTCTGCAGAAATTTAACTTTAAATCCCTCAATTGTGCAGTTCTTTGGTGGTAAATGATTTACTTAGCTCTAAAAAAACCTATAAAACTAGTTGAGACCAATAAAACTGAACAAATCACACATATTAGACAAATTCGTGCAACTTCCTTAGTCCTTAAGACTAAGTAAATCTTGCAAATCCCACAAGAAGACATGTTGTGTCTTTGTGCAATTAAGAAGACCATTGTGCTACTTATTGCTTGTTTATGTTGAACCAGACAAAGCCTCAGACATGGTGTTAGCTCTGTGAGCTGCCTCCACTGCCTGCCTAAAGGTGGAATATTATCCCCACTATACTCAACAGTGAGACAGAACAAGGCTTGAACATCTGTCTATTGTATATACATTTCTATTTCATTTGCAAAACACACACACACACACACACACACAAACACAAACACACACACATATATATATATATATTAGGCTAAAATAGAGCAAAACCTGTACCCATACACGGCTGAATTAATCATTTAAACTAATCATTAATCAAATATTTAATGTTCCATTTCCTTTATACAGTGAACTTCTCATCAGGCCTTTTACTCCTAAACATGATATCCTTAAACACTGCAGGGGTAGACATCTAAAAATACAACACTAATAAAAATAACAGGGTTGATTAGGCAGCAGTCATTGATTTGAGTAACTGCTTTAGGTTTACAGTTAATTTTTAACTGTAGAATGGAACACTTTAAGGTTTACAGGCCAGTAAGTGGAAGTCACAACAGGAAACATGGGAAACTGGTTTAACCTGTGGCAAGAAAACAAAACTGAGCAGTTGGTGGAATAGAAAGCAACTAATATTATTCTAAAGCACAAATATGAGAATGCTGGGTTTGTTTTGCAAGTAGAAATTTGTGCACAGAAACTGAGAAGACTTTTGTCATATTCTCTGGCTGATGATTAAAGCGTTGCCGTCAAAGAGTAGAGAATTTCATGCATACTCGTATTGTTATCGCAAAGGGGCCCTTTGGTCATATGATTTTCATTTGAGGTCACCTGTAAAAAGTAACTCAATGGTGTTGGAATGTATATGAGCCACTGCCACCTAGATTTGAACAAATACATATGTATACTCTTCATGTATACATCAGAATATGCATATGTATGTAGTTGAGAAGAAAAATCAATCAATAAACGAATAAATAAATAAATAAAGAGCTAAATTGTGTGGTTTCCCATAAGGTGAGCTCACAAAAAAATGGCCAAGAACATTTTACAGACACCAATCATTTTTCATATTAAATATATTTTTCATCATTTGCAGAACAAAATTTCATCTCAAAGCTTTTTAGTTATAAAACAGCACAATATATATCCTCATCTTAGCAGCATGGAAAATAAAGAAATACAGACATTCCTGATTCGTGTAAAAATTCAATAGATTATCCTAAAAAAAAAAAAACTTCAAATAGACTTTTAAAAAACAAGAGCATAAAATAAAATGACTTTTAAAAAGTAACAATAAAGTGACACCTGATTATAATGGTTATAAGTTTGACAGTACACAAATACTTTCAGTCCTACAAAATATCTTTTTGCAATCCTAAAAATGGCTCTGGTTGAGAGGCACAAAAACACCGATCTTTTTAATGTTTTAACACAAACATATGAGGCTGTATTGAAAAAAATAGATGTGCAAAAATATGAACTGAAGTAGATTAATAACATTACACCATTAGTCTTATGAAGCCCTGAGTAATTACTTTAGAATATTTTTCTAAGCCCTGAAACTAGTCAGCACAAAAGCTAATTTAAAAGATTTCAGTACAGGTTCATAATTATAGTACAAAATTTAACATAAATATGATTTTAAATATCTGACCAAATAATAAAATTAAGTTTAATCTAGTCAAGTCAATAAGCAAACAAGGCAAGAAGTGTTTGGTGGCAGCTTTTGGTCATTGATGTTTTTTGGGAAAACACACTGTGAATCAACAGCCGCAACACAATCGCACTACAAAGCAGAAATTATATGAATATATAATATACAAAATGTGCACTCATTATTGAAGCCCACCCATACATCCATAAATACAGTTTGTGATACCTTTTTTTTTTTTTTACCATAGTTGTGACTGTGTACAGAAAACAGACAATGAAAATAAAGACAAAAATCATAAAGTAGCAAAAAGTCCCAACACACTCATGACAGTGCACACATAGATGTTGCCTGCTTAGGCCTCCTAATGCTTTACAATCTGGGTGGGACTAGCTATATTTTCCATACATGGGTGTAACATCTTATAGGAAACAGTTTAAATCTATATCATGACACTGTAGACAAACATCCTCTCAAATACTTTAAATCATTTTTTCATTGAAGGGAAGGCCACTGGATATCTACTATTAAATTTTTTTTTTTTTTTTTACATAAAAACATGAAATTAGATAAGTCATGCTTTAGTAAGATTCAGTTGCTACACATGTAACAACATACAGCTGATACAGCTTTTTATACTTCATGTATTGAGTTTAAATATAACAGTGGCACATTGCTGGGATTTCAGAAAATGCCAAGATAAAAACAGATTTTGTTAGGTTTAGCTGTAACTTTAAGATAGTGTTAGCTCCATAGTTTGCTTAAAAACTCTGCTACTTGATCACTGGCATGTTCACTGAAGAGCAGGGAGCTAATGTTGACTGAAATCTGATCTGTGTGATGAAATACCACACAGTGTGCGGTGAAGTTTGGCTGAAGTTTTTCCATGAACACGTTGGCCTAACAAACCAACTGTGGGGTACTTGCACCATAAGAAACACAATATAAACTGTTAGAAAAAAAACAGTTCACATCATCTACTGAGAGAAAATAATTAGAAGAAAATGATTGCACTCACACAAACGGGTGCAGGAAGCAAAGTGACTCTGACCACCAGAAACATATAAGTTAAGGCTGTAAAAGTAATTTCTTTGAGTGACCACATTCCAGATTGGGGTCATGTATGTTGTGCCACAAAATAAACATGTGAGGTGGAAGGAATCTGTGTACTAATAAAACTTCTTTATAAAAGCAAGGATCATATCCATCGAGTTTATTGGAGGGAATGTGAAGTCCTGCAGTCTTTACCCCCATATGAGATTCAGGCTTTAGCCCTGCTTTGGCCAGACACATCCCCATATAAACATCATCAATGGGAAGAATGGTAATCGACTGGGACATACTATATATAACCATAGCTGTATATCTAGACATAAGAAAACCCCCTCCACCACAGTAGGGAGGATATGACTCTGATTCCTGAACCTGAACTGGAATGAAATACTTGCTTCCTGGTGATCTGATGGGACCCACGTTCTGGATTAAATGCCCAATAAAGAGATGCTTGCTTCCATTGTCCTTGAGGCTTTGGAGATACTCGACCATGTTGTCTGTGTTGGCGAAAACGTCATCGTCACCATTTAACAAAAAGTGAGCTTTCGGACAGTTTCTTTCCATCCATTCGAGGAAGAGTATCTGCTTCAAGGTGAGGTTGTAGAATGTGTCACTAAAGTCCCATTGGAGGATGTCGTTATACTCATGTTGCTCCACCTTCAGTAGTTGGTTAAGTCTTTTCTCCTCAAAATGAGAACCCGTCGTTCCTGAGATAAAGATCCTCCGGATCCACATACCGTTGTGTAACCTCTCTTTAGCCCAAGTTTTGCGCAGCACCTCCCTACGTTCGTAATTTATAGGGGAGCTTTTGATGACCAGTAAGAGGAAGACTTCTGCAGAGTTATCAGCTCCTCCACATTTGTCAGGAAGGTCTAGCAGCATGGGAAAATGCCGACAGTGTCGATAGTAGATAAAATCTTGTATGTTACCTGGAAGAGAACTGAAGCCTGTGATGTTAGCAGCAGAGACAGCCTTTTGACATTTTGGCCAGGAGTAAACGTAGGGTTTCTTGGTGGTGGTTTGCTTTTTTTGAATGCCCTCCTCACTCACATCTGTGTGGATGGCTTTGTGGTCAATAAAATCTTTACAGAGATGGAGGACCAACAGAAGAACTGCCACCAACACGAATACTTTTGTCCTGATTTTTCTCATCTTTGAAACTCTGCAATGACAGAACAATATGTATCAACACATCTCCATCATCTATCTGACACACAGTAACTGATGACAAATTACATATTAAATGGTCAAATAAGTTATAGTTAAGGATGTCAGACCTAAATGCAGTGCAGCCACAGCGTACAATAAACTAGCATCTGATTAAGAAACATAACATTTGGTGGCCTAGGAGACAGACAAAATGTTAAAATTGGACTTTGACATTAATTGCACATGAGGCTCCTGCTTTGCTTTTCAATGTGATAAGCATTTTTTAGGCTTGGCTTCATAAGATGATATATAAATCTCTTTAATGAAACCAATTAAAGTTGTTGGTGAAAACACAAAATCATTAATAAACAAACCCTTGTGAAAGTAAAAGAAGTAGTCAACAAAGAATAGTTCCAATTGAAATTAATTAAGGTCAATTTTCTTTGAAAATATAAATAGTATTTAAACACTTGTTTGTGTTTCCAGACATAAATCAATTAACTTTGTATCCATGCAATAATTTTAACCTGTTTTTACTGTATTTATTTAAACTTCATGTGAATATTTATTCTTCTCATACACTAACACCTGCCAGGGCTCTGGCCCAATGAATGTGTATACAACACCGCAAACTTGTGACGGAAAGCATGTGACATGAGGCTACATTTTCATCGGTAGCTTCAAGATTGGAACTATTTTAAATTATTATTAAACATTTGTTGCAAATCTGGAGAAACTTAAATGACTTCTTTTGCTTTGATCAATTTGAAGATGTAGAAAAGTGCAGAAACTAATAAAATTATATATATATATATATATATATATATATATATATATATATATATATATATATATATATATATATATATATATATATATATATATATATATATATATATATATATATATATATATATATATATATATATATATATATATATATATATATATATATATATATATATATATATACTAAACAATGGTTTTATAGATCATATTTAATGTCTAAATAGAAATATAAGTCAAACTAAAGCCAATTGTTCTCAATCTAAAACTAGCTTAAAGTGAAAAAACTCAATAATAACTGAAGAAAAATTGTCTGTAACACGAAACGACAGGTCCTACCTTCCTGCTTTTGAATGCCAACTTGTAAATTTTGATCTTTCTCCCACCACTAATACAACAGATGAACTAACAATACTGCTTGCAGATTAATAAATAACACATCCAATGTTTATTGGCGATTAAATTGTACCTGACCTGTTTGCACTATACTAACCAAACACTAAAGTTATGGACTTAAAAAATAAGCTGGAACTCACAATAAAAACTCTATAAAGGTGACACGAAACCAAGCCACTCAGGGTTGTGAAGTTGCCCTGTCCTCACTTACATTTTGTTGTATCAACATTTAGATTGTTGTTTATGTCGTTTAGATGTTTATGATCTATCAAATTCACCAGGACTAATGAGACAACATTTTTAAATATTTGGCCACAGTCATAGAGGGAGTGAATTCCCGAACTCTCTCCTAGGCAAACTTGAGAGCAAGCAGTGTAACATCACTGCTCTGAACAGCAGACAGAAGCAAACAGTCGTGAGCAGACTGACGTCTTGTGCAGACATGAGGTGGCTTGGCATCTGTCTGCAGAATCCTCACATGCTGCATTGTTACATGGGGTAAGGGGGTGGGGGGATTATGGCTCCTCACTGTCATTGGGGAAATATGTGACATAGGTGATGTCAGACATTAAGTCATTTAAACAAACTCTAATAGTAATTTAGTAAAACATTATAAAAGGGAGGCTGCTGGCTCAACTTCAACACTCACTATAAAATGACAGAAAATGTGACCCGCCTAGACTGAAAACTTGTCCCACCCTGTTTGTCAATGAAGAAAATCACAGCTGATAGTTTGAAAGAAACTGAAAATCTATCACAAGCAACATGGTATCACAAGGTTAACGGTGAACTGGGAGCACCTGAAGTGTATTTATATTATGACACTATTGTGGATGACTACAATATTATACTATATGTTATATTTATCAAAGGTATTACATGTTGGATATGTTTTCATATTTGTGAGCACCTTTTTTCTTCTTCTTCTGTCCTAATGCACGTTTCCTGTGTTGCCATCATTCATGACTGTTGTGTTAAGTGTCACACAAGAAACTCAGTTAAGCTTTAGTTTTCAAAACAAAGTCAGCTGACAGCTGACTATGGATAGAATTTATTTTAGTGGGGTTGTATCATCATCTCAGTCACAAGAAAAGAAACTGAACACTCTGTGGAGTAACAACTGATTACTGGTAACTGATTCTGTTGTTTGCTTACTTCTATATATTAAAGTCACTTTGCAGACTCTTATTTTGCAAACCATAAATGAGTTAGTGATGGACAGGAAAATAATACTCAGCTCTTATATCCCTTTTAGCGCGAAACCATGCATTTGTCCTTTGCTTTCGTTACAAGACGTGACAATCTGATGCTTTTCTTCGTCCAGTGAATATCTTTGACCTATGTACTGTCAGTCACATTAAGACATTTGAAGATGTCTTCGGAAATCGTAGCATCCATTTTTCTCTAAGTGGCGATTCAGTAAATTTGAAAAATAAGCATCCAAGATTATTGCTAGCAGCGACGTTAAAAAAATGATAACTGGGTATTGAGTTTTTCTAGTATTCATACTACTGCCCTACACAAATTACACACAGTAAACACTTTCACCCCAGATATGATCATATATCATATCTACTGCAACCTGTTTTGGCTTTTGGTGCATTAATTAGCTATGTATTGTTAATAATAATTCTCCAACCACTGCCACGTTATCTTCTGATATAATTCCCTGTTATACTTTCGCTTATGTACCAAAAGTGGTTGAAAGGTTTGCCTTTCATCTTCAATCATTTTTTAGGTGATAGTAATGTCTGCTTCCGTTTCTGTGATTGAATCAAAGTGTACATGCACTCTCTCATATATATCATTGGATTAACATTTATTCATCTATTTAAAAGATTATAGGAAATTTAATTTTGACCAAGACAGCTCCTTATTCAATGTTACACACACAGACACACATCTCATTTTTCTACCAGAACTAAAGAACAAGAGTTAAAGTTCAGTTAAAGCAGCAGATAAAGCGTGTTGACATAAGTTTGTTTAAAGATTTCATTAGGATTTTTAGACTTTGGGGTGTCGTGAGGAGATCGCCTAAAAGGAAGTGGTATCTTAAAGATCAAGTGACGGTTAAATTTAACTCGCACCATGAGCTGTGCATAATCATATATTCGTGTTAAATGCTGTTCTCAGTAAGAGAACAACTATGATAACAGAAAAATATCAGAATAAACGTTTTCATTTAAAAACTGATAGAAATAAAATAATTTCTCTGATCATGCCCGACGTGCTGATACCGCCCTCCTCCAGTATCGTTTATGCGCCATTTGTCACAATGATTTTCATGATTTTTTGAGAGCCTATAATGTATCCATTAATGTATCGGACTCAATACTGGGAAAGAAAAAAAACATCTAGTTCATCTAGAGCTGATGTCAAATAACCCCCATTATTTTATAATCGGTAACTCCCTTCCGTACCGTTCACTTAAAGGTTTATTAAAAAAAAAAAAAAAAACAGTGGAGGATATTGATACTGGATTTAAAAAAAAAAGAATCAAGAAGCTTTAAATGCACGTGTACTCACCGTTTGAGTGAGATCGATCCTCTCCTCTGTCTCTGCGGCCACAATCCTGTAAAATTAAACCAGCCTGCATATCGCACACTGCTCTGATGTGATGAGAGCAGCCTGTTGTTGGGCGGCGCCTGCTTCTGCTGACGGAGGTATCCCTGTCTGTCTGTCTGTCTGTCTGTCTATCCATCTATATATCTATCTATCTAAACTTTGCAATCTATTCTGCATTTATTTCTCAGTTGTGAGGATTTAAAACACCTGTAATTAACCCACGTTATAATAGTTTAGAAGTAAATGAAGTAAATGCAGAAAAGTACACCAAAGGGATTAAATGAGCTCTAATGTTTCATTAATACCATATATGATAATATAACACCACACACCAATCAGCCACAGTATTACAACAGATAAGTGGTTGGTAATAACAACAGACAATGTGGAATGAGTTTTTGTTCTTTTTTTTTTTTTTCCAAATCAGAGGACTGACTTTTTTTTTTTTTTTAGCTGTAATTTCTTATGACGGAAGTTTTTAGCTGCCCTTTGTATTCTGATGAGTATCATACACTAACCAATCCCATTTAAAGGGCAGACCTCTATTTAATCTCCTCCTTACTGCTATTTACTCTCTATTTATTTAATGTATTTACCTATTACCTTATTTACTCATATTTACCTTTTACCTCTCTATTCACCCTCTCTTGTCAGTCAAAAGTGAAACTAAAGTGAATGTGAAATGTGAAACTAAAGAACTAAGGTGTGACAACCAAGACAAACCCTGATGAAAAATTAGATAAGAATAATACAAATATGAAGTAGATCCTGATACATGCACTCTAACCCACATTTGACAGATGGAAGAATATAATATATATATGCGCAATTAAAAAAAACAATAGCAATGATTGCCGCACCCATGTGTTCAACTGTTCAACTGTTGCATGCAAAGTATTGCACTGTGTCACAGAAACTGTGGGTGAAAAAATTCAAAAAACATTTTTGAAAATCCAAAGGTTACTTTGATTGTGTAAGAGCACACAGACAAAATGAAAAACAATATGGACTGAGCACAGCACACGTCAATGTATATCCCTGTGAAGTAGAAGTAAAGGTAGACTGAAAGAGGGAGAGGGAAACTAGAAGATTCTGATGTAAAATGAATAATGAGCTGCTATTCCGCTTTTCTACATATATTGTAAGACAAAACATTCACACAGGAACCCAGACCCAGTTACCACAACTTCTTGAAAAACAGTGTCAAAATGCAATCATTGTACATATGAAAAAGGAAGTGCAGAAAGGGGTGCAGTCAATCACTAGATTCAGCCATGGCTCTTTATTAGAAAATAAAATGTAGATTTTAGGACTGTTTGTGAAGTCTCACAGACAGTCCTATTTAATGTTTTATAGAGTATTTAAAGATCACAACGAGAAATGGCTGAGAAGTGAAGCATGCTTGAGATTGAAGGAACTTCATCTCTGTCTGGTGCAACTGGAGCATCGGCCCATGAGACACCACTTTAGCTCTGTGCTGTTTGGATGTGGCCTCAGGTAATTATTATGTTTATGACTTTCGATGATATCTGATCGATGATCAGAGTTGTGAAAAACTGAAGGAAAAACCTTGATTGCAGGTGTTTCAACACAGACCAAGAGAGGTCACAGCATTGTTTGACGAGAAAAAAAGGGATGTGAATCATATGTTGTGGCCTTCACAGTCACCTGATCTTAACTGAGCCGAACACCTATGTGAGATATTGGAGGTATGTGTGAGACAGCGCTCTCACCACCATCATCAAAGCATTCAATCATTTGGAATGGTGTTTATTTTACTGCAAAGACTTTTAGAGGATGCGATAAAGCCATTATGTTCAAGAGTTAGAATCAAAACTTTACTACAGTTTTTCCATTTTTTTGTTACCTGAAATGTCAGCTGAACCATTGTCATCTGTGTTCCATTGTGCACCTAGTTTGGACAAGAAGAAGAAAAAGTGGTTTAAAATAAATGAATGAATAAATAGAAAACACTTACTTTTAAATTCTTACCTTCATGTTATGATGGAGGTTCATCGGCTGGGAACAAGGTAAGCATGAGTTTCAAGTGTAAATGCTGAGTTTGTGAAATGTTATAGTTATTTGTTGTCATCACATCAGTTTGAAACACAAAACTAAGGGATTTCCAGTGCAGCTGAAAACTGTGTATGAGCATGCAGTTTAAAGCAATTGTTGGAACTATCAACAATCAGTTTTAGTGTATGAATGTTTTTGCCATTAAAGATGAATGCAACCAAATACGGAAAGGAAAAACACCTGCTCCACAGCACGAGAAACCTGAGACAGCAGTGATGGTTCACATTTCAACACGATACTCATGTTTAATTACTTAATGTAGAAAAAGACAATAGGGTTTTTTTTTCTTTAAAAAGGATTATATAATTTTTATATATTTTATTATATATTCTAACAATTCAACACCAAAGGAAAACATTAAAACTCATATGTAAATGGAAAAACTGTGGGATTTTGTTGGAGAAATTGTATATACAGTTATTCTACTCTTTTCTATATTCTTACATTATTATCATAAACTGTTACTGGTGCATATTGTATGTGTGTGTGTGTGTTTTAACTATGATTGCAGGAAAAGGAGAACAAGATGCTATCTCAGCAACAACCTTGACCATGCCCTGATAAAGATGTAACTGACTAAATGTATCAGCAACGGATATGAGCTTGGGAGTCGGATATGAGCTTGGGAGTGGAGCCTCCCTTGTAGATAGCATATGAAAGAATTAACAGTCACTCTTTGAATACAAAGTTTGTTTTTAAATACCAGGTCTCAACTGAAATAGCTAATCACCCCCTTTCCCTGTAGCAGTTGAGACCTCATGTAACCAGGGCGTTCCTAAATAAAAGGCAAGGGGAGCAGAGACTGCCTCAGAGTGAGTTTGGAGAATTGTAACTGAGCAATCTCTGATCACTCTCCTTGCAAGTAAAACTTTAACAATTCTCTGTGTCTTCTTTGTGTGCACATTTACTACAAGTGTTGGGGATCTAAACCTAACAGATTTGCAGTGTAATACCAAAACAATGCCCAAAAGCGATTATGACCACCTATCAAAATCCAGCTCTTTAGACTCTTGTGTCATAAGTCTTTAGACCACAGAAAGAGTATACAGTTGTCCCTAGACTATGGCGGTGAAAAATGCACGAGGTAGCAAACATACATTTTTTGGGCTAGAAATTGCTTATTTTACTAAAAACAGTTGGACTTGGTTGTAGATTCTTGAAGATTCTTCAGTTCTGAACTAAAGAAGCCTTAGATTTAACATCTTTGAATGAATATCATCATCATTCATTCATTCTCAATACACCATAATGCTTTCACAATTCAAAAAGTTTGGGGCTTTATAACCAAAATCTGCCTTACTTGTGTGTTTACCCATTTTCTTGAGTTACATCAAATGAAAAATTTGAATATGTCAACAGGGACAATGTACAAAAGGAAGACACATCACATGTACTCTGTAGTTTACATGTAGTAATTAAATACGAGTGACAGTAACAGCAAGAGAGCACACTGACAACAGCTTCAAGTTTAATTTAATTATCCAGTTTTTCACAAAGTTATCTATTACATATTGGCTTATGCATCTACTTTATACTCGTTTAGAGGCACTTTTTTTTATAATTTACAAGTTTGTCAATTTCCTTTTTGATGTGGACATTGTGTAAAGGACCAAGTATGGCACTGCATCTGTGCTCCTTATCCTCTCTATGTCCTCGTTGCGTTTCTGTTATGAGATACTTATCTGTCTAAAACAGGTTTGGATAAAGAATGTCATGAAAGAAGCCTCAGTTTCAAGTTTATCAAGTTACGTGTTTACATTTCCGCGTAGATTACTGCACCACTTTAAATGTCTTTCAGAGTAGGCGCTCACCGCAATTGTCTGTACTTGTGTTTTCCCCTGAGGGTTGGAAATACATGTTCATTTTGCGTAGGAGGCGCTGTTTGAGATGAAAACGCCGCTTCACTGAAGTTGTGTTGTATTCCTGAGCCCTGAGTTTGGCATAGTAATCAGAGAACTTGTTGGAGAGGATGGAAACTGGCATGCCATTTAAGATGATACCACATGAGATGCAGCCGAAGGCCACAAAGCGGCCCAGGATTGTTACAGGAACCACATCCCCGTAGCCCACAGTAGAGATACTAACCTAGGAGGGAAGAATGAAAACAGTTCCATGTTAGTCAGTTTTCATGAATATTTGCTTCAATAAAAGTAAGAAGCTATATATAATGAACTACATGTTCTCTTCAGGAGACTGTGCAGTAAAACAAACAAGCACACAAGTCTTCGCCTCACATGTCACAACCCATAGTTATCACCTCCAGCAGGTATGGTAATTATGACAGGGGGTGTGGGAGGAGGAGGAGGAAGTTAGTGAATGGATCAACAAAACACAAAAGTTTCACCCAGGACTTTGCTTGACATTGGAAACCAATACTCTGCTTGAGTTTCACAATCTTAACTATGTGGGTTTTATCATTTATTGTGGTGAAGTATATCCTGTAACCTTTGGAGAGTACTTATTTCATCCCTAACCATTATCTTCTCCTAAACCAAACCAAGTAATTTTGGTGTCCTAACCTAACCAGGAACAGACAATTCTTGTTTAAAATTCTACTTAACCTGGCACAAGTAGAAAGATTTTATCTAGTGTTTTATGGGGGAGCCATGAACGAGTACATCGAGGTGTAGTGTCTCAAACTGGGGGAGGAAGCTTACACATACAGCAGTTAAAGGAGTCATGCAGCAGCAAGTTTCAAATGTTCTGATCACTAAAGAAAGACACATACACATACAGCAACTTCTCTTTTTGTAAATCCTTTGCCATTTATCTTGATGTGAAAAAAGGACATTCTATAGGAAGTTTCATTTCTTCAAAGTACTGAAATGGTGATTTTATTTATTTTCTTATTTCTTTTATAAATACTTTTTTATTTCTAAATACCCAAATACAAAAATGCATATGTTTTTTAAAACCTGTGCTTAATGAGGACCTCCATAAGAGGGTACAAGACATGCAGGTAACCCAGCACTTCGGATAGAGTCACTATTGCAACAATTAAGAATTTAATTTACAGTCTGAAATCCAGAGCATCACACTGAGTTATTCAGCTACTGATACTTACTGCAGCCCACCACCAGGCATAAGGAATACTGCTGATGGAAGATCCCTCAGTTTCCCTCTCAACTGAATGCAGGAGGGCTGAGAATATGAAGATGCCCATGGCAATAAAGAGGAGAACGCAAGAAGCCTGCTGGTAACACTGCCGCAGGGTGAATGCAAATGCTCTCATGCCAGTGGAGTGTCGAGCCAGCTTCAAAATCCGAAAGATCCTCAACAGTCTGACCACTTTGAGAACATGACTGAGCTTGCTGACGCGAGCCATGGCCTTGAGGTCTTCCTGTGCGTTCACATCCTCACTGTCACTAAAAACTTCAACAACAATCTGAAAGAAATAAGGCATGACCGCCACCATGTCCACAAAATTGAGTCCACTCCTCAGAAACATTATGATGTTAGGAGTGACAACAAGGCGGATTAAATATTCAAAGGTGAAGAACACAATGGTGATGATCTCCACCCATTCCATGTGAGTTTTACCTTTAATTGTATATATATGAAGTTCATTAACAGTGTTAAGAGTCATTGCCATGATGGAGAAGAGAACAAAAAGGTTGGAGAACACTGTGAATGCCTTTGCTGTAGTTGAAGAGTACGGATTCTCTACTATGTTCCACAGATTCTTCCTTGTATTCCCAAAGATCATGTCTTTGAAGCACTCATCATCGTACTTCATCTCGATCTCCATCAGCTCCCTCTGCACCTTCAGGTCATCCTTCACCTCATCCATCTTCTCTTCGAACACCAACCAGCAGCACCGCTGACTGTACTTTGAGCTCAGACCCCAGTACATAATTTCCTCCTCAAAGTTGATGGGGCACATTTCCCGTATGACCCAGAGCACTCCACTTGTGTAGAAATGGCAAACATGGTGGAAAAAGGCAGGGTCACGGTCGAAGAAGAACTCATTTGTACGTACGCAGTAGTCGTCACACAGCGTCTGTAGCTTTGCTCTGTCACTGCAGAGAGCCAAGGAGCCTATCCTGGTTTCAGGATATTTAATGGCACACAGTTTCGGAATATGAAACACCTTTCCTCCGACATTAACGTTGATGCTCTGCTGCCGTTTAGATTTCTCTTCAGCTTTGGGGCACTCTGTCTTGATGCCAGGACCGTCGAGATTCTCCTCAGGGTTCCAAGCTTTGACTATTTTCTCCTGAGAAAATGGGAATGTTTTGTTGTCCTCTGCACTCTTCGACAGACAGCTGATGGTAGAGTGCCGATTTTTTAAACATCTATGAAGCTGAGTTTTCTCTGAAGCCATAGCAGCTGACACCCCAGATAGAAAATCAGTAAACCTGAAAAATAATGATAAGAAAAAGCTGGAAGTATTCCAGGAAACTGACTCTACCAACACATAATATGCTGCTGAATCATCAAAAACACTGCATCTGTTCCTGCAGGATGAGATAGCAATAGTGGTAGTGTTTCCTGTTATGAAGGAGTCCCGAGAGCCAAGGGGTTTCCCACTCTGTGTCAGACAAAACATGCAAAGGATTCATCAGACTAAGAGAGCAAGGGCAAGTTGCACAGACTTCATCCATTTAATCTCATTGGTGGCCTTCCAAAAGTCTTTAAGCAGTTGTAAAACAAAGGGGGTGGGGTGGCGCATTAGCAATCAAAGTTGATTTAAGGATTTTGAAGTGACGAGACAAAGGGCCAACTGAGGCCTTGAGTTGTGCGCTTGGATTCTTCCTCTTCTTCTCTCATTTCCTCTTTCCATGGTCAAAACCAATAATTTCTTTTAATTTATTTTGAAAAATAAAATAGTATATAGCTGTTTATGTAGTCAGCATACACTCTGTGAGCCATTTGTCTAACATTGTTCAGTTTAGGTGTTTTTTTTTTATATATGGTATAATTAAAACAAGACAAAGAGTCTACAGTTACAGTCAGTGTTTGGAAAGTTAAAAAAAAAAAGTAATTTGTTAGTTACTAATTACTTCTTCCAAAAAGTAATTGAATTAGTAATTATGCTGCAGTTTTGTAAAAATAACTAATTACCAGGTAAAGAAACTATTGCGTCACTAACCCCATTACTAAAAAGCAAGATAAATATAGAGCATCTCATAGAATATACATATAGAATAAATCTTTATTGTCCACCAAGGTGGGAAATTATCTGTTCTAAATATATGTTCTAACACTCAGACAAATGCAGGAAACAGGAAAATTCAAGGGATCAATATGAATCTTCCAGGGACCATGCCCCTCTGACTGTACAAGAAAAACCTGACTCTCCATTGTACTGAGAGACAAAAATCATTTAAAGGTGACTCCTCTAAGCTTAATTGACTGAGTGTGATCTCCTCCTGCTAACCTAATTTCCCAGGCTCACAACTAAACATCGGAGTGCACCTGCAACAGATAGATTTACTGTAAAACTATAAACAAGTATAACAGATTGCCCACAATAAGGGTGTCTCCGACATTCGCTGGAAACCATTTAAATGTGATAAGAACCAGTGCAGGTATAATAAACATGAGAAAAATGATGGTGCTGACCTCTTTAGACAGCTGTTTACGTAATGTTCCAGTAATCTTAAGATGCTCCTTTTAAATTCTTTTATAGTAGCTTCACTTTACAAGATGTTTTTATGATTTCTCATAAAGAATGAAAAACAGGTGGGACACAGGTATATCCACCAGATCACATTTATATTTTTTTTGTACACAACACTGTCCTGAGGCCAAAGTCTCCCACGGTTTTTTGCTTAACTTTGTGAAAAAAACAAACAAACAAAAAACTCAAGTTTGTACCTAAAATATGAGTTTTCTTCCCAACACATATAAAGACATAGTATTGTAGTTGCAGCATAGACACGGTGAATTTAGTGACTGAGAAGTTTTAGAGCTGGAGTTTATTAATGCTTCATAACTGTGCTATATGTTTAGCCATGTGAGCAGCGTGGCTCTATGTCAGTCTGTTCTATTGATCAATCAGTCCACCACTTTAGTTCAGAATAGTTTGGTAATACTTTGGTTTCATTAAAAAAGAAAATCTACGTGCTGCCGACTGTGAACGTGTCACACCAATCCTCATGTTCATTATCTGTCTTACTTTAAATAGTACAGCACCTGCTTATTTGACATGCGAAACACGTCAAGGGGACTCCTCTTGTGACTCATGTCAATGTCGGTGACTCAAAACTATGAGCTTGTTATTTTAACCTCTCGAGCTGTGGTGATACCGACTTATTTTTAGTCTCTTAGATTAACTTTGATCTTCTGCTCTTTTCTTGGCTTTTTAATTCTCATAACCGTTTTAACCATGTCTTGCAACTATGTTAACTGCCCCTTTACCTGTAGCTACCTCTTCCTGTGTAGTATACAAATGGAAATATATTTAAGTGTTATGTAAAGGATTTGTGAACAATAAAAGGGCATATATGTTATCACAACTGTGTTTTACTAAATTGTTCATTATCTGTTTATAAACAAGCCTCCACTTTTATTGTAATGTTTACCTCACTATTCTACATAAGCCATTTAATGTCTTTAAAATAATTATAAAATAAGATAAACGTGCTGACCTGAAGTAAAACAGTGCTATTTCATTACAATTATATTAGTGTTTATGATGCAGTAATAAAAATGAGTACATATGGATTCAATTCTTAAATTTAATCTAATAATCTAATAATCATTGAATAATTATTTTTGTCATGACAGTAGGTGATGTAAACAGAAGCACAAGTGAGTGAGGAATAAATTAATGGCGTTACTATTGCAGACAGCTTGCTGTTAATCTCCTGAGTGTACTGTTGCAGGGCAAAACTCAGTGAGTGGGGGTGGGGCAGGGGGGTCATGGATCATTTTCAACTCACATTACAGGCTGGAAATTCTTCCTAACAAGCTAAATACTGTACCGTGTTCAGTATCTTGGGGATGGACTGTGGCAGCTGAGCCCTAAACAGGATAGTTATGACTGAATGTATCGCTGATGCCAAGCAGCAGGGATTAGGGTTAATAGTAATGGACTGTGCACCAACACAGGTTCTCATCACCTTTGATAGCGGACAGAAACAGTGTATGATGATTGGATATTTTTATCACGACCTCATCTATTTTAGAAATGAAATCTCTTCTGTAACTGTAAATGATCCACATGTTGATCATCATAATCAGGCAATAACATTAACACAACTGCAGGTTCTAGTTTCTATAAATGAGACACATTCAGGTTTTGTGTTAATAGTAGTAGTAGTTACAACAACAGAAAGACACAATATGTAGGAGAAAAGCAATGAAATATTTATATATTTTCATTTAATTTCTTTCATTTACAGATGTCATGGTGCAAACACAGTACTATGACTGTAAAACTACCCAAACATAAATAAAAACTGTTTCTTAAAAATAAATATCAACCTCAAAACCACACATCAAAAAAAAAAAAAAAAAACACAAAAAACACTGATTCAGATGAGGGAAATCAATTACTCAGCATTAGCTGTGGTTTATGTGCAAGACCGAAACTAAACCTGCAGGGGGCAAGTAACTAAGCAAAAACACAAATTTGTTCCCTCTACAGCACCAGCATTCAGAAAGCAGGAAGCAACAACCAACTCTGCAACCAAAGCACCCTTTGTCTCTTCACTCACACTGCTCACAACAACAACAACAACATGTACAGTATTATAGCCACCGAACCAGCTAGGCTTTATTTCTCTATCTTCTCCCCCAAGCATTACCCACATAACCCACAAAGATCTTCCTTTCTTTAAAAATATTGGTTTGAAATTTTGCAATTATGCAATTATTCACTTTCTGACATTTTGAAAAGAAAATTCATAGCACTCATAGCACATTCATAGCAAGATGGAGCCAGCAGCTGTAGAGCTTTTGCTTCAGAGAGCTTAAGAGGTGCTGGTAACTAACCATCTCCACCTGTTTCCAGACTTCATGCTAAGCTATGCTAATCAGCTACTGGTTCCAGCTTGATATTTACAGGACATGTATGAGGTTTGTATCGGTTTCTTCTAATCTAATTTTCTGGAAGAAATCGAACATGTTTATTTTTATTTTTCGATTCTGGCAACCAAAACACAGCAGTAGTTCACAAAGTATTAATCAAAAACTTAACTAATACGACAGTACTGCTTCCATCTATTAATAAAAATTCAAAAGGCCACCTTTTAACTTACAAAAAGACACTATGAATTAATGCATCGAGGTTGCAATAATCATCGCAACAAAATGTAACAGTTGTACAAAGGTACATGTGTATATTCTGCTGCCCAAAATGCTGCTGGGCTGAAAAAAGGGGTAGAAAAAAAATCCTGTTCCCTTTTTTCCAGTCTAATCATCTTTGGCAGCTTTAATCAGGTGTGTGGACACAATCAAAACCCTGGATTTGAATTTGGCCCAGAAGAGAACATATAATCATTTCAATGACTGACTACAGTCAAGAGTGTGAAAATACTGATGGCCAGAGAGCAAGAAAAACAAGAAGGATTTACACCCATGACCACAAGGAATCTTTTTTTTTCCAAGTAATTAAAGAATAATTTTGTTGTTAAAGATTTTTTCTCTTGCTTGTTTTGTCTGATTTAATCAATTGTCCATAACAGAAAGATATCGTTATTTTACTGTTAAATAGGAAAAAGAAAAGCAGAATACTGGAACCAGAAAATCAACTGGGAAAATATGCGAAATCATTTGCTGTGAATCGACAAACTGACTTCTCAACTGATCCTTTTTTTTTTCATCCTAACAGATCAGGCTGCAGCAGCCATGCCAATCTGTTGAAAACAGGCTTTTAAAAATAAGGCAGTACAGTGAACAATTTGCTTATGCACTCACAGCTTTTTTTTTTTTTTTTTAAACTGGAATGGCCATCATCCTCACCAACAAGAAAGTAGTCTACTTTATAGCCACTATAACTGAAACTAATTCTCTGTCAGAAGCAAAGGGACATCAGTAAGGACTGTCTAAAGGAGGGGGGATAAATCTCCCAGGATGAGACCGGGTGATCAGCTGGTTTGTTGTCTTGTCATCCTGTGCGTGGGATGAGCACCAGTTGAAGCCCGGTCAGGTGACCAGCTGTGTCAGACCTTTGTTATTCACTGTCCAAGTCCAGCTTAAGTAGAGTTTCCTGGCGGCAGAAGAACACAAAGCTTAGCTGACGAGCGGCATACACCCACACTATAAAACCTTTAACCTGAAGACTGCCAGTCTGGGAAACTAACAGAGTATCTTTTATATAAAAAAAGGTAACACATTTGTGGTGAAAACACAGTGAAAAAACTGTGTTTGACACTATGTTACACATATAGTAATAAAATATATTTTTATATTTTTGAGTCTACCACTACTACCACTGCTTTCTTAACATGAACATAGGAAGACAGAATTTGCTAATTATTCTGATGAGCTGTGATCAACATGGACTGACTGGGACATGTTGTGGCTAAAAGCAACAGCTGCAACTAATATTTACTTTCATTATTCATTCATTTGTTGATCATTTTCTTAATGAAATGATAAAAACCAGAGAAGAAAACAGTGAGAAATTACCAACTCAAGTAATCAGCCGGCTAATCGTAGCAGCTGTAGTAGCAGCCTGTGAATTATTATTATTATCTCTAGAAAAATCTTCACACTTCACTTTGTTTGACTGGTTGTGCAGAAGTTGACCCATTTTCATGTTCCTGCCTTTATCAACTAAAGACAAAGGCAGGAACAAATGCAGGAACCTGGATAATAAAGGAACTAAGTAACTGAACTTTTAAACAAAATTCTGTGTGTTTAAAAGTGCAGCTAATTCAGGGATTTTTCTGAGCTCCTTTTCCAACTGTAAAGTGGTAAAAATAAATATGGAACGAGTGAATATTTCACCACAGCTTGCATCATGAATCAATACGCTGACATTTTGAGGAAACCTTCTGAGCAGGAAACACCTGTGTCTGCTCATTTGATTGTGATTCAAATGTGGCTTATGTCCATATCAACTCAGAGAGGAAAAACTAAAAAGGAAAAGACAAAAGTACAACTATTGGAACTTCAAAATAACAAGTGTTTAAGAATATCTGTACATAGAAGACCCTGTTGTGCCTGCGACCTACGCATTTTTAAAGAGTTGTCATCCTGTGTAAGTGTTTGCCACATTGTTTGCAGTGGCGTGGGGTTACAAACTTGTCTCACCTTGACAACAAATGAGTTTGGACCCGTGGATGTCCCCTGGAAGATGAGCGGGTCCTGGGACTCTTTGAGGGAGAAGTTCTGTACAGTGAGAGACCTGGACGGCCTGAAATCCTCTCTCCACCACCACACGGCCATACCCACCAGAAGTAAACTGAGGAATACTGTGAAATAAGGTTTGTATTACTTTCTGGAGCTTGATGCTGCTGACGATGGCAACATTCTGCGTGATACAGAACCACCACAAAGTACAGTCCATCAGAATCAACAGAGGATTAACTTTTGACAGAGGTTTTCCTCATAAATGTAAACAATAACTTTTTTATATAAAAATATATATTATACATTCTATTTGGAAAAGTGCTTTTATTTGTGTAAAAGAATTAGAATTAAAGGAATATTGCTTATTTTAAGCCTTCAAGAGTTTGTATAAACATCTGTGTGAATCTTTATATGGGGCGTCAGTTGCTCAGAAGCTCTTCAAGTGTGAATCCACAGTGACGGAGGCTGAACGTTGTCTAAGCAGGGAGTAACCACGTTGATGTAAGTCTACCATGACATCATGTATATTTCCTCACAGTAGATGTTTGTACACAGAGCATTATACTAGTTAAATAGAAGCAGCTGCAACACTGTAATGAAATCCAGTTTGAGGGGAGCAATAGTCAAAATTTAATTATGACACATGGTCACGGCGATGTTACATTGATGCACACAATAGCACTGAGTTAGGGATCTGAATCTTACCTATAAGAGAGAGGATTCCTGCAAAAGTAGGGTCTGAAGTTGATGCAGGAATTGTGCGAGAGACAGTAGGAATTTCTCGAGATGTGTTTTGTCCTTTTTCGGGGAAAATGCATCTAAACTCTGGGATCTCAGACAACAGGTCGACAACACACTCGTGCCGGCACATCGTCCCAGGACGTCCACACACAGATGGCTCTGAGGAGCAGCAGAATGTAGTCAGTTAAAAAGGAAATTTATTGTTTATTTCTTAAAATAATGTGCCTCAAACGCTAAATTTTCCCAATCAGCAAGATTTTCACGACATCTGACGCATCCCATGGGCAGAAACCGCCTCTGACTGGTCCACACCCACCTTGTGGCTGAAGAACAGGCTGTAGGATGACTAAGCTGCCAGGAGAGGTCAGATTTGTCCGCAGTACTTGAAGCTGGCTGCCATTGTGCTTGTTCGCTCGGCAGATGGAGCTAGTGACTTGTTCACTCCAGTAGACAAAACCCTGCACCAAAAAAAAAAAAAGCAGACAAACAACAGGGGGTTTGTTTCACTTGAAAAACAAAGGGGAATTATTTTCATCATCATCTGAAGAAGAATACATCAAAGGTGGCAACCAATTCAATCTACATTCAGTATTTATGATTTTATTTTCATTTATTTTGATTTCATTTAAAAGTCTGATTTCATATAATTTATTTAATTTTCTTAATGTTGAAAACCAAGTACAATACATTTTACATTTGTTCTAAACATACTATAGAAGTAAAGTTGTTTTTTAACCGTCCAGAGAAACAGACGTTCATTTCAAATGTTTCTAGAGGCCACATCTACCACCTTCTGTCTTTAGTGCCACTCTTTGTCAATAACTCCACTGCTAAGAAAATCTTTAGGTGGAGATTTGTTCAGTGTCACCCCATGAAGGCAATAAAATCACATTCTGAAATTTCAAGTGAACTGAAAACATTGATTTCTGTATTGATTAAGGAAAATCTGCTAACAGATTTCTGCCTGGTTTCATGCTCATGTGACCCTATGAACTAAGTTTCTTAACACACATAAATGTGTGTAATTACATGAGAAGGACAGACATCGTAACAATCCTGTCAATACCCATCACACCAGTGACAATGTCACAGTGATAATCACAACACAGCACTGTTAAACTTAGACACATGAACAGAAGAGCAAGAAAGTAAAAAAAAAAACAACCTCCACTTCAGGAGCAACTTTGGGATTAAACCCTACACAGCTGTTTGTCTGCTCCTCATTTTTACTACCTGTTTTATGGGAAAAAAACATCTTTTGTTTCCTCTTCCCCGGTTCCTGGGATCTGTAACATGCTCCTCCCCTTCCCTCAGTCTCACTGTTTTTCTGTTCACACCCCCATCCCCCACCTCCAGTGAAGAGTTGAACATTTTGACACAGGAGACAAAAGACTTCCTCAGACTGTTAATGATCCTATGTATTTAACTGCTGCCTTCATCAACAGCAGTATATAGTTTTGTTTCCGTCACGTCAGGTTCCACATACTTTGCCATCTTGTTTAACCGAATCTAAGTGACCTTCTCACAGCACAATTTATATATGTCTTAGTTTGATCTCCTCAAGCCACATTTATTGTTTGAAAAAAGACTATTTGGGTAAAGAAAACAGGAGGGTAAGATAGAGAGATAGTGATGGTATCAGTTGAGTGTGTCTCAAATGTCTCACAGGAGCTAAAATGTCAAGATTCAGACAATATTACTATAAATAATGATATAATTTTATAACTATATAATAATACTGCAACAAAGTACTTTTTTTATTTGACATGTTTATTACATCTTCTAACAAATTATAAAACCTACATAATTTTTTTTATTTTCATACAAGACCTAATATAGAATATCCTGAACAATGCCTGATACACACGATGGACAAACCTAAAAGCATAGTTATAGTGCAATAAAGTCATTTATTTATAGATACGGAAGTTGTCACTGTATTTCCTCATTATCTCCGTTCAATAAGCTTTTATAACCAAATCGTAAAAAAAAAAAAAAATGACTGTAGTTGTCTCAACGGAGTTTTAAATAGCTCAATGCTTTTTTTGATAAACACATGAACGGGAGTGTCAGCTTCCTGCCTACAGAAGGAGCACACGGTGCGTCACTCACACTCTCCCTCAGTGTTCAAGAGACTCGTAAAGGTTTCTTTTGAAATTTCTCGTGTGTCACTAAGACCTTATCTCAGCTCTCCGGTACAGCTGGTTTTTCTTGTTGGCTGTTGACGGGTTAAACTTCCACTTTTCATCACTTGTGTGTGTTCATGGGATAGGCGGTTTACTTGCAGACAAACGCAGAGACAAGAGGCGTTTCAGTCGATATCAAGGTGAGTGCATTACAATTTATTCAGTGATGATATTCTTCCTGAGAAAACTACATGAAGTAGACTGATTTCACAGTTGAATTTTTTACAATCTGTTTTTCTCATGTTAAATGATTGCTATGCCAAAAAGATGGTAGCTAAAGCTTACATGTCCAAAACAAAAAAGTAAAAATGTTCACCACAGGATGAATGTAAAATACTAGATGTTGGTAGAAAGAAAAATAGCATTGACAGTGTGCGGAGCTGCGGAGACATCTGCTCCGTCCTGCCTTTTATGTAACACCACTGACTGCAGTGTTAATGGAAAGAGAGGTGATCATTAAAGTGGGGGTAGGCAAGTTCCAACCGTTTTCAGAATCTGCCTACAAATACTGAAGATAAATGTCCAGTAAATAATGAGTTTCTCAGCATTGCCACCCAAAACAGGAAGTCAAAAGCATAATAGTTTAGTAGCATTTTATTTCCTCTAAAAGAGAGAAAGAGAGAGATCATGATCTAATGTTGAGAACAGGCAGAGCAAAGCCTGTCACAAGATTATCAGCATGACATGCAGAGGATGTTTGATGGACAGGGTCCAAAGGGTTTCACTTAATGAAATAATGAAACTGATGACACATGCAAAGCAATAGTGTATTCACACATGCTCTGATACCGAGGTTCAGAACAAATCATGCAATTTAACTACAATTTTATAAAACAACACATAAGCTGTAAGAATTTAGCAAATGGTTGAATTGCTGCATCTGATGATAAAGATGACACAGTTTTCCTTTTCTGCTTCCACAGATGTTGACAGCAGCTCCCAGTAAAACTTTACTCATTGCAAAGGTATCTGCCGTTGGCCTTATATGCTGTGCTGTTGCATTTTTCGGTTACTTTGATGAACCATTGACTGCTTGTCCAGATAATAAAGAGGAACAAGTTTTTGATAATGAAGGCATCGATACCACCAAAAAGCCCATTGTCCTGATTTGGATGTGGCCTCTTGGTGTGAAGTTTGATTTCAAGGACTGCTTTACTTACTTCAACATTGACAGCTGCATACTGACTGATGACAAATCCATGTACAGCAAAGCACAAGGAGTTATTTTCTTCCATAAAGACATAAACTGGCATTTGCATAACATGCCAAAGGATCCACGTCCGCCTTTTCAGAAGTGGATTTGGTTCCACGTTGAATCACCGACAAACACGTTGAGAATACCTGGTTTGGAAGACCTGTTTAACTTGACACTGAGTTACAGACGTGGTGCTGGCATCCCAGTGAGGAATGAACTGCTAATCAGGCCAGAAGTAAAAGATGATTTTGTTCTGCCCAAGAAAGACAAAGTGGTGTGTTGGATTGTCTCTAACAGAAATGCAGCTACTGGAACAGCTGTGAGAGAGAAATACTACAGTGAACTGTCAAATCACATTAAGGTCCATATCTTTGGTGCTATTGCAGGACACCAGTTGGGCTTTGATGACTATTACTCAACCATTGCTAGTTGTAAGTTTTACCTCTCATTTGAGAACTCCCTCCACAGAGACTACATCACAGAGAAAGTGAACGGGCCCCTTGTGGTGGGGACGGTCCCTATAGTTTTGGGTCCATCAAGAGAAAACTACGAACAGTTCCTTCCAGCTGATTCTTTCATTCACATAAATGATTTCCCTGATGCAAAAGCACTGGCAGAGTTTCTTAAACAGTTGGATGCTGATGATAAAGCATACATGCGTTACTTTGAATGGAGAAAGTACTACACAGCCACACGTCATCTTCTGTCAACCTTGAAAGAATTTATTCAACCTATCTGCCTCGCCTGTGACCACATGTCAAAAGATACATACTACCACCAAGTTCATGACCTTTATGGATGGTACTTTTCATAAAAACTACAGTGAGAAGATAATTTCATGGATAATTTTGTGGGTTTTGTTTTTTGTTAACTTAATGAAGAAGTAACTGTAGAGTTTTTGATTTGTCGTGTGTTCTCTAATACTCATAAAATGACCAAAAACATTGCACGTTGTCTGTTTTTTCTCTACTTATTATCTGGCATGTGAAGACTGACAGATGAGACCAAGCAACACCCTGGAATTCGCGCTGCCTTTGTGTGAAGCTCACAAGCT
Organism: Polydactylus sextarius; assembly: GCA_016801845.1. Lineage (NCBI taxonomy): Eukaryota > Metazoa > Chordata > Actinopteri > Polynemidae > Polydactylus > Polydactylus sextarius. The sequence continues at coordinate 18,700,236 of CM028910.1, forward strand.
TCATTTACGTTTGCTCTGGGGCCCTGTATGCATTCCTCTTGGGCTGAAAGATGAAGAGATTAACGGATGAGCCAAAAAGTGTTGTTCAGGGAAATGCAAACAACTACAGCTTTCAAAAGTAAAATCCATATAAGGAAAATGAGATGAAAGACACACACATTTACACAGTGTTGTGGTCAGTTGAGGTTTCCATTAATAATTAAAAGCAATTGCATCATGTTGTGTAGATCCCTTTTGTACGACCAAAATGGCTCTGCCGTCCATTTTAGACTACAACACCCTTTTAGTCTCATTAGTCGCATTTCTACCCCTAGAGCTTCCAGGTAATTTTATGAGAACGAGTCTCCACTAGTGTAGTAGTCCCCACAGGGGCAACACTCTGGGGGCCTCGTTCATAAACGTTGCATACACACAAAAAATGAATATGCTACTTTGTACGCAAACTTTGGGATTTATAAAGGAAAATGTGCACACCCCTACGCAAGCTCTGACCCATGTGTACGTGCAAAAAGGGAAAAGAGAAAAGTGAGACCTCAGGAGGAAATGTGGAGAACGAGCTGAAATTAGTTCAGCGATTAAAAAGTGAATAAAAATTTAAAAAATTACACGTATATGAACATTGACTGCTGATTGTGTTTCATATCTCATATCTGCATTCTTATATTAAATGTAACATTAAATGTATAGCAGCAAAAAAAAAAAGACTGGGGCAGAGTATAGATATGAAAAACAGGATTATAAACTGGTATGGTGAGTTTCTTTAGAAAGCTGCTTTACATCCAGGGAGATACACCCATGCTGAGAGAAAGTTTTCTGTATCAGACACGTGAACTCAGTACTAAGTGCAAAACATCTCCCATACTCAGTGGTGGATTGAGGTGATCTTATCATATATTCTTTATTTGAAAGATTCAATCATGTTACCCGATCATCTTTATTGCGGATAGAGATAAAAGTAAAGCAATTACTGGAGTGGGAAATTCACGCACATAAAAAAACAAAAAAAAAAAACAAAAGCACAGTGTTATAGAACAACTATTTTCTTTTTTCCATATTCAATATCCAACTAACAATACAAAAAACTATTTCCAGTCATGCGTTTGGACATAATGCCACGGAATATTCTGTCAAATTTGGAAAGTAATTGTATTTGTAGGCTAATGTTTGATTTCCCTAAATCAGACAAAAGACTCTGCCTAAGATTTTTGGCAATTCAGATGTCGCAGCACATACAGCAGGAGACCGAGGACATATGAAATGGATTTAGTGACACTGTATACAGTTATTAAATATTTTTGTGGGTATTGTACTTTATAGATCCGTAGAACTCGTCAATTAGCCGACTGATAACAGGGTCCAGTGTACAGAGGCAGATAACAGCTCAAAAGGATTGGATGAGAACGAGGTTGTAGATCAGTTAGAAAGAGCTGTTGTTTGTGTGTTTCACTTTTGAGTTATTGACGAGAGGAGTTTCTAATCAGTGAAAATCTTTCTATAAATTCACCACACTCAAATCAGGTTAATCTGCGCAAGTTCTGCGTGTGTGACACTGATCACATGGTGACACTTCTGCTCAACTCTAGAACACTAACCAATGTTGGTGATTTAGTGTAAAAAATTTATTCATTAATAAGTTTAAGATTTTTTCTGTTAACCGTTTGATCATTTTAGAGCCTGCTTTTATTAACTGAATACTGAATGAAGAGCTGTTTTTATTTCTTTAATCATACATTTACAAATGGTTTTTGTTTTTTCACTGGATAACAACAAGTGGTTCTGTGAAAGTAGAATAAAGAATGGAAGTCTGACTGAAACAGTTACCAAATTAATTATAAATAATTTTCTGTAGGAACAGTATGTGTCCCTATAAGTTCAACAGTTGTCAACAGTTGTTAATGCTACAAGTTACCACGACCATTTACTACTTTTTCTAAGAGGTCAAATATGGGCGGGACTCACTTCATTTTAGCAGCATGAATGCTGATGTTTCCTGGTTAACACGGAAGGACCAGTCCAACCACGCCTCATGTTGCAAGAGCTTCTCCTATTACAGCTTTACAATGGACAAATCCTGTTTGAACCACCCCTTTTCTCAGACTCTCTCTCTATTCCTGTTTCGTACACAGTGAGCTCCTCTGTCATATTCATTCCGGTTAAAAACAGAAACACATTTTCATTTGAGTGAAGAGAAATAATTTGTGTGTTTTGTTAGGACGTAGGTTGGGGGAAGTCAGAGCTGTCAGATCACGTGGCAATTAGAGTCGCATATGGAAGCGCAGTCTAATGTCTGATGTAAAGTGACGGTCGCCGGATCTCTAATGACAGGTATGAACAGGCCTAACAGGCTGAATGCACTGAAGAAGCTGTTTCAACAAGAGCATGTGCTTAAGTGCAGATATAAGTTAAGAGGCATTGCATTTCCTAGGTTATCTGATACTATCAATTGTCGGCAGATAGCAACTAGAGTGGTGACAATAAGCGGTACGGCAGGTTTTACCTGTCAGCTCAGGAGGTAAGACATATCTGTGTTTCAGTACTCAGAAAGGTCTGGGACTTACAGAGGGATACATACAACCCTTATGCTCTAAAAAAGGTGAGAATAGCATTTTTCATTTGGTGGTGAATGTCTTAATTTTTCCAAAAAGGACTTGTTTATAATCTCTTGTGCTAAACTGCATACAGCTACTGTTCCACTTGAAACCTGCACAATTCTGTCTCATGACTAGGGCTGGGCAAAACAATGTTTTTTTTTTACTGATTAATCTAGCGATTATTTTTTTGATGTATTGATTTATGCATTGAGTTATTGAATATTACCCCATTAACTGACTAATGTAGCAATTTTTACATGGTAATTTGCATATCCGAATGAAAAACATTAATTTGTTAAGATACCAATACATGTTTACTGTTCAAAATAAAATTCAAGTAACAGTATAAAAGTGCAGGTACATTCAATAAAAAAGTAAAAAGGTCACCAAGAATACTTTCTCAGAGCAGTATTCTGGGTGAAAAAACATTAATTTGTTAAAATTCCAATATAGTTTCAATTCAAACTAATGGACCAAGGGTAACCTGAGGGTCACAATGCTAACATTGCTGTGTCACATGTCTAAAATATCAGACTGAACAGGTAGATAAGAGAGATTAGATTATATAAATTACTCCAATAGAAAACGAAATGAGTCATAAATGTGTGAAACTTGCATGTGTGTGTGTGTGTGTGCATGTGTTACTCAGTAACAAACAAGGGACAAGCTACATTTCTGGATATGCCAGTTTTGTTAATCTCTTGGCAGACAATCACACACAATCGTGTTTTCATGCCTTCATGGGTCATTTCACTTGACTCTGGACACTTTCCTAGAAACCCTAGAGATCTCAATTGTTGGTACCACTTGTCTAACCTTTATCTAAACCTGACCCCAACCTTAACCAAACATTAAGTCACATCTTCACCTTAATTCTTTGTTTTTTACATTATGGGGGCCTGCTTTTTGTCCCCATAAGGGAGACAGGTGCCCACAATGTAGGAAAAACACACACACACACACACGACCCTGAAACTCCATAATGATATCTGTGAGATTCTAGAATGGATGGCCTGTCAGTGTGATGAGGAAGTGTATCAATGGCTATAATAAGGTGTTCTTCTTTCTTTGCAGTTTTAATATGGCTTGGGCTGCTATTTTGTCTGCTGGACGAACCAGTCTGAAAGTGGCTCCTATAGTGGCTGGAATCACAGTCCTGATTTTGATGTACTACAAATCAATTCCATCTATAAGATGTCACCCAATGCCATTTTATTCAAGGCCGCTGACAAGGCATGCATTGACTACAAAACAGCAGAGCTCTGCGTCAAAAGAACCACCACCACCTCAGCAACAACAAACCAACAAGCCTATCGTGCTGCTGTGGTTTTGGCCTGAAAACAAAAAGTTTGATTTTCAGGCCTGTAAGAAGCTTCTCAACATCAACAGCTGCAAACTCACAGATGATCAATCTTTGTACTCCACAGCCCATGCAGTTTTGATTTTTCACAGAGGGATCAAAGATGACCTCTCAAACCTTCCCACCTTACCAAGACCCAAAACTCAAAGGTGGATCTGGTTTAACACCGACTCTCCCACCAACACACGCAAGATAGAAGGCATTCAAAACCTTTTCAATTTAACCTTGAACTACAGGGATGATGCAGACATCCAAAGTCGCTGGAAACTGGCCGTCAGGAAGAACACAGATGCTTATTTTGTGCTGCCAAAGAAAGAAAACTTGCTTTGTTGGATTGAGGAAAAAAACAACTTCAATGAAACATCACGGGAGAGATACAGCTACTACAAAGAGCTCATAAAACACATTAAGGTGGTCGTCTTTGACAGCTCCTCAAAGGCTTTGAAGGGCAAAAACTATTTCCAAACAGTTGGCAGCTGCAAATTCGTCCTCTCCTTTGAGAATTCAGTTCACAAAGATTACATCACAGAGATATTCTATGGGCCTCTTGCAGCCGGCTCTGTGCCAGTAGCTTTGGGCCCACCGAGAAAGAACTATGAGACTTTTGTCCCAGGTACTTCCTTCATACATGTGAATGACTTTCCTGATGCCTTGACACTGGCCGAATTTATCCTCAAATTGGATGAGGACAATAAAGCATACATGAAATACTTTGATTGGTGGCAATTTTATACAGCCAGACGTCACCTTACCGAAGACAATCATGAGTTTACACATGCTATCTGTCAGGCCTGTCACCATGTAGCCACAAACAAGGAGTACAGAGTTGTGAGGGATCTGTACAAGTGGTTCTTTTAATGCTTTTATTACCACTGTGTTCCTTTGCGATGATGAAGCTACAGAGAAATATACACTACTATACGGTCTATGGAAAAAAGACAACAATGTTGAGACATCATTATCCCATCAAACCCATGTATGTTCAAACTTTTTCATGAACAAATACAAACAGCTCCGTTTTTAGATTTGTGTAAATGCATTTTTAAATGATTTATTTGGGTTATAGATGATTTACTTATCTATTTAATTTAAAAAGAAGGATAATTCTTGCCAATCAACATGCAAAAACCAAAGAAGAAAAAAAAACATGGGGAGAAAGGAGTTTCCAATGTATAACAATAATGAATGAATGAATGTAAAACCTTAAAGGGTTTGTTTCACAAAAACTATCAGGGGGTATTTTTGATGCTTACTAAATATTTTCTGTAGTTTAATAAAATAATGTTTGTAATTATTAATTTAATTGTAACTTCTCAGTGCTGTGAGTGTTGAAAATAAAATGTCCTTTTTTGTCATTGTTTCTAAACGTGTGAGAAAATGTTTTTTGGGTGAAAGACTCGACAAAGTCTTGATAGTTCAAACAGATGTCCAGCATGGCGCCATCAGTGTTGAAGTCATTGCTGGCATGATGATGAACATCGACAGTGCAAACGTGTAAGATTTTAATTTTACCAACCAGTGTCAGGAGGCTCAATTACTGAGGCAAAATAGAATAAAGAGTAGAAATTGCATCTATTGAAGCAGGAGAAAGAATACTGAAAGCTGAAATCAGCTGCAGAGAAAAAATGAAAATGAGAAGAACTTAATAAAACCGTAATGCAAATCTGTCACAGTCAAATACGTTATCATGAGAGAGTCTCTGACTGTGAAACAGGTTCTTGAAGAGCTGTTGAATGATTTTACCTTAGATGTCCTGCTCCTCAGCAGGCTTTGCCGCTGAAATACTTTGAAATCAAAATTGGCTATAATTATAAATAACTCTTAGTTATTCTTCATAAGCTTATTAACTTTCACTAATGACATGTCACTCATGCTTATTAATGAAGACAGGGTTGTAGTTTATTCTCAGCACTAACATGAAGGAACCAAGCGGACAAGTGTTAAGAGCAGATCCTATTACTAAGTGACTAAAGCAGATTACTAGTCGGTCTACTATTTCCTTAGTAGTGAAACTAGGGCTTCCATTTCAGAACTTTAGACAACATACAGACTCAGGACAGGACTGAGATTATTAATTATTAAACCAATCAACTGTGCTGTGTACAAATAACACACAAAGTTGTCAGTTCAGCAGGGAGTCCTTGAAATCCTTCATAAGATTAGGATTGCTGCTAAATTTTGGGTAAGCTGGCAAGCTGGTAAGACACATATACCATATCCCTGAGTTTTAGAATTATTAGATAATTTAAGCATTTAAAGAAGTGGTGTCTCTTCTTGTCATTTCTAGATTTAGTAGTTTTTAGTAATTTCTTGTGTGAACTTATAACAAGGGTTTTCAATTCTGGGTTGGGTGAAAGGCCTAAGCACCACAACCCCCATTCCATCACAGTGTAGTGTACTGTTATTTTACCTCAAACACAGCCAGTCCGAAGGGTCGGTCCAGATATCCATTAGACTCTACCACTGTTTTGCGGTCACGGCCTTCTAGATTTACTCTGGAGATGCTTCTCATTCTCTGGTCAACCCAGTACAGCAGCTGGCGAGGCATATCTAAAGACAAAACATATACTCAACTTACCGTTATGACAGTCAGCACTACTACATCTTGTTCATAACTATAATAACTGTAACTATTGAGTCGGTTTGAAGTACAAAATGTTCTGTAACATAAATCATAACTCACCCAGAGAGAGGGCAATGGGTTGGCCTATTGAGGAAGTGACCAGAGCCATTCTGTCTCTGCCGTCCAAGCTGGCTCTCTCAATCTTTGGGACACGACCACATTGAGCCCAGAAGAGCAAACTAGGGAAACAAAAGTAGTAGATGGGAGAAAAAGGGGGTGGGGGTGCTTTATGTGTACTTCTATTTTTTGTGAAACACATTGCATAACAAAACAAAACAAAAACAGTTACAACAGAGGAAACAAAAGACAAATGAAAGCCCAGTGTGACATACATTAATGATGGCCACCACCTGCACATATACCAGCAGGTGATCTTGTATTTCTTTTTACTCTCTGCATCACTGCATGTTTGAGAGGAAGGGATGAGGTGTAGGTAAACATTCAGACAAAACCTTGCAATAGTTCTGTTGTCAGTTGTCAAGGCTTTATGTGAATGTTTGTATCACTCCTGACAGGTAGCTAGGTTTTCTTGCTCATCTTGTCACCAAATAATATTACTTTAATTTTTTTTTTTTTTTGATTTCCTTTTGATGACAATAAAATCACAATTACACATTGCAAATACAATGTTCAAACCACCCACGCAAAAAAAAAAAAAACACACCCTCAGCGAGCCTATCGCATACATTCCACAAGCACAAAAAATAAAAAAGTGCAGCACAAACACAAGCAGACACACAGAAAAAAACTTACTTCTACTAGGCTTCTACTTTACTAGTCTACTTGTAATGGGGGTTGAATGCTGTCATAATATGACAAGAAGGGATTCCAAACTCTCAAAACTCTGAATGGAACCTTTCAAAGTTTATCTAATTTTCTTGAGTTTTAGGAATGACATGGAGTCTATAATCCATCTACTGAATGTGGGTGGTGCTTGTTCCTTCAACGGGAGGAGTATCTGACGTCTAGCGAGAACAGATATAAAAGCTCTGACAACATGGAATTTGCCTTTAAGCAAACAGGTTTTGTCAGTGAAACCAAAAATAGCACTTGGGTTTGGAGAGATATTAACATCATACATTACTGAATAGGCCTGAAATATGTCCTCCCAAAATGCTCTAAGGTGTGAGCAGGACCAGGACATGTGGATATGATCAGCAGGTTTTACACTGGACAAGAGGGATCCACATCAGAAAAAGTTTCAGCCAGTTTGGCCCTAGTCTAGTGCACTCTTAAAAGATTTTTTTAGTTGAATCAATCTATATCTAGCTCAAGGGAGGGAGGAATGTACTAAGTGCAATGCAGCATCCTACTGATCCTCATCTTCCCACAGTCTAATTCTTTGCTGTGATTGAGGAGAGATGTTGCTAATGTGATGATAAAGTACTGAGATCGAACTTCTTCTGTGTGGAGAAAAAGAGAGAAGGGCAGATTTGGGAAGGAAACAACATTTCTTTGGACAATATGTCTTAAGCAAGTAACATTGCTCATTAACACGATAGACATCTCAAAAAAGTCTGTGTGGTTGCTCTGATCTTTTAACAATGTTACCAAAATCAAAACGACAAACCAACAAACAGCTGATGTATGCAGTGCAGCCCACAGGTAGGCAGAGCTGTAATGCGTTCTGTAGCTGTTAAAAAGTTCTGGATAAATCTTTAAAACTAATATTATCTTTGATTACCCGAGAAGTCTTACCCTTGGAGAGGATCCACAGCCACTGCAGAGGGTTTGTCCAGCCCGATGATGAGCTGACGCTGTGTGAAACCATCAAGCAGCCCGACGTGAACAGAACCGCTCTCCACACTGGTCCAGTAGAGGAGCTGGTGAATCCAGTCCACCGCCAGGCCAGACACCGAACCTTTAACTTTCAGCACCAACATGGCATCCTGCGACTTTTCATCCAGGGAGAGTCTGAGAAACAACGAAAAGACTGAATGCACAGATCCATCCAAAACCTAAATATTGTACTTTTATTAGGTTCACCTGTCTCTACCCATTATGATTGTAAACGTGAAATGCAGTCTAGAGGCGTGACACTAGGAATGGTGATGGTGATCAAACCACTAGTTTTCCTCTAGTTCCATAAACGGGAACTAGAGGAAAAAATGACCATGGGTTGGTCATTTTTATTTGAATCAAATGTCTTTTAAAAAGAAAAGCATTGGACATTTTTTCATCAAATTTTACACACACACACACACACATTTATATCATCTCCAGTGTGAATTATAATAACTTTGGTGATCCCCCAACCTTAGTAGCATGCTAACATGCTAAACTAAGAAGTAATCCCATTAAATTTCAAACCTGTAGCCACTGTAATGTTAGCAATTCGCTCACTGCACAATTGTGCCCTGGTAAAGCCTCACATTCAAATGGCTGTAGGCTGTATTTTGCCTACAGCCGTTTTACTGCTTTCAGGAAATATCTAATCACCCTATCTCCTTGGGTTTGCAAAAAAAATGACATACACCTGAAATTAGTTAATTTGTATATTTTAAAAAATGAAATGTCTTGATGACCTTTAATGAAAAGCATGTATTAATTAATTGCCCCGTTTATTATAGGTTTTGTATGCATGTGTGTGTATGGTATCTACAGCTGCACTCTGTTACCTGTATATGGAGCCTCGTCCTTGCTGTGCCCAGTACAGTGTGCTGTTTGAGGCCAAGGCTGCTACAGGACCCACCCCTGGTAAATGTGGGGCTAGTTCCCTAGAGTCTAAACCAGCAATGCTCATCCATTGTATTCCTTTAGAAGAAGTGAACACCATCCGAGCCTCATCTCCTGGAAGGATATACAGGGAACAATGTAACAATGTAATTTGTGCTATTCAGTATATCTAAATATGACTTTAAAAAAAAAAAAATACATAAACTAGACTTACATGTCAGCAACAAGTGGGTGTTTGAACTAATGTGCACCTTCACTCTATTGTTTTTGTTCACTCACTTCACTCTAATATAAAGATAATCGAAAACAAACAGTCAAGTGACCGTACTGTGTTTTAAACTGGAGGAAAACAGAACAACCCATTCAGGATTAATGTTGCTCTTGTTGTAATTCAAGTTGGACAGTTCTGATGGCTCAACTTTCAGAGTTAAGCCTGAAAAGTTAAACACCCTAACCCCAGGCTGAAATACGAGTTACGTTTTCTCACTAACAATCCATGATTATAAGAGCAAATTATCCTCAACACCTGGTGAGTTAACAAAAGAACACTGTGCTCATCTCATTTTCAATTGTCTTTCATCTCCAAATCATCTCCAAAATGCTCCAACTGCAAAAACTTAGCAGTAAAATTCAAGAATGAAAGCGTTCAAACAATGGCAGTTTCTCAAATTCGAGGAAACATGCTTAAAGGACGAGGATGCCACATCATCGAGTCTCGCCAAGCACTGTTCCAATGTCAAGGATGCTTCAATAAGAGCGCCCGGACAGCTGAGTGGTTAGGGCGCACCACCCCGGTTCATAAGCTGTGCAGCGATCGCCACTTTGAATCCTGGCTGTGCCGATCATTTCTGCGTGTCATTCCCCCACCTTCCCGTCTACCTTCATTCACCAGTCTAATAAAGGCCAATGGCAAAAAATATATCTTTAAAAAAAAAGGATGCTTCAAAATTTCACCAAGGGCTGAGTCCTAGATTTGTAGGATTTTCAAGGCTACACTGATGTATCCTAGATATTGTTAAAATACCCAAAATCCTCCACTGCACAATGATAGGAGAAGGGAAGCAGCAGCAATATTCATTTAAATACAAGTACTTGATTTATTTCATGAGCTACTGATGTAAATTTGACCTTGAACATTTTATTGACGTTTATAATAGTTTGACAATTTGTACATTCATTATTTTACTCAGCTGTACCAGGACTAATGACTTTTCTACTGTGTGACATTACACAAATGAATTTTTATAAATGTTTTCATTTCATTTTCATTTTTTTTTTTGCCAGGATGACGTGTACTTCCACGCTTACTAATCTGTTCAAATTGTATGTGATTCAAATGCTAGCGAGGTGTGTAGCCTCGTCTCTATAACATAAGACTTTCAAGGCGAGCGTACAGCTGACCCTCGACTTTGAGAAATGGCTAATGTCTTGTTTGTTAAAGGTGATGACTCACCCAGTGACCTAAAATAAATAACATCTGAGCAAACAGTAACAGTTAAAAAAAAAAAAAAAAAGAAGTGACTTTAAGGTCACATCAGCCATTGTGTCTTCATTAGTTAATAACCATATTGGCCCAAATATAAGATTTAAATATACATAAACGTAAGTTTGAAAAAGACAGGTCGTTTTATATTCGGGGTCCAGAGACCCTGGGGTCTAAACCAACAGGTGGCATCAAATGTCTTCCCAGGCTTCTTCTTCTCCTCACTCACACACACACCTATGACCTGGAGAACCTAAACAGGTACTCAAACACGGAACAGGTTAACAAACAGCAGAGGAGGACAGACAGTGACCAAGTGGTTGAAAGTCATAAAGATAATGCTGTCAACATACCCGGGTGTGTGCTTAGAGACTGTGCTGATTCACTTCAGGATGTTCTCCTGGACGGAGAAGGATGTTCTGTTGGATTCCAATTCGTTGACGACATCATCATTTTCATCTTCTTCATTATTATTATTATTATTATTATTATTATTATTGTAATATTAATTGTAATGATAATTTTACTTTAACAACTACTTGTAACCATCTAGTCTCTACTGTCTCTTCCTGGTCTCCCTCTTTTCTTCCTCCCCCGTCCTCCTCCCTCTCTTTCCTCTGTCTCTTCTCTTTTCCCTGTTTTCATTTCACTCCAACCGGTCGAGGCAGATGACCGTCCACTCTGAGTCTGGTTCTGCTGGAGGTTTCTTCCTGTTAAAAGGGAGTTTTTCCTCTCCATTGTCGCCAAGCGCTTGCTCATTGTGGAAATGTTGGTTTTCTCTATGTAAAGTGCCTTGAGATAAATGTTTTTATGACCTGGCGCTATATAAATAAAATAAATTGAATCAAATTGAATTGAATTCTCACGGACGTCTTTAACACCTCTCTGAGTCAAGCCATCACACCAGCAGGTTTCAAAGCCACCACCATCATACCACTACCCAAGAAATCCCCAGCCACAACACTGAATGACTACCAACCCATAGCACTCACTCCCATTATGATGAAGTGCTTTGAAAGATTGGTCAAGGCCCACATAACATCCAGTCTCCCCACTACACTTGACCCATTCCAGTTTGCATACCGTCCCAAGCGCTTCATTGACGATGCCATAGCAACAGCATTCCACCTATGCCTGAATCATCAAAAACAGTTACGTGCGGATGCTGTTCATCAATTTCAGCTCCACCTTCAACACAGCCATCCCTCAACACCTGGTGAATAAACTCAGTGACATACGCATCAGCGGTCCACTATGCAACTGACTACTGGACTTCCCCACCAACAGACCACAGACAGTAAGAGTTGGAAACAGTTCCTCTGAGACCACCATCATAAACACCAGGGCCCCAGGGATGTGTGCTGAGCCCTCTGCTGTTCACACTGATGACACACAACTGCTGTGCCAGATACATCTCGAACCACATCATAAAGTTTGCAGATGACACAACAGTGGTTGGCCTCATCAGTGATGAGCAACGCCTCCACTTTTTCCACAGGATGAGGAGAGCCAACCTGCCCCCTTTTGCACTTACTACCTTCTACAGTGGTGCCATTGAGAGCATCCTCACCAACAGCCTCTCAGTCTGGTACGGCAGCTGCTCTACTGCGGACAAGAAGGCCTTACAGAGGGTGGTGAGGACGGTAGAAAAGATCACCAGATCAGTCCAACCACCTATTCAGGACTTATACACATCCCGCTGCTGCAAGAGAGTCATCAATACCATGAAGGAAAACACCAACCGAGCACACAAACTGTTCTCCCCCCTATCGTCTGGCAAATGCTACCGCAGCATGCGGAGCAAGACAACCAGACTCAGAAACAGCTGCTTTCCACAGATCATCAGACTACTCAACTCACTCAAGATAATACCATGAACAGGTTTTTTTTGGTCTATCACTACATAATACCATAGGCTACCTCAGACTTCCTTTTTCTGTTTATGAAAATAGTGTTGATGCTGCGTGCACTTTATGCTACATATGTACACTGTAAATGTGTGTTGAACGTTAAATTTTTAATTGCACATTTGGAGTTTTGAGGAAATGCAATTTTCGAGCCCCTGTGTGACTGTTACATAGTGTGATTGTAAATAAAGTTCACTTTGACTAATGCTAATCATTAACTGCAAAAATCCACAACAAATTATGATTAAAAAAAAAAAACACTCACAGATGAAGCATACTTGCTACTACAGGTTATGTGCTCGCTCACAAATTTTTCTGTGTCGTCTTATATTTGGGTCAATACTGTACTAGTTACACATACCTTTGGCTTTGCACTTTCTGGTTGTTGGATTCATGTTATAACCCTCTTGGCATTCACAGGTGAGGCTGCCATTCGTGTGAACGCAGAATTGATCACACACATCTGCTTCCAGGCAGACGTCAACCTCTAGATGACAAAAAAAAAAAAAAAAACAGATAAAGCGAGGGCTAGTGAAGTGGAAACATTATTTTTTTGAGTTGTTTTTCTGCTAAGAGTACAGAACGACTTCACTGCATTGAGGAGCCAATGAACAGGGCCATAAAAGAGGAGGCTTCCCTCAGCCAGAACACTGAAGAATGACTGTCCAAAAAATGAAGCACATTAAGGTCATGGAGTGGCATAGCCAGCCTCCAGAGCGTTTCTGTAAGGAGGAGAGGGCCAAAATCCCTCATGAGATGTGTGCAAACCTGTTGACCAACTACAAGTAGCATCTTACTGCTGTGTTTGTCAACAATAGTTCCTTCCCCAAGTACTAAGTCAAGTTTTGCTTGGGGATCAAATACTTAATTCACTCAATGAAAAATAATTTTATAACCTTTATGTCATGTGTTTTTTTTCTGGATTTCTGGTTGATATTCTGTCTCTCTCCATTAAAGTGAAACCACCATAAAAAAATAGTGACAAGTGGGCAAACAAATTCTGCAGGGGATGAAGTGATTCTGCCCCCCTAAGTATATAAGAAGATGTAAAACATCTGCTATAATAATTGTAAGACTTGTAAGCACATTTGTTATTACTTTAGCAACAAAAAGCAGGTCTGTTCCCATAATTAAATGCATGTGTTTCCCATACATTGATGAGACTGTACCCCAGCCATTGCCACTCCCCAAACACAGACCCAAAAAATTAACTCCTTTATTTTAGTTGAAGACAAATCTTTATCAACTGTGTTGTAATGCTCAGTTTAGCCACTCACCCTCACACTGGCTGTCCCCGATTAGCCGCATGTTGTCTGGGCAGTGACAGAAGAAACCCATTTCCAGGTCCGTACAATTATGAGAACAACCTCCTTTATTGATCTGACATTCGTCCTGTTCTGCAGGTGCAAACATTGCATCATCAGTGGCATCATACATGAAGAACCTTGTTAGTTGGTAGTATCATACATGTTAATCGACCTCATTCAAGTTCAAACTTTCAATTGAAATATATTCTGACCCACTGGTGACATTAAAGCAATTGTCAAAGGATAAATCCCCAGTAATGTCTGTAAATTTCATAGCAATCCACCCAGTCATAACTTCTTGGCTAACTAACTACACTTTCAAATTCACTTTCTTGCTATTTGAAGTTAAAGTAGTGACACCACAGAACAGACCTCAGGGAAATTTGAATAGTCTTGATTGATGTGGGAGGGAAACTAAGAGCACAACTACCTTTTGGTCTCGGCTGTTTCTGTTCTTAACACAACAACATTTGTGTCCAAGTTTCCCATTGTTGTTCATGGTTGACATCTTTAATCATTTAGCATCATTTCGTTCTCATCAAACCATCAACTGACCCCTCTGTCTGTAAAAGGAAACATCTGCATTTATTATGTTTCCTCATTCAGTTCATAACATTTTTTTTCCCATTAACCATTTGTACTTATTTCATATGAAATCTTGTAGTAACCTACACATCTGAGAAGCTTTTGATCCCCAGTTTTAAAACAACATAGCAGAAGGACAAAGGACAGTTCCTATAAGACCAGTAGCTACAGAAACTGCTGCGTACATAGAACATGTTGTTTTGATGGAACAGGATATTGTCATTTACCTTTGCATGATCAAATAATCCTTCCCAGTCAAGAATAACCTCATAATGGTATGTAATGAATATTTATTGTAGACAGACAACAACACAAGTCTGAAACCTTAACTAAATCTACTGGTCTCTATGCTGTTGTTGGTTAATTTTTCACTTTTCTCAATGTCCCTGTTGTAACTTTCAACAGACCGCTGGGTGTCAGGAAACCTGACACCAGAACTGCTGCTGTTGATTACGTAGTTTTGAATACAAGGAAGCCAGATCTGTTTTTGTGTAGGTTAGTTTGTTCATCTTTAGTGACAGAGTGTTGCTGTAGTCACCACTTCTAGATGAAAAACATGTCTTTTGAGAGAAAAATTTCCACCCACTTATTTTCACTTCATCAAAGCAACTCAGTTTTGAGAACATTTCATAGTCAAATCTAACACCTTGTTGTTCACAATTGTGAAAACTGTCCTTTCCCAGTGTCTCAGATTTCCAGTTGACATGAAAATATATTTTGTTTACATATCTTTTAATTCTCAGAAAAAAGCTCTTCTGTAACATGTATATCTTAGTGGTTTCAGACATTGATGGCCCACAGATGCCCCCAATGCTATACTCCCCTCTGCTGGCTGATTATTTTTGCTGCAACTGTAACTGCACTCATTCAATTTTGAGCTCACCTACAGAGATTTGGTCACATTCAGCTACAAGAGTATGAAGGCATCACCATGGTTCAACTGTAAAGTTAGTAATGGCAGTTTGGGTCAGGCCATATACACTAAGAGCAGGATTCAATGGGTGGAAATTAGCCAGAATTAGGGAGTCGTTTTTAAGCCACATTTTCTTTTCTCTGTCAATTTTAACATTTATCCAAGTGCATTCAGTGGAATCACATCACTTACCACAGTTTTCCTCATCGCTGCCATCAGAGCAGTCTGATGAGTGGTCACACCTCCAGGCCTGACGGATGCACTGTCCATTTCCACACTGAAACTCTGACGCTGAACATGTGGGAGAACTTTGGGGTTGAGGTTTGGTCGAACCACACAGCTCCGTCGTCTCGTCCCGCCCATCGTTGCAGTCTGTCTGTCCGTCACACAGCTTGCGTCTGGGCAGGCAAACATCAGACAGCCCACAGGAGAAGAAGCCAGTGGCGCAAGTATGGCAGGAATCCTCATCGCTTTTGTCACCACAATCATCCACACCGTTGCATACAAAAAGTGTAGATATACATCGTCTGTTGCGGCATGAAAATTCATCCTTTTTACACCACATATGACCTATAAAAGGAGAATCACAGGAATAATTAGGCCTGTACAGAGTCCATGTGCCCAAACTTTTGAATTTATTTGCGAATTCAAGCAATGTGATCCAACTCAAAAAGCAAAATAAAGTTGTTTTTGTTTTAAGCCGCTCTAAAACTATAACAGATATCAAAACACAGGTAACAAACCAGAAAATCTTAAGTCTTGGTAATACTATAGACTGGGTTGATACATTCCTCTCAAAAAATCCCTTTAATAAATCGTAATTTTCAGAAATTAACATAAAATACTTTTCTAAAATGTAAGAAAGTTTGTGTTTCCACTACCTCTCGGTATGAGCCCAGTCTGCAGCTTCTGCTCTGCACATTTGACGAGAATAAAGAAAATCTTGTTCACTCTCTGCATTCGCCTGGTAAACAAACTTTCAGGTCCAAGTCAAATATCTCCAGCCTCTCGACAACTGTGTCAATATTCATACATGCTGCAGTCATTCATATCAGCCATGTTTGTATGTTTAAACCACAAATTCCAAACATCAAAGCTTAGTATAATATTGTATCCTGCAGGGCTTTCCTTTGCAAACACGTAGCTCAAAGGTTGTGATAATCTCTAAATCCTTCTGGAATTCAAAATTCTTTAATGACCTAAAGTGGATTATAAAATGAAACTCTTCAGTGGCAGTTTCCCTCATATTTGCACAAGAGACACAATATCATGTATGCACAGAAATGTAAATACATATTTAGAACAAAATCCTGTGCTGCCAAAACTAAAAGTGCTATGAATTAAAATCTATTTAAAATCAACTCTGTGATAAAAACAGGACTTCAGTTGGATATAATTAGTCAAAACTATATGACACATAACTGTATGTTTAAAAAGGCAACAGATGTAGTTAAAAGGGCACATAAACACAACTATAGCAATGTTCTGAACCTGTTGGACTTTGACACTGTATGTGTTGCTATGATGTCACTGACAAAAGAAAAAGTCTTTCAGTTCATTTTGGAATAGCCTAACTGTTGAAACATGCTTTCTAACTGAACCTCAGCTTTGTGCTGCAAAAAAAAAAAATGGCTTAAGAAACCCAAATCAGTCTGTATGTGTATTAGTGTGAGATAGTATCATGTTGTCAACTCGGTACTTACTGCAGTGTTGTTCATCTGAGCCGCTCTTACAGTCTTTATGTCCGTCACACAACTTCAGCCTTGGGATACACGAACCATCGCTGCACCTGAACTCCAGCTTTTCTTGGCAGGCATGTCGAGTGTGACCTGCAGCGCCTAAACCATGTGCAAACATACAGTATGCAGTGTTAGTTTGCAGGATATCTGATACGATAACTTCAAGTCAAAGGTGTCACAAAGGACAACATAGTAATTATGCAACAAGGCAAAGTAGGAAAAAACACAAAATTAGATTATGAAGACAAATACGAGATTATAAATCATTTGGCAAACAAGTTGATATTTTGCATTTTTAATCAAAAACAGTTCAAACAACATGATCATTTGTTTTCTTTTGTGAACTACAAGATAAAAGTCACGTGGCACGATACACGCAGAGCTTTTGAACTAAGACTAAGTTTATTACATTTTATGTAATTGTGATTAAAATCCATTTAAACCCCCACCCCCCGTGAAAATGATCAAATGAAATGATAATAATAATGATAGTGATAATGTTGAGCCCTTGTTACACTTTAGAATGGATATAAGTGTTTAAATATCTAAATTTTCTATCTAATCTAGATTTTTTTTTTTAATTCAAACAAACGCAAACGTTAAACTCTGCCCTGCATTAAAATGCCCTTCATTTTATTTTTTCCATCTATGTAGCTTTCTATCGGCAAAACCATGAAAACATAAGAAGTCTCCGACAGCTGAAGGTAGTTTGCAGCAGTAGTCAGTAAACACACTTCATTCAAATTGACCGGCGCTCTGCTCGACTCCAAGTCCTTCCGCTTTCTCCAAACAACACGGAACACGCGCACCTCACTCCTCTCACACACGTGCACCCAAGTCTTTCCTGCAACTTACCCCAAACATGTGGCCCCGAAAGCGAGACGAGCACAAGAAATACAACTACAAGGTCTCCCATGCTCGATGTCCTCCACCACGGCTGTCACCGCCACAGCGTGCGGCGCGGAAATATGACGCAAGAGGTTGCTCCTGGCAACCGGGGAATTTGTTTGATGTTTTTTATTTTACTCCTCGCACAATTTTGTTTTGTACCACAAGATGCGTTTATTTTGTTGTTTGTTTGTCTTTAGGCTTGTTTATGGAAAATTACTAATGTTTTTTTTAGTTTTTATTTATTTATTTATTTATTTATTTATTTTTATTATATTTATTGTAGATGTTTTTATACATACATTTTGAAGCTGATGGTATACAATAAAAATGATGACACATTATTCAAATGATGTAAATCGTTCTCTTTCAGGATCATTTTATATCATCTTGTCTTTCTTCCTTAATTTCCCTCTGGGATCAATCAAGTATTCATTCATTCATTCTTTCTAATACACATAGACCCTTTTGCACAGCACATTAACTTTGACCTGAAATAGCACATGTACACAGGTGTTGCTAATCATCTTAATGTAGGGTTTGTTTAATTATTGTCATCAGTATCATCTGTGTTTACACGCTGCAGCAAAAAGGTCCGTTGGTACAGACGTTTACAACAGCAGGTGTTGTTCCCAGGTCATTCTGACCTTGAATCATGAACAATTTGTTACCTGCCAAAAAACTGAACTCTTCTTTATAATGTTCATTATTCTGATTATTTAGGGTCGCCTGTCATTAAAAAGCACATCTGCACTCGTGTTTCCAATCAGTTTTAGTGATCAGACTGTTTCTGTGCCTGAAGCTGAACTTGATCATTTAAACTGGCACATTAAGGTGCCAGTTTATGAAATATACAAATCTCAAACCAGCAGTGCCTAAGATCAGTGCAAGACAGAAATCCACCCCTCTTGAAGGGTAAAATGGTCAGATTTAGTTGTTTTAAGAAATTCAGTCACAAACTTTGGGAAGGAATTGATTTATTGCCGTGCACTTGTAGATGTATTCATTTTAGCGAAGTCTACCCAATTAAATTAGCAAATGAGTGTTTTAACTTGTTACAATCAGATATTGAGTAGATATCCTACACTCCCACATCTGTGGTTGTTTAGGAGCTTTTATGTAACAAATTCAGTTTTACAGTGTGAAACTAAAACCGTAATCCCAAATTGTGTGGACTGTAACCTCATTGAAAATATACAAACACTCAAATGTTTCTCTTTACACAAGGTTTTTCAAAAGCATGAGGTTTCAAGTGTGTCCAAATGTTTTAATTGACTACACAGAATATAATTCATCTTTACACTAACAGTTCAGAACGATGAGTCATTTCCATGGTTTACAAAGCTAATACTTCTACTACAAGGTCACTAGAATGTTGTACAAAACATTCTTAGTTTTCTTTTTAATGGATATGACACTTCTGGTGATGAAATTGAATTTGTCTCTCCAAATATAAACACAGAAATGTTTACTGATAACAGTTTCTGTGGCTGAACTGTCTCAATTTGGGAAACATACCTGATTCATTTGGGCCTTTATATCTTCACCTCTTTCAGTTACTACTCCGCAACTGTTAAGATCCAGCTGTTGAAGTGTAACACATTGTCGCCCCTGCTGTTCCAGTTGCAGACGATACTTACAAACCATATTTTCACAAACATAAATCTATTTGCACAGTTGACAATTGTATATTTGTTCAGTGCAGAATATAACCAAAATAACCAACTAGAACCAAAACTTAAACATATAACACATTTTATTCACACTTTCTATTGTACAGGATACAACCAAGATTTTCTGTGGTCAGGTCTCTACAGCAGCTATGGATGGAGAAATGTTGTTTTGTTTTGTTTTTCCTGCTGCTCAGAGGTACGGCTCGTCCTTAGACAGTGGTAGATCTTCATATGTAGCACCCGGGGTAACTGGAAGCTTTGGGGCTTCAGCAGCTTGGCTGGGAAAAAAATAACAAAATACCACTGTTATGCAAAAGATTCAGCTAAAACCTAGAAAGAACATTTCATATACAAGAGACATACAGATGCTGCGGTGTCACGTTGTTTCAAGAAACTGCAAATTAGCAGGAGGCAAATGCTCATGTTAAAATAAGTGCCACATGTTTGTCAGGTGACATCAAACTACTGGATTATAACGGCACAAACTTGAGAAAACTCAGTCAGCCATTGTTTGATTTAAATGTTTACATGACTAAAACGAATATAACTGCATTTACATGATCTAACTTTTATACAGTGCCCACCTCACTCATGTTACTGCATTCATGTGTTCTTAGGATAAAATTCTTGCTATGAATGTAATATCTCTGCATTTACTGGGCCATTTACCTGCCAGCAGTAAGAGCCTTCTGTGAAGACATGATGACGGTGGCGGGTACTGACTCCCGGCGTCCATCTCTGGTGCAGTAGTAGTTGTTGGCGTACTTGTGGCTTGGACCTACTGGCAGTTTGGGTGGTGGTTGTGTCCTATAAAAAAAGACATAAACAGAAACAATTTGTATATAGAAAGTGTTTGTGAAGCTGCGATAACATGAGCTGGTACTGGTCAAGCTGCATACTGATTCTGTCATCTTTGCTGACCTGAACTTGAACTTTATGAAAAAAAGAGGCTGAAAAGGTGCAGCAGGTTTGTCTTAACTATTTAACAAAGGGTCGTGTGGCTGCAGGTTTCTGTTCCAACCAGTCAAGAGCAGACAGTTTCAGACAGTTTAATCAATCTTGTCTGAAGACTGAGATCAGTTAATTAAATGAGTCTAGTCTGGTTGGCTGCTGAGCCATGCGTGCCCTGTGGAATAGTTTGATCGCCTCTGATGTAAATGACGTGTTTTTACTAGTAGTACTATTAATTTTTGGTGACAACGGTAAAAGCTTGATGATACCACCACCAGGACGACATTGGATGAGTCCCTAATCCAGAGACATAAAACCTTATTCTTGGTGACAGGAGGATGATCTGGGTCTTCAATGTGATGGAGTCAACTAAGGATTGAGACATGAAGAGACAGGACACTGGGACAGACCTTTATCTACAGGAAGACTGTGACAAGATCTCCCAGATATGTTGCACAACCTTCTTTCTGAATCCAATGACAACTTGTACGGATGAGACTTTGTGCTATTTTAAAAGACAAAGTGTCGTCACAGCAAATAGTGAACAGGTTTCTATTGTTCTATTTACCAGATTTTGTTGACGTTAATTGATTTATACATTTACAAATTCTGCCATTATTTTAATGAGTATCCACTACTATTACATTACTGCAAGTACCAAAATCTTTCTGTTTAGAAGAAGAAGATAATACAATAAATCAGCACACCTGAGGTTTATTGAGAGAAATACTAAAGTTCAAATGAACTGTCAGTTTATTCAGATCATCACGAAACAGGTCTGTGTTCTCCCACAAACAAACTGTTCTCCGTGGGTCACTTAGTTAAACTCTTACCTCTTTGCAATCTCCTCATATCGCAGCTGAAGTTTGCTTTGCAGGTCCCGCTGAAAAATAAACCAATAAAGTCATTTAATTCTCAAAACAGACGAATTACGTGTATGAATAAAAACATAGCTTACAACTCTGCAGCTAGCTCGACTAGCTAGCGCTGACGTGCTAACTAACACTAGCTCTCCCCGCCAGTTAAATCAACCTTGTTCTCGAGTTTCATCCAGGTTAAACTTGTGTTATATTCACAGAACATTTTGGCTCCAGGTTACAGTCTCTTCGCGTTTTAAATACTTACCCCTGCTAGATAATTTCGCAGCCTCTGGACGATTTTGGTCGCAGTGGCCATGATTGCTGTTGTGAAGGGCACAGCTCTTCTTCTGTGGTGTGACGTCAGTTATTTTTGGCGCGTTAGCGACTCCTGGTGGCCAGGGAGAAGAACTGCAGCGCCACGAACATCAACCTCGTGTACTTAGATTTGTGAAATGTATGAGGATATTTTTATATAATTAATAGAAACAAAGCAAAGAACCATTGTGGCATGTGCAAATGTTTTACTTTGTAAAAACAAAAAAAATGCTAAATTTGTTGTGACCACTTTAATGTTCACTAAAAAAGGAAGGTGGAAACACAGTAGAAATTCATAAAAAAATGTTTCTCTACATTTGTTTTTTTTTTTTTAAATATGCCAAACTTCTCTTTTCCTAAAGTGTGAGATGTCTGTGGTAAACAATCACAACAATCTAACAAAAAAATAAATAAATAAAAGAAACACTCGTGGAGCACCACTTAAACTTAGGAGTCAAAGAGAAATACAAAGTTTATTTGTTGCACAAGAAAACACAGTACAGGGCGACGACGCCGGTATACCATGCAGTCAAGTCATTACAGATGTGTGCTTGTGTCATGCAGCATGCACTGAACAGAAAAGTCCACAACAGAACACGTGCACATGTACAACAGTCTGACCTGCCAGTTTGTTTTACAAAGATTAAGTCTGCCTCTCGCTGAGTGTTGTTTTGCGCTGACCTCTGGTGGCTGAAGGTCCAAACTCAGCAGAGCAACAGCAACATTTACATTCACTTAAGAAAGCCGAGTATTCAAAGAAATCAGGCGTGATCGAGGTATGAGGATGTTTGTTTGCAGCCAGAATTATTTTCCTCGTGAGAAATTATTCTCATTCAGATGTTCACATGTAAAAAACAAAACAAAAAAATACATCAGAAACCAGTTTATACTTATAAATGTTCCTCTCCTGAAAAATTTCCTCTCATCCCTTTTGCCCAGCTAAGGAAGGCATCTTCTTCCTCTGAGTAACTAAAAAAAATTTGATGACAACTCTGTTACTTATGTGCATGTAAATTTGCTAAATTCTTCTCAGCTTGGCGCCAAATTAATCCTCAAGAACAGTTTCTTTAAAACAAGACAAATACAGATATGTAACTCCCATGAATGTAGCTTTCTTCCTTGGTATCAAAGAAAGTAGTTTCATCATATACAAGCCACAGGATATAAAATATTTGTACAGTACATAGCATGTTTGCTCATTGTAAACAATTCTGTCAGACTGCAAAAATAAAAGAACCACTTAAAGATCTTGTCTGTGTTGTTCACTGACACAACAACCGGATCCTGTAAAATCATCGTCACAAGATTCAAGGAGTATTTTGAGAGGGAAGAAGGGCTCGGGCAACACATCAACAAATCTGATGCTATATAAACAGAAGACTCAAGAGGAGATCAGTACAAAAGCAAACAGCCACTGATAAAGGAGACAAACTCAACACTCCATTTCTGTAGTGGAAAA
This sequence comes from Polydactylus sextarius, assembly GCA_016801845.1. Lineage (NCBI taxonomy): Eukaryota > Metazoa > Chordata > Actinopteri > Polynemidae > Polydactylus > Polydactylus sextarius. The sequence goes on from CM028910.1 coordinate 18,723,566, forward strand.
ATCTAAGAGCACATCAAGACTGTGCTCATTTGTGAAATCCTTGTTCTGAGTCCCCATCAAGGTGTTTGGTTAAAAACAGCTCTTTCCCCTCTTGTCAGACTTCTCGAGAATCCCGGTGCCACAAATGATCATTGTCACTGTGCATGATCGCGTCCTTTAACACATCTGGAATCGTACACAACCTTGTTATCAAAATATACATCAATATTTGTACAGTATAAACACAAAACATTTGTTCAAATAAGCCCTGGGTTTGAATTCGATGTAAATGTGTCTCCTCGTCAACATTTAGTTTACAAAAGTCGTGTCAAAATACATTAGTGCACTTTTTCCCCCCCAGATGTAAACATCACTACACAGTAAATTAAGAACGAACGGGTCAATTTAGGCATGGTGTCTCTCGCATGAGAAAACAAAACAAAAAAACATGAAGACGAACGCTACAGTTTCAGAAAAAAAGCTCCAAAAAATACACAACAATACAAGAGGATGCAACACTTTCCAGGTTCAAAATGTGCAGTCGCTTTAAGGAAGATAAAAACAAAAATAAATAAATATCAAAACATGTTTGTAACAAACAGATATTCCCGTGGTTCCCTTCAGGGTCTGAATGAGACGTTAGACTTCGATTAGTCTGCTCAGTTTTTTTTTTTTTTTTGTGAGATGCATCCTTTGAGTCGTAGTAATTACAGCAAGACGTAGAGCCATGCCGAGTCGGCGTTTACAGATGTGGAAAAAAAAAAGCGAGAAGGAAGTGTGAAAGAGAAGTGATGCAAACTTCACATCAAGGAGCCAGAAACGTGTGTGGAGCTTCATGACTCGACTGATTTTTGCATGAGATACAGTTAATACCCAGCAAGGAAGGGAAAAATAAACTGTCATTTCCAGTTGAAACAACCAGCAACACATGATTTTAAACCGATGTTTCTGTTTGTTTTTTTTTTTTCTTTTCAGAGATATGGCTTGATGACAACATGGCACATTACACACTTTCTGAGTCAGCTTCATAACGTCACACCTGACGTGATGTTACGCTGCGCTGACTGGGAACAAGATCAACTAATCGTTTCATGGCTCAACTGAAAAAAAGACTAATGTACAATTCGGTTTTGTACAATTTTCAGGTTTTTCTGTTAACTCTTGTTCTGTGGGATGTAGTGCTATAGATTATCTTGTGTCATTGTATTGAAAGTGAAAATGACGCATGTTCCTCATAGTGTGAACTAAAGGCCATTCTTAGGTTTAAGAAGAGCAAGATCATAGTGTAGCTTTATTACAACGCAGGAAGCCGCACTGGTCAAATTTAAACAGATACTGAAGGGAAATAAAACTCAGCATTTAAAATGACTTTGTACCTTTTGGTCCTACAACAGTTATGGCCAGCATTATCAAACTACTCTGTACTGCAGCAATTCATTTAGAAAATAGACATTTATAGAAAAAAATCCAGTCAAAAGACGTAAAACCACATTTTATGGATACAAAAAACGTTGAGTCTTAGCTGCTCAACCAATGAGAACTTCCCTCTTTCCCTGTTACTGACTCGAAATAGTTTACAAATGTAACAATAAATACGACCTTAACGTCTACAAATCCTTGAGGCATATATTTACAATGACAAGGAAAAATTCAAGTAAAATCTTCTCCTCCTTTTTTCCCCTCTTTCAGCCGGACACGTTTTGTAATTGAGATTACAGCTTTCAGTTCGTCTGGCTCAGTTAAAAAAAAAAAAAAAAAACACCTGGGGAGTTTTCCCTCAGAGGTGAAGCATGTTATGCTTGAAAAATTTGACAGAAAAGAAATGAAGAGTTGAAGGACAGAACAGTGGTGAGCTGTCACTTTTTCCCTTTTTGTGGAGTTTCCATTCGGCACTCCGTCTTCTCTGCTGATGGTCCGACTTGAGGACCAGTGGAAGTGGTTTCTGCTGCCTGGCTGCAGCTCTTGTCAGGACCAGGACGTCCTGCCTGTTGTTGTTGTTGTTGTTGTTGTTGTTGTTGTTGCTGCTGCTGCTGTGTTGAAGTGATGCAGATGTCGACTTCAGGTTTCTCTGTGATTTCCTCGCTATCTGAACATGGCTCCCACTCGTCCTGCTCCTCGCTCTCCGTCGAGCCCTGCACGGCGATCTGGGGCACCAGGGTGAACCTCCTCACCACCGGCACCTCCAGCTCCACCTCGTCACTCATTTGGGGCTGAGTGACCATCCAGGCCATCCTGTGCTGCTGCAGCTGCTGAGGTTGTGTCAGGGCTCCTTGTGCTGTGGTGGTGGTCATCGTCACCGCGGTGCTGCTTTTCTCCTCCGGCTCATCAAAGCTCACCTCCTGCACCGCCTCCTGCTTCTTAAACGAGTCTCGCCGCTCTGATAGGTTGAGCTTTCTCATCACCACCAACTGCTCAGATCGCTCAATGCCAGAGTCCCTCATCCTCTGACTGCTGATGTAGCCCCCTAACCTGCTGTGATCTGCCCCGATGTAGGAGCCTCCACAGGCGCCTTCTACCTCAGAGTCGCCCAGCAGATCGGCCTCACCGTAAAATGGCACCTCCAGCGTGTGCCTGCGGGGGGCGTACGACTTCTTATCTGCATGATATACTCCCGACAGCTTCTCAGCTGACTGCACCCTCTTCAGCAGAGGAGATCGCGGCGGCTCGGCGCTGCGGGGACGGACAATGTGCCTGACGATAGTGGGAGGTGACAGGGTTTTGCCGTGGTAAGCGTGAAGGTTTTTAGCGAAGCCTGGCAGTGGGGAGGGAGAACGCTGTGGAGAGAGGGGCTGGGTGGAGGATGAGGAGGAGTTGCAAGCCAGAGGTGAGGGCGGGATGTTGCTGGTTGACTTGCGGCGGCCCACCTTGGTGTAACGCTGCGTGTTGAGTTTGGAGCTCAGGCCATGGAGCGAGCTGGGACGAATGTGTGCGGCGGGAGAACTGGGAGAGCTGGAGCAAGGAGATGTGCTCTGAGGGGAATTATTTTCTGGAATGAAAAATATTCGTTTTCAGTAGATGCACCAAATCATGATCACAACATCTAACATGTTTCATTTTTATTACCTCCAAGAACCAAATCAGTAACCCTGACGCCATGCTCAACTCACCAAAGGCCTGATGGTCGGGAGCAGGGCTCCGGCACGGCGTGGACGGGCCGGGCGAGAGGCTGTGTGTTGGGGAGCCTGGAAGACTCTCGCTGGAGGAAACTGAGTGATGGAGACCTGAAGAGAAGCTGCGGCTGCTGTGCATCACTGTGGTCTGCTTGGACAACTTCTTTAAGATGCTTCGTCGTCTTGGAGTCCAAGAAAGAAAAAATGTTTCATGTGTCAAGTGATCCTATGTAGCTACTAAGTATTTAAGGTATTAAAAACAATAAAAGTTGTATGTATGCAATACTCCAAAGTTGCTACTAGATGTCAACCAAATGTGTGAACACCAGGGGGAGACAGAGGACTGACTTTTACAAGCTGTTTCTTTTCCAGACATTCACTGGTTTTCAACTTCAGAGAGTAAACAAGAGATGAGTAATACTGCAGAGCTGCAGATTGAGTGGAAACCAAACCTCAGATCCTCACCTGTCGTAATTATCTCTCCTCTTGCTCTTCTTGCTGCGACGAGCCATCTTTCCTTTGTGTTTCGTCTTTCGAGCTGGACCCACTTTGATTGACGTGTTCTCAAGCGCTATGGTCTGAAGAGCCACCTTGCTGCCGCTCTGCACATTTCAAAGGAAAGAAATACACATTACTCTGTGATAAGGACGGGCGGCGAGTTCAACAGTGACAACCTGCGACGGCTGTAAGTTGTTGTACCTTCAGAAGTAATTCTATCATTTCAGGGTGAACCAGGCCCTGGACAGATTCTCCGTTCACGTGGGTGATGAGGTCTCCAGTGCAGAGACCTGCCTGGTGCGCTGGGCTGCCCTCCTCCACACTCTGTTAAAACAGCAATACAGACTATAAGGAGAGGAGTTTTGACTATTACATAACCATCTTTTTATACCTTTCTCCTCTGTTTTTTTCATCTGAACAAAAAACACTTGACATTTAAAATGCACAGAACTAGCTGATTGTGGTGATACTCACTGACACCATGTGATGCACCGTGTAGATGTCGCTGTCGCCCATGTAGACCCGGATGGCCTGCAAGGTGAAGCCGAACTTCTTTCCTGAAGTGTGGATGACGATGGGAGGCCTCAGGCTACCAGGGCTGAGTGAGAAATCTCTGCTAGGTGAAGAGTCACGAGACGAGGGATTGGAGGACAGGGAGCGTGGGGAGATGGGACTGGGCTGGAGGCCACCGGGCGAGTCATCTACAACAAACATTGTTGTCATTTGTGGGACAACATAAATAAAACAGTACAGTTACAGAAAAACACATAGATTAACAGGCTCCACTTTGATAAGTAGAGCCTTTGTCATGATCATTCTGTCTTTCTGGAGTTTGAGATGATGACGAAAACCTTCTGTACCTGTAGTGATGATGAGAGACAAAGCCGAGACTGAAGCTGACTTAGGAACCTTCCCTCCGCATGGAAGCCTCTGTCTGTCCGGCGTCTCCAGTTGATTACCGAAGCGTCGGGGACCGGCCGGGTCCTTGGGGGACGAGTGTTTGGCCCCAGTGCTGTTGCTGCGAATCCTGATCCTCCGAAGGTTCGACACAACCACCTCAGCTGGAGGCAACACAGGTCAAAAGGTGAACAATGTGTAAACATATATTACGTTTATTCCATGTTCCAGAAGCACTCATATATGACGTGAACAGACAAAATAAAATAAAACATGGCAAATTTACCTTCATCATCAGTGGACAGAGCGAAGCGGGGCATTGTCTCTAGACTGTGGGTGCTGCTCATCACCAGAGGGCTGGTGCTCCTCTCAGACTGGGAGGAGCTGGAAGAGGCCCGAGGGCGAAGGCTGCAAATAACCAAAGACCAGTTGGACAAGTAAATTAACTGGTCTTTGTAACAACACTATGTTCCAACAGCTTGTGAACCATTTCCCATGTGCCATATTCCCTTAATTGTTTTTGACAGTATTCCATATGCAACCAAGCAACAAGAAAAAACAAGGAGGTTATGACACACAGTACGATATATTCTACAGTTGTGCCAACCTGGCCATGCGTCCAGCGTGTCTGCGCTCCACACTTCCTTCTGCTGGACTTGGGGAGAGATTGAATCCTCCTATGTCCCCTCGTTCTTCCTTGTCTTCGCTGTGGCTGCGATCAGAAGAGAAACTCAGGTTGGAGGGTGTCGCCAGATGTTCTGTGCTGCTGTAAACCTGAGATGGAAAACAAGACAGGTAATGCATTATTAGACAAACATATTGCAGGTTGTCCATTCTACCTTGTTATCCCAACAGCTCTTAACTGATATAAGCCATGTTTGTGCCGTTTTAAACAATATAGCGATGCAACTGTTAATAAGGGACGGCCACATTTTGAACTTTTTCTGTCCTCACCTTGCTGAAACGATGCGACCAGGAGGCAAACTGTCTGATTTCCAACGAAGACTCTTCGTCATTGGTTTCTTCATCCTCATCAGACGCCAAATGATGGTAACGTTCTGATCGAGCTGCAGACAGAGAGAGAAAATGTCACTCACTGAACATCAGTGCAGTCACAAAAGATTCTATGTAATCTTCGCTGTGACCTACTGTCGAAGTAGCTGGTGTCGTCCTCCGCCTCCAGCTGAGGGATGAATTCAGCTTTCTGCCGTAGGAGTCCATTCCAGTCCAAACCCAGGAAGAAGGAGTGCTGTTTGACCTCCGAGGCTCCACCTGCAGCCACAGTTTCATAGCTGGTTGGCCTTTGTGACTCTTGTGCCAAACAATCTAAACAATCTACAGCATTTTCTTCCGTCAATCAAGTGTAAACTCAGTAATACCAGTTCCCAGACGGTCCAGGGGACTCTGCCTCAACAGGCGGGTGATCAGGTCCTGGGCATCGACAGGTAAAGCATCGTTTCCTTCAGGCCAAATTATTTCATCTGCAAATCACAAAAGTACAGGTCAGTAAGAGGAAAACAAAGAAGAGCAGTTGATAACAATAACATTGCTTAAGGTTATTTAATGGTCATATTAAGATGACAGAAGTTAAGTCTAATCATATTGTTTTGGCAAAATAAATCTAATACCAAAATGAGTATTAATTCTCTGGCTCCTCTCTTTTTTCAGTACCCACCACTGACAACTTGGCCAAAAAGCTCTTCAGGAGTGTCTCCAAAGAACGGGACACAGCCGACCAGGAATTCATAGAGGATGACTCCCATCGACCACCAGTCCACAGGTTTCCCATAGCCCTGCCTGAGTATCACCTCAGGAGCGATGTACTCTGGAGTGCCACATACCTGCATGTGGAAAAACAAACACTCGTGAGAATGCAGCTGCTCACATACTCACTGCTTATTTGTCTTGCATACATAAACCGTTTTGTTTTTTACATCTGAAACTGCCTCACCTGTTTGTCAATAAACTCTCTCGTGTCCTTCTCCATGTGACCCTCGTACAGGTTGGTGGTCATGTTCATCAGGCCAATTTTAGACAAACCAAAGTCTGTCAACTTGATGTGACCCATCGATGTTATTAACAAACTGTTGGGTGGGAGAGGAAAAAAAAGCCCATTGTCAATAAAATTAGTTTTTGTTTAAGTGTGTTTGACTTTCTCACCATGTCAGTACATGTCACGTTCTGTGGGTCTTTAATGAGGTCCTCAGAGACATTTAGGATGTTCTCAAGTATGTGCTTTTTCAAGTTCAGAAGGTTAAATAATCACAGTTAAGTTTGTACTGATGGTTTTAGGAAGTTGTAATAGTCATTGGGAAGTTTCTAGATTCCATAAGAGGTTGTTGTTATCAGTGATGAGGTTCTAGCACCTTTCCAAAAGAAATGCAAAAATCTAAAAACAGGAGTGAAGTGAGAGTTAGTTTGTGTTCTCACTTGTCAGGTTTGAGATCCCGATGCACGATGCCATAGTTATGAAGGTACTCGAGGGCAAGGACTGTTTCAGCAAAGTACATTCTTGTCATTTCCACAGGCAGTGGGCCCATGTTCTTTAACAAGTTGGCACAATCTCCACCTTAACAAAGGACAAAAAAGAAAATATTAAACTTGATCTGGTCAACTAATGTCCACGCAATGGAAACTATAAATCTTGCTTTACTGAACATACACATCTGTATTAGCTGCTCTTAATTAAAACTCCAGTCAAACTACTCGTCTTCAGATTTAAAGATGTAGATGTGGCAGCCTCTGTTGACCGTACCTTCCACATACTCCATGACCATGCAGAGGTGACGTCGTGTCTCAAAGGAGCAGAACATGGAGACAACAAAAGGGTTTTCGGCAAAGGTTAGGATGTCCCGTTCCACAAACGCCTGTTGGATCTGGTTCCTCAAGACCAGGTTCTGGCGGTTTATCTTTTTCATAGCAAACCGTTGGCGGGTCTCTTTGTGGCGAACCAGATGCACGGCCCTGTCAAAAATCACATCAGACGTGTTCCTGAAGGAAATGTTCTTAAAATCATAATGAGATGATTTTCACGCTAGATTAGAGATTCCCTTTGTCTACAAACAGGACATCTATACATGACGGTGCGCTTGTTGTGTCAAGATTAAAGCACAGACACCTTTATAGCAAGACAGGATGAAATTTTGTCACTCGTTAGTTGGTTAGCTGTTCTCTGTTCTGAATGACGTGACTGAAAGAATCGTGACATTGTCTTTATTCATCTCCAGGCACAAATTAAAGCATCACATTGCTGAGATATTATTTGAAATCCACCAACAGAGCAAATTAGTTTCTATCAAGATAATTTAATATAGTTTAAACATTAAGACAATTTTTAGTGATACTCTTGCAGTAGGGAATTCAAATTAGGAAGTTTTTCCACCACTTTGTGCAGTAATACAAAGACAATGCTAAGAAAACACAGCTAATTAAAACGGGACATTCCCCTTACCCATAAGCTCCATTGCTGATGAGTTTGATCGTCTCAAAATCACTTTCAAGAGGTTTCCTTCGAGTTGGTGTCAGCGTCTGAGGTGCCTTATTCTGAAAAGACCAAGGAGAAGTATTATGATCGCAGCTATTTATGGGAAAGTTAGGAAGGAAACGCAGTAGAGGCATTAATCAGAAGGATTGTTACAATATAATTAATGCCTCGAAGCCTGTTGAGTAGTCTGATATGTGAAGTATAATGGGACAAACTTGTAGTGTAAATAGTGGCCTTGCAGCGTTCACATTTAACCCATATATGCTTATTTTGGCAACACTGCAGAGATGGTTCAAATACTATAAAAGATGATGACACAATGGAAATTACCTCCACATTAGTATCTGGTTCCACTGCTACTGAAGGACTGGCATCATACTGTTCAAGCTGTACCATGTCTAGAAATAAGAGAGACACAATATTATGAAAAAGATTCTTTAATGTCCTCATAATGTTATTCTACATTTGCACCGTTTTATTCATATTTGTTAGACGTGTAAATGGTATTAAGCTGTAAAACAGGGAACTGCAGCCTGATTATGCAGTGAAACTGATGAAATTCAAAACCCAACATTCACATTTCAAGACTTCTTATTCGATCTGAGATATTTTGTCGGCTGTTTTGTATTTTATGACAGTTCATATGTGCCTGTAAGATGCAAGCCAGAGACAATATGAAATTATAAAAATGACATATGCATAGACTGACAATTATAAAATATCTCCAGCTGGTTCAAAACACATTTCAGTTACAATTTGTGCCCCTGGTTATATCTGGAAAAATAACACACACAAAAAAAAAACAACAACTTGGCCTTATTTCCACTGTTGAATCATACTGTCCTCCATACTGACACTGCTCATCCAAGCTGCCACGTACAGAGCTGCAACAATTCTCTCAAACAAATGATTATAGATTTTCTTATTGTCATGGCAGTGCTGACAAAGTGTCATTGGAGTGTTTAATTACAAGCTGTAACCATGTCGAATGCCTCCTGATTCACTTTTATAGCATAGTCATGATGTCAAAACTGGTGAAATAAATCACTCATTGTTTCCTGATCAGGACGGTTTGAAAAACATGAAATATGAATCACATGTGAGGAAACTGGAACATCTTCTGCGCATCACAGCACAGAAGGTAAAGCAGTCCCATACCTTCCAACAGATCCCTCGTCAGGCCGAGCTGACTGATGATGTACCGCGGGATGTCCGTCTTGATCCCCTGGCCGACTTTAGCATGACCTTCTGCTGCCTCAAGTAAGTGATAAAACTCTTCTGGGTCAAACTCCTGTAAACAACATCCAAGCTTCATTAATGTGAATGGTCTGGAGCCAACGTCCTGACAAACTGAAGTCAGAGCAGGAGATGGGATATGCAAGTGTTTAATCTGCATCAGTGGTGCAAGTCAAAGGCAGCTGGAGTCTTAAAGATGTTCAGCTTCTTGTCCAAGTCACTTTTGATTACTACTAGTCATTATCTCCTTAGCTGAATGACGTATAATTATCCTATCTGGGGCTGTATTCAGAGTTGGTTGATTCAACATGTTCAAATATTAAAGCTTAAAGCAAAAGACATCTTTGGTTTTATCTGCTGAGGTTTTGAGATACTTAGTACTCAGCTTTCTTCCCCCACATCAGTTTACCAGAAGTAAATGTCATGTATTATCATACATTATTATCATGATGCTCGAAGGATTTAAAAATACATTTAAAAGCTTAATGACATATTTTTACAAACATTACTCTGGATAATCTAGTAACCTCACCAACAACAGAGACCTTTATCTACTGAGGGGGGAGAAGATTGAAAGTTAAGTCATATTTTCCTCCATCATAGATCCTCGGCGTTATATTCTAATGACAAACACATTTTCTACGAGAGAATAAAGGTCAGAATTTCATGTCAGACCTACTTTAAACGTGAACTGATTTCTACCTGATTCAATCAAGGTAATCTCATTTTCAATTAGGAGGGGATTTTCTGTTCCTCAGCTTACCAAACACTCAAGGAGACGAGCCGGCCGAGAGATTATGATGAGGATCTTCCTCACCAGCTGGGTAATGACGGTTACTTCCTCACTTTCGGAGCGTTCGTAGGCCTGGAAAACAGCAGGAGAGCAGGAGCAAAACACAGAAAATTTAAATATGCAGATCCTAATTAACTGGCTAATCCCAAGATGCTGAAGATGGACACACACACACACACACACATGCTTTAAAATATGAAAAATCAAAAACAATCACATAATGATAGACGAAGTTGAATTAAGAGAAATATCATGATGATTATGATCATATAAAGAGCTATGTAAAATTTTGCAAACAATTCAGTCTTTGTGTATTTGGAAGCATATTAAACGAATATGCTTAAAATGAAACCAAAAACACTTAAATAACTGTTAAGTTGACGTAATGTTAAAATGAAGAATCGGGGGTAGTTGTGTATTAGCTGAGTGTAGGTCGCTTTGTTTTGCGGTGCAACTTCCTCCACCCTTAAAAAAAAGATTCTAGCAAAAAGCCCTGCCTAGTACCAACACAGGAAATATAAATATATTAAACACGGTATGTTCAAAGCAGATGGGTATGACATTAAAAGAAACATAAAAACAGACGCTATCTGACAGAAATGCGTCAGAAAAAAAAAACATCACGTTAAACCAGGAGGAAGTATTAGAATAATCACTGGGTGGGTGTGTGGAGTCTAAATGACTCATCTACGGCCTTTCTTCCAGACGGCTGGAGTGACAGTCTGTACTAGTCAAGCAGTGGCTACATGGTATATTATCCATTTTCCAAACGACCAAAGTCATTTGCATGTGCAGCCTGGACAACGACACAAGTCTTATCTGTGTTATGTACAGGCGGCGGCTCAAGAGGAAGCGCAGGTTGTACAATAATCAGAAGCAGCATGGTTTGATCCCCGGCTCCACCAGTCCACATGCCAGAATAAAGTCTGCTCTGGGTCAGTCGAGAGTCTTTCCATCCATTTTTGAATATATTAATGTAACAAAGGAAGTCTTGCAAGTTACAAGTCAGACTCCTCCACTGACTATGTGTTCCATTGAATACGGGTGTCAAGTTCAAATGGTAATCAGTGTTAAAATGTACTGAATGCTCTTCACAATTGTGTTTCTGTGCTAAAAATGTGCCAGTCTAAACTGGGTGGATGCTACTATGAATCCTTTTTTACATTTTCTCTTAATGACATTTCTGTAGGTGGTGTTCTTTAACCTTCGCTGTAAGAAGTAAAAGTTTTGCTTGTTACTACACCAGGGCATGTTAAAGGTCAAACAGTAGAGCATTTACACAGCTAAGAGAAGGATACGCTGATACCTGAGGATATGCTAACAAATAAATAAGCCCACAACGCTGTGTAAAAATGTTTTTCCTTATAAAGTTGCTCCTATAGTAAAGATTAGAGGGCAATGCACAAGAGTATTACAAATCTTCTCTGCCAAAGGCAGCAAAACTGTAACTTTATATTTCATAGGTAACAGCAATAAATGTTATAAACTTGTTGGAGATTTTTTCAAAATGAAAGTAATTTAAATTACTACATACATCAAATTTAGAGAAGTTATATGTGCAAAGATGTCATTTTATTCCTGAGACTGTGACAGTTTTTTTTACATAGTGTCCTTGGCACATGAAGTAAATCTTGTGTGTGACAGCATTTGTTCCACTGTATGGGAACAGACTTATCAGTTCAGCTGGAGGTACAGCAAGTCGGCCATGCCTTCTGCCTGACAGCATGCAGAGGAACAGGGAAATAGGTTGCTATAGAAACTAACACTTCATCATAACACAGATAAGACCTGTGACAAAAGTATCTCTCATCATCACTGATAATTTCCACAACCAGATCTATTGTGTGTGCCTTTGGTGGTCAGACAGCAATTGAGTGACGCGCCTGACTGCACATTTCACCCGACTGTCATCAATCCTCTTTCATAACTTCAACACATCCGAGAGGCCGGCCACAGAGTTCTCATGTAGGAGTTGACCCCAGCAGATGGGTCAGCAGATTAAAACGCTGATATAAATTCACTTGCTTTCATTTTCAATAAATGTCTCGCAATTCCTACGGACATTTTGACCCACATTCATTTACACATCAGCCCTGCAGGACCCAAATCATCCGGCTGTTAACCCCACCTCGTGCAGCAGTTTCTCCAGCTTTTCTTGCAGCTCAGCAAAGTAGCAGGAAGTAACCAGGCCTTTCTGGGACTTGTCCAGACAGTCTCTGACCAGTTCAACCAGCTGGTGCTGGATGAAGCCCAGCACTCCGTCAGCCAGTGGGAGAGAGCTGTCTGGAGAGTAATGGGTGACAATCTCCAACAAGCGATCCTCCATTTGTGCTGTGGCCTGCAGGGGGGGAGAGAAGAACGCTAACACATTCACAAACACACCGTTGAGACATTTTAATTTTGATTTTAACTCTCGGCAGAAACAAAGGTAAATGATATTTCTTTGGGTGGCTTCATGTGGTTGTTAATCATTATTGGTTTTCCAACAATCACAACACTTTTGCCACCTGCTAAGACATGTCATTTGAGACTCAAGTTTCTCAGGTCCATTATGTTTCGGATGGAGAAAAAAAAACTGAAAACCTGGCTGCAATGTCACTATGTATTTACAGATATGAGGTACGTACCTTTGGAAAACGTTCTCTGTAAACATGGTTCATCATGACTATCTCATTATCGAAGGAAACGTTCGATCGCCCGGGGCTGCAACGGAAAGAAAACAATATTAGTATATTTTAACGGATCAACAAATGCATTTTGACATGTATCAATACTCAGTCCAATTCAACTATCCTCTGAGCCACTAAGGGGAACAGGGTGTGAAAGCGATTATGTAACTGTCATTACAGTCCAGCTCAACCAAATGTACACAACACCAGCTCTACTTTCTTGGTTTGGTTTGATTTAAAGAGGTTTTTTGAGGTCAATGCCCACACTTGTGCTTTTGTTCTCATCACCACCCCCCGAAAGCTATACTGTGAGTCAACATTTGATTTCAACAGCTCTTAAGCTGCTAAAGCTGCCATCTGGGTGGATTTCACTGTCAGGTCTTGATATTTCTCTTTTATATGTCTCTGTACTGACAGCGGAGGTTCCTTCTGGCCAAAATGTGTGAATCACCCAATTAGTTATTTACCGCAGCACCACCAGTATTTAGACAGATGACAGAAGTGTATTTTTACAGAAAGGTCTCGCTTAATGAAGCTTGAAACAGAACACATGGAGGAAAAACCTATCACATGCGAGCAGGCTCCCTAAGCCATGTTTTTGTCATGAAAGATGCCTCTGTTATAGACTGGATGGCTGAAACCCAAAACACACTGCTGCAGCTCACCATGGCTCTCTGCATTGAGCCCCCGCCCAACCCCGCTTAACCACCTCCACCCTCGACTACAGTTCAGCAGCTAGATCCCCGAGGCGCTCTGTTAGATAGCACACCCACGCACGCACACCATGGTGCCAGAACACAGAGCACTCCGGCATCGCACAAACAGTGCAGAGACGGAGCCAACAGACAAAAGTTGTCAGAGGCTACACAGCTCTGCAGTAAGATCTCCAAACGTCTGCTGGCCAACAGGCATGTGTAATCAATGAGGGGCACCAGAGACACCAAATGCTGTGTTTGCTTGTGAATTTGTCTTGGTCCTACTGATGTACGGGTATCCTGACATCTGATAATCTACTAGTATAGTCATCATCTGTACCGCTTATCCTCTGAGGGTCATGGGGGAGCTGGAGACAATCCCAGCTGACTGTAGGTGATGGCTGGGTCCACCATGGACAGGTAATGAGTCTATCACAGGGCCAACATATATAGACAAAGAGATATTCATGCTCACGTTCAAACCTACAGGCAATTTAAAATCCCCAGTTAACTTAACCTGCTCGTCTGTGAACGTGAAAATAACCAAGGACACTGTAATATATTTTAAATATTCATTTCATTGATTTAATAATGTGTCAAGGAACAACACACAATGATCAGATGTCAGACTGGTTTCTAAAATAAATATAAATATAAATAAATTGGTGAAGCAGTTTAACCAACCAACACAGAATCTCAGGATGGACTAATGGCGTTCAGGAAAGATTTGACAATGAGGTGACACTGTTAAAGCTCATCTTGGATAATAATAAATCAGTTTGAAACTCAATACATAGGAAGATATGAACTGAAGCCCAATCCTTGTCGTTTTATGTTATTACTTGTTTATGATATGGAGATAAATGAATGGAATAATAATTAAAATGTGCCTTAATAGACAAAAGATATCATTAACAAGTAATATGAAATCAGGATTAAGTACCTGAGGCTCCGTGATCGAGGTCGTATGACAGTTGAGGGCCGTCCATCCTCATCAGTCATACTGTCTGTGCTACGGAAATGTTTGAAAAGGAAGTGCAGCTCATCTTGTGTTGGCTGGTAGGGAAGCTGGTGAAGACGCTCCTGGGAGGACGAGGAGGACTGCAGGCACAAAAATGGATCCATCAGTTTATAAAATGTGTTGGTTTTGACATTCATCACATATTTGTGCAGCCCTATAGACTAAAATTCAAAACTCTTTGCAGAGAAAGTCAAAGTCAAAACAAAGTTTACTGTGGTGTAACACATGTTAAAACACTGACAGAGCTTACCCAGCCTGAGTTGCCAAAACGGATGATTAGTGAGACCAAGTTAAGCTGAAGACAGATTTAAAATGTGCTATATGTAGCATTTTGTGTTTGTCAAACTCAAGCTTATGGTGCCAGTAAACCCTGCTAACTTCCTTTTGCGAGGAAGCCATTGCTACATGTCAGTCCTAAATTTTCACATGATTGTGAGACCACAAACTGTGGTCAAACAAGTTGCGCAAACCTGTACACCACCTGTGCTGTGTGTTGACTTCAAATCTGAGCAGATGCCTCTCACATCAAGAAACTCACAGTTTTATCAACACCTGGATGTAAAGGTAACCGTTTATTTAGGCTAAATTACTCCACACAGCACCTTTAACCAGCATGCAAAAATTTTCCATTCACATATTCATATTTGTTTGCAAGTCAACACAAGCCCAACAAAGTGATTAAACATCTGTGGAGGGACACATTATTAGCTGGTGTGCAAATCTAGAATAGTAGTCAAAAGAGAACTTTACACCTCTTCAACCTAACTGTTAAGCGTGAATTTCTTCAGGTGATGGTGCAGACAATAATGAAGCCCACAGAGACATCATTATTTACACAAAGAAGTAATTTTTTCCGTGTCTGAACTGAAATGCTGTTCTCAAATGGGACTGGTCACAGCGTACTTTGCTGACAATCTGTTTTATTTTGTGTGTCCATGTGTCCCGAACAGAAGACGGCCAAAAGGACAGCATCTGTGGAGTCTCTTTCTACTGCCTCAACATAAAGACGCCAGTGAGACACACTGAAGAGTTCTTTTGTCCCTGCTGACCTCTGGGCTTTTGCCTGGGTCTACCCCAATAAAATCCTTTATAACAGCAGCACATGGCAGATCTTCAGCACAGATCTCCCTCCAACCCCCATGGAAAACTCTTCATTTGAATGCTGTGTTCCTACATCATTCTGCAGACAACACATTTTAAATAATAAAAATTTGATGTGAAAAAGTTTGGTATGACAGCCTCTAGACATGTACATCCTGTATATTTCACACAATCACACAAATAAACAAAAAAACATCACACTGAAAGCCAAATTAAAATAATTATTGTTGTTAATATGACATGTATGGGATGCTTTGTTGAAAGGTTGTCTCATGAAGAAGCATTTCATCTAATAAACACATGTATATTATATTTTTTGTCATGAGTAGTTTCACACAAAGGATAATGGATGAAGAGCAAAGATACATATTTTGTTTGTTTGTTGTATTTTGTTGTTTTTGCACCACAAATGAACACTATAGTAGTTTAGACTTTACAACAATTCACCTACAGACTGCCAGATGCTGCTCTGGGTTAATAGGAGCCCTGTGATGGTGATCTGGCTCCATGCACAGCACTAGCACCCTCCCGCAAGACCTAAAATACCACCAGAACAGTGGTAGAGCTTCAGCTAGACCACTACCACCTGACAATGCTGAATCCATCGCTTTCTGAAGAATAAGACGGCATAAATCCGTTTCAAAAGTATGAACACTTTTAATATGAAATAATCTCGACGTAAGTATTTCACATTTTTATGTTGTTTATCCGTCAGGTCCCCCAGCGTGTAAAGGTCTTTCCACAGACTGGGAGAATGACTCATTCAAGCAGATGATGGAGGGAAACAATTAATGATTTGTCATCTCAGTCTTGGCGTTCGCTGTCCCTACATGAATATGCCATTTGGGCTGAGTGAGGTGTTAGAACTGCCTGGCTGACACATCTCTACCAGGGATGATGATGTTTTGCGGCGACTTACTGAGACGGTAGAACTTGGCGGATTGGTTCCATAGCCAGACGAGGGGAGGGATGCCAGGGACCATCTCCGTCCTTCAGCTCTGAAAGAAACAGACGTGGAAGTTAAAGTTACATAAGCCTCAGCAAAGTAGTCATTTGTTAGAATTTCATATGTGTAGCTCCTTACATAACAGACAACGGAGGAGTTCTGCAACTATGGGAGCATGAAATGAGGATCTTTTTTTTAAATCCTACACCGCATGCCTCTTTGTGTCATTTTATTCACAGCAGTAATTCTTCAGCATTTTTGCTTGATGCAATGCTTTGGAAAATCAAATTACTACATTCAAATAACAAGACCTTTATTCAGCAGAAAAAAAAATATGCAGAAATGCAAGAAGAAAGGGTGCAAGAATATAAAAAGAAGCTACCTGTCGGCGCGAGCCAAGTGACTGAGATCACGACAGCAACAGAGAGAAAGAGACAAGCAAAGAAAGAATTTCAGTGAGTTTTTGGAAGCTCACAATCCTCTGAACTCTGGCATTTCACTGAGGGATTAGTACTGACAATGTTGGCCTCCTTGCCAGTTTTCATTTGTCCAGACTTGACCTAACTAGATTAATTTGAAGGTATTTCTTACATAACAGAAACCAATCTTCACTTCAAGGTATGGCCATCAACAGAACAGCAACTAATATAAGTCATAGCTGAAAAAAAGTAATAGTTGTTATTTTAGTAAATGTCGTATCGAGGAAACAGGAAATAGTGACGTCAAAGACTTAGACAAGTTCCCAACAACACTTAAATACATTCAAAAATGCTGCCACTTCTAATTAACAATTATTAATCTACAGTGAAGTTCTCATTTCCTGTGAACTTCCAGTGAGCCAGTTGATGGAGGGTTGAGGAAGTGACTAAACCCTCAGCACAACAGGTGATCATGTAGCAGCGTATGTACCTGGAAAATTGGCTGTAAACTTAACAGCCTCGCTGCCAGTAGAACTAGAACATGTAGAATCTAAATATTTCCTAAATAAAGATTTATAAACTACATTTATTTTGGAGTGTTCTTTACACTGACGTCAGGACTAATTTATTCTCAGAGCAGGAGTCATTCTTCTTTTTTTTGTTCCCATTGTGGTTGAGACAGACAAAGCACCTGAGCTGCTCATGAGTTTTTAATGACTGCTCTTGGTTTTCTTCGAAGTGCTGCCACACGTACGGACAGAATGACGTGTGAGAGTGGGCTTCAGGGGTACCCCCTGCCTATCACTGCAACGGCTGTAAAAAGACCTGATGGGGGGAGGGTATGAGTGTGTCTGTGAGTGTGTGAGTGAGTGAGTCTGCCTCAGCCACCTTACTGCTGTTTCTCTGAACAGTTTCCACACTTTCTGCCTCTCTCCCACCACACACTAAATCTCACAAGAAACCATCAGATCGTTAGATTTAATTTATTTTAATGTGTTTTGTTTTTTTTAGGTTAATTTGGGTTGAAACTAAAACTGTAAAATTACAAATATCCTGGAAAGGAACAAAGACCCAGGACTCAAAATTTACTAGGTTATAGTTACTATAATTCAAATTAATTGTGAAACTTGTGAGCAGCCAAAATGTTACCAAGAACCTCAACAAGATCTAATGGAGCAAATCCAAAACATTTATATTTATATAGTGCCCTCTTTGATCATACCAGAGAAATAAATAAATAACAGCCAATTCATGATATTCACACTTTCTTTGTACTTTGTACTCGCTCACTGAAGAGTAATTTTCGGTGAAAAAAAATTTAACAAGAGCTGTTACCGACTGGAAACATTTGAACCAATAAAAATTCAATTAAAACATTTTTATTCATTATTTATATATATTATAAACGTTACTTCTCATATTTTTTTCTAAAACATCATTAGGAAATAACTGACTAAATCCAACCACTGTTTTTTTTTTTTTCCAAATGGAAGACAAGGCATCCTTCATGGTGATGTTTCATTTTGGTCAAATCTTACCCTTCGGAAGTGACAAAACAAATATATCACTACCGGGATACATTTTCCCAAAGAGCAGTGTTGACATACCTTCGAGCAAATGGAAAGTTGAGGCAGGCACTGGTCGACACATTTCGGGGGCTGTCTAGGGGGCTGCTCGCAGCTGAGGGAGGATAGACAAAGTTACTCCCCATACCATTCACAACTGTAATAATAAACTTGTTAAAATAGAACAAGGACGGATGGAAATTTTCCAAAAATGATGACATCACGTCTACGCAGGAACTCTCAATCACTGTAAAAACCCAGCAGCATTAACCAGCACATTGGAAAGGTCCACCACATCATCGTAATAACACATTTACAAATGTTACAGCACCTATCGAGGACTATATAAGCTATGCAGTGTGGTCTCACCAGAGACTCTGAGATTCTGTGGGGACTGTGGCTCGTTTACATGCAGGAGGTTGAGTACCAATTAGAGGCAGATAGCTCTCTGTGATTAAATAATCCTCATCTTGATTGAGTTCAAAAGGGATCACATCCATATACTGCTGGAATGAGGAGCCGTTGAACAAAACTCTTTTCATAGAGCGCAGCTGTTTTTGTGGCTTTAAGAGGCTTACGCCGTATGTGCTATTGTTGATTTAAAAAGCAGGAGGAGGCAATCATTTAGAAATGTCCTGCCCTTCAATTATCTTAACATTTTCTGATTTTCTGAGTCTTCAATCTGATGTTACATCTGAAAAACTCAAAAAATATTCAAGGATTAAACACGGCACAGTGAAGCGAAGTTGATGGTTGGGAAACATGTTCTACAAAGACTGAAGTAAAGCTGAGTGATGATGACAGAGCAGACTTTATTTTCCAACTCTGATCCCCTTTAGAGCGCCATCAATAAATCACCCAGGTTCAAATAACTTACAAACATTTCACATTACACAGCAATGGATAGAAAAGCCCAAGCAAGATGGTTTTTCCAACTGCAACGTGTTCTTCTAAGCAGCGATTCCACTATATAAGTGAAGCCACAATTTGATCACATGGCAGAGGGCTTTTATTTTGAAAAACAAAAAAAACAACAGGTACAGGCGGAGGAGTCATTTGGTTGAGGTGAGACGGAGGGAGAGAAAGACAAGAGGTTTTCACAACTTATTGACATTAAACTCCGAGCACCAGTGTACAACACGTGTTCACCACCCAGGTACAACAAAATCCTTCACAGTCGGAGGCACGCTGGGACAAATCGCATCACTGAGCCAGTAGATCATCGCAAAATCCAAATGCTATGCTAAATTTAACCCATAATTGATATAATTTACATATCAATCACTCTGTGTGTTGTTATCTTTAACTGAATCAGTTGAGGCATGATTTAATGGCTGCTGTTAGATAGCAGGTCTGAAGATGTCTGGATATTCTGCAGCGTCAGTCTGACACTGACCAGGGTGCAGGGGTGGAGTTGAACAAGCTTAATCTAGTATTAGTGAGTGCCAAGGTGCCCTCCAGCTCACAAGCAACGTTGTAAGATTAGCCAATACTTCAGCAGCACGTTCCAAGAGAAACACCCATGTGTTCATTTGAACTTTTATCAAATGTCATTAATCAGTAACTGTTCCTATTGTTTTCATTCTGTTAAATTTAATGTTTAACAATGGAAAAGTGATTTCTGAGAAGGTGTAGTGCTGAAGTGAATTTTCACATCAAGCCTTTTAGAAGCTCATGATTTCATCTCTAATGTTTTGGGAGTCTGTGAACAACAATGGTGCCTGAACATGTTGGTCATGACAATGACCAGAAACAATGACTAACGCTTGAATTTAGTAATAACACTTTTTAAACAGTACGGACTTGTAAAAAATACTAATGTGTCAGTCCTGCTAAACTAACATTACAAGAGCTGGAATCAAACTCATCTGATCAGTCACAGCTCAGTCAGCACGACAAGAGCAATACAGCATAACAGAGTGGACATGTTTCTACAGGGCAGGTAGAAAACAAGTCCCAGGACACCACACTGCACTCGAGCCAGGCATAACAATAACTTTGGAAAGTTTGCAAGGTTATATGCAGGATAAACTGTAAATTGGCAGAATGCTGTAAAGGTATTGTAGCTGCTACGTGTAGTTCAATCTAGGCTAGTGCAGTACACTGCTGGATGTCTCTGCACTATAATGCAGTTTAAGCTGCCAACAGTAACATGTTTTTTTTGCAGCGCTCCTGTTGGAACCTGCTGGTATTAAAGGTTGAAATGGTTCTTACCAGTGTGAAGAGAGAGCGGAGAAAGCGGTCGGGATAGCGTGGGAGATGGTGTCCCGACGCCAAGGCTCTTCCTGTTGCTGCTGCGACAGCTGGAGCACAAACAAGACAGGAAGGAAAAAAAAAATTTTTAACTGGCTAAAAAACCTCAACACACATCTGAATCTCACGTCATATTTTGTATGAAAACATCTTTACGGGAGGTTTTTATTACTATTATTGTTATTACATCAATAAAACCCTCTTCGGATAATACTTTTCAATATGAACAATGAGCTAAACTTGAAAACAAAAAGTGATATGCGCCTTTAAGATGAGTGTAATCATTTTGGCTCCGTGTCGTTTTCCACCTATAATTACATACAATGCTTCAGGGTATGTTTATGTTGGAGTGTGTTTGTTTGTGTGTGTGTGTGTGTGTGTGTTGAGCAGCAGCTTCAGGACACAAAACTCTCTGACAGTGTAACATAGGCCAGATTAGAAAAAACATTTGACCAGTTAAGAAGCAGACTGATCCATTTATCTCAGACAGTTGGAGCACAATGAACATGCTGCCCCGCTGAAATTATACAAACAGCATACAAACAAATAAAGTTTTCAAGGGGTTTAAAATAATATAAATATTCTAAATGTACAGAATTTTCCATTTTCCTTTTGGTTTTACAAGATAGACATCCTTGACTAAACACAAAGAAGATGAAGTATGAAAGCTATGAAGTCTAACATTTACATTAGGTTTGATTTTTTAAACTAGTTTAATTTTTGATCATGTATATCAAGCAACTGGAGTTTGGACTGTTCTCTAACACAAAGATTATATTTTGCTCATTAAGCTGAAGGCTGCCGGACGTAGCTGTATGTGTGAATTTAGGCAATAACAGATGAGATCAGCAGTACGCTGTGCACTATACTGACTGTTGATTGTGAAAATTTATGAGTTTTTAACTCAATTTTAGGTCTACAACTAATTTAGATTAGATTGTTTAGTCTATAAGATAAAGAAGAAAATATTTTTTCATACAGTAGCTGAGTTCAAGACTTTCTCTTTTATCAAATGACCAAAATGCAGTAAATTTACCCTGACACCATTACACCAACACTGCATTGGATTGGTATTATGATCTGAATGTGACTCATTAGTCGCAACCATAACACCAATGTGCAGGATCCTGTCTATGACAATCGCTCAAAATTCACAGTTACAGTTACATTTGTTATTTTCATTATAATTTTGACATGTTGAGGAACTAAGAGGAGAGCACTGGAAGATGAAATGGCTTCATCAGCCTCAAGCTGTTTCTGAAAATCCAGCACAGTCGTATTTCATGTAGATAACAAAAAAATAGACCTTTTTATGTTCCAGTACAGACACGGTTTATGCTACTTAACAAGGAGAACTCGGATTTGATTATCTCTGCCCACTGGAATTGAATTCAACCGATGAGATTATTTCCGCCTTCAGAGCTGCTCTGCCTTGAGACATTGCTTATGTAACTACAACTCTAATCTACAGGCAAATACATGACACACCAGCATGGTCGCGTCAGATGAAGATAGCCAAATACAAAGAGGAAACCTCCTGTCAACACACTCAAGGCTAAAGGGAGTGTGTGTGTGTGTGTGTGTGCGTGCGCACGCTGACAGCAACAGCAGGCCCAGCTTGATCCACAGATGTCTACGACTGTGTGTGCATGTGTGTGTGAGGGAGAAGGTACTAAATAACGCTCTGCTCCTGAAACAAGCAAAAGTGAGCAGTTCACGGTGGAGCTGAAATGATTGTTTTCATAATCGCAAAAAAGCAAGACAGCGCTTTCCACTTCTTTTAATACAACAGTCTGCTTACTTCATTGTCTTATATTAGGGTAAATTAAATATATTTGGGTTTCAGGCTGTTGGGTAGATATAAAGGGAAATGTGTTGGGTTCTTGCATGTTGTTGTATGAAATTCACATTATTGTGTAACATTTTCTGAACTGCAATATACAGGAAGAAACAGTAAACTTACTCAGTGAGGATTTACTGCTTTTGATGAGAATATAATGAGATAATTGTTGTGTTTTGTAAGATAAAACAATCAGTCTGAATACAAAATGATATAATATAATATAATAGGCACCTGGACACTCAGACACACATTTTTCCACTTTCTGCTGACATCCAAGTGACTACCAATGGACATGATGAACTGACACACAAATCAATAGTGACTGTAAGTGCTACTTGCAGCCACAGGTCAGTTCAGTGTCACAGGCTGCATCAGATAGTTAACAGCTGCAGGTTTTATCTCCACTAATCTCACAGTAAACATGACGGACCTCCAGCCGGTCATCAGCATCATCACACAGCCACAACAGCCACCAGAGTAAACACAGGAGTGCAAACATGCTTGCCCTCAAAATAAATAAATAAATAAATAAAAAGAAGAGCAGCTTTTTGACTGTATATAATTACAAACCACTGGTGTGATACTGTGACAAAAGCTCCTCTGCTGCTATGTATGCTGCATTCAATTTCAACAAAGGAAAAACTGCACACTGTGTCCTGATATTTGAGCCATTTCTTTTAACTATATTTCATCTTTAGAGCAAAATTAAATAAATAAATGAATAAATAAAATTGTCAGTATGGTGCAGCAGACGTTTCCAACCGTGTTATTTTCTGGACAAAAGCGGTGTGTGAACACAAACACAACCAACACGGGATTAACGTTAGAGCCGCTTTCTGAGAGGAGAGGAGCGCCGAGGAGCTAGCTTGTTTTGTTTTAAAACAGAAAGAAAAGAAAAACCCATGAAGACATCGATACCAAATGCGCCTCATAAACTGTTATATAACCGAAGTTTTTAACACAGAAAAAAAAAAAAAAGCCCAGAAATAAACAGTTAAACTAGCTTAACCTGCGTACACCAACTCTTTGATAACTACCTTTTTGAACGTTTCAGCAACGCTCCAGGAACAAAATGTGACTTGTTCTGACTCGGCACCGCTGACCACTGACTCGGGTCCGACATGCTGGATGATTTTTCTTTAATAACACCGTTTCAAAGTTAGTGTTAATTTCTGGAAACTGAAGCTAAGGTCGCTGTGAAACCCGCTTCTTCTTCTCCTCCACCTCCTCCTGCGGCTGCTGCTGCTGCTGCTCTTCCCACCATGGTCTCTGCCTCTCGGCGGTTCCTTTTGTATCCACACCGAGTCTGTTCCAACGGCTCCGGGGTTTGCCGTTACATCCTCCGGGCTCGTCTCTGGCTATAGACCTCCACCTCCATGTCGGCTTGTTTAGCGTGTATCACCGTTCACACAACGGCGGTGGCGGCGGCAGTAACACACTTTAGTTTGTCCAAACAGACTCTGCTGGCTGCGTGTGCGACCGTGTGAGGAAACTGAAGCCTGATGGTGCATTCAAGTGCTGCTTGTTATTCTCGGTTTCACACTGACTGCTGTGCAGAAGACGCGACTAAATACAATGGGCTGCAACTAAAAGTACTAAAAGTATTAGTAGTATTTTGTCTTTTTTATGAAGCTGGCACGAGCAACACATTTGGCACTGATTGCCCTGATGTTGATCGATTAAGATATAGATCTATATAGCATGTAGAATATATTTAAAAAAATTACTCATCACAGTTTTCCAGCCTTAAGTATAGTTGTTCTGAGATGTGAAACATTACAACAAAACCTTGTGTGTGTTTATTGGTGCTTTTTGCTAAACTGTCAGTGTTTTCTCTCGTGCTAGATGTTAAAAAACAGTCTTGCTAAAATAGAATACAGCAGAATTACTTATAAAGTTCATAAAACATAAAGTAAATCACACTAAAATAGTACAGTACGCACTGTAATCCTACCATCCTGCCATAATAATGTACACATACTGTCCATTTTTTGAGACTGATTCATTTAACTGAATTTATTGAATATTTATCTGTGTGTAACTTTTCATATTTCATTGTCTATTACATGCTACATTGTCTGCATATATTTATGCTTACAATTTTTATTTACAGTGCATCGCTATTATGTACAAACCCTGCTATAATACTGTGGCGGTTTTGGTTGTGGTCTAAACCTCCTCATCTATTTGGCCACAGTGTAATAATAGTCTAATAATAGTGAGAACCATTGCCATAGAAACATTCGTGTCACTCATGTGCACTCATGCTATTTGGTATTCTCCTACAGAGCTTGAAAGCAGCATAAAAGGTGGTTGGGTTATACCACGAGGAGTCGAGTACAGGGAGGATCCAGGCAAACTTTTAAACAGTGGTACCTCCCACTGCATATAGTACCTCTACAGTTGACAGGGTGCATGCTATGTAGTCTGTATGTAGATGGTTGCTTACTGTCAAAACACCTAGTGAATTGTATTGAATATGTAGAGATCAATACCTATAGAATAGATATATACAGTACATTATGTAAATGCAAAAGACTGTATTTGACCACTGAGGTCATCAGATCATGACTCATTAGTTACACCTCACTCACATGACTGTATCACTCTTATTGTGGCTGCTTAACTCTCCTGGTACATTTCATAGGAATTTTTCACCAGTTCACCAAGATATCGCCGTGTCAAGAAAACAATCTTCACATTCAAAGGATGATGTAGGGATGTGATTTACTTGCATACAAATACAGAATCTGATGCAAGAGAATGAGCATGTTTTTGGGTGTTTTGAAACACAGAGGGTGGTGTAATGGGTTGGGGGGGTGGGGTGGGGGGTCGACACAGAATGCTGTGAGGAATGATTCCAACAAATATGCACCTTGCCAAATGTGGCTTCAGATAACGACTGTGTGAAACTGAGGTCGTGTTTGAGGAATTTCATGTTTATCGCATCTTGCATTCCCAGTTAAATTTGTTCTTTTCTTTTCAACTGAGCAAAAATTTTTTTTTTTCATTACAGTACAGTGTGTGGTGTGGCAACCTAGCACTGCTCACACATCCAGAAACATGCTAGATGTAGCCGCCTCTGTTTGCAGTGCTGCCTTCCTCCACAGCACCCAGAACCGTTGCCAAGCAACCCACATAGACTTAGAGAAAACTAATAAATGATAAGTCTTCACTGGTGAATCAGAGGCACCTTAATATACAAAATAACACACACACAACCCAGACTATGTGCATACCCCCTCACCCACTCCACACAAACAATTATTCCATTAATATTTTACAGTTTTTGATGCAATAACCTACAACTGCAAACCCACTCAGGGAAAAAAAAAAAATCCATTTTAAGTTATTTTTCAATCACAATTTAAAGATGGGGTTAAATCAAAACACAATCTGATGCCATATTTATGCATCCTATAACAATGTGTCTCACCACCTTCGTCTATCACACTCATCAACTTGTAATGTTATTTTTTACATTTTTTTAGATTGCGTGATACGACTGTGGTGACGTTGTTTGTTTCAAAGGTCAAGTTTTGATAATTTTGAGTGACAAAAAAAAAAAAAAATCAAAAGTTATTACTGTGAGGCAGCGTCTATGATTCAAGTGGCCAAAGTCTTTACACTTCATCACATTTGTCTGAGTCACCAGAGACAAGTGTGGCATCATCCTAGCTTTTCCTGAGAAGTCTTAAAAAACAAAAACAAACAAACAAAAAATGAGAGGATCCATGACAGGATCAAAAACTATAATATTTTTTGTGCATCATTCAATATTATCCAACTTCTCTATAGCTTTGACTCTAAGCCTTGAGCTTATGTCAACACTGAAGAAATATTTCAAAATGTGTATTTTCATTTCTTAAAAAAAAGACTTGAGTCTTTTGTGTTGTATTGTATTGTCCAGTCACAGATTACTACATATGTGGAGATATAGTGAGGTTTGCACCTGCAGGTTACTGTGCCCATGGTTTTGGTAATGAAGGGACTTGTCACATAGTGTAACATTGTGATTCACCAATGGAGTTCTATAAGAAAGAGGATTGTGCTATATATCCTATATTGTGCTTTGGCAACACAAGATAATACTAGTTAGATTAATTAACTGATGGATTATTTTGTGGTGAACTGACTTAGACTTGTTTTTTTTTATAAAGTTACTGCACATGTTCAGTCTTTGGAAACAGTTTGCGTGTGACCTGTCTGTCTTACCTCCAGGGATGAAGTGTTTGTAAGGGGCTGCAGGGGCTGCAAGGGCTGCATGGGCTCAGGAGGGTGGGGCTCTGGCAAGTGGGTGACAAACTGTAAGGCAAGAAATGTTCGCATGGATTAGTGTGCTGACTCAGCGACTCAGCCCGTCGCTGTCTGTCATCAGTCAGCGGTCGGTGGAGCTTTTGGTTGTGGCTTAGAGGTCGATGGCTGCCTCTTACTTGGCTGACGACCGATGGTGACAGACGCACAACAGACGTCTGTCTGTGCGGTGATGTTGCTGCCATCTCTCAGTTTGCATCATTCATTATTAGAGTGATTTCATGTAAGTAACTGGCAAATATAGAAACTCCTGTGAGCTCTTGTGCCACAGGAAGTCGACAGCTAGCCTGTTAATACGCTAAACAGGAAGTTTCATCATCCACCACAAATTTAGTAAACATCTAATATTGCAACATTACAGTGTTGCATACTCTCTGATGTGACGAGATGCTGCATGCTCACATGAGCTTGACCTCACATTAGAAAATTAATGTTCTATAATTAATCCAGAGGGGCACGCTCTGAGTTCCTGTACACACAAAATCTTAATAGCGGACTTTTCTAAAAACAAATATTGTCTACCGTTTCATATCTTAGAGCACCATTTATGCATCAAAATATGCACGCTCAGCCATCCTAAGGTCTATATCTCACTGATGCTGACCCAGCACTGAAGCTGTTTTCTATTGATTTCCCTGCTCAGATGTAAGCTCTGCCTTGTGGGCACCACAGTGCTGCTATTGTCTCAGTGCTGCAGAGGCTTCTCGGTGCTAAACACGGCACTAATGAACGTGTTGTCATAGTAATGCAGGGAGGATGGCAGGAAAAACAACTCCTTGCACAAACACTCCTCATTCTGTAGTGTCAGTTCATAATTACACAACACATGCAACTTATTACGCTGGATTTTGTCTCAACCCATTTTTTTCCCCTTCAGACCCTGAAAACCGAAGCCCTCAGTGGCACTTGAGTGTCCGCCATTTACATTTTTCATTAACACTCCTCCAGTCCAGAGTGTAAACTGAGTGGAAAATATCAGACTCACTCACTGTTGACATTCACGCTGAATTTCTGATTTGCTCAGATGTTCAGACTCTGACACTGAGTGCAGCAGCTACACTGATTCAATAACAATGGGTTAGCGGGTCTGTCTATATTACACAATAACAATGATTATAATTTTTTGTTAATGCAATTACTGTCTTATTTTAATCTATTTTAGTCATTTTGGTGTCCCTCATTAGGAGATCATTTTAAAATAGTAAATAAGAATGAAAAGAAATTAGGAAACTTCCTTTAAGACATTTTCAAATGTCTGTTCAAACAGACATCTTATTATCTTATCATAATTTTCTGTAGTATAAAGACAAACATTTTTTTTCCACATCTGGTGGTTAAGAACCAATCCAGAGCATTAAATATCACATGTGTGATTTACACAAATGAGCATCTGGAGCGATGTTTCCATCACCAGCTCTGAGAGAACCCCTCCCTGTTAGCCAAGTCTGAAACCCCCTCCATATCTCTGCGCGGGAGAAGAAGCTACCAAGTGGCTAAAAATGAAAATGAAATGAAAACAGTGGCTGCTCTGCTGGGATGATCCACAGTGGAGGCAGATGGATGGATCAGAGAATGGAGATGTGAGCAGGGAGCTCCTACGCTTTATGGATCAGCATCTAGTGGGCAGCAGGTTGTCCCTCCTTCCCTAACAAAAAAGACCACATTCACTCTAGGGGATGAGTGGGTGGATATAAGACTGCAGCCACGTCCTTTGATGGGAGACAGGAATCACACATTAGCGACTGTAAGAAAAATAAAATATCTGTCTGTTTAAAGACCAAAAAGGCATTTGTCTGTCTTGGTGTTGTGAGGGCAAGCATATGATTCATGCGGGAATAGTGAAGTGAGAACGTCATGCAAGGATACAGAAAACAAGACAATAGAGCTGAAGAGACGTACAACATCATGACGACAAGGTTTCACACTGAGGCATGAGCTGTTCCTTTGAAAGCGAGTCAAACATTTAAAGTCAAAGATCCTGCACACTCTCCAGGAAAAAGTAATTTTTCTTATATCTGACATTTCCAACATGATAAAAACAAAATGACTTTGCTACACCTCATGGTTGCAAGTTTTCTGTTGGGTCCTGTAGTTTTAGTACAAGTTTACAAGTTTAACCAGACATGAATTGTGCAAACAAGGTTCAATAGTTCAAGGCTGGAAAGCAGGATGTTCCACATTCAGTGGGGTACATTAGATTAAAGATTAATAGGTGAGCACAAAAGTACCGGTTTTGTCAATACCGTCAATACTTTCTTTTTTTCATACAGCTACTGACGAGGCATTTTCAACTTGTCTATCCCTCTCTTTAAAAAAAATCTAAACAAATAAGAGTAAACTGAAGCTGTTAGAAAAGATAATGAAGCTTCAAGCAAATGTCATAACCTGAGAGAAAACATGAGAGATTGTTTGCATTCCCATGAGGCTCAGTTGGCAGGTCTGCCCCCCCCAGGCTTTAGTGGTAATAGATAATAGTAGGTTTAAACAAGAGCCACTTTTATGAGGGGAAAAAGTGACAGTTAAAATTACACTGGAGTACACTGGAGTGCATTAAAACAACATGACCGCATTAATACTATCCACATTACAACTTTATAAGAAACCAGTTTCACATGGCAACTGGAGGTTTCACATCTGCACCAGAGAGATAAGATAGAAATAAATAAAAAAGCAGAACTTACTCCAGAGTCAGAGAGGGGATCTTCAGCTTATCTCGCCTCGACTTCATTGTTGATGATCACCAATCCGGGGTGGAGGTAGGTGATGATGATGGTGGTGGGTGCTTCCACTTACCACAGCGCAGCACCACTCGGTCTCACAACCGGCTTCCAGCCACTCATCGCTGCGGTGGGCGACTAAAAATAACTGAGTATCGTTTATCAGCGGCTTCAGCGAATTCCGGAGAGATTTTTTCCTCCTAAGTGAGCTGTGGAAGTGGGCGGGATAGGTAGGCAATACAATAATAAATAACAAAAAAAAAAAAAAAAAGAGTTACATCTAAAAACAAATGACGCGCTGCCCGTAGTTTCTGCGCGTTTCGCTTGTCGTCCGTCTCCACGGCGCACCGGAGAGAGACTGCCACAAAAGACGAGGGAGCGACTGGTCACCGCTAACCTCCATGTGACTGGTGCGAAGCGAGGGAGGGATTAGTTCAGAGAGGGGGAGTTTACCGGAGGGGTGGGGGTGGGGTGGCTTAATCAATTTGGGTGGTGGGTGACAGTCAACAGAGGCGATGTAAGACGAGAAGGAAAGTAAAAGTTGGCACAGAGGCTGAGATGTGAATCACAAACCTGATGAATTTGGTTTTGATTTTATGTAATTATACGTCTTCTTTTCCCATGTTCCAATCCCATGTTCTTCTTCTTTAACTATTTATACCACAATATATACACACACCACGCCCAGAATTGGTGTTTTTTTGTTTGTTTTTTATGTTCCATCTATAAATACAACCTTTACGCACTGAATTCAAAATACAGCAGAAGAAACGTGAACACGGGCAGTGCCACTGGTCGTGATGAGACTGGGGAATACCTTCGCTGAAAACACTGACAGCTGCCACACAAGACGAGTTTCCCACTCTATGTTGCGCACTCACAGTTCCAGGATGGACGTGCGCTTTGTGTGTGTGTGCGCGCGTGCATCCGTGCGTGCGGCCTATGTGTAACTTCCAGCTCACACCTCTTGAGTATCTGTAGTTCATGCCGAGCGGGCACGTGCAGACCTGTGGTTATGGCACGTTTTTATGTCGTGTCTGAAAGTCTGCCGAGCAATGTGATGTGTAGGAGTGGTTTCGGTGTGTGAGCGCGTGCGTGCGCGTTGGCAGGTTGAAGGTGTGCTTGTCACTGCAGTGGTAGAAGCGTGTGTGAGATATCCGATAATTGAATCGATTTCTGAGCATCCAATCTGTAGGCTGTATGTATGTATGTGTGTGTGTGTGTGTGTGTGTGTGTGTGTGTGTGTGTGTGTGTGTGTGTGTGTGAGAGAGAGAGAGAACTAATGTACAGGGACTCAGGGACTTTCTATTGAACACAAAAACAACAAAAATAAAAAAAACAAATACGAACAATACAAAGTTTAGTACAGTGACCCAGTCATGGTTCAGTATTAGACATGATTTGACATGATTTACATGGGCCGAATCTCTTGGAAATTAATGCAAATCAATGTTCTGTGAAGAGGATGTAAACATTACTCTGGCTGTGTGTGTGTGTGTGTGTGTGTGTGTGTGTGTGTGTGTGTGTGTGTGTGTGTGTAAGGTGTGGTTGAGGATGGGTGAGGATGGAGGGGGGATATACTGTCACTATTTGCACCTCAGCTTGGTTTCTATGGAATGCCTACATCTCCAACAGCAACCAGTGACAGCGATGACACCAGTGTCTCCCCAGTTGCTAGGGAGCTGGTGATAGTTTGCTTGGTTGCTGGGACATGAGCTTGACAGAAATACAACAGTTGTCAACCATTGGGTTTGTACACACATACTAATATAATAGACTAATTTGTATAAATGGAGAGTTTTAGGTGTCTTATGATCTTCTTCAGATGTTTTTATATTTCACAATACACAATACAACAGATCAACCTTAAAACATTTTAGACAGATAGATAATTAGATAGATAGATAGATAGATAGATAGATAGATAGATAGATAGATAGATAGATAGATAGATAGATAGATAGATAGATAGATAGATAGATAGATAGATAGATAGATAGATAGATAGATAGATAGATAGATAGATAGATAGACAGACAGACTTTATTAGTCTGAGAAATGAGATCAAACCAGACAGTATATATTGATAAAACATAAAGACAGACCATATAGTCAGTTGGGGGAGCATTGAAACAGTTCTGACATCACCTCTTAAATATAGGTATATTAGTAACTCTTGGTCTCCTGTGGGTAATAAATAGCTTATTAGATTATAAATATTCCTCTACAGTATGTTAAGCTGGGACATACTGTCCCTGTGTCTGCCTGCTGTTTGTTACTGATGTCTTGAGAGACCAATCAATAATCTATACAATCAGAATTAATTTGTGTTGATCTCAAGGACATTGCTGCTAGTCAGTCGTTGAACGTAACAAGCAGAAAAAGAGCAAGATGTGTGTAGGTCTACGTGGTGTTAGGTGCTAGGCAGTGAATGGCGGGTGGTGGAGAGCAGTGGTGGAACGAGAGGAGGGGGAGGGGGGGTTCCCACTCCCGACTGCTTGGTAATTGTTTTGTTAGAGCAGCGTTTAATAGGAGAGTCGGTATCTCAGTTACCATGGCAATGAGGGCTTTCCTGCTCTTCCCTTCCCATCAGTCTATGTGCTTCCTCCAATCTCTGCTGTGTGAGATGAAGCATAACTGAACACTGTTTCAACAAGTGTCCCCCAGCAAATGGCAGCCAAATCAGATTTACAGTTATATATATATTTTAATCCCCCATCAGCGAGCTGGAGTGTGTTTAATTTATTAAAAGTTATTTTGTGTTGTAAATGTAAATGTTTCTACAAAGACATGTAAAGACATCTGTCCACAGTACTGGCTTATGCATAACCACAGCTTCTCAATCTCATCAATAGATGGCGAAAGCTTAATTAACAGGACTTGTGCACCAAAACCGTGAAATGTGAGGTGAAATGTTGTCTCAGTGAGTGTTGCTGCATGTGAGGGGAGGCAATGAGGAGGCTCTTTTAACTGGATACTGACACTATATGTATGACTAATAACTCAGAGCAGCTCTGTCAGATTATATAACTCATATACACAAGACAGACAAACCATATCATCCAGTAATCTGTGGGAGCAACACTGTCATACACCTTTGAAAGCATGTTGTTTACATTGGTTGGTCACACACGGTTTTATCTGTCATTGTATAGTAGTACATGTTTAGTAAATGTCTTGCTATATGTGTGTGTGTGTGTACACCAGATTAGATTATAAAATGAAAAAATAAGGAAATTGCATATTTAACATAAACTGAGAAGCAACAAGAGAAAAAAACACAAAAACATGGTGTGAGCAATGCACAGAGGAAAGAATTTTAGTAAGTTGTGATGCAGGAAATGAAATACCATCACGGGGGGAAGTGAGTGGCAGTATCATGTGCTGCTTGTGAGTATATATGTGGGGGAGAGAGAAAGAAAGAAAGAGAGAGAGAGAGACAGAGAGAGAGAGACAGAGAGAGAGAGACAGAGAGAGAGAGGAGTGATCACATGTCCGTGGCTAAGCATGTGATTTGAGTCCACAAGGTGGCGTAGAAATACAATAATAATGGTGGAATAATCACATCAGTTTTTCTATTAACAGTAATGTGGGAGCAGGCAGAAATAGTTGTTTGTGTTCATAACCTTCCAGCAGGCCCGAAATCTGGGTGATCTGTAGCAAATTAGAGAGAAAACACACTTTGTCTTAGTCATTAAACCAAGTGTATTTCTGATGCTACTGAATTTCGCATTGGTCTAATGAATTTCTGTCATAAACAATTTATGTCTTAAGCCCTGTTACATCAAATAAATAGACAAATTAATAGGAATTTGGAAAGTCTTTACTTCTCATGTATCCCCCGCCAAAAAATAGTCTCTGCCAGGGATGGAAACACAACAACCACTCACAAGAAATCATCCAGACATGAGAGATCATTTTCAATGTGATGGCAATATTTACAACATAGTAAACTAAAGACAGTAGCACTAGGATTGAAAAAGTAGTGCCACCAAAAAAAAAAAAAAAAAAAAAATCACCTGTACTCATTGACCAATGAAGAGACGATGGATTCCCAGATATAGATATGTAAAAGACCCCCATCACACACTTCTTACAGAGAGACAAGACCCCAAATTGAATGAAAAACAAAACAGTTATTTGGCTCCTTCAGTAAAGCACTTTATTCTTTATAGTTATTTTGTGCCTCCTTAAACTCATTTTGCACTTCTGTTGTTCCTCATATAACTATTCCGTCTCTTAATGTGTTATTGTGTTTTGCAATTCATGTTGTCTCTCCTCTAGCCAATCTATACATGTTTTATTTCGGTGGCACCTTGTACTCATGTTTGTTTATGGTGTTGATGCTTTTTATACATATTTGAAGTCATTATCTGTAAATCCATTTTGTTTTTCTTTTGTGTTGGCTGTACACCTCTATTTCAATTAAATTCTTATTTATTTCTGTCTTTTTTTTTTTTTTTTTTTTTTTGTCTCTGGAGTCACTTTGCTGCCGGCTATGTCACCACATCATGAAGTGATGTACAAAAATTAACATGTATTTGTTAATCATGTTTTTGTTTTTTGTTTTTTCCAAATACAGCAGCTGCATGCACGGCTACAAAACATCACATTTATCTCGAACACTCAGTATTAACTGGCTCTGAAGGCCTCTAACATAGCTGTGATGAACAGAAAGTGTGTTACATCACCTACAAGTCAGCCCCCCTGTTTTCTGCTGACTCATCTGCTTTCGTGGTCCTCTTCTGCATACCGAGAGTACAGTAGAAAAACTGTAGGGAGACTGGAAAGCATGAAGGAGGAAGGGAGAATGCGTCTCAGTAACAGAAACCACTCAAACCAACAAAATACCCCTCATACTGCACACTGACAGTGTTTTCTTTAATGTTATTTAATTCTCACTTCAAAGCCCCCAATTTCCTGTGCTGCGGTTAAAGTGTTGTGTTGTATCACTGTATTGATGGCCAATATAGATACAGACTTTGACGTATCTGCAGCCAGCAGACTTTGAGCTGATTACCTTTTGATTAAAAAAAATGAGAAAAACATATAAAAAATAGATTAAATTGAATCAAATTGAAAGTAAGGACCACCACTGAAAAAAATCAATGTAATGTTTGACTATGAAACAATGCTGATGCTATGTGACACTGTTTTTTTCCTTTGGCTTCTGCCACAAGTACACAAAGACCAAAGGTGACACAGAAAGACAGAAACAGAGACACTGTTGCAGCTTTCTGACCCTGTTTTCTTTTTATTTTATAGAAGCAGAGTTACATTCACAGCTGAGTTTTGCTGCCACAAAGTGACATATGATATGTGGGTACATGCATTTCAAAGTGAATTCATATTACATGTTAAAGTATTTTTTAAGTTAAATTGTATATATTATTATATAATATATAACATTTTTTCATCTGAGAAAGAAGAACCAACTGGAACCACTGATATAGTAAACATCATCCACCTCATGTTGCCCCCCTTCCTCTTATCTACTTGTTTATCATTTATAAAGGCACCATTTTGGCTTATAGTGTCATTATTGACACCCAGAATCATATTCAGAGCTAAATATGGCATGGCAGCTCTCAGTATTAGTGATACTGATCAAGTGATTAAAGCAAAGCGGTCTATTTTGCTCTAGTTTAAGGTCAAAGAGCTTACT
Source organism: Polydactylus sextarius (assembly GCA_016801845.1). Classification (NCBI taxonomy): domain Eukaryota; kingdom Metazoa; phylum Chordata; class Actinopteri; family Polynemidae; genus Polydactylus; species Polydactylus sextarius. The sequence continues at coordinate 18,758,771 of CM028910.1, forward strand.
GCTTCTGCAGTTGTTATTTCAAGCATTTCTTTGACTAGACTTGATTTTTTTTTTTCTGTGAAAGTAACTGTGAGCTGCTAGCATTTACTTGTCTAAAAATATAGGGATATGGGGATTTCCTTTTGCAGCTCAAGTGAAATGAATCTTTGAGGAAAAAAACAAGATCATAACCACTGACTGATTTAATAAAGTGCTGGTTAGCCAGACAGCCAAAAATTTATCAATTCAGTTTATGTTTTAAATTTGATGAGCGTTAACAGAAATACAAATCTATTAACAAGTGTTTTCTGGGTAAAATTTGAGGGAAAATTTCAGTAACTTCTTCCTCAAAAAAAGAAAAGAAACTATTTGCTCTTCCTGGATTTAAATATATCATGTGTGTGACAGCCTCTTTACTTGTGTCTGCACCACATGTCCATGAACCTCTTTGAAGTCTTCCGTTACGGGAGGTGCTTGTGATGCTGTAGGTAGATAAATCGGTGTTTGTGCAAGTTCCTGTCTACAGTTTCCTTCTGTCAGGCTCACAAACCGCTGTTGGACTAGAAAGATTATACCAAAAGATTCAACAGAAACAGACATATAATAGTCATAAAAAATCAGTAAGATCAGAGACTCGAGGGCCAATCTCACTGGGCCTGCCAACAATTTCTTGTAACATGGTTGACAACATTATCTCAAAGCGTCTTGGCTTAGTTTTGATCGCCACAGCTCACATGGTGTTGAACGGTAAGCTGTTTTCTCCATGACTTATGTTTTACTTTCTCAGTCTTGTGGGTTTTCCCCTGCTAGAAGTTCCTTTTTATGTCTTTTAAATAGAAAACGTATTTACTCATTTTAAAATCATTGTGCCTGTTTTAATAAGATATTTTACTATTTCAGTTACGTAACTACACAGTTGTGTTATGTTGTGTTACTATCTTATCCCTCAGGTTTTGTGTTCTTGATATATTATACGTCTAAGTTTGACTATGACACTACTTGAAGCTACAAAAAAATGGCATAATAATGGAGACCATGTGCACAAATGTGAACATAAATGGAAGTAGATTAAAGAGTAGCCTGAAAACATCCTGATAAAACCTTTACATGTTTGTGTTTGAAATGATAACAGCGTTTACTGGCAGCGTTTGTGAGAAATCATCGTGGTAATATTTTCCATTAATGGTCAATGTAAAATTGTGTGTGAAATCATCAAATACAGATACGTTTCCTCTTTCTGAAGATTCGACACGCTAATGTTGTCAGTGCTAAAATGTCCACACAAGTTGAACTTTTGTGCTTTTTAAGAATTTTGGTAAAAACAAATTCAAACAAAAGTCATTATAAATGAGAGATGAGACAGATTCATGTATGGAGTTAGAACTTTATTCTGTAGACATCCCCCGACCCAGTACCCCCAGTACACAAAGGGGTAGAAGTAGATGGATGGAGATGGACAAATGGGGATGGATGGATGGATGGATGGATGGATGGATGGATGGATGGATGGATGGATGGATGGATGGATGGATGGATGGATGGGACATACTACTAACAAATAAAACAGTTTAACAGAGCAGACTTATCAGTGACATATGTCTTCACATGCAGTGAAAACATCCTGACAAAGCAAAGTTGAGAATAAAGGCTTTAAATTTTCAAGCTGTTCAATATCAAGAACAGATAGACGGGAAATGATCTGCATTGAGTCTCTGAATACTCTTCACAAGGTGTAAGATTAAATGTAGTATCTGCCAATAAACATTAATAGTTCATAATATTTCAAGGCTACTACAACAAGATTGATTGAACTTTAGTCCATCTGTTAAAAATGTACAACACAATAGTGCAAATGAGAAGGTTACATTATTATATACCAGAGAGTAAAAACAAAAAAGCCTGTTTAGTGTGTAATAGACAATAACAAAAGAAATATACAGTAGAACTGTGCTTGTTCTGATTGGCCCCAGCTGTTCTGACTAGATGGCCAGAATAGGTGCAGTTCAAAATTTCAGTGCAAATGTGTTGCAGTCGTACGTTTAGTTTTCCTGTGTGCATCATTGTCAAACGTGTTGCTATGTTATTATTGTGTGTTGCTGGTCACCTTCCTGGCAATGCTGACTAAGAGAGTGATGTAAAGATAAGATGCATTCAACCAAATTCATTCCTTCCTACTTCAAGTATGTGTCAGGCTGTTCAAATCTTTAAAATATATATATATATATATATATTACTATTAAAAGGTTGTTTTAAAGGTAGTTTAATTACACCAAATCATTTGCGAAAGTAAAAATCAGGAATTTTATAATCAATATTTTTATTAGGTTTAAAAGTCTTCCACTTCCTTCCTTCCTTGTGTGGGAAAAGAAACTGAATTACAGAATGTTTTTCAGTAAAATGGAAATTTTCTGCTTTTTCTGGAACTGGAACATTTACAAAAATACAAAATCAGAAATGAGAGCGCACTTACTGTGTTTTTTTTTTTTTTAGTCCAGAGCTGAGCTTGCACTTAAATGGGACAAAGTGATCATTGCATCCTGCCACTCATTTCTCATTTCTTGTCTCATCTTCACACAGGCTCTGGCCAGACAAAGGTCACTGGGATCCTCGGCAGCAACATCACTCTTCAGTTTAGTTTCAATAAAACTGTTATTCATAACAACAGTTATTTTGCAGTGTACATAAACAGCGGGATAAAGATTGATGATTGCAATGCCTGCAAGCGAAATGATTTTAGCATTTATCCTGAAAATACATCTGTACTGTACCACATTACAAATCTCAAACCCAATAACAGTGGAGTTTACTGGGTCAGTATAATTGGGGTAGGACCTCCTGTAGAAAGTAGCAAGATGCTGCTGAATGTCCATGAGGAGAACATGAGGACCACAGGTAAAAACAGACTTTACCTTTAGGGTTAAAACTTACAAGATGTGATACCAATATAGATCAAGGAGGAGGAGTGTGCAGCATAGATTATCATTGTATTACCATTGTGTTGTCAGTACATATAAAATGACCATGTAGAAAAGCTATGTGCTAATCTAATTTTATGCAGCTCACACATTTATCCATTGCTTCCCTTCCTACAATATAATTGTACTGTCGAGAAGAATCACTCGTCACTACAGCATGCTGTTTGTTTTATTTATAAAGTTAATACATACCAAACCTACGACAAATTGCTTATTTGGCATTGTAGCTTATAGCACTGCAGTATTCTAACTGACAAACATAATTATACAAGAAAAAGGAAAAGGATGATAATATTTGTATTTTTCTTATTGTTAACAAAGACATATATGCACTAATATTTGCTGAAGACTACAAGTTAATATTATATTTTTGAAACCATTTTTAAAGAAAAATACAGAATGACAACTCCAACTGCTACACTGCTACATACCGTCACTGACTCACAACTGACACATTATTTGCCACTCTGGAGTGTTAGTTTCAGTGCTGGTTAAAGGCTCATATATCTGCTATGAAGTTTGTCTGTCAACAGTGAAAGTGTCTGTGTCTTTGCTGTCTATTTTGCATTTGTTTGAAAAAAGATGATTACACAGTTGTTGGTTTAAATATACATGAAATATTCCAGTCACACAATATTTCTCATTAAATTTCAAAGTAGCTAAGTTTCATTAGAACACTGTGTTGCTGTGTTAGTGTCACCTGTTATAGAAACTGAAAAAAAATGCACGTACACACACACACACACACACACACACACACACATATATATATTATATATATATATATATATATATAGAGAGAGAGAGATGTTTGCAGTATTTTCAGACACAAGAATATACATTTTAATCATTTTCCTTTTCACTCCTACAGCTCCTTCGCTGGTGATTAATGAAACAACACCCATACACCGTTATGAAGGTTCCAGTCACCCTTTTTTTTACATCGTCATTCTTCTTGTGGTTTCATCTGTAGTGGTACTGGTTTTGGTACTTCCCTGCCTGATCTGGTGCCTCGTACGAACTAAAGGTAGAAAAACTTACTGTACATTAATTTGTCTTATTGCTGTGATAGTAGGACCCGATGTTTGATATGTCTTACTGCTGTTACTGCTTTAAACACAGATACAACCCAATGAGAAATGCCTCTTTAGGAGTAGAGTGAGTAATATCTTCTACAAAATATTTTTCTTCTGTCAAGAGAACAAGGTGAAGAAGTAAAGAATTATTGTTATTCTGTGGAAAAAAATGTGCAGTTGTGTGGTTAGATGCTCAAAAATGCAAACCAGATTGCAGTTTCACATCCTTTTGATACATGTGATGATTCACAGCTTTTGAAAAGAAGTCCTCCCTCAGAGCATGAAAATGTAAATGTGCCTACTATCATGGAGGGATGGGTCGGAAAAAACAAGCTTGCATTATTTGTTCACTATTACAAGTCGCTTTCCCTGAGAGACAAACCCCTCTGGCCTACTTTGAGTAGGAACATTGCTGCTTTGAAATATCTGACACCCCCTGTGACCTCAGAAACCACATTTGATGATTTCCCGTATGTGTATACAAAAGCAAGTTTTGCTGACTGTGCGCTCCTGTATCATGAGTGCAAAGCAGGTCCAACGTTGTCCACAGATAGCACTGCTCAACCACGACCAAGAGTCTTTATATCATGAATCAGCAAACTTTCAGATGGTATCAAGCACAGACATCTGATCTTCTGCAAATGTCTACTTCATTTGTTCCACCAGATCATAAATGAGTGTTTTTACAAGATTGTGCAAGCAGTGTAGTTATGTTTAAAAGGTAACTATTGTAGAATTCATATGTCTTATGACGCTATAACCTATTTGTGCCACTATCTATTAAAGAAACCTACCCTAATGTGACAAATTACTCTATAATGCAACACAACTGTTTGCTGTGTGTAGGTACTAGCTTAGAGGTATAACCATGTTTGCTTTAAAAATGAAGCTTGACTTTGCAGGTGATTAGATTATTGTGGTATAAAGACCAGAAGCAGTAGGGAATTTTTTGAAGTTGATGTATTGCCAGCAGTAAAAAACTTTGCTGCCAGCAGTAAAAACTTCGATGAGGGCTAAATTGCAAGAACTTGATGACAAGGTCAGAACATTTTTCAAAACAACAGTTTTGTGGACAGTATCCATTCAAGTGATCCAAGAAGGGACAAAGAGAGAAAGGGCCACAGTGTCACGGGAGGCCAAGGCCCCAGGCAGCTTGACACTCTGAGCAATGTTCAGGTCCTAGTATTCGTGTGGAAACTACTTTGACATATATGACCTACGTAAACGTGGTTGAAGAGTAAGTACATGCCTACATGGAAATGGCATTGCCTAACAGCACATGCCCTGCCCCAGTGCACAAATGGCTAGGAATGGTTTCGGGAAACATGATGTAGAGATCGAGATATTGACTTGGCCTCTGAATTCCCCATAGCTCAATCCACTCCACTCAATCTGTGATATGTACTGGTCCAATCCTTGGAGGAGCCACCTCTTAGCTAACAACACTTTAACGATCTGTTGCAGACATCAGACATGTTGTGAGTCTGTGCCTCAAAAGGAGCATTTTAGGTGGCTTGAGGTGGTTGAACACTATATTAGAGAGGTGGTTTTACTTTTGTGGCTACTGGGTGTAATTCAGTCCTGCACATATTAAATTTTATCTAATAATGTAAAACTTGTACTAAAATACCAAACCTGGTGCTCCAGGAATGTGTAACTCCGTGTACTCTTTGAAAGAAAGTGCCAACATGTCAAACAAATTCTTCGAGATTAAGTATTTGATTGGAGATATGATTATTTGCCTGACAGACTAAATGTTACACTTCTTGTCTCATACAGATATGCAACAACAGCCACAACAAAACTTGAATCCTCCTATTCCTACTAATTCTACAGTAGAGGTAAGAACATTCTCATCTTTTCTTACTTTCCTCTTTAGAGATACACTCAGTAAACTGAATATTTAAAACTTGTGCTGTAATTGTCACTGTAATTGTCTTTGCAGGATAGAGGTCATGAGTCCAACAGAGTGACTCAAACCTCATTGGTTTACAGTGTCCTGGACTTCCCTAAAAGATCTCCTGAGGCAACTTTGGAAAAGAATCAAAATAATACAGAGTATGCTGCTGTCAGCTATCTCACAGAAAAGAGGCGACTGTGATGAATGTAAAATTTGGCGGCCTTTCCTGGTTTCAGTCAAGTTTAGGGTCACTGTATATACTAATCTAAGAATATTTTTGTCTGAAGAGTGATTATTACTGTTTTAGTAATAGAGACGCGAACCCTCCCAGCCTGTAAGCTTCTAGCAATCATTTTAAAGAGGAAGGAAAAAAAATGTTCATATATCACTGTTGTATGCTTATGAACCCTGTATATCATGGTTCATAAGCATGTAGGCCTCACTTTGTCATTGGTGGTCGCAAGATCAAAACTTTATTCTGTTTTGTGGTTTTCCACAGCTACAGCCAACATTCACTGTAACAAATTGTTTTTTTTTTAATCAGAATTGTTTGTGCTTCATTTACTACAAGGGAATCTGGCAATTAAGACGATAGCAGGTTAACTGGGTGAGGTTCTATATTTTTGTTGTTGCTAACAAATACTATAGAAATCAAAACCATCAAATATGTTATTCTTGAATAACATAACTTTTACATATTGAATTATCTGTGTCATAAAGCTCCAACGCTGTCCAGAAACTATTACAAACATATTAATGAGCCAAATTGACACACTATATTAGATTTCCTTTGATTGTCCCTTTAAATGGTCACTGCCATTTTCCACCATCTTAAAGTACCAGATGCTTATTACTACACATTATTACCACAAGCACAATGGCTGTTATTCTGTAGATTTGTTATTTGTTATTCTGTAGAAATACGTATGGAACAAGGGAAACTGCACACGTCTGCGTTTTCTGGCTACAAAATCACTACTAAGTCAGCCAGCTCAGATACTGATGCTGATGATATCAAGACTAGTCAGGAGTTCCTGCCCCGCTGATAAACATAAGTCTGTCTTAATACTTGCATAGGCTGTCATGATTAAAGCAAGTTCCACATATTTTAAGAATAATGTTTAGACATAATCCAATCGACCAGGAGGTTGGGAAGCAAGGCAGGAGCACTATGATTCTTTTCTTTCTTTCTTTCTTTTAAGAAAACATGAATATTTTTTCCATCTATATGATTAATATGATAATTCATTAGTCTGTGGTTTCCTGGCCCCTCATGTGGGTGTTGCACATGGTGGGACCAGCAGCCTTTAATATATTCTAAATGTGAACTATATATGTTCAGTTAAAGATTCAATGCCTGGATGGTTTTGGATTTATTAAGGGATTTGTTGATGATAACAAGATCACTGAATATTGCAAGCCTCATTTTTAAGCAACAGCAACACACGTTGCCTACACGTGGATAACAGTCTTCAAGTCTTCCACTGACACTCATTTGCATAATGAAAATGTGTCTGTTTTCTTTTCCTCCCCAGATTAAATTTAGACACGATCTGATTTTTATTTTGATCAACAGAAATGACGTCTTTACCTGCATCCTTTAGGTTTCAGGATTAGTAATTTGTATCTCCTTTGTCAATGTTTTAATCATTGTCTTTATCACAGTTTCGACTCATCTGCTTTCCATTGCGTTTTTTTTTTTTTTTTTTTTAAATCAGTTTTAAGATAAACAGAACTAAGAACCAGTGAAATGAAACAGGGAGATGGTGGAGTTTTATATCTAACAAAAGTTACTGTTAGATCTGTTACTAATACAACAGTACTGTATATTCACGAGTCATAAATGTGATTTTTTCCATCCATTGACAGTTTAACACCCTCACATCAGTTTTTTTCATATAACAATCTGATCTGACACTATCTCGTTTCCATTTTCCACTGCCAGCATTTAGATGCGCTCTTTTGTTTTTTTGTGATTTCTTGATAAGAATTTTCAGAGAAAACATTGATTTAGTTCTCATAACATATATTATCACTATTATATGTCCAAATATATTATGGAAAGATGGTAAAGCAAGGTGTTTAATCATCTCACATGATGGTTATTACTAAGGAAGGAAACACTGACTAAAGTAAATTCTAAATTCTACCGAGAGACCATAGCTCTTGTCAGGTGTTTATGATTTTCGCCAAACTGCTTCCTTCTTCCACCATGAATGAATGTCAAAATATTAAAACATTATTCTTTGATTTTGTGTTGTTCATCAGTGTCAGTTCAGAGTCTTGAGTACTGTACTTTTTTTGTTGACAGTAATGTAAGTATGTTTCTGAAAAATCGGTGCTTCCTCATCTCCTCATTAATCTTATGTACGGAATAAAATGTGTACTGAAACCACTTTGTTTGTCAGTATAACTTTGTGCCAATTTAGTTTAAATTATAGGTATAATTTAATTAAAGTATAAGTGAAAGAGAGAAATAAATGCACAGGGCCTGAGGCTCAATGCAACATATAAACGTGAGTTTAAAGAGTAAAATTAGAGCTAAACTGACTTGGTCTGACTGAGTCTTTAGTACGTTAAATTATACCACACTTGTCTGCCACACATGCAAAGTTGTTGTCACGTCAGACTTGATTTCAGATCAGTGGGGTTGGCCCAAGTAAATCCCCGAAAAGCACACCATTTGTTTCTGTGTGCAGCCTGTCAGGTGCTGTCTTTCTGAAGTTGCATACAGGGTCCCGGCCGCAAATGCTAATTCAGCATTGAACATAAGGCTGAAGGCAGCTCGTTTATGTTGGATCTAGATTTCTTTACTTACGATTTCTGTCAAATTTTCAAACAGCACTGCTGAAAACATTTCAATCGGCCAGTTTCATTTCATGGTGATGGGCATGCTAACTAAAAGAGTGGCCAACCATTTTTACTCACAGCTCAGACATGTAGAAGAGGGTAAATCCCTTAAAAGTCATGCGCTTCCTGTAATTTAGTACTTTGTTATTGTCGTTTGACAGTGGAAACAAAACGTCTTATGCTATCAGCATGTGGTATCATTTTATTATGCCTCCATTCCAGTAATAGCTGTGGTCAGAGACTTCATGTTTTCACGCCATCCATCTGTCTATTTGTACATACGTGTGTTACATTCTTGTGAATCTGACATCTCATTAACACCTTAAAGGAATCCCTTTACATTTGACACAAGCATTCACTTGGACTTGAGCATGAACTGGCTGGTATTCGGTGCCCAAAGGTCAAGGTCAGTGTGACGTCTTGAACGTGAGATCTCAAGACATTCTTGAGGGAATCAAAATAAATTTGGCAGACATTTGCAACCTAACTCATTTAAAATTGGTTTAACTTAGTTAAATCACATATTGAAGGCAGTGGCCTTCAATATGTGATTTAACTGAACTCATATTAAATGATTAACTCATGTTCGTCTTAATAACACTGCACATTTATGAAAGACTGAGTCAAATTAATGAAACTTGGCTTGGCTAAGTTGGACTAACAGCTGTTAGTCGTACTGACCCATTTCCTTTCACCCAAAATGAGGAAATGAAACCACCAACTGCTGGAGACTGTGACACCACAGTTACAGTCAACAGTCACATCACACACATACACAATCAGATCTGACATTATCTCATTTTCATTTTCCACTGCATGCCATTAGAAGTGCTCTTTCTTCTGCAGTGTCAAGACTTTAAAAAATAAAAAAAAGGGAAAAAAGTGATAATATGTGTAAAGTGTAATATTATATTTCCTGTTATGTAATATCATGCATCTTTTAGGAATTGAGTTGAGTGAATGTCCAATCTTTCAACTCATCACTTCAAGTAAACAGACTGAAGACTAAAAGTCTTATCTTTTGTTGAATTAACAAAAGGAAAGAAAGCGCATATTTCCATGTTTTGTTTTGTGCTGTAAAGTGGTAAATCGACACAATAGCAATAGAGACTAATAGGAATGCCAGGTATCAATATCAGCATACATATGCATGGTTTCTTTTTTGCAAGGCGTGATCACAGAGACAATAGTATCCCCAGCTAACAATCAGTTTCAAACATTTAACCTGATGACATCTCTCCTACTTCAGTCCACTCTCAGTGTATGTGCACTGTGTTTTCATCTTTCTATATCACACTAAGGTCAGTTCCATACTGGACCGTGATTAGTTTTAAAAATCACACTTCTGCACATACAGTCAATCATTCAACACGGTAACGGTCAAACACCCAAGTGAAGTAACGACAAGCAAAACTCATTTTTGAGTGGAAGGGGAATTTGAACCTCTTTGAACTATCAGCTCAGTATCTGCAGGAGCGAAGGCCTCAAGTGTGTGACGGGAGCCTTTGAGATTATCACTCAAGTGAAACTGCTGCCGCCTTTCATTTCTTTGAGGTTAATATGGACTTCAGCGTCTCTTTGTGAGCGTGTTTGTTGCTGTGTTCCACCTGTTGCAGTGTCACAAGCAAATAACGTGTTTGCACTTTGCACAACTTAACACCCACCTCTACTGTAACAAGCATTCTCATAAACACACCAAACCTCACTTTTCCATAACAGTACTGTTGAGCTGTTGCAGCTCCTAACCTAGCAACATTTACTTACAAATGACAAACTGTTCCGGTCACAACAGTAAGCAACTTTTTGTACAGTAGGTGTATGTCATAATTTTATGTTCAATCCTCATGTAAATGTAGTGTGTAGTGTGTGAGTGTATCAAACCTGAATGGCCCTACATTATAAAGATTTTTGCATTAACAGGTTGGCAATAATTGCAGAAGATGACCAATTTTGTGCTATTTCTTCTGTTGGTAGCCATCACTGGCTACCCGTCCTATCGGCCTTGGTCTCTGCAACACCATTGTCTACTGCAGTGGTTTTTCTCTTGGTTTGTAACCCTTTTAAAAAGGAACCCACATCTTCATGGGACCTATATGTCAAAGCACAGTCACAGCACTTCGACTTCAGCTTGTTTGGACTTTTCAGAAAGATGTTTTAGGTCTCTTACCCCCGTTGTTACCACAACACTTAGTTCAATTTAGGGAAAGTGTTAAAAGTCATTGCTAACATCACATCCAGTCAACTTCATTTTGCATAACATTAGCGAGTGAAACCACAGGTGTAACCCCATACTCGGCCCATATTTCCTTCAAGAAGCTATTTTAAGGTGGAGGATTTTAAACACATGGTTTTGCTCCTAATTGGCATCTTTTCGGGCTTAACTGGCAACCTCATTAAGAAATGCAAGTTTTGTTGGCTTCAGAACACAGACAGACTGTCTTTTTACAGTTAATCACCTTTGAAGGGGAAGGAATGGAATCAGAGTGGAGGGGCAGTGAGATACATTTCACAAACAACCGATTTTGAAATTGACCCATTTTCTAGCGGCTAAAAGAGGGATTTCTATGAAAAGGAGATATTCAGAATTTCCAGCACTTTTTGCATGTTCTTGAATGTGGGTGGACTGCTGTTCTTCAACAAAGATGAGGTACGCTGCGTGAAAGGAAATTTCGTTTTTTTTTTCTGTGTAAAGTTGTGTCTGGTCACATCTTTGTCTCACAATGGATAAATAAGTACATAAAACAGTGGGGAGAATTTGGACGGAGCCAATGAGAGAGCAGCCTCAGGTCACCTACTTGCCAAAAGTTTAAGGACCTATATACACATTAATGTAGCCTGAACCCAGGAAACCGATATATTCACACAGAAAATAATGAATCAAATACAACAAATCAATGAATTTCAATAAATACCAACAGAATACATACAAGGCACAATTAGGAACATGATATAAGTAATTTATTTTAATTAATAATTATTTTTGCATGGGGGTGGTGCACCAACACCCTGTTTTAACCAACCACCACTGTGTTGCTATCTGGTTCAGTGATAAACTGAGCTAATTAACTATGTGGATGTGCTGGAAAGCTAACTAGCTATAGCTAGCTGAAAAAAGAGTGGTGTTGTGAGTCACTGAAAGTTTGGAAAATGTGAGATTTTGGTGATTTCAGATCTCTGAGGTGGTTTACACACTTTCACATTATCAAGAGGCTGTATTATTATAGTTTGATCATGGGAAGATCAAAATACAGTGCAACACAATATCAGTTAAATCTAGGTGCAATTATTATCAATGATAAAGACAAGTTGGAGAATCTTAATTAACTCCAACATGATGTGAATGTGGCCTTAGTAATGAGTCTGAGTCTTCCTATGTATTTTTTTTAGATGTGTAAAGTGGTTAAAGCATTTGTGTGACATATATTACAGATACAGATCTTATATTTTATCTCCTGGTCATTTTATTTCCTGGTCATAATAATGGAACAACTTACTTTGAAATTCACATGTAAAAATCTTGCCTGCTTGTCATGACTAACTGCCTACCTTTTTGGGCTATTTTCCACATCTGCTCTACCACTTTTAAACCAACTTGTGGTGAAACCCACACTTGGATTAGGGTTACAATGACCCTGTGAACTTTCCATTTTCTTTTTGTGGTCATTTTGAGTCAACAAGCAGTTTCACTGAGATGGATCGATATTCTTAGTATTCTTTCATCAATAAATCAGTATTATTTTCCGACTTTGACAAAATATACGCTATGGCACCAACAGGATCATTAGTCAAAAGATGTTTAATTAGCAAGATATCGATTAAACAATGGAAACAACAATTTTCTGTTAATGAAACCTGTTTGTGTGTCACCCTAATAACCAGTTACCGCAGAGCCATGGCTCTGTAGGTGTGAGGTTAACGTTTTTCACTTGACATCAACAGAAAGTGCAGTAACCTCTCGCCGGATCTAAAAATGGGAAGGTTTCAGAAGCAAGCAAAGGAAATGACTAATGACTAAAAAAAAGACTTTTTGTAAGTGTAATAACAATAAAATTACAAAATACACTGTTAATTAACATTTCAAATGTCTTTTTTATTAAATAAAATTTCCCTTTTTTTAAACACATGAAAGAAATGTTCATGTATATTTCTCCAGCTTCTCACAGCAACACACAACACAGTGACAAACAGTGTCATCCTTGATCCTCAGGGGACCTCAGGCCGTAGACGATGATGTGTTGCATGAAAAATTATTGCAAAAAAAAAAAAAAAAAGTATATTATTGAAAGAAAATAAAAATTATCCAGAGCTGGATCCGGGGGCTCGGCTTGAGTTCGCCAACCGACCAGGGATGAGTCACCCAAGTGTTTCTTGTTGAGGGTTTGATTCTTACAAAGCTTACACAACTTTGAAGCTAAACCAGAATGCACTTCTTAATGCATTTCTAAACATGGATCCTCAGACAGCTCTGGGTGAATAGCTCAAGAGGTTACGAGACTGCAAGAGACATCTTTCCAATATCTGACCAAGTGGTCCAGGTGGTCCTGGTTATTTTTGAAGTCCTGCACCTGATGTAAATGCTCAAAGGCTTCAAGAGGCAGCACCTGGTCATCTGACAAAAATAAAGATGGGTCGTCTTATATCTGGGGTCTAGAGACCTGGGGCTCTTTACACACAAATCAACAGGTGGCATCAAACATCTTCTCGTCAAGTGAGTCAGAGCTGCTTCTTCTCAGGCATCATCACCCACCCTGTTTTGAAACTATGGCAGAGGAAACTAGACTATGATGGGGGGCCACGTTCTCATCAATGCATGGGAAACACCACCAAATGAGGGAATAAGGGTAAAGGGATTGCTCTCTCCATCTTCAACTACTGTCTTGCCTACCTGACTGACTGTTTCGCACATTAGATTATTTTATCGAGTTAATCGCGGTCATTAATCATCATTAATTGCAACAACAAGCCCTAGTTAGAACATAAATATTGTGGCTTTAAAATATGCAAAAATATCTTCACTTACATTAGTTCATCCAGTGGTTAAGAAGTTTTGGGGAACTGTGTGAACTAGTAACAAAAGGAGTCAACAAAATCTTTGGTGAATATTATCAATGTCATGAATATGTATATTTTTCTCATTGTTTACTGTTGTTTAAATGAAAAAGTCAATTTAAGCTCTCACACTTTTTTTTGTCTTGTTTGTCTTCTTGCTTTTTCTGTCCACATTAATCTTGCTAATTGCTAGTCTTCTAGCATCACAGTGTATATTCAGGATCTTCACAGCAAACATTTTGAACTGTCGTCATAGGAAAAACCCAAGTGGAACTAATAGCTCCAATGCTGGGCGTATTATAATCATCAACATTTTTGGTAAAAACCCGACTTTCATGAGAAATTTTAATTCACTTTAGTTTCACTTCATATTTTCACCTTAGTGATGCGAGTTCTTCTACAGCCTGTCACCTGCAGTCCTCCCTCTAAGTTTTATCCTCCTTGTTCCGAATTCCATAGTCATAATGTACGCTGAACATGAGGCATCTTGTTTTGCAGACACATTTTTTGATAAACGACAGCGGTAATTACTGAGCTCACTTAGGAACACATCACATTTTCTATAATTGCTCATTGTAACATTCAACAAGATGATGATGTGAAGCTACAGAAATAGGAAGTGTTCACTTTATTAGCAGCAACTATTTTTTTTTTTTTTTTTTTTTTTTTTGGGGGGACTTCACCGCAGACATCCAGTTCATTTCATTACAAACAAAAAAATATTGCAATATTTTCATCAATGGGTCATAGAATCAGTCATTTCATCAGCCTGGAATCTATCTCTGTATATTTCAGTCATAATAAAGATTGTAAACATTAATCAATTTAATTTTTCGCTTCATGTGCGGAACATCTGCTCACAAAATGTTTTGGCTTCATGCTCATGGAGATAGAGTCAACAGAACCTTCTGATTCAGACATTTTGTTTCTAATAACGTCGCATGATGAGATAGCTCTATTGTTTATCTCTGCTAAACAAAGAACAAAGAACTGCAGGTATTTATATGATGCTAGAGTATGATCCTTTCACTCACAAAGACCTGACATGTAGATGATGCATACCTTTCCCTTTCACATTTGCATTTTTGCATTTTCCTCAGTGTGTTGCAGCAGCAGACTTGTTCATTTCTTCATCTGGTTTCACAACTCAATCAGCCCACATAGCATTTTTTTTTCAAACAGCAAAATGGAAAGTCTGTCTAATTATCTTTTCTTTATCACTAAGATCACAAACATCTCTGCTGGCGGTCATCTACTTCATAATTCTGCAGAACAACCACAATTTAACAGACAAATACTAGTTTAATGCTGATTCTCTCTACTTGTCTTTCCTTCCCACATTCTTTCCTCTCCCTGTCTGGTTGTGACGAAGATCAGTCCACTGATGTTTCCAACACCAATGATAACTCATTCAAATTCATTGCAGCTTTCAATGTTAATGATGGTTCCCACATTGCCCAGAAACTTCCTGTGTCTATAAACTCTCAGACTGTGACATCTTGGATACACAGACTCAGCAACTGTGTGTGATGTATTTTCCAACTCTCAAAGACTATAATTATTTTCCTGTATAGCTGTTTTCATATAAGGTGCATCAAATTTTTGTAATTTGGTGAATTCTGGGGTCATTGCTCAACTCAAAATCAGACAGATTCTTCCTTCCTTTGGCCAAAACTGTAACTGAGACTGGCCTCTGGTGGCAGTGAGGCGCAGCACTGGAAACCCATTTAAACTGTTTTTGAGATTTCCTGTGCTTGCGTAGCAAACACAAGCGCGCCATCTACAGGCCTCTAGGTTAGCATTGTAAGAGAAGAGTAGAGATTCATGCTCGTATCATCTAGAAATTAGTAACCAACGATTGCAAAAGTTGTAATAATGTTTGGCCAAGAAAATCAGATGATGCAGTCATGTTTGCACATAGTGTTACATTTTTCTAAACCTTCCACTGCGTGATACAAGACAATACAATAAGATACTATGTTTACCGTCTCTGATCTATTTTCTGTATAAATTAGATATGAATCCTACACGTAGGCTTTGAAAGCGGCTAATTTATGAACCACAATGATGTTGCTCTGGTTGATCATGACCCAGTTTATGAAGTGCTAAGCAATGAGGCGATAACTCTGACTCATACAAAGATCCCCAACTCCAGAGAGGTCTGTTTCCTACCATTCTCTGCACAATAAGTGGTGTATCATGTAGCAGAGTGAAACATAGAGATATTAGTTTGTTTGTTTTTTTTTTTTTGTTGTTGTTGTTTTAAGTTCATAACAAGTCACAAATACAAACATCAAACAAAAACAGCCACGACACAACAAAGGGAAACACATAAACACAAAAAAAACCAAAAACAACCCAGACTTCAACCAAAACCATATGACTGAGTTATAAGACTATATGACTGTTCTTTTGCACAAAGCACAAAAGACTAGGGTGCAGAAGCTAACCTGCTAAAGGGTTGATGTGTTCAGTTATGAGGTCCCAGATAATGTCTGATTCAACAGATGATATGCCAGTATTTGAATTTCTACACAGCCTCTCAAGATGTATCCTTGAGACCATTTCACTGAGCCATCTGGAGAAGGTCAGAGGGTCAGAAGACTTCCACTCGTTAAGTATTAACCTTTCTGCCACCAAAGTGCCAAATCTGATGGTCTTCACCACAAGGCGTGGACGTGAAAAAAAGGTTTCAGAGCAACCAACCAATACAAAAACTACATCAGGTTCCAGCTGTACATCATAAACAATGCAATACCATGAAAAAAATTGTTTCCAAAGAGGAACAATCTTAGAGCAGAACCAAAATGTATGCCCCAGAGTCCCTACTTCTTGGTTGGTCTTGGTCACATTTTTTTTAACAAAGTGCCTGACTTGTAAATAACGAAAGAAGCGGGCTTGAGGAAGGGAGAATCTCTCCCTTAGCTCATTAAATGAAGCAAAATGATTATTAATGTACAAACCTGAGAGGGTAACCAGCCCCCTTTGCTTCCAGCGTATGAAGGCTTGATCAGACTGAACTGGACCAAAGCTGTGGTTAAAACAAACAGGAAAGTTTATGGAGAATTCAGGCACTTGGAGCACCTTCCTAATTTGTTTTAAGATTTTAATTGAGTTATGTAACTAGATAGTTTTTTGTTTGTTTGTTTGTTTTTTGTTAAACGGTTTATAAAAATTTAAATAAAAAAGACATTTACTAAATTTAGTAGCAGTAATAAGACTAAGACAAACCCTGGCATGTGGCTCAGTATATAGTTACTGCACAAAACTAGGGAAATTGAAGAAATTGTAAACAAATATTTTTAATGTAATGAATTTATGTGATAAACTTGCCTTTAACTCTAACCCTCCTAGAGTGTGTGTGTGTGTGTGTGTACATCTAGGTCTTAAAAAACACAGGGCTATCACTGAGGCCAGCTTGAAATCTTGCAACATGTCACTAGATGGCACCAGCTAACAGAAAGCAAAAAGTTGTATATTCACGACATCATCACATCAACTGGATTAAGTCTTTGGTTGCCTCCTACTGTCCGTACTGTCATATACAAAATATTATTACAGCCAAATCAGTCAACAGACAACTGATTAAACAGAAATGAAAAAGTGGCCCATGGACTCACAACTTCTAATCTGCTGCTTGCACTTCTAAAATCCTGATATTATAGCTACAGTGTTGACTGACAAAATCTGCAGAGGGCCTGATGTTGTGCTTAATAGGGTAAGACTGGCATGTGTCCATAAAGGAAAGTACCTGTGGTTGGTGCCCAGTGCCATAATCTATCCAAAATGCAGAACAGTGGCTAAATGGAGCCCCTGCTTGTGTTTCTCACCCATACAATTGATGATGATGGCAAGACAAGTGAGAATAGAATGGAAATAAAGCAAGACAGCAAGATGAGAAACATGTTTTTCTCACACCAGATATCTTCTCATAACCAAGACAATGCTTATTGATAATGTCAAAGGGAAATAAATGTGCTTCTAGTGATTGTCAAAGCTCCACCAGATTCCCCTTTTTTTCCTTGGACAATAAGGAAAGTCTGACAACAGCTTCTTCTTGCAGGTTAGCTCAGACTCTAGGACTCAAATGCAGGTAACTTTGGGTAGAATCCTAGTGTGCACGGACATTTCAACCTTGTATGGTTGAAATGTCTGATGGCTGATACTTGAGTGGTCAGTTTTACAGTACATCAATGTGCATTCAACATGTACATTGTTGAACATGTGAGAGTTGTTGTGACAAAATGAAAATGCAAGTAATGTGGTATGAAAGTGTAACTGGTATAAATCAGGAATTGAGAGGGAAAATAAGGATATAAGATAAGAGGTGGTACAGGAGAATAATAGTCTCCACGACCTCAACATGAGCTGGAAAAGTAGCTGATATGAGTCAATGTTAGGGCTGAAAATAGCGTTTGAGCATTTTTCACATACCAATACATATTGAAAGCATGTATATGTACAGAGTTACACAAACATTTGAGATTATGGAATTATTTCCTGAGAAGTTACAAAAAAGAATTAATCATGTGACAGTTTGCTATCTATTTCCTTCAGACAGTTTGTCTTTCCCATCACTAAACATGCTCAGAAGATGTTTATAACCTAATGTATTATTTCACAAAAATTGAGATTATTTAAGAATATAACAAATATTTGGGCTTACTCCCATATGAGACACCTTTAACTGTATTATCATTCATGTCACATGATTTTGTTAAGTTACATTAAGGTTCAGTCTAAGGAGAAGCTCAATTTCCCACTTGTGTGTGTATAGTACAGTGAACATCAATAAACTAAACCAACTTGTTGCCCAAGCAACAAAGGAGTGATGAATATCGAAGCTCCATAGATACATCAGTGTTTAGATTCTGTTGCTGTTCAACTGTCAGAATTTCCTCAAGCTGTTCTTTAATAAAGGTTTGATAAGAAGAAGAACAATTTGTGAGAAACAGGAAAATACATTTTTTCAAAGAGAGAGAGAGAAATTAACACAATGACTTCAAAGTTTTGTCACTTTCAGAATGGCTGTTGTGTCTGTCTGCTGAATGCACCCTCCCCCCGCCTAAGATATTGTGGTTTACTGCAATGCGTATAACACTGAAAGACAGAAAGTGCTGCGACATTTATGAGAAAGAAAACCCAGTTACATGAAGGCAGGTTGACTACATACACTCACACTGAAAAAATGTACTTCTTTCAAGACTTTCCACTATACTTCATGAAAACTCTGACATACTGGTGCTCACTTCATGGATTTGCCCTGTTTATGTTGCTTACAACGGTCAGCAAAGGTAAATGAACACCTTTACTTTCACTTTTCACTTGATCGGATTTTTCAGTCTTTTAGTCCTGATCATATCAGGATACAACACAGATAATAATAACGTAACAGTCGCATAATGTGTGAAAGTAACAGAGCTTCAGCAGGAAAAGTTTAACAGCAGCCACAAAATGTTGGTTAGCTTATCAGCACAATGCGGTTTTCTATTTAAAGCTATTACCTCCACTGAATTGTGCTGGTAATAACTAACAAGCCCCTACAGTTTTATCCTAGCTGAAATTTTATATTTCAGTTTTTTTTTTTTTTATTGTTTTTCTTTTTCACAAGTAGGATGTATTGTCTAAGTTTAGAGAAATGAGAGTATCAGTGACATTACTCGGGCTGAATTACAAAACTTCTAACCTTATCAGAGTGGCAAGGTTAACGAGATGTATGGTTGATAACAGAATGTGAAAAAGTAAAGAAAATGTACATTTGAAAGAATATTAACATTGACAAAGTTGCCTAAAATAAGAAAACTATAGCTGCTGTCTTTCCTGTTATTGTAATTTTGCTGCACCAAGTTGGTTGCTTTTGTGGTAAGGAAGTGATCTTTGTTTAAGGATAAAACTAACTAGATGATTTTGAAACATCTTTCGCCAAAGTTTCAGCATGTGAAGCTCCTTCTAGTCCAGAGTGTTTCAGGAGAAAAGCTGATGATGATGTTTACATATGCGAATGGAGCATGAACACAACTGAGAGCAACGTTACATTTGATCTTCATGTTAAGTGAGTACTGAAGTGCTTGAGCTGTGGCATTTTAAAACACTGAACATCTGTGGTGAGTTTTGGTGTGTGGTGTATTTTGTGAAAATGTTTTGTTTTACAAATACTAGACACAGTGGAAACAGCTTCTTACTAGTCTCTTCACTGTGCAAATTACATTACATTAAAAATCCATGTAACTTTATTTCAAATTCTTTATCCCATAGTCTCCAAAGCTAAATTTTAAAGAGTAACATGTGATACTGCCTGATATACTTTTATATATATATATATATATATATATATATATATATATATATATATATATATATACAAATATATATATATATATATATACAATATACAATTTTAGTCTATAATAATATCTGATTCTAATATTCTGACATTTTGGGAAATGCTAAAAAAATCATGCTTAAAAAAACCAAGATATAATGTATTACTTTTAATAACTTGTGAACAGAGACACAGTTGCTGCATTCAAATGTTTCCAACCTTTATGCTAAGCTAAACTTCGATACAGCTGATGGCTGTAGCTGGTTATTTACAGTATTGAATATATTTACCATGTAAACATGAGTGTGGTATCAATACTATTAATTCTATCAAAAGCTGCCAGTGTTTTTGAATAATATGAATAGCATCTACACGGTAAAATGTTATACAACAACTTCTGTGCCTCCTGCTCAGCTTGAAAGACCGGCACTTGACTGTCATATCCTGTTTGAAACTATTTTGTCACTGCACTTGTAGACTCACGCGTACAAAACAAAAGGACCCTGGAAAGTCCATTCACAAGGCACTTTCAGTCACAAAGCAATGCAGATTAGCGTGGATCAAATGAGACTTAATGATGGTCTTGTAAACTTTGATTTGCTAAAATTTATGGCAAGAAAAGTGTTGCATGACCTCTCTCTGGATAACTGGATCTGGCTATGGACTGAAAAACAATTTTGCAGTGATCTGATCACTCAGTTTTCATTTTGAGTCATGTCAGTGCACTCAACTTAACATCAGGTGGACTTGATTTTGTGCAGTTGGTTTCTACCTACAATATTCAGTGATTAATGCTAACTGATATCTAATCTAGACCTGCTTCAGAAACCACCTCTTCCCCAAACTTTTCTGACATAGGTAGGACTGTGTCCCACCATTTCTATAACTTAAAATTCTAAAACTGACATTCACACCTGCTTCACGGCGTGATTGGTCCACTGTGTGGAAGTAAGAAAGGACGTAAGTTTAGGTGGGTTTCACTTCACTTCCCCTCAGTGTCATTATGAATACCTTCCAGGAAAGAGTGATTTTTTATCTGTATATTACTGTATAACGTGCCCGCCACCTTTTACATCTTTGAGTGTGCGACCTCGGTCTGTTCAAGCACAACCCAACAACTTATTGTGTATTTTCCCAAAGTGTTAAATTATTCTTTTAAAAATCTGTTTAAATAGTGATGTATATTATTAGTTGCGTTCTCTCTCTGCCTTTTTAAACACAAACATTCTTCTACATATGCACTTACAGTCAAAAAAAATTTAAGCACATTAAGGAGACTTCATATCAAATCCCTGAGGAGTCGCTGATTAAATATCGGCCCGTTGACATTTGGGTGGCAGCGAATGTAGGAGTGTCCAGCTGCATTTCACTCAAGAGGACTGTTGAACTCATGCACATAGGTAACTGATACTTCTCTGACGTCAACTGAAAGTGTGGGAGATCAAAACACAACTCTGTCTTTTTAGTAGTGAATGACTGAGAACACGTTGTAATGATTTAAAGAATAATCTAGATACAACAAAAATCTATATTAGAAAGTAAATAATAAAAAAAAAAAAAAAAAAAAACAAATTGCTTCTCTTCAACAGTGAAATATGAAGTGCCACAAAACATTTCAATGTCCTGGTTAAAAAGCAACCTCAGCTTAATCTGGGAGGCTGCAGAGAAGAAGAATCCAGCTTTAGTTGAGGTCTGGTTTCAACGAGATGGAGATCCTACAAAATCATGGGAAAAAGTGAGGCACTTGTTTTTTTTGTAAATATATTGTGTTTGAATCAGTCCGTAGGCTAAATAACCAGTTTAATCTTATATCTACTTTGCTGTTACAGAAATTAATTAACACCACCATGTGTAAGTACTTTCATGTCTCACATTCCCATAATCAACTTTGTTCTGCATCATTACTTGTTTTCTGGGAGGGAAATATTTCTTACTGTTTTTCTTGTGAGTCTGCTTCTTGTTTAACATCTTCATTTTTCATGTCCTCAGTGACTGGATGCAACACTTCACAAGTCTCTACCTCACACTCTGACAAATGTAGGTATACTTGTGGATAGCATCAGCAAGTTATCAAGTAAAACACACAAAAATCAAAGCTAGAGAGAAAATTACTTAGTCAAATTTCTCCTATTTTGGTTGAACTCTCGACTGCTCACACCTCAAACACATCCCACACTACTCTGCCGGCATAAACCACTGTCTGAACACAAAAAAAACCCTGAACAGTTAGTGAATTTACTGCACATTACTGGGATTAATAACTTTACTGTAGGTTTTTGATAAAGAAATGTTTTTGTCAATTGTCATACAATTTTATTGCAATCCTCCTCCTCCTCCTATGCTTATTTTTATATTTTATTGTTTTAACAGACCAGGTAATTGTCACAAACCTTTTAAGGAACTCAGTCTACCGAATTCAGATGAGACAGCGGTCCACTCAGGTCAAAAACCCACTGTGGAGCAAATGGACTCCACTTATGATTGTTCCTGCAGGTGAACTAATCCATCTAATCATCTTTTTAAATGCATTACACCATTCTGCACAGAAATATTTAATGTTTAATTGTCATTAAGCTGTTTTAGATGTAATCGTCCTGTTAGCTTATGTACATGAATCACAAAGGGATACAGGGTGCAACAGAGCGGAGCATCCCCAGTGACTGATATCTGTAACTGTAGATACTCCCCTCCCCTCAAAACTGTGGTTTCAGATATGATTCTATATGATTCAGTACAGGTCCCCACCACTTTTACCCCAACTCCTTACATTCTTTTACATTTTACTAAGAGATGACACTTCTGCTTTTTTGCCTCTTCCCTACCACTGGAGATGGCAAACTATGAACTTGTGCAGCTTCATTGAAATGTTTCAAACATGCTTTTGGTTGCAAAAGTGCAAAGACACAAGATGTCTGCTCTCTAATAGTTTGTGTTTGCATTGCAGAACTTGAAAATGCCCCAAAGGTCACCATGACAACAAAACATTTAAATGGCACACGAAAGGTGACGCTAACTTGGGAGGTAAACCAGGAAATGAATGAACAGTGCAACATCCACACATCAATATGCATCAACTTTACAGACAAAGCTGCTACTTCTGTTAATTTTACTACTACTACTTCTATAACTAAAAGTAAGAACAATAATGAGGATAAATTAAAAAAAAGAGTCATTGCTTTCTTTTGATCCTCAGCCATTGCCACATCCAGCAGTATTTGGAGAAGTGACCTACAGACTGGACGACACGCAGTCTTCTCAGGGATGTCGATGTCCAAAGCCAGAGAAAAGGAGACATCACATCAAAACAACCACTTACACTATTTATTTGTCTCACTCTGCTGCCAACATCTCTATTTATGCCAGAAACACAGTGGGGAACTCTCCTGTGACAATCATACAAGTACCAGCAATGCATGATACAAATTTAAAACGTAAGGGAAAGTGAAAAAAAAATCTTTTTTTGAGTGTAAGTGTACATCATATATTTATCATTCAGCCTCAGATCGTAAAAGGTTTTTTGTTTTTGTTTTTTTCTTGGCAGCTTGTGACATTGAGACGTTGTTGGATAAAAACCTAAACAAGAAAAATTGCAAGCAGTGGTATGAGCTTCAAGACAAAGATCCAAAGCCAAAGGATGTAACAACTTTAACCAGGCACTGCAAAAGAGAAAGGATCAAAGTGAAAAAGAGTAAGTTGTATTTAAAGTATTTTTAACAACACAGCTTCATCGTATCTACTTTACAGAAGGCAAATACAATAGAGAAGATCTTTTTTTATTATTATCATTTTATTTGCTGAGTATCTACCAAAACTTAATTTTGACCTAACTTTGCACCAAACATGGGATTGTTATGACTGTATTGACTACCATTATTTTATTTTCACTCTGCCACCATGCTCAACACAGAAAAATAGGTCATACAGCAACAAAAACAACTCAATGCTGTGGAATTTCCGATGAAATAACATAATGTGGTAGCACATTTGTTTCACACTCTTTATGTTTCTGTTGCAGACTTGAAGGACTTTGTTCGCTACCTTTACTATGAACACAGATGTAATGGCAAAAAACCACAGACAATTAAAACATGCCTCTTTTACAAAAAAGAGGGTGGTAAGTTTCTTTCAACTAGATTAGATCTGCATGCTGTGAACACTGGATGTCAACTTTAAGCATGGCTATGAATCCACCAAAGTAAACAACAATAATTGTCAGTTACAGATAGACATGTTTAGTCAGGGACTAAAAGTGGTTACAAATCCTCCGTTGGTTGAGTAATTAATAAAAATCCCAGAACTCAGATTTGAGTATCGTACAACGATGAGCTTTTCTTTTCAGCCATGTTCAGCCACCTCTCAGCTCACCTGTTTTGGTCCAAACTAAAATATCTCTATAACTAACGGTTGCTGTGGAAAGTTGTACAGACTTTCATGGTCCTCAGAGGATAAATCCTTGTAACGTTGGTGACTTTTCCTATCGCTGCCATGAGCTTGTTATTGATATTTATTGAAATGTCCTGACAACTATTGGACAGATTGCCATTAAGTTTGGTTCGTACAATAATGATTTATCATTATTTAAAGTTCCATGACAGACATTTAAATTCACCATAAGGATCAAATTCCTATTTACTAATTAGGAAAAAAAAAATAGTATCACAACACATGAAATTATGGACGTTTCATAGTAACAATAAACTTGAACACTAGCACACTGAAATTAGGATTTTGCACTGCATTCTACCTGCGTAAGGGAAGCTTTATGTATGATGCACTAATCCCATTATTATCAACAGCTGCCCAATGATTCACACTCTAAACTCACCTTTTGTCCCATAACAACCTCTGTTTTCAAATGTGTTCATATCATTGCATGGGGATCCAATGTGTAGGATTTAGGACAATCATCTGGCAGAAATATAATATAATGATAAGACATGATTGTTATTACCACATTGGCCCGAATATAAGACAAGCTCTCTTTTTCAGGATCCATTTTTGGGAAAAAAAATGGTGAATGAGCACATGGCCTGTAGTAGCAAGCACACACCATCTAGGAGTGAGTTTTTTTTTTGTTTTGTTTTTATTATTATTTTTGAGAATTTTTTGGCTTTTAATGATAGAGCCAGTGTAGAGAGACAGGGATGGAGGAGAGCACATGCAGGAAAGATTGTCTGGGTAGGGATTCAAACTGTTGTGCAGCTGTGTTGCATATATATGTCAATGTGCTACGCCATAACCGCTTGGCTTTCCAAAGCTCCCCTAGGAGCAGTGTTTAACATGCGCGCAAGCAATAGCATTAGCATTAGGCCGTAATGCACAGAAAATATTTAATACCGGCCCAATTTTGAAACTATGGCAGAAAAAATTAAACTATGGTGGCGCCACAGTCTCTCCCATGTATGGGAAACACTGTCCTCCTCAGCTGGTTGTTAACTTGCAGTTGTGGTCGCATCTCTGGAAATCACTTGTGTGTGTGAATGAGAAGAAGAAGCCCTGACTTACTTGGGGAGAAGACGTTTGATGCCACCTGTTGGTTTAGACCCCGGGTCTCCGGACCTCCTCTTTTTCAGACTTTTTTCTTGGGAAAAAAATGCTGTCTTATATTAGGGTCAATATGGTATATTTAATATTTTTTTGTAAACTTAGAACAAAAATCCTTAAATCCTACATGTTGCCCCTTTAACTAACTATGATAATGTGGCTCTGTCTTGCCAAATGAGTGCTGAGGGATCCAGTGCAAAGTGGTGCATCACGTTTTTTTTTCTTTCTTCCTCAGTACCACAGAGAGAACCTCAGAACTTGTCTGGTTACAGTGACACATACAATTCTGTTATATTGTCCTGGACAGAACTTGGTTTTGAGGACCTGAAAGGTTTTCTCACATACTACAGTCTGTGCAGTGTGAAAATCAGCTCACAGGACGAGCCGAAAGGTGCGAAAGACACATTTTTATTCATCTGAACCTTTTCATTTGCCTTATAAAACCCTAAAGGACACAAACATATGTCCTTGTGGATATTTATTGTGGATGTTTAAGAACAAATGTACAATATTTCAGTAACTTATGTAACCTTTGCCAAAAACACAGCTGCATGAATTTTACTGAAGTTTTTCCACATCTGATTTCATCAGAGTGCCATAACATATCAGCGAAACTAACAAAATACCGCCTGGAAAACTTGACACCAGGAGCAAAATACAACTTCACCCTGGCCGCACTGACACAAGTGGGAGAAGGACCTAAAGCCACAGTAACTTACAACATACTTCCAGAAAAGCAGTTTAATGGTATCAGACTTACAGTTTTGAAGTTCTTCCATCAAGCCAAATACAAATCAGTGTACATGTATTCCAAATATAAGTGCTCGATTCATTTTACCATTTTTTTCTTTTCCCATCCTGCAAATTAGTGTGGTTAAGTTTCGGCCTCCTTTCTGTGTTCTTTTTGGGCTCAACCACGTGCACCGTTATCTTGAAGAGGTAAGAGGTTCAACTTCGATGAACGTTTTAATTAGCCAGTCCCGTTGAAGGAACTTTGTAATAATCTCTACTTTGTCCTGTATTTAGAATCAAAAACAAGATCTTTCCTCCTGTGCCGACACCTGTTATTACAAATTTAACCCCCCTTCAACCAGAAAGTCAGGTATCTATCTATCTATCTATCTATCTATCTATCTATCTATCAATCACTCCATTTTCTTTGTAGTCATGTTGTTGATGCAACCCTTCTTTTCACGTGGACATATTAATGAACTGATCCAACTTAAAATACCAGTTTTGACAATCTTCTTGTACAATGCTGTACATGTCAATGTGACCCACAGCCAGAGATGCTGGAGGGGAAAGAGGAGGTGCATGATCTGTTGCTGCTCCAGCTGCATCCAGAGGGGAAACCTTTCCTTGAGGACGCAGTGGAGACCGCTGTCGTCGATGGAGAGTGGGGCAAGGGGAGCAACAAGGAAATGGAGAATGAGAGGAGTGATTCAAGAATGTCAGGAGAAACGAGTGATAAGAGCCATGACTCTACTGATGGGGCACTGAGCAGCAAGGAAGGTGAAATAACAGATCTGGAACAACTGGACAATGAGATCGCCATGCTGGTATACAGGAATGGTTTAGTTTTTGATGTGAAGATGGACTGACAGCAAAAAAACTGCACAAAGGGTTGATAAAATTGCTGAATTGTACTGAAGACTGCACAGATGCTGTTCTTATTTTCAGTTTTATCTTCTTTAATAATAAGATGTGAGAAGTATCTTGGTATGAAGCACATGTTTGATGTTTACATATTTCTGAGTTTGGTCTCCAGAGGACAAACCCTCATGACATTGGTGATCCCTTGACTTTTATTGGATGACTATTGCGGCTCAATCAATCAATCACACTTTATTTATATATCACTTTTTGTACAATAAAAATGCAGCACAAAGTGCTTTACATATTAAAAACAAAGTCTCTCCCACCCAACTGCCCACTTACCCCTTACCCCTGCCCCTCCACCCCTAATCCTTATCAATAATAAAATATGTAGAGAAATTTTAGGAACAAATAATAATATGGCTTGAAATGGAAAAAAAAACAGAGGGAACACTACCACAGGGAGCCGTCTGCATCGGGAGGCAGCTGCCAGACCCAGGAGGCTGGAGCCACAACCCAACCTCAGGCAGAGCAAAGAGCCAAACACCACTGTTGTGTGGTGGGTTCCTGGACCCCACCAAGACCAGAGGAGGATGGACCCTGAGCCAGCGCCACAGCAACCAGAACCAACAGCCAACACCCCCGATGCAGACGGCTCCCACTGAGGAAACACTGGAGTTACTGCAATGTAAATTAAATAAAATGAAAAATAAAATATTAAATGTTAAATAATAATTAAAGTAGATAAATAAATAAGTGACATAAGACAGTAGATAACAATATAAATGTGCTAAAAAAAAAAAAAGGGCTAATTGGGTATTGCGAAGAAGTTTGGTACTAAAAAAACTAAATGGATACCTTTCATATTTTAAGAGTTTTATCTTCTTTAACATAAGATGTGCAAAAACATCTTGTTGTGAGGAACATGTTTGATGTGTATTTTTTTATTTTGCCAATGACTTTTGTAAATAACGAGGCCAATAAATGACATATTAGCATATTTTCGTTTTAGCTGCCTGCTTTGGGACAGCGGTGTCGATCTGTCAGTCTA
Source organism: Polydactylus sextarius (assembly GCA_016801845.1). NCBI lineage: Eukaryota > Metazoa > Chordata > Actinopteri > Polynemidae > Polydactylus > Polydactylus sextarius. Next base: position 18,787,113 of record CM028910.1, read on the forward strand.
TTACTTTGTTGTTCATGGTCCCCAGAGGACAAATCCTAATGACCTTGGTGATCCCCTGACTTTTCTTCTGAAGGTTAAGATTTGTTGTTCAGAGTGAAATATCTTGGCAACTGTTGGGTATTGCCATGAAGTTTGATATTGAAATTTTGATGCAGGTGAATGTCTAAAAGCAGCATAGAGATATCTTACAATTTATTTAGTATCAATGTCTGGCCAATTATTTTATTTACCACAACTGCTAAAGATGAAAAATAATTTTGTCCTTCAGTTTTTAACAGTTATACAATCTGACTTAGATAAAACTAGTTGTGAAACTGTGAAACTATATTACACAGATCAAATAAACTAAAAACCCAGTGAGTCTGTTCTGCAAAAACAGAAATTTCTAAATAATAGAGGTGTTTTCATGTAGAGTCTGGCTCATTGAAGCAGTAAAAAGCTGAGCAGCAAAAATGTGACTGTGGTGAGGTGTAAAAGACACAGGAAGTGGTCAAAAGAAGAAAAAAAAAACAAAACGCAATGGCCTTTAAGACAGGTGTGTCACCCACTGTGGGAACCTTAGTTTAGTCATAACTAAAAACACTTCTCTGTTTCTATGTACCTTGTTCAAACTAGAACATGATGTGTGATGCATTTCCTGCAATGTTGCATTTTAAATTCTCAGCAGAAAAAAGCATAACTTGTCCTTGTTACAATATTTACAATAGTTTGGTTTTGAGCTGCTTGAGGAGAGAGAAAAGAAGCAAGAATATGACTCTGTTGTGTCATCATGTATTTTATCCATCACCTTTCACCACACTGAGATCTAAATCATCTGTCTGAACCACAGAAGACAGTAGACACAACATTTTAATTTGTGTTCTTTTTTTCTGTGTGTGTGTATTAATATACATCTGGGACTAAGTTATTAATTAGATTAGTTAGATTTAACTAATGTTATAGCAGTGATTATGTGTAATGTGCTAATGACTACAGTATAAGTCTGCTTTGAAATTTTCATCAGTTGAACTTTATTAGGAACATATATACACCTGCTTAATAAAGGAATAAGCCTGGTTTGATCTGGTTTGTTTTTGCTCAGACACACAGATGGTGGAGTCAGAATTTGCCATCAGCAGCATGATACCAAACCAAACCTGTCATGTGCAACAGTTCAGGCTGCTGCTGGTGGTGTAATGACAGGGAATACCTTTTGAAATGCATTAATCAATTATGGTTTGAATACCAAAGCCTGTCTGCTGTTTAGTGCTGCTGTTGACCATATCCGCACCTGTACATCTTCTGATGGTTGCTTCCACCAACGTCAAGAGGCAAAAGCTTCCTCAAATTTCACAAACACAATAGTGAATGTGGAGCTGACAACTGAGGCAGACTTGTCTGTAGAAACACAGAAATGTAACCTACATGCAAAAGTTCAAGCAGAAAAGTATCATCATAACTTTGTTAAAGGTGGAGCTACTTGTAATCTATTTGTATCATGCAGGAGCTTAATGCATAACAGTAAATCATTGTCATAAAAATAAAGTAATAATATAATTCTTAATCTATAATGGATAAAGTTCACAAATAAATGTAGCGGGGTAAAAGTATCAGTCGCAGAAAAGTAGCTGTAATTAAGTTTATTGCTTAGGTGAATGTATCTAGTTATTTTTTTACATTGGGTGTGGCTTTTAAAAAAAATAATATAGTAAATAATAATTTGTGACTATTTGTTTAATTTTTCATTACACAGAATCAGACATTATCTGGAAATCTTATCACATCAGGAGTTGATACATTCCTTTATGATATATAATAAAATATAAAAATATTTAGGTTTGTATTCTCTGTGAAAGGACACAAGGAAACAACATATATAACAATATGTCGCCTCCCGGTGGTCAGAAGTTGTCAGTACAGGGACATTTGGTAATCCATTAAGTATAAAAATGTACAAACAATGACAAGACACAATATGAACAGAAATATAACTTAAATATAGTAAATTAAAAAAATCAACTGTTCATGAGCAGCTCATAGATTTTGTCCTTCATTATTTCACATATATTTTTGCTGAAAGCAGAGAGACTAGAGATTAGCTTCAGTCAGTAGATAGATATAGATATCATACACTAAAATATATTACCATAAAGACCAGAGAAAAACCAGCGATTCTCTATTTTTCTATTCTATTCCAGAGTTTAAGTCATGAAAAACTGTGTGAATGAAGCTATGACGTAATAAGTTTATTTGTATCTGCGAATATTTTCTTGAAGATGACAGATGATGAGGTGAAGGCGGTCGACACAGTGTTAAGAACTTATTACTTCTTCCATATATTTAGGATTTTATGGACTTAGTATCTGTAGTTGTGTGTGTGTGTGTGTGTGTTTAGGGATTTGACAAGGGTTTTAATAGAGGTGCCATCTGCTGCCTCAAGATGGCAGTCCTAAATAACTAATGACTCAGCTGTAAACCAGATGCTTTAACCTTTGGGACCTGTTCAACAGTTTTACAAATGAAGTTGTGTTATGATCAGACAGAAAGATGTAGGGTTTTTTTTATTTTTATTTTTTATTTCATTAGTCTAACATCTATTACAGTGGTCAGGGTGGTGAAACGTAAAAGTGAATACATTCACAACAAATGGGTAAGTATCATATTTGATAGTTTCTTATCTAATCTAATTCATCCTTCTATTCACCTACTGTGTATACCTGCTCCTCACATCACCAAATCCTCAAGTCCTGCTTGGTTTAGCTGCTGGGAGGACGAAATTTCTTTTATCACAAAAACAAAAAAAAGACAAAGGCAGATACACTCCAACAAATCATCTGCTGGCTGAAATAAATAAATAAATAAATAAAACAATTAAAATAAACAAAATAAAAAAAACCAATTTGCATGGATATTTTTAAGTTTTTGTAACTACTTATTAGTCAGTATTGAGTACATGCTGCATTCTCTGGTCAGACCAACCCACTTACCTTAGTACCAGCAACATGATTTGTCCTCTACACGCTTATTTAAGCTAAACCAACTTAATTATAACTGTGTTAAAATGACTCCTTTTAGTTATTCTAACTTATTTCTTTTCCTTTCATTCTACTCAGAAGTGTCCATGCAAATTGTTACCTTAATTTTTTTTAGTACAAGAACTTATTTATCTAAGTCGCTATTGCAATTCCAGTTTTATGTGTTTATTTAATAACAACACCTGTCAGCATCCCACCGTAACAGGACTATATTGACATTTTAATAGTGGTAAAATGTGTCCTTTATAAAATGAATCAGAAAACTTACAACATAAAATAAGCCCATAAAAGTGTCTCAGAAAGACTGAACATTGTTACAGTCACGCTCTCGAGACTGATTTGAGTTCTTTTTTTTTATAAAAGTAGATTACTTTGAACTAGGTGTAGTTATTAAACTCTCCACTACACCTACATATAGTATGTAAACAAATCACAAATAACATTGCAACATTTTCATCTTTAATTTGAGGACAGCTTAATGTCTCCTCCTCACATTTTTTTAAGCACAGCATCTTATTTTTTAAATTTTTTTAGCAATATTAGCTTAGGACTTGCTTTCAGGTCATCCAACTCGAGGAATAATAACCTCCCCAGTATGACAAATGTCTTCCCATTGTGTCAGAGGTGACAATATCAATGCTTCGTACCCTGACGAGAATTTCCCTGAACCTTCTGTCAGTAATATCACTGCTAGTCAAGAGCGGTGCAACGTGATGACTCAAACTGATCAAACAGCTTTCAGTAATCATAAAAACCTCAGGTCACGATTTAGAACATCTGAGAAACTTGAACTGTGTAGCATATGTCTGAATTGTTTTTTTTGAGATATTTTTGGCCTCCCGATAACTAGTCAGGGCCATTTTCCCTTAGGGCTCTTGAGTTGAGAGGTTTTCTGCAGGTTCTCCTATGGTATTTACACACAAAAAAAAATCCCCTGCTTGTGTTGCCCGGCCCTGGCCCCAGCCTGGCCCAAGATGATGTTGAGTCTGGATCTCCCCCTCCCCCAAATCCCCTACAACCTCCCGATTCTGCCCCGTCAGGGCCCTTTTCTTCTTGGGCTACTGAGGTTTTCTCCGGGTTCTCCTATGGTATTTACATCAAAAAATCCCCTGCTTGTGTTGCTTGGCCCTGGCCCAAGATGATGTTGAGTCTTGATCTCCCCCATCCCCTACACCCCCACCCCCATCCTCCCCACCAGGAAATGCTGTCATATCTCTCAGGCATCACCTGATGCCACACAAACCTAGCACCATCCCTAGATTCCTCTCCTCCGTTAACACGGTCTTCTCCAACCCCTTCAGGAGGACAATGTGTTAATTCCACCTTGATGGCAAACATTTTCTCCACCAAAAAGTTCCTGCCTGCCCCTAAATATTAATATTACTGATCCCTGACAGATGGACTTAAGCTCTCAGGTTCATCTTAACAGGCAATAGGGTTCTGGGTTGTCTTTGTCCGGTTTCCCCAATTACTCGGTTAGAGTAATGAAAAACAAAAACAAACAAAAAACTAAACCGTTTGCTCTGCGAAAGATCCTTAAATGTGCTTTGGTTTACTGTTCATGGTCTCTATGTTGACAGGAGCTTTGATGCTAACAGGTGCATGGAGCTGCACAGCTAACTAGCATTAGCCATGTTTAATGTGAATGTGAATATTAGCATTAGCGCTGGTTGTACTACACAGGGTTCTATGGCGTAACAGTTAGCATTGTTTCTTATGGATGTCTGTTAGAGTTGTATTATTTATACTATATTGTAAAAAAAAAAAAAAAAAAAAGAGTTTCTCCCCTGTTTTCAGACTCCAGAACAGTTGACAGGACTCACAACTAACTCATCACTGTCTATTTTGTACTTCTGTTTTACACAACAGTGTTGCACATGTGAGTCACGTGATGCGATGAAGCTAGGTAGATGATAATCCTGGGGCTCTCCAAACAAATCCATTTAAAATTATTTAAAACAACCACACCCCCTCATAACTTGATCAGACAACTGCAATATGGACTTGAGACCCAAGAATAAGCCTCTTAGCAAAGAAAAAGCGAGTGAACAGAACTTGATAACCATGGGAAAAACTACCAAGAGTGACCTCAAGGAAGTTTGTATACTGGCGGCTGCGGCACAGGAACACCTGATCGGTGGAGATCTATTAATTCTCCTCCAAGAGATAAGAAATGGTAATGAGGCTCTCTCTTGAAAGATCGACTCTAATACAGTTGAACTCAATCAATCCATCTTAGGACTGAAAACTATGCTGGATAAGCTGAGCTCTCATGTTGCCCAAACAGAGGAGCGCATCAGCACAGTGGAGGACCATGGAGCTGGTGGAGCTCAGCCCGAGTGTTACCAAGCTGAAAAAAGGCGATTTCCTAAGAGAGAAAATCGACCAACTACAGCCGGCACAATAATATACGTGTCATTAATCTGAGAGAATGATCCTGTTAACTTCTTTGTCAACTGAATACCAGATACCAGCTGGGATCGGAGCATTTCACTGAGCCGCTGATGATCGAGCGAGCGCATCACGCTCTGGCACCCAGTCCACCTGCCGACCAGAGGCCGAGACCTGTTCTGATTCACCTGTTCAGGTGTCAGGACCGGGACAGAATCCTTCGCATTGCCTCACAGCTATCCAGGGAAAAGTTGGTGGAGAAAATGTTTGCCATCAAGGTGGAATTAACACATTGTCCTCCTGAAGGGGTTGGAGAAGACCCTCTTAACGGAAGCTTGTTGATGTTCTGTGATATGGGTACCCAACATGGACTGTGTTTCTTCCCCATCAGCACGTTCTGTCTCATCGACATCCACCTCATGCTCTTTAACACAGTCATATATGCTTTGTAACAACAACTTGACCGGCTCAACAATTTCAGGCTTTAGCCGTGTTTCTTTGTGAGTTCTTTTGGGTAGCTGAGGTTGAGTGTGTATATTAGCCCCATTAGCAAGGCACAATTCATAAATTACTGAGTTGAGACATTTTTTTGTTTTGTTTTCATTGAGACCAACTTATTAAATTATCAACTCATTATAATGTATACACATAACAAACAATTTTTTTAATGCAGAAAAAGTTGTTGATTTTGAGCTGTGCTTACTAACCCCATGAATCGTTTTTTAGAGTGTATGAGCATGTTAGTATATGTTAAATGTGTGAAGATTTAGAGAATAACAAAAAAAAAAAAACCATCAGTCTACTATGATTTTTTCTGAGATGTTCTAGTAAGACAAGATGGTTTTAGGAGAAACTAACATTCGATTGAAAGCAAACCAAAATTCAACGAAGTGGAAGAGAAATTTCCATATCAAGAGGACAAAATTCAGATGTCCTTGCATCTTGCTGTGCTCTATGAAAAACCATTTAACCTTCCACTTTAAGACTAAATCAACACGACACGAGTAGTTGCGACAGGTGTTTGTCCTTCTGTCAAATTGTTTCTGCCAGTGAAGCGATGCTTGTTCCTGGCAGTGTTTCAACTCAATTTGAATGTGGCTTGTTTAGACAAAACAGAGTGTCTAAACAGAGCTCAGATCAGTCAGACAGAGTATCTTCAAACTAATCATTCTACTTTTCACTACCGTCAGGTGATGGTTTTCATTTTTCATGTCTGTCTTCTGAGCTGCAGACATCGAGTTGTAGTGACTATTGCTGACATTTGCTCAGAATCTTGTACTGAACTGTTTTTCGATTTCATTCTGCCAATAAAGGTCTCAGCATTTTCCCCGCTGGTCAGACATATAACAACTTTATTTATCGACACCAAGTAGCTTGTTAAGGTCAGGGAATTGTGTTTTTTCGTGGCTGAAGGAAAACTAACTCTGCTTTCTGTTTCGGCACCGACTGTAAACATCAACAACTGTAATTAGACTGAGCCAAACAGTCTCCTGAGAGGTCTGGCTCAACAGCTTATTTCCCACTTAGAGTGTTCTTATGGTCAATGGCACATTACTCTATGGATTACACATTCATTCTATGACACAGTCTGTCTGTGTGTGTGTGTGTGTGTGTGTATGTGTGTGCATCTTGTGAGCTGAATGAGGATCTTTTTCCAACATGAACATCTGTCTGGGAGCATGTACATGCATTGGGTTAGGCATCTCAGACCACCTGTCACGAAGTATTGCCCCAGCACCAGCAGCAGAAGGGAAAACTGTCAGCTGGTCATCCAGCTGCTTTTGTAACTGAATGAGCCAGTCATCATATCATAGTTAGCATCTTCAGTTCATTCTACCCACTTCTTCACCCATCTAACTGTGTCTTCAATGTCTGTGCCCTACACTGTAATAAAGATTCCCCCTTTCAAAGCTCTGAGGGATTACAGCCTCGACAGAGCTGTTTCTGCTGTGTCTATGAGCAAGTATATTGCCCAATTTTTCAAAAATGTATAGCCCTGCTACCACAAGATAGTGTTTTATAGACATCAGTTAACTGAATGAAATTGCAAAAAAAGTCAAAGCCAGGAAAGTGTCTGTTTCCCTTTAGGGGAAAAATATAAGGTTGTTCGATTCTAATAATTTAATGTTGCACACTAAGACCTCAAAAAGAAGAGATAACAACAAGAAGAGATAAAATTGCCAACCTTGCTTTGCTAACAAAGAAATCAGCAGTCCCTGTGTTTGGGGGTGTTTCTTTGGTCACTTCAGCTCCAAAATTATAAAGAACGCCTTTAGACTCAGAAACAACAATGTCAGCATATGAACTTTAACAACACAAAAACCTTTGTTTTTACAAAGGAATCCAGTGAAATTTCTCTTGGTTGCACATTACTAAGTACATTCTGGTTCATACATTTATCAAGGTGGAATCTTGAAACTTTTTCACATCATTTGTGCAGTGTTTCTAAACTCTTATTTATATATTAATTATAATCTCAAGAGTGAATGTCCACAGGCAAACCATGTCCTGAGACACTCCTCTTTTAATAATGTACTAGTTCATATAACTCTATAGCTTGTAAGACAAAAATTATCACTTTTAGAAACCAAGGTTGTACATCATCATGTTATATGAAGTGTTCATCATATTTTATTAGAGCCAGCTATGAGGCATAGTAAATAATCAGTTGTTCAGAAAAAATGTTTGGAAATCGTTTGATTTGCTTACGTCAATATGAAAGCTAATTCAAACAGGTATATGTTGGCTTATCTACTGCAGGTTTGATAAGCCAACATTCACCATCCTGTCTGAAAGTCCATGACCAGCTGGCCCCCTCACTCCATCAGACAACCTCACCTCCCCAAGAAACCCCTACTGAGGCCCCCCATCTGTAGTCACCTTTGAGAGACTGGTGTTGAGCCACCTGAAGAACATCACAGGATCTGTGAAGAGGATGTATGTCAGCTCAACACCATTCAGACATCCTCCATAACAAACTCACCCAAAAGACCAGAAAGGCTCCAGGTCCAGACGGGGTGTCACCATCCTGTCTGAAAGTCTCCAGGACAGCGACAAGTCGCTGACCAGCTGGTCCTCTGGTGTGGTCAGAACCCCATCTTCACCCAGATCTTTAACAAATCATCATCTCCCAGGGAGCTGTGTGAAGTCCCTCCTGCTTCAAATGCTCCACAATTATCCCAGTCCCCAAGAAACCAGCAATCTCAGGACTACCCAATGACTACAGGCCTGTGGCCCTGACATCTGTAGACTCATGCAGTACATAAAAAACAACACACTGTAAATAATATTTAATAGAGACTGGTGTTATTTAGCCACCTGAAGAACATGGACAGATCAACACAGCCCCCTGCTGAAATTGAATAAATAAAGCTGCAAGGCCACATGTAAATGAAACTGTTGTGAATCTTTTGACGACATCAAACTTTGTTTTGAGTTTCACTTTAAAGGTTAGACATTTTGATATGTGTTTATGTGTCAAGGCTTCATTTAAACAGCGGGAAACATTTCAAGATTTCAGAACTGTAATTGCTTATCAGGTCATGTAGCTACAAGATGGAAATATCAATTACGACTTTTTTTGTAATTCATCATTTTTAGCAGTCACAACCTGAGGGCAACTCTCAGCGGCAGCCCAGTGACATCCAATCAATTCAAAAAGGGGAACAAGGTGAATTGTGTGGTTAAAATTTAAAATGACTTTAAAGTCAAGATGTTCACTCTCTTTACTTTGTTTTCACAATTTAACATCTCTATCATATGAATCATAGCTATTACATTACTTCATTTCATAAATGCATGTTTAAGGAATGGCAGATTTATAACGGTGAATTACAGTTTATCAGAAATGGGAATTAAGATTTTTCTTATGTTCACCATGGAAACATTCATAACCCTTTTATATAACATTACGATCAAAGTTAAGGTCTAGATTCAGTTGTCATTACTGTGCTGCTGTGTTACTTGTGCTCTCTTCTGCACAATCACTGCAATTTGCCAAAGGAACATATATGAACGGGATCGTGTTAAGTGATCTCAGTGGGATGATTTAAGAGATTCAGAGTGACCCTCGACTGTATCTTGGTTAGACTTGATTTCCCCACTGAGGAAAACAATAAGGGGAACAATGTGGTAAAATGCTGGGTGGCTGAAGACAGCACTAAAGGATCCTGGTCCCTTCCTTTCAGGTTATTGGTCCTGATTTAATCCAGCTATGATATTGTTAAAATTAGTCTAAAATGCGCTGGGTCAGTCTCTAGGGATTAGCTCCAGCAGCTCTACCGTCAACAGGATAAGTGATAGCGACTGGATGGATGGGTGGTTAATTGTCCAGTCAGTTGCCATTGGAAAATACTGATATTTACTGTGAACCCTAATTTACCCATAGCTAGCCTTGCTTGAAAAAAAACATTGCTGGGCTGATAAATGTGTGAAGTTTTCTCAACTGAACTTTCTGTTCTTGACAATGACGGTACAATCTCGGTACAAGTGCCTTATTATTAGCAGCCAGAAAATAAACTGGTAATTTTGAGATTTGCAAACACACTATAGACATATTAGTTTCATGTGAAATTAAACTAATTTAACCAAATGGAAATTTGGGACTTTTAGAACCTTGAAGAGATCTTTAGCATTAATAGATGTTGGACTATTCAATATTTTCAGTAAATACTTTCAGCTGTCATGAAACCTCTGTATGCTACCAGCCTACAACATCAAAATACAAATGGAGTGAGCAAAACACATCAGCTACTGCAGAGAAAGGAAAACTGTGCTTGTAACCTCCATCTGACATCCTGCAAATATTTACGACATGGACTTTAGCTTGTCTTTTCTTTACTGATGACTTGATAAAATGTCCTTTGGCAGCTGTGACACAGAGTCTGTTGACTGTTACAGAACTGATGAACTGTGTATTAATGTCCTGCAATAAACAAGAACAATGATCACCACCAAACAAACATATTATGCCTATTTATTATATCAACAAACAAATTACACCTATCCCACAAACGACACATGGGTCATAAATATAAATGACTTACTGAAAAAGACTGTTTTTTTCTCTTTTCCACCCACATAAACTGGATCTGAACGGAAATGGCTTGAGGTGTGGAGGGTGGCTGCATGTGCATACTGATGGGATGTGTCTGCAACTGATCCTGTTGCTGTAGGCATTAGGAGGCATTGAAAGCACAGTTTACATGCTGATCCCGCCAGGAAAAACTTGTCTCCCTGATCTCTGCTTAGTGATTTGCAAACTCTATATTCTATGCTGATTATATTCATTATTGCAGATTTGAGCCACTAACAGATGTTTTCACCTGTTTATTTACCACCATGCGAGAGGCAGCTGATCTGATCTGCCACTGGCAGATTTTTTTATTTTTTGTTGAAATATCTCAACAACTAATTGTTGAATTGAAATTTAGAGAATGAATCCTATTAACTTTGGTGATCTCCTGACTTTTCCTCTAGCACCATCATGAAGTTGACAGTTATTGTTTTCAGATAAATATTTCAGTAACTAATGGTTGAATTAAAAGCAAATTTGGTATTTTCCTCTGAGGATGAAATGTAACAACTTCCGTGATTTCTTGACTTTTCATCTTGCTCCAATATGAGATCAAAACTTTCAGCTTGTCCAATTAATTAGTTTGAATCCCAGCTCATTCCTAAGTCAAACATCATTATATGTGGCTGATTTTTTTTAGTTGGCCTCGCATCACATAGTCGTCCGGGGTAAGAACTGGCTCCTCACCACCTTCTTTCCCCAACGATGAAGACACAACACCCATAGAAGCCACCAAGGCCACTGGCTTCGTTTCTATTCCAGTCTGTTCTGTAGTGGAATGAAGAAACTAAGGTTTTAACATGTTTATATGGCATAACCAAGTGGACCTTCTCCGATCAGGTGTAGAAATCAAGTAGTTCACATCTGAAACCTGGCAAAGATCAGAGTAGGGGCCTGAAAACTTTGCCTGAAGAAGAGAACCCACAACTGGAAGGAGCGTCAGAACCTGATCACCTGGACTTAAAACATGCACTTCAGCTTGACGACCATACAATCTCTTCATTTTTTCCTGAGAATTTTCAAAATTTATTTTTGCCAATTTTCCTGCCTCATACAAATGTCTTCTAAAAGCATTAACATAATCTGTAAACTTTGTAGGTGGAGGAGATTGCTCCCAGTCAGCATGTAACACTGCTAATGGACCATGAAACGTGTGACCAAACACAAAGTCATTTGGGTTAAAACCTGTACTCTCCTGGGTCACCTCCTGAGCAGCTAACAGCAACCAGAGCAGACCCTCCTCCCAGTCATGACCCAACACGGTACAATAAGAGCGCATAAGCGACGTCTGAATAACTCCTTTTCTTTCTGGATAATGAGTAGTAGATCGGAAATGGGTTTCTTTAACATTTTTTTCAAACAGGCCAGATGTAAAATTTGTTCCCTGATCACTTTAAATGACCTTTGGAATGCCAAAGACAGAAATGAACTGGGTTAAAGCTTTCAAAATAGACTTTGTAGTAATGCTTCAACTGATACATGCTACCAGTTTTAGACTTGGGCAGAGGGCCCACACAGTCAATCTGCAAATGCTCAAAAGGCTGACCTGCTGCTGGTATGGGCTGCAATAGAGCAGGTTTTATTGACTGATTCGGTTTTCCAGTGTGCTGTGTGACAGGTTTTGATGTAAGCTAAAATGTCTTTTTTCAGGTGGGGCCAGTAAAAGTAATGGAAGATTTTGTCATAGGTCTCTTTAACTCCCAAATGCCCAGCTATGAGTCATGAGCTGTTTTCCCATCTTTCAGCTTTGTTGTAACCACAATCTGAAACCTGGCCTCACCAACAAACCGATCACCTTGAGGCAGCCATTTTCTCACCAACATGACCTCTTCCAGGAAGTATCCGCGTGCCACACTTTCCATCTCTTTAACAGGATGTATCTGCTGAAACAATTCTACCACAGTAGGATCATTCTGCTGCTCCTGTATCAGGTCAGAGCAAGACACAGAGAAGGGAAAAGCAGGCAATGGTAACGTAATATTCAGAGGAACTTTTTCCTCCTTTTTCTCTTCCAATTTATTTTTGTTCGGACAAGCCTGAGCCCTAGTAACAGCATATGCTGGAAAAACCTGTGAATGGTTCTTGTCCTCAATCTCCGCTTTATTCACAGACGGAGTATACGTAACCAACCGAGAAGGTTGTGAATCTGCCCAGATGCGGCCCCGAGCTAACTCATTTCCCAGAATAACTTGCACTTCTTTAACCAGTAGAGCAGGCCGTACTCCCAAAACAACCTCACCCTTAACCAGATCAGAACACAAAACTACCTTATTCAAAGGAGCGGGGACCAAAGTCAAACCCATACCTCTAACCAACACAAAATTACTTGGTCTGTGTCTGATGAGAATGGCAGCACTGATGACAGAATGAAAGGATCTTGTGGATCACAGAATCTCTTAAAATCTTGACAGGAGTTTTCTTATCAGACCCTGCTAAAGATACAAAGCCACTGGATACAATTGGGGCATAGCCTAGATCAATTTCACAGGGCATATCAGTTTCAGATGACACCCCCTGGGAGAGGCCAGGCAATTCCACAGGAGAAGGTGCAGGCTCAGCGACCTGTGAGGCAAGAGCATCTAGCACGTTAGACTTTGTGTGTTGACGAACTGCAGCAATGGCATCTGCCTTCTCACCTAACTGTGCTGGAGCAGAAAGAGCTACAGGTTTTACATAACAGTAACCTTGTGGCGATTTATGTTTTGATTTCAGCACTGGACATTCAGCTTTCCAATGACCTTTACCAAGACAATAGTTATAAACCCGACTTGGATCCAACTTACTGCCACTGTTACCTGACATGAAAGGTGTGAACTCACTTCCAGACCCTTTCTGATGACCAAAAACCATCTCTCTATGTCGGTCACCTCGTACTTTATGTGTCATACTGCTTCAGTTCAGCTTCAGCTGCTGCTTCAGTCAAAGTTTTAGCATTTCTTTCACTCAGATAAGTAGCTATACGCTCAGGAAGAGTGTCATGGAACTGCTCCAACAATAATAGTTCACACAACTGTTCAAATGTGTGTACCATAGACGTTGCTACCATTACATCAGAGTGGGACATGTCCCAAAATTTCACCATTGAACCCCTCCACATTTACTGAGCAGAAAATATTATATTCCTGAAAATAACTTTTCAATTACTTTCTAATAGAGTGGCTGTTACTGCCTGTGTCAACCAGTTTATAATTAAAACTAACAAGACTTTACCAACTTTGCCAACAGTCTTCTCTGCAATCGCTTCATCACGTTATTATTAATAAAGTACACGCTGCAGTCTGTGCGTGTGTGTGTGCGAGAGAGGGGGAGAGAACTAGAGAACGGAGCTCCGTTTGTTTTAACATTGTCTTAGTGTTGGAAACAATAAATTAATTAATTTGTAGTGGCCAGTGTTGACTCTGTGGTGACCTACATATCCACATAAATCCAATAAAATATAGGTGTTTAACAACCGGTTTAAAATAAACCAGAATGCAAGAAATGGCATTTTCTGGCGGAGGACCCCCAGAACCCACTGGAAAAAATGCCCCCCCACATTTGTTTTGCTTCCGACACCGCTGGTGTGTACCTCAGATGCCAACCTCCATCTACCAAAAAAAAGTGGACAGCTCACTTTGTGCAAACGCTACATAGGTCTGACACCTCTGTTGATACGCCTCAGATACTGGTTCATACACCTTTAGCGCTCAGTTTTTACTTTCTGAAAGTTTTCACTATCTGCTGTAGACAAAGCAGAATAAGCTTCTTGTGCCTTCCCAGTTAACACATATTGCAGCAGCAAGGTCTGCTCAGAATCACTCCACTTCCTGTTTTTAGCCAACATCTCAAAAAGCAAGAAAAATGTATCTGGATCCTTCTCTGAAAACCAACCGTAACCAACCAGAGACATCAAAACATGAGGTACTGCGCCCACCAGTATCCCCTGGTGTCACTGCTGAGGGATCAAGGATCTTACCCTCCTTGATCAGCTCCAGCTTGTAGTGTTCCAGTTTTAGCTTTTCATTTCAAGAGCTTGTTCTTGCGCCCAAATTGTACGCTGTCGTTCCAAATCCCATTCCTCACACTCCAACTCATGCTTATGCTGCAACATTAACAAATCCTTTTGCTGTTCAAAAGTCAAACTTTCCCCAGCTATATCCTGCACAGTTTTCACAGGTTGGTCAGAAAAAAAAACCTGGGGAGAAACTGCATCCTGTCTATGCATTTCTTTTACCTCAGCAACCAAAACCCCCCAGCTGAATCAACCCTTCCTTGATTACACCAAAAATGCAGTCCTTACGCCCCTGACTAGGGAATTCAATTTGACAATGCTCTGCTACTTTTATCAATTGATCCTTAGTGAAGGCCTCAAGTCGATCATTACTTGGATCCTTCACAAACTCTTCCACAGCAGACATCACACAAACCACTGTACCCCACTGACTGGTGACCCAAAATTAAAAAATATCCCAAGACCCCACAAAAGTTACCTTGCCCTAAACCTCAATAGCTCCCCTGTCACTGAGAGAAACTGCCACACTTTTTTTTCTTCAGTCCAGCACAACAGTCACCATGTGGGACTCCCTTTCTACTAGCTGTCTACCTAACCCACAACTGGCCCGCTGACTCAGATTTAAACACAAAGACCAATGACTCGGCCAGGCAACCAGCAAGCTGGTGACCTACCTTGACAGTCACGGCGATGTAACCTCAGCAAAATGTTCTGGCCACACTACTGCACAAAAAAATAAACTAAAATAACAAACAATGGATCCAGAAATGAATGTCATTCTGATACCAAGCGGGAAAGTAGCTCCACAAACAAGGGTGGTTTTAATATTGCACCAGATCAAGGACAACACAAAATAAAGGAATAGTTTCTCAGAGCAAGTAGCTACCACCTTACTGGTATGATCAACTGGGAGCCTGAACCTCAAACCGCACTAATCTGAACCACTTACATTACCATCCAGGTGTGTTGGACTCTCTTTCCCATACTATTTCTCAATTCAGGCAACAGCAACAAAAATGCACAGAACACAGTCCCACTCACTAGAATCTATACTCACTATAACAGAAGGATTTCAACACCCTCTAGCTGTATAGCCCTACCAAACACTACCAAATATTTAATACAAAACCAAGGATTCAAGCCCCCATTTTTTTCAAACCTGGCTCAAAGATTCGCAACAAAAGGAGAAGAGTCCACACACTAACGTAGTGTAACAAAACATTTATTTAACTAAAACACAACCTAGACTGTGTAAATGGTGCTTATCTGTGGTGTAGAGCAAGTGTGTGTATGAGTGGTAAAGTGGTAAAGTAAAGGAACAAACTCAGAACAACTCAAAACTAACTAAATGGCACATGGCTGCCCTGAACAAAAGAAGAGAGAGAGACTGCAAGATGGCCGTCCCTTTACACCATCCAGCTCCACCCTCTCAAGGTGTAGCCAACCAGCTGACATCCTAGGAGATGGCTGAAGGCTACAGAGAGATAAAACATAAGCGAGGGTTAGAGAGAGGCCGTCACACTAGCAAGAAGCAAAAATGATTAGGTACATATTTTGTTCTTTGTGTCTTTCATACCTTCAGCAATCATGATGATGATAATAATAATAATTACAGCTCTGGATTTGGATAATAGTCACTATTTATCTTTAATGGCAGCAATCTATGATGCATTAAGACCACATGATGCATTATGATGAGTTCTATGAAGTTTTATAACGATGTAACTCCCTGGCATACTCCATTCTTGAAACAGTTTACAATATTGGTAACATTACACTTGTGTCTTTGATATGAACGCAATATTTGGATTTCTCAGTCATTCAGGTGATGAATGAGTTGAAAAAAATGAGTGAAAAAATAGCAAATATGCAAATGTGTTTCCCTTTTGGACTAAACAATAATAAGGTAAGCATGAAACACTGAATTATAATGACATGATTATTTCTCTAGCTATGCTTAACATATCTGCAATTACAGTCGACAAATTAGCAGCCACCGTGAATCATCTTTATTTAATGAACACAGCTAATGGGCACCGATTATCAAGCTGACTGATTCGTCTCTTTTAAGTGCACTGTGGTTATTGCAGCAACAGAAATCATTTAGAATAAAACCTGAAAATGAAAATACAATTTTTTAAAAAAAGCAGCTTTCATAAACTCGTGGAGATAATTCTAAATCTGCTGATTATCACTGCAGGTAGAAATACCTCTGTTCATCCCAGTCTTGTCCAATATAACCAACTTACTGGTGTTTATGAAATGAAACAAAATCTCTGTCAACAAACCAATTCTAATATCAAACTTCCAAACAACCCTATGTATCCTTTCGCTATATTGCCATCCTCTTCAAAATCTTCAAAAACTGTATTAGTAAAATCTCTTTTGGTATGAAGACTGAGAAAAGCCCGTATTTACAGAAGACAGTTTGATTTTCTTGGGAAAAGTCCAGGTGCTAATGACATCCATTTATTCTTAATGTAAAGATACAACTTTTTTTCATATAGGTAACAAGACAATTAACTTGAAATTACAAGATAATAGCAGCAATTATCCAGTGATTATGAGATCATTAACAGGATTCAAAATAGATGAAAGTACATTGTGTTCTAGTTTCTATATTCATGGACTTGGTACCTACTCTTTCCATTTCTCTTTTCTTTTACCCTGCTCCTTGAAATGATTTGATTAAGATATAAGCACTCTGGTATGATGTGTACTAGGATGTGATCACGGAGATCCACATGGTTCTGTGTTAAGACTGATCCTGTTCAGTCTGGTCACACGCCTCCTACAGGCAATATCATCAGGATGCACCTTAGGAAATTCCATAGCTATGTAGATGTTACAAAGTTATTAAACTGCAGGAATGTCCCGAAATATCTTACTTTTTACATTCAGACAAAACTTAAGTCATTGTACCTGGACCTAAAGTTCATGTCTGACAGGTTTAATCTGACTGAAATGTTCATTTCCATTCATAGGAAATATTATGTATATGTGGATATTTTTAGATTAAAGATACAGGGTTTAGCGCAGCTTTAATTTAACTATTTACAATTATTGAGCCACATGTTAATGTGAGCTGCACTGATCACTACAAGGCATTAAAAATAATCTAATAAATATAAATGAAGACATTATGGACATCATGTGTGTATTTTGTGTGATTTTGTTCAGTATTACTTAGAGTGAAAGGTTTTTTATTTTTAATCAACTGACTACTGTTAGAACGCTGTTGGCTAATTATTTTATTGATTTCATTAACTATAATAAAGCCGTGATTAGTCAAAACATTTAGTCAGCACTCTTGAGAAATATAAATCAATGCTGTTAAAAACACTTTATGAGCCTGTGACACTAGAATCAGTGATTTAAAAAATGCAGTCAAACATAAGAGGTTTACAATGTTAGAAATATTGGATTTCTAATTATAAAAGAGAAGCTTTCAAACTGTAATGACCAATAGATGGTCTACTTTCATCTTTTTTTGCACTGCGCAATTGTTGCAATGACAATAGAGATATCTACACAGACACAGAAAAAGAGAGGACTTTAGAGACATTTTAATGTCTTCAGTGTCAAAAATGGTTCCAGTTTCCCAGAGCTTTGGCAGAGGATGAATAATCTTTCTAAGAGTTGAATGAAATTCTTGCGCTGATGTTGGAAGCCAGACCAAAGTCGATTTTAAATGCAGAGGTCCAACACTCACATCACGCTTTCAGAAAAGAAATACAGCCGTGAGGAGACACAAAGGTACTTGAATGTTAGGTTTTAAAATGCATCTGTGGCAGCTGGTCAGTGATAAGCAGTTAGTGGAAGCATTGACAGGCTCTCTGCTCTCTCAGTGGCATTTGTGCTTGTGATTTCATGTTTCTGTCATTGTTTACACTGCAAACTCCATATTGCTTATTCCCATTGTTCTGCTTGCATCCAGCTCAATTGGAGGGTTGTCATTTTGAAAAAAAAATATTCATATTCCATAGTCTTTTTATTTATCTATTTATGATCTATTTATCATATATTTATTATTATAAGACAAAACATCTTCACATCATTACTCAACAAGATATCTTGTTTTGCACGTCTCACGGTGAATACATGATATATTTAGTTCAAGTACACAGTATTATTCGCATTGCACATATCCTAGGAAACCCTGTGAAAACAATATGTCTATATGTGAGAGTGAAAGGTCACTTATTAACATGTATTAGTCTTGTCAGGTTAACATCTGCTCAGCAGTGATTTATTATTCATAAAAAAGGCAATGAGATACCTCTGCGCTATTAAATTATTCACTCTTATCTGTTGCCTCTGTTAGACCTAAAATGAGGAATATTTCCTGAAAGTTCATTAAAATGGCAGGTAATGAATAGGCAGTCGGTATATATGCAGTTTAGTAGAAAAGACATAGACTTCACAGCTCAGTGAAGTCAACTTAACTGCAGCTCCTGTGTCTTCTTTGTTTTCCACAACTGGAGGCAATTGTTTTTTATCTTAATTATTATTATGGATGAGAAATTAAATAATTTTCCTGCCAAACTGACTGGTAAATGATTGGAGTTGTCTGCTGCATCCCAGGGCATTGGTACAAATTATTCAATGCTAGTGTTGGTATGAGTGATTTATTCAAGTCATTTCCACAATCCTTCATGATAAGGAAATAAGTTTTTCTGTTCAAACATAGAGGGTACAGTTCTCTTCAGCTCGTTGCTCTCAATTTATTCTTAATTCGATCCAACTATCTCAGTGCAAACAGTTACAGACCTCAGAGCAGTAACACTAGAGCAACACTTTAACTCTGGAGGTTAAACACTTTGTTCGACAGCATCTTAACATCATTTATGAAGAGTTTTTTTTTTCTTCATTTTTTTCTCTTTGTAAGGCTCAGATGCCTTCTGACTTTTGTGACCGAGTTTGATTCCACAAATTTAAAGCTAGTCTGTGGAGTTCGTGTCTATTAGTAGCACAATAGAGCATTGTGTGGAGAAAAAGTGAAATAAAGTTCTGCTTGTTTACAAGGACACTGCATGACAAATTTAATTTAAAATAAAAGAAAAATACTCATGGGAATCACTGGACGTCCTCCAACATCCTCCCCAACAAACTTGCCCCTTCCACTTACTGTCCAAAGTACTGTCAAACTCACCAAATTAAAGTGGACACTTTAATGCACATATTTAAAGACTAACTTTATTTGGACATACCCTATCATATTTTGTAGGCCTTGTTATGCCTAATTTTGGTGATCGCACACCAAATGGCTTCTTCCATTAAGAGCAGACAGGAAAAAAAAATATGACAATGAAAATCAAGATCTCAAAACCAAGTCCCTACAGACGAAACCACAAATACAGCTGGTAACAAGGCAAAGCACAACGCTTACATTTTATCTTTGTGAAAAACTTCTGAATAACAATATCATCTAATAATGCAAGAGTTGTGGTGAACATAGCACATACATGTTTGCATTCATAGTATGGATCAAGACAAGCCTGAAACTTGCTGGTCAAGACATCTCGGTGCAGTGTCACCTGAGTTTGAATGTCATTTCCATCACCGACAGAATCAGAATGAATAAGTATAGACTCCAGGGACTAAATAAAACATTACAAAGATCCATTAAGACTCAGAAAACTGCTTAACATCACTAAAATACACTGACAGTACATTAAGAGTTTCAGCACTAATATAAACCAGTCAGCTACCCCACAAGATGTGGGTCAATGCAGCATAAAAACGAATGCATTAAGTGTAAAACGAATTTGACGCGCATGCAGCTGTAATTGAGGTTTCATAAAAAGCATTGAGAAGCAGTAAATGTAGCATATCGTGAGATTTAAGCAACATCTCTTTATTGTCACTTTGAATCTGTCTACTTTATTTTGAGCAATGCGTTGTCTGTGGTGGAGAAGCTGATAGAGCTTTAAGTATGTCCCTTCCTACGACAACAAAACCAAGTACGATTAGGGTCAGATAAGGATAATCTGTTTATTTTTCTATCTTTGGAGACATATCTCCTTCCTCTGTACATGTTGACAAGAAAAAGAGAACAATAAAATGAGAGAAAATTGGGTGAGTGTCAGATTAGGAGAAGAATAAGAGAAGCTTCAAGCTTGCAAACCGCAACTTCCCTTCCATTTCATCCAATAATGAAAGAATCAAGCAAATTTTCCAAACCCTGTGTGATGAACTGAAATGAAACAATTTGGAAATAGTGTTTTACCAACCTATTATTTCTAACCTCCTCATCAATGCTATTTAAAGGGGCAATACTCACTTTTTTCCCTGTAAATGTAAGATCATATCTAAACTGATTTGATCTCATCCAGCAGAGATGAGATAGAGTAACCAGTGCAGTTTGTGATGTTTAGTCTTGCTATGGAGCTGTTAATCTATGAGCTGGTCCCTATTTCAAACATACATACATACACACCTAGGAGCACATTAATAATGCAATACACACCATTTCACTAATCTAAAGCTGGCAGTAATACAGGTGTAACTGAACTCTGAATCTGAAGGCAAATCAGAGCCATAACAAATCTGTGAAACTTGTCTTGGTAAAGGTTGATGCTAAATTGTTCTAAGGTGGCCAATGTGTGCAAGTTGTTGTGCTCACTGGAATGTTGGAATGAAAACAAAGTTTAGTTAATAGAAGCTGTGATAGAAATGACAAAATAACAGGGGGCACAGTTCATCACGCAGGAAATTTGCTCCACTCTTTCCTGGTCAAGGTGATACTATCAAAATGTGATCAGGTAGTGAAAAGACTCATTGGAGGAATAATACACAGACTTTGAGCACTAATTACTATCTGCTAGGAACTAAAATTACAGTGCCACACACTGCTGCCTCGCTCCTAAATATTAAAAAGAAAAATACAGTAGCTGACAGAAAATCAGTTCATTAACTTTATCTATAAATTGTTGAAGACAGCCTGCATGATTAACAAATGGAGTTAATTTAGTAAACAGTATTGCAAGGTTACGACCTCAGGCATTTTGTGATACCAGCCATCTTATCTGGAAGAGGACCACCTCAGTTGTCGTTGACCCAATCCATGAGGAACTGCATAGTGCCTTGGGCAACATGAATTTACAGTTTTGCCTTTAGCAAATATGCCAGCAAATCAATTGTTGCAGCGACTCCACATCAGCTCAATGAAAAAAGGGTTGAGGGTAGATTATCTGGTTTTACAGCCTCTGGCCCAAACTCTCTCCAGTACTGATATGACCAGAAATACAGGTGACAGGTCTATGACAACAATGGTAAGGTATAGTGTTGTTCTACCTCACTCTGTGCCAGTTGAATGGATGGGCATTAATTTGTGCAGCTTCTGCTGTGTCCCTGACAGGGCCTTATGATCCTCAGGAACATTTGTTGAATATGAGCTGTTTTGAAAATTTTTACTACAGGGCTTTTGAGCTCTGACTAACATAAGTTGAATAAGTCTGGAAACCTCCTTAAATAACTATCACTTCAACTATCACTATCAAACTATCACTAAACAAAATGAATGTTAGTGAAGACTGTGCTAGGTTAAGGAGCATTAATGAGTGATAGTCTGCTTAAATACAAAAACTTCCATGGCAGTGAAGTTAGTCATGGAAAAAATTATTAGACCACTCTTGTTTTCCTTGTTTTCTTCAGTTTCTTGTCCATTTTAATGCCTGGTTCCACTAAAGGTATATTACCTGAAAAATACAATGAACACAACAAAAAAACATAGACTGCCTAAAAGCACCGTTTTTGGCAGTACAATGCGTTAGCTACTGACGTAAGAACTTAAGTGAGTTTGGTTATTATCAAGAAAACCATAGAAAATGGCTAGATAACAGCTCTTACATTAAACTCTTATGAGCTATTTTTGTTGTTATTGTTATATTTGTCCAAACAAACGTATATTTAGTTATACCAGGCATTACAACAATAAATTGAAGAAAACAAGGGTGGTCTAATAATTTTTTCTACGACTATCTCCATGTACACTCAACGCCAATCCCCTTCTTTTCTATATGAAACTGAATTAGCCAGTTGTTTGCACCGCACACTTACAGTTGCCCACCTGTTGTGACTATCCTGCCTCTTTATGGTCCATTACTTCCTAGAGGCCAATCAATCAGTTCAGAATTAGTGAGTGTGTAAGATGGGAACTAACAGTGATTATATGTTCAGTGAATGTGCATGAGGTTCACCAAAAGAACTTCAAACAGTGTTCCTGGTTGCATGGGTGAATCATTTACTGCTTTCAGTCTATATGTTCCTCATAACTATATCCCCAAAACTGACCATTATTCAAAATATTGCAGAGCTCTATCAACGGACGCTATTTCTGTGACCATGTGATGCACAACTCCGTCACTGCTGAATCACTTAGGGTGGACACTTTTTCTTTGACTTTCAAAAGCAAGTTGTGCACTAAAAGTAGTGCCTGCAAAAACTGAGTGCAGTAGATGGAGGTGGAAACCCCACTTATCATCTGACCACCCACAAGTTGCCATTACTTTCTAAAACACTTTGAATGAACACATCTGAGTCGAGTATAAAGCTAGCAATTTATAAACAGCAGCTGCTGAAAAACACCACAGTCACATCAGGAGAGAAAGAGCTAGAAACAGGCTTGCCATAACCTAACTCCTTATACCTAAGTTACCTACATTTGTATACAGTCAAGTCATACATGAACATGAAACACTCCAGAGCTTATCCCAGAAGGGTTTTGCCAGACGACAGTGACAGCTGTTGGTCCATTTCCTGCAACTCTCTATAGCTACCGCTTTGACAAGGTTCAGTGTTTTTCTAGCCTTGCAGAGAAAGAGTTGCAGATGCTGGTTGGAGAAATAAAAACCAAACATGTGGCCAATTATAACACCAAGCTTAAAAAAAAAAAAAACCATGATGTAAGTAAATTGGGTGGAAAAATAACATAGACTACATTCAGACCGAAAAACTGAAAGCTTTATATCTATGTAGGCGTTTCTTTTTTTCTCAGCAATAAAAGAATGGTGCATCAGCATGAAAAGGTACCCAGCTCATATCATTACCCTATTAACATTACCGTAATTATCCTGTAAGTGTGGGCACAGTTATAAATGTATGTCTGAATATCTGCATGTGCGATATAGAGAAGGTGGAGGTGAGGGAGGACGGACAGAGAGAAGGAGAGAGGGAGAGTGTGTGTATCTGTACTATATATATGTGTGTGTGATCATAAGTGAGGCTTGAGGAGAGGGAGCGACACAGCGGGAGGAGAGTGAACCGAGAGCAGCTCATTGTTAATACACCTGTCAAGACACTAATCTGTGTTCACATCAAGGAATACCAACAGAAAGGGACACGGCAAAGGTAAGAACATTTATACTCTTTAGAAAACTAGATATTAAGTTAAGGACTGAATCACTATAATGTATATTGACTCTCTTCTATAGGAATCTTTCAGTGCTTCAAACATAGAAGGGATTCTGGTGGATGCCTTCATGTGATAAATCAATTTATAAAGCTTTTTTGTCTTTTACTTTTTAGACAAAACTTTTTTGAATGCTATGGTTTTTTTAACACTATATATATCAATCAATTAATCTTTGTTTGCATAGCACTTGTCTCAAAATATATAATGTGCAACTATAATAAAGTGATTGTATAGTAGCTCATCATATGACAATGATCTACGGTATATAACCAATTATTATAAAAAAATATTATATTAATACATTTTCTTATTGAATAACTTGTTTTTTTTTAACATTTTATACCAGGTGCATTATACACTATTAGATATGTCTATTTCTTTAATATTTATGTATGAAACAAGGAAAAAAGAATTTACTCAGGCTACAACACTGAGACTATAATTTAATTTGCGTCTAATCCGTCACCTTCATTTATCTAAGTGGGGGCTTTTTGTTACAGCAGTGCCAAATTCAGCGTAACTAGATTGTAGGGAGGAAAAAGTAAGTGACCTACAACCACTGAAATTTAATCAGAAATAATATTAAAAAAATGCATCTCTGTTAAACATCGAAAAGTTCTTTGATTCTTCCTTTCTAAATGCACATTTACTCAGTGAAATAATCATATAATGTTATTAGGAAGATGAATAAACAAACCAACAAATACCAACTTTGTTGCATGTCGGATTTCTCCTGGGGTCTCTTGGCTCCCTCTTCTAACTTTGTCACTATGTCAAATATAGACTGTAAAGTTAAATAAAACAAAAATGACAGTGATCAGCAAAGCATAATGAATTAGTCATAGTTGTGAAAGACAATATGAACATCAAAATAAGCCATGTAGCATGTTTTTAATTAGAATAAAAATTACTTTGTTATAGTTAATGCTGATCATTGCATTGAACACATGCAATGACCAGCATGAACTTGATGTGGGTATCTGCTTGAAAGGAGTGTTTAGGGTTTTATTCACCAACCCACTGGAACATTTTCAGATTCCCCTGATTTATGTGTGTATATTTTAAAACACTGGGTGGTTGAAACCTGGATAACAATAGGTTTAAAAGCATGTTAGTGGGCAGTAGCATTAAAAAGGCACTAACATATGACAATCAAATAGCAAAGAATGAGCCACAAAATCATTCAAACTGTGTCTCAAACAGTAAATAAAAAACAACAAAAAAAAACATATGTTTATACAGTAATACTGTATTATGATGCTATAACTATGCTATGTTTGTGTTGTTTGAGCCTATAAGTTGTACTGCAATAATCAAAAAACATGTTTGGTACTGTGGTAATTGTGATCAGTTCAGTTTCTGTTTGTGTTTAAGAGCACAGGGACATGATATTAATCCCGTCCTGAGCACAGTGGGTCGCGCCTGCTCCCCCTCTCATCTCCATCACCTTTGCTCAGTAACCTAATTTTATCCAACCACAAAGCTGGGCTTTGAATGATTCAGTCTTTTCATTTCTATCCATGTCCATGAGGACAGTAAAAACACAGTCAGTTTATATGTATACATGTATGCAAATGTTTTCCTGCCGCCAGTAAACTAATCTTGCAGTAAAGATAAAAATATATAGGGGAATCCCACTTTAACATGGATTTCACTGCTTTACACCAAAGGAATGACAGTTCTTCTGACATTGGATGAATGCAATTTATCCATAGCAAATTTGAAGGCAGCACAGTGGTAAAGTGGTTAGTAGCCAGGCTTTTCTGTCTGGAATTTACATGTTCTCCCACGTCTGCGTGGAGTTTTCTCCAGGTACTCTGGCTTCCTCTCATCGACCAAAGACACGTAGGGTAGGTTGATTGATTACTTTAAATTGCCTGTAGGTGTGAATGTGAGCATGAATGTTATTCTCTTCATGTCAACTGTGATAGACTGATGACTTGTCCAGGATGTACATCGCCTCCGCAAACAGCTAAATGCCCCCCCACCTGTCCACCCCCCAACCACCTCACCCCCACTTCAAGATCCTCCAAGAATAAGCTGCATAGCAAACAGATGGATGAATGGGTGGATGGATAAAAGGATGGATGGACATAAAGCTACAGCGTCATAACGGATTGCCACTATCCAGGGTAGCAAAACGAGATGATTAGATGGTGGTGAGATTATGACTGAGGATGTGAGGTATTGAAGTAAATATAGTCCACTGGTAAAATTCTCCTGTTACCCATAAGACATTGTAAAGAATATGCTGTCAGTCTATTGATGTGACTCAAAAACCACTATGTTGAGTTAAGATTTCACTTCATTCACTTCATGTGCTTTATTTCATCCCACAAAGTAAAGATGTTTTTTAAATCTCATGGGAAGTAATGTCATGTTTACCTCAATACAAAAGCAAGATTGTTACGCTATGTTGGTCTGTTGACCTTTCACAAGGCAAAGGCACATGACGTGGACTTGTAATATGGATTATTCATGACATCCTTCTGAAGAAAAAAAAGCAAAGAGATGTCTGCAATCTGGGGAAAAGAAAAGTGACAGATTGGCAGACGGTTCATGTAAAGGCCATGGATGTTTTCTTAGATTCTGACATACCTGTTGTAGACTAAGTATTATTATATTATCTACTGTCTTTAGAGTGTCTATTTGTCAGAGTGAAAGCTGTTCTGATCAGGAGATAAGCATCATGTTTTTAATGTGCTGTGCACTTTATGTAAGTGTACTATAGCCACTCACTGACTTTGAAATCATTACATTCAAAAGCAGCATGTGAATTTCCCAGAGGGGAATCAATATAGAATAATCTACCACCTAACCATGGCGATCTCCATTTGGGAGCAACAGGCAATCAAATTCAACACCTTCAATTCCAAGACAGATACTTTAATCTCTTAGTTGTACGATAACGTGTTAGAACCTGGTTTCACTCGTTTTACCTGAAAACAAGACATGACTTTTAGGTGGGCATGGCAATTATCCCATTTCAAAAGCATCAAAAGATATGCTTTTAAAGATGACAAGAAAAAAATTTGAAGGATGCTGATGTGGATCATATGATACATGCCAAACAGACAGGTACTGAATCCACTGTGGGCTCTGAGCTGAAACATTTCATTATAGTGGTGGATCTACATTTATAAAACATACTACATTATTTTATTCTTCTACTCGTCAGAATACTAATATGCTGCTGCATCCTACAGCCCAAGCTTGAGTAGCCGAGTAATCATGCAATTGTCCTGATGGACTTTGGGCGCTTTGGCATGGAAATCCTATTGACAAGAGAACTTATCTGTGGTACAGTGGTGGCCGCTCTCTCAAACCACAGGGGAACTGTTAATGGCATGCAGTTTGCTTTTTGTTCCAGTGGATGTGGTGCTAGAATACAATACCAACATGCCTTTTCAGTAAATGTGTTTGAAGCTCCTTTTCTGTCAAGATTGAAAGCTTTTGTCAACAGACACAAGATGCATTCCAATGAAATACAGAAACTCTATGCCAGAGACAAGTAAGACCTCTGACTAATATATGTAAATTTATGGTAAAATCATTGTTGTGTTTTTGTGCTCATCATCAACAGTCATTCATATGTAACTGGCAGTAAATAATTTTCCTGTCTTTCTCATTATCCAGCTCATACTTGATAAAATGTAAATATTTTCACACTTTACCTACAACTCACGAATTTACATTGAGCTGATTGGCCTGTTCCTGTGTTAATTCAAGTATGACAGAATATAACGAATTGGCTTTTTATATATATATATACATATATATAAAAGCATAAAAAAATCCTTTAAATGCAAACAGTGATTTAAGGATGGAATTATCGACATGTTAGATGTTTGTTACTTTCGTCTTGACCAAGTTCCTATGAAGTCCTTCACCCAAGAATGTAATTACTATTACTATTATTATTACTTTTCATCGACCACAGCTTCAAAAGCTGCAAAGGATTTCATGTATAATGAGTCGTAGCCTTCTGATGTATGCACCTTTGATCAGCAGTACTTTTCAAGGACATCCTACAGGTTATGAAAATCTGCTGATGTGTCTCCACACATGTAACGCTGTAAGCAGTGGCCTTAAGGTTAGAGAAAGGTCACGTGTTTGATCACCAGACTGGCTGGATACATTATGTCCAGGTGGTGAAAGTGCAATGCTAGCTATTTGCCACTATTTCCACACATTATTAAGTCCACACACTGAGCAAAATTGACTAACTGCTAGGCTACTAGGCTGTAGCTTCACATTTACCCTTTAGACTCTGAGGTTAGTCTTGACCTTCATGGCAAAACCGTGTATTCGTTTATTTCCCAGTTTGTTCAGTGACTCTTCCCTGTGAGAATTTGTCACCATCCAGGATGTGACACAGGGCACATAATATTGTCACATGTATCAGCCTGGATCACTTTAATCTAGGAGCTCAGTTCAGGGTGTACATACAGCACATCTAATACCTAATACAAAAGATGTTCTCATTGAGAAGAAAATTGAGATCGGCATCAGTGCTATTCATTACAACCTGAGTCACACCAGGAATGGAGCCCCGTGCTGACACTGCAACGCCCCATATCCTGAGCTTCAAAAGGCAATGGCAATGATGATAAAACCACAGAAGACGTTTTATTGCAGTCTTTATAAATATGGTCTACAGCATCTGCCCATGCATTGACACTGACATTGTACTGTTCTTCTGCCAGTGGAACATTTCCACTGAATAGTCAGGTCAAACAAAGCTGGAATTGGTCAAAGAAGAGCCTGAAGATTTTTTTTTTTCTCCAAAAAGATTAAAACTATCGATGTCATCTACTAACAAGGGGTGGCATCCTTCTTAACCATGAAGACAGGTACAGCCAAATATAATCAATAATAACCAATATGACCTGTCAAATATAATCAAATATTCATATTCATCACTGATCAAAAGGACTCCCCAACACTGTTGGTGGCAGGTGGGGGACAAGGAGGTGCTAAGTGAATCATTGTGCAGCTCAACAATGAGAAACAAAGAAAACAATCTTTCCACAGTTGTTACTTTCCTTGTTATTTGGTTGTAAAAAAATCCTGCATGTTTGAGTTCACTGAAGTACCGCAATAAAGCTTCTAAAGAAGCTCTACTGCGAGGGCAGGAAACAGATGTCAGCTGAAGCGCTTTCAATCACTCAGTCTTCTGTTCACTGTCAGAAGTGAATCCAAAACTAATCGAGTGAAACAACAAATCTAATTCAGCTAATCAAATTCAGTTTGGCAAATTGTCCCGGAAACAACTCTGCATCACCACTTAAACTGTGGATCAAAAAAGATGTATGTTTCATAATTCATGTCTTTTTTTTTCCTCCGCAGACAGTGAGTCCACTTCAACAGAATGCCAAGTTACAACTGCTCATTTGAACTAGTGGCTGAAAATGCTGGGTGGCTTTGTCCTCCAGGGGAAAAATGTGCCAATCTGACCCTTGGAATGAACATCACTGACACTGATCTGGAGGAAGCATGCCTGACACAGGATGAATACCTGGAAAAGCATCTGGGTCCACGTCGATCATCTGTGTTCTTCCCTGTCTGTCTCATCTATCTGATCATCTTCTTGGTAGGTGTGGTGGGAAATGTGCTGACATGTACTGTCATCGCACGCAACAAAGTTATGTGGACGCCAACAAACTACTACCTGTTCAGCCTAGCGGTGTCAGACCTGCTGGTGCTGCTGCTTGGCATGCCACTGGAGTTGTATGAGCTGTGGCAGAACTACCCCTTTCTCCTGGGGAAGGGAGGTTGCTACTTCAAAACGTTCCTATTCGAGACCGTATGCTTGGCATCCATCCTCAATGTGACAGCACTGAGCGTAGAGCGCTACATTGCAGTGGTGCACCCACTGCGAGCAAAGTATGTTGTGACACGCACTCATGCCAAACGGGTCATCCTAACAGTGTGGGGTGTGTCAGTGTTGTGTGCTGTTCCCAACACAAGTCTGCATGGGATCGCCATCCTTCACAGTCATTACACTGGCCCCGCAGGGAAGGGAAATGTGGAGATTCCTGACTCAGCGATCTGTACATTGGTGAAACCACTCTGGATGTACAACATAACCATCCAAGTGACCACTTCGCTATTTTTCATTCTCCCCATGCTCACCATCAGCGCTCTCTACATGCTGATTGGGTTGCAGCTAAAGCGTGAGAAGATGCAGCAACCCCTGGAGGCAAAGTCAGGCTTTGGACAGGACAGCTTCTGTAACATCCGTACCCAGCAACAAAAGGCACGTCGCCGACAGGTCACTAAAATGTTGTGTGAGTATCAGACTCTCCTGATCTGTCAAAATCTTACCATTTCTTATTTCT
The DNA here is from genome assembly GCA_016801845.1 of Polydactylus sextarius. Taxonomy (NCBI): domain Eukaryota; kingdom Metazoa; phylum Chordata; class Actinopteri; family Polynemidae; genus Polydactylus; species Polydactylus sextarius. The sequence continues at coordinate 18,817,339 of CM028910.1, forward strand.
TTTCCAAACTTCCTGTAATTATCCTTAGACAGACCTTACTCGGTGCCAAACTCACCTGTAAGTAAACGTGTTCATGTGACAATTAGAGCCCAGGTGATACTCAAAGTGAGTACTGATATGTGAGAGTTTTTAAAGATCAAATGAGCAACTTCAGTTTGAAATAAAACAGATGCTATCTGACATAGTTTGTCCAAATGGGAGATAACTGCTGCTGTTGGTCAATGAACTATTAAATGTGAAGATTTCCTTACAAAAGTATTTTAGTGACAAAGCATTCAGCAGTCACAAATGTTGAGACTTTTGTGAATTTGTCAGTTGATGGTTTGTGCACAAAGATGAAGATTATGAACTCTAAACGTCAGAATTAGATAGAGCTAAGGTGGCTATGTCTGACAGAAGTTGCTGAAGTTATTGTGAATATTAGAAAAATATCCATCATATGACCTGCGATCAACAACTTGATTCATTTCATCTGTCATTCAAGTCCGCTACTCTTGAAGCTGCTAGAATCTAGTGGTAGATTCCTTATGTTGGAGTCTGCATGGGAAATGTAGATGGGAAACCAATCTCCTGGTTTGTCCATTTTACTTTACTTTACTTTACTGTGACCAGTGTGATGTCTGATAGAATGGGCTAAAGAGAGATGCTATAAGTGGTTGAAGAAGTTTCGACAGAAATGCATTTCTATTCTTCATGTATTATCTAGCAAAGCTCTGCCTTGGAGGAGGTAGATTGCTACTGCTTGTGTTAGAGGACTGTAAAGGTTGTAAGGATTTTCCTTGGGGGATTATGCATATAGCATAACCGAGGTGACTGAGAAGGTTTAGCAGCTGTGTGCATCGGTCTGCTTGAGGAAAAGCTAACAGGGGCGATCTGATGCACTGTATTTTCTCAGGCAAGTGCAGGATGATGTCTAAAACTCTACAGAGGTGACAATCCCTGAGGTTTTCTCTTGGGAGAGTGAGACAGTTTGTCCTGAAAAGGCTTTGGTAAGAGTAGTAAATCAATGGCATGGAGGTGAGAGGAGTGCACAAAGGGGGATCATTGGCACCTCACACAGGTGGGGATCCAGACCGTAAATTATCTTAATGGTTGTTCGATATGTGGCCATGCAGAGGAACTTACTTTCCACATCCAAAGTGGAGGAAATGCACTTAAGTGTGTACCTAAGTCTAACAACACCACACGGACCAACTCTACATTAACAGTACTCCTGCCTATGTAGAAGTGGTCAAAGGCTGGACTGTCTTACAGGATTACAGTAGGGAAGGAGTAACAACATCATTTGGAGTATGGCACATTGTTCTGCCTATACTTAGCTTTGCACCTGATGAGCTAAGATAAGGAGGCCTTTCACCCTTGTGGTCACTGGCCTTGGATGCCACCCAGAGGCATTAAGCTATTAGTGTCTGTTTGACATATAATTACTACAACCCAGTATGGATTTTACATTCTAACAAATTGTACACATCAAAGCCTGAAGTAAATCACTTCTAACCTATCAAAACCACAATGAGTCAGACATGAAAATGAAAATCACCAGAATTTTAATGCACAGTTTTTCTGTTTTTTGTTTCTGATGTAGTGGTATGAAATATTCTACAGGTAAGCTCTTGTATAAAGACCCCCCAAAAACCAGATCAAGCGTTAATGACAAGCACTTGGACCCATGCATTCATGATTAAGGACTTCAAACAAGCATTTTCTAATCATGAGTGTAAAAATGTACTTAACGCTTATGAACACTACTTAATCAAAAGCTGTGTGATCACGACAGAATCTCTGCATCATTGACACACAGCCCCCAGAGGGGCAGTTTAATTGAGAACAGGGAGAGCATGTTGACAACATCAATCAATGTACTGCTCTTAAAAACCCTTCCAACTGTTTCTTTCAATGCCTTTTTGTCTCTCTCTTGCCGTTTTTTTCCAGTCGTTTTAGTGGTGGTTTTCGGGATCTGCTGGGCACCATTTCACACTGACCGACTCATGTGGAGTTTCATCAATGAATGGACTGAGAACCATCTGGAAATCTTCCAGTATGTGCACATCATTTCAGGCGTGTTTTTCTACCTCAGCTCAGCAGTCAACCCAATCCTGTACAACCTCATGTCCACACGCTTCAGAGAAATGTTCAAGGAGGTCATGTGCCATCGGCCACATCACATCACTCCCAGAAAATACTCACTCAGCGTCACCCGGGTCACACTCCGCAGCACCTTGAGTGATGCACCTCTCAGCAATGGAACTGCTGTTGTTGAGGCTGAAGCAGAAGATGGAGAAGTGAGGATGAAAGATGAGACCACTTTTTCAACTTAAAGGGTTTCTAAAGGGTTGGTATGATGACATGGTGTTTAGACACACTGTCCCATTCTGAGTCGCTGCATCCATCAGCTGTTATTAATATCCACTTTGAATAGGTGCATCAACTAAATACTTAAAATAGTCTGAGTTGAGGGACTGCAGGGAAAAAGGTACAGTCTTTTGCTGAAACCGCCAGGCTGTAGTGTGTTACTATGCTGCTTTTGAAAATTCAGCATATACTTGAGTTGAACACCAAACTTCTCAGAGTGCCACATTTCAAACAGGCCTGACCATACTTGAGACTGACTCAAGCCATAAAAAAACAAAAAAATCAGAGCAGGGGTGTACACTAGCTTCAATTTGCCAGCATAAATGGCAGCTAATGTTCATTGTGCAGAAGCCATTTCAGTGAAAACATTCTTTGTAAGCACTTTATTCCACTTGGGAAAATTTAATTGGTAATGGTACATTTTTACTAGCCTCGAGACAAACAAACCGTTCTGGAACCTCTTACATCATTTTCTGATGTCCAAGGGGCACTGCAGGCAAAAATGCATCTGGATGCGACTGGATATACCTGCCATTTGTCAGAGCAACAAAACGTGTGATGTACAATCCCAATATTGAATTCAACAGACCTTTCCACGTCAACAGCCATTGTAGTTGTTAATGAAAATGCTTTGGTGTGGAAATTCATCCATGCTAACACTACACACATTACAAAACCCCTGCTATTTATAAATTAGGATGAATGAGGACTGATAAATTCAAAGTCAATGGCAGGATTGAGACAAACTATAGGGAGCCTAAGTCACATCCCTCTACTTCCAGTACATGGGTCCCATGTTCATAAAAATTATGAACGAGAGTCTATGGAGAGGATAGAAACAATTTTCTGGTCCCGTTTGAAATGTGCCATGGTTTTCACATATGATGTTTGTGAATTTTAAAGATAATTTTTGACATCTACGCCACTAATTGGTTTGTAGTCTAACCAGTTACTTATTGTCAGAAGCACATAAATCAACAATTACATGACAAACATAGCCTTGATTCACTAATATAACAGAGCTATAACTAAAAATTAACATTTAAATTAGGATACAGCATATGTGAAATTCAGGGGTTTCAGGGTACGATTCAGGGTCATTCATTTTATTCATAAGGACCCAGTGGGTCAACCAGATGGGGCATGATTTAAGCTTCCTATAGTCATTTGTAGTAAGACTGGACTTTCTGTACCAACTAAGGAGTCAGTGTATAAACATAATAAAATGGACCAATGTGTATAAAATTGAATATTGTATTGTAATGGTCTGTCATGTGGGGGATAAAACTACACTTCAATAGTGTAATTGTTTACATCAACATGTTTGACAAGAAATTGTTCTGTTCAGGTAACAAACTAATCGTTAGCCCTGTGTACAGTTCTCGCTGGTGTAAAAGTGTATGTTAAAGCAATTCCTGCTGATTGTCTATTGCTTTTAATCGTTTAACCATTTGAAGTGTACTGTACTTTATGCTCTTATCCCTAGCCACAACAGAGTGTAACTGCACAGTCTTTAACTGATTATTATAATTATTGTTTGAATTGTTAAAGATGAATGTCTCACATACAGAAAATATATGTGATTGATTTTCAAGCAGAAATCTGTAAAACTGCATGTAAACTATTTTAAAAAATTAATTTTACAATGTGTGTATGTTGCATTGTGTTTTGTGTGTTGCCAGGAACGATGTTCTCAATTCCCTTTCAGTAATTATCAGGACTTGTGTAAAGGCACAAAGCAAAACCTAACTAATCTGTGTAGGCTAACAAAATCATAAAACCTATTTACTAAGAAGTTTGTTCTGCTTTCAGTATCTTTTTAGATAAAGCATTACTTACACACTGACAAGACCAAAATCTGCAACTCTTAAGTATTAGTAGAACTGTGATTTTTTAATTTAATTTAATTTTATTATATTATATTAAGTACCTTACAAGTAGAAGGGCTGTTATCATGTTTTTCCTTAAGATGAGGAAAGAAGAAAAGTGATGGAATCAACTACGAAACCAAAAATACAAGCTTTGTTTCACTAGAAACATGAACACACCCACAACTGTCATGAAAACAGTAGCCTAATGGTGACTACACAACAGGGAGCAGGTCACTAAACAATATTATCCTGTTAATAAACCACTACTTTTTGTGCACAAGGTTGATCATGTAAACTAAAATAAAAGTTTGCTGAACTTAAACTCTTTTGGTTTCAGTCATAATCTTTGTCATTTTTTTCAAAGGATATTTCTTCAAAACTAAGAAGTGTAACACAAAATACCAAACCAAAGTCACAGGACTTCTCTCTGGTATGAAATATAAAGCCTGTACTAACACATGCCCAAGTGTAGAGAACACCAGGCAACCATAATCAAGTCTGAAACCAATTCTGTGTCAAGAGCTGTGATCCTTCATACGTGGTGCAGATACAATCAGATGACTCAGATCTATCAAATTGTGTATAATGAGTCAAGTTGTATGAAGAATGACTCTAGGACAGGACATGAATACATCTAAAGTACACTGTTGAGGCGGTGCATAGGTTGAAAATTGTGAAATTCAGAAAGTCAACAGCGTTCAATCACATAGCAGTATGACTTGTACTGGTCATTAAACAAGACTTAACATACAATATTTTAGGTACATATTTTTTTAAATACACATAATCTCAGCATGTTGTGTCTTTGTGGATTTTATTTTAATATATGTTAACTATGATCTGTAAGAGCTTAAAGCTTAAAAAGAAGAACTAGCAATAGTGGCGACACGTGGTAGTTTTAGCTGTGTTTAATTCCATAACCACTTCAGGCAGAAGTTAATGGATGCACCTTTGTTCATCTGTCGTGCACTGTCAAACCACAAACATTATCACCATCATTAAGGACATATATGATTGTCCCCGGGTGATGTGGAACAATTGCCATTTTCATTTAATAGGAAAAGGGTTCATCTAATAGATTTTCTCATCTTCAATGGGTGTCTCATAGCTGTTGTAAATTGTTGCAAACCCAACGCTGTGTGCAAGGCTGCTTCAAGTTTTCAGTTTCTGATCACGCACGGTTCTTTCCTCAGTCAAGTTGAGTAAAAATACGTTCAAGGTAAAAATCTGTATTTTTCCGAGTATGGATGTGTCACATCCAAGCTGCCAGAAACACTGGAACTGTGCAGCAGAACAGAGTGCCTGGTGTGGTCACAAAACTGAACATGGAGGCGCATATCACCGCCCCAAAGTGAAGGTGTGCAGAAAGTTGGCACAGGAGGAATGAGGAAAATGACCTTATCACAAGTTATATCATCATCACAATATTCAACAATGTTATGGCGTATTGCATATGTTCCTGATGTTGATGCTGCCCTGATGTTCATAGTCAATAAAATTACTGTCCAATGCCAGGGCTTGACTGGCTAGAGGATTGCCAACAGCACAAGCCTTCAACCACTCATGATTATATAATAATTATAATGTATTTTCAGGAGTCTATATAAATGATTCACATCTTTATCGCATTCAGTACTAGATGCAACCTCATTGGCCTCCTGTTGTTTCGCAGTTTCCATTTTACTTCTGTGGTTGAAGGTGTCAAGCATTAATTGTGTGGTTCTCAGTTAAGTGGCCACATGTAGCAGTTATACGTTTACATTAGTGCTAGCCAGGCATCTGGTGCCTCATCAAAAAATGTAGAGTAACAGTCATGTCCAGTCCCCAAAACCAAACCTGATCACAAAGTAACCAGAAAGTGTAAAATCTGAATGAAATTTGTGGATATGATTACAAGCTGAGGTTTCCACCAGTGCAGTCAAAGACAACGCTCCATGAATCTAAATGTGAACTTTCCTCATGGGCCAAATACTTTTTATAACAGAATATGTTTTATAACAGAATAGAATAAAACAGAATATATTTTATTTGTCCTGCCAACTTGGAAATATGTCTGTTTGACAGCATAACAAAATCATGAAAATAGATTAACAGAAAATAAAAAAAGTTAACAAAGAAATTGTTTATATAAAAATGTAGGAAAAAAGAAAAGAAGTGCAAGTCTCCAGAGATGAGGAGGAAGGCTTGTGGGTGCAATGTTTTCAGCCGTCACATGACAGACTTCACAGGTAGCTGCAGCGTCGGCCGACAGCAAATTATCACAATAACTTGTGAGAACTCCCTCGGGATGCAGTACAGCCAAACACGAACAGCACACAGCTCAATGTCCTGTGAGCAGCACTGCTCAGTAACACTGATGTGTTCCAGGTTACATCATCACTCCTTATTAAACATCATGATCCTCCGTCCTTCCTCTTGCCAGTCTCGTTAGCCCCCCTGTCTGCTGACAGGTCTCAGTGAGGCACATGATGCTGCTCTCCTGGTAGCTGCTCCCTCTGTAGGCTGGTCAGTGCTGTGAGTTCTTCATCTTATGTGGAGAGATCGTACATTTCCCACAGTTACAGACGGTATTGATGGTTTGTACCGTCTTTTCTACTCATGGCGCTTAACTCCTGCTCCACCTTGACTCCTCCGGGACCTTGGGTCTCTTGTTGGGTTGTATCTGAGCAGCACAGTGTCATCAGCTGATCACTGTTGTAACAATTGGGCAACGGTTCAACGGTTGTCATAGTAAAACACAAAAACAGTCAAAAAAAAGAAAAGGAAAAAAAATTTGAGAAAAAAGCCACCCTGACAAAAGAAAGAACGGTTTCAGTTAAAAGTTTAGGTAAAAAGAGGAAAAAGTAAGAAAAATGAGATGCTACTGTCAAACTGGCTGCTGCTCAAGCGGCGTCATGGCAACAACCAATACATCATGTGACATATCTGAAGCGTCATTGCATCAACTCAAGGCTGCTAGGCATGGCGATTAAATGTCAATTTAGGCTGATTTGAGTTTCTGACTAAAATGGTCATTTAAATTCGATGATGTTTGATTTTCAGAATTAAACTTCTTGTTGCTTTGAATTGCTCAGCAATAGCATTTCCAGTATTATACTCCCATGGCTGAGGATCATTTTTTCATATTGTAATGATGATAACCAGCTTTCCTCTGCTCAGTCTTTCAGATGAGAATCCTATTACTATTGAAATATATTTGACGAGCAGTTAGCATTCAGTATTAAAATGCACTGCATGAACGCATTTAGCCTACCTAAAAATACATATTCATGTCCGTTCACTAGGGACAGCGAACACTGAGGCAAAGATCTGTCTGTACTACTCAAAAAATCAAAACTTAACTCCACTTCATTAGCAGGAAGATTAGAAGGTAAAGAGGGGTTTGGGGTCCACTACAGTCTCATAATTGCACTCAGTGTCTCTTCAATAAGTTACACTTAGAATTTAGTGAGAAACATGGAAGTGTGCTTCGCTGAGGAGCTTTATCATACAGTGATCAACTTCATTTCCTGTTTCTTTGTTTCTCTGTTTTGTTTATATCAGTCACTGCAAATAATGTGGATCCAAGGTTTCAAAGGGTAATTGCCACTTCTAAGCTTCTCCAGCAATTGGTGTTGCTTCTTCACATACCCGAAAATCTGAATCCGATTGCAAGTCTCAATCTTTTTTTTTTTTTTTTTTTTTTTTTTTTTTTGCTTTGTGAGTTTTTTTTCCTGACAAAAAGCTTTATTCTGTTTGTTTTTTTTTCCGCAAAAAGAAATGGGTTTCTCAACCAATCCAGCTATGTAGAATTAGGCTGTGGGCTGTAGAAGTAAGAATTAACACAATTTAATTAGCCACTAATCAAGTTTCCTTAATGTCCACCTGTGGGGTGGACATTAAGCAGGTGAAATCACATTCTACACATTATCCTCAGCTCTGCTTTTCTTCACTTGCCTTGTTATACATGTTGTGTATGCCACTGAGTATGCCTGCAGACACATGTGCAGTTGTTGTAATTTCTTGAATACATCTGTCAAGTAGCGCAGCTTTGCAAACTAGTCTGTGTCCTCAATAAAGACTCGACTACAGCAGCGTGTTGAGTGCTTCTCTTAGGAGAGAGCCAGTGCACTTCTGTATTCGCTCTGGTCACGTTTTCACAAGCTGTGGAAACAGTCACACACGAAGCACCTTAATTAAGTTTATTATTTTGATGCTGTTGCTCAAAATGTAATTTGACATAGAACTAATTTCCATGGCCTCCTGTGCTTCCCCTGCACTTAAGAGTTCCTACAGCTTAATCAAAATCACCTGTTCCCATCATATGTTCTGCAGTAAAGTAGATCTTTTCACGAAGGCGCAGTTTTGTGAAATGATCTGTTGGGTTTTTGTCCAGGATTATCTCGGCTGGAAGTAAAAGGTTTTTATCTATGGTGAATAGATTTTTTTTAACTTTAGCTTCAAACAATATCATCACATAATAAGCCCTGGTTGCTTTGGCTGACGTGGAGACTTTACGGATCATTTCATGGGACGATCTGGGGTCAGTCTTGCTTAAAAACCTCTGATGCTTTACTAATATGACACTGATGTTTTGTGCTGAGACTTTGTTGGAGGAGTGCTGGTCTCACGCAACTGTTAATACTGAAAACTATTGTGTCCCAGGCGCCTGATCATCAGCATACAAACTTCAACTGTACTATTAAACCCTATCCTGTCCTTCAAAATAAACAACGAGGGCCTTACACTGTGTATGCAATGTGTTTACAGAATGAGCAGTACTGCTAAAAAAAAAAAAACCTGTACTACAAGCTTTTCATTCAATCTGACAGTTTCACAATGGAGCTGTACACTGCTCATTTATCTACATATGCTGTCAGTTCACAAGAAAAATCATATCCTTAAGCTACACTTAAACTTACTATGGAACACATGTCTTCCTCCCATGAATATTTCAGTTGGGATACTACTGTACATACTAAACCTCCAAAAGAAAAAACTGTGTTGGACATTTGCATGACAGATACCTATCTGGAGGCATCACATATTATCTTCTTGCCCTTGGCCAGATGAATAATGAGGGTGCTTCACTGGAGGCTGTAGTTTGATGTGATTGCTCCGGGCAAGCTTGTCAAGGCTTCAAATTGCACCTATTGGCTAAGTGAGACATTCAGCTCTCTCTCAATCACACTTCTGAAATCACAGGGTAGCATGCATTCAACATGAATAAGCCACTTAAAATAAACACTTGGAGATCAAATGAAACACTTTCTACATTCGTATACTTTGACACAAAGTAGTTGACTTGAGTATTGGTTGATCTCTGTAGCTCTCCACTGCTCATTTTTCTTTCTTTAAATTCTCAGACTAAAAACATGGTTGAAGCCAACTTTATATTTTAGGTAAATTAAATAATTTAATATAAAACAATATGTACACAATTTATTCACCAATGGACTTGATAAATGGACTTGAACTGGAATGAAAACATATTGTTTCATTCCTTTATATATTTATAGCTTTAAATTGCAAAATTTATATTCCAATTTAAAGAGATCCTATGTAAGATTTTCTCCCATCTAGCAGTGAGGTTGTATACCACAACCAACTGAATGGTATTCTGTAGCCCAGCCCCTTTTCCAAGTGCACATTTCCTTTTATGGAAATATCAACAACATGTCATTCAACACAACTTCTACCAGTATTCTCTCAGTTGATGAGGTTAGTTTTGTAAAATAGTTATTGGTCTTATTAAGTCATTTAGTCAGAGAAAATGTCATATATGTCCATTACAAGATACCTCATAATATTGTCACTTATTTATTATTTTGGTAGTGATTATTTGAATGCTAACATCAGCTAGCAACTTTTAGAATGAATAAAACTAACCTAGAGATAATTATCAAAACAAAACAGCAAGTGCTTCTTCTAGTATCACGTAGCATTGACAGGGAAATCTTTTTTTCTGTGTTAAGAGTCTGACATTAGTATCCGATGAATCGATCTCCGATAGGCAGAAGAAGCAGACAAGCAAACAAATGGTGTGCCTTTATTTACCTGGTGTTGTCCCCTGTCGGGGCCTATAGTCTCAAGATGGCAGCGTAGCATGGTGATCAGCACTGAGCTCGCTAACTCTATGTATACACATAGACGGCAAATTCAAAGTCTACCAAAACACTGATTTGTTGATGGGGGTAATTACTAATTAATGAGATCATAGTTGTGAATGAAAAAAAACATGAGTTGTTATAAAACAACCTGGAAAATTACACAGTGTGGCTTTAAAGGGATATTTACACATTTGGGGAAATTTGCTTAATTGCTTTCTGGAAGAGAATTAGGCATGAAGAAGAAAAATGACTAATTATCTAAAATTACAGTGAGCTGCTGGTTTGATTATCTTAAAGGTTTGTCAAAACTATATAAGTCTTTTTTAACATAATTGGTACATAATGTAAACATACACACAGTACGTCACGTAAGATCTTCTGTCAAATGCATGTAATCTGTTCGAAATGAAACTCCAAGCTATACCTATTTAAAATAGTGCCAGATGTCGGAAACCCTTGGACCCATTGTAAAGATACATTATCGTCTAAAAAACCTGGAAGCAAAATTGGTGCCACTGGTTGACTCTTCTTGTAAATAACAGACAGCAATCACCTCATAGCCTGCTCCCCCAAGAGGAGGTGAAGAGTGGAAAATAAGGGCTCATTAATGCACAGGCACAGCTCTCACAGAGTCCATCAGTATATTGTGAACACAGACACACAGCCATCACTTGGCACCATCTGGAAGAGTATAAATAAAACACTAACTCCGAGGTGAGGTTTTGCTGTTGCAATAAGACTGAAAGTTGAATTCTTGAATAAATATAATAATGATAAGATCTCAGTTGTTGGTAATTCTGGTCTGCTTCTTTATATTTATTATATTTTGGTCATGTGTCTAGAACAGTGTCACTTTTAGTAAATAAACAACAGGTTCTACAACACATTGACCACACTGGTCAGATTCCCAGCAGATTCCTGGCAAAATGTCACAAAAAGTCACTGAAACTAATTACACAGAGGTTCAAATACATAACTCATGAATAAACCATCATGAACCAAATAAAGTATGTGGCTTTTTTTAATGAAATGTAGAAAATCTGACTCAGAGAAGGAGAAGAAGAGGAGGATATGGAGGTCATATAAAAGCAGCAGAGATAAATTACTCTAAGCAATCTTGAAAATACTGCAGATAAAGATCAAACCGCTTGAAAACAATCCATGTCTCACATGACTCACATGACAAGTGAGTCTTGCAGTGTGGGCACTCAAACAATCTCTGTTAGTCACTTGTGCAGACACAAGTGACCAGCTCCACAAGCAACACACAGAGCCATATCAGAGACACTGCTATCAGGAGCTAGACAACACTCTCTGTTGTGATGGGTGATGTTTTTACTTCTGTATAGCCACATAGACTTGAACCACTAACAATTTACAACTGCAAGACCACAAAGAATATATACCAAAGATTTGTCTTGGTCTATATTTGGTGTGATCAACTCTATCAACTTTAAAAGTGTGATATTTATGATTTTATAAACTCAATTAAGAACCAACTAAATTCAAAAAGAAGATACAACAGATAACTGGACCAAGAAATGCTCTCTTCCAAACACTTTACATTACTCACAGTCATCAGATGTTGTTGCTATAGAAACTAGAAAATGCCACAATGAACTAGAAGGTGAAGGTACACATGCACTGTCCCCTGTGTGCAGCATAGGTCAATCTATAACAACAAATGAAAATTGTCAATTGTTCGCTAAGATGATACCTCCTCTTCACGCTGGCCTCTGAGGAAGAATGAAATGCTATATAACCCTGCAGGAAGAGGAAAAACACTCCCACGTATGATATCCAGCTTTGTGTGTGTGTTTCCATTGACAGGATATGAATGGCACCACAGAAACACAAAAATTGGTTCACAATAGATTGAATGGCAGCTCATGGAATGAGCTAAAACCAAATCAGGAGTGTAATTAATGAATAGCCCTCTGTTGAGGAAATGTTTTCACCATAGACCATTTGACCATCATGTCCATCAGGTGAGAAATTCAAATGATTGAAACGCACATTCGGTTTTATTCAACATACTTCCGTTGTGAATAAAATCAATTTCTTTTTCTCTAATTTCAAAAAAACAACGGTTTTGAAAATACTAATGAGATTATCCTTTTTATATTGCTGAGCAAGAAGAGAGCTTCATAAGGACTAATGAGAGAACATCCAACTGCAAAGTGCAACCAATTATTGTTTTCCATCTAATAGACATTCCTAATTATACTCACCATCAGTTCTTAATAGCCAGCCAGGAAATGACAGTAAGCATTACGTTTGCTATGTTCATGCAAATCTTACAGCCCAGTAATTAGAGCTCATTTATAAATATATCTAACGAGAGGGAGTTTGATTATCATTGTATAGCTCTGAGCAAAAGAAAAAGGAGACGGCCGTAGACATTGTTGTGATAATTATAAGTTTCCTATTTGAACTATACTTTTGACAAGACATCAAAGTGAATGACAAGAAGCCAAGAGACTCAGTTGCACTGATCAATATTTTTTTTTTAAGATTTCCACTGCAGGTAGTCAGACATAAGCCCTTTCTCTCTTCAAAGTCTGTTTTGTTGTCTCCACTTTTATTTAATTTTCAAATCCATATCAAAGTTGTTTAACACATCCTGAAGTGGGGAATCTTCCCCATTGCATTTGATTAAAAGTATATTGGTTAGAGGCTAACATCAGCCACATTAGCTGTTGCTGGTGTAATCAAGTAAAAAAATAACTAACCAATAGTGTCACAAGTAAAAACATTTTTGCAAAGCAGAGTTGTAAGGTGCATTATTTCTCAAGGTCAAAACTATATGATTGGTACTGCCTGTGACACGAGGCAAATCATAAATGAACCAAAAAGACCAAAGCAGCAAACGAAGCATGTGACATTTTTCTCCTGTCGCCATTTCTCTTGATGTATAACCTTATGGTAATATATAAATCTTCAAAAGGATTTGCTGTTCTGAAAAGGTCTTATAAAATGAAAACTGTGATGCTGATAAAAAATATCCATTTATCATGGAACGAGTATCAATGAATCTTAATAACTTTTAAATATCAAAATAAAGCATAATACGCAGTAACCTTGAAGAATCAGTGAGTGGTGCTACTTTACATGACAAAAAATTACTCCTACAGTCATACACTTCAAATAGCTATGAGCTAGAATCACCCTTTAAATTACCATAAAAAAAAATATCTGTCTTTGATGATACTCGAATGTACAGTCACAGAGTCAATGACAAAAGCTACGATGGCATCCCGCAGTTCCTATTACAGTCATGTGACAAAAGTGTATGGTATTAAAGTGACAAACATGAAAAACATACATTAAATAAGACCATAAAAGTTATCATGTTTTTTTATTTTTAAGCAGCTCATCCATTAATTCCATTTAGTCATAGTGGGCTGGAGTGAATGTTCCCCTCAAATGTCACTAAGCCTCACATTTACACAGACATCAAGACTGTAAAGGTAATTGCACTGTGTCATCTTCTGTGTCATCTCCAGAGCAGCTTTGGATTATGCTCTGAAGTCTTTAAGGCAGATAAGCAATTACGACTCAGTAAACAAGATTTACCCTGAAAAATCAATAGATCTGCTTAATCACTACACAGGATCATGGGAATAAGAAGTGTACATATATAGATTGATGAAGGATGGTGGATTTAAGTAACACGTGGTGACAAATGGTGTGGTAACCCAACCTGGTCATATACTTTATAAATACTACAAAACAATGGTCAACAAGTTACAGAAAGGAGGGAAGCAACTACCATAAATTTAGCCAAAATAAAAATCCACTAAACAAAGCATCTAACCTGTTTAAGCCATTTAAATGAATCCAATAAGTCACGCTTGTCTAAGTGCATCCATCTTCTATATCAACATAACATAGCTTTCAAAGCAACAGCCAGTAGGGAGAAACAAATAATGGAACAATATAATGGAGTATTTGCAGAAGTCACCACGGTTGCTGCCCCCTGAGTGGCAGACATCCAACAATTAGCATCTGTCATCATGCATTCACATGGGGAAAAAAAAAAACAACATCAAAACGCCAACTGGGATTGCAAAGAGCTGCTGTGAACTCGCTGTGTAAATATATTCAGACTAATGAAAGAGGTCATCTTTTAGTGTCTTCACATAACCTAAAAGGCCCTAAAAGCAAAAGTTTAGTTTACTGTCTTTTTTGAGGACAGCTGTGTCTGCTTGTTATGCATGTAGAAGATATGTAATAGTCAACTTAAAAAAAAAAAAAAACTTGTGTGCTAATCAATATAACTTCTGAATGAGGAGGGAAGTCTCCTTCACTGCAGAAGAACAAAGTGAAACCAGAGTCAAATTCTTAGTATAATGTGTTTTCAATTTTTCCTTAAAGCCACAGAAGGTAAGACTACAAAATACAACATTCAGGTCCTTCTCTAAACTTCTGCTAAGATCCAAAACTGTCGCCCGAACCACTTCTCCTTCCTCTCCTCTACAGACAAGGGGGAATTTCAGTCAAGACAATGAAATCAACAGGAACACAGGTGCACTGATATTAAATAAGCCTAATCCATGCACATACTCTTTACAGAACAACTCCTTGCTTTCTGATCAAACTCTGCATACATGTCTTTTTACATCCTCCACAGGAGCAAAGATAAAACTATAGATTTACAAGTTGGTGCTGATTAGGTGAGTCCTTGACCATGTCTTTAAAAAAAAACTTAAAACTACCAGAAAGTCTGTTGCACATCACAGCTCTACCTTGTGACCAGTTCGTTCAGTCAGATAATGCAGCAACATTTAGTAAAAAATTGTGCACGAAGGTAATACAAGCCAGAGCCCGTGCTCATGAGCTAATGAGTGAGAGGCTCATTATCTAACTAACTAGCTACGAACTAACACACTATGTATGGACACATGAAAAAAAAAAAAAAAAAACAGCTTAAAAGACACAATAAGAAAATTACCTGTCAAGAAGAAATGTGGCCCACTCTGCACCAAACTTGAATCCGTCTAAATCCGGTAGTTCCCTCGACCTCGGAAATGTTACTGTAATGTTTACAAATTTGTAGCATTCTTTACTTTATTCTTCTTATTTATTTTTTTTACTTGCTTCGTTGTGTAGACAGCCACTGACAATGAAGGATTCTGCAGTTTTATTTATTTATGTATTTGTTGGCTGCTCCGCCATGTTGCTGCTATCTTCTGTCTGAACTTGTCATGCGCGACTCTGCAGGTGCCACGGCAGGTGCGCGCGGGGGGGAGGGGGCGGGGGTGTCTGCAGCGTGTGCAGGAGTTGTGATTGACATGGACTTATTCCTCCACCTTGCTCTGATTGGTTAATTCACACCGGGAGCAGTGGATTCTTGCAAATCCAATTACAGGCTGTAGGCGGATCCAGATGAACTGGATTCTTTATTAATTACTGGTTTTATGTGCTATTGTTAGAACATAGTGACAGTTTCAACAAATAAGGTAATTCAACCTAATTTCACCAGAATTTGTCATATTTCAAAAAAGCTTAATGAAAATCGTTGGGTTAATTCCCTTGGTCAAATATAATGTATCATTTAGATCTATGGGCAGGAACTGATTTTACTAGTCATAATTCTTTCTACTAGTTTTCATTAGCATATAATCATTAGAAACTAAGAAGCATTGTGTGTTTCTACATTAAAATATATCTTTCTTTCTTTTTTCTTTTTTTTAATCAACATCAGTAACGGATTTTCATTAAAACATTCCTGGCAGGAGAAAACCCCTTCCAAACTTGTAAAGCCCAAGTATTTTTATTTCACCCATCATGCTCTGAGATGTCTGCTTGTTTTTGTGAGATGATATTGACTGGAATGTCCTCCTTTTTCTGAGCCAACAATACAGCCTGTGAGATGATTGACAATTTAACCTCATGTTGCTGAGCAGCATTTATATTATGAAGCAGCAGCATACCAGTCCAAACCTGGACATTGTATGTGCTAATGAAAAACTCTGAGTCTATAGATACAGACCTGGAGAAATATGTTTGTGCATAATAGTCCACAAACCCTCATTTTACAGTATTCTGTAAAATCATATATTTGTTTAGGATCTGTAACCATATGTCCTGAGGTGGAAGAAATACCAGATTATGCTACACTAAATTCTTGAGATAAAAATTAATATAAATAAAATTATAACAGCCAGTTTCTTTAGTCTGTTCTCATAACAAAAACAGGAACATAAATATTGAATGCTGAATAATGTATACTGTCATGTTACAGAATAAAATATTAAAAAAAAAAAAAAAACAGATCAGAGGAATATCAGTCTGACTTCTATCTAATCAATGACAATATCAATAGTCAATTCCATCCTACTAAGATAAACACACACACAGACACCGAACAGTATGAATATGTATGATGTGTATATATCTATATGTGGATCATAACTAATCAGTCAATTTACTGCAAATCTGAGTAGTAATTACTAATGCCACAGCATATTTGTGATGTCTTCTAACAGGTCAAAACTCAGCCGTGCTTCGCAACCAGAAATAGAGCGGCAAAATCGACTTTATATGTAATCAGAGTATGAGTCATTTGACTAATTGATTCAGCCAAGCTTGATCACATCAACTGCTCTCTTCTGTCTCATTAATCTTTATATATAGCCTGAAAAGCATCTAGCTTTCCCACTGGAGGCTGGTTTGCTGAAATTAATGAGAGGGCCAAGAGTAATTATCAAAACACAAGAACATCTGAAAATGACCTCTTGACTAATTGAAGACAGACGTCTCAGTTTCACCAACAGATTACAGAGAAGAGGAGTCTGCAAACTTTTCACATCAAGAGTTGTTGTTGTACATGTAGGAGTTGAAGTGTTGGATGAAAATAAAGTTAAGGTTTAGAGTTGGTCTTTGAGGAGTCATTAGTCTGAGGTCAAACGAGCAGACAAAAAAAAAAAATCAGAATGCAGAATGTAATAAGATCATTTTAATGAGGTAAACATGTAGTTACAAAAGTCAAATATATTTTTGCACCTGCAGAGATAACAAATATTATCCAATTAAAAAGTTTATCAAGTGAAAATGACTACAAATGACTATGCTGTTGCAGGAAATAGTTCGGGTGGTTCTTTGTCAAGACTATCAATTTAACGGTGGGCTGGTGGTCGCCTCAGTGTAAAATCTGAGGAGATAAAATGAGAAAGTAGCTTAAAGACATTCACTGACAGCTGGTGCTGTCTGTCTGGCTGCGCCTTCACAGCTCTCAGCCTGTATGTGCTAACAAATCAGACTATAAGCTATGCAGTAAGTATTGTGCTTCTCCTGATTCCATTATCAGCTGATGCACTAATTTGTCCTTCTGGCAGAGCAGGCGTCGTCTTCACATACCACACACAGTCACAGTTGGATATGATGCCGTGATGCATAACCACAACCAGCACCTATGCTGAAGTGCGTCCAAATTCCAGACTTGCCTTAGACTGTTTCTATGGGGAATCAGCAAAAGAATAACATTTCCATTTAAAATCCAGAGGGAGCTCATCTGTGTTGATGAAAATATGTCTTAAGTTAATATAAACATGTCTGAAGAAAATACAAAAAAACAGTTTCTTGACAACAAGTCATTGCTTTTTTATAATAAATATAAATATAGAATATACACTTATTAATTATAACCGTTGTTGTAATATACAAATGCTACAAATGCTACAATGATGAAAAGAGATGAACAGTAAATGAATTATAATCATAACAGTGATAATCCACAAGAAAGAAAA
Source organism: Polydactylus sextarius (assembly GCA_016801845.1). Taxonomy (NCBI): domain Eukaryota; kingdom Metazoa; phylum Chordata; class Actinopteri; family Polynemidae; genus Polydactylus; species Polydactylus sextarius. The sequence continues at coordinate 18,835,402 of CM028910.1, forward strand.
CTGTTAACATTTTCAGAAGTCTGTCCTGTTCAGCCTGTGTGTAGTTACAGTTGCTTGGTTGCAGAAGTTGTTACTGTAATGATGCTGATAATGCTGACCTCTACTGTAGCTGCTGTGCTAAGTCAAGTACCTAAATACACTGTAGTGCTTTATATTCAGTTGTTTGTTTTTTCAGTAAACACAAAATCTTCACAAAATCAAACACCTTTGGAAACTTTTTTGGCATGTCATGTTTTAGTTACAACGTGACACAACTCAAAAGAAGCCAGACTTTAATAACCATTTTGCCAAGTGAGAAAATTCTGGTGTAACTATATTCTCAGCACAGATATCCATCACTAGGTGTCATTTGTGTTCATCTGAAGATGTAAAAGTTATGTAGACAATTACATCAGATCAACGCACCATGGACCCTAAAATATTTAGAGGTAAGAAGTCTCATTTGGATGTTCAGCTCACATCTTTTAATCTTGTCATCCATCCTCTCATCTTCAGTAGTAATAGCTCCCGAAAACTGCCACCATACAGAACAGGCTGTCCTACAGAGGTAAAACAGAGTATTGAAAACAAGAAAGTGTATTGGAAAAGTCTGTATTCCACCCACACCTCCATAAGAGACTAATCAGAACAGAACAAAGGCACCTACGTTCATGAAAACATCTTCTGCATAACTGTCTGTGTCAGCATCCCACAAACATCGCGAAGACATCCTGATCAAACACAAGAAGAGACAGAGATGAAAGAGTCACGCAGGTCATGGATTCAAAGATGCATCTGAAGTCCTGTTTGTAAAACCCTATATAATATTTTATTTCTTTTTGCTGACAGAGTAAGAGACATTTTTCATCTCTGTCCAACTGTATTTACATACATGAGTTGGACAGAACATTAATACAAACTACAGTTCAGTATAGTTTTGATTGTCAGATACAGACAATCAAAAGCAAATTCTGTGGGAATGAAGTTTACCTCAAACCACAACTAATACCACTGCCACTAATTTCACAGGCTATTAACCACCATTGACTGTAAATGTGAGGAGCAGAGTTAACTACTGCAAATCATTAACTAATGCTGGGCGATTAGATATAAGCTACATATCAGTGAATATTAGTGCAAAACTTTCCTGAATTAATAACATATTTTTTTATGTTTACTTACTTATGTTTAAGTTTACTGGAGCAAATGTGCTTGTGCCACTATATGTTAACAATGTTATGACTACAGAAATATTGTGAAGGAAAAAATCTTTACCAGCCTCTCAGTTTGTCTACAACAAAGCAACAAATGATACTGATAATGTGGTAGTCCACTAAAACATATAGTAGTTTCTTAAACTGTAGAAGCTGTATTTTGTTTACCTGTACCAAGTGATTACTTACTTGACTCCCTGTCCCCGTTGTTCTCCGATGACCACCTGCACAACAAGCTTATATCTGTCAAATCCTGCATCTGATAAAGAAAAGAAATGATCTGTGACAGTGTGCGGCAGTAACAGAGCAAATATTGTAAACAGGTGGTGAATAATATGCTACATTATTCAGTTGTGCAATCATAATTTGTATGAAGCAACAGGCTGTGCAGAGCAGAACAGTCCAGTTTTTTTTTTTTGTAGCAGCAACAAACCAGTTAACAGGGTGGCAAGAAAAACAATGAATGTGAATGGTGAGATGATCCTGCAAGTGACAAACAATAGACAGGTGGTATATACGCTGTGAGCTGTTTTATGGATGGGGAGCAGGTGAATGAGACAATGGCAAAAAAAACTGAGGACAACTGGTGGTCAGATGAAGACTGACAAAATACAGGGCAGTGTGACAACAATAAGCAACTGATACTGATACAACTCTAATCCTTTATATTTCCTCATTTTTCTGGACACTTTTAGTCACTTCACATTACTTGTACTATTACCGTACTTGTTTCTTGGCCACATCAATCAAAAGCATTGATCAAATTTTAAAACAACATGATCTTGTAACAATTATACCACTTTTCCAGAATAGTTTGGTTTAACTTGAGTAGCTTTGTGTGAAATTAGCCAACATCAGAATGAGTCTTGGTGTTTTGAATATTAAATCAAAATTTGCTATTTTTCTCTTCTCTTATTCAGTTTTGCTGCTCTAATCCAAATCAGTGTTTACTTGGTGCTTGAGTTATCATTTGGAGTAATATTTACCACTTCACTTTGACTTCATTGTCCCTTTGTGTTGAATCATAAGAGAAAGAAATCATCACTCACTCTTCACTTTGTCCTTAATGCAGTCTGCCAGTGAACGGGACAGCTCTGGGACTTCCTCTGGGTTGTACTGGAGCCCAGACAGTCGCTCTCTAACAACTTCACGGATGCACTCCTTCACAATGGCTGGTTTAAACCTAGAAGTGTTGGCAGGAAGTTAATTTCAATCAGTATCCACTATGGGTTCATATAGACTACATGTGAAAACATCTAATGACAGTTGTATACACTTGTATCACTACTCTACATTTTGTCATAAATAACTGGTAGGCTACATATTACAGTCATAACTTTATATCTTTAACGTTATACAGTATTTCATAATTATCCTGATTCAAGAGTGAGTTTTGAACTTGAGCACCTTGACATTTGTTCTTGCAGATGACCATTAACTTCAAATTAGTTTCTTGTTATGTCAACAATGAAGCAGATCAGTACACTGATGCTATCGCATGGCTACATTTAGCAACACTGAGCCGGTGACATATAGCTGCCCTTTTTCCACACGTTTATGGCTGCAGCTAACATAATTAGCAACGTGACAAACGTCTGAGGGCATTGACGCCCATACAGTAACTAACACTGTCTTTTAAAAGTACGTTTTAGTGGATACTCTACAAGATAGCTAGTTTCACTGGTAAACATAGTGGCTGGGGGTTAGCGCTGGCTAAAAGCTAACTTTACAAAATAGAAACGATATTTAACTACTTTGACCGACTCACTTGTGTTGATGATTAGGTCGTATGAGGTATGTGTCCGACGGCTCCATGGTGTGCAAATATTTCAGCTAAAACGAGAAAAAAAAAACCCAAAAAGCAGAAGAAACGCCATCGATAACTAGCTACTCTGCTGTTGAAACGGAGTTGTAACCGTTACCATAGCGACGCTATTTTTAAATCACTTCCTGTTTCAAAATAAGAGTATGTTAAATAAGATTATACTTCTTCCTCATTAAATCATGGTGCATTTATTTTTAATAAGTAATTGCTATTTCTACTTTAACTATCAACGCCTGGCTTTAATAGCAGCAGGAATCCAAAATACATTTTAGGGACTCCAGATCCACCCAGAAAACATGAAAAACATGTCAACAGTCCTTATGCTTTTCCTTTACCATTTACCAAAATAACAGTATGTTGAACACGTTTGTATTTCTTCCTCAGTAAATTGTGGTGCATTTCTTTTAAATAAAGTTTGACATATTCTCTCGAATGGATTTGACATTTTTAGACGGCATTTCTTATCCCTCCCTCTACTGAAAAAGACTTTGAGATTCTGTTGAAAGGAGCTGAAAGCACCAGATAAAGCTGAGATAAATGTAAATAGAAGAACATAAATATTAATGATCACACAGAGATTCATGAACTCACACCTGGAGGCTGTCTAGTGCAACCACTGTCTGATATGTTGGCCTCTGGACAGTCCTACTGTAACAGTCCAGGTTTAAGGCCACAGGGCATCTCATTCTCACTTACAGCCAATATCAAGTCTTGAACTCACAAGATATTATCTAAACCTCTTTTCTCCACCAAACCGCTTCTGTCTTCTACGCCATATGTTTTTCTGTCTTTATCGGTGATATGCGAGAGGAATCAAAATGTCTGATCTTTATTCAGACTTCTGTTTCTGACATGCTGAGCCTTGTGTGATATAATTGTCCTCTAAAATGTCACTACTACCTCCATCTCGATCTCTTTCATTTTTCCTCATTCCTTTGACCTGCACATGGATTGGTATCAACAGTGTGGTATTTAAAGAGGTAACACAGTTCATCCATTTCACTGTGGTATTTATCACAATTTCTGAACTTCTTTGCTTTCAGTGCCTCTTCAGGGGCGGTCAAACCAGAACCTGTCACATTTATTTTCACCTTCATGACACAAGGAGCTCAAAGTGTGATGATTTCAAAAGCAAATAAAACCGTATTCGCCTCAGTTTCTGGCTTTAATAGCAGCAGGGATACAATGTACATATTTTTTAAATTCATTCTGCAGGCATTTTATTGTGTATCACAAACAGACCAATGCCAAATATCTGGATTATACTACTGCCTAGCTACGCCAGCTAACATCTTCACACCACAAGCTAAATGTGATGCTGAAAAACAACAGCAAGTTAGACAAAACCAAATGAAGCTGTATAGAATAAGTAATGTACTCATTTGAATTTCAGATCAATCATGTTGTGTGTCAAAAGCCAGAGGGGTAAACATGGTGTGCTCAGTTTAATTGCACATCATTTAAAAGTCCACAGGCCAACATAAAGGAAGGGGTGAACGCCTGAAAACATTCGTCAATGATATAATACTGATGCTAAAGGTTGAACAGGGTGTGAATCATTACATTCAAGTTTGATGAGCATTATCTACAGAGGCCCTCAGTGTGGTGCAAATGTCTAATTACAGTAATTATGTTATTCTCCCTTCAAATATCGAACCTGCAAATGAGACATTAGACCTTAATGTTTTTTTTTTTTTTATTGGTTTGTTATAATGAGCTGCCGCTGTTCAAGTATTTACTGCATTGCGCACCTGGAAGAGATTAAAGGTTCATTGTTTAATGTTAAGCACCATTTACCCTTTTAGATCCTCAAGTGATGGCTCACTGTTGTTTTTACAGAGCAGTCATAAGAACAGATCTTTTCTATTTTTACAGAGCTTGAACAAAAAAAAACAGTCACTCTGACAGGCAATAATATATAGTTTGATAAAACAAGCACTATAATTTTTTATAGTTTCAAAACAAACAAATAATTATGTAAAAGTAGACTCTGACTGAATTAGTTAGTTAATTAGTAAATATTAGTTATGTAGCACATCTTGATTTTTCTGTTTATATCTTTTTCACTACAACACAGCTAAACAAATATTGGTGTTTAAATTTATCTTCTGCTCCAGCAACAGAACCTTTTGCTCAAACTCATCATCATCTCAATGACCCTGAAAATGAAACTTAGGCAAATTGCTGTTAAGTTTCACTTTCTTCTAACTCATTGTTGACCAACAGGTTTATGCTAAGTCATTCTCCCAAGTTGTTTGATGACTATATAAATCAGCTGTTAGACATTCAGCTTCTCAGCACCACTGGCACTGACAAGATGGCACTACAAGAGTGGACACGTATCTTCAACTCTGAAGCAAAAGGTCTCCTACATGGAGACACCTGGCATCTGGAGTTTGATTCAACTATTAATGCTAAAAATCCAAAGTATGGATGGAAGACGTACTTCAAGAAAACAAATGCAAGGTCAGTGTGCAAATGTATTTGTATGTGTAAATGAAAGAAACCCATGTTTTTTTGGTCCCACCAAAAGTTTGATGAAGTAGAAAGTCTTGTTCATTTGTGACAATTACACAATGACAAGGAAAATATCTCCCTTCTTTTACCCCTTGAATTTCGTATAGTTCAGTTTAACAACAGGATCTAGACATCTACAAATACAAGTATATATTTTTATCCCAGTATATCAGTCTCTCCTAGAGACACTAAAAATCCACTCACCACTAACTGCAGTTTATTTATTCAAGGGGCCTGCTAATAATGCTATAACTTGACTTAACTGATTTATTGATATAACTTTCTGTTGAATGGGTCATATAAGCTAATTTTTATCAAGATTGGCTTTTCACAAACTTTTTTACCAGACAAATATACCCTAGTTCACTGCCTTAATTTCACTAATTTCTCTAGTTAGTACCTTTTACAGTAAGTGCAGTGGAATATGTTGTGTAGTGGTACATATTTGAGGTTAAAATTAGTAAGTATTAATATGTAAGGGATAGTAATTAATGTAATGTAATGGTTGAAAGACAAAAGGGACAGGGTTGTTGCGTGGTTTATTTCTTCTTATTGCTCACACGGTGCCTGTATGATTAGCAAATATGTGTCGTCTGTCCATTGAAGATTTCAGTGCACCAAATGCAGAAGATCCTGGCCCTCCAACTATGTGATGGTGTTATTCCACATGCAACTGAGGAACGGGGAAGGCACCGTCAAAGTGAGGCGCCTCTGTCAGAACTGCAAGAAGTGCACTGACGCGCCGATGGTAGATCCCCAAATCCCCCCGGAGAACATCTCCACCATCATGGCGATTCTGGTGAAGAAGATAAGACAGAAGTGCTACAATGAAGACCTGGAGGAGGTCCCGCATAATTTTGACAGAGTTGAAGTCAACAGTCCCCATGAGCCTGAGCATTGTGAGGGATGTATGCTGGGCATATGTGCAAGGCAATGAGCAGAGTTCTTATTAAGATCTGTGACATTTCTTTTTCTTTTCTTCCTTTTTCTATGATTGGTCAGCAAAATTTACACAAAAATATTTTCCCCAAAATAACTAGTAGTTAGTAGATAGTATTTTTGTTTGTTTGTTTGTTTGTTTGTTTTGGAGATTTCACTTTTTTGAGATTTAATCAAGAGTTTATATTTCTGTTTAATGCTTATACCTATTCAACTGTTGATCTGTTTTACTACATTGCTTTCCCTATGTGTACTGTACAATAATCATAGTAACCATAGTATCATCATATCAGGTTCAGGACAATCATTGAGGTAATCACAAACACTTTAACATAAGACAAACAGGTGGATGTTAAAGCAGTAAAATATAAAGGTGTGTGTTGTCACCAGGCCACAATGTCACAATGGAATATAGACAACAAAAGAATGTTAAGGGTGTATCTATTTTTCAGTTTAAGAGGTGGTGGTGAGTTATTCATGACACAGTCATGTTTTTATTATTTTTTTCTAATCATAGCTTTGTCAGTCATGGTTCTCAGTAAACAACTTGTATTATTTATCTTAAAGTAAAGCGGTTTGTATCCGGTACAATCCTTTCTTTGACTGTTCTAATAAATAAAATCCATATTAACCTCTTCCACTAGGCTTTTGCATTCTTCCGACCTAATATTTATTATTGTAGACTCTGATGATGAGCAATTATAATTGTACTGTGCTGTACTGTAAAGATAAACAAAGGGTGGTTACATTTTATTGACATGACCTAACATACACTTTGAAAAATAAGTCCAATGACCAATAATGTTTATATGCCCATACAGTGATCCCTCGCCTAACACGGGGGTTAGGTTCCAGAACCATGAGAGGTGAAAATCTGCGAGGTAGTAACTATATTTTCTGTACAGTGTTAATACTGTATGTTTCAATGTGTTACTGTATATTACAGCATTCATACTGTTATCTATTTTCAAGGCTAGAAATTGCTTATTTTACCGCTAAAATAATTAAAATCTTGAATATCGTAGAATTCTACGATATTATGAAGACTCCCAGCAATACTAATTTACATATACTAGGCACAAAAAACACAATGTATCAAAGCCACGAAAGGTGGCAAGGGATCTCTGTATATCCCCCCAGTCTCTAATTTGTGATCTCTAAATTAAATAAGAGTCAAGTGTCCAAGTCAACACCCTTTAACACTAGCTAACTAGCTAATCTTTGCTGATGAAACTGAGTTATAACTGTTACCATACTGTCATCTTTTTAACACTTCCTGTTTCAAAATAAGAGTATGTTAAACACGCTTGTACTTCTTCCTCATTAAATCATGGTGCATTTCTTTTTAATAAAGTTTGATATATTCTCTTTCAGCTGAATCAAATGGATTCACCATTTTTAGACGGCATTTCTTATCCCTCCCTCTACTGAAAAAGAGATTCTATTGAAAGGAGCTGAAAGCACCAATGCAAATAGAAGAATTTGAATATTAATGATCACACGATCTCATGAACTCACACCTAGAGGCTGTCTAGTGCAACCACACTATAAGCACGAAATATTTTATAGTTCCAAAAAAATGCAAATTATTATGTGTAAAAATAGGTGATGACCTTGACGACCATGAACAAATATCAGTTATGTAACACATCTTGCTTTTTCTGTTTGTGTATATCTTTTTCACAATACAGTACTATTGGAGTTTATATTTATCATCTGCCCCAGCAACAAAACCCTTCCCCCAAACTCATCATTGTTTCAATGACGCTGAAAAGGAAACTTAAGGAAATGACTGTTAGGTTTCACTTTCTTTTTACTCTCTGCTCACAAACTGGATTATTCTGAATCATCATCTCAAGATATTTAATGACTATATAAATCAGCTGTTAGACTTTCTGCTTCTCGGCACCATCGGCACTGAGAAGATGGCAGAAGAAGAGTGGACACGTATCTTCAACTCTGAAGCACAAGATCTCCCACACGGAGACACCTGGCATCTGGAGTTTGATTCAAATATTGATCCTGAAAATCCAGAGTATGGATGGAAAAAGTACTTCAAGAAAACAAATGCAAGGTCAGTGTGCAGCACTATTGTTGGTCATCCTAAATAATATGTACTACTATACATCTGGTTGTACTGATAGGTGATGAAATAAGCAATGCACTTGTAATGAAATGTCCAGTATGTGCAAATGTATTTGTATGTGTAAACGAAACAAAACCCGTGTTTCTTTGGTCCCACCAAAAGTTTTATCTGATAAATATGCAGAGCAAATTAGAGTCATAGTCTTGTTCATTTGTAACATGGAGGCTTCTTTCAGCATTGTAAGCTTTGGGAAATGCACAAATGATTTGTTTGTGATTTGTTTAGAGAACAAAGTCAACTTAATCTTAAAGGCTTTCACGTTTGAATATATTTTGTATACAAATTTATCTTTCCCTTGCAGCTTCAAGCTCATTCACATGTGCCAACATGTCAACAGTGAAAGACAAAACACAAAGTCAGTGTGTTTTTCAGCTTAGAAAAATCATCTCTTCAAAACAATCTTTGTTCAAAACCCAATGCTCGCTTGTCGATCTGCTTTTTTCCTCCTCATTTCATTATGGGGTGTGATGCACATGTGAAGATCAGGTCAAGGGAACAAGAGTGACTTGACATAGAAAAAGTCCAGTGTAGTTACAATGCACCATCTGGCACCAGTTAAATTAAATGAATACTGACATGTTATACAGACCCTCCAGGATTTTGCAATGTTGTGATTGCAACTATTAACGCATATTCAACCAATCCTGTGTGTGACCTGCAATTTTGACCAGTCATTGCAACTTTTCTGTATTTTTTGACCAACCATCATCAACTGGGAGAAATACTGGGAGCAGGGATCACGAAAGCGGAGAAAAACTACTGGAGCGATGTCTAGATGGCAGCAAGGATAAAGGACAAGACTGTATGTTTATCTCTAAACTTCAAAAGTAAAATAAAAATAAAAGCACGCACATATGTACCCTCTGTGCACCATACAATTCAATCAATGGTGGACAGGCACAAAAAAACACAGACACACCACAACATCACACTGTCCCCAGTAGCTCACCTGGTAACTAGTTGCGCTCTGAAACCATAGTCCCAGATACACATTCTGGCCATGACAAACACATAATATGTCAAAGCGGAGGTGATTAGTTGAGCAGTGTGAGCATTTTTCAGTTGCTTTTCATCTTGACTAAGATGTGGTGTGGTTTAACAATCAAACCTGAAATTAAGAAAATGAAGTTAAGATTCTGGATTTTGCCACCAAGGCACAACCATGTTTTAACATGACATTACAGGAATGGTTCTGCTGGTTCGACACAGGCGACACAGAAAGGCGAGATTAACACGTCTGCCAGGTATAGAAGCGAGGAGAAGATTTACTGACAGACAGCCGGTCACTTTATGATTGTCCAGTAAATCATTACTCTAGTGTAATAAAATGAATGAACTCGCTACAACCTACAACACAGCGCAGGGAGTCTTAGAATCACAGCAACTTTCAGTACAATTTTTCAGAGAAGCTCCCTCAAAATCAGACAAAAGAGGCAGTAACATAACAATGATAATAATAATCATAACAACAATAATAATAAATTTTATTTAAATTGCACTTTATCTTACAAAGAGTCTCAAAGTGCTACAGAAAATGGGATAAGAGTCAATAAAATGATATTTAGCAAAATTTAGCATATTTTTAAAAAGAAAGGTTTTCAAGGTTTTTTTTTATAAACATCTAAAGACTGTGGGCCTCTCAGGTGGTCTGGTAGGGCAGCAGGTCTTGGGGCAGCAACTGAAAAGGCCTGATCACCCATACTGTGGTGCTTGGTCCTGGGAACTTGGAGGGTGTTTGTGGTTGCAGAACGGAGGGTGCATGAGGGGTGAGGAGTAACAATCAATGAAATCTGAAGTCTATGAAATCCTGGAGGGACTGATTATAGGATTGTTGTTAAGGTAAATGCCTGATGAACCCGGGTAAATAATGTCACAGCCCATAGGACGATGGACATGATGATGACCTGATGATAACTCCAAGGTTCCTTACAGTAGAACTGGAGGCCAAGGTAATGTCATCCAGCTATGTGAATGTAATGTGGCTGAATGAGACAAAGGGGACAGGGTTGTTGCATGGTGTATAATGTCTTACACTGTGCGTGTGATATTAACAAATGTGTCATCTGTCCATTGAAGATTTCAGTGCACCCAATGCCGAAGAACCTGGCCTTCCAACCAAGTGATGGTGGTATTCCACATGCAACTGAGGAACAGGAGGGGCACCGTAAAAATGATGCGCTGCCGTCAGAACTGCAAGAAGTGCGTAAATGCCCCGATGGTAGATCCCCAAATCCCCTCAGAGAACATCACCACCATCATGAAGATTCTGATGAAGAAGATAAAACAGAAGCTCTACTATGAAGACCTGGAAGATATCATACATAATTTTCAAAGAATTTATGTCAGAAGTCCTCATGAGCCTACACATTGTGAGGGATGTATGAAAGGCATCTGTACAAGGCAGTGAGCAGAGTTTTTATTTTTGTGCCACTGCTTTTTCTTTTCTCTTCTTTTTTCATTCTTTCTCTGGTGTGGCTTATAAGTCAGCCTTTTATTCATTACCAAAAATATTTGACCCAGAAATACTATCTTGGAAAGTTCTCAGCAAACAACTTGTATTTATCTCAAAGTAAAGCTGTTTGCATCAGGTACATTAATTTCTTTGACTGTTAATAAATAAATATATAAAATCCATCCTAATATTTGTTATTGCAGGTTCTGATAATGAATTGCAGTGTGCTATAAAAATGAACTGTAAAAATGAACAAAGGGCGGTTACATTTTATTAACATGATCTAACGTGAACTTTTGCACAAGTTTAATGACTAATAATGTTTATATGCTCATATATCTGCCCATGCACCACCCAAGTCTCTAATTTGTTATCACTAAAATAAATTATCATCCATTAACTCTGTAATGAAGCCTGTAACTCTATTACCTGTTGCTATATCACTTCCTCTGTGCTGGATGACACAAACATAAAAACTATAAAACTGTCACAGTCAGCACAAGAAAAAAAGAACGATCCACTTTATCTTAAACTTTTATACTAACAACGCTAAAATAAACATTTAATAGTTTGATAGAAGCTCAAAGTTTCAACAAACTCAGCATTGTCCTTACTCACACAAATATTTCGTAATCAACACTCACTTAAATGACAAGAATATCGCTGCAGCTTTGTGGATTAAAGCATCGTGACTTGGGTCAGAGTTGAGCAACCTGTTTCATTTTGATGGACAACTATAATAAAAGATGAAAAATTGTTGGCTTGCAGGAGGCACAGCCTGACACCAGAGGACACCTGTTTCTCACGGAGCATCCACTCTTTATTTGCATCATACCAGCAGGTGTGACAGTGACACCACTGTGGTCGATCTTTATCACCTGCAAGTCTCACCCAGAGGTAACAAACATTAACTGTGGTTTTGCTTTGTTTTGTATGAAGCTACATGCAGGGAGAGTAGCTGCCTGGCAGAGTTTTCCATTTCCCACATCATTTGCTGGTGGCACTATGTATATCTTGGGTGCTAAGGGCTGAATTTAGTCCTGCAAGAGTTAGTTTCCCAGGTGAGAAGCAGGTATTTAGAGCTCTTCCGTTCATGCACCTTACGGTTAAAAGCAAATATTCTCTTTCAGTACTTTGATGTTTATTCTGTGCTCTCTTTATGTGTCAGACTGAAGAAGGTTTACAATGGCATCTAAGGATACTGCACTGAAGGTAAAATATCTTCTCGTTGCCTACACAGGTTCTGTTATTTGTGAATATGAATTCAGCATCAGTTATAAATAAATATTACAACTATAGTTTCTAATCTATTTTTAATGTGCTTTCATTCTAGTGGCTCCATCTATTAGTCGCAGCTGCTCTGGTTATGTTCGTTATCCTTGTCCCAGGTACACTTTTTGGTAATACAATGAGTGTTTGAGTTTCTTATTTACTCAGAAAACATCACCAACAAAGAAGCATCATTCTCAAAGGGAACACATATTGTATTTATTTGTAACATTGTAAGCTGGAAGTGTATGGAAATGCTGGAAAATCAGAATTCCTGTATACTGTGCATCACGTTGTCCATCACATTATATCCAAAAACAGTTTTTGTTTTAATTCAATCAATTTTAATTCCAAATGGATTGGTAAACAATGTAACGTTGAACTTTTCTAACAGGTTCACACAGTGTCATCGAGGTAAACTGCTCTGAGCCAAATCAACCTGCCCTGCTGAAAGCTTTGGCTCCGGTCCTAAACCTGAGTGACATACGACCTGTCATGAACATGACAACTCGGACAAACATCAACATGTCCTTCATCATGTATGGAATACTGGGAGTGGTATGTTCTAGTTCTCATTGGATAATGATGATATTTATATATTTTATAGCTCTTCTCTTTCCTGTGTGGTAGATAAATCACCAACATGTAATTTTTACATATTGAAGAACAATATAAAGCTACTAGAAATAATTCTGCTGCTATCTTCAAACAAATTCTTCATGCCAATTCTTATTGTTGCTGGGCTCCACTGAGACACAATGCAGTCCCCAAATGATATTTGAAAAATATATATTCACATCTCAAAGTTTTTCGTCTTGTCTTTCAGGATGAAAAAGCTCAACTGTTGATCACTTATCTTTGGCAACATTATGTAAGTACTGCAATGATCCCCCTTAATTTCTGTGATCAATTTCTCTGAAAGAGCAAATGAATGAATATTACTTGTTTTATAGTTTTATACCTGTTCTATGCACTAACACCTGTTTTGTTATTTTAGTGGTGGATGAACGACTTCGCCAGATGGGATCCAGTCCAGTGTGGCACAGACAAGATTGCTCTCCCCAGACAAAGATTTTGGATGCCAGATATTGTAATCAATGAATTGTGAGTTCCCTCATACCACAATATTCAAATATCATATCAAACCACGCGTTGTATTTATTGCACATACACACCGTTACAATACATCTTTGTCGACGGAAAAGGCAGCGGTATTATTGTTTTCTTTAATCCCATCTTAAAAAAATAATCACTACTATTTACTTTTTAAATTTTAATGTTAAATGGCTGAAAATGGCTAAATGTTGATTACCTTGAATGAATATAAGAGCTACAAAACAGAATAAAGAATTCTGAATGTGGCCAAAAAAACTGTGTAAAGTTACAGATAAATTAGGTGATTAAATAAATAAAATTAATTATTTGCAGATTTGTCTGTGGTTTTAAAAATGTGTCTTTGTTTGGAAGTTCAGCATTCCTACACAAATCTATATTATAATTAAAATAAAATGCCCCCTAATCTCCTAGGGTTATAGTTTCTCTGCTTGTTGCTTTTGTTAAAAGTGCTGCACTCTCATTTTGTGGACTCATGGACTGCATGTTCTTATCTTACAGCATGGATCAAAACACAGCACCGTACGTCCCATTTATGTACCTGTACAGCGACGGCAGGGTGCATGACGCATCACCAGCCAAAGTTGTCAGCTCCTGTAACCTCGACATCTACACCTTCCCCTTCGACATACAGAACTGCACTTTGACCTTTAACTCCTACCTCCACTATGGTAAAGACACTTTGTAGTTTCATCATTTCATCTCTTTGTAGGTTTAAGCCACTTTACAAAAGCACATGCCAAATTAATGACTGTAAATGTAAAAAAGGCAGGAAGCAACTCTGATACTGATACTATTTTCTACATCAGGGCAGCATGGTGTGTTTTTTTTTTTTCATAAATGATATATGAAGTGGGATAACTTTACTGTGGTTACATTAACTAGAGTTAATGTACAATTTATTTTCCTTGTTATTAAGAGTTGATTGATATTTCTCTGTTTTTCTCTCTTCAGCGGCAGACATAAAGATTTTCCTGGAGAAATCTCCAGAGCTCATCACTCAGCAGTCTAAGGATGTCATGACTACAATGGGGGAGTGGGAGCTGCTGGAGATCACCGCCTCTAAAATTGACACAGACCGCGATGATAGTGACTACATCGATGAGCTTTCATTCTATGTACGTTAACTCTACTGTAATTGAACTGAAGTGCAGGCACAGCAAATTGTTTTCAGATTAAAGTTTTTTAGGTTCACATATATGACACACACAAACACAGTTAAGACTGTGTGTCTATCTGTAAACTGAAACACTACTGTATCCGTATGCCAGTCAAGTTTTCTATCATTTTGAATTATCTAAATTTATATACAACAGATAACCTAAAGTAATAATAGCAAGCCTATATGTCTTTGTTGTATTCTAATGTTTCTCTTCCATCTTCCTTCGGCAGATCAAAGTGAGGCGTCGGGCCACCATGTATGTGGTGAACCTGATCATCCCCAGCTGCTTCCTGATCACGGTGGACCTGTTCAGCTTCCTGCTGCCTCCCCAGTCTGTGGACAGATCCTCCTTCAAGATGACTCTCATTCTGGGCTACACCGTCTTCCTGCTCATCATGAACGACCTGCTGCCGATCACTGGAAACACCATACCACTCATAAGTCAGTTGAAAATATTGTCATTAATATTTATTTTATATTTTTAGTAGCTACTGTGACACTTGCAGCCAGTGTTATTCAGTTCCTCTGTATACAAGGCTTGAAATCTTGCCGCAACAATGAAGATTATTTTATAGACTTTCAAAACTCGCATTGCTGATTAGCCTGAAAAGTCTTCATTTTTCAGGTTAAGTAAATGTCAGCAGTCAGTTGAAAGCTGTCACAGCACAGAGAATATGATTTAAAAATAATTCTTCACTTAGGCGTTGAGGCGCTGTCAAACACTTCTCTATGAGTGAAAATAGTGATGAGATCTGTGGATCTGTCTCACTGCTTTACATCGTAATTAAGAATAAATAAATAAGATGTTACTTCTAATTCACACATTCATTTGCAGCAGTCAACCAGGCAAGTGTTCCAACTTTATTTCCACACTCTAATCCATAAACAGATATTGTGGGCAGAGTATGTTTAGATTTATGTGTATTTCACATATTTTTGTCCCTGCTGAATGGAGTCACATTTTTAAACTCAGCTCACATACGCTCTCTCATCTATTCGTGTCAGATGTGTTCTTCTCTCTCTGCTTGGCTCTGATGGTGGCCAGTCTACTGGAGACCATCCTCATCACCAATCTACTGTGCAACTCCTCTGACTTCTCTCCCGTCCCTCACTGGGTCAGAGTGGTCGTTTTGCAGTTTCTTGGATGCCTTGTTTGCCTGCCTTGGAAACCTAAAAAAACAGGTGTTGTTTAGTTCATTGTACTTTTATACATATGTAGGAATTGTAGAAAAATAAGATTACAGAAAATATATATAAATATACTTTTCCCCTCAAATTTTAGATTCGAAACAAAGTGCTATGGCGGGAAAAGGTAAAGCTGGTGAGGAACTTCCAGAGAGAAGGTCAATGGTGGAGAACAAGGCCGTGCAAGAGTTGAAGAGCCTGGGTAAAGACCTCCAGGCTCTCCGCCTTCATGTGGAGCAGAAGCTGAATGGGAATCAGAGCTCAGAGGAGTGGATCCAGGTGGGTTTCATCATAGACCGCCTGCTGTTCGGCCTCTACATCCTCTTCATATCAGTCAGCTTCATTACCATCATCATTATCTGGGTGAATGCATACAGTCAGTAGACAACTGCCGTCTGTCTTAAAGAGCTCCATTTATGTGGCAAGTGACTCAAATGTTTCAATCAATTCGTCATAATTTTGTCATGTTTCAAATGATTTTCTTGGAGCAAATACATTTATGCAATACATATATTCTACAGTTAATGTACTGCTGTTTATAATAACAAATGGTCATATTATTAATATTAATATATTAAATTAGCTCTACTACAACAATTAAATGTAGTTTTAACCTTTTGTGTTATATTGTGTAATTTTAAAATGGAGAAACCATTGTATCCAAAATAAAATTACTTGAAAAAATATCTTTCAGTTTTGATTGACATTTATTTCAGACATAATAGTCATGTTCAAATATTTTTTCCCTATCACTGATCAATTTTAATGTAAAAAAAAAAAATGTTAGAAAATGTAGTAAACCCCCCCAAAAAAAAAAAAAAAAAAAAAAATTAAATCCAACATATATGTCTATGCAATGAACTATGAAACTATGAAATTTAAATTTTCAGAAATAAATACATTATATTAATTATTCACATCAAGTCATCTTTATTTCTAAAATGGAAAAAAAACACTACAAGTAACTGAAGATACGTTTTGTTTGTTTTTTTTAAGATAAATATTAGATATAATAGATATAATTCAAGAACAAACCATTTATTGAATCCAAAAGGGTAAACTACATGTCCAGTACAAACAGTACGCCAACATGCAGTCACAAGAATTAAATTCATCTTTAAGAGCCTGAGCCCAAGCAAATACTTTTGGTATTATAGTGCATCTTAAAGTCCATGAAATTTGCATATTCATTTGTGTATTTTACATTTTCAATGTACATCTGATCTTGTAGAATCATCATTATTGTCTTTAGTTTGAGAGTAAACATATTGCACTTAAATTATGTAAATATCTTACATTTTAATTGAACACCATTTCTTTTGATGGATCATATTTAAAGGTTTATTCAATGAAAGCGAAAAAAAAAACGAATCCCTTTGTTTTAATCAATATGACAATACAAAATACTTTTTAGAGTTCAGGTGTTTTCATGTAGGTTACATTTTGAAAGTAACCTACATGAAAGTAACTAACATCTAAATGTAGTTCTTCGAGTGCACTTAAAACGACAAATAAAAATCTCTTTTTGATAAAATCAGTGGAGAAAACATCTCTCACCACCAGCACATGACTCACACTAACAACCACTTTTGACCCAATGTTAATGTTTTTAGTGCTGCCCGCTGAAAGCCAAGTCTTCTAAGCTTCTATTCATCCTCATCTCTATGCTCATGTATGGTAAGTAAAACTCCCATGATATAATTATGTTTACATAGAGCTCCTGTTTGTTTCCAGTTTTAAATTTACTTGTGTATCCTTATGGCCTGGAAAACTAAGGCCACTGGGTCAAATCACAGGAAGAGAGAAGAACATTTATTGAACAATGTTGCTAATTTTCTTGGTGATTCTAATGTCACTCTAATTTAATGTACTGTCAACAAATGGAGCTGGAACAGAGATAAAAGTCACGTTTAAAAAACTCACAGTCTCACTGAGTTTCACATTTTCCTTCTATGGTAAGTTATTAAGGGCTCAGGAAATGACAATATGGATACTTTTTTTTATTCAGGATTTGGTCATGCTAAGGGGGGCAGTGCAAGTAATTCAAGTCACCTTGCAACATTTTGACAATCTCCTCTCTTCTCTAGCAAGGTCCGATGCCATCATGCTGAACTGCTCTGAACCTAACACACTTTCCCTGCTGAATGCTCTGCAGCCAGTCTTCAATCTGAGCTCCATTCGACCTGTCATGAATGTGTCAACCACCACCAATGTCAACATTTCCTTCACTCTATTTGGCATTTTGGGGGTGGTAAGAGACACTATATTAACCTAAAACCAATTCAGAATTAGGTCATGTTCGGTTTCTTTTAGGTGTAAAATCAAACCACTTGATAATTATTTCATTTTATTGAATTCAGCAACTTTTTGTGGTTTTCAGTTGATGAATTTTTTTGAGTTTGTCTGTTTAATTGTGTATAAAGAAGGAATGTGCATGACAAATTCTGTTTGTTTTTTTTTTTTTTTTTTAGGATGAAAAGGCTCAAATCTTCACCACATATATCTGGCAATCTTTAGTAAGTATTTCATTTGCAACCAAAGTCACAGTTTACTAGCAATAATAAATTGTTGATCTCCCTCCAGGTTTAGGAATCAGAAATATTAATATCTTTACTTCTTTTAGAATTGGAACTAACTCTGGTATTATTCTGTGTGCAGTCAGGCACAGATATTTTTGTTTAATGATTCATGTTGCAGGAATGGAGAAATGAGTTTGTCAGTTGGGATCCAGATAAATGTGGTTCCAGTTGGATTACAGTCCCAAGAACACAACTGTGGGTACCTGATATGGTCATCAATGAATTGTAAGTACCTTCAACCCCAATAGAGTATTGTGTTTTTACATTTAATTTTGGAGATACAATATATTTATCAACTACAGCTCAATAGCGGCAGAGGAACTGTGTTATCTGCTTTTCTCATGTTTCAGCATGGAGAGGAACTCGGCTCCATATGCCCCGTACAACTACCTGTATTACGATGGCGTTGTTATTGATGCACAGCCCATCAGAGTGGTCAGCTCCTGCAGGCTCGACATCTACATGTTTCCATTTGACACCCAGAACTGTAGTTTCAGCTTCAACTCCTACTTATTCCGCAGTAAGAAGAAATTGATCCAATATTTTCTTATATTTTCTAAAAAAATACTCAAATTATTATCATTTTTTTGTTGCAATTAAAGGCATCATAAATGTGATTAAAACTCAAATCTAAGCTTTGACTACATCACAGTATACTTTCCTTTCAGAGAAAAATCTGCAAATTTTCAATTCAGAATCAGCAGACGACATATTGCGAGCCTCTAGAGAAGTGATGGCAACTATGGGCGAATGGGAACTTACTGGAATAACAATGAGGAAATACACATTTTTAGCTGGAGATAACGAACCGTATGAGGAACTCCGCTTCCATGTAAGGAAACACAAAAATTACATTTTTCATCTCTATCACCAAATATTTTACCCCCAGGTTTATATACAAATAATTTTAGTTTTAATATAATATTCACAGTTACCATATTACCCATATTCTGAATTATGGTTTATTTAAACTCAAAAATGTACAGTAGAGTTGTAAATAAACAGTATATCACCTGGACCAGAGAAATGATGGGTGAAGTTTACCTGCAGTTGTATATCTGTGGACTGTGTTGCAGATCTCAGTGAAGCGCCGGCCCATGTTGTATGTGGCAAACCTGATCATCCCCAGCTGCTTCCTCATCACAGTGGACTTGTTCAGCTTCTTGCTTCCTCCCAAGAGTGTTGACCGATCCTTGTTCAAGATGACCCTCATCCTGGGCTACACCGTCTTCCTGCTCATCATGAACGACCTGCTGCCAATCACTGGAAACACCATACCACTCATAAGTCAGTTGACAGTCACTTATATTTATTATATTATTTTTGCAGTCATTATTAGTCAGTGATTCTTATGACACACAACAAACACATGACAATACAACATTCAGTACTAAATATTTATTTATTTTGCATTCAGTAGTAAAGATTACACTGTTTTAGTGTCTCTAATATCACCCCTGAAAGAGTTAAAGAAAATTTAACCCTATAATGTTTTAGTTTTTGTTTTAAACTTCCATTTTTTCCCAACAAATGCTACATTTAACAGACTGTTTTAACCTACATTTCCAGTTCCAGTTTTAAGTTTGCATAAAAGATGCTGCATGTAACGATGAACGCTCTGCACTCTTCTTGCTCTGCTACTATGGAGGCTTTAGTTTTTTCCAGCACTTTGTTTTAGTTTTAGAGTTTTCTGTCACCATAGTGTTGCTTTAGGCGGCAGCTGTTTTCAAAACCTTGTTTTTAAACCTGGTGTACACTATCTGTTTAGGCAGACAGCAACTATGATCATAACAAAGCATTTCTAGCAGATATAGAACAGCTCTTTCCCTCAGCGAATGCTGGGGTATAAATTTAAATAAAGCAGAGTAATTATAGCATTGGATGCAAATTCATTCATTGTATTTGGCACATTTTCCATATCAGTTTAATGATAATGGTAGATATACTGTGGTTTTTATTGACAGCTTGTTTTCTCAGACCCAAATGCACAAAAGTATTTATTCCATTATTTATTGTCTTAGATGTGTTCCTGTCTCTGTGTCTGGCTCTGATGGTGACCAGTCTACTAGAAACCATCCTCATCACCAACCTGCTCTGTGGCTCTGCTCATTACCCTCCACTTCCTCACTGGATCAGAGTGCTTGTTATTCGAATCCTTGGCCGACTGGTACGGCTTTCATCGAAACCTAAAGACCCAGAGGACAACATGGTCATTCAAAATCCTGCAACACAAGGTAGTACATGAGATGTGTGTTTTAAATTTTATTCAAGCAAAACCGTTGCTGCCACCATCTTCTTTCTGCGTCTCTTCTGCAACAGAAATGAAAGTCTCCTCTGTGGTGGTAGAGGACGGCTGCACTCCAGAGCACAAAGAACCACTGAATGAGGACGAGACCTTGGAAGAGCTGAGGAGCCTGGGCAGGACACTCCAGGCTCTCCGCCTTCTGGTGGAGAAGGAGCTGGGTGGAGACCAGAGCTTGGAGGACTGGATTCAGGTGGGTTTCATCATAGACCGCCTGCTTTTCAGCCTCTACATCCTCTTCATAACAGTCAGCTTCATTACAATCATCAGTATGTGGTTGACCTTATATAATACAACCTGATTTTAATCTTTGGTTTGTTTTTTCATATTTTTATATAGGAGCTTGTGAATTATTATTTTTTTTAATCATTTTAAACATGTATAATTACATTCCTTGTTATTTGGCTCCTTGTTATTGCCACTGTTGCCTTTTACGTTTTATTCATTGTCTCTGAATCCAATGTGATAGAAACAAATATTTGTGTATGTATGTGTACAACTGGATCTAAAGCTGCCTGGATTGGATTTTTCTTACAAGTTCATTCTAAGTCTCAAGTCTCATTCTAAGAAGATTGTAAAATAATAGCTTAAGTGATTCAGTTCAATTCAGTTTTATTTTTCCTTTCCATAGACTTTCAGGTTCTTTTCTCTTTTTGTATTTTGTTTGGCACACTGTTATAGATCTAGTACTAAAACGATGACAGAAAGATGTTTATGATCCTTTGCACTTATTGTACATACATGCAGAAAATATATTATACATATGCATAACAGTTGAAGTGCCAATGTGGGCAAATATTCTGATAATAAAACCAGCTGCCATGCCTTTATGAATATCATCATTTGTGTGTGTGTGTCGTGATTATATTTGATTAGACCATATAAGAAACTTTCGTTTCTAGCTTCAAAAATGAAAAAAAAAAAACAGCACTGTGTCATTTTCCTGACAGTTTTGACCTGAAAGTCTCTGAAATCAGTATGTGTGAAACAGATATTTGCATGTTAAGAACTTACAGCTGACTCGTGCCCTGGAGGTTACTGGTAACAAGATAAGATGTCGTGTAAGTTTGTTTACTTGCATTTTTTTTTGCATTTTTTGCAGAAAGGAAGTCCATAACCAAATCATTTCCAGGACCTTATTAAGAACATAAAATTCTGGTTAAAGGGATGGTTTCTTATTCATTTATATACAAAAACAAATAAACAAACTAAAAAATAAAAAAATAAAAAAGTACTTTTCCTCCATGTCCCTTCAGGGGTTCTGTAAGATCTTGTGCAAACAAAGCTACTGTGACTTTACTTGTCAGTTTTTACAGTTTTTACTGTGACAGTTGTTTGCTGGAAACAATTCAAAAGGAAAGAAAGCCAATCAAGAGCAAGTAGCTGTTCCCTTCCCTTCTGAACATTTTGACCGAGAAATAAGGCAAAAATAGTTGTTATAGCTCACACAGGCAGGATGACAGAGATAAGGACAGCTGGCCTCATCTTCTTATCTTTTTTACTGCTTCATGGTAAGGATGAAATATTTTCGGGGAAAAATGTAAAAAGGAAGATGATGTTTTGGGAGAAAGTTAGCCATCACAAATCAATAAGCAAGAGAAAAGCCACTGGATGAATAATAAAAAAGAAATGGTCGTAAACTTTAATGGTATGACATTTATGTCTTGAATTTTGAAGCATTTATTTTATTTAAGTAATTTAGTTGCTTTGAATTTTTAAATGGTTGTAAAGGGGAGTGGTAAAAATGGACTAGGCTATGGTCACAGTAACTGATATGGTTTAACATTTCAACACAGTTAGATAGATATTAATGCAGTCTTTACACAGCACAAAAAGATGCAAACAAAAGAATCATATATTTATCGTATATATCTCATTAATTAAGATTTCTTCTCTTTTTGACCTCAGATATTGCTGCAGCATTAAACTGCACCAGGCCAACTCCTGTATCGCTATTTAATGCCCTTGAAAAGGAATTATTTCCCCTGAAACTAGTGCGACCTGTGAAAAGTTTTTCAGACACGCTTAACGTAACTATTTATGTCACTGTGGTGGGAATTTTAGGAGTGGTGAGTCTGAGCTACACAAACATCGCAGCACACACACATGTGAACATACACAGCTAAACATAATTTATCATTAATAATCAAAAATGTCTGTCTCATTTATAGGATGAGAAAGCTCAGTCATTAACAACATTCATATGGCAAGTTTTGGTAAGTGATGAATATTTTCATCTTATATATTTTTTTCGAAAGAAAATCTAGAGAGCTTTTATATCTTAAAATTCATTTGAAAATATTACAATGTCTTATTGCAATTTTGTGTTGTTTTATTTTATTTACATTTTATTGTCATATGGATATATTAAAAACAAAATGCTCACATCTCTCTCTGAGGAAGGAAAAGGTCTCAGCCAAAAAGGTTTTTAACTTCTCTGAACATATTTAGCTCGTAGTGCAGAGGGCAAACAAACAATTTGATGCCATGAACTAACGCAATGCGTATGAAGAAAACATTTGTCTTTCATTTCATTGTGCGTAATGTGTGCTTTAGCCTGTGTTGTGAGACTGAAGAGGATGTTTGCGTTTTGACTGTTAACACACTTTTACTCACTTTGTGATACATTAAGCTCTTCCCGCCACTGTACTTCTAGAATTTAAACAAATATCAACAGACTTGTCCTTTGAATCTGGTGACTGCTAAAATGGTTTTGGTCGTCAAAGTTGTACATCATGGTGATAATGTCGTGTTTAATGCAGGAGTGGAAAATAGACGGACTGAGCTGGGATGAGAAAGAATGTGGAACTAAAAGAGTCTCTATACCTCGTGAAAAACTCTGGGTCCCTGACATCACGATTGCAGAGTTGTGAGTATCAAGGACATTTATTAGTCTGTGAACTTAGTGAACCTTCAACAGAGTTGTGGTTTATCTTTTTGGGAGACCACGTTTCTGTTGATCACATCCTCTGTTTAAACTATAACCTTTTTAACAATACATATGCATTTTTTTGTTATTTACATATTTCTATGTGCATTTCAAAAGTATTTCTGTATTATTTTCCAGCATGGATGAGGACAAATCTCCCAAAACACCCTACGTCTACTTGTACAACACAGGTTATGTTTATGATGATAAGCCAGTCCGAGTGGTCAGCTTCTGCCATTTAGATATATACACGTTCCCTTTTGATGTTCAAAACTGCACTCTGACCTTTGGATCGTATGTACACTATGGTAAGTCTACCCAGAAAACAACAACATAATAACATTTGATCTGAGAGCTCAGATCACCTCACAGTTTCATTATGATTACAACAGGTTTCTATTAAAGACAACACTGAAAACTCACTTGATTTCAGTCACTATTTCTACAGTATTCCTTTTCAAATGTCAAACTAAATTTCTGTAGAATTCAATGCATTCATTAAGTTAACATTATAATTATTTAATAACTGAATAATGACAGCTAGATAATGAGCATCAGCAACAATAAAACAGAGTGGGGTGGGTATCTAATACGATCAAAATGTCCTTTCAATTTTGTTCTAGATGAAGATGTAAGGATGGTTCAAGGCAACACAGCTGAAGCAATTCTGTCTGAGTCCTTACACGTGTTGCAGACCAGAGGGGAATGGCAGCTTACAGATATCAAAGTAGTTGCGTCTGCCCTGGTGTTACAGGAGGGATCCTACTCAGACATGACATTCTACGTGAGCAGATCTAACTACTTTTACTTTAGAGTGCATTCTGTAATAGCATGATGAATATCTTGACTATTTGTGTTTCAAATAACAGTGAAATACTTAAATCTTTTACTTCAGACCATGGTGTAACTGGTCAGTCATTTTAATTTACTTCTGGATAGCAATGTCCATCCCTGCACTTCAAGTGGTTTTGATATTTAAACAGTATGGATGCTGGATCTATGTAAACAAAAAATAGACAGGACTCAATTACATCTAAAACTGATATGTAATATTGAACTATGTCTCATCCAAAGATTATTTTGAGACGGAGGCCAATCCTCTATGTGGTGAACCTGCTGATCCCCAGCTGCTTCCTCAGCACATTAGACCTCTTCAGTTTCCTGCTGCCTCTCCAGAGTGTGGACCGATCTGCCTTCAAGATGACCCTCATCTTGGGCTACACGGTTTTCTTGCTCATGATGAATGATTTGCTGCCTGTCACTGGAAATACAACACCTATTATGAGTGAGTAAAACATCTGATATATGTAGGCTTAAAGTTAGTCAATCTATAGCTCTCATCTGTAAAAAATGAACATTTTTACATTACCATTCCTTTGCCTCAATTCATTCTGAATAAAAAATGACTCCTTGTGTCTTGTCCTTGTTTCTTCTTTTGTTTACTGCAGATGTTTTATTCTCAGTCAGTCTCGCTCTAATGGTGGCCAGTTTATTGGAGACAATGTTCATCGCTAAAATCCAATCCAGCACCAGCCACTCCAGAAAGGTGCCTCGCTGGCTCAAAATCCTCGTGTTACGATATATAGCTGTTCTTGTTTGTTTCCCTAAAAAAAACAGGATGAATCGTATCACAGTCTCCCTTCATCCTCATGATGACGGTAAAACACCATTTTCATTATTGTTCCTTTTTGATATTTATCTCATCATGAACAGTGCTGCATTTTAATGCGATGTGATGTGATTAATGTGATGTACACTGTATGGTTTGTGTTTTGCATAGGTTGTTCATGCAACCTATAGACCCTATGCAAACATGCATTTTTAAGCATCTATTGTTTTTTGTTTCTTTTTTACATTCTCAGCAAAGAATACTAACATCATCTCACCAAGACATCTTCTAAGCCTCTCTGGTGACACATCTTCAGACCCAGCACTGGATGAACTGAGAAAACTGAACAGGGACCTCACAGCCATCCGCAGGGCGATAGACAAATACTTCGAGGGGACCAAAACGTCCCAGGAGTGGGAAATGATCGGGATAATTATAGACCGCCTGCTGTTTGGTATATATATAGTCTTCATAACAATCAGCTTTGTAACTTTTGTATCTATCTGGATCTGGAATAAGTCATAGGTATAATGAATTGGCAGCAGGTTAAATCCTACAGACGACAGCTTACAAATTATGAGAACGTGTTGTGGTATTTCTTTTTTCATTTTATCAGTATTTCTCTCAGAAGTTTCAAAATGTGACTAATTCGAAGCAGGAAAAACAAAATGGAACACATCACAACATCAGGAAACAACAACTCAATCAATAGTTGCATTATGTAGTGTTCAGTCGACAGGGTTGGGTTTTTCTTTTGTTTCTGACATTTAAGTTACAATATCAATATCCCTGTGACTTTGGGAACGACACTGCTCCTGCTGAAGTCTCACATCAGAGTATGTGACAAAAATGCAGCCAAGGAGAGCTGCATTGGAGAAATGTAGTATATTATAACTCTTAGTTGTAAGTACTGAAAAATAACACGGGTGACTGGTTATTTGGGGTGAGGCCCAACAGATTATGCATTTCCATGTTTATGGTTTATGTTCTTACCTCTGTTTTGAGGACAGTTAGGAGTAATTAATACATCTTTGTGTACTGCAGCGCCTCTTCTGGTAATTTGACCAGAAAAATGGCAGGGCAGGGTTTTCAAGAAAAAACGATGGCATACATATAACCATCACTTGACACATTACTACAGGCATTTATTCTCCCAGTTATTGCTTTGAATATTGTTTTAGTGATATTCTAACTATGTGATATGAATGTTATATGTTTTTTTTCCTTGGATGATTTAACTGATGTTTAGCATGCCTGTGTGTGTGTTAGCTGTCCTACTTTTATGAACATTTCTGTAATTTGTGTTTTGCTTAACTGTATTTGTGTTTTCTCAATTGCTTTTATATTCTGCCCTTCATTTCAGTATTATAAAATTAACAGTTGGCTTTGCCAATTCAACAGGAAAAGTCGTGCCTTGTAGTTTTTTCAAGGTCATCAAAGGTACACTGACTATCTTTGAAAAATGGCAAGAGAGGGTGAAAAACCAGCAAGAGGCTAAGTAAAGAACTCATGTTATTCACAGTCAATACATTCAAGGTCATCAAAGCAGTCAAGTCGAGTCTTTTCAGTCAGTTCCTCAATATTAAAGACTCATGTTAAAGTAAAAGCTTGCTCTGCTCAACTTGTTTATTATGAAAAATGAGTCCAGTATCATAAAGCCCAGAGCTGACATCGAAGTAAAGCTTCATGTTCTACAAAGCTAAAAAGCTAAAAAACTAAAAAGCGTGGCTGGTGCTGAAGCTTCTGCCTGAGGGGAAACTTAACTTACCTTTGATTAAATCCAGCAGCATTTGTCAGCATTTGAACTTCTCCAAAGAGCCATCACCATCAAGCTCAACCTCCACCAGACCTGCCACCTGGTGTAGATTCAGGAGAGAGACAAATGGAAGACAATCTTCAACACCAACATAGGTCATTATAAGTATAGTCATGTCACTTTGACTTACAAGTGTCCCTGCCGTGTCCCATACCCTGGGCAATGACATCCAGGCACATTTACTTTGCTATCTAAAGGAGAAGAAGAAGAAGGTACAACACTGAAAGTGTTTAAGGATGATTCTGTTGATGGATGTATTCAGATGCCAGTGGAGCCTCACATACTTTGTCACAGGGGTCTTCAGTTAGGTTATTATGGGAGCATGTGATATCTCATAATTCATGTGCCGTACCTTGTTCATCTTCATCAGGGAAAAGAAGTTACAGGAGTAACATTTTGTTTCTTCATACCTGTGGTTCTGGACCCAGTTCTGCTGTTATGTGCAACACAAGCTGCTGTGTTTTATAATAATAATAATAACAACTTGGTTTTATACAGCACCTTTCAAAATACCCAAGATCACTTGGGGAAATCATCACTTCCAGTCACAGAACAATTGTCTGCTCATGAACAAAAAACTTTACATATAAAGTAAATTTTAAAAAGTTTTATTTACTTCATGTGTAAAATGTAAGAGTGAAACATTATGGACAAAAGGGAACATTTTCATTAAATCATTAAAGCACACATTAAATATTTGACTACATTCAGATTCTTCTACATACACACATACGCACGCACACACATACGCACGCACACACACACACAAACTGTATAGATATACGCTGCAGATAATATCACACATTAACACTACCTTTCAACATTCACACATTTACGTTTTGCACAACAATTATTGCTGTAGCTTTAGTTTGATCATTTTGTGTCACATTTGATACTCTGAGCACTAATCCTGTTTCATGCACTTACAGTATTTGTTCAGTGTAGGCAAACTGCCAAAATAAACAGACTTAAGTGAGACCAATCCTAAGTGTAAATGAATAATGTCAACATAATTTTGTTGACGAGTATGTGTGATGATGAAGAGCTTGTTTGTTATTATTTTTTTTTTTTTTTTTTTAATTTTGGTACATTTTTTGACCTGCATGCAAACGATTGAGAAGAGACAAGCAAATCAGAAACAAGTTGTCAGTCCCTCCCACTTTTTTTTTTTTTTTTTTTTTGCTCTGAAATCAAAGGCAAGAAAAAAAAGGAAAAAAGTTAGAGCTCACACAGACAGGATGACAGAGGCAGCCGTGCTCGTCTTCTTTTGTTTTTCACTGCTTCACGGTAAGGACAAAATCTTTTTATTTTACAATCTACTAAATTAGTAAAACTATAAAAAGAAAATGAAGATAATGTGTTGGAAGAAAGCCAGCCATCATATGTCAATAAGCAAAAGAAATGCTACTGGATAAGATGCAATAAAAAAATAAATAAAATAGATATTAGAATGTGTAATATTGTGTAATTATCTTTTATTTGATGTTTAAATATTTATTTACTTATTTAGTTTTCACAAATGTATGGATGTAAAGATGTGAAGCTTTCAACCATATTAAATAGAGATTATCTCATATCTATGCAACATTTGTTGTTGTTGTTTTGTTTTTTTGTTTTTTTGTTTTCCAAGATTTTGAGAAAATTCAAATAAAAGAATCATTCATTTAGTAAATTAGACTTCTTTCCTTTTTGAACTCAGGTTATGTTGAAGCATTGAATTGTACCAGCCCAACTCCCAAGTCCCTGATGAACGCCCTTGAGATGGAATTATCCTCTAAAAAACTACTGCGACCTGTAAAAAACAGTACAGACACACTTAACATAAAAATTCATATGACTTTGGTGGGAATTTTAGGAGTGGTGAGTCCATGAGCTATACAAAACAATTCTATTCATATCAACACATAAATATGTGTAAAACTGAATGTATTCTGTTAAATGAAAATAATGAAAAATGTGTCTCATCCATAGGAAGAAAAAGCCCAGTCCTTGACAACATTCATATGGCAAGTTCTGGTAAGTTTTCAAAGCCTTGACAAAAAAGAAACTGAAACATAAATCTGTTCATCATATAATAATCTATATTGTTAGATTTTATCTAAACATATATATTTTTATGACATAAACCTCAAGACAATAAATTCAAGAGGTTTAAACTAAGGAAAAAAGAATTAAAGAAACACTGCTGGTAAAATATAAGGAATTTATCAATATTACAGATGTTTTACTATTTTTATGCATTAATTTATAAATCACTTAACATTTCATTTTTAATATGGATATTGTATATTCCATATATATGAAATGCTCATACTGTTCTCTGCAGAAGGATAAAGATAAGTTTAAGCCACAACTTTTTTTTTTTTTTACTTATCTTGCGTGGTTCTATGTAATTAACCATTTAACATGCTGATGAGTAAGGACATATCCCAAGGCTAAACTTGTCATTTGCATCACTGCAAACTGAACACAAACAAAAAAATTCCAGTTTCAGCTCCCCGGGAAGACATGAACATGACATATGAGTTGTCTGAGACACCTTGAGTAAACATTTGTCCAGTTTATTGAAATGTAAATAATTAGCATTTATCTATTTTGCTGTGTTGCCGGTATTTGTTGATTAGTTACCATTGTCTAAGATGTACATTGTGATGACGATGTCATGTTTAATGCAGGAGTGGAAAATAGACGGACTGAGCTGGGATGAGAAAGAATGTGGAACTAAAAAAATCTCTTTACCTCGAGAAAAACTCTGGACCCCCGACATCCACATCAGAGAGTTGTAAGTAAAAGAGGATGTTCATTAGTCTGTGAGCTTTTTGAACCTTGAGGAGAATCAAGTTAAGTAGTAGTTTAGCTACTTATTTCAAAAGTATTTCTGTATTGTTTTCCAGCATGGATGAGGACAAATCTCCCAAAACACCCTACATCTACTTGTACAACACAGGTTATGTTTATGATGATAAGCCAGTCCGAGTGGTCAGCTTCTGCCATTTAGATATATACACGTTCCCTTTTGATGTTCAAAACTGCACTCTGACCTTTGGATCATATCTACACTTCAGTAAGTCTCAGAACTCAATTTCATTATAATTATTATAATTACAGAATGTTTCTAGTTAAGACAACACTGAAAACACTGAGTCACTATTTTTTGCAGTAACTATCTATTTCCCACAACATGACTATCGGGAATTTAAGACAAATTCAATTGAAAATTGGAAGATTTAAACATATATAAGTTTACATTTCACACTGACATCTCAGGTACAAGCAACAATCATATCACCACATGATCTGATGTGACCAAATGTTTCTTGAACTTTATTCTAGTTGAAGACATAAGGACATATCAAGGCAGCACACCTCAAGCAATTCTGAATGAGTCCAGAAATGTGATACAGACCAATGGGGAGTGGGAGCTTGCTGATGTCCAAGCTAATCCGTATATCCTGAATATAGAGGATGGACGATACTCTTACATCAAATTCCATGTAAGTACTTTCTTACACGACAACTAACACTCAAATAACAGTGAAATACTTCAGACAAGAAGTTTTGTTGATCAGTAGTAAAATCGCACCTAACAAGGGTTCCTTAAAACAAGGTATGGCCAGGAGCTATGTTTTTGTCGAAAGTGCATTTGATATTCAAACAGACAACTGTGTTGGTCTGAAACTAACAAAGACACGTTTTCACCATTGCTGCTGCTTTGTAAGATAGATTCTAAAAATATAAAGTTAATCCATGAAAATAAAAAAAATAAAAATAAATAGGACTGACTAAAAGTGAGGAATTGCATCAAAAACTGATATATGATATTAAACTATGTCTCATCCAAAGCTCATTTTGAGACGGAGGCCAATCCTCTATGTGGTGAACCTGCTGATCCCCAGCTGCTTCCTCAGCACATTAGACCTCTTCAGTTTCCTGCTGCCTCCACAGAGTGTGGACCGATCTGCCTTCAAGATGACCCTCATCCTGGGCTACACGGTTTTCTTGCTCATCATGAACGACCTGCTGCCCGTCACTGGAAATTCAACACCTATTATGAGTGAGCGACACATTTTTTTAAAGATATTTTTTGACCATCTTCCTGTCTACAAGTGAAGCTGGATAGGAAGGTGGGGTGAAGATTGGGGGAATGAGATTTAGCAAATGATCGGCGCAGCCGGGATACAAACTGGCAATCACTGTACAGCTTATGTGCCAAAGTAGTGTGTTCTAACCACTCTGCTATCTGGGTACTGCAAATGAGTGACACAGTTGATATAATTAGATTTTAATTAAAGTTAAAGTTAGACAAACAATAGCTCTTATCCATAGAGGTTGAAGTGAAGATGTTTCTTTTATTTCTAGTATAGCATTGTTTCTTGACTAGAGAATTGTTAGATTGTTACCCACTGATCTGCAATCAGTTTGAGGTTATGTTCATAACCTCAAACATAGCCTCATAATTTGAAGTTATGTTCATAATCCTGGTTCTTTACATAATATGACTGAAATGTTTCACGATGGGAGAAAGCCAGAATGTGACCCTCACAAGCGCTTATGTCATTACACCAGGACACAAGGTATGCTTCAGGTGAAAAGATGATGTCATCAACACACTATCTATAGCAGGTGACACTTGACCTGCCCAGCACAGATAGGCAGCCAATCAGGTTTGGCATAATGAGAAAAGCAATTCTGAGCTTAATTCACAGTGAGACATTGAATAGAATATAATGATCACTGCCGCTCCATTATCGAGACATTTAACAGATTGACTGTGTCATAATGCCTTTATGAATTAATTTGAATGAAAAACGTTTTTTCTTTTCTTTTTTACTGTAGATGTTTTATTCTCAGTCAGTCTCGCTCTGATGGTGGGCAGCCTGTTGGAGACAGTGTTCATCACCAACATCCAGTTTAGCTCCTACAAGTACGGCGAGGCGCCTCGCTGGCTTAGTGTCCTCGTGTTACAATATCTGGCTGTTGTTGTTTGTTTCCCTACAAAAAAGAAGACAAACCGTGTCACAGTCTCTTTTCAACAACCTAATGCAGGTACCATAAAATTTTCTGCTTTTCAAAAAGCACCCAACTGCAACAGGTAGAACGCCATTATTATCATTATTATTATTATTATTATAATCATCATTTTTGTTGTTGTTATTATTGTTGTTAAGGTGGTTGTGTTAAATTTAAACCCATGCAAACATACATTTTTAAGCAACTTTTTGTTCTGTTTTTTACCTATCTAGTTATGAATGCCAACGTCATCTCAACAAGACATCTTCTGAGCACTGACACGCCTTCAGATCCGACCCTGGATGAACTGAGGAAACTGAGCAGGGATCTCATGAACATCCGTTTCCACATAGACAAATACTTCCTGGGGACCAAATCCTCACAGGAGTGGCAAATGATTGCGCTGGTCATTGACCGTTTTCTTTTTGGCATATATATTCTCTTCATGACAGTCAGCTTTATCACTTTCATAGCTATTTGGATCTGGACCAAGTCATATGTCCGTTGACTTGACAGAGCAGCTCTCTTAGAAAAAGTGGAAGACAGCTTCATCCCCACCTCATTTACAACCAAAATGTAAAACAGTAGTTTTATAGTTACTATTAACTCCGCTGTGGGCCACAACTTCAGCTCTTTATTATTCTATTATAAACCGTTAAGTTTGAATTTACAGGGCATCGGGATCTGAATTTGTATAGTAAGTTCTAAGAGCATTGTAGATATTTACCCTGGCATTTCCTGGTCAGATTCAGTGAGATGGTATTAATGTTTCTATTTTTGATTCGGATTGTAAATAAATAACATGAAACCATAACAAATAGTGTTGGACAAAATTGTGTAAGTGTGCCTTTGTGTGTAAATCCATGTGTCTATAGATCTGGATGTAAAGGAAACTAAAGTTTTATTCAATTCATGTGGAAAAAGTGAAAAAGTACATGCCCTCCTCCGTGGTACTTTAAAGTACTCACAATAAGTACCCTTGTAAGTACCCTTAAATTTAATTTAGTGTACTCATATAAAGTAGTGTTTAGTGAAATGGTCTTTTTTCTCATTTTTCTAAATTATTGACCATTTCATTCATTGAATGTTGAGTAATCAGTTGGGTAATCACATTGAAAGTAGATAATTTCACCATAATTTCATCATTATTTCACTAACTAGTTAATTTTCACAAACATAATTTCACTAACTCATTTAACTAGCACTTAAAAAAATATTGTCTTTTGAGAACATGTTTAACTAGACACCTAACCAGGAATTTGTTTCACCTCAAAAAACTTGTTGAAAAGTTATTTGTTCTTTGTACAGGTCTTACAGTTTCTGGACAGTTAAATGACATCTTAATCAAACAAATGGGGTTTACAAAATGTGCCTGAGGTAATATTCCTTATTACAGAAACCTAGGTTCAATTACGTCAGGTCTTCCACCACTCCCTTTCTATTCCTGTCTCCTTTCTCTGCTATCAGATAAAGACAAAAAATAATTCATTTAACATTTTTAAAAGCATACTTTGTCTCAATTTTATTTCAACTAAAAGTATATTTGAGTCAATATTCAAATAAGATCAATTTAAAACATATTATCCACACATCTCAATTAAATCAGGAATATTTCTCTAATTGTATGAACAACAAGTAATATACACTTGAAGTTGACACAAAGTGCACTTGTAGTGTACAGCACTGGTAACAGCATTGAGCATAGAGTATACTTAAGTTCATGATGGTGATGGTAGTTTTATTTCTGCATTAGCATCCAACATTTTTTTGCTATTTTTTGCCAGTACAGTAACCAGTATACTGTGCTTTGACAGTATACTGAGAATAAAATGGAATATAATTAAGTTTACTTCACAACTTGGAAAGACTCATAAATCATCTTTAATTAAAACTATATTTCAACCGCACACATTTACGCTTCGCAAAACTTATTGTTTCTGTGGTTTTATCCTCACTGTTTTCGCTAAGCTCACTGGATGAAATATTATATGATTACTATATTTGCTCAGTGTTGGAAAACTGCCACAATAAACACACTTACTTATAAATCCCCCAAAAAACATGTAGTTTAAAGTTTAAAAGAATAATATAATTTTATTAACGTGCACGGGGTAAATGACAAAATGACCACAATCCTCGTTTGTTTTTTTTTTTTTTTTTTTTGTTTTTGCTTTTCTTTGAGCTTTAGGATGTTTTTTTTTTTCTGCTAACCGACAAAACATAAAAATGCAAATAACTGAGAGGGGGAAAAGCCAATCAGAATCAAGACGCCACTCCCTCCCAACATAAAGTCTTTCAAGGTTTTTGCTCTGAAGTCAAAAACAAATACAATGTTCGAACTCACACAGACAGGAAAGACTGCTGGGCTCCTCTTTATATGTGTTTCACTGCTTCACGGTAAGGATGAGAGAATTTTCTTAATCTATTTAATTAGCAAAATAATAATAAAAAATAAAAAAAGAAAATAAAAGCATAGTTACCATACATCAATAACTAAAAGAAAAGCTGCTGGATAAAAAGCAAATGATGATATTATTTCTTTCATGTTTGGTTGGGTACTTATTGACGTATTTAGTTGCTTTGAATTTAAAATGGGTGTAGGAATTTAAAGGTTCATAGCATGCCAACCCCTTTAGATAAATATTCTTAGTATATATTGATACTCAGTATATTAAAAAATATATCTTTTGTAAATATGTTTTCAGTACAATTCAAATAAAAACATGTGTTGAATTTATTCCTTCTTTTATTTTTGAATTCAGGTCATGTTGCAGCGTTAAACTGCACCAGTCCAACTCCTGGATCCCTGATGAAGGCCCTGGAGAAGGAATTATTTCCTAAAAACTTATTACGACCTGTAAAAGATTTTTCAGATACACTAAATGTATCAATCAGTATTACTGTGGTGGGAATTTTGGGAGTGGTGAGTCAATAAGATACACGAAACATCCATTGGTACCAGTACATAGTGAAACTAAATAGATTGTAACTGAATTTTATTCATTTATATCATCCGTAGGAAGAAAAAGCCCAGTCCTTGAAAATATTCATATGGCAAGTTCTGGTAAGTTTCAAAAGCATCTTTTAATCCAGAAATATATTTTATGTTATGTCTTTATTCTAAAGAGCTTCATTCTGAATTTTTTTAAAAAAGTAGTGAGATGTTAAATCGAACAGAAATATTTCTGTGCCCCTTTTTTTAAAAATTGGTTAAATGCCATGAGTTTGACTATATCACAATGCCTTATTATGAATTTAAATATTTAAATACGTAAAATGTATTTTCATACAATCGATATTTCAGTATTCAAATACGAGTAAATAAATAACACTCTACTACTCTACTCTATCACACTACTACTTATTTTTCAGTGGCTTGTGGCAATGATTCAAGCTAAAAGGGTATTTTTAATGTTTATATCACCAGCCACTGTGTTTCAATGTGGGTTTAAAAAAAAGATTATTTTGTGGGATACAAAGAACTAAAGTAATATTATCAACAAAATAGTTCTTATAATCATACATGACTTAGCCATAGCTCCTCATCTGCCAACAGTCAATATTGACAAAATCATTAAATTAACTGCTGTTGGTTTTAACTTTTCTTATCTAAACATGTGAACTACTAATGCTTTTGAGTGAGGATGTGTTTCCAAGGTGTTAGCTGTTTGTTTATTTCAACTGGGTAAAAAAACCCAGAAATTCCAGTTTAACTTCAGATGAACAAGCTATTTGATACACTGAGCTCAACACACTGCAGCATATTTATTTTTTTTTTTGGTTTGTTGTGACGTGGGTATTGTCTTATCTTTCATTTCAAAAAGGTTGTCACTGCCTAAGTTGTACATCATGGTGATAATGTCGTGTTTAATGCAGGAGTGGAAAATAGACGGACTGAGCTGGGATGAGAAAGAATGTGGAACTAAAAGAGTCTCTATACCTCGTGAAAAACTCTGGGTCCCTGACATCCACATTACAGAGTTGTGAGTGTAAAGGACGTTTATTAGCCTGTGTTAACCTGTTCAACCGCTTCTTTTGTGTCTGCTTCTGTTGTGTCTGCTTCTGTTGACCAAATTCCCACCATTTTGGAAATACTGCAAACAGCAAACACAAAAACAGCACTCAATTACATATTACATATTTAAACATCAATATGAACCCTATCCTTTTCAAGTATGTATGTGCATTTCAAAAGTATTTCTGTATTGTTTTCCAGCATGGATGAGGACAAATCTCCCAAAACACCCTACGTCTACTTGTACAATACAGGTGAAGTTTTTGACGATCGGCCAGTCCGAGTGGTCAGCTTCTGTCGGTTAGATATATACACGTTCCCCTTCGATATCCAAAACTGTACTCTGACAGTTGCACCATATCTACACTTTGGTAAGTCTACCTTGAAAACAAAAACAACGTAATATTAGATCTCAGATCGACAAGACCACCTCTCAGTTTCATTATAATTACAGCAGGTTTCTATTTAAGACAAGACTGAAAACTGTCACAATTCAGTGCGACAGAGTTCAGTCACTATTTGGTATTATACATGTGTCTAAATGAAAACGGGATACTTAACTTAAATAGCAAATTAAATTTCAGTTGAATTAAATAACTGATGAATGAATTATGGAAAAAAAATGTAAATATTGTTGGCAGCTAATACGATCTGCTTTTTTTTTTTTTTTCTTGAATTCTATTCCAGCTGAAGACATAAGACTAAATGAAGGAAGCACAGCTCAAGCAATTCTGACAGAGTCCAGAAATGTGCTGCAGACCAAAGGAGAGTGGGAGCTTGCAGATATCAAACTAGATAGATCTTCCCATGCGACAAACGAGGGACTCTACTCCGACATTAGATTCTATGTAGGCACTTTAAACTATTTTATTCTAGTCTGGATTCTGTAATAACAGCAATGAATATCAGTATTTATGTTAATGGTTAACATCACTTTAAAATCACCTATAATATCTCCAAGAAACTGGAAACTGAACTTTTGAACCATTGGAGATGTTATCAACGGTACTTTGTAGAAACATTCGACAATTTAATAGGAAAAGAATATTAATTCTGGGTTAGGCATCCATTTGCTCTAAAAAAGCTTTAGTTCATGGAGCCCATCTGGTGACATTTGAGAAAAATGAAGCATTACATGGCCACAAGATAATTAAGTCGAGGCCAGAGGATAATAACCAATGCCCATACATCTTCTTTTCCAAAAAACTGAGGGTTCTGTATCAGATCTATGTAGCATGATGTTGTTTCATTTAGACATTTATGGTGTGAAATTCCCATCTTATCTTAAAGATGCAAATCTGATGACTGGTGAGAACTGCTCATGTTAATTGGTTGACTTGTCATGGTGCATTATTATGCTGCAGATAGCCACTAGCAATGTATTGTAACATTGTGGCCACAGAGAAATACTTATGGTCAGTGATGACGCACAAAAGCTGTGCCACCATTGTAAGGAGTAGTTATCTGAGTTTTTCTGCAACTGGTCAGGTCATTCACCTCTGACTCCTCTCTCAGCAACAAGGTATTTCGGTCAACAGAGAAACATTTTGAATAAACTGTAAAGATTGTTGTGGGATAATCCCAGTAGATCAGCAGTTCAAAACCAAAATCATGCTACGCTCAAAGACGCTGATGCCACATTTTCTCCATTCTGATGATGTGATTGGAAAGATTGGAAAGATACAGAAATAGATATTTCCCTATTTCCCTCTCCATTTTCAATAATATCCTCATTCACACCAGATTTTTTCCAAAAGTATTCATTTACAAAATCATAGTGAATCATGAGTGCATTTTGGGGTACAACATGTAATAAACCACTTGGTGTCATCTACTATTTAAAAGTCAGGTACTTATACAGCTTGTTTGATTGCTACTGTGGAGGCAGATTCTGGCTAACCACTGATGATTATATCCTTAGTTATTAAACTTTTTAATTTCTGTCTCATCCCAAGATCGTTTTGAGACGGAGGCCAATTCTCTATGTGGTGAATCTGCTGATCCCCAGCTGCTTCCTCAGCACATTGGACCTCTTCAGTTTCCTGCTGCCTTTCCAGAGTGTGGACCGATCTGCCTTCAAAATGACCCTCATCTTGGGCTACACAGTTTTCTTGCTCATGATGAACGATTTGCTGCCTGTCACTGGAAATGCAACACCTATTATGAGTGAGTGACACATCTAATATAAGTAAATTTAAAATTAGCTAAAATATACTGAAGCCACTGTTGGCAAATTGATGCATTGTTCAATGTAAAGCTCCTTCTTCTCCTGCTCTGCCTGCTAAATTGTAGCTGGTGAGGGTCTTCCCAAAACTGTTGTACAGTTTTGAATTTGCTGTCTTCATCAATTATTTTTCTAAATGAAAAAATGTCTTCGGTGTTTCTTTTTTTGTTTGTTTGTTCACTGTAGATGTGTTATTCTCAGTCAGTCTTGCTATGATGGTGGCCAGTCTGTTGGAGACAGTGTTCATCGTTAACATCCAGCTGAGCGCCACACATTATGGCAGGGTGCCTCGCTGGTTCAGAGTCTTCATGTTACAGTATGTAGCTGTTCTCGTTTGTCTCCCTCCAAAAAAAAAGAGCAACCGTGTCACAGTCTCCCTTCACCCAAATGCTGCAGGTAAAGTCAAATTATTATCATTTATATCTTTACTGCCATTGTTTTTAATATTTCTGTTACCCCTAATGATGCTGCAACTTATTGAGCAGATACATTAGTCAAGTTGTTCCAACAACTGCCAATTTCACTTCCTGTGGAAAGCTACCTATAGTTACAACAAGGAGCCAGTCTGCATATTGTGCATATCAAACACATTTTTTGTAATTATTTTAATTACTGTAATGTATGGCCATTGTTGCATATCTAATGCCACATTTACATGTAGCTGGGTATTTACAGAAATGGATATTTCCCTATTTCCCTCTTCATTTTCAATAATATCCTCATTCACACCAGATTGTTTTCCAAAAGTTCTTTTCCAGAAGCCTAAAGCCATGTTAGCTAATTAGAATCCATGTCCAAATCTCACGCACCTGACACTGACGGTTTTAACTTAAAACTACACAAAACTCTGTTTTCCTCAGTTTACATGCAGTCATGAAAACAGAGATTTCCCAAATCCAAAGGCAAAAACACATGGATATACCATTGTTTTTCCACAATACTGGCTATGTGTAAACAGGGCATAAGGCACTATCTTGTGCTTTGTTCCACTCAGAAGTCGGAATTTCTGAGTTCTGAGTTGGAAGTTTCAACTGGCAGGCCCCTCAAGGTCGGATTTCCGACTTGGAAAGTCAGAGAATCCTCACCACCCTGGAGCTGACAATCAAAGATGGCTGCCCCAAGTGTAAACAAAGTAGAAGCTCCTGTAATATTCCATTTATTAGCCCTTTGTAGCACTAAATCAGTCGTGCACATAGTATTGTTTGACGTATATATATGGAAATGCAGCTATAGTGTAACTCACATTTTTCATGTGGTATATGCAAACCACAACACAGACCATGCTAACATACTAACAATAGTCTGGTAGATCAGTGCCCGTTAACTGATTTCTCTGAGTTTGTTACTAGAACACTTATAACTCTGTGACACCTGTGACGTCACTCCCAGCTTCGACGTCCAATTTCCAAGGAAAATGGAACACAGCATTAAAGTTCTCTTAAAAACTAATTCAGTAATAAAAGACAGCTGATGACTGGTTTTAATGTTAATTAAACACTAACTAGCTACACCTGATAAAAACGTAATGACAACTTTCAACTCACTTTCTTGACAACAAAATCCATGTTTCATGATATGAAAAATGTATTTTTAAGCATCTTTTGCTTTTTTTTTGTTTTTGTTTTTTTTACATATCCAGCAACGAACACCAGCATCATTTCACAAAAAGATTTTCTGAGCTTCCATGGTGACATATCTTCAGACCAGACCCTGGATGAACTGAGGAAACTGAGCAGGGATCTCATGGCCATACGCCTTCACATAGACAAATACTTCACGGGGACCAAATTCTCAGAGGAGTGGGAAATGATTGCGCTGGTCATTGACCGTCTTTTGTTTGGTATATATATTCTCTTCATGACAGTCAGCTTTATAACTTTTGTATCGATTTGGATCTGGAATAAGTCATATGTACACTGACGTGGCAGGAGATTAAATCACACCGCCAACAGATAAAAAAAAAAATTTGACTTGATGCAGGAGAAACAAAATGTAATGCAGAAATCAGCTGCATGCTGTGCTGTTTAGAGTGTGTTGTATTTTGAGGATAAGAAGGATACGAAATATCCAGCATTAAAGACTGTAATGGTCCAACAACAACACAGATCACAACACTGAGATAATAGAATATAGAATACAGAATATAGCATATTGTTACTCCAACAGTTGTAAGCGCTGAAAAAGAATATGAGTGACAGGTTACTAGAGATGTGGAACAGATTCTGTATTTCCTGTGAGTGTTTATAGTCTATGTTATTTGTTTTAGTATTGTGGGTTCCCCCATCCGCAGAACATTAAGGGAAAAAAAAACCCATCTCACAAAAACAAGCATATGCACATGTTGATTGACAGAGGTAGGTATTTGGTCCGTCAGACATATCCAGCATAAGTCTGTCTTAGCAGAGTATCAGTATCTCAAGTGTACTTTTTTATATCAAATTGCTCTTACTATTTATTTACTTTTCTCTTCAATCTCATCTGAATAATAAATGCTAGTAATGTTGTTTATGCTGATATGATAATGTAGCCATCTATCAGTTTAGTATAATATAATTTCTATCAAATCATTGTTTTACTTAAAACTTTACTTTTAACACAAACAATAAAGTGTGTTGGAAAACTTGTTCATTTTTGATTCATATTTTAAATACTTCACTTGCAACCAGACGTAGTTGTGTTTGAAGGCGGTTTTTGGGACATTTTGTACAAGCATTCACTTGGATTTGAAAATGAACTAAATAGATTTTGTTGATCGAACGTCAAGGTCCCTGTAACTTCACAAAATCTGTGTTAAGCCTGGTGAACACACTATCTTAGGAATACCTTGAGGTAATGTTTTCATAAACATTCACATACTGTGCATCTCAGTTTGAATACTTCAATACTTACACATACTATTTTGAGTGCATAAATGCATTCACACCGACAAGTATGAGAAAATGCGTTGAGTGCAAACGTTGAGTGTAGAACAGTGGACGCTTCTCACCCTCAATGGGCATCATTTTGGCTAAATAGCGGAAGGAGAGGGATAACGGTGGAGGCGTAATCTCCTCCTCATATTAAACATGGGGCCCACAAAAGCAAACAGCAGCACTAGTGAGGCCTTCATTATTGATTATAATTGAAAGCAAGCCAGCTGATATCCTATCAGGCGAAAATTGCAGTCAAAAACAGCAGTTAATGTTCTGTCCAGTGGCAATTTACCATTAAAAAGGAGAAGAAGAAGAAGACTTTGTGATCACTATTTCTCACTCACTCACTACGTAAGTAAGTACATAGTGTGCACAGATACTACCTGGAAGTGCGCTAATGGACAGTGAGTTGAGACCAATAGATTCAAAGATTAACCATTTAGATTTAGGAGGTCATAGTCAAAGGTCACTGTTATGCCATAATTTTATGAAACAATTAACTTTGATCAGTGTGGCTGCAGGAGTCATTCTACTGCAAGGTGATAATTCCAGTTCTGTTATCATGCTTTGGGTCATACCTGTGTGGAGGATAAAGTGTGGTTTTACTTACATAAAAATGAATACGCTGCTTTTATCATTATTTTATTGTTTGATATATTTGACATTAAACATCTATGCGCTTCCTCGTCTTGGGCCATTGTCACATTGTGTCTTCTCAGACAGATTATCATGTGTCTTCAGGATTGTTCTTTGAAGTATGAAGCAAATATGTCTGCTTTTGTAAGAAAACATTTACTTAAGAGTAGTAAAACAAGCTGTGTCAAAGTCATCAGTCTGACAGATGAACCATCTGCTGGTGGATAAAAAAGTAAAGAGGCTCTAAAGATTTATCTACTTCATGTGTAAAAAAAAAAAAAATGGTGAGCATTTTAGTAAAGCATCACTGTCAGCACAGTTCACACACCACTGTGTGTCAGACTATCACCACAGACCAGTCAGGATGAAAAATGCAAGTAACAGTAACAAGTAAAAACAAGTATTCAACTTAAACTTCTCAGCTACACAGATGTGGTCACAAAACCTCCAATGTCTACCTATATACCCATACATCATCAGCATATAAGTGTATGTCTATATTAATATCTGATCATATTCAGATGCATCACTCTAAAAAAGCTAAATTAACTGCATTGATATAAACTACTGAGAATTTCAACACTATGTTTCAACATGTCACAGCATTATCAACACTGTTTTAACCTTCATACGTTCAAATTCTGCAAAACAACTTGTATGACTTTAAGTTGACCCTCCCGTGTCACATTTGACAGAAATGTGAGCTCTAAGCTCATTATATGTTGAGGTGCGTGCTTAAAATATTTGCTCAGGGTAGGCAAACTGACAAAAATAAACACAGGTATATCATGTATGACATGTAGAGCATTTAAATAGACTTGTAAAAATGTTAGCGTTCACACAGACAGGATGACAGCAGTGAAGACAGTCGGGCTCATTTTCATCTGTTTTTCACTGCTTCACGGTAAGAAAGGACGTTTTACTGATGTGTGATGTTTTACTCAATTGGTAAAACAACAAAATGAAGATGATCAGACGAGAGCTGGAGGGTTTAGTCACACGATAATGATTTACTTTCACTTTTAAAATTATTTGTAAAAATAAAAAAGCAGGTTAAGATGAGAATATATAAATGATAATCATAACATGGTGGTGGTTTCTTTAATTTGAAACATACTTTTCTGTGACTGGTTATTTACAAGAGTTTTACGGTACAACTGTCGTGAGATGCTGTTTGTGAAAAATGACAGTAAAGCTTTTATTGTTACATTTTAAGAATTTAAATAACAAGATACCCAAACAAACTGCACCATATCGGCATATAAACGCCATTGCAGCTGCTTTTCGGTTTGAATCCCGACCGAGTTGAGCTTTTCTGTGTGTTTCTACCCCACTCTGCTCCCTGTTTCCTGTCTCTCTACACTGTTTTTATCATTACAGGCAAAAAAAAAAAAAGGAAGATCTGCAACGCATTTGAGAAAATAATAAAATGAAAAATAGATAGGAATTTACATGCATTATGCGATTAATAACGATTTCTTCTCTTTTTGAACTCAGGTTTTGGTGCAGCATTGAACTGCAGCAGCCAGACTCCTGAATCCCTGACAGACGCTCTGGAGAAAGAATTACTTCCTAAAAGACTTCGGCGACCTGTAAAAAAGTTTTCAGACCCACTTAATGTAACCATCTATATCACCGTACTTGGAATGCGAGTGGTGAGTTCGTGAGTTACACAAACATCAAATCATAACTTTTTCAAGCTTTAGATTTTAAACTAAGCATACTGTAATTGTACTTTATCCATCTTTAGTAATCATAGATATGTCTCATTCACAGGATGAAAAAGCACAATCGATGACAACATTATTATGGCAAGGCACAGTAAGTTTAAAGTAATTTACAAATAAGTCTTAAAACTGTTTAAAACTACAGTTCATTCTGCAAGTGAAAAACTGATGAATTACAAAATCGTTCGAAAACGAATGGTCAATTCAAACTGAGAGAAAGCTGTACCACATGACGTGATGGTGTGATGGTTATATGGCACATGTCCAGCCACAACAGCTAATTATCTGCCAAACCATGATAAATAACTTTATTTTGGGGGCCAAAGCCACAAAACATTCACAGGTGACCTTTTGCATCCTGAAATAACTGCCAAGAAGTGCTTCTAATTCGACTGTAGATGG
The DNA here is from genome assembly GCA_016801845.1 of Polydactylus sextarius. Classification (NCBI taxonomy): domain Eukaryota; kingdom Metazoa; phylum Chordata; class Actinopteri; family Polynemidae; genus Polydactylus; species Polydactylus sextarius. The sequence goes on from CM028910.1 coordinate 18,879,364, forward strand.
TTTTCTGTTTACTGATTTAAGGCGTCCACCATGTTGGTGGCTACACTGGCTGCACAATCTACCACCGCTAATAAACCCAAGACAAAGACGTCTGGTGTGGAGCTCGAGAGCCCCACAGGGTCTATTCCTCACACCAGATGCTCTGACACGTTCCCTTGTGCAGTAACTTGTCTTGGCTTAACCAAAATACTCCGAGTCTGGATAAAATATTCAGGAAAGAATCAGTCAGGAGAGGAATTAGTACTTCTCTTTTCGGGATTTGTTTACAGTAAGAACATCACTTGACATATCATTTAAATGTGACTGAGTTCAAAAGATTCAGTTTTGAAAACTATACATCACATTGGTATTGTTATTTTAAACGTAGGAGTGGAAGATAGAAGGACTGAACTGGGATAAGGAGGATTGTGGAACTGACAGAACCTCTGTCTTTCTTGAAAGTCTTTGGGTTCCTGACATCCACATCACAGAGATGTGAGTTAAATGGTTATTTAATGAGTCTGAATTGTTCAACCAAGAAAAAACAATCTTTGTCATCTAGAATTTTACCTGCTCTTCCAACAATCAGTTGGTGACTGCACATAATCATAGGTTACATGCTTTGGTGACAGTTCACAGAGTGTGGTCTACTCTGCAGCCTTATTTGGCTAAACAAATTATTACCATACGCAAACACTAAAAAAGCTGCTTGCGGCCAAATTCAATCATATTATTTGATCAAACATATTGAAATATTTGAACATTCAAGTACTAAGACTACTATGTTTACACAGGTAGTCTGTAGTGGACTAATTGTGGAAGGCTATTGATGTAGCACTTCTTTTCCTTTGAAAAATTACCACCAGCAATTGTCTAATCAGTTAGAATTTGAATCAAACCAAGTTATGGTTTGTCTTAACTGCTGCTTTTGATAAAATTGCAGCAATTTTAGAAATACTATAAACAGCAACAACAATAAATGTGCTCATTGTTGACTATTTGGTGATTTAATTAAGTGTAATGGTGTGTTCAAACCACATGTGAAGCAAAAATTTTCCACACAGTGTGATTAAAAAAATAAAACAAACTAAATGCAATGACAAGAACAGACATGAACAAACACAGTTGAAAATATCAAAATATTCAACTGGAGCAAAAACTTTTTTTTGAAAAACTAACTGACATAAATGAGAACCAGAAAAAGACAGACAAGCTTATTTCTGAACACCTTTTTTTCTTTGTCTATCACGTGGTAGAGCTTCTGTGCGTTTTAGAGCGTGCGTAAGTTAGAAAAGCAGTTGGACTAGTAGGTAAGTTCTGAAAATATTTATCTACTACTTTTTATCATGGTCGTCTCGCCATTAGCTGTTAAGAGCAAATATTTACAGATTGCGAACATTCGCACGAGTAACACGTGGCAAAAATGAGCTTTACCTTTGGTGTGAACACGCCATAAAGACACTGAGTGGAACATCATGCATGTGCAGTTTCAAATCTTTTAATTTTTTTTTTCCAGAATGGATGAAGATAACGTTCCCAAATATCCCTACGTCTACATATTCAACACAGGTCATGTTTATTACGACAAGCCAATGAAAGCAGTCACCACCTGCAAATTAGATATATACACTTTTCCCTTTGACATTCAAAACTGCACTCTGACTTTTGGATCATATCTACACTTTGGTAAGTCTGCCCATTAAACAACAACATAACATCTGAACTAAGCTCTGTCAGACCAACCACACAGTTGTATTTGTATTTGAAAGTAAAATGTAATTTTCATGTAAACATGAAAACTGAAAGTTTGACACAAATGTGAAATCAACATTAACCTTTTATGAACTGAATTTTAACCTTGATAGATGAGATTTACTCATTTGCGGCAGATCACAAGCAACGATTGCACAGACCGAATGTCTAATATGAACAAAGTTTTCTTAAATTTCAGCTGCAGACGTTATGATGATTCAAGGTAGAACGGCTGCAGAAACTTTGGCGGAGTCCAAAAGAAATTTGCAGTTTGAAGGAGAGTGGGAGCTTGTAGATATCAAAGTAGCTATGTCATCAGCAACTGTAACCACTGGAAGCTACTCTTACATCAGATTCTATGTGAGTACGACTAGTTTATTTCATTCCACGTGAGACTGGGAACTGTATGTGGAACTTGGATGTTGTTTTTTATTTATGTGATTAATCTTTCAAATGATTGGACTGAAATTTCTGCTGCAGTAAAAGTATCAATACAACAGAATTTTATGGTGGTTGGTTACCGACTAATGATAAAACCTTCAACCGTCATTTTCTACTTGTCTCATCCCAAGATCATTTTAAGAAGAAGATCAATCCTCTACGTGGTGAATTTGATCATCCCCAGCTGCTTCCTCATTACAGTGGACCTCTTCAGTTTCCTGCTGCCTCCAGAGAGCGTGGACAGATCCTCTTTTAAGATGACCCTTATCCTGGGTTACACCGTCTTTCTGCTCATCATGAATGACCTGCTGCCTGTTAGCGGGCAGACAACACCTCTAATCAGTGAGTAACTGCTCTGTCCACTGAGCTGTTGCCATTAAAATAACATCTTCCCTCACTGCTGCTATAACCTGTCCTTTACAAATTAATACTTATTAATTAATGAAAAATAGCTTCTCACGTCTTGACTGTTCCTTTTACTGTGCAGATGTTTTATTCTCAGTCAGTCTTGCTCTGATGGTGGCCAGTCTGTTGGAGACGGTGTTAATCACTAACATCCAGTTCAGCTCCTCCAAGTATGGCGCGGTGCCTCGCTGGCTGAGCATCCTCGTGTTACGATATCTGGCTATTGTTGTTTGTCTCCCTCCAAAAAAGAAGACAAACCGTGTCACAGTCTCTTTTCAACAACCTAATGCAGGTACCATAAAATTTTCTGCTTTTCAAAAAAATATGATGGGCAGACTCTCAGCAGAATTTGACAGAATTTACCATACTTATCCTTTATTTTTTCAGCCATTGGAGGTCTGTTTTATTGCACCATATTCTGCAGCAGTCTCAAGACCTCCATTATTATTATATATAAACCAATTCCTAATGTTCAGTTTAAATTTTCATGTCATGAAAATGTTGTTTGTAAAAACTCACAAACCCAAGACTTACCACTTACCACTGGACAAATGGTAGTTTTTCCCTGCTTTGGTTTTGTTTTTTCTCTTGTTTTTTTTACAGTACAACTCTTCTCTTGATTTTTTTTACATATCCAGTAATAAGTACCGACACCATCTCTTCAAGAGATCAGAGTCAGAGTATGTCTGATAATAAAGCTTCAGAGAAAAACCCCCAGAGGGAGGTCGTGGACGAGCTGAAAAAACTGAGCAGAGATCTAATGGCCATCCGCTCCCAGATGGACAAACACTTCCAAGGGACCAAAGCCTCAGAAGAATGGCATATGATCGGGATAGTCATTGATCGTCTGTTGTTCTGTTTATACATTGTCTTCATCTTATCCAGCTTTGTCACCATCATAGCTATATGGATCTGGAAAAACTCTATAGTAATAGGTTGACTTGGTATGAAAGTTAAATCACATAATCATATTAATCAATGGCATCATCATCAGAAGTTTGAGTGGTTGGTAGTTTACAAATGATAACAATGATCATAAATAATGATAATGTGTCTTAAGAGTCCTGCACATAACTAACTAACTAACTAAAATTGACTAAAACAGTTTGGCCACAAACCATAATGTACAGTTCAGGTGTAATCTACTTTCTGTAAATCTCACTGAACTCTACATTCAACTTTACCTGAAGAAATTCAAACACAAAATGTGAATAATTCTGCTCCACAGAAACAAATGTATATCTACCTCAACTGACAGTTGTGTTCTTTGTAAATGAAGTAAAATCATTTGTTAGCAAAAACAATGAGCACAATAGTTGGCAAAAACTGTTGTTTAAAGCACTTTGAGTGGTCAACAAATGACTGGACAAGCTATAGAAGTGCAGTCAATTTCTTTTAGTTCTTAATTAAACTGTGTTAGCTGATGTATGTATATTATCATAATAAATAAATAATGTCATTCTTTAGTATTATAATAATTATAATAAACACAGACACGCTCAGGATCACAGTCGTAAGGATCAACTCTTAACAAATTTATTTATGTATTTTTAAGTTTTTTTTTTTTTTTTTCTTACTTATGGTTCTTCTGAGTACAGGTAAAAAAAAAAAAAGAAAGGGATTTTTACTTTTATATTTCACATTAATCCAAAATTTTACAGTTTGACGCAGCCTTTGATTGTATTATTGTATGATTGTATCATTAGGAGCAGGGGGTGATAAGAAATTTGATTATCCTATTTGTTAGTTACTTCTTTTTTTGTTTAAAATAAAGAAGAGAGCTCTTTTGGTTTTGTTCATTTCACTGATTCATTTTTATTCTTTCTTTCTTTTGTACTTTGTCTTTTTGTTGTTGTTGTTATTTTTAAGCTTAAGTGACAAATCAATCAGTAATCTTGCATTAAACAACTTTATTTTACCCAAATGTGTCTGGTGTTATGTTGACCCCCTTTACAATCACTGAATCACAGATTTATAAAACAGCATTTAAAATAAAAAAAATAAACACATTGTTCAATAATACCACAGACAGCACTGGTAAATGGGACCAATATTAACTCCCAGACGAAGTGAAGGTGTTAAAAAATAAAATGGGTGAGCGGTTACCGAAGGTGTGGGACAACAACTTCTCTGAAGGATACACTAGACAGCAGTATAATTCTTTATTCTTTAATCTGATCCACAAAGTGGTGTGAGGTGTTTGAGCCCTAAAAATCTTTTATAGATCATTTGAGATATATATAGTAACAAAATACAGTATAACCATATTAAATGTATGTTCATTTGTCAATACAGACTGCATGCCACTGTGTGTGTTTAAATGTGCGTGAGCAATTGGTTTAAACACACTGCAGAGACAAATTAAGACCATTAAAATGGCTACTATACATTATGGGGCACAAAAAGATTCTTCTTTTTTTTTTTTTTTTGCTTTTGTTTGAGGTTTTGTTTAAGTGTAGGGTCTGTGTTTAGGGGTTGTGATTCTGGTTGGGGCTAAGTCTCAAGAGAATTAATATTCTTCATCCCAATCTCCTGTGAAGTTACAAAAACAAGAAGGTGTGTATGTACAGTGGCATCAGGAGCTCTCACATCATTAGACCAGTGGTGGTGGTGGTGGTGGAGGATATTCGGTTCATTATATACATCCACCATGAGCCCATCTCAGCCCATCAAGATCAGCATCATCTCAGGTTTATTCTTACTATCAGGTAACGGTAACTTACTTTCATACACTATTCTATTGTCTGGAGTTAAGTGAGTGTTTTATTTTGTAAATTAAAGCATGTTTAGGTCTGAAACTCAAAAATATCTTATTGTCCTTATGTGAATAATAAGTGTGAATAATGAGTAAAACATCATTGTAGTAATTTCCTGTTTGTTTATTACTGTGATGTGTCGCATATGAACATGTAAAAAGAGGAAAAACAGTTTAAACTTTTATCAATGCAACATATTTCGCTATTTATTAAAAGATGTGATATAACTACTATTGAACAGTGTTTTCAATCAGCTATATCATTTCAATATCATAACACGAACCAATGCATTTGACTGTTTGAAATCCAGTCTCATAACCCAGTAATTATTCAAACTGCATCTGTTGTTCTGTATTCAAATAATCCTAACAAGCTTTCCATAATATTCTGTTTAATATCAAGTGTCAAATATCAGGTATGTTATCTTTTTCTAACCCTAACCTGTGGCAACAGTTTGTTTTTTTCAATAACCTGCCTCCCTCCTGCTTTGTTAGTCTCTCTGTGTTACAGTAAACTGTCTTGTAGAGAAGGCCAAAGCGGTCCAACCTATGAGTCCATGCAAGCTGTGTTTGATTTAAAATCCTTCAGACCAGCGGTTAACCTCAGCAGTCCCACCATAACCAACATCTCCTTCACCCTCTACGCCGTCCTGGGTGTGGTGAGTTTGTCAACCAAGGTGTCGTGAAATATGTAAATACTAATGAAGAATAAAAATGTGCAAAGACAGAACATCTGCTGTGGCTAACAGAGAGAAATGTCAGAAAACTTCAACGCATATCGACAAATGTTTCAAATTGACCGTCATTCTGTCTATTATATGTATTATAGTGTATTATAGGAAAATATTGTTGTTGTTTTATTATTTTATTTTATTTTTTACTTCATTCTGAACTAAGAGGTAGCAGTCAGCTTTAACTTAACATCTGCTTGTTGTTTACTGTGTTTCAGAATGAGAAGACACAGATCCTCACTACTTTCCTGTGGCTGAGACTTGTGAGTATCATGGAAAAACGTAACAACACAATGTAATCTCATCATATGTTCATAAGTAGCACAGGAATAAGTATCAGGATTATGAAATGTCAGGGAAACCATTTTATTTTCTAAGTTTATGCTGGATTTCTTTTTGCTCTGCATTGTTCCTGACTTCACTGCAGTATTGGCACCATGAGTTCCTGGTCTGGGACCCTGATGAATGTGATGGTGTGACAAGGATTTCTCTCCCTGTGAGGGAGCTCTGGTCTCCAGACATCATTGTGTATGAATTGTAAGTTTGATCATTTAGTTGTAAAAGCTGGTCTTTGATAAATATCTGAGGGTCTCATATGCACAAACTAAATGGGTCATTGCATAGATCACACCTCCTGTTTGAATCAGAGCAGCTAATAGATCTGGGACCAGCAAAAGTCCCTGTAGTCCCAGTCTAAATTAGGTCTGGATACAACCTGGCAAACCAACAATGTGGAGATACTAAAATGCAGTGTTCAAAGTGGAGGCATACCACTGAGTGATGGTAAAATAAAGTACAAAGAACTTTAACCTTTGGCAACCAGACTATAATCAGTTCACCTTTCAGTCTAAATAAATGTTTGTCAAATCTGAGAGGATTCACTCAATGCTTCAGTTCATTATGTTCATAGTTTCTCTTACTCACCACCTCCAGTGTGGACGACGACGTCTCCCAAGCTTGTCCTTTCGTCTACGTCAACCACACGGGTCACATCCGCTGGGACAGGATGCTGCGGCTCGTCTCAGCCTGCAACCTGGAGATCTTCAGTTTTCCCTTTGATGTGCAGAACTGCACATTTACATTTGGCTCCTACATGCACACTAGTAAGAATACACACACACATAAACTCATGAAGTTATAGGCTTCATTTAGACAAACAACCTAACCTCGATAAAGGACAGGAAATGACACTGTAGACTGGAGCATTTAGCTAGCACTTTGCTAGTTTCCCCTCTCATTCAATTTTTCTCTTTCACAGTAAGAGATGTAAGAGTGAGTCCAGCCCTGACTTTTAAGGAAATGTCTGGAAACTCAAAGCGTTACCTGGAAGCCAGTGGAGAGTGGGAGCTGGTGGACATTCTGGGAGAGACGTCCATCCTCCAGTTTGGGATCGATGAGTGGGACATCATCACATTCTGGGTGAGGGAAATCTGTTCACATCTATAAATATAAACAACCCTGAACAAAACATCTGGCCATTAGAGACAGTAAAACAACATCGATGATAAATCTTAAAAAGACAGGTTGACATTTGAGCTTCTTTCTAGTGTTTACACTAAAACGTTTATTTGCATATCAATACATGATATGCAAATGAATATCAATACATAATAAAAATCCTGAAAAAAAACCCTGAACCTGTTGCTCCACTCAGATTTACGGAGCAAAGAAAAAGCTCTTAAAATCCATCGCGTGCTTCCAGCTCGGCATCAAAGAGCAGACAGTTAACACTTTGTGACTAAGTGATGAGATATTTCCCCCAGGAGTTGATAGAGACCAAACAAATCGTTAAAAGAAAATTAACATTGGAAAAACATTCTTCACGTAAGCCAGAGGCATGACGGAACCTGCTAGATGTGTAAATAAGAGACTGTTAACAGGTTTTTCCAAATCTACTTACTGTCAGTTTTTTTTAGCTTTTGCATTTAAAATGAATGCGTCTTCCTTGTGTTCTTCTAGGTGGTCATCAAGCGGCGTCCAGTTCTCTACGTGGTCAACTTGCTCATCCCCAGCTCCTTCCTGATGCTCATCGACATCCTGTCCTTCTACCTCCCGCCTCACAGCGTCGACCGCGCCTCCTTCAAGATGACCCTCATCCTCGGCTACACCGTCTTCCTGCTCATCATGAACGACCTGCTGCCCAGCACGGCAAACGGCACACCCATCATAGGTCAGAGGCGATGCCATGCAAGACTAGGAAGACTTTTATATATATCACCAGAGTTATGGGATCCACCATCACTAATGTCATGAAAACACTGCCCTTTCACTGCCCTCTGGTGACGAAAAGTTTTTATTCACTTTCTTTAAGTGGTTGTGAAACAATCTACAACAATTGTCTAAAGATGCAACATCTTTTCATCCTGCATCATTGGGAGCAACACAGAGTTTTGACAGCATATAATTATTAACTTTCAAAGAGATTTCATTTCGTTAATCACCATGTTTAACTCCAAAAAAAAACATGAGTTTTTCTTCAGTTTTTTTTTTTTCCAGTGGGTTGTGTAAAGAAATATTTTAAGTTTTTAATTTCCATGTCTTTATTATTTTTTCTTCTGTGGGACCAAATAACTTGGATTTTGAATTGACTGATAAAACCAATGGAGAAATTTTGCAACACTGTAAATAAGCACTATATTGTGCTATAAAACAGCTTGCAGCATTTCTCATACTCTCACTTAAGGAAAGACTCATGTCCCACACAAATACGTTTTTAAAATTGTATTTTTGTGAATTTAATTTATGTATTTAACAGTGCGCTTGATCGTATCAATGGTTAATTAACTTAAAAACACAGTGACAAACAGCTCCTAACATACAAAGAAATTCAAATCTCAAAAGTTTTACATGCAACAATTAATTTGTTTCTAATTCATTTTATTCATCCCTCAACGTGTCATTCTCTCCTTCGATCCAGGTATCTATTTCTCAGTGTGTCTGGCCCTCATGGTCATCAGTCTACTGGAGACCGTCATCATTACTAACGTCCTCCACCACAACTCCATGAAATATCAAGAGGTTCCAAACTGGGTGAGGGTTGTTATCCTCAAACACATCGCCAACCTCATCTGCTACCGCTGGCCAGAGGACGTTCAGCCTCCTTCTGTATCACAGAAGAACAAACCTAAACCTGAAAGCTCAAATAACAGCTCAGGCCCATGGATCATCCAACCAGCCAATGAGACACCAGCACAGCAACCAACCAACAATTCAGGTAATCAAATAAAAAGATAAATAAATAAAAGAAGTTAGTTTCATATGTTAGGCAAGAAATTTCATAAAACCCAAAACAAATTAAACAGTATTATAATGGTGCCATTCCAACAGCCTTTATACAACTTTATACAACTTTATATTAATCAGCACGAACTTACGTTCTGCTCATTTCACTGCCCTCTGGTGACGAAAAGTTGGTTGTGACAAACTACAAAAATTGTTTGAAGATACAGATAAGATGCAGAAGATGCAGATAATAATATTAAATTAAAATATTTTATATTTATATATCAAGATATATTACTATTTTAAATTAAGTGAATTTAAGAAATGTTAGCATCAGAAGTTACAACATGATGAAGATACATCGGTGGAGAAATACGTCAGTTCATAAAATTCTGACTAAGAGGGAAACACTGATAGTGCCGATCTAACTAACATTATTCTGTGATGGTTCAGTGTGATCTGATTTTGTTAATGGTAAGGGTGTAACAATCCATCGATTGAAATCGATACATCGATTTAATGATTAAAGATCCGATATTATCGATAGAAAGTAAAAAACATCCATTTATATCGTCATATTAAAAATACATCATTCATTTGAAATTCCAGTGACACATCTGTCTTATTATTTTCATCCAATCACAGCCTCCTCCTGCTCATCCCTAAACATTCAAACAGTGCTAGTAAACTAGCGCTGGGCAGGTCGAAGCAAGTGGCCAAGAACATTAATGTGTCAGATACCTGCTCACCAGCTTTTCTCACCAGCACCATTTTTTTTTTTTTCACACAAAAACTCTAAGAGAGCAGCTGTATCAACAACACAATGTCTAGTTTTTATTCTTTTTATTAAATACATTGTTTTTACAAATCATATTTTAGCTTTTTGTGAGTTGATATGAACTAATTGTGTTTTAAATAGATATATGATATTTTTTCATGTCTGTCGCAGGCCACTTAGATGAATCAGATCAAAATTGTGTTGTGACAGACTTTGTGATATCAGCAAATATATTGTATTGTATTGTTGTCGTATTGTGATGTAACATACTACCTCTTTACCTCATTATATATATATATATTAGCAAGCTGATGTTCTGGTACAGCTTCTGATACAAGAACATGTAGACTTTTAACATGGTAACATGGTGTACTGAGTGACCTGTTCCCCTGTCAGGGACACTGGCTGTGCCTGAACTACAACAGATCTGTCAGTACCTGGGCGACCTTCGCAACCACCTCGTCTCGCTGCAGAAGGAGAGCGAGCTGCAGGAACAGTGGTGCCACGTCGGATACGTCCTTGACTTCCTGTTGTTCCGCATCTATCTGCTGCTGATCTCCTGCTATGCCCTCGTCATCATCTTCATGTGGTGCATCTGGATCAGCCAGTCCTAGGATGTGACTGGCTGGGATCAATTCACCCTCTGAAATTAAAATTTAAAAAGGCATTTAATAGAATAAATAAGAATTACAACAGTGTTTCTCTGTGTTTTGCTTAAAATTCATTTACTGCACTTGCAAGGATATTTTCAGCAAAACCTTAAATTGCGTAAAATAATAGAATTTTCACCTTCAATTCAATATTTTCACCAGAAAATACGTCCTCTAGCACTCCCCCCTTCTCCACAGTTGGAGGTTTATTTGATACCATCCGCAGGTGTTCATTTCATCTCTCTAAAGCAGGCGCTACGCTTTTTCTCCAATTGGAGAAAAAAATAAAAAATAAAGTAAAGTAAGTAAAATAAAATTGGTAGGGTTGGTTAAATACATGTTACAAATATTAACCAAAAGACTTAACAAAATATTCACCCTCCTCCTCACAGCAGTAATTGCATGCATAAAAAACAATAACACAATAAACATCTTCTGCTGTGTTTGCATTCACTTTAGCTATCACGAATCCAGGTGAAGGTGTTTACTCATATAAAACAGATCCACCTAATGATGATTCAAAAACCTGTTGTACAATCCAGGTATCCACTATGTAAATATGGTTAAATATGATCTCCACAAGCACCTGGAACAAAAAGTCATGCTACCTGATACCAGACTGTATTACAGTGAGTCAATATTAGCCCTCAGAGGTGTTTACACATGTCTGTCAGTCTAATGCAGCACAAGCAGGGACTTTTTTGCTTTGTAACGAGTAACATTTGACAACCTAAGGTCATAACTCAAACTAAAAATGACAGCAGTAAAGCCAGCGGAGTTGATCTTCATCTGTTTCATGCTGCTTCACGGTAGGACACAAGACAGTTTAATTATCTGTACACAAAACATGCAGATGATTGTTTAAAAGCTAGAACTACCAGTTAAATGGACTTTTTGTCAGTTACCTCTTGTACTGTAAAGCTGGAGGTCCAACTAATGGCTCTAATATATTTAATATGTCATTTACTAATAGAACAGGTAGAAACTTTTAGTAAATTCAGCCTCTGAGTTACCAGGTTGTGTTACAATATAGGAAACTTTTTTCTGTTTCTAACAGATGTTTAAAAGTGACTTGAAAGGCAGATGAGAGATGTTGAAGGGAATAACATGTATATATTTCCTTGTACTACAGAAGCAGCTGCATTGAGTTAATTTCATCCTATTACTCAGATCATATATTAATTGAGATAATAAGCCATAACTGTCACCAGAAACTAAACCATACCATTAGTTTTTTCCACACTAAATGCAGCACACAGCCACAAACAATCATGAAAACAGTGTTTTTTTAATAAAAAGTAATATTATTAATGTCTGATGTCTAAGGATAAAAGAATAGTTTTAACATTTTCTGTTTCCTTAACATGCTTGTTTTGTGTAAAGGTGATACTTGACCATGACTAAAATAATATCCTGAGCGAGTGTTTCATCTACGTTAGTCGCCTCGTCAACGCTGATTCCTACTTTCTCTTTTAAAACTCAGGTTTTGCAGCAGCATTGAACTGCACCAGCCCAACTCCTGACTCTTTGTTTAATGAACTTGAGAAGGAATTATTCCCAAAAAGACGGATCCGTCCTGTAAAAAGCTTTTTACGTCCACTTAACGTAACCTTGTCTATCACTGTGGTGGGAATATTAGGAGTGGTGAGTCTGTGTAAGCAATTATTTTTAAGTGCACAAAGTCATAACATTGCTTTTTATGTTTTTTCTCTTTTTTTGGAATTTATAATAAATACGTATTTCTGGTTCTAATTTGAAATATGTTTTATTTTAAGAATGAAAAAGCTCAAACACTGACAACACTGTTATGGCAAGTCCTGGTAAGTTTAAAGAGCACTGACAAAAACATCAACACATCCAGAAATCTTCATGTATTTAAAGCCACATTATGCTGGGACGTTGCAAATTATCATATTGAGTTCATAACATTTTTAACAGCTTTCATTTTGTTAGCTGTACATCATCTCTGAAATGTTTTGTTCAATGTAGGAGTGGGATATCGAGGGGCTGAGCTGGGACCCGAAACAATGTGGGACTGACAGAGTCTCCATTCCAAGGGAAACTCTTTGGGTCCCAGATTTTCACATCACAGAGTTGTGAGTTTTTTTTTTTTTTTTTTTAATGTTAGGACACGGACAGTAGTCACACACACACTGTGATCAATATAAAAGTGCCAAAATAAAAGTATTAATAGTTAAAAATAATAATACTAATAAACTGTTTTCTGATTCTATTCTCCTGTTTTCAGCATGGAAGAGGACAAATCTCCCAAAACGCCCTATGTCTACTTATACAACACAGGTCGTGTTTTTGATGATAGACCGATCAGAGTGGTCAGCTCTTGTCGATTGGGAATCTACACTTTCCCCTTTGATATTCAAAACTGCAGTCTCACCTTCGGACCATACCTACACTTTGGTGAGTCTGACTTAAAATCTTAATGTCTATGTGCAAAGCTCAGATAGTCATCTAAGCAGCATCTAATCAACATCTAGCTTCTCCATCTCTCAGTGAGAAAACCTCAATATCTCAAAAATAAAACTGTGCTGTTAAATGTCATTCAAGCCAGTGACATAATAACGGTACTCGGTGCCACAGCTGAGGAGATCCTGAAAGAGTCTGAAGAGGTGCTACAGACCAGAGGAGAGTGGCAGCTGGCAAGCATTAATATATCTAGCGCTACCCTGTCATTAGATGTGGGAGATTATTCTGAGCTCCAGTACTTTGTAAGCACTTTCGAATTATTTTAATCAATCTATTATCAACTATTTTTGAATTACAATAGCTGCTCACAGTTGCTTAATGTAAGCAAACAGTAAAGATTGTAAACTAATCACTCATGGCAACTGAAATTATAGCAGCTTGTACCCGTGTGTCTCCCATAGATCATTTTGAGACGGAGGCCGATCCTCTACGTGGTGAACCTGCTGATCCCCAGCTGCTTCCTCATCACGGTTGACCTCTTCAGTTTCCTGCTGCCTCCAGAGAGCGTGGACCGATCCTCCTTCAAGATGACCCTCATCCTGGGCTACACCGTCTTCCTACTTATCATGAACGACCTGCTGCCCGTCACTGGAGAAACAACACCTCTCATCAGTTAGTGTTTCTCTCTCACTTTCATTTTATATCAGAATAAAGATGCACACTTATTCATAAAAAGCTCACGTGCATTCAAACACAACACATGCATTAAAAAAACTGGCAACTGACCAACTCTTGGCAATGTCAACAAGGGTGGACTTTGTTATTACATCCAGAGCAACCAGGACATAGGGTCAAAAAATATTAAATGAGCAAAATGTACTTTGAAAAAATATATATATATATTGTAAACAACACAACTTGAGCTGCATCCTCATTTGTGATTGGATGACAGAGAAAATATCTTAGACAACATCCATTTCAATTATAACTTAAACTTAATCATAAACTCTTCTTTAATCTGACATGTTTATAGTGATCATGGAGTTCATTGATTGTACCTAATAAACTTTTTCAGCGCCAAATCAATCAATCAAACACAATCAATTTGAGTAATATCTCGGTTCAGCGTCAACACACATGTACAATATATAGTTGTAATATCTATAATGACTTACATTGACTGTTTATACCATTTACTTCTGTGTTTGTTCCAAATAATCCGCAAAAATTGGTTTTTGCTCGACAATTATCACGTTTTAAAGTTTTTTTCAGTATCAACGTAATTCAGCGTTAGTGATCTAAGCATCCGTGTATGCGATGCAAACCAGCACCGCAAGTGACTAATTCTGCTTACAATTAGTAGTGTTATTTCCCTTTCAAAATAAAACAAATCTAATTTTAAAACAAACATGTATTCCGCATGTAACTTCTCGACATTTTACTTCCTGGTTAAGCCCCGCCCCTAAAAACCTTCACAAATTATGGTAATTATATAGTTTCACAAAATATTCACAGATACATTTTATGTTGTTCCATCAGTCATTTTGAAATTAATAAAACTGATATTTCACTCTATTCGTGTAAATACAAATATTTACACATTTGTTCTAAACCTGTTGACAAATAAAAACAAAACAAACAAACAAAAAGCCTAAAGCGTCTTGAAGCGTGTGGTTATGGTGTGGTCAAAGACAAACCTCCGTGCAGATGAACAGAAACACAGACACGTGTGTTCAAGGAAACGAACAACAGGTTCTTCACGTTTTAATGTAAACAACATTTTCTACACGAGGTAAAGACTTTTTCCTCAAAGTAGAACTTAATGCACGGTACTAAAACCCTCCTTGTTGTTGTTGTTTATTCCTGCAGATGTTTTCTTCTCCATCAGTCTGGCTCTGATGGTGGCCAGCCTGTTGGAGACAGTGTTTATCACCAACATCCAACACAGCTCCAGTCAGTACAGTTCAGTCCCTCACTGGCTCAGTGTCTTCGTCTTACAGTATCTGGCTGTTGCTGTTTGTATCCCTCCAGTGAAAAAAACCAATCGGGTCACAGTGTTCCTCAACCCAGCTGCTGAAAGTACATTTATTATTATCACACATTTGATAGTTGACAGTTGATTGTGTTTAAATTATTCATCCTTTTTTCCCCCTCCTTATTCTCAACAGACCCAGCTGTGAACAGCGGTGTCAACAATAACTCAGCCAGAAATCTTCAGAGCATCTCTGCTGATACACTCACGGTCAAACCCTCTCTGGCCCCTGTGGTTCCTGTAGAACCGGCTCTGGTTGAGCTGAGGAAACTGAGCAGGGATCTGATGGCAATCCGCCTCCAGATGGACAAACACTTCCAAGGCTCTAAAACCTCCCAGGAGTGGCAAATGATTGGGGTCGTCATCGACCGTCTGCTGTTCATCTTGTACATTATCTTCATCACAGTCAGCTTCATCACCATCATAGCTATCTGGATCTGGAACAACACGTTTACACCATTATGAAGACATTTTTTAAATTAAACTCACACTGCTTTTCCTTGCATCAACTACTATCAATCTCAGGTCTGTCAAACTACCCATGTTTACAAATTTGAGCACTTAGACAACAAAATGTGTTCCATATGTACAGGGTACACACTAACTGTAATGTTTAAAAAACAAAACAAAACAATAATTATTGATATCATATCAATGATACACATAAGGTACAATTGTGTCAAAAAAGAGACACAACAAACAAAAAGACAATCTTGAACTCAAATGATACTGTTTTTTTATATATTAGTAATAATAATAATAAAAAAAGAATAAATACAGTAAACATGGGTATAGGGACAGACTCGACAGTCATACCAGTCCTACTTTCTGTTCCACTGACGTACACTCATTATTATTTAACAATGTTAATGTCTGCTGTGTTTTTTTTTTTTTTTAATGTAGCAAATTTTTTTATCATGTAATTGTTTGCAAATTCAACCTACGCACAAAGTACAGGAACGTTATTTATGTAGCCAACGTGTCGATATTAATGCGAGTACAGAATAGATTAAAATTATTAAGAGACTTGAGCAAAAAAATACCAAATTTAGTCAAATTAATACAGATAAATATAAGGAAGCAGTGGATGTTTACGTTCATGTTATGTTACTGATGATGAACATTTAGAATATTTGAGGTTTAAGTTCTACTGAACTACGTCAGATTATAACCACTAGATGGTGCTGCTGGTAGATTGTTGGAGCCTGAATACTTAAACATGTGGGTAACTATATTTTATATATATATATATATATATATATATATATATATATATCATTTTTTTCTATTTTCTGCTTCTGTATATGTCTTGATACAATTTAGAAGCAAAAGCTTCAACATGTGAGTGATGTTTATACATTAATTCATCCATATATATTCATTTTAAAAATGCTTTATTTTACAATGGCCGTTTACTGTTGGTAGAGTATCTTTTTGATGCTTCTGCTTATGCTGTCACTGTTGCAGGTCATTTCTTCCTCGTGCTGCTTCAAAGATCAAAGAGCATCTTCTTGCACTGTTTAATAAGAAACAGTACACACAATAGAAACAGCTGTGTGTGTGTGTTCACTGTATAATTGATTTTAATTATTGGGAGCTGATCATCTTGATGCAAGATGTTTTATAATTTGCTGTTTTCTACTGTACTAATGTTGAAACACTCAAAGTGAACTGGCAAGAACTTAACTTAAAAAGCTGTTTTTTTTCTGTTTGTTTTGTTTTTTTAGAGCATGAAATGCTCATACTGTTTCAGCTGTTCTGCATTTATCTTGATAATGAATGCATGTATAAGTTAATATTAAAATAAACTACATCTGTTTGAGCTTTGCTTTAATTCTCTGTTGTTTCATCTAAAAGATGAATATGTAAGTGAACAGTAACTGTTGGTTAGTTAATAGTTAACTTTTCTATCAACACAAACACACAAATAGACTCATGAACAGTCTAGCCAGTCTTTTATTGTCAACATATTTGCAAAAACAACGGAAAATTAACACAAATAATAACAATAATAATAAACACAATGACAATAATTAACATTTTTAATTATAGACATTTTAAATTTGTAGTGCACATTAAACCTCCACACGCCTCAGAGTAAAAAAAAAAAAAAAAAAAAGGCAGTTTAAGGACAAACAATCTGCTGAGCTGAGGTTTTTTATTTTTTATTTTTTTTCCACCGGAGTTATTTGGTCACTTTGTTCAGAAGCCGTGAGGTGAAGAGTTCAGTGTTTCCTGGTTCAAACCAAAGATGCAGGTTTTTTTTTATCTTTTTAATGTTCGTCTGTGAGGGCTGAGAAACAATGAATATCACATTTATTGCTTTAAGTAGCGTCTCGTGAGAGAATGTGTGTTCGTCTCATGAGGGATTGTACACATAAAGCAAAGGCTGTTGAGTACGTCAAGTACTCGAGAACTTAATCTATTAAAAGGTTTGTACATATTCAAAAAAAAAAGTACTTGGAACATAAATCAAATTTCTGAAATCTTTGATTAAATCAGTGAGTGGTAAATTAGTTTCCTCATCACTCACTCTCCTTCACCCCACATTTGTTGTGTTTTTTTTCTCTCACCCTCTAAAAAGATACGACCTCACATTTTTATTACATGAGATTCAGGCCGCTGGTTATTTTAACTCACTACTGCAATACCAGTTACAGTACAAATGAGTACACGTGAGATGAAACTCTAAAAGCAAAATCAGTCACAAGAATGTTTTTGTTTTTTCTCTGCAGGAATTTAAAAGTCCAGATACATTTTTAACAAATGGAAAAAAAATAAAATAAAATGCAACTAGATCAGCGGCTCCCAACTGAGGAATCATAATGATTAAATGACAAGAATGTTATAATTTTAATGACTTCCATTTTTTTTGGTTTCAGTTGTTAGCTACTTTTATGTCTTTAAAAAAAACCTTTAAATGAAACCACCTTAGAGCACCTGCCTACATATTTAACAAACAAGCGTATTATTCAAAATGTTTCTCTATTTTTAAAAATCCTTTAAAAGTTGGGAACCACTGGACCAGACTAACCCAGAACTATCTGCTAGAAAAGAGAAATCCCGAAGATTTCAGTCCAAAACGTCCACACGTTTAAGAGCGTGAAAGTTAAATTGTCCATGTGTTCGTTTGGACTAAAAAGTCTTCACAGTGTAGTGCACCCAAGGTGAAAGGAGCTTCATTTAAGAAACACATCATTTCATGTTTTCAAGCTTCATGTTTTTTTTTTTTTTTAAACACAGAGCATCTGAAAAAAAAACCCAACCCACCTAAAACAAAGTGATCGTCCCAAATCACCCCTCCGACAACAACAACAACAAAAAAAACCATAAACAAACAGGATCAGTGCAATCAAACCGGACTCTCTCTTACAATGTTAGAAAACAGGCAAGTGCTGATTAGGCTGGTGCAAACCATTTTGTGCATGGCTGCATTTACAGCAGGTAGACATGTGTGTACAAATATGCACCCACACACACACACACACACACACACACACACACACACACACACACACACACACACACGCATAAACACACACTCATGTTTACTCAACTCTTTCTGTAGAAACCACATGCACACGAAGCAGCACAAAAAAAGGAGCATTTGGAGTTTCATTTAAAAATATTTGCAACACTGACTCTGAAACCTCTTCCTGATGTGCAGTCCTTCTACAAATTTCATTTCTTTGCAATGTTACTCCGCCAGCTCTCTGCCAGTCTAAAGTTCATTGTTCCCAGAGGCACATAAGCGTGACTAAAACAGCTTAAAACAAACATGACAGAAAGGAATCAGGGATAGAAAGGATGAATTCATTTTCATCCTTAGTTAATTACTATAGTGTTTTCAAAAAAAAAAAAAAAAAAACCTCATTATAAACGGCAGGTTAGCTTCAATACAGTAACTGCACTGGGAAAAAAAAAAATCTGTCTAATCGTAAAACAATTTTACTTGTCATTTCATTTCTAAAAATAGACGCTGTCATTTTAGGTCACAAAAAGACAAACTTGAGCTAAGCCAGTAGCCAGTAAAGTCAGCAGAGTCGTAGCAGTTGCCAGAAGCTGCAATTGTAGGAATTCGAAGAAATATCAAACCTGGATACAACAGTCCGAGCAAAAATACTTTAGTTTTGTTTTCTCATCTACATAAATGTCAAATATATTAATTTCACTGCAGAAGGACAAAGTTTAGGAGATCTAAGGTAATGATTTTTGTGATACTAATGCTATAATAAATATTTTAGAGAATTTAATATTTTTTTTAATTGTTTTTTCCATCTATGTACAAGGAAATTATTATTTTTTTTAAATCTCAGGAACAAAATTCTGTGCCAAGTAGTAAAAGGAATATTTTTTAAAGCTACGTCTTGTGGGATGTTTGTGTAAAAATGATGAAATCGGCCTCTTGCAGAAAACAAATGATCTGGAAATAAAACTGCACGAGGCTGTTTGCATGTGAGTATCGTCACCCAGGTCTGTGAAGACTGGAACGGAAAGAGAGTCGCTACAATCACGGTCGCATTGTGCTCTTCTTCTTCTTCCTCTTCTGTCTCATCTGTCACCAGCACTAGGTCCCACCTCCCTCGTCTTCTTGTTCTTCCATGTTTTTACGCGCCATCCTCTCTCTCCTCTCCGCCAGGCGCCGACACCGAGGACAGTCTTTACTCGTGCGGAAGCAGTTGCGATGATAACACGCGTGACACTCTGAAAAGATAAAAAATAAAAATTGAAAAATCAGGGGTCAGTGATGAAAGAGTTTTAGGTGTTTGTAGCACCAATGCATCATCCTATCAGAGGAAGACAACAGTATTCACAAGCAGCTGCTCCCAAAACCAAACAATGCAGCAGCTTTAGCGCATGTTAACCAGTTTGACCAGTTTGCAGACAATGAGACGTTATAAGTCCTAACACGGCAGCCAATCAGAGATCAGACCTGTGGGAGGTAGGGTGGTGAGACGAGTATAAAAGGCACAGGAGTTAAAGGCAGCAGGCAGAAGGCAGGAGGAAGCAGGTATGCGAGAAAACTGATATCCTGGGAATCAGAGGCACACGCCACACCCTGAACCTGTTCAGACACACTCTGCTCGATCTCTGTCACTACTGTAAACCCTCTCTGAGAACATTTTATTCCTCTAACAACGAAAACAAAAGAAGAAAAAAAAAAAAACGTGAAAAAACCCCAGATAGTCATTCAATTCAAAAAATAGTGTTTATTTCATATTCACATTAAGACGGAGCTTAAATAATAGTAGTCAAACGTAAAAGCAACTAAAAAGCATAAATTACACATTCATTCATTCGGACACATGATAAAACATTCTTCCTCTGACAAAATCCTAAATAAAAATAATAGTAAAAAAGAAATACGGCTTTAAAACAGGCACAGACGAGGCAGCGTAACAGCAGGAATAACGTTTCCTCTGAGTTGACAGGAAGAGTTAACATTTAAATACAATGCTGCTGATTTCACAGAGATGGATAAACCGATAAGAGAAACCAACTCTAGTGGTGTTTGTAACGTGACAAACTGTTCTCACAAAAGGACCAAAGCAAACTGAACTGTATCCGTATGAGAGAAAAATGAAACACCTTTGGTATCATCATGTGCCGGCCCTATCGATGAGACAAGAACAGCCCAAAGAGAAGAAACTCAACCACTGAGAATAGATCAACACCGCCCAAATATATAGACATCCGTCACCAAACAGCTGCCAAAATTCACCTCCACCACCACGAAACAACAACAAAACTGTAGGGTCACAAGTAAACGGCAGAGTAAAAGCAGAGAAATAAAAGATTCAAATCACCACCACCACTGTGTGAAAACTTAGATGGAAGAGGAAGTAAGACCACACAAGTAACCTCATCATCAGAGGCCAGATGCACACTTAAGACCGATACCGCTCCCATTATTAGTCTGATAAATATGAAGCTTCAGTTAAGGGGAAGCCACTGCATCCTGCCAAGAAAGAGTCAGACGCCGCGTAACATGTTATGTTTACAAAAGCGTGTTAGTTTATGAACTTTAAAGGTGCCGGCAGGCAGATATTGTCAACACTGGTCAAATGCGAGTGTGTGAACAGGATCAATCTTGTCGTCTAAGCATCAGTGAGAAAACGAGTAGCAAATATTATTTACTACAAGATTTACTACCACAGCTTAACCTGATACTGTAATCACTGCTGTCAGGACAATAAATAAATAAATCTTGATTGTCAGTGCAGTTAAAATTATTCAATGTGAAAAAAGCACTATTAAGAAACAAACACAACTAAAAACATGTACACCAGGAGTAACCATGACTAAATAAAAGGTCTGTAAACATTTTACAACTTTGATATGATGTGATTAGATAAATAGAACTATGAGTAATGATCAGTTATTAATATCTACTGTTTTTTCAGGTTTGTAGTGTGATGTAACTTGGCTAATTAGTTTCTTTGACAATCCCCTCTATAGCTGGAATATGTCTCAGCGTTTTATTGCTCTCACTCTTGTCCTCAACCTTTCTAATCACAATCATCTGTGTCATTCATCCCTGTGTTCTCTCCATCCTCCGTGTTGCTCTCATTTTCTATCCCTTCCCTCGTCTTCCTGCCTCTCCTGGCTTTGCGAGTTTTCCGACCTCTCCAGATATTCTGGGTCACGATGCTCGACTCAGTTTTGCTTTCCTCCTCCCCTGTTCCTGCTTCTCCCGTCCCATCGCCTTCCCCACTATAGTCCCCTTTGCTTTTCTCTCTGGAGAAAACAGACGACAGCCGAGCGGGTTTTAACAGTTTGGAAACTGTAAATTTCTCGCCCTTTTTAACGTGGGATTTTACCGTCTCAGTTTTGTCCTGCTTTTCACTATTCTCCTCAGCCTCCGATTTCGCTTTCTCCTTCTCTTCTACACTTCCTGCTTGTTTCTCCAAATAGTTTTTTTCAGACTCTTCCACTTTCACTTCTGTTTTACCTTCACATTCAATCTCTCCTTTCGAGAAACTCTTTGATTGACTCAGTAACCCCAACACTTTGCCACGTCCTTTCCTCTCTCGACCTACTTCATCTAGACTCTCCACACTACTACATGTTCCGCTGTCGCTGTCTCGTCTCTCTGACATGCTCTTCTTTAGTCTGTCTATATGAAGAACTTTCAATAGGTTGACTTTTTCCTTTCTCGCGTGCCCATCTCTCTTTTCATTACTCTTTATCGTCTCTTTGCCATGTACCTCCTCTTGATCATTTCCTTTCTGGTCTCTCTCTTCCTCCTTATCGGACTCTGTCCGTCCTGTCGTCTGATTTTCCTCCTCATTGTCTCTACTCCTGGAGAAAGCTTTAGATAGCTTTCCATGTCTGAAAGCTTGTAACATTCCTTTTTTTCGTTTTTCTGCTGCCGTTTCCCTGGGCTCTTCCCTCATCTTTCCTCCCTCCCCTTGCTCTCCACCCTCCTCCCCCTTATCCACCTCTCCCTCTAAACCCTCCTCCCCTCCCTCCCCTTCCTTCCTATCTTTGGAGAGGGCCTTTGCCAGCCTACGAGGATTGGAGATCTTCCAGTCTCTCCAGGTAAGTGGAATGAGGGAGCGGGTGGAGGGGGCTCTCGAGCCGCCCAGGCTTGCCACCAGCAGAGAGGGCTCACCTTCGCAGCGCTCGCACTTGTTCAGCTGGAAAGGGAAGATGATGTCTTTGTCGTTGCCGCAGAACTCGCACACAAAACCCTTTGCCTGGCACAGCTGGAGACGAACAGAGCAAAAGTGACGGGGGAAAAGAACAGAGCACCGATTAAGATCAACATAATGTTGGAGAACAAAAAAAAAGAAGAAAAAAAATAATAATCAGATTGTTTTCTTACCACACAGCCAGCTACGTGCATTGTGCCAAGTTTTAGCAGCTCTTTCATCCGAGGAGCCAGTTCCCCGTTGCGCACAGCACTGAGATCATTGAGGGAGAAGAGGTGAAGATCCTCGGTCAGGTGACCTGGTAAACTGTCGAACTGGTCCAGTACCCTGGAGGATACACACACACACATGCACACACACACACACACACAGGCACAATGGTGATGCCCATTTTACAAAGCGAGCAAATTTTTTTATGAGATTTCAAAAATAATCATGAAATAAAATATCTTACTCTTTAGCAAAGCGACAGGTCTTGAAGAGATTCTTCATGTGAAAGAGCTGCACCCTCAAAACCTACAACAACAACAAAAAAAGAAAAACATGACTTGTTTTAATAGATGCCAAATAAAACTCCAGCAACCCTGTTATAGGAGTAGACTACAAAGTGGCCGTAGATTATTAAACTAAAAAAAAAGAGGCACTCCACTTGTCTCTGCTTTGGAGATTTCACTTGCATGATTAAATTAAAAAAATAAAGACTTCAGGCACTGTGTTGTTTGTATTTTCTAGCCACTGAGAGGCGACTGTGAAGCAGTTAAAAGTCTATTTTTAGGATATTATCTTAATGGTTTCTGTCAGTGGCATGAATGGCCTAATTCATCCTGATTTCTCACCAGATAATTTGACTATTTTCAGCAGCACAACTTCATCACGAGTTAGCTATTTTACAATTAACTCAGCTGTTGAAATTACACAGTTTTATTAGATTTAACAGATCTGAAACTGGTTATCTGTCGTGGGGGACATTCTGACTAGATCAAGATCTCATTTTGCATCCTGCCGCTGCCTCTGCACTCACCCTGACAGACTCCAGGACTTTAACCTTCTTGTACAAGCTGCTGTTGATGTCACTGGGGTTGAACAGCGGGTCTCCAGCAATCTTGCTGAGCAGGTCACGAGCAAAGTTGCTGACATAGTACTTGCTGAAGTCCCACTTCCTCAGCACTCGACCAGGAACCACAGCCTGGGCGTTCTCATGGCAGCACTGACAGAAGTACCGGCCGAGGTATTCACAGTAACGTAGTCGCTTAATGTAATCTGAGGGAGGAAGAGAGGACAGTGTTTGAGCAAAAAGCTTTCTCTGCAAAACATTTCTGTGAATAAAGAAAACATTTAAAGCTACATGATGGAGGATTTTAACGGACTCTTTACACTTTCTGTTTGTGAAATCATAATAAAAAGAAGAACTGAAAATCAAATGTAAACAGAAATTCAGTAATTTGATGCCGTTTGAAAAGAGACTTTTGAAATGTAACGTGATCTAATGTTAAAAGTTAAATGTATTTCGGGGACTGCTGCTCATACCTGGGTCTATGCGGGTGCCACAGCCAGCGCAGCGGTAATTCTGTTTAGCCACAACGATCTTCCTCCTGTGGAAAAAAATATGTAAAGTAACATAAATGTTGTGGGACAAAACGTGTGGACAGTGGTCTAAACGTTACTTTTAAGGGGATTATGATTGTGAGAGAATATCACAGAGAGAAGGTAACACTGGGTCTGGACTCACTTGGGGGCGGGGTGAATGTTAAAGATGATCTGTGGTCGAGGCGGCGCCCATTCGAGGTTTCCTCGGACTCGAATCCTCAACTTGTAGATGTCTGCGTGTTCGCCGTCATCAGGTGAGATGGGTAGAGAGTCGGGGATGGGCAGCAGCTGTCAGACAGTAAAGAGAGTTCAGTTTTGTTCTGATTGACGTCTCTGAATGACATCAGTTGTTGCATATTGATTAAAAAAGATTCAAGAAACTGATATTCTGCTGTACCTTCTGTGGAGCGTCGTGTTCTGGGACCAGCCAGTCGAGCTCCGAGGCAGCAGGAAGCTGCATGCCCTCAAACTGCCTGAGTAATCCCATGGCTACTGACTCAGCAGAGTTGGACTGGAGGAAGGAGGGAGAGCTGAAAACACAAAGGGGAGAGGAGAGGTTGTTAAAATATTACTTTTTTTTACCCAAATTTGTAGATAACCTACAGAGCAGACATCTTTTAAAATTCTTTCAAGATGGCACTGTAGGAGATGGCAGCTACTCCAGTTGCTCTGCAGCACTTCTTTGTTTCTTACTTTGTTTTTCTTTTTCTTCCCCTTTTTAGCTTATATTTATCTTATATTTTCATGTTGGTGTCAGGTACTTGGGTGTTTTTCTACTTCTGTTTATGTGTGTTTTTAAGGCATCAGTACTGTTTGTGTATGTGATGGAGATTCAGTTTCCCTGAGGGAACCTCCCAAAGGGATCAATATCGTCTATCTATCTATGTATCTATAACCATAAAGAATGACGCGTCTGTGTTACTTACATGGAATCTGAGCTGAGAAAAGACTTGGTGCTGGAGCTCACACTGCGCTTTATGTCTGCATCTGGAAAAACACGACAACAGTAAAATAACAGATTTGAACAGGAAACAGCAACAAACAGGAGAGATAGCATCATTAACTACAGCATGTTTTAAAAGAGATGTGATCGGGTAACATAAATGACAACTTCCATTTTAAAAGATTTGAGTGAAATTCCCTGAAAAAGCCATTGACATCTTATTAAACGACAATATT
Organism: Polydactylus sextarius; assembly: GCA_016801845.1. NCBI lineage: Eukaryota > Metazoa > Chordata > Actinopteri > Polynemidae > Polydactylus > Polydactylus sextarius. Next base: position 18,904,954 of record CM028910.1, read on the forward strand.
TTAAATATATTCTTGCAGACAGAGTGAAGGAAAACCAAAGAAAATCAAAAGTAGAGTTGATTATACTTCACAAACAACATGAGAAAGAAGCCAAGACATTGAAGCAGGACATGTTTGGCAGAACAGGAGACTGTCTGCATGGACTGTTTCTATAATTACAGCAGCTTCTTCCTATTATAGGATCATTAGATTCAGAGTTGTTACAGAGCAGCAAATGACTGATACGAGCAAGTTAGTCCACAGCAGGAAATCAACAAAAGACTTATTTACTGTTACATAAACACCAATCTGATTGGCCTGAATAATGAGTGTAAATCATCTGATCATAATCATAGTCTCTATAATAAATGACCTCATTTGCACTAATAGTTTAGGAAGATTGCGAACTGAAAGTGGTAATACATATAAGTGTAGCAGCACAGGAAGACTTTGATCAACAGCGTGAAAAGCAGACATGAGCAGACAGGGCACGGCGACTAACGTCTGATCATTTTGTGTCCAGAGAAGTGAGGTGTAATCACAACACAGTTAGAAAGAGGCCGAGATAAGAAGGAATGTTTACTCACTGGCAATAGAAAGGATTATTTCATTATTATTATAATTATTTCATTACATTTTATTTATGTGTTCTCATTGTGACCCATCTGAGATTTGCTTAGAGGATCATTTAGACACACAACCTACCACTAGACTTCCTGATTAAATTTAAGACACAGGGGATAATGATGAGTTTATCTTCGTGTTGTATCAAAATCAATCACACAAGACAATAACCCTATTTGATAAGTAAAGAGAACGTGTTCTTGTGGAAAACTGACTAAAGAAAACTATTTTTACAATCAAAAAAAGAAATAAGAAAATTGTCAATTAGTTTATAATTTTCTACAAAGGGTGAAATCAGACATATATTTTCAGCTTTTGTTTGACTGTTTTGGATTATGTATGGGTTAAATATACTCTAAATACTTTTAGTTAATATGATTAAGGGATTCAATTGAGTATAAATTTAAAGTTTAATGCTTAATATCAACGGAAAAATGTGTTATTCAATGCAGACCAACAAAACAATGACTTTTAAACATCACAATATTACTATAGCCAAAATATCAAGCACTGTCTGGTCTTCTGTCGTGTCACAATGTGACATAATGTCCTATGCCAGTCAGCTACAGTCATGTTCATAATTGGTACCTTCATCACCAAAAAGAAACAAAGTGTATTTGACTTTAAACTTTATAAAGGAAGAAAAGAAGTGGAAGGATGTGTACGTGACAGCAATCACACCTCACTCACTGGGACTACTATGGAGATAATGAATAACAAGGTGGTTGGATGGATGGATGAATAAATGGATGGATGAGTCATCACAAAATGCCACTTGTTTCCTCACTCATCTCCTCCCATGAGCCTCCTCAACTCTTAACATGTAGAGGCACATTTATCCAAACTGCACCATCGTAACCCTGGAGCTCTGAGCAACAACAAGCGCCAACAACAACAGCCAAGCGAACAGTTGAGGTGAGGTGAGGTGAGGAGGCAGCTGGCTCGACTCCAAACTGTTAACTTATGTAGGTTTTTTTTTTTTTTTTTTGTAGAATATGAGGAAATTTGTTCATCTGTATATAAAACAGGTACTTAAGAGCAACAGCTGCTGTGACCCTTTCATTTGCTGAACGTTGTAAATATAAAAGGCAGTAACTTCTTATTAATAGTTGATATTAATAGTATTAATATCTTATTAATAGTATTCTGAACCTGCGCGGTTCAGAATATAAAAGCATCTGGAGTCACGTGGTTGGCTCTGATTTCCAAATGTCAGAACTTTTTCTTTAACTGAACATGAATTTTTGACACAATTCTTCTTTTTTTTTTCACGCCATTCATGAACAGTTTACTATTAGTGGACTTTCTTTCAGTCAGGCAGGACTGAATTATCAGGAAAAATATATAAAATTATAAAAATCATAATGTATATCAAATGCTTATCAATTTAGGGGATTTTCTCGGCAGATGTATTATGAGTTGTTTGGACAGAATCTATTATTATGACTTAACAAAGATGGAGCAAAAATGAGCTATGAACCGCTAGTGGAAAGAGTTAATACTTAACGCCCACAACCAGTTTAGCAAAGAGAATTAAAGAGAGAGGAGAAATAATTCTCAGTTTGGAGAGAAGCCACCAGCTTCCTCTGAGAGGAGCACCACTTCAGTAAACAGTCTCTATGTATCCGTGGAGCCTCGCCCACTCGGTCCGACATGCAGATACCTGAGAAGAGGGAGGCGAGTGACAGGGAGAGGCCGTTCTGAGACACCGCCAGCAGGGACTGACCCTCACAGCCATCTGAGAGACAGAGACCATCCACTCAGCACAACCATCACCACAGGCACAAAGACATGACGCTCCACGGAGCTGTGTGTCAGTGTCACAGCCAAACGCACTGTTCGGTATAGTGCAGTGATACTGCACATGTGAGAGTCATGCAGTTATACGGCACCTTATGTTTACATTACTGCAGTACAAAGTACATGCACGAAAAAAAATCCCACAACCCATGTTAATGGTTTCAAAGCATTAAAGATCCAGTGTTCCTGTATGTTAGTGATTAGTACATTGTGGTCACACAAAAACAGTAACTGATCTGTAATCTGCTCTCAAAAGGAAATGTTACAAAATGACCATTTGGAAAACTGAGGAAGTTTTCCAACACCAAACACACCTTTTAAACTAAGAAACCATAATAAAACTAGATATATCACCCCACCAGGCTGATCTGTCGGTATAAATAGTAACACTAATGACATTATTTTACTGTCATAAACACTACAGTCTATGTCAGTCTCTGAACTCATGACTGTTTATGATCCATGGTAAAAAATGTGGCATGTTTTATGAGCAATACAAAGACAGTGTGGTGATGAGGTTACGAATATGACGAAAACAGTATGAAAGTCATTCACACAGACAGATTATGAATTGCTCAAAACTTCCTATGCATTTTAAACTTAAAAGACGTTGGCTGAACTGACAAATACACCAACTGAGAACACACGTAAACAAATCCATAAAGATATCTAATTAGTTTTGTGTTGTTTGCTCCCACAGTGATGAGCTTTCCTGACACTCTCTCATTCCCTCGCTCTACCTCTTAGTTCACACTCCTCCACCTCCTCAGCTGAGCCAGAGTCAGACAGGCCCTGGTAGGAGTCCTGAGAGCTCCTCCTGGAGCCGCCGCTGTCAGTGGAGTGAAAAACTGCAGGGAGACAAGTGACAAAACAAAGAATGAGATGACAAATATCAATAATAACAGATGACATTCAATACGTAATATGTAGGAAAGGTTCCTACTGAGACAGCACAGTTTGTCTTTTGTTCCTCTATAAATACAATAATAGATTAGTGTATATTTTTGGAAGTTACTGTGCTTCAACAGTTGTGTAATTTTTAAAATGAGATCTAATAATCTCTGTTGTTATTCATCACCACAAAAAGTCTGGATTATGTGTTTTATGTAACAGCAGCCCATTGTTAATGCCACTTACTGTGATGTGATGTCGTGCAGGGTGGTAGGCGGCTGCGCCGGATCTGTTGCCTGCGCAGGCGGATTTTCTGCTTTAGCTGCTGAATCTCACAGTCGCTGTCTCCCTCCTCTTCGCCTTCCTCTTCCTGACGCCGCAGGTTGTACTTCATGAGCTCGATGGCTGCAATGAGGGATTCTGAAATGCTGAAATGAGCGTTCTCCTAGAGAAACCAGAGAAAATTAAAAAAAATAAATAAATAAAAAAAAAATCGGTCAGAGAAAACGACTAACTTTACTGTTTCGACGGCCCAACTGACTGATCAATTAGCACCAAAACCAGTTGTAATTAGTCACGAGATAAAATGGATCCAGTCCTGACCTTTTCCAGATCAGCACAGCTGCCAAAGTCCTGCTCTGACAGATAGCTGATGAGACTCTGTCCCTCCGACGGCTTCCTGAACATCCCATCTGGAACACTATTGTACCGGGACCCATCTGAAAGACCCAAACATACACAGTCAAATACCTCATTTTCATCTCTCATAAAACATTTCCTTTCCTTTCTGCTTAAAGCCACAATTTTCATATTGGACTAGTTGATAAGTTCCATTCACACACATTTAAACAATCACTGGATAAGAATAAGGGCTTTGTGTACCAATGTACCTAGTTCAATACTGTTTATGAACAAACAGAACATCAGAAAACTCACTCGACTCCATGTAGAGTGAAGTGGGGGTGCTGGAATCATTGCACTGAGGTGAGAAGGGGCTGTAGTCCTTCATACAGCACTCATCACCTGCCGATTCTAAGACAAACACTCCCCGTTAGTGGTCTTTCTTCACTTAAATGGCATAGTCACAAATATGGATACATTCTTTAAAACTGATGGGCACATGCATCACCACTGATACACAGAGGAGGGAAAGCAACTGGTTAAACATTGCTCTGATTGTATCATCATTTTTTTTGGGTCAAACAACTGATAAAAATCAATGGAGGTGCTGCATATTTTGTGCATGCAGAAACAAGTATGGCTGCTGACTGTTGACTGTATTAAAGTCAGTGTAGTTTAATTAGTGATGCAAACAACATCATCTTTGACATTTAACCATATTACTACGTAACAATATTAGAAAAGATACAACAATTCTTAATGATAATGTCGGAGACTCCATCAGGTCACTGTCATACAAGTGAATGAAATGAACACTTGAACACATGATAAGTTCAATGAAATACTGATAGGTCATGAAAAATGTGTGCATGAACATGCGTCAACCAATTTAAAAAAAAAAAAAAAAAAAAAACCTTAAGGACAAAAGGGACATATTATGAAACTGAGGGCAGGACTGACAATGAGAGGGATGGAGAGAGTTTATCACCATGCAGAGAAAAATAAAAACAAGGGTGGGAGGGGTCGAGTGATGGAGTACAGTTAATCTGCACTGCCAACCTGCTACAGGATCTTCTATTATTATGGTGATTTTTCGGTGGCCCCCTCCTTCGCACAAACAGCAGAAAAAGACATATGAGAGAGAGAGAGATAGAGAGAGAAAAGAGATAGAGCAGAAGGACATAAAGTTACCTCGAGCTAAATTGGGGGAACGTTGAGCAAAGACAGAAGAGGTGTTAATTCAGAAGCCTTCAAACAGGAAGTATGAACCTTCAGAGAGAGAATGTGGCCCGACCACATCATGCAGAGCAACACATGAACCAAGCAGGTAAAACGCTATTTAAATCTTGCTTTCACTTTAAACAGATAATGTGCAAAAAAGGCAGTTATTAAACAGACATTAGTGAAACATCATAAACACAAACTGGTTCAATCACACATTGCATGGACTTTGTACAATGGAGCTGGCAGGGTTTGGTCTGTTTAATGTCTAGTCCAACTGATTCAGGTCTAGATAAGTCAAGGGTTGTTTACTTACCATTCCTGAGTTTCTGATTGATCCCAGTGTCAGAAAACGAGCGGGTGTGTCCTCGGGACATGCGGCCTGACCCCCTCTGACCTTCTGAAAAAGATGAGCGTCTCGGCGGAGGCATGGTTTGGGAAGCACGTTCCAGGGATTGGTCCTGAACCTTGTCCTGCTCGCTACTATGGGTGGAGCTCTGTGAGTCACGGCGACTCCGTTGCCCGAGGTTACCGATAGCAAGGTACTCTGGACCGTCGTCATAATCGCCATCACCAGAGTCTCCGGTCTCAGGCTGAAGGGAGGTGGGTGTAGACTCCGTTAGGGAGATACAAGGGACCGAGTCTGGACCAGAGGAAGGAGTCACACCCTGCTCACTCTCCCCAGGCCTGGACACACACACCCAGGGAGCTCCCAGGCCACTGGCAGGAGAGGTAGTGTCTGCAACACAACAGGTAGATGAGGTGAGATAGGTTGAAAAACAGGTTTCTACAATATTTTCTTAAAAAAAAGAAAAAAAGAAATAAGAAAACATTTCTTGTTATTTTTATAGTTTTTTGTCCTAAAGTAGGATTTCTTCCTTTTACCCAAGTTAAAGCTGTTTTTCTTTGTGCTTCTGGGAATCAAATAACTTGGTTTAAAAATGTCACAAATGTAAAAAAAAAAAAAAAAGCTATCTAGCTCAGGACATTTTATCAACACATTCTTCAATAACTGGTCTTATCCACAAACAATCAGGCCTCTGTATGGAGAAGTCAGTCAGTCTATTCACATACAAACTGTAGCGCATTCATAGTATCATCCCCTAACCCCTCCCCCTGTATATAATGATTATTGAATAGAGACCACTTTATCTTGTTTTCATCACTCAATGCAAAACCTTAAAATCCTTCACATCCAACATAAAATCTGATCTTCACTAAAAATCATTTTTGGGGGAATTATTTCACTAAATTCCTTTTCTTTTTCTAAAATTAATTAAAAAGCTGTTTATGGCCAAATATTGAAATAACAAATTTCCAGATTTGAACCATCATGTCAAAGTGTTCTCCATGTGAAGAGATATCTGCTGCTTCAAACATCAAAGTAAAAAAGAAAAAATTAAACTAGAACTTTAAACTCTTTATCGTCATCGTTCATTATTTCCTCACTTGTGCTGTTGCTGTTTTGAGATCCAGCTCCAACGATGCTCCCAGATTTATGGCTGGTGGCGACTGCTTCTCGCAAAGAGCAGTTAGAAGTGGTGAGTCTGCGATTTAGAGTTTCTCCTCGAAGGGCCGAATCACGGTTCCTCCAGGCCCCGCTGGCCCCAGGCAACACACACAAGCTCTGGCTCTTCAACAGACCCAGACAAGGTGGACCCTTCAGAGGAGACAGCTACAGGGGGAGAAGAAAGGTTTTGTGAAAAAAAAAAAATCTAACATTATAATCATCAAGGCCATTAGAGCCAAACATAAATAAATAACAGATAAACTAAATCGATAAACGGTGAAAACCAAAGTAATTATTTATTTTAACTCATTTCACCAGACCTACCCCAACAGTGTCTACTTGGGCCAACAGCTTTGGGTTGTTCTGCTCCACAGCTTCCAGACACTGAAACATGGCGGTCACGTGGGGCTCGCTCAGCAGAAAGGCATCATCTGTAATACAAGAGAGATCAAAGGAGAAACAAACGGATAAGGAACAAAGAGATAAAGAACAAAGAGCTGTAAAGATATGAGTTAGGGTGAGTGATAATTAGTAAAGCATCACTGCAGAGAAAGAATGAGAAAGTATAACAGATGAGCTAAGTTTTTACAGAAGGACAGGAACTGGACAACTCACCATTATAATATTTCCGTGTATGTCCCAGATGCCTGAGCAAAGGTCGGAGTTGAGCCGACAGCATGTGAACCTGTAAGCTGTGAAGCAGCCAGCGCTCGGCCTTGTAGCTTTCACCAGCACTCTGCACCCCGCTGCTCAGGACCGGCTCCAGGTGACTGAACTGAAGATGGATAGAGAGAGAGGGAGACAGACGGAGAGACGTGTGAAACAGGGCTCAGAAGGGAACAGTAGATAAGAAGGAAGTTGGCAATGTTACAAACAGAGTAAAAAATGTTTTTCACTTGTGTAGAAAGAACAAACTGTAATAGTTGGCATCGCAGTTGGCATCACGGGATCACCTTCACTTGATCATTTGGAAACCCAGCTGCTGACAAGTTAATCTTCTATTTACTCCAAATATACTGCAGTTTGTGTGTGGCCAAATAATGTTTTGTGCTCTTCATGATACTATCAAAAAATAACAAGCACTGGCAGGAACAGTAGAGCCTATGATTATTTATTGTAAGACTTTATAAAAATGGTTTGATCTTTAAAGACAGTCAACAGTAGTGTAGTGTCAACATCTGACAGAGGGAACTGGAGTTAAAGGGCGACAGTTCTCCACAACACAAAACAACAGGTAATGCAGGAAGCATGGTGACTCTGCTGAGGTCATCTTTTCACGTTACTAGCTTCACATTACAACTTTAGAAAAGGAGGAACTATTGTTGTTTTTCGTCCCACAGGCAAGTTCTCAAATTCATCCCCTTTTCACTGACCAACGAGGAAATCAAGCACAATTCATCAGCTAAAGGTCTGGTTTCACCAGAATGCTATTGATACATAATGGTGGTTTTCCTTTCACAAGTAAATCAATCAAATCTATTCTCTCCTCAGGGATTTATACACTGTGTAATTCAGAGTCAGTGAAGACTGTGTGTACTTGTTGTCTGTGACAACAAAAAAAGGGAACTGAAACATGACAGCCCCCCCATCACCTCTTTTTGGAGTAAAAATGGAACCAAAAAAGTTCTTAAAATTTCCAAACACTGTTTTAAGTTCTGAAACAATTCACAGAACTGAAAGAGTCACAGTTAAGAGATAAAAAAAAGAAGACACGAGTGGTAACACTTTAAATCCAGGAATTAACTGCATCATACTCAACATTACATGTTCTGTCAGTGACTCATTTCCTTTTCTGAAATGCTACAACACATAACGCACATGTCTAATTTCTCACTTGTTCCTGCTCAACATCAGACAGTTTCTAAAAAGCAACTATGATTTATTTTTACAACATTAACACATTTTTCAAGGAATTGAATGAAAACTGTGCTGGAAATGAAGTTTACAATTTGAAAGTTCGGTCAGGCTACTACTGCAGAGGAAGTTTGCAGTGTTTGTTCATGTAAACTTCACACACAAAATGAAGACATGTGCGTGCCATTTAAACTTGAAAGTTATTTACATGCCAACCTGGAAGTGGTTGGCTCCGACCGTACCTGTTCAACATGTGAGGCGAGGTGAGGGCTGATGTATCGAACACACCACACAAACGGCCAGTAGTCTCTCTGTTTGTAATATACCTGCAACGCAAAACACGACACGTTAGCATGACCCCAATACACAGAATGGCAGTTTCGACACAACACAATAAGCCATTATGAAGAGGGAGTGCTTCCTACATTTCAGTATTTTTCTCCTGGATCAAGTGAAAAAGTTTCCTTCTACTCTAGTGATGCATGAGATAAATAACTATTTCTGTATAAGTTTCCAGCAGCGCTTGTTTTTTATTATCCTGCGCTTCACAGCAAAGTATAATGTGATGTCAAAAGTGTAACATTTGTGACCTGGAAACACCAAGCTGACTAATACTGCAGTCGGTTGTCTGGCAGTGTGGTATTTTACAGACAGGGGTTATGGGGCAGAGCTAGAATAAATAACCTCTGTGGTCAATCAAAACAACACTGCTTCATTTGAAATTATTTGCAGCTTTAAGTTTCACAAATGCTAACTTTGACCAGCAAAATGTGCCCAACCTGATCAGAGCGTAAACTGAAAGTGCACAGGAATCTCATGTTTACAGATTGTTCACTGCTCCACAAATAATTAGAAAGTGAAGAGTGTTACAAGTCACATCTCCTGACCTGCTCACTCTTCAGTCCATGGCTGAGGATGTTGTTCATGTCCTTGTGGAGCCGCTGCAGACCACCATAGCGTGACCACACATTGGGGTTGTTGGTGGACACGAGACCCTCCACCGTGGTCTTCAGACTGGACAGCAGCTTCCAGTGCTCCCTCCTGGAGAGAAACAACAGAGCAGCAGGAAAGAGTGAGGCAGGAAGTTTAGGAATGAGGAAGAAGGTAAAGAAACGCTGGTGTTAGCAGTGTTGTAACTTGAATCATTTCTCACATGAACAAGAAACACTTTCCCGACATTGTAAACTGCTTCTTCAGCACTTTAGTAACGAAAACCTAACTTAACTCTGAATTCGGTGACTAAGTTAGTGACTTAACTTTAATACGTGAGTTATCAGTATTGCCACATCTGTTACCACATACACAGAAACATTAATACTACAATTTATATCATATTACAAGTCCCGCTCTAAAGAAGTCCAGCTCCTGTCTATTAAACCTCGTCTTCATGGAAAGTTGCTTTTCTGAGTCAGACACAAAAATAAAATGTATCAGGTCACATTCCCTCTCTGACCATAAAACACTGACTCATATCCAGGAGGTCCTCATTTATCATCTCCAGTCAGCACTCAAAGTGCAAGCTACTCAAAATTAAGACACATAACTGTAGCAACAAGAGCAAAAACACAAAAGCCAGGGGGTTATCAAAACCCAATGGTGCATAGCTTAGTTGTCCAAATCAAAATCAGCCTTAAACTATGTTGTTAAGTTATTGTTGGAAAGATTTGAGGATCCAAAAGTGAGTCCAAGCCGCAAACATTTGAGCAGTGAACAAATGTCGATTAGAGGTGACATCCTGATTTAATTTAATTACTTACATCTCATTTAATTGCTTCCAATAGAGACATACACAAAAATAAACACTATGAAACCAATGAATAGCACATTTAGGGAACACAACCAGCCTTTTTTTATACAGAGCTGCAGTGTTGAGCAGCAGCATCACGAGTTCAGCTGCTGAGCCGACTAATCAAATCACATCATGTAACATGGAGAGAGAGAGAGAGAGAGAGAGAGAGAGAGAGAGGGAGAGAAACACTAGAGAACGGTCTGCACACATGCTGGAACAGGATACACTAATGAGTTTATGCAACAACATGTGAGGCATGTGACATGTGTTTTATGTATATTTTTGTGTGTTTGTGTGACTGTGTGTTGGACATCGAGGAGTAACATTCCTCAAAGCTCAGAGAGGTTACTGAGGTTAAAGATTAACCTCACAACTCTCTGTTTTGTGTGTTTGTGGGTTGTGGGTGTTTCAAAAGACCAGACAGATTTATTTATCCAATCTCACCTTTAGCTGTTGTGCAAACAAAGAGGAATTTAAACTTATCATAGTGAACTGTGCTCATCCAAAGGTCGAATACAAATAAGCATGTTTAGGCCAATATAAGTAACCATTCTTGAGGTTCTTGTACTTTCCTCAAAATTTCCATCTCACACTTGTTTACACTTCTACTTTTCAGATGGAAATTTCGTGGTTTATACTTAGACACACTTATCTGACAATGAAATACACTGGTTAGATTTAATTCAACAAGGCTGAATTAAATAAATTTAAATTAAACCACCACCAGTAAACCATTTTGTGACTTCTCACTTTCAGTTTGACTGGTGAGTAACAACTTTAGTGGGACTGATCAACTTATTTGTTCAGTTTTATACTTATCCAAAAATACAGCTGCTGTCATGTGAATATTGTAGACTGCCATACTATGATATCAATATATTAATCAAACATTCAGACCAACTTTTGATGGAGTATTTTGTAGATATTTACATTTATACTTTAACCCAATAAAGGACACGAGTAGTTCCCAACTTCCTTCATCATCAAAATGCATCAAATCAAATTGAATCACAAAGTTCACACAATTACTAAGTTGAATTAAGCTCTTGTTCACCCACACCAGTGTCAAACATGTCAAATTTGTGCAGCACACTGCTCCAAAACATATTCAAGATGTTGTCATAATCAACAAATAAGTGTCTGTAAACAAGCCAGGAATATAAAAGCACTTCTCTTTTTCTTTAAACAGTTATACAGTTATAACTCTTTATTCTTGATTTAAATGTTAAATACGTTTTGCGAAACACTCGACAACACTGCGACAAATTCAACTTGATTTGACAGCTAGCATGTTAGCTGTTAGCTACTCTTTAGCCGGGTTGCATTAACAGTCACATATTAGCTAGTCAGAGTCCTGGTTGTTAATTATTTTAGAAATGGTTACTCTAGTTTTGCACGAAACAGCAAATAGTCAAACGTTTGGACGTTTAGATTTGCCGGGTTGAAGCCGCAAAGATGATGTTGCTAAATTAAAGCTGTCGATTTTTTTGACATGACAGGTTAGCTTAGCCTAGCATTGCGGCTAGCTAACATACCGGAGTTAGTGCTCCACCGCTGCTACTATAAATATATATGTTTTTTAAGAGGCTCTGTTTAAGGTGTGTTGTCAAACCAAAAGTATTTACTATTGCAGTCCGAGCTGGTGAGCAGGGTGACACAGTTCCTGGTTTTGTTGTTTATGTGACCATAGCCACTCAGGTTGAGCCCAACCCAGACTGTCACTCACCGGCGCTCCTCCGCCTCTGCCTCCGCCGTGATCTCCATGTCCTCCGGGAGGAACAGGGCTCCGTACAGAGCTGCCAGCTCCCCCGACGTGTCGTCCTGCTTTACTTTGGTACAACGGGTATGTTTTTTTTTTTTTTTTCAATCAGCAGAAGCAGATTTTGCTTGGAAGAGTTACTCGGAGCTTCAGTCTTCCGCCATGTCTGCCCTGCCTGTCCGAGCCGTGAATCATAACAGACGAGGCCGCATGACCTGCTCTCACCAGCAGGTGGGCGGTGGCGTCGCCCTCCGCTCTGCCCACTTTTTAACCATTAACACACTTTCACTTTTCAATAAACAAACAGCACATTTTCTTCCGTTGTGTTGGGCTATATAACAGCTTTATCTTCAGTAGGATTACTTTAAATTAAATTAATTATTAAAACCCTCTAGGTGGCTGATTGAGAAAAGACTGTTCTGGATTAGAGTGAGCGCCTGTATCGGTGCTGCCACCTGCTGGTGTACATTGGTATTACAACTATGAACTGAGGAAAAGTACCAGTGTAGCTGCAAAAATACACTCTATTGTAAGTGGAACATTATAAAGAACTATCATAATTAAATAAAACTACAAAAGTATTATCAGATTTTATTACACCTTCGCCTAAAAAGTACTTGTTTTATCCCAGTAACAGTTAGTCAACATAATGAAACACTGTGTTGCTGTTAACATTGATCTTATGAGTCATTGGGCGATGGAAAGAAATTATGATTCACAAATGTATTTTAAATAGTGTTAGGCTTTGGACACTATTTTTAGGTCACTATTTAACCTCTTTGGACTGAAACAATTATTTAAATCATGTTGAAATATTGAAATATGACACAAGTAAAGGCTCATTTTCTGTTTGAGGTTATGAGGTCGGGAGCCACATATTTATTCTTTAATATCATGTTTTATTTTATTCATCAGGCAAATAATCAGGCAATAATTCAGTCATAAATGTGACACAATTTTAAAAAAAAAAAGAAAAAAAGAAAAGTAAAGTAACATAAACTGGTGCATCACAATTGCACTCCAGTGCAATAGTTGGTTAAATAGAACACTTTACTTTCCAATGCCCATAATTACCTGCTGATTATATCCGTTCTCAGTAATGTTACTGTGTCCTCATCAGACTTCAGCATCATGCATTTCTATCTTGTGGTATGTGGTTTTCAGTCTTCTTCAGTCAGTGGGTTGTAAAATGTGCCCTGTGGGGTTGGTGATGACAGACTGTCTCTGACTGTTGTTGTTTTGTTTTGTTTTCTTTTGTGTTGTTTTCTTTTCTTTTCTTTTCTTTTCACAGCCCTTATAGTTTCCGCTCTGTTTGTCAACAACTTTACCTGATCAGATACAATATAAACCCTGGCTCCATCTTTTGAGCTGTCACCAGATTTTTCCCACATGGTGGCGCCACAGCTCTGAACTGTTTAAATCCCTTCATCCACAAGTTAACATGAATGAATCGTATCACTTGGTGGCAGCGGTGAGTTGGCACAGTACACAGACTGTTACAGTTAGTATCATCCCCAATAATTGCAAGGCGTGGTTGCAGATGATTGCATGGTGAGTAATTGTTCTTGCGTAATAGACACACACGTACTGTGGCCAGTACATTACATAAAGACTTCCTTCCCCTGTGCTTTGTAACATTAGGAGACAAGAAGATTGCATAATTATTATTAGTTACCATTATGTAAAGAACATATGATATATTCCCTCTAGGAACATATTAAATAAAAAAAACACTTTTGGTAATAGTAATATAAATATATTCATTTATAATAATAATAATAATAATAATAATATATGTACAGATAATGTACAGGTTCTTCACAAATATCACAAGTTGAAATTGAAACATGTACATTTAATTTTGTTTGGAATATGTGTATTAAGTTAATAAAATAAATGAAACATTTTTTCCAACTATATTAAAGATCTTATTTATGAAATCATAGATTTTGAGTGTTAACGTTCCAACATATCTGAAATACAGTGAACAGAAGTATAAAGCAGGATAAAGTGGAAACTTAAGAACACGTACAGTGCTTGAATAAATATGCTTAGTTGTTTTCCACCACCACAAAATCCACTTGACATTTTGTGCCGAGCGTGTTTAACATGTCATGTGTCTTAAGGTGTTTTCAGGACAAGGTGACGGTCAAACTACGAGGGAGGGAAAGTGTGATTTTAGATTTTCGTTCTTCATTCATGGTTTTGAATTTACTGAAGCACGATTGCTCATAGTGACGCAAAAAAAAAAAAGGAAAACAAAACAACACCCCATTCATACCACAGCTGTAAGAGCTACTGTGACTCAGAGCTGCAACCTGCCGCGGCATGATCACACAGGACGAGTGGAAAGTAGGTGAATAGGAAAACCTGTCGAGGTGACGTAAAGCCCGGTTAATCCAGTTTTACAGTTTGCAACAATGTGCCAGTTAAAGTCCAAGGTTGCCTCTTTTTATTAATGTTGTACCTTTATGAAACAGTCAAAGAAACAATGCTGATGGGTTTTTTTCCCACATTTTTCAAGAAATTTAAACATGACACATATAGGATAAACCACATTTAGTAGGTTTATCCCACATGTGTCAAGTAGTAAGACAGAAGTGTAGTATCCACTCAGGGAAGCTCTTATTTAGAGCAAAGGTTATGTACATTTGAGATCTGGTGTCGCATTTGTCATTTGTTTGAGTTATACACTATATAACAATACCACATCATTCCCAGGTAGGGAGTGTAATGTTTGACGCAAAACAAACGCACAATGGTAAAAAAAAAAAAAAATTCCACCTAGATATTACACTAAGATAAAAATGATGCAGAGAGGGCCGTTCTAACTTTCTAACCTACATGACAGCTGATCAGATTACATGTAACTTTGTAAACATCTAAAGGGCAAATAGGACTCACATGGTGACACCTGTAAACACGGAAACCAGCAGCACACGACAGGGAAGCTGCTGTTTTCTTCAGAAACATGCAAATGAGTGCAACAACAATAACTGAGAGAAGATAAAGACTCATTTGCTTCACTGTCTAATCGTCATCACTTGTATTTATTATTGGAGGTGATCTACGTGTGGAGGAGTTTTAGGAAAAAACTGTATGATTTAATAGGGAAAGGACGTAAGGCTGTGTGAGCACGAGATGAGACACAGTTACTTGAATAGTTGATGATAGCTCTTTCACCTGAATACTCATATTTGACAAGCCCTTTGGAAGCAGGAGTCCTGCTGAGGCATGTGGTAGTTGACGTGAACATGATGCCAACAAGGAAGAAATATGTGAATTGATTCATTAATCAGTCATAAATATTGTCACGTCTTCATCTGATCACAAAGAGACATAACTGAAGATTAGAGATAACTCAACATTTTCCCCTATAAATACATTATCGCCATGTTAAAACCACTATCTTTATCACAGCACGTAGACTCACTGACGACTGAGGCTGAGTCTCTGTGGCGCAACCGATTGCCAGAGCAAATCTCCTTTCATTGCTCATATAGAAGTAGTTGTTAGGGATTACACGTCTTCTCTGTTTAATAGCAACCAAGTCATTCAGCTCGATGCGGGACGTGACAAACGTGTGAGTCTTTGCCAACAAAAACTCAATCAGTCAACACCTGGAAAAAAAAGAAAAGAACAACAAAATGACACAATGAAAAAAAGAAGAGGCGGTTTTACAAACTTATTCAGCCTGTGAAAGAAATCTAATCCAAAATAAAACCTGAGAGACAGATAATGAGACAATTAAAGTATTGATTTGAGTTGTGAAATTCACATCAGGCAGTGTTGGTGATGAAGAACATAGTTTTCTCTCTTCTACAAAACAAAACTAGGCCAGCACAGTATTAAGGTTATGTTTGTGTAAAACAGTCATCAAGTCTTGCCACAGATTTAGGTTTAAATGTTTGCCTATAAGACTAATGTGTTTAGGGTCATCGTCCTGCTGGATGTTGAGCTATAAGGTCTGTTACAGTCTAAAACCAACTTTACTTGGTTTTATAGTTTGGGTGTGCGGCTTTGTACTGCTGCCATTTTCATTTTATTATTGTGAATTTATGATCTGGTGGTTTACTTGTCTTCCAGACACAGAGCTTTCAGAACAGGAGTATTTATATCGATATCATATTAGAAATTATGTGACAATTTGACCGTGTGCAAGTGAATCTCGTTTAACACATTACGCAACATCACAAGAAGTTAATTGGTTAGATCTGTTTGAAATTCAGGATGTGCTTTAACAAAACAGGAAAAACACCAAATGGACGTTTCATTTCACAGGGAAAGCACGAAGGTACCGTCCCTCCCCTCTGGTAAAAAAAAAACCAGAAGAATTCCTCTGAACAAACAGTCATATTTTACCCATTCAGGTCATAGTTCTGAGGAAATGTAGAAAGAGGAACTGTTTTTTTTTTTTTTTTTTGCATGAAGGATTGTGACGGATGTTATGAGGTCACAACTGGCTGGAGAACTAATGAGTAATATAACACAACACACACGTCGCATTTTCTTTTCAGGACCTTGTTGTCAGTTTGAATAATTTAAAGATGGTTTTATCAACATGTTATGATGTGGATCAACTGTAAAGACACTGCAAGTAAGTCACAGTTCAACAGAATACAGAACAAGGGCTGTATTTCTGCATATTTCCGTTTTTTTTTTTTTTTTTTTTTTGAAAGTATACACATGATAAAATTTATGTATATTGAATGGATTTAGTTTAAACTGGCTTAATTTCTTTATAATTTTATTCAACTTATTCATCTTGTGTATAAAAATATAAATACAGGCTGAATTTTAATGTAACTAGAATATTATTTACAAAAATGTTGTTTTTGCCATTTTTTTCTCCAAAAAAAAAAAAAAAAATGGGAAGGTGAAGGGAATAAAAATGCACAAAGACAGTCTCTTAATAAAACAGTAATTTATTTCTGACTGAAAACTAAAATCGTCTGAACAACACATTACAAGGGCATTGTTAAGATATTTTCTCCAAGGCTCAGTGATCACTTTCATACAGTACACTTGGCATGTACGCGGCATCTCCTTCAAAACAAAATGAGAACAGAAAAGAAAAAAAAAAAAAAAAAAAACTCTAAAGAGAAAAGAAATAATTCGCCAACAACGGGAAAAAAAAGAAAATCAAAAAGTCCATCCTGTAGAAAGATGACTGATTGTACAATTACCAAGCATTTTGGTTTGGTTCTAAGCCACAGAGAAAGAAACCAGCCGCCTGACGACAGCAGACGACGGCACAGGAGGCACAAAGACGTGACACAGACAGGACATCCCATAATATGCTCATACACAATTGACTGGGTTCCAGCTTTTAAAGTGTGAAATATATTTCGTGTGTGTGTATTTTAAATAGTTTCCATTCTTTTGTTTTGCAGTTGTTGTCTAGTTGTCGTATTTTGTTTTGTTTTTTTGTTTTTTCCTTTGTAAGCAAAGTGTAGGTACACTACAATCAAAATCTAAATGCTGCATTCATTAAATACATTAAAATTTGCAATGTAACAAAACCTTTTTTTTTTTTCTCTGCATATGAAATTCAACACATGAAAACAACAGATGGCTCCTTATCTGACCAATGTTTTGTGCGCAAGGCCCTTCCCTCCGTCCGACACAAACACCGTTCCATTCTTCTTCTTCTTATATGTTTAGTTTTGTCCTTTTATTCTTACCCTCGGCTACTTACTACACCCTCTCTGCCCATTGTTCCCTTTCTCTTTCAATAAATCCTCTCGCGATCATTCACAGACTTGACGACTTGACAGAAAAATAAGAGTGCTGGATAAAAACATGAGGTAAGAAAGTGGTTTGATTATAGATCATGCAGAACATGCAAAACAGCAACAAAATATAGGGATGGAGAGAGTAGAAAAAAAAACGACAAGAAAAAAAAAAAAAACAAGAGTGTGCATTTAAAAATGGGAGAAAAAAAAAAGACTTACACAGCTTTGCGTCTTTGGTTATAAAGTAGGTCGAACAATTTTTCACAGCTTTTCATCCCCGAAACCAAACCCCCAAATTCATTTCTTTTCTTTCTTTTTTTGTTATTTTATGTTTTGTTTTGACAAAGAAAGTCTAGAAAAAGTAAATTAATAGTTTTCTTTATCCAAACATCCCATCACATATTTCATCATATCTTCAACAAACAGGCATTATCCTGTACAAACTCTCCTCGCTCTTTAATACTTTACACTTTACAAAATATACATTCAACCTGGATTTCACCTAATGCAAGCTCGGCTTTAGTGTTAGCACTATTTTATGAGAAGAAAAATTTATATTATGGAACTTATTGCCTACTTATTGAGATCTACTTGTTGCAAGAGACTACCAAATTTAATACCTGACAGATTCTAAAATACCAAAAGACCAAAGAGAAAGGTTTCTTTTTTGTTTTTTGTTTTTAATAAGTATCTCCATGACATTGTTCATTTACATTATGAAAATAGCAGCCCTGAAATAAATAAATGCAAATACTAAAACTGAACTAATGAAAAAAAAAAAAGTATTATGATTCATGTCAAAGTATGGTGGCTCTGAGAAAACAACACAAGCTTTAGTTGCAGCATATAACAAGCTGAGGCTCTCGACTCGCTCCTCTCGAGCCGAGACGCCCGCTGGCGGCGTCTCCCTCCGCTCAGGGAGGACCAATACTCTCCCTCGCTTCTCTGGCGTCTTGCAGCCATGGAGTGATGTGGGTTTGTACGGTAAGAGGACAGTCCCTGCTAGATGTTTTGTTTTTTGTTTTTTTTTTGTATTGTTTTTGTTTTTTTGTTTTTTTTGTTTTTTAAACGGGACCCCAGTGTCACCATACAGGCCCCTCTCACAGGGGCACCGCCCTCCTCCGCCACTTGTTGCCCCCAACGAATCGATCTCCCTGTGCCGTTGACTCCCCTCTCCTGCACATGAACAGTATGCAGTTTGACGGTGCGCTCCAGCTCCCCTGCCCCTTCTTCTGGTTTTGTTTATTTTTTCTTTGCTTTTTTTCATGTCAGCTTTCCTGCAGCCAAACACAGGGCCAGAATAAGACTTTTCAAGGGGTGGTAAATGTCTTAATGATGTGAAGGCCCGGCGACAGCAGCGTGCACACATTGAAGCATGGCTCTTGGTGGCAAACACAGATGTCGCTGTTGCTGATTATTTTTTTTCCTCGAATGGGATACACTGAACGCGGAGCCAAGCCTTTTGCTTTATGGAGCTAAGGGGACGGTAGTTGTTGGTGTTTTTTTTCTAACAGGATCTTCCAATCCTGTAGATGGGAGGTGTGTGTTTGAGCGTGTGTACTTGAGAGAGGGGGGTTCATGCCGAGGGCTGATGGGGGACGCTCTGACTCCCGTCGTGGTGAACTAAAGGGGAGTTGTTGTTGTTGTTGTTTGTGACGAGCGGGTGCTGCTGCAGCGGCGGCGGCGATGTGCTGCTACCTTGGGTGAGCTGATTGGACAGCTGGTTGAGCTGCTCCGAGTTGGCCAGCGACTTGAGCACAGCGTTCTCTCGCTCCAGCACTGAGTTCCTCTCGTACAGCTCCTTGATCTGCTCCTTCAACACCTCCACCTCCTCACGAACTGCATACATTAGATGGCTCTTCACCAAATCCTAGAGAAGGAGAGAGAAAGAGAGAGGGGACAAGAAATCAGGAAGTGAATTTAAAAAAAAAAATGCTTAAAACTATAAGCTGTTTGTTGTAAAATCTTTGCCAAGTGGATTTCCTGTTTCTGAACTGGATCATGGTGAATTTATTGCACATTGCTACAAATGTTCCTAAAAATTTTAAGTTGATCCTTTCTAAGACAGTTGCGACACTTGACGTCAGCAACAGGAAAACTTGTTATGAAACAAGTCAGGACTCACGGGGAGAGAGAGAGAGAGTGTGTGTGTGTGTGTGTCTGTGTGTAAGTGACCTGGCTGTGTTTATTGTCACTTTAAAATCTGTGAAAACTCACCATTGCCTGCTCAATCTTGTTATCAATGGCGACCACACTGGCTCCGGATGCACTGTGAGAGAGAGAGAGAGCAAGTTAGCACAAGATGCCGGTCTCATGTTAACCGCGTGTTATAGATTGATATCAGCTCTTTCACATTCACTAACTGCCAAATCTGCTTTGTCAGTTATAAACACAACCTCAGACATTTCCCTTGTATTCCTGAGGTTTAAAAAAAACCCAAAAACTTCAACGATATTTTCTGCCGCGCCAGTTTCCGCGGAATGAGATGAACTGATTTGCATTTCCCAAAACACAAGCATGCACGCTCGACATGGGAAAACAAATAAACATATAGTCTATTTTTAGGGCTCGAGATAAAGCTTCACAAATGAATGCCCTGAAGAGACACACACACACACACACACACACAATGTCAATGTTGTTGTGATTAGAGGCAAAAATCCACATCCAAGAGATTTACATGAGAAAACATTAAGAGTGACGTGTCGAGAGGTGAAAATTGGTGGATCGGTTTCGTTCTTACATGAACTTTTCCATTATTTCTGACCTAGATTACACTACTTATGTGCCTCAGTCAATTTCCTATTGAGAGACAGAAGTGCAGAGCCATGCTGTAAATCTCAACAAGAGTAAATTTCCATTACAGATGGCGAGCAGCAACCGAAGCACCTCACACCAGGAAAAACCAGGCGTTCAAGTCTGAATGCAAATGTACAACGTAGACTGTGTCATGTATGAATCAGTGTCTGATCATGTTCATATAAAGAGATATTAAAAACACGTCTAACAAAGAAAGCAGCATCAATGCATCGCATTTCACTAAAACCTCTCCGTTTTAAAGGAGCCATAACAAAACTCCTACAGAGTGTTTTTTAAGCAAACTTAGCAGGAAGATGTGCATCAGCCTTGTTTGTATGACCGATCGTAGATCAGGAGAAAGGCTGCGATCACGCAGGAGATTGTGTTCCGGGTGCGGCTGATGTCGCCATCAGGGATCAGTTTACATTATCTCTTCAATCTCAGTCCACTTTCCAATCTAAATTCTTCCTAAAAATAAATACGCGTCACTGGATTGCGGCGAAACGCGATGCGTTCATGTTGCTTCTTGTTTGCGTCCAGTTTCCATAAGTAAAAAAAAAAAAAAAAAAAACAAAGAGTAGCGCAACATCTTGTTTTCATCCCCTTCCCCCATCCACAGAAAGAAAGGAAAGGAAAAAAGGGGGGCATCTCAAAACGCGGATCAACTCACTCGGCCACGCTCCAGATCCTCACCACAACAACACGATGCCAAGTTTCCGATTTGATCTCGCGTAAAGAGAAGAGAAGGAACAACAACCGAACAATATCTTAATCCGACAAATAACAGTTATTCTCCTGAATCTGTCTCTCTCTATCTCGCTCTTCTCTTGCACAATCACCGCCCTGCTCCGATGTGGATGCAAGAAAAACACAAACGAGAAGGACAGAGCCGTTTCATGCCACTAGTAGGTGCTCTGCCGTGAATGTGAGTCTTATGAGAGGGAACATGGTGTACTGAAACACTCTTAATAATACTAATAATGTTTGGAAGGATTTCAAAATTAAATAGAATCTCAATAAAAGTAGATAAAAACATTAAAAAACCCATAAACCCATGTCCCATCTTAAAAACACAAACATGAGTGATGGATTATCATGATTAATTAAATCTTAAATGTATTTCTTTGAGGAGTTTGTGAGTATTTTCAAAATAATAATAATAATAATAATAATAATAATAATAATAATAATAAACAATCACTCTCGTGCGCAAATCCCATACATCTTAAATTTGGAAAAACTGCAGGAGTAAAGGGTTTCAAAACAAACTTGTTGCACTTTAATACATAGATATACATATAAATAAAGAAGCGTTATGTTGTCATCAATAAATAAAGGTGATAAACGTGCACGTCCACAGCATCTTCCAGCAGTAAATGTATGCATCCTACATGCTGGAGCGCACGTAGACTGCACCACACTTTGGTCAATCCTGAGGGGGTGGAAGAGGGAAGAGGGGGCAGACACGCACACAAACTCACACCACAAACACACACAGACCTGATGCCACACTTGAGGGAAAACATGCCTAAGTGTGCCACAACCAGAGACAGAGATGTCTGCATACCAAACAGCTGATGGCAAAATACTTCACGCGGGGCAGATATTCACACAAAACTAATGGACATTGAGTTGACTGGATGCCAACTATGGCAGATGTACTCCAACATACGGTTGATATTTAAATGCCTATAATCCATATTTGGGGAATAATGATAAAATTAAAAAACACACTACAAGTTGTGCCACTAAGACCCAAGACGCGAATTACGCACATATGATAAAAGTGTTAAAAACCTAAAATACAGATACAAACTGGCGACAAGCTTACAGTTTGGAACAAGCTCACAGTTCAGAAATATAAAGTCAGTAATCCGACAATAAAACCACGAGTCAGAGTCAAATACAAATATAAAACTCTTTTTACCTGACGCATCTGGACCTGTAATGCATGAGACGCCCCGAGTACGTCGGTGAAGTTCCCGGCGAGCAGGGCAAACTGTAGCTCATTCTGCAGCGCATTTTGGAGTCTTTTTCCTTCTCCGAAAAAAAGCTTTCAGCTAAAGATATACTAGTCCACTGTGTGTTAAAACACGAATGCTTCTTGTTTGACTAGGGAGCAGAGCGAGTCTTAAAACCCCCCGCTCGGATCACATGGTGAGTAATGAAGTGGGCGGAGTTGGTTTGGTTCACCATCCCTCTCTATCCCTCCTCTACACTTCCACTTACGCACTTACCCCCGGGAAGACTCTTGAAAGAGTTACTTAAGTCTCTGAAACTGTCTGCCAAAAAAATTATACACCCGTCGCTCCAGAGGCACAGGACGTCTTATTTAAAGATTAAGCGTTAATTAAAAAATGAGCCACGTACTGAGTTTTTTGCATGTACCGACAAAACTGATCTCGATGCTGCTGTTCTCTTCTGTTGGTATTACAGTAAATATTTAACTGTTTAAGCTGACAGTGTTGTGTGGATTTGCTTTACATTTTACAGTTTCAAAGTCATATTCATATCAAAAGTGTTAAGGAAAAGTAATTTAAATTGGAAAAAACGAGAAAAAAATCAAAGCTGATTTGAGATGTTTCTTT
The DNA here is from genome assembly GCA_016801845.1 of Polydactylus sextarius. Lineage (NCBI taxonomy): Eukaryota > Metazoa > Chordata > Actinopteri > Polynemidae > Polydactylus > Polydactylus sextarius. Next base: position 18,928,124 of record CM028910.1, read on the forward strand.
TCACGTGTACTGTAAGTAAGTGATACAAACTCCAAGGCAAATGCTGACTAAGTTTTACTTGGTCACATTGGCATTAGAGACTCAATCAGCGCATTGAAATGCCATGGCAGGTCACACTTAATCCCCAAGGATGAATTCATGTGCTTTGCCCCAGTAATCACATTGGTAATGCAGCATTCCACATTTCTACAGTTTTTCATCCTCTCTTCTTTTTTTTTCTGCAGCGATGCTGAGGGACAAAAAACCACAACAAACAAACAAAAGTGACAGTGTATCTAGGCATCTGAATTCTTATCGAATGACACAGTAAGCTAGAAATATATTATCTGCTATGTGGAAATGATGTACAGTACGACAGGTCCGCACCGATGCGATGAGCCACTGGGGTGAATTAGTTGCATTCCACAACAAAACGTCTTGCTCAGACGTGTGAGCTACAGACTGATAAACAACGCGAGGAGAAGACAGTCTCGCCTTTGAACTTTCCATTTACACACATCTGGGACAATGGTAGAGAAGAATGCTCATGAGCAGAGACTGGAATGTGTTTTTATCAATAACAAAAAACAAAAGAAATACATGTTGGATCAAATTAGATCAAGAGACTAGGAAATCTGTCCTGAAGGGGTTACAAGAATTTTTAAAAAGACAAAAAAAAAAAAAATTCCTAAATTAATTTGTTGCGATTCAGCGTCCAAGCAAAACAAAGCAAACTGTACATTTTATCCAAAGAGGAAGACATGTGGCAGTTTATATAAGGACCACTTGCTGTGTTAACCTCAACATGGGCCTTCCCTGCAGACTGTAGCAGCGCACACATGCACTCGCCCACCCCCTCGACAAAATCTGCAGGACCACAAGGCAGCACATTCCAGCTCTGGACACCTCCATCCCCGAGGCCAGTCAGCGCCTCCAAACCCAGACATCTGTGTCAGAGCCAGTATCACACTGAGACAACACACAGCCGCGCTCCCCCCACTGAGGACTGGTTATGAGATGGCCAGATTTCCATTGATGGACATCATTAGCATGTCTCCTGTTTAACATAGAGCTCCTACCTGCCAACACAGCACGACTCAATAAGGAGACAGGACGGATATAGAAGGGAATTTAACGTGTGATTGTGTACGATACGAGACGTGTGGTCTCTCGCTTTTGTCACATGTTTTACAGCATCACAAATCCAATGTGTTCTCCATTAGAGCACAGATGCACCGGCACACGTCCCTGTCCCAAAGCATACAAACACTCACCGTAGGGGGAGGCAGCTGAATAAATCAGACCTCGGTGATAACCCCCCATTCTCTGTGAGTGTATTTCAAAACAATAGCTGGAGGGTTGGGGCTGTAACAACAGAGGAGTGCTCACTGTTGTCGTGAGTCGTCAGAGACCTGCTCTAAAAGAGACCCCGCCGCTTCATCTTTAAAGATGCAGATCAGCCGTTGCACCAGATGGGGTCACTAGAGGCTCCGAGTAGTTTGGGCCTAAAAACTTCATGAAAATTGGCAGAGCTGCTGCAGGCAAGAGCAGTGTAGTCATGTCTTCGCTTATTGATCACAATGAACCCATTGTTATGGCAGAAATCAGCCACGAGCTTCCATTTCATAGAGACATTTTACAATATGGTTATAAAATGAAAAACAAACATAATTCTTAGATGTGTTCAGAAAGCTACTGGGTTACTATGATAGTTGCAGCTTAGCTGAAAGTCAAGGCTCTGCCATCTAACGAGTTAAATGTTCAACACAATCACAAACTCACTCAGTTGAGACGCTAAACTGCTACAAAGTGAACGTGGAAGTGTAAAATGGTTTCAGAGAACTGAAAGTGGCTTCTCTATTTAACTTGGTGAAAAGATTTTTTTTTAAAAAAAGAAAGCAACTGCATGACCCTGTAACTAACCAAGCCGGCCCCTCCACACTCTGCTCTGCTAATGATCACCCTCTCTCCGAAAACAAAGAGACCAGTATTTTTGCAAGAGGCTTCTCAACAGGGGATCTGTGAGCTCCTCATGTTTACCTATCTAGTTAGATAAATTAGATCACAGCAGCAGTTGTGTGTAGTTTTCCATGGTAACTTTCACGGTAAATAAAAAAAAAAAAAAAAAAATTCAGAATATGCTTCAGTCAAGTCAAACTTTTTTTTATTTCTTAGGATTATTTCTCAGCCAGGGCTGCAAATAACAACTTTTTTTATTATTGTATAACCTTCCTGTAACTTTCCAGATGTGAATGAGTGAATTGTTTTTATTTATTATTATGACGTGACAGAGACAGGCATCAAATTGTCACTTTGGTAAACTATAATCAGCAAATGTCCAGTATTTTTACTTGGTTATCAAGATAGTTATCATCTTATAATCAATCGAATATCTCTAAAACTTTCCCCAAAAGTAAAATATTTTAGCAAGTATCTAAAGTGAAAGTCAAGGTCAGGTTGTCACACTGAAATCTGATTCCCTCTGACCGCAAGAAAACTTTCCTTTTTTGGTGTTTGTTACGATTTAAAGCTAGACCCAGTGTTCAAGGTGAACATTTTTGTCGTCTAATCTTTCCAGGTTGAATTACTCCACTGCCAAGAGAAGCGGTGTTGGTGAGATAATGCGTGCGTTGTAAGATGTGTGAAACTCGACATGTTATCTACATGCTTGTTATGATCCAAACAACATGTAACCTGAGGGAAGAACAGTTTCACAACCACAAAAACAAATCATTTGCAGCTGGCGATGCATGTTTGAGATTCCACATTAAGATTTAAATTTGCATTTTGAGCTAAAATAGATACAAAAGAATCTTGACCGACTCCTTCTGTCCTAATTGACTGAAAAGCTTCTAACAACAGTGACAATTGCAGGATGCTGGAAGTATGTTAACATGCGTCTCTCTGAACGTGGCGGATTTTTCAGACTCTCTCGTATTTTCGGGACGTTTCGTCTCCATAAGGGGAGGAACACGCTGACACAATAGAGACTAAACAAAATAAGTCAGACCTAAGGGACCCCTTGTCTGGAGATGGAAGTTTTATTTTTCCAGCTCTAAATCAGAGTCATGAGTAGGTGTGGCCGCTGCCACCAAGCTTCCTCGTAAACAGCCAAAAGGAACTGTCCCCCCTCACGCCCACGCCAGTTACATAATACTCAGACTTGTGCACAAACATCGCTTCATTCTGTATATGTCCTTACGTGACATGCTCAAAGACCACCACCCTGACCCCCCATTCACAGACACCTCTAGCAGACGTATTAAGGGATGAAGCGGATGACTGGGAGCATGAGAACAAATCAAGGCCCTCCGGGGTTTAATACAGTCGAGGATAAGATCTGAAATCTTGAGACAGCGGATGAGCTTCAGCCATCTCTCATGATTTAAACGGGTTATGGAAGACCTCGTTATTTAAGTCCGTCTAGGGGCTAAAATAACTGCCGGCAGGGATGTTTGTTAATGGTTGCAGAGCCATCCCACCCAGCTCCTGAAGAAGTGATAAAGAGCCACAGTGAACTGTGACCATCCAGCTCCATATGCAAACACGGCGGGGGATCCAGAAAAGGGGGACCTACAGCCTTAAATTATCTCTGCCAAAACAGAGTTCAACTAAAAGCAGATCTTTAGCACGAATCACGAAGAGTAAAGTCTCGACCTGCCTTGTATGAAAAGTATCCTGAGATAACTTTTGTTATGATTTGACGTGATATAAATAAACTTGGCTTGATGATGCATCTCAATATCATATTTCACTACTTTCTCTTTGCCTCCCTGAGTGATTTGGGCCTAAGCCACTTCTTTGGCTCAATGTGGATTAAGACTCCACTGGAATGTGTTAAAAGTAATAGCACTATTCCCGAGGCTTTAATGGGAAAATCCTGGCACCTCACTGTTAACGAGCCTCTGTATTCAGCAGAGCATTTACCACGGGATCAAGGACTTAGCCTCATTTGGGCTTCCTCTCTGAAGTACAGGGCTTGGGTCAGACTAATGTCATTAGGTACTATGCTGCGAAAAACATTTGGCCTAATGCATGTCTCAGCCTTTGTTTTTACTGAGGCTTCAGTCTGGTTTTTTCCAAATCTTGAGATTCAAGAAACAAATTTATCTTAAAGATTAGAAAATAGGTTGGTGGACAGAAGCCAAACCATTTCTTTGAATCAGGAAGGAAAACTGGGCTTAAAGAGCCAACGCACGGTCAATTAACAATAACTTTGTTAAACTGGTTTAATTAACTAGTTGATCGTTTTAGTATTTTTTCATATAAGACAACAACATAAATGTACTGGCTCCAGGCAATTATTTGCTAACAGCCTTTTTATTTGTTCCTACTTTTTCTTTTCAAAAATATCCAGGCATATCTAATATTTTAAAGATGTATCCATAAATACACTAATGATGAAAAGAATCCATCCATCTTCTACCCTTTTTATCCCGTACTCGGGGTCCACACAGAAGGACCCTGCGCCCGACCCGGGAGTCAAACCCAGGACCTTCTTGCTGTGAGGCAACAGCACTAACCCCTGTGCCTGATGAAAAGAATCAACAGATTAATTGATATTAAAGCTTTAACTGCAGCTGTAATAAAGTTGGAGTTAAAACAGCGTAATTTAATACTATCTATAATCAGCCACTGTATGGATGACCATGTACATGCCATTTGAAACTTTGCTGGTCTATTACGAATGTTTAAGGGCAAACAGGAGAAGGCTGCGGTCATATTAAGTGTCTCCCAGGTGTGAATGCCTTCAACTGACTGAGTCTGAAGCATGATGATCTCGAGAAGGCGACATGTGTGCCCAGCAAACATCGCTAGATAAATAGGTTCAAATGTCAGCAGAGTTTCCAAAGATAAACTTGACGAGATGAAAATGTTGACACCATACAGTGCTGTTTGTGAGACATGAGCTCGTTATGTAAGCAGTTTACGATCTTCGACGGTTGCGATGCCAATCCATCAATTCCTTTTTGAATCACTGAGACCTCTGTATAATGTCAAGTCATGTCATGTTCATCAGGGATGTTGAAGTTAATGATTTGGCTGCAGGGGGAGGTTGTGTATAACCGTTGAGTAAACTATTCAAACTTATTTACTAATGCTGTCAGTTCTTCTGAGAATGACTTGGAAATTGAATTGGGCTAGGTCCTCTGAGGGTAAGCCGTACAGCCTGTTAGCAATTACAAAGTTTTTTTTTTGTGTGAGCATTTTTTTTTCCAGAGAGTGTGACTGTAATTATGTCAGTGCCAAGAAACAGGAGTTTTTTTTTTTTTTTCAAAGCCATGTTTCAAATCCATATTTAACATCAACACATGTTCAATAATCTGGTAACAGTTTATGTAAGACACATAATTTCATGGGGAAACGCTCTGAAATGACAAGCTAAGCCGATAAAGAAGTTGGTATGGTATGGGTATTTCCTATCAGTACGTCAAAAGTCAAAGTGCAGCTTTCCCACATTTAACTTCTCCTCATAATGAAATGTTTGTTTCTGTGTCGTTAACACAGGCCACATACCTGGTCTGGATCAAATAACTCTCCATGATGGAGCCTGGGGCCACTGATCAGGTGTGCTCAATGCGAATATAAATCTGTCTTTTCTTTATTATGTGTAATCATAAAGTTGATCACTGTGGACTGAGGGCAGTAAAAGGGCTGCTGCTGTACTTGGGACTAATCACAGCCTCACAATGAATCCATTCAGCAGATCTACCGCTTTCCTGAAATTGTTTACAAATGTAGAGTGTAACCTGGAATTTAGTTAGGGTAAAATAAATTAATCTCTTGTTGTTGACCAGAGGAAGGTTTAAGCAGAACTGCATGGGATCAAATAAGGGTCAACAAGATTTAGAGATGTTCAGAAATAATTTCAAATTCCAAATTCCAAGAGAACCTAAAAAAAGAAAGTAATCCAAAAAAAAAAAAAAATCAAGACTGACAGTGAAGTTACACAAGAAGAAAAAAGCCTTCATGAAGCCTTCATGGTAGAAAATTACCAAACTACCGGTATGTGGGATGTTGAAGGTTGACATATCGGAGCTGCTCTAATGTGTGTGGCTTTGTGTCCCCAAGTATTGACAAAAGTACAAAAAAAACAAAATTGCAAAACTTCAAAATCTCGTGTTCTGTGTGTAGAATTGTGTCACGGCTTTAAAAAGGATAATATACAGCCGGAAAGGATCGAGACAAATTTTTGTGTGCACAAGAGGGAGAGTCGGGACAGCTGTACAGACCGCAACTGACGCCAACGCTGCTGTGTCACTCATCGTGCTTCTGCTTCGGTTGCGCCTGCATGCTACCTACAAATCACACAGCGGGGCATCATTAAGTCAGCTTTGTTTGGTTCAGTGTAAACAAGCAAACGGCGTAGGTGAAGTGGAGGTACACAGCTCAGTTGAGGTTCCACATTTTTCACAAAGCAATCATTTTCAGGAATGCTCTTTCATGCCCTCAAACTATTTGTGAGCAATCCCCCCCTTCACTCCCAACAAGCCCAACCTTGCAGGAGTGCTGGCTCAGGACAAAGGGAGGTGGAATGAGGCGGCTCCCTTAGATTTACCTGCGGTGAGTTGAAAAGTTTTGAATAAAGCTGCACTGTTAGTCATAGAACCCAGAGGCAAACATGAGCTGGATGAAGAACAAACAGAAGCGCTGAATCCTTTGCCAGCCACGACGACACACACACTTGCCTAACTACTACTGTTGTTTTTACGTAAACATTCACATGTCCCCTGGACTTGTTTCACTTTAAGAATACGTTGACTACTGTGTATTGTACACCCAATAACTAGATCATGACAGTTACATCTGTCTAATTCTGATAATTACCTTTGTTTTCTCGCCAACAGCTGTCGTGATTCATGGGAGAGGAGATAAACTAGGAGGATATTCCCATGTCAATTCTATAATAATTTATTTCAATTAAATTAATTGGCTCATATGACTAGTCCGTTTAATCACAACAGTAAAATAACCATTAGAAACAAACGTGTGAACTACACTTCATGAGACCTAAAATGTGACAACGTAACAAATTTAACATAAATTAGCATCATCATTATAGGGCTGCAACTACTAAGTAATTAGTTGGGTCTACATTATTATACACAGATATACAGTGGCCATGTTTCAGTGACGTGGTAGCTGCTAGCTGCTAAGCTAGCTGCTGACCGCTGTAAAACAAGAGAAGTAGAAGAAGGAGAGAACCAATGACAAGCCTTGTGTAGGTCACGTGGCCAATCTCTGTAAGACGAAGTATTTGAAAAATGGCGGCAGATGGAGGAGACAGCAGAGGACAAGGTTGTTACAGCGGAGGAGGCTAACGTTAGCGCTAACGGACAAAAGGGCAGTTAAGTCAAGTTGTCAAAAGTCTGAGAGCAACTAAACAGCAATTAAATGATTATAATTTACTGTCATTTCCCGCTTATACTCAGCACATGGCTTAGGAGTTGTTTGAAACAACTTTTATACAAAAACAGTTTTGTTTATTAAATATTATTAAATAATAAATTTACATTTTTTAAATTTTTACCCCACCCTTCTTTATCTGATTAATAATAATTAATTATCAAAATAATTGTTAGCTGCAGCCCTACACCATTACACAAGACTTTATGAAAAGACATCAAAAGATATTTGTTTATTACTAGGATGATTTGCAAAGTTACAACACACATTACATGCTGCTCCTCCGTGCTCAAAGAGTGCAAAGTAAGCAAATGTCGAAATGAAAGTTTCTCTAATTTTCCTGCAGATGCTGACTCCTGATTCCTACGTCTCCGGACTGAAACTAGAACTTGTCATATCATTTCGTGACACGATGCTCCAACCTTGTGTTTGGCGTCAGCGCTAATATGCAAATTTCTCTAAATTTTGTTTGTCAGTTTATTGAAAGCCTATAAAACGTGGATGGCAAAGTGTCAAGGCTTCAAACAGCTGCTGTGTGACAGCGTATGGTGACAAATAATGCTCATTACAAACCACAGATGTTGTTACTTCCAAGTTCAAACAACTGCCATTGATTTTTTTTTTTTTTGAAGTGACAAAGCTTATCAACAGGTACAAACATGTTTTAAAGCAATTAACAAGCCATTTAAACCACCCTTTTTAAAAATTAGGAAACGATTCGGTTATACCCTTAAGGGCTACAACCAATGACAATGATAAGTTTAAATACCATTACAATTACATTACAATTCAAAATGCTCACTAAATTATTCAAATGATTAATCCAAAAGCTGAAGATATTCAGTAATACAATACGTAAACACATCAGCAGCACATTCTCAGATTGGAGAAGGTGAAACCAGTGAAAGTTTTTTCTTGAAATATGACTAATCACAATAGCTGCTGATGTGGGGAGCAGCTTCTCCCTTTGGGTGAAGACAGCATGACGAATAAAGGGAAAAAACTGCTTTTGATTTGGCATGTTGAATTAATTTGATATAGCTGGTAGCATTTCACACAAACTGCACCAACCGTGCCAAAAGCCCTTGGCTCTGCGCTGCAAACGGCGTAAGGGCAAGAGAAACCTGAGCATCGCATCCTTGTGACTGGGGGGGGGAGAACACAGACATTCAAAGTGTCACTGAGCCTTGAAACGGTGCCAGAGCAGTGTCACAAAACGCACCCGGACATTTCCGCCAGTGCCATGCTTTGTCCATGCATTACACGCTCGCAGCTGCTGAGACGCCCAGCTTGACGTCCACAGTCCGTTTATTTGTGTAGTTAGTTGCAAGATGTAAATTTTTTTCATTTTTCATATCAGTTTTTGAATGTAACAGTTAAGTTGTAAAGCAAATTTCTGCTGAAATTTCTTCTTTGCGTTACTCCAAATTTGTAATTTAACCTGACTGCAAATCTCATTCGTGACAGAAAGTGTAGATGGACTTAAGGTCTTGCTACATCTTTTCGTGCAAAGCGCTTTGCAATATCTGATTTTGAAAGGTGTCACAAAAAAAAGTGTAACTTTTAAGGTGTTAAACAAATGATGTTTACAGATCCTCATTTAATGCCTTGTGGGGTTTAGTCTAACTTGCATTACATTCAGTTTTTCAGTCTTTTCCTCTTGAACTTTATTCTTGTAATACAATTTTCTATTCTTTTCCCTGTTATTAAAATATCTTTTACCTACAAAACTTCACAACTGAAATCAAATCTATGAGAACAATATTAAATTTAATTATAGATCAATTGATTGATTTTAAAACAAGGCTCAAATCTTATGCTGGAGAAGAACTATTTAGGAAACAAGTTCTTCAAACAAGATATGGAGCTTTGAGTGGATTTTGACTGGATACAAGAGAAGTCACATGTCAAAAACTGAAATATTGTCTTGATCTTTTCTTTGATTATTGTCATTCTCATTTGTCTGAAAAATCACAAACATACCGATGATCATTTTCTCACCTTGTTGAGAAAACTTCATTTTAAAAATTGAAGTTTCCTTGCAAGGTATGCTGGGTTATATCGGTGCAGGGTCTGGGTTAGCCAGCCAGTCCAGGTCACACACAAAACACGTAAACACTCCCGAGCTCATACCTATCGTTGACGGGCTTTGACCCTCGTAATCTGCTAGGCCGGAAAGCCTGGTAGAATGCAGTGGATGGGTTCCTGCATTTTAATGGGGGAGGAAATGGAGACAGGAGAAACATGAGTAAAGGAAGAGAAACATGTACGCTGATGAGAGAGAGAGTGAGAATGTGAATGAGAGAGTAGAGGAAGATCCTGAACCACACAGAGAGGTCGGAGGAAATGATGATACAATCCAGATGGCCCAGTTCAGTTCAGTAAATTACATGATGTAGCAAGACCGAGGGCATAGCAGGCGCAATTTTCCAAGTCATAACACCCTCTCCTATATTGTCTCCGACTGGCTGAATTATTGTCACCTCTTGTTGTTCTGAGTTATTCGAAATATTTAATAACAGCCTTCACAATAACATCCCAGCGCTAAACCCACGACTGTTTTCCAGTAATAGTGAACTAAGATGTGACAGTAACATCGGTTCAGCTCGTCCATATTTTAAGAAACTCATTACTGGCAGATTCTTCAAGTAAATGAAAAGTTATATATATATATATATATATATATATGTTTGGTAATTCACAACAAATCAGTGTGCATCTTGTGACCATTGTTTCCTTAAATAAAAGCCAAAAATGCAAAACAGACTTTAAAATACTTATCATTTTCAGCTGAGATGATCTTATCTCTTTGTGCACTTATTTATTGACATAATGTGGACTAAGCATTGTGATATTGTGACACTCTGACGCATCGAAAGTCACGTCTAATCAGAGGTGAGCATGACGCACAGATGGTTTTGCTCCATGTCATCGTCTATTATCTTTCATGAATTTATTGCCGTAATTTATTGCTGTAAATCTACAGTAGCAGACAGCAGCAGAAAGTGAACTTCAAACACAGGTCGTTCTCCTGCCACTGAAACTAAGAACATATAAAAATACAAGTCAGATGAGATATCTATTAGCATACTGGTGTCTGCTGGCACTTAAAATTGAATAATACGCCAAATTTGTAATTTAACCCGACTGCAAATCTCATTGCTGAAAACAGGAAATGTAGATGGACTTGTTTTTATATCTCCTGTCGTTTTCGTATTTTAGGTCTTGCTTCATCTTTTCGTGCAAAGCACGAAATTGCAATATCTGATTTTGAAAGGTGCCACTTCCAAAAAAAGTGTCTTTCCATATCGTGACTGCACACATTTTCAAGGCGTTTAAAAAAAAAAAAAAAAAAGGGATGTTTACAGATCCTCATACAGTGCCTTGTGGGGTGTAGTCTAACTGAAATGTTTTCACTAATCTAGAATGAAGGTGTGTAATAAAAAAACAAACAAAACAAAACAAAAAAAAAAAGAAATCTCAGGTTGCCACATACTATGGTGGAAAAACAACATGACAGTTAAAAAAAAACCTCAGAACGACTTTCATTAACTTCAGGGTTCACAAACAAATCATTATAGAAGAAGAGGTAAGGTGACAGTGGCAACCGTCGAACAAATACACAAATAGACGATCCTGCCGAGTTCAAGTTCACGTCAGTCGCTCTGCTGTCTGAGCAATAAATGTAAAACTTTCCATGGGACGCTCGTCTGCCAATAAGAGCAGAGGGTGGGCTACAAAATCGTAAAGTTGACAGTTTTCACAATAAACAAGACCCTGCAGGACTAAAAAACAAAGGCAGGCGAGAGAAAGGAATTCATTTATGAAACCAGAAGAGCAGGGATGAACTATCCACTACTAAACTGGTTGACTGTCAATGGTGATTTAGCTACGTTTCCGTAACTGAGCCTCTGACAGATTTATCTCGGCCACAGCCCACAAACAGCAGCTCGAGACTAGGAGTTTCCTCATGCACAGGGTAGGCATTTTAAACACTTCAAATTTAAAGAACTCACAAACAACATATTTCAACACAGCAGCTGTGAGCTCGGATTTCTGAACAAGCCAAAATTCCTGGATTTATTGGGATGGTGAGGTGGTGGAAGCACGGCAGGTTCATCAGTCAAAAGAGAGAAAAGCCGAGTGAAAAGCTGCCGTTTAAAAACCAGAACATGAAGACAGGAAAGTCAGGGAAAACAGAGGTGTGGTACATCACCTCACAAAACCCTTTTCAACAGCCTCTTTCTCCCTGTGGCTGGAACTGTAGGATTTAGGTAGAAAATGTCTTTTTCCAATGATTTGTGTTGAGCACAGCCTGTGGGCCAATTCAGTTTTAAATAACTCCTTTATTCAGTTATTTTGAAAATTGACTAATCATACCAGTGTCATTTCTTTAAAATAAATAAGTAAAACAAAAAGCCAATCTGTTCCAATCTGTTAAAGCTTTTCATTTTGCTTGTCAAATAAGATTGAAGAATCTGGGTCAAACAAAATCAAGATATTTGAGGAGATAAGGTAAAACGGAGGATGTAGTTGGGTAGATATGCAGGTTCATAAATAAACCTTCTACTGTAGCTCACCTACAATGAGGTCTGCAAGAAAATGTATGGGAACTCTTGCACACACCTCAGGCATGAATTTAAAAGGTACTTAGCTTACAATTTGACTGATTTGCACATGACTACACTTGAGTTTCTGTCAATCAAAGCTAAACTTTACGGACTCTGTTTTCAACTGAGGCTTTTCATTAGCTGTTGAGAGAAACCCTCCAGTGGTTCGAGCTCAGGCCACTGCACGTCCGTTGTTTACATAACTCCTGAAAGAGCGTCAAAATCAATGAAATGTTAGGAGACGGTTTAAGGTCATTTCAGATCCCCTTCCATCAAAATACAGTAGCTTGCCTGGGTCTATTTATGTGACTAAACAAATAAAGTTTTCAGGTCACAGAACTTTAAAGCTGCGGTGCCACAAGCAGGTCAGTAACAAACATACTTATGGTAGATCTGTCTTTCAGCTTGTTTACACAACTTATTAGTCATTCATGCTACACAAACACATGCCAGTAAAAAGGAAGTCATAAGACTCGAGGATTTGTTTTTCTAAGGGAGGTAGAGTGACTTTAACATTACCTTATTATTATTGTTATTTTTTCAATGTTGTGCCAGTGGTGACTACTCACACAATTAACTACCGTTCCTCTGTGAACTCTCAGATCCTCCTTTATTTAAAATCCTGTCTGAAGCTACGTCCATGCGGACTGTAGATGCTAACATGCTAATACCAGATCTATTAGGGAACCAAATTATGACGGAGGAATGTCCGTCTGAAATAATGATATCCATGGATATTATAAATGAACATTATTACATGCAAGTGAGAATATGTATATATATATATAAATCCATCCAGTATTCAGATCATTAGATCCTCCTTAGATGTATAAGATATTACCTAGTTCTGTGTTTGTATTTGAGTGTAGTGTATGTGTTGAGTGTACTTTAAAAAATATTCTAGACAAACATAGATACAGTTGAGACATAATGATTTCCCACCCCAGAGCAAAATTCAGGTGTTTGTTTATGACTTTAGCCACCCACACAGAAATTAAATGTAGTCCTAGTACAGTTAAGTACTTTGGATTTAAGTCCTGTCAAACAATGTGTTACAGTACATTAAAAAAGGTAACCGTCAAACAAAAAGATGCCAAAAACATTGGGTCTCATGTCAGGCAAGATGCCTGAGGCAAAGTCACACCGCACTGTCAGATGAGAGAGAATGTTCCTTGGTCTCATGACGTCTGCTTGACAAGGGATTTAGCAGCCAGATCTTCTGTCAATAAAGCAACTATGCTATTGTTACAACCCTTTATGACACATAAAGGTCCTGTCAGACCTCTATAGACCTCTAAACTATACTATACTATAGTGCTTTTGGCAGTGTCCAAGTTTTATGATGTTACATAATTTGATTAGTGAGGACAGTCTTCCTAGAAAAGGGGGTCATTCAAATACAATCCAATACACATGACATAACCACAATAGTTTGATGATGTTCCAACTCCCTGCTGTGGGACAGGAACTTATGAAAACAAGTATGCCCATAGAAATCCCTGTGCTCTGACAGGTTAAACAATCATGGCACAACATGCACAAGATGAAGAATAGAGTCTCAAGTGGGATTTTGTCTCTAAACCCCATTCAGACCTTAAGCTGTCTCAGAAAAGGCTGCTCCATGGGCCTGAATGAACACATGTTCCCTCAGGTCACTTGAGGAAAACTGCTGTTTTCAATAGAAAGCACAAAAATTAAATTTCCTTCCTTTAAAACACACACAAAAAAAGAAAACAACACGACTTTAGTCTATATAGTCAACAAACATAAAGACCCCTCTGTCAGGCAGCTCAATACAACAGACCAAACATATTGGACTGAAGTGCAGGTTCTTTTCCTGAAGCCAATTGGCTCTTTGATGTTCCTGTATGCACGTAGTACTGGACAGACTTTATCAACACACAGATCCGACTATACATCTTAAGTTTCATGTCAAGCATACAAAACTCACTCCCTGTTCATTCAAGTTAAATTTGTGTTTTGAGTTGAAGTCTGATACGAGGGAGGGATAAATAAACTAGACGGTGGCGTGAGATGCGACCCTGCGGTTGGACGAGTTCTTCTCATAACGCAGCGATTAGGAGATGCCGTGGAAGAGAGAGGAAAAGGCTCGCTGGCAAACCGGGACATGACCCTCTGCATGGGGCCAAGCCTGCAGGAATACCCAGGTCAGGCAAAGTCCCAGCTGTGCAGCTAACCACCACTGACAGCATAACCCCACACCCCCTCTCCTATGGGAGGCTACAGCACATTGAACAGAGAGGAGGGGTCATTTTGGGTACTTCTGACTCAACTTTAGAAAAAAATAAATAAAAAAGTCAATAAGTAAAACTACAAGGCATTAGACATGTTAAAAGCAAGCTGCAACACATCAGCAAAGACGTAAAGTCAGTGAACGATGACTGAAAATATGTCACACCGATATGAGCATTCTGGTAAGCAGAGGGTGTTAATTTCTGCTCGGGTTGCACATAATTGCTACCATGAGTACCCATGAGTCAGTATAATTCAGGATCTGGCTCATTCAGCTGGGTAGCAGCTGATAACATCAGCCTGGAGCTGTGGAGCCACCCTATCTGCTCAATTTCACTCAGCGGTGCTCAAGTTCATTGACACAGTCGGTTAAATAAAGTGTAGAATTGGTTCCTGAAGCGTGACGCTGGCCCAGTAACCCCTGCCATATTGACCTTCAGGTCTGTTTCTGCCTCAGCATGTCAGCCGGTCTGTAACAACACTAGCCTGTATCCAGTGACTTGGCCAAGCAGGAGGAGGAAAGATCTCACGATTATTGTTATTAATGTTGTCTACAAGCCTTAACAGTTGATTGTGTTACGGGGCTATAGCCAAGGTATTGGATGAAAAACTCATGAAACAAACTTTATTGTTCAAGTTGAACTTTGGAGTGAAGTAATTTTGTCTCCCTGTGACTATTACACTGTCCTTGCCAATATGATTGACATAAAATAGATTATACCTAACTTTTAGCAGGGTAGATTGTCTGCTATTATAATTTTTTAGTCAAAATGCCCAAGATGCAAGTGTCTCATTCAGTTTATTATGCATGGTTAAATATGGAGCCTTTTAACTTTTTTTTAACCTTTTAAAATGCAAATGATCTACACCATACCCTGGCTTTGATGAAAAGTCCTCCCAGCTGTTGTCTGCGTTCATATCTTTATGCAGACGAAGCACTCACAGATTCCTGTGATAAATCACAGCCAACTCCTTGTACATACCATACTCTGGGTGTGTCTTAGGGCATCGCCCTAAGGTAAACTTTCCTCAATCTAAAGCTTGCTCTAGTACGGGAAACATGGAGTGCCAAGATTCACATTACTGGCCTTTACAGTATGGGATAAGAGAATAATGCTGGGAGAGGGAGGAGACGTTTAATGTGGCTAAAATGTTTTCATATCAAGCGTATGTGGTGTTGAGGCGGGGTAGAACTACTTAATGCTGCTCGTAGGGAAACTTTCTAATCAACACCAAGTGATACCTATGTTTCAGTGTTTCTGGTGGCCTTGCACAGTCAAATGAACTTTTCAGGGACTGTTTTACTGTCAAATGTTTGTTGCAATCTGAGTTCAGTGATAAAATGCCAATGCACTGCCCTTCTGGGTTTCAGCTGCTGTCCGTCAGCTGAGGTTAACTCACTGACAGCACAGGAAGTGGTAGCTGAATATTTTCCATTGTTTGGTATGGAGCTCTTTGGCTGACCTCAATCTGATGGTAGCAAAGTGGAAGACTGGCTGAGAGTCAGCGTGTTGCACAGTAGCAGCTCAACAAGAAAAAAAAAAAGAAGTATTAAAAGTAAAAATCAAATCCTGGTTGTAAGACCTGAAGGACACCTACTGAGTCTTTTGATGAGACACCATCATAAATATGAATGAAATGGGTTTTTTCTAACCCCACATGATACCCAGAAGTGCAGTAGTTCAAACACGTGCTGTTACTTTTATCAGATGTTCACAGATGTGTCACAGTTGTAAGGTGGATAAGAAGGGAGACGAAATGTTTTAACACGTTAAACTTAGAGGCTGACTCAGATGAAGCATAACCGTGTGAAAGTTCAGCATGATCCAGTCATGACACCTCACTGTACTGCTGACCAGGGGTCAATATGGCTCCTGTTGGTTAAACACTTATGAAAGGCCATGAACCAGCAGCTTTTTGAATGAAGTGAAAATTATTATTACTTATTAAGGAACAGCAGTCTCAGTGTCCCACACATGCACATACACACGACCATAATCACATAATGACAGGAAGTTATTTGTTTTAATGCTATCATCTGAATGGTCTCACTGGTGCCAAAAAAATAAACAAAAAAATTAAACCAGGACAAGTTTGGGCACTTGACATGACAAATCCATCTGGATACAGTGATAGACCAAGGTACCATCTGTTTAACCTCGTTTCATATGAGTGAATAAACCGTTATCAGTGTACACAGCCACAATGACTCACGTCCGTTTCCTTGCAAATGCCTGCAAATTGTAAGACAGAGGAGGTGAGGTGATGTGGGGAGGTGTGGGGGGTCGAAAAAAAGAAGAGGAAGAAGACAACAGAGGAAGTGTTTGACAGAATATGAAAGTAGGCATCAAAGCAAAGCAGGAAACTTGAGGTTCTTACAAAACCTGAACCTTTCTCTGCTGAAGACAGAGAAAAAAGCACCCTGATGAATGTGCATCACATCGCCTGCATGGATGTTAGACTCAACCTGCAGAAGAGATGTGACCTTAGTTGGCCTTTAGAGCAGCTTGAGAACTTGTGAGGAAAAACAAAACTCTTACTTACTGCGAAAGACTGAACCTGAACATGAATGACTCTTCAGTAGTAATATGACTGAAATATATTATCCATTCATAATTTAATCACACTATAGTCATCTGAGGATGGCTTTAGGATGTTGCAATACAAATCTTTCACAATGCTTTTTACGTTTTATAAACCACTCAATTCATCTTAGACCGAATATTTTCTGTCCCATCAGACATTTGCTGTCACATGAAATGCATTAATATTTTGTCAAGACGCCAGAAGACAACAATTTTTTAGTGAAACCGTCACTATCCCCCAAAAATGAATACATCTACAAACATGCAGGACTACAGAGCAGCTACAGGCAGCAGTCAACCAGATCAGTCGGCGACTCCCACTGAAAGCAGGAGAACGCACAGAGAGGGGATGGATGACTCAAACACAGCTGCCTGCCATGCTTTCCACACATCCTCATTACTCACTATTCAGACATCTTGGGCTCCAGGGGGCCCTAGGCACTGAAACCTCGTTGTTCAGCCCATAGTTCCCACTCTGGGAGACTGAATGACTAAATACATAGCTTCACATTTTTCTACAGCGGCTGATTATCTTGTTTAGATCTGAAGGCATTTCTATACCACAGAGCTCCAGTCAAATCTTTTACTCAACTTCAACTAAAAATGAAGCTCTGAACTGTGGTGAGCATTAAAAGCTTCACTCCACAGAATGCCTTTGTCCTCGAAATGCTGAATCACCTAACCGCTGCATTAACCCCAAGTGATTTGTGTTTTCTTTTTTTTTTTCTTCCCCTTCTCTGTTGAATGTCGCTTGCTTTGAAATACCTTTGATCAACCGTGCACTTTGATAATTATAATTGCTCATCAGTAGCATCATTGTTCGAACAAATTGGAGTCAACAGGAACAAGAAACTGATGTGTGGCCAGTTCTGAGCAGCGGTTCCCCGAAAACTGTGGCATTTGGCCTTAAAGCAGTACCATAAATAGAGCTTGAATTTTTTTACCTTTCACTTCCCTAATTTTGTCACAGAGTATCTGACTTTACTGTAAACCAACAGGGTGAAACGCAAATAAAATATCAGGTTAAAACTTATTTTGGACTAGTCAGTAGCTGAAAACATCAATATTTTTTCTCAAACTATAAAACACAATAAAGCAACCATGTCATACCACTCAGCTCCATCACTCCAGCTGCAGGAGATCTGAGCTGCTGTAGCCTCTTCATTCATTTCAGGGCTTAGAATTTCCTTCTAACAAGTTTCCTTCGACAAATGAAAACAAATGACTATGTCCTCTCTGCTGAATATTACCGAGAGCTTCCACTGCCCTCCTTCTCTGTCTCAGAACAGGGTGGGAGGTATGGGGGCACTTAAGGGACAGCTGTTTATGGCTTGCAGTGCTCTGTATCTCAGTGACTGGCCATTTGGTTGGAATTAGGGCTGAAATTTTTATTTACAACCGTGGAAAGTAAATAGTGTAAGAAACTGACACGTTCTGTCCGTGTGTGACCTGCTCTGCCTGCATTATCAGTACAACCTCAGCACCTACACATAAACTACTGCGTCGTTCAGAGTGTTCGTGTGTGTGTCAATGTCTGACAATTTGTCCCAAAAGTCCAGCTTCTTAAAAAAACAGCAATGGAGCAGATGACATGCTAACATTGCACGTTTCTTGTTAAAATACTCCCAACAATGACTGACTGCTCATCAATCAAATTGTTCTTAATACTATCAACTCACCCCCCTTCTCCACACACTAAACACCTACTGTTAAAGACCTGTCAACAGGTTTTTGTTCCTTGGTAAGGGTTAAGGTTAGGTGCATACTTGTCATAGTGTAACCACTCGAAGGAGGAGTCTAACCTGTTCTATATTGAGCCCATTTTAGAAAAGACAACACACACAAACACTCTGCACACACTGTCCTCATTCCTAGAACAGCCTGCAACATATTCTGCGGCTGATTCAATGACACTGTTTCCAGCACAAACTGAGTTAGTTATGGTACGCCGCCAGGAGCGAGGTTGTTTACTTGCTTTGGCAGGTCCACTCTAATTGGAAGTGATCCCCTGACCGCATCTTGCTGAGATAACAGGGTGGGTCTTGCTATGGTAACTTGTTCAACCACTTGCCCTCACACCACCGTCCCCTTAGATCTTTTATTGTTTTTTTGGTTTTTTTGTTAAAAAAAGGAAAAATATAACAATTCGCTGTACCATCGCAAAAACCGTTAATGGGAACTAAGAGAGCAGTTTCTGTAGACGTCATTAAAAGTTAATCCTCAGCATTTTTTAAATGTAAAAAAATGCTGGTGATTTCCAAAAACCAAAACTTCCACCTCTAATTTAAAAGCAAAGAAGAGCAAAGTCTAAATGTGAGCTGTGGGTTGTGATGGAAAAAAAAATAGCTCTGTCGATTGATTAAACCAGAAAAGACATTGATGTGAAAGGGAAACAAAAAAATTACATCAGCAGTTTAGAGAAAGAAATGGAAAGTGTCTGAATAGGTCAGTTAGGGATAGGCCAAAAAAATAGAGAGAGAGAGCGAGCGAGAGACAGAGCCACCCCATTAGAGGGAGGCAGGATGCAGGCCAATCGCCCATCCCAAAAACAGAGCTGGTGCAGACCCATCTGGTCAGGCTGCAGCCCGGGGTGTCCGACAATCACTGCCATTCACGGCTCCTGGCATGTGTCCCCTGGAAGTTCAGGCAGGTCAGCTATCTGTGGAAAATAAGCTGCGGCCTTGTTTCCAGGCACTGTGGCAACCAAACTACAACCCACCCCACCACCAACACACATACATACATCTTAAGCTAAATGAAGAGCTTAGTAAAACCTAATGTATTTCTGTTCCAGCAATGCTTTGTTCACATCCAGAACCGGTTAACCAAAGACCTTTGACAATTTTCTGTAATAGTCAATTAGGGAAATCTTGGGGGAAAAAAAAGTCTGACACTACAAAATGTGAGATTAACTAAAAAGATTTGAAACGTGCAACAAATCTTTGTCATTCTGCTTCGGTCTGAGGAAAATAAAGAAATGGAGATCAGGAGAAAAAAAAACTTAATTAAGAGGATGTAGAGAAAGTACAGAACAATTAATCCTTAAAGGAATTTGGATAACGTAGACAAAAACAAACGTCACAACATTATCATTTAAGTCTGAAATCATGTTGCTGTAACGTCAATTAGATTTTTCCACATCAGCAAACTGACTGACTGATGATGATTTCCAAGCTGCTGAGGAGGTTGATTTCACCTCAGATGGAGGTGAACACATCACACTTTCCATCAAGTTGAACTCATATACTCTGCAGCGGCCATTTCACAAAACTTTTAGTCAGATTAAAACTTTATGTGATATTCAGCATGTGGGGGGAAAGTATTCTTGCGAGTATCTGAGCGTCCGCTATAGCACAGTGACATCATATGTAGGCAATGAGATCAGTGAAGGAGGTTTATAAATTTGGCTGCTGGTTTATTTTCCTTTAGTTGGGCCAAGTTCATGAAATTATTAATATGAACAAAAGTCATCTACCCTGATGAAGACAAGCTGAAGTTTCTAAAATAATGTTTATAATTAGATGGTCACAGATTCAAATCCCTTTTCTGAAGCTGAGCGATAACACAAACACAAAAAGTTACACATGGCCACACAAAAATGACCTTCTCATCACCTACACATGATATTCACCAATGTGACAGTGTCAAAAGGTAGAAAAACTGTTATTAATGTCAGCAATGTCATTTAGCAGGATTCTTCCGAGAAGAAAAAAACTTTTAGCCCCGCAAAAAGGTCAAACAATTTTCCACAAAGACTGGGCCACTGAAACTGCCTCAAGGAAAATAGCAACTAAAAAGACCAAATAGTTTTGCAAAGGGTAGAGGTGGGTGTAAGTGTGCAGGAGAAACCAGCAAAGGAGAAGTCAAATGAAAGCATGAGTGTGTAAGTAAGAGGCGTATAGTATAGTGGCAAATGGCCGACTCTTATCACCATGCAATTTAATCCAGGAAAATTAAATGATTAGTCAACTTCAACATATAAGGCTTTTAGTACTGAAGTGGATCTTAGCCAGACCTCATGACCGGTCTTCAAATTGTGGGGTGATTTGTGCTGATATAAAAAGAGCAGTTATTGTGCTCACTTTTTTTTGTATAAAATGAAATTATAAATAGTAAATCATGTAACAGAATTTACTCTGTAAACTGTATTTCTATGAAATTAAGCTACCACTGTTCTCCTGCTAAAGAAGATGTAATCAAATATGGATTGATAATTAGCATCTCTAATTGAAAAAGTACAGTGCAAAGCCAGAGCCTTCTGTCCTGGGAGGCGTAACTGAGTTAAAGGCCAAGTGTTCCTATTGAAGGAAACCAATTTGTCCCAGGGGCAGCTTCATCACTTTATTTGGCAGAGATGCAGCCTACTGAGCTGAGACACTAACCATTCCAAGCTGAGGGGAAATCACTGTCATCTCACAACTCCACCCCCACAATGCTTTGTTCCACTTTTGCGATGCACACTCTAATTCAAAACAGAACCAAACAATGAAACTTGGAACAGATTCCTCTACAAGGCTGAGCTCGTGCACAGAACAATGCATCTCTGACAAGAGGAAAAAGTTTGAAAATCTGTGTGCCGTTATATTCGGGTGTGTTCATTGAATTAGTTGGGGGGATTTTTTTTTTTTTTTGTCCTCAAGAAAGTTAAGTCTGTTAACAAAGAATTTTAATTACAACAAATCATAGTTAAAATTACTTCTGAGAGCCACATTGCCTTTGGGTCTCATTCAAACCTTCATAAGGTTTGAGGTTAACCATAATTCTATATGTGTGTTACTGGTGGACACGTGACGTAAATAGAGTCTGCGTAGATGATCCATACAGTAAACAAAAACTTTAAATGTTAAGTGAATGACAACAGTGTGCACCTCATGTGATTTCACTGCAAATAAAACTTAAATATCTTTAGGGAAAGGGAAACGGCCAGTATGAAACCTTTCAGTTTGTCAGTCAGACAACATGAAACTGTTCCTGAACTTGTGTCATTACAATTTATAATTACAAGTGTCAAAAAGGTTGTGAAAACTGGACAAACGGTCAACTTCTTGTTTATATACTTGTGATAGAGGGAGTTAAAAGCCGACCCACAGAGAGGACAAGTTTCTGAAATTACTAAACTTCCTGTATGCCCAGAGAAAACTACTGCATTTGATCCTTATTCATAAAAATATGTCAATGAACAAGTCTCAGTGGACAATCAAAGACACTGTGCAAATATATGTGTTGTGAATTTTATCTTATTTTGCTGAATAAATATAACTATTCTTTTTTTTTTTTAAGGTGTATAACTATATTGTTACAAATTTGTTGTGACAAACAAAGAAAATATCTTAAGGGGAAACTATTTTAAATCATGCAAATTAGCCCCAAGACATTGAGACAGACTAAGAGTAATGTTTTGCAATAAGGATGTGATTTTATAAAGCAGTGTTTTATTGCAACACCCCACTGTGGCTGCATGAGACCCCATTTCACAAGGCTCATTAAAACTTGTGACATGTGCACAATTCTAAGTCACGTCAATTTACAGTCTTATGACCGACATGAAGAAGTGTGCGGTGAATATAAAGGAGGAGCAACAAGTCAACACTCAGTTAAGCCAATATGTCAACATGGATGCAGAAAGGCCTGATTCTGAGAGCCAGAGCAGAAGGCAGCCATCGTCCTGCTGATTCAGTCTGGCCAAGTCATCGCTGCCACAGACACAGCTGCTTACGTGCCTCCTATCATTGCAACAGGTGTGTGTGTATGTGTGTGTGCTGTCTGTCTGTCCTCTCAAACTCCCTGACATGTCCTGTCCTGTCCTGCTGCCAGCATCACCATAGATACTCACACAGCCACTGATGTCACTCCTTTTTCTCTCACACGTAGAAATGACAAGAAACAGGGCACTGCTCGTTCTTCTCGCAAAATCAGGAACAACACATATTGTTTTTCAACCTCTGTACATTATCAACCCATGTGTGATACTGGCATTTTAGTCTCTTGGTAAACAAAGATTAGCTTTCAAGAATATCTGGAATGAGGGTGATAGAAATCAGGCCAAAAGCTCCTAAACTACGCACACACATACACCTCACCACCTCCTCCGGCTGTACCATTCATAATAAGTACTGAAGAACAGAACAGAGTACACTGATAAACACTGAGGCCTACATAAATACAGGGCAGACAATGTGTGTGTGCGGGAGTGTGCACTCCAGCTCTCATCTAGGTCATTCTTGGCTCAGACATCACCTCTCCAGCTCTCCTCTGCTTGCTTGGAATGGCAGAGTGGCAACACTTGAACTCAAGCTGTGTGAGGGCCATCAGACAGACCCAAAAATAGCTGTAGTGTGTACATTAGAAGCGTATTGAAGGAACATGAAGAGTCAGTATTTACAAGATTTGAAGTTGGGAAGCTGGGATCACTGCCCAGGGCAAGTATGCTAACAGTGTCTCCTAGACAGACAGGAGAATAAAACCAGCCGCCTACATTTGGGGAGTTATTCCCTGCTCAGCTACAAAACACAGCTACTGCGTGTGTTGTAACTTATCCAAAAGCTTGTTAACTCCCCCTAAACTCAAACAGCCTGTTTGGTTGAATGGAGGCTTGAAGGAGGGGGGCTGTGAGTGTCTACAGAAGCAAGTTACAATCCAGTGTTTTGTGGGTTGCCTATTAATGACAAAGACAGAAAATTCCTCCCGTCTCCGCCAGTTTCATTGGCTCACTATACCCCTAATCCCTCACTACTTTCAATCTACAACTTTACACTTTACAACAAAACTAAGAAAATTGTCTGTTATGTTTCATTGTTCTTTAAGCAAGGACAAACCTTTCTAGATAAAGCGTGCCTAATTTTGGCCCGGGTGAAGAGAGGCATTTTCCACAGTGTGGAGAGTGACCACACTGTGTTGGAATTCAAAAGGAATGTTTAATATGTAGCAAAACTTCCAGATACGTGCATACTACCTCAGGCAAACTATCAGCACTACTATAGGTAAAAACCTTTGCCTGCCTTTTCTTGGGCACCTATACCATGATATTGCACTGATGATGCACATATTTGAAGAGAAAAAAGCATTTCACATAAGCCTTTGTGTTTTATACCCTCTTACCTGTCCTCATCCACATCCATGGTAATGCGGATGCCAAATAGACTGTTGACAGCAGGAGTGGGCAGGTTGAGTCCCTCACTGATGAAAGGCTTCATACCATCTTTCCCGGGCACCACACCGGCACTGGGCTGAGGTAGGGCATCAGACTTCTGCCGGCTATCTTCTACCTGGTTGCTGAAGCCAGAGGGAAGGCCTGTTGTGGCTCCTCCATGCGCTCCCTGGGGCTGGACAAGTCCTCCTGTGATAGGGGCCTGACTTGGCACACTCGGAGGGGTGTTGGTGGTGCTGGACACTGTGACAGGCACGTTCTGAACACCACTGAGGGAGGTGGTGGTGGTGATGATGGAAGTTGCAGGGGCAATGCCTATCCCCCCCGAAGGCTGATTCTGGCTGACAGGCTGCTGTTGGCCACTTCCTGGATGGATAGGAGCCATGGACGGCAGAAGGCCCTGGGCTGAGGCCGTCTCTCCGCCAAGCCCCTTGACTCCTGGACCAGCAGGGGTGATTAGAGGCGAGGGTACCTGGCTTGCTGGAGGCACCACAGGGAGGGTTGTCATGGGAAGGTTCTGAGTGCTTGAGCCAAAGTGCTGCTGACGATAGTCCGGCTGGCCAGCTGAAAGGCCAGTTGGATGAGGAGAATAGGCAAATTGCTGGGGCTGAGTGGCAGGAGGCATAATGGGAGACTTCTGCTGTATGGCACCTTGGTGCACACCATTGAGACTGTTAGAGAGAAAGGTTTGGGCAGCAACAGGCTGCATATTGACCTGGGCCTGTTGTTGCTGTGACGCTGTAGTTGTGTACCCTGTGGGCTGGAAGGCACTTGCTCCACTCCCTATCTGAGGAGCCAAGCTGTAGCCTTGCTGCTGAAGCTCTGAAGGGTGGGGGTGGGCAGGATGCCCGACAGAGTAGCCACTATCCGCGACGTTCTCCGAAGCTTGTGCAGAAAAAGCACTGCTGGTAACCACAGTGACCACAGAGTTACTGGTGGTCCCTAGCCCACTGTCCCTGTCTATACTGTGATCATGGGTTACAGTCGGCCTAATGCTGTCAACAGTCCGGTTAACATTTGAATCTGAATCTCTCTCATAGAACTCAGTGCATGTCCACCGTCCACGTCTGAAGGGCTCGCCGGTACCATGGTCAAGTTTGATGACCCTGAAACGAGAACTACAGCTGGTGCTAACAGGAGGTGTGGGAGCCACACTGGTGGAGACAGTGGCAGCAGGGACCGTATTGATAACTGTCAAAGGGTGGGTGGCTGAGCTCGGAACAAAGGGTTGAGCTGTAGCAGGCACATTTCCTCCTAAATTAAGTGGGGTGACACGACCTGTGGCTAAACTTTTATAAGACAGTCCACCATTGACAGGAGCCGTGGCGACGTGTTGCTGGCCCTCCTGAGCCTCCCCTACATTGTTTAAGGTTTCCTCGGAAGAGCTCCTGTCACACACCGCCAGGTCGGCCCGAGAACCGTCAAATATTTCCGATGACACATCTTCCGTCCGGGACTCGTCCGGATCGTCCAAGCTCTCGGTGTCGTCGGTGGTGCTGCTGGCCGCCACCTGAGCCTGCGTTACACTCGTGATCTGGAAACAACTTTTCTTCTTTGCTGGCATACTCGACATGTTGACTATCTGCGTCAAGTCTGTCTGCTCCCAGATGAAACTAAGTGCTGGACTTAATGTCTTGCGAAATATATTCACAGCTGAGGGATATGACACAGACACGTACCGTCACAGTTCATTTCCATACCGTTCGTCTTCTTCTCTCTTAGCGGAGAAAAGTGTCACCAGCGAGGCCGGATCCTCCGAAAGTCCCGAAGCGTTCCGCGGTCTCCGGTCACAGCACACGGGTGACTGCTGGTCTTCTCCTCCGGCCTCTCTAACACCCGGTCGGCCTTTCTTGTGTCCCGGCAGCTGAGTAGAAAACAGGCCCCTGTCAAACTTCTTGCTCAGCAGCTGCCACCGGTACTTTAGTCTGAGGCGGGCCCGGTCTCTCAGCCCCACTCTTCTCCCTCTCTCTGCTATATATGAGTAATTCTCACCGACTAGCTAAGTTAGCTGATGTTAGCTAGTTTTTCCCCCTACGTCGGTACCAGCATGTGCGACATCATGATGTAAACAAATCCAGCGCCGATTGAAAAAGAATATATAATCCAGCAATACGCAGAGAAAACGTCTCAAAGTCGGCCAAGTTCTGCCTCTTGTCGAGTGGACAGCTCACTTCTGGAAGCTGCTACTAGCAGCTAGCTGACAGAAAACCAGTTTACAACAGCGGTAGTGAGCTAACGACCAGCTAACTCCTGCTCCTCTACCACAGCCACCCGACAAGATGGCAAGAGCGCGGTGCATGCTGGGTAAGGAGGTCATTCACGTTTACTAATTTTACCATCTTTTCAAACCAAAAAAAAACAGAATTGAATATGCAATAAAAACAACCAAAACATGAATATATTTTTATATTTATGTTATGATAATATCATATTACTATTTCATTTCATTTTATAATTGTCATTTAATTCTTAATTATAAAATTATTAAGTTATTTTAGTTTTTAAAGATTTTATAAAAGTACAAAAAAAATACAAGGCAGACATTTGATGCAAACTACGCATCATATCATCATAAAATATAAAGTTCAGATCTGGATGGTGATATTGAAGGATGTGGTTTGTGTGTTTTGCATAGAGGTGTCATTAGTGCTTATATGAACAGGGAATAATGTTTGGACATAATAATAGCTACATTTAAATAATTAAAGGTCATTATTATTGATATGCCTCTGAAATTTTGTTGATTGACGTGTCTGTTATCCTTTTATTGGTTGTTTAATAAACGAAAGATTTAGCCAGTGGCGGTTTCAGCTATAAAAAAAAAAAAAAAAAGTATGTCGTCACTTCCGGTTAACAGTAAAACGAACGGGACGTGACCAGATGTGTGCAGATGTTAGTTGTGCACGATGTTTCTCTCTCTAGAATTAGATATGATTATGATATGCAAGTTTAATTAAAAAAAAAAAAAAAATAGACATTTTTCATTTACTGTTGTTCATAATCCAATTCCAAAGATAGGAAGAAAAAACTATTTTAGACCGTCTGACCGTGACTGACAGAGAGCACTGTCCTTTGTCCTTTCAAATAAAAAAAAAAAGATTTATACATTTATTTTCTATCCGGTGGATTAAAGTATGAGACGTTCATGGTAGAAGAGGCGCCGCAAAACCGTCGTGACTCAAATCACTCGAGTTATGACAGGAGTTGTTTTTCAATGAATCACTTTAACTCCGGGAAATCTTAAAACTACTCAGACCGAGCTTATTTGGCATAATGCTGGCAAACAAGGCTGGCAGCCATGAATGCATTCTTTATGGGTGCACAGGTCTGCTCAGACGGCAATTACTGATAGTGAAATAATTGTGAATATGTTATGTTATCAGTCTGGTCACTGTGGTCAGCAAGAAAGTAAATACAACAGCTGCAGCAAATAGACACTAAAAAATAAAACTTTCTTCAAATGTTGGTGGACTGTCACTAAAAATAGAAACACAAATAGCAAAAAGTAAACAGTGATTGTGGGATGTGGATAAAGTTTGGGCTCCGTACCAAGTCATATATAGAGATTTTCTGGAAAATATTCTAGTGTAACCGTTAACCCGACCATAAAGTTGACATACAGAATTCTGTGAGATAGTCTGCTCTGTGAAAGTTGTGAAAAGGAGGAGAAGTGCATGTCCATTATCACCTATAGAGCTTTTTTCTGTTTTTCTAAAGAAACTGTCTATTATTCATGGAAAAGTAAAATTAATCAATGTGCGGACCACTTCACGGGGCCTTAAATAAACAATTTAAACTGCCATGACATTTAAAAAGGGTAATGATCGTTAACCTTTAGCCTAATTACCTGTATCTTAAAGCTGTACTCTGCCACTTGGGGAAACCTATATTTATTGTATCTGTTTCAACAAGGGTAATAATAATATTTCCCCCCTTTTTTACATCTGCTGCATTTTTTCAGAGGGAAATGAAAGAAAGAGTAGTGACTGAAAGATACGATACCCCAGATTCAGCACATTAGGATGAGCCAAATTAAGAAAAACGAGAATAAAAAAGTTGTCAGCTGTCATTGATTGGTTTTCAAGCAAAAGCAAAAAAGCCTGGAACTGATACATTTCTAATTGTTTTTTTCTAAAAACATTTTCTGCCAGGAGAGAAGTCAGTATCTTGGGGTTCTCTGCTTTATCATTACCGGATTTTTTTCAACCAAACAAGGTGTAAGGTATGTTCTTTTACTGCAATAGTGATTTAATATTCCACTTCTTCATATCTTTGATGTCTTTACTGACAAGACCATGATGCTAACAGCAGCCAAACTGAACCACTGCCAGTACTGTATATGGTTTGTTTTATGTTACACAGCTTATTAAAATCCCAGAATGTAGGTGACCAACATGTCTAAGCCTGTACGTTACTGTACCTTCCTTCAGTTTAATTTCCTCCATCAAGAAGATCCAATAATAGCAGCGTAGTGACAGCTCTCTTTAAAAGGCAGGGGTTTTCCCTCTGAGGACAATATATTGTTCACATTTTGGACCGAGACAATTGATGTTTAAAGAAGAGGAGAAGGTGAGTGGAGGCTTTGACACACCTGTTCTCAGGGATTTGTAATTCTCTTGTAACATGCTTCCTGGTTTCAGAATTCACACTTTAATTCAGATGAGCCAGGTGACTCGTATTTTCTTTAAGAGTCAGTCATCAACGAGACGTGAATGACATTCACGCCCTACTGTTAGAAACACTGATTACACTGTTTGCGTTAGAGGAAACATTTTTAAAAATCATCAGCGTTCAACTCCCCCACTTGTAGCTGCTAGTAATTTGCACACCTGAATTTCACCACATTGTATTAATAATGTTTTTTTTCCTGGTAGTGACTCATTTATGATGAACTGATGAGAGTACTGCACCGGTGAAGGTCTTCAGAGGCTTGTGCTTGACTGCACGGCCTGTCCGTCACAAGATCAACACATGACTAAGAAATAGAAATAGGTCATAATGTTGTCCTATGTTTAAGTGACATCATTTCTGATCATGGTAAAGATGTGGCCCTTATGGCTATGAGTCAGAGCTTAATGATTTCGTTCTTGGTGTGGCTCTGGACTCAATAGCACTCACTGTGAGGCAGACTGTTGGTCTTACAGTTAATTGGAAAGTCCCGTTGAATTATCAGAATGCACTATTCAATGGCTTTTTTTTTTTATATCTTTGTTGTTTTTGTAAAGCCAGAAGTATGATGTAGACAAAGTGTACACTGTCAGGCCAAGTTACTGGAGGTCACTGCAGGACAGTAACTTGTCCAGTGTGGTGTGAAAGAAATGAGAATAGTTTTGCATGAAATCAGTTTTTCGATGATTTTGTTACATTAAAAAGCAAAGCGTAGGATAATACTCATGTTTCTATATGGTAGCAATATCATATAAAAAAAATCCTGGCTCTGAAACCATGATTTATGTCTAAAATCTCACATTAGCTCCAGAAGGTGTATGATTTGTACATGTTACAACACCCTGCATCCTCAGATTTGCATGGCACAGTGCAGAAGTGCAGGTGTTGATAGACTCTTGGACTGTGCCAAGGAGGTGGTGTTAATATTATGTTTGGAGTATTGCTTAAAGACACTTTGTCAAACCTGTGACATCTCTCCCTCATCTGTCAAATAAACATGTCACCTTCCCCCTCTGTTTGTCTTTTTATTTATTAAAGTTTTATTGCTAAGTATGTGAGAAAGGGCAACACAACGTGCTATAGTACTTTTATGAAGTTTATTACATGGATGATGAACAGTGGGGTTGAAAATAGCTGTGCCATATTATTCCCCTGACACGACTGACTAATCATTGAATTACATGGTTACATAATGTCCGGGTGCTGGCTCACAAGGTCTGTCTGACAAAAACAATTTCATGCAATCCTTAGATATGACAGAGGGGGTGGGAAAAAAAACATATATATGTGTGTGTGTGTGTGTGTGTGTGTGTGTGTTTTAGCACCCAGTAATAAAATATATAAAGGGTTTAAAGATAGATGAAATGTCAAAATGAAAGATTACAACTTGATTAATATGAACTTATCATATAACTTATACAAGAACAAATAACATTGCTTAGATAGTTACTAGATTATTTAATGAGAGTACATGAAATTTGATTTGCATGATATAATCAAAGTATTTGCCTTTAAATTGTTTTGAGATTAGATATGTTTCTATTAGGCAAACATTAATTCTAACTGCTTGCTAAACAAACCCAGAGACAACTCCCTCTAAAAACAATGTTGCAACATCAGCTCCCAACAAGTCCTCTATACTTAGTTGCCCTCCTTTAGTCGCGGACTGTGCGTGGGCTTTCCCAGCCCGAGCCGAAATGTTTGTGTAGCTGGTTGTGTTTATTTACTCTGGTCTGAGGGCAAAGACTACCAGGCTGTGCTGCGGCACGTCACAGTACAACGTGCTGGGTCCACTTTCAGTGTGCCACCACAGTAACAAGACCAGCCTTGTGTTGTCTGTATTTTGGGGGACTGGGGTCCTGGCTAGTGGTCACTTTCAGCAGCCCAACCTGGGAGACCTCTGGCCTTTAGCAAAGCACTGTGGGGTCTGAGAGTGCACGATCGACAAACAAACTGACCAAATATCACTCAGCACTTGCTAAAAAAAGGGTTTCCCCAGTGAAAAGGGTACAAGGGGTTGGTTCAGGGCAACTGGACCAGCCTGAAACTGAAATAATGATATATGCATGTGAACCTTGTGCATGGTTTGGAGTTTATTGGGCTCCTTTTCCACAGAAACACACATTGGCCAGTTTGTGTTGACCTGGGCCATTTATTTCCCTGTGTCTGACTGCTAATAAAAGTAAGTGTTAAATAAAGTTAAATTACCGTCACGTGTGTGTGTGTGTGTGTGTGTGTGTGTGTTTTGTCAACACAAGTCTCATGTTACTTCCAAATATACACAATCACAGAACAAGCTCAAAGTTAAAGTCTGGCATATTTTTGGAGTTTGTCGTGTGTCATTTTTCTGTAGAGGAATGCATGTTCACCTTAACATTTTTCTCTACCCTGTGAGTTCCTGCAGAGGTGGCCTTTTTTGGGGGGGATTCAAAGTTCAGTTATTACACAATATCCTGAGGCTGAGAAGTATAACATGTGGGTTTAAAAATTAGTTTAATTTAATTAATCTTATTATTATTTTTAATTCCTGACATATCATGTTATATGACATACATGATATTAACTGACAAAAACTATCGATAGAAAAATAATCATTCTTTTCTTTTGAACCCTCTGAAACTGCAGCTAAGATGAACAGTGAATACTCTGACTGATAAACAGGAAAGTTAAGCAGTTGATTTTGTGCATGATTTCTGCCATATTTGCCATAACATCCTCTTTTCCTCGGTTTGCCTTCATAGACAAAGACAGGTTCAGTGTTATACTGTCACATTGTTAGTATTACTAGAGAAATATTTGAGCTTTAAATTTGACAAGGTGTTAACTGAACAACAGCATTTATCATTTTAGAATTTAAGCAGACAGAGAGAAGAACGAAAAGGATCTAAGTTTACATTTTGAATCACTTATTCACATATTGAATACTAATACCACTATTGGTACAATTGCAAGCATGTAAAGGCACAAATGAGCAGAAAAATGACTTTGATGGTTGCTATACAGGCCAACCATTTCATTCAATCAAATGAGAGCAAACATGAAAATGTTGTGACAAATGAGAAATACACGTACAATATTTAAAAAAAAAAGTTTTACTCCAATGTTTTCAAGTTGTCCCACCCCAAAATTCTTGTCATATTATGGTATTGTACATGCACCTCTCAATCTGAAAGGTGCTATATGTAATTTTACTTGTTTATCATATGTTTTCCTTAATTTATCGCCCATCTGAACATGCCAAGAAAAATGCACAATTTTGCTCCTCTTATTCTAGACAATTTTAATGAAAGCAACATCTGGATTTGTTCAGATTTACAGTTCAAAGTTCAAAGCCTCTGAGTTTTAAAACCCTTGCAATACGAAGAATAGTGTCAAATAAATGCAGACGAGGTAAAACAACAAACATCCCTGCATCAGACAGATTTTTGAGTCATTGCTTCATTGCGTTAAACTGTAACAACAACGAAAGAAAACAACAGAAATCTCCCTTATTCAAACACTAAAGCCCCAGTTATTATAATAATTCAAGTGTGTGTGCTTCTTTGTAGTTTTGCGTATGTGTGACATGAATGTAGTAAATCATGAATGTGGATACGTGTTACTAAGCATAAAAACAACACTTTATGTTCGCACGCCCACACACAACTGACTGTGTATGTGTCTTCAGGAATGGAAAAAACTTCCACTGAATTGTTTCCTCTTTGAATTAGTGAAGCTTCTACGTGACGGTGTGAAAATTGGATTGGCAAAGCAGAGAGGGTATGAGTAAGGTGAGGAGCATTTTCATTGGAAAATCTGCATGATCAGCTCATGTTCCATTCTGCTTTATTTATTATTTATTTTGATTAATCAAGGGAATCATGTCCTTAACTTGTTTTGACAAAAAAATGTCTTCTTCTCAAGGACTGATTTGCATAATAGCAAGTGCAAAATAGTCTCGAACCATAAACAATAACACATGGATGTTTGACTCTCGTGTGTGTATTTCAATTGCACTTCACCTGTCACTGCTTGTTTGCACCTAATACTTCATGATTTTGCTTGTGTCTCCAAATGAAACAGGTGGCTCGGGTCAGCTCACTGTGAACCTTAATGCTTCCACTGACAGTTAAAACACTAATTTATCTTCTCCTTTTGCCCCGGGCACAGTTTCCAAACAACTCGGTGATTGCATTCATATGATGCGAGCACTTTGGGGCCACAGCTGAGGTTGGCACCACGTCTTTGATTAACATGGCATAAGACCCCTTGCCACTTTCAAATTAAATCAGCGCAAGTGCCACAGATCCATTTATCATCAATAGGCCAGCCTTTATCTGTTGCATAAGCGTTATATCATGCGAATCACATTGATCCAAATTCTCATTTCGCCACAACAAGTCTTTATCTACAGTCCCCAGAAACTCTGCATAAACAAGTCAAGTCTGAAATCTGAAAGGCATAAATCCTCCAGTTGTAAATGTAACCAACATACATTCATTGTCATTAATCTATCAAATATATATATATATATATATATATATATATATATATATATATATATATATATATATATATATATATATATATATATATATATATATATATATATATATATATATATATATATATATATATTGCAAAAAGATAAACATTGTATGAAGCAGAAAAAGTTGTTATTGGAATATGATCCTGAATTTTTAGGCACATGGCTTCATGAAACACACTGAAATATCTCAATAAATTTAATGAATTTGCACCTTGAGTTCTCAGTCTTGAGCAGGTTAGTTCTAATAATGTGATGTGACCCGCTGACATCTCCTCTGGCGCCATCATCAGGTCAAATCTTCACTCGTCCTGTGATTTATACTCAAGCACAAAGACTTGCCTCCAAAAGCCTTGATCCCCATTAACCTCAGCTGGAGCTTGTGTTAAGTGCTTATTAGCACAAGTTAACATGTTAAAACACTAAAAGGAGATTGTGAGCGTGGTAAAATGTATATTACAGCATGTTACTGTGAGGAGATTAGTTTGCTCAAGTTCACATTTAGGCCAAAAGCTCTGCAGCAACTGAGCACACCTTCACAACAACTTGTGTGGCTGCAAAGTCTTAGGTTTGTTATGTGATAATTTAATAAAAGTCTGTCTTATGAAATCCATTTCACAAACGATAGATGGTCTGTTAAGCATTTGATTATATGTCAAATTGTTTCGGGATTGAAGTCATGCACTATTCATATTTCTTTCCATGAACTACAAACTATGGAAAACCTAAAACACACACACACACACACACACACACACACACAATGATTTCATACTCATAGGTTATATTTGGATAAATAAGATTACAGATAAAACATAAATCTCCAGTAAGCAGCAGAATTGAGAATTCAAGGAAAAAACTCTCTGTATTCCTCTGAGTCATGTCTGAATGAATGGATTTTGATGAGTGAGACAAATGCTGTTTTCTTATCCCTCTAAAACAATGCACAATACACTTTCACAGACTCAATCAGTACAAATCCGCTGCCAATATTTTTTTTTTTTTTTTCTTTTTTTTCCGTGCAACTGAAAACTGCGGTGTAGATTCTGTTTGAGTTAATGCTTTTAATTTGTGTCATTCCTGTCAGCTGGATTTGCCAGTAGGCATAGTAACAGTGTTTATGAAGATGAGAGTAATAACAATGTATGTCATGCCTTCACAATCAGTTGCTCATAAAAGTGTCTACAGGTGATTGGTCTTCAACACACTAACACTAACTCAAAGCTTCGCCTGCAGCAGAAATGCATATTCTGTCAGAGTATGATACACATTCAAAATATTTAACTACTGCTTTTCCAAAGTAGAGTATGTTTCAGCAACACATGGAGAGTCAAAAACTCATATTTTACTTATGTTTTGCACACAGTAAAATCCAGACTGGTTCATTTTATGATAATATTGTTGAGATTTACTATTATAGTGACTTTTAATCCAAAGTTACAAAGTGTTTTTTTCGAGTAAAATCTCTATGATGACTGAATACAGTTCACTCAAACTGTTACTGATAACTCAGAGAACTGTATGATCTCAGAGCTTATAATTAATTATTAGTTATATCTGTCAGAAATAGATCCTCATTTGTTTGTCATTTCCCCTCAACAGCCTTAAAAACCTATCTCTTACCTGTGACCTTTGACCTGACAGACCATAATATCCTCTGTTGTTTGTACTAGCAGGTGTGCTTCCATCTTTTAATCTTCTCATTGTATTCCAAATCCTCAGCCACTTACTTTCCTAATTGCCAGGCTTGGAGGGGGATTATGGTTTCTTATGGGAGTGTCAGAGGCCGGCAGGGACATCATGAGTCTCAATGTGGGCTGAGGAATGGGTGCGGGTGTCAAAGTGAACAGCCAACTTTAGACAACAAGAAATGGTGCATGTATCAGACTGGAGAGCAGCCGGTATTTAGGAGGCAAATACCACATCCTTTGGTGAAAAGCAACATTTAGTTTTAAAAGGCTGATCTGTTGCTAGTAGCAACCACCACTCATATATATATATATATATATATATATATATATATATATATATATATATATATATATATATATATATATGTGTGTGTGTGTGTGTGTGTGTGTGTGTGTGTGTGTGTGTGTGTGTGTGTGTTGTAATATGTTGATTTGATAAAATTCAATTTTTCTGTGATCAGCTTACTGCTAGGCGAGCTAGCTATTATTTTAACTCTCTGAAGCTAATGTGTTGCTGAGAAAACATTGTAAGAAGCTGTTGACTCACAATGGGACTAACACAATTTGCTGTGCTAAATACTGTTCTGTGCTTCTTTTTCACTTCTAATCCTTTTTTCCCCCTATACTTTGTCAAACTCTTGTTTGCATGAAATTCGTTATTTTCCGATTTGCAATCATTCTTTGTCCAGAAAGGCTGGCACATTTCAACACAAACCATTGAAACTCAAGTTTATTTTGCTGCATACCCGTCCATCTACACATATAGTGATGACAGATGAGATAAAAATCTAGCATTTTTGGTGCTTGACCCATTTTAGAGAATAAAAAAAGGATGATTTGGATTTTTTTTAAACATTTTTTTTCTTTACCTACTATTTCTCTAGAGTATCCACATTTGGTAGACAATGCATCTTATGCGTCACGGTTAGATGCACTCATTTCGGAACGTACAAACACACATACACACATATAAGAACGAATTAAAGATTGTGATGGCCTAATCATCTTTTCATGATCATCTCGTAGACTTTTAATTTGCTGGCACGGTGAGCGGTGCCTTAGCGTGTTAGCATTTAGTTTTAGGTTTAACTTCAGTGCATGATTTTAGCATGCCAGGTGAAAGGAAAGGTTTTAGTGTATAAACATTTTTTAAATTCATCTATATTATCTGCAAAAGGAGCTGAGATAAACTGTGTTAGATTTGTAAAACTGTGAATATTCTTGTTGTCTATTAAACACCACTGAGACACATCTGCATCTCTACACATCTGTCTATACACATATGCCTTGCTGGTTACTTGTTTTGCCACTTCAAGCCCCTTTAATGATATATTAAGCAGCTTTTTTTCATATGTGCGGAAACATAATCTTAATCAGAAGTTAATCTTAATCAGTTTGATGTCTGAAAGTCTCTGCAACATTTTCAAGGCTGGTGTAAAGACAACTATTGAAGGAAATACGTTCTTTTTTTCTGGATTGTGCAACGTCCTTTAATTTTATAATCAGCTCCACCGTTCAAGTCAATACTTGTCTACATAGAGAAGTTTGTTAACTGTTTTTCATGAAAATACACAACACTTACATAACACAGTCTTGATTGAATTTTCTCATCTGTGTTGTAGCTTCCTGGCATCTGCAGATTCTTTTGATATTTGTTGTTATGAATTATCTTGCTCTCTGGGTCTTTTTCTTTCTTTTTTGCCTGAGGATTTCTTGTATTGACTTGCCAAGTATTTATTAGTGCACCACTGGGCTTATGACTCATTACATCTCCAGCCAAAAAATCAAAGTAAAGTAGTTAAACAGACATGGCCACAAGGTGTCATCACTGAGCAGTGAAAACATTACTGCAGATACATTACACAGGGTCAAAATGTATAGACAAGTAGGCATTCACATTGTAGAGAAACAACTCAACCTAACGTTCACACCCTAATTGTAAAAGAAAAAGAAAGGGTGAAAAATATATAGCAAATATAGTTCAGCACTTTAATGTAACATGGATAGACAAGAGATTGTCTGTCACATGACTATAGTAGACCACTGTGCTTAAATCAGTCAGCAGCAGGACATCAAAACTAATCTGTGCCAGATTTCACACTACTTGCCCAAAGAAAACATGGACACAAACAGAGGCAGAAACACAACAAAGTGCTGTATATTGCAGTGGTTCCTCCCTTTTATTATCCATTTGACTTACAAATGACAGACGCACATTTAAGAGAGACACAGACAGTGGTGTATGTAGAAGTGGGCGGTGGTTGGTAAGTGGCTAAACACATTTATAACTGTGTTAGTCTCACGTATGAGTTGTAAACATGTGTCCATATCAGTGGGTGTGTTGGTCAAAGGTTGACCCAGGTGTTGAACTGTTGACTCATGCCTCTCAGTGACTTAATCATGAAGTAGCAGATGGAAAAAAAAATAACCACAGCATGAGTTTAGAGGCTCAACAGGGCGCCAAGTCGTCGCCTTCAAGAGTCCTGAACTGTACACCTGACTGGAGGCATTCGGATACATTTTTACCACTGGGGTAATTAAATGTGCAGTAAAATAAACATAACAAACACACTCAGTTTTGGTTTCCAGGATTTTTTTTTCTTCCAAAAAGTGAACCAGTTTTCTTTTCCATCTCTTAGAAAACCCACTTAAGACCTGTTTTAAAGTTGACCTACTGAAATCAGATCTTTTTTTTTTTCTTTCATTGCACAAGTGGTTTAGTTTACAGGACATGGTTGGTGCTTCCTCCCCAAATGTATCACTGTGACAGAGAGTTTCAGATGTGGGAACTTAAACCTCAGATTATACGAGGCACAAATGTGGGAAAATATGTTCGTAAAATGTTGTTTAGCTGCTAATCATGACAAAATATTATAAATTACGGTATAAAGATAATAACTGTCCACACATTGCCAATACAGGGACATTTTATTACATCTTATTTGTAGTAAAGACAGGAATCAGATACAGTAAATCATTTCTGAAAAACTCTACTGTGGATCACAAAAGTGATGTGGTTTATGTTTTCAGACTCAGACTTTTAAATGCTTGATAGTGGAACCAGACAGTTAGCACAGATGACAAAGAGTATAGCACCACCTAGAGCAAATCAAACTTCATCAGAGCAGACAATTCAAAAACAACCAAACATAATGTCTGGCTAACTGACAGGTGATTTCTTAGCTGTGTGCAGTGAGGATGGAGACGAGACCAGAAGAATCCAGACCTCTAAGACAACCACATAAATGCCATTGAACAATCCAAGGTTTCACAGTATGTTTATACTAAAAGTTATAGTTATGTTGCTGGTGTAAATCTATCTATACATTTCGGGGAAAACTGTGCCACATTTTGGGTTTGTGCACATGGAAAAATATTCACTTACTGTCATTTTTCCAGCCAGGCCTCAAATGAAACACATCATTAGTCATTTGTGATTTCTTATACTTTGTCACGTATTGTGTGACTTTGACAAGAAGCTGGACACGTCTTTCTTTCTGTGCCGTTCTTTTAAATGAGAAACACAAGCATGTTTCACCCGAATTCAGAAGTCAGTAAATCAAACACACTGCATATTTTAAAATCATAAAGGTTAAGAATCACTTGCAGTGAAACTGATTATACCACTAAAACGTCCATCCAGAGTAAAAATCGTTCCCTCCTTCACTATGAATCATGACTATTCATCTGAGAAGAACAGTGGGGCTTTATATCCTCTCTGTACATTATCATACCACCCACTGGCGTAAGTAGAACTGGACGTACGGTAGTAGCATGTTGCCCTGAAGAAAACACTGTTCTATTTGACATACTAAAAATGCAAAATGCAAATTTATTCAGAAAAGTTGAGTCCTGTTAGGGATTTGATACAATGCCTAATGAAAGGCCAACTACAACCACTTTTAACGTTTTTAAAAACTGATAAAATGTGTTTAAGTCTGTTTGTCTTTTTAAACAGTATACGTTTGTTTAAGAAGCACAGACTGTTGATGCTGGATTTTTTACCATTTTTATGGAAAGCGCAAGAGAAGAAAGAGGTTTACCAACCAAAAGGAGGAACAGGAAACAACAAGGCAGGGTTTCATACCAGGGTGGCTGAGTCACAGAGGAAGTGCTTTTACTACACAATTCTGAGCGCACATGCAAAATGCAGTGGCTTTATTACTTAGATTCATTTATTAAAGTCGCAGCTCAGCAATTTAAAACAACAACAACAACATATTGAATTAAATACCTTTCTCATTATCATTGTTCACAAATGAAACAGACAGAGAGGTAATTGGTTTCTTATTGTTAGTTTTTCTTTCTCTGTTCACTGCAGATGAGGCCTTCTGGCCGCATCATCGCTATTCAAACTAACCCACTGTCGTCAGCAAGCCCCGAGTTTACATAAGCTTGCTTTGTGTGTGTGTGTGTGTGTGTGTGTGTGTGTGTGTGTGTGTGTGTGTGTGTGTGTGTGTGTGTGTGTGTGTGTGTGCACACGCGTGTGTGTGCATGTGCGTGTGCCATAACTATGTGGCGTGAGCATTTGCATACCCCCGTATTACGTGTCTATTTATTTGAGATATCCACATGTTGTAGTCATGATCAATGGTGGTGTTGATCCAGTCCATGGAATGGGGGAGGAGGTGGGGAGGAGGGTGGGCTTGGAGAAGACAGCCTCATTGTGTATCCTACTGTGTCTAACACATGCAGACTGACTTGCACGTCACCAACCGTGCAGATGGATCACCTTTGATCTCTCTCCTGTTGACCTTTCTCTCTCATTGTCACATGTTTTATCCCAAGTTGCTATAAAGAAGAGATATGTTATCAGATGACGACGACACAGCTCCACCTTCGACCACAGTGGATGAATACATTTGATAAACATTCTTGAAGGGACACTCATCACATTTATCTTTTTAAAGAACCGATGAAACAGGTTTTGACAACTAATCTGTCAAACCTCACGTTTTCACTCTGTCTCTTGAATAGTGAGTACGTGTGCATCCTTTGTCTCCCCCCTTGGCCTTCCATACTATTGATTTCCTTTGTGTGTGACAGGTCTAGGACCTGGTGAGCAGAGAGGAGACATTTTCTAGGAACAGAGCAGCACAAGCGCTTCAGCTTCCCTACCTGCTGCTTCTCAATATTTAATGCACTGCACCCAAGCCGCTCCAGGAGGCAATGACAAAGGAAAGCTTGGTTTCTTTAAAATTGTGGTCACTTTGTTGTGATTTTCTCTAAAAAAAAAAAAAAGAAAGAAAGAAAAACAAACCCACTAATCACACAACTCTTCCCACCTATAGATACATAGATTTACATTAACCTCAATGTCCATTTGCAGCAGCAGCATTGCTCTGATTCTTCATCTATAGTGACTTCAATACAGTACATTGGATTAAAAATGTATGTCAATGAAAAATAAATGCTGAAATTGTGTGATTGTGCATTTAATCTCAGTTCCCATCCCAAGGCAATGTATTTATTCAGTGACACATCTTATTAAAAATGTACCAAAGCATATAGACGTTTGAGAGCCTCCATTTGTTTTTAAGTTAAAAATAGGTCTACTTCCTCCACTGCTATGCAAGATTAACGGTGAACTCGGGTCATGAATTAATAATTTTGTCCAATTGAGGTGAAAAAAATGGTCTGAATCATATCTCAGCTGAACAAGGCAAAGCAGAGCGTCCTGCAGGGTCATGGTTAAAATAAGTACTGCCAGACTGAGAAGTTCAGTGACTCCGAAACCTATCAGGCTTCTGTGGCTGTGACCCTTAATCTCTTTCCCTCTGGCTGCTTTTAATATTGACCAGACTTAGATTTAAAGACCTAATTGTATTTGTGTGGTCATGCAAATGTACACAGATTGATTGGTATTAGACATACCTGTGTTATCACCTGTGATAAGGATGTTGTGGCCTTTTTTCTTTTTAAATTAAAGGATTTAAAGCACATTTCTAGTGATTTTCGTGTTTTTGCTGTTAACAAATTCCAGAAATTGACCAAAGCCTCTGACAGAACCTATAAAGAAGAATTGTGAAGCCATTCTTCCTTAGAATAGAAATATGAATAAGGTCTATTTGAAGTTAACACCACGTTGCTGCTGCAAAAATTCAATAGAGCATCAATGTGTAATATTTCACTGACAATTGCCCTCAACAGATGCATAATTTATTGTTTGAGTAACATTTACTAGGCAGGGCTTGGTTGGTAGTAGAAACTCATTCAGAGTTATTTAAGTGTGAAACTATTTGTTTGTGATCTGCTGTAAAAGACTGATGACCCCAGTAGGCTACAGAAAAGCTGGGGAAGACATCAACATGTTATTGATTTTATGTTGATTTCTTGACAATACCAAAGTACAGAATAGATTTTAAGAACACATAAACATACATAAAAGCAAAATTTAAGAAAACATAATTTAGTTCAATAGTTTTAAGCCTGTAGTTATATTGAGTCAGAGTGTAGTCAGAAGCTCATACATTTTTCTGGTACTTCTCAAAATTAAAGCTTTTCTTCAGCCTCTTGACTCAAATCAAACAACCCGAAAAATGGGAAGTATTTGTTCATTGACCTGTTCACAACACTTCATATACAGCTTGTGAGGGAGGCTCACAAGTATGCCAGTCCTTTTTTATGAGGTAACAAGCCATAAAGACTGACAATGCAGTCTGTCAGCACCTTCAGTGCAAAACTACTGTTACTGCTGCTGTGCAAACTTTTTATTTCCTTGTAATCTGAATGGTTTTTTTTTTCTTAGTGTAAAGGCAGAGAAGAATTTTAAAATGGACAATGTGCCTCAAAGCAACATGCAACTCAAGGCACATGGTATATACATCTGCTGGCTGAGCTAACAGACTGCAACGCTGCCAGGTGTTAAAGTCAGAGTGTGTACTATACTGACCTACTTTCTGTAGCACAGAAAACCTGTTTGATTCCAGTTAGTCCAGACTAAAGGAAAGGGCCCATTTTAGAAAAACTTTGACCTGTTTATTCACTTTCCTCTCAACATGCAAAGCACACTTACACCATCAGTCATGCAAACCAATAAATGCCTGTGCTATAAAATCATATATCCAGACTCATGCAACAAAGAGAAGAGGAAATGTGATGTAGATGTTAGTAAAAAAAAAAAAAAAAACACTGAGCACTTGCTGTGTTTGTCTCTGCTGTCCAGCTATTGTGATGACAATGCACGGTGTTAATGGCCTTGTCCAAAAACCAAGCCTTTGCTAAAGCAAACAACTTTGTTCTTTTCTGCATCTCCATGACTCATGTGCAAGCTGAGTGGTTTGGCTGTGTGTGCTACTATTTTGACAGAGCAGACGTGCAAAACAGAGGTGACCATGGAAACTGACGGCATCCAATCTGAGAATAGGATACGGGTGTGGCCGGCTGATGGACAAGT
Source organism: Polydactylus sextarius (assembly GCA_016801845.1). Taxonomy (NCBI): domain Eukaryota; kingdom Metazoa; phylum Chordata; class Actinopteri; family Polynemidae; genus Polydactylus; species Polydactylus sextarius. The sequence continues at coordinate 18,970,385 of CM028910.1, forward strand.
GTTGGTGTCCCGCTCAGTTCCTTCAGCCTGGTCAATTAATAACTTTTTCTCCTCCCTCTCCCATGATCCTGCAGGAGGAAAGGGAGAGAGAGAGAATTCACTGGAAGTTTCTGGATAAAGATAAAACTGTCACATGACACAGGGATTCAGAATGACTGCTGTGTATGTGGCACATGAGGAAAAGTTTGAAAAAAAAAAAAAAAAAAACTCCTTCACTTTTTACCAATATAGATTGTTTCTCAACTGTGCTAATTTTACACTAGCCTGAGTGTAAAGGATTCTGACCTTGCTAGTGTTACTAGATTTGTAATTTGTCCATTGTCCTGCATTTTGCCAACATGACCCCTGTTTAAGGCATTGAGCTTGTCTATTTTTCATTTCATTGAGACTCAAGTTGAGCTGGGTGATGAAAGTCAATGACTAATGCTCTTCAATTACCGCTTAACTGCGGTTGATATGCCACTGAACAGAGAGCTTATACTGTATTTGTTTGTGCACACCTGCTTAATACAGGTAGTACCCAGGTATTAAAGTGTACTATTATTTAAGAATCAACCACAGTGCGCAGATTAGAAAATTTTAAAGTTAGTATACACTGATGAGAGGTGAGGAGGGGGCAAGCATAACAAGATCATAAAAAGTCATGTGGTTACTTTATTAATGGTTTCCATGGAGCAAACATAAACACAGAAACATACAGTACACGTTAGCCTGGTCTTTTGATACTATCCTGTGAAATGGAAGTCATATGTTTGGTCCCACAACAGAAACCTGTTCATACATATGTTACTGAGGTGCCCTTGAGCAAGTTTCTACACTAAACTAAAAGTTTAACTTTTGATGATTATGATGATAATATTTTCATCAGACAACTTACAGGTTGAGCTCCTAAATCCCTAGATGTTATTGATATAAGACATATATTCACTGTAATTGTATGTATACGCTAGCTTACAGCAGTTTGTTTGTGGTGCAGATAGTTTTCCCATGGAAATACTTATTTTTGTCATCCCTTGATGAATACATCTCTTGTGTTTGTATCACTTGTTTCATGTTGGGGAGCATGTGGGTTTATTATTGTTCTATGCGAGTTAGCCAAAGTAAATATCTGTAAACTACACAGAAATGACAATAAAGTACATCTAGGAATTTAAACCCTTTGAAATACAAAGTGTGACCTAAATTAACAGCAGGATTTCTATGCATTGGTGATCCAACATCACTATGTGGCCTTTCTCCATCTTCCTGTGCATGATGCAATGATCCCAGTACATGCTGACCTGTTGAATGAAAAGATATATAATAAATATATATATTATAAATGACGAAAGAAGCTGTCCTGCTGATGAAAATGCCCTGTAGCAAATACATGAATCTATAATCAAGACCTGGAAAAACCTGCAACCTGTGAAATGAAGATACTGGATGTGATCCATGATTAAGTTACATGGCGAAAGAAGTAGTAGCTGATGTGACCTTGGTGGTCATAATGAGGTAAAACAAACAACCAATAAAACAAAACTAATGTGAATTTTGTGTTCAAATCTCTTTTGAAAATCATAATGAAGCATTGCGCACCGGTTTTCTTTCAAAATGAAATATCAGTTATATATAAATTAAAAACAATGACTGGATTCTGCTTTGATAATATAAAACTGTTCTAACGTATTTAACCACGACAAAATTAAAATGTAACGGGGAATTATCAAGAATAGACACGTTAAATCCAAACCTTTAATGTACCGAAGAAAAAATAGTCCGCCTCGCTTAATGCCATGGTAGTATTCGTCCGCGGCGTAGTATATTATGCAATAAGGCCGAAAGGCGAACCCAAGCGGAGTGATATACAGAAGACTACACCCAACCGCTTGTCCGATTGCAGCGGCTTCTCTTCGTTGCCTTGACTAGAAGACGTGACGGAGCCGGGGTGTTTTGCTTGTTGGAGGCCCAGTAAACCGCCGATAAATACAGCTTTCTCGCACTGTCTTCGTCGTCCGAGAGACGTTTGTGGCTCCAGTTTAAACCGAAGTACTTTTTCATCTTAGAACTAATTTCACAAACATGTCCTGGCAAAGCTACGTGGACAACCTGATGGCTGATGGCAGCTGCCAGGACACGGCCATTGTTGGGTACGCGGACGCCAAATACGTCTGGGCATCTTACCAAGGAGGTATCTTTGCCCAAATTACGGTTAGTATTGCTCTGTTTGTCAGTATCTAATGTTATGTGGAAGAAATATTCACATTTTTCATAGCGGCGTTTATCTGCATAACCAGGCCTTGTTGAATGAGGATAAAGCGAGCGGTGTGGTACACATGGTATCGGGTCTGTATTCTTACAGACCAGAATGCACCGCAGCATTTCAAGCTAGTTCCACAATTTATCGATATTTCTCTTTTTCGGATGATTTTTTTCCCCAATGATTTCACATTATTCTCATTTTTAAATAGAGCCACCGTACTCGGAGTTAGACCAAGCAACCAACGATCGTTGCCGCGAACTCTAGCTAACGGCCCAACTTAGCGACGCTAGCAAAGTTAGCTAGCGTTGAATAGCCGTGTTTGCTTATGTAAAGAAAATGTAGTCTTTCACAAATCGGTCTAAACCAAGACCACTGTGGGGATATATTATGTTGTTTGTGTATTTTAAAACTGCGCAGTAACGTCTAGTTTGAAAAGCCGACACAGCCTGCCAGCACCACAATTTAACGTTAACGGTGGTTAGCGCACTACAGCTGGCGGTTAGCTCAAATCAGGCCGGTCATCCCTGTTGGAAAATTATTAGCTAACGCTAACAGCGCAGAATTTTTGTAGACCCTGGCGTGCTTTTGGTCTCTATCCTTTTTTTTCCTAATAGGCTTCTGTGAATCACACTGCCGCTACCGCCCGTTATTTTCCAAGATGGCGGATACACTCCCCGTTTCTTATTCATTTGGTTCATGGAGGCTAACCGTGTCGTTCGGTCTTCCATGGACATGTGCGGCCGCGATCCAGATTTACACGCTCCTAGTTTATTAGATTGTTTTCGGTTACCGTATTTAAACCGGTAACGACATAGGCGTTTATATTAAATATAACTAAAGATATAGATCCATCACCGGCGCTTCAGTTGGGCTCCATTTTGTCTGTTAAACAAACTACTAACCATTAAATTAAATATTTGTCAGTCTGAATGCACGAGGTGGTGTGAATATATGTGAATAGACACACGTGTGCTTATTTTGATAATTAAACTATTGTCGAAAACAAATTAATCGTGAACGAGTATGGCACCGGTAGTTAGCTTTACTTGGGAGTGTCCTCCCTGGGCTTGAGACACGAGTATCGTTATCCTCTGAAGAAGCAAATTAACAAATGCACATGGGCGTTTTTTTCTCCTGTCGCTGGTGGTGGTGAGGGGGGGAGGGGACGAAGCGAATTCCCTGCTAGCTACCAGCGTTAGCTAGCCCGGTTTTGTCCAAACCCCGTGACTAAAATTTTGATAAATTAAACCGGCTGCAGCGAGTTAACACGAGGTGTGTGAGGCTGTGATGCGAGTTTCGTTAAAAAACAAAACAAAAAAACGTAACTTGATCCTATAGGGAACTAGTGTTCGACTGGGCCCGGCATGCAGTTAGCCGTCATGCTAACCTTATCGTAGTCTGTATGAGTTTCCTTTTTTTGTCTGGAGGGTTTCTTGTGTACCATGACGTTGCAGTTCTGGAGTCGAGGGGCGACGCCTTTTGTTCTGCAGATCGGTTTTCCAACAAAAAATCACTTCTAATAACACGTTTAAGTAACGGCAAAAATGTTTTTGTACACGTTTCGATCAAACGGCAGTGATCTCTAAATGTAATATTAGCCGTAGTTGTAGCTTAAAGCAAATTTCTGAGCACAATGTCTTTTGTCAACTGCAGTAGGTCTCTTGAGATTTCACGACTTTACATTGACAGTATAATGGAGACAACTATGACTTTTAAGGCTGATTATTCTTTTTCAATCTTTGGTACCAGCTACTACCTACTAATTTAGACCTGGGTAGAGGCTATGGTCAGTTTCTCACTTGACGTTTCAACATTAAAACTCACAATTTAACTCTTTGTCTTGTCTTTCATGTGTTAAATTGGACACAGCATTAGTAGTTTTTTTTTTTTTTTCCCAAAAGGTTAAGTCTCAGGTACTAAACGGTACAAACTTTAGCTCTTAATCATATCCTGTAAACACATTCAACTGGGATTCATCATTACTGTTGCCATCCTAGCCTATTGCAGAAGGAGTTTATTATTATTAAATTACTTGCTATTGAATGATTTTGAATAATTTTAACAATGAAATAAGACTTCATATATTTTTTTTTTTTTGTTACAGTTTTTGACTTTTACCATTTAATTTGATAGTTTCTAATTGGCTTGCTGTTTTTTTTAAACACTACAGATTTGGCTGCTGCACTAATTTAATACCATAAATGGGTGCACTGGTGGAACAGAGATTACCAAATTAAATGCAACCAGTTCAAGGGAAAAGTTCAAATGCAAGTATTATTGTCAATAGCTGTAATTTGAAGTATTGATTAATTCAGTTTTTCCCCAAACATTAAGTTTTTTTCACAGCATCATCAAAGATGATCTCAAGTGTTTTGTGTCTTTTTCTAGAAATAAGGCGTATAGATTTTATTAAAAATTGCACCCTCAAAACCGCGATTAAATCATAGCCAACCTCCCATTGATTGTAATCTGAAATTGAATCCACTGTGTGCGACACTACACTAAATGTAAATGCCAGTTCTCGGCGGTGAGATGGTTCTAGAAACGTTTTTTGCCGCTTAATTATGCAAAATCTCAGGTGATGTCCAGTAGTTTTACTAAGACCAAGTTGTTGCTTGTGGAGGAATAGAACAAAATTGCGAACAGAGATGAGAACCAGAAGGATCAAATTGTTAGTTTGTGTAACACTTTCACTTTTCAAGGTTTCATTTTCCCCATATATGAAGCAATAAATGAGAATAATGTAGATAACTTTCACAAATTGGTGCCAACGAAGAACAAGAACTTTTTTTCTTTCTACCTATCTGGACTGATCCAATCAATGAACCTTGACCTGACCTTTTTTTGTTTTTTGCATTTGTGATTTCTTGCAGCCAGAAGAAATCGACGTGTTAGCAGGAAAGGACCGAGAGGGATTCTTCGTCAGTGGGCTGACCTTAGGCCAAAAAAAGTGCTCCGTAATCAGAGACAGTCTCAACGTTGAGGGTGACTGGACAATGGACATACGGACAAAGAGTCAAGGAGGAGAGCCAACATACAATGTATCTGTAGGCAAAGCTGGCAAAGGTGAGCCCCACATTCGATGTTATTGTGAGCCGCGTACATTTATCGTAGTGCGACAGTGACACAGTAGCCTGCTTTGATATAGTGCCATTAGTGTAGCTATTTTTATCTTATGTGACGTCCTTGCATGTGAGATCTTCAATGCACCTTTCCTCAATATATGATGTGCACAGGCGTTAGAAATGTCTATTTCCTTGTCCTATATCCTGTTTGCTGTTTTTAGAAGGGTGAACAAGTGTGTCTCAGCTAAATATATGTTTTTTTCATGTAGGGGAATTTAAGTTTCTGTGTTAATATTGGTGTCTACCATGTTGATAATGACAGTTATGGAAGACATTTTTTTTTTTTCTAGCAGTTTCCCTGTTGCATGAACATCTAGACAAACTGCTTCCCCAGTTAATGTCTCCATGTTCACGTGGACTGGTTCTTGATGCATTCAGAGCCCATCTCACCCAGTTCTATGGTCTAGATTTTACAATACAAGTTGCCTTATTCTCCAATTCATTCAGATACAGATTGTACATAGCTTATGTGAATTGCAGGACTTTGTTTTGATTCAGTTTAAAGCAGGTTTCACTAGATACCTGGGGTGTTGTTTAGTCCTAAACAACACCAGCAAAAAGTGATGCAGTGCAATTGATGTATCAAATGGCTGTAACATCCACAAACTTGCTGCTCGTCAGCCAGAACAACAGTAAAGCTGGCACATGATTTGTGCTCCGCATAGCTGAAACGCTTCACCACAGAGGTCACAGCTCACTCATGGATCGCTATTTGAAGGCTGAGGTTTTTTAAAAGGTGTTAAAAACAGATGTATTGACTATAAATGGGTATTCCATATTTACAAGAAAGTTCAGACTTAACAGAAATTCTGAGTTTAACTTTTTTTTTTTTAATGATTTGGCACACAGGTGACCTTTTGGAGGTAGTGTTTTTTTGGTTTAATGTAAATTAGGATATTGAAGTAAAGTCCATTTTTAAGGGACTTGCCTGAGAGTTGTGCCAGTTTTCATGTTGCCTGTATGGGCCCATCCTCACCATGTTTCCCAGACACTACTAAACTACTGGTTGGGCTTTCTCACTCCTTGGTGACAGGATTTTCTAAATACTTCATGAACTGCATGCATCCCCCCCCCCCCCGGTTAACAAACCCTTACCAGCAAAGTATGAACCTGTTCCCCCGCTCACATGCTTCTACTCTTTTCCTAAAATACATATTCAGACACTCTAGGGCTCTTACATGTATTGAGGAGAGGTACCACAAGCATGCTGCTGTATCCACATATGTGCCGTGTTAGTGATGGTCGTTAGTAGTCAGTAGAAACCTCACTTTCTTACTCTTTGCTGCTGGCATGGCTCATATTTATTACAGATGAAACGATAAGTAGAGACTCGGCAGTACAAACAGGTACACTACATGGCCACCAGTGTCGTTTTCACCTGGCTCTAATGTAACTAACCAGGGGGGAGTTGTGGCTGTGGCATATTGACAGATACATTACTGTAGATGCATCACGGTGAAATAATGGTAATCTGTGATTTTCTAAGATTTCACAAGCAGTCAAATGATTGGAGGTTATATCTTACAGAAGCATTCATGTAACCTGTAACTGCTTTGAGTTCTCTAATATTCTCCACAGACTTACAGATCAATAGTTATTGCAGCTGAAGAAACTGAACTGAGCTTCTGATTTACAATTAATAACTTTCCTCCAACTCTCTGTATCCTGAGGCCACTGTGGAAAATTGGCTCCACTTTGATAAGTTCTTGAAATCAAACGTTGTTAAAGTGAACTTTAGCACACACTGACGCATAGCTTTGCATGCATCCTTTACATTCAGTCTCCTGCTGTACTCACTTTCTGTCTCTCTAACTGTAATGTGACACGTCTTGATGTTTTGCCACCAGCAGCACTGATAAGAAACCGGTGACGGCTCGATGCAGCCCTTCGACCAAAGGCGCTGCTTTGCTTTTGTGCTGTTGTCCCCCTTTTGTAGCTGTTTTTTTTTTCTTCTTCTTTGTCTTGCCTGCTTCTGTGCTCTTCTCGTTTCACTTGTGTGATCTCCTCACCTTCTCTAAATGTCCCTTCTCTGTCTCTTTTCTTTCAGTCTTGGTCTTGGTAATGGGCAAAGAAGGGATCCATGGAGGTGGATTGAATAAGAAGGCATACTCGATGGCAAAATACTTGAGGGATTCGGGGTTTTAGTTTAGTTTTGATGTAGCTTATGTGGCGTAGTTGAGGGCGAGAGGATATTTAAAAAAACAAAAAAAACAACAAAAACAAACGAAAAAGGCAAACAAAAACAAAACTTCCACAAAAAAAAAAAAAAAACAAATTACTGTCGAGCCCATTTTTCTCCCCCTTAACAGTCCCATTAAACAAAATCCCAGGAGCATTTCGACACAGCGCAGGGTTCAAACTCTGTCTTTAACAGTGTGTAGTCTCATTTAGCAAGGTGGCAATAAATTAAAACCAATTGTTTTTCCAGCCCTGATATCATCGTGTCTGTTCATTTATTTTGTTTTTGTTTCCTTTTGTGTACTCCAGCAATGGTTATTGTCATGGGGAAGGAAGGTGTCCATGGTGGAGCGCTCAACAAGAAAGCATTTACCATGGCTGACTACCTGAGGAAGTCCGGATACTAGAGCAGCCTGTACCCAGCCACCTAGCAGCTCACCCTTACCACCCTGTTGCATTTCACACACCTCCAGTCCTGGGTGGTAGTAATTTTATTTTCTATTCTTTTTTTTTTTCCTTTCTTCCCTTTTATGCCTTCTGTCCTGCCCCATTTACCCATCTTTTTCTTTTTCTTTTTCTTTTTTTTTTTTTTTTTTTTTTTTTTTTTTGTTTTGGTCATCTTCCCCTAACCCACCAACCTTCCCACTCGACACACTTACACTGTGTATTCTTCATCCTCCCCCTTCTCTCTTAAGCACCATAAGTTGATCCATAGTAAAGATGAGCATGTTGCTAACAGGTTGTCATGACAAATCTGTATTTAAAGACCAGCAAAAGAAAAGTTCTGGCCAGACATTTGGACAATTATAAGGTTTTAGCGTCAATTTGAAATGGTTCTTTCGATTTCGGCTATGTCATGGTGCCCAATACTTAACGCCCCAAAACCCCCCAACCTTTTCCCCCAGACCCGATCATACACACTCCCTCTGTGAGCAGCCAATTTGGAGCACTTGAGCAGTAACTAAGCTCGTCACGTCTTCCTCTTTATTTCCCCCATCGTGTCTGACAGGGGAGCCTCTCCATGCATATCTAGGTTCACTGTCGTTTTGCCCCCATCAGACTCCCAACCCACCTCTGCATCCACCTCCCTCTCCAACACTTCTGCCAAATTTTTTTTCCTCCTTTTCCCCTGTTTTCTGCATCCTGTTTGCTCAAAACAGGTGAAACTACAAACCTCACAGACTTTGATTTATCACCACCCAGCTAGTTCTCCAAGTCCCCCACCACTCACCTCTCCCTTCAGATTCACAGCCCTGTCCTGGTTATATTCTACACTAATGGTGAGTGGGGATGGCGGTGGCATGTGTATGAGGGGGTGTTTGGATCAGCTCAGTAAACGAGCCTGAACCGGATTGATGTCGTCAAGATGCTGGTAGCCTCTCCTCCCATCACAACCTCCCCGACTACATGAAAACCCATGGACATTCCACAGTAACAATGGCTCAGGCACTTAAACTGTTTTTGTTTGCCAGCTCCTGTAATGTATTTTTTTTTTTCTTTGATTTTTGAAAGGCTGCCATTTTTTTTTTTTTTTTTTTGGACAGTAGATATCCCAGCATATAACCATCTGGAGTATGTCCAGTTTGAATTTTTTTTTTTTTTTTTTTTTTTTTTTTCCTTTTATAGGACCAAGTGTAGTCGAAGCTCGGGTGTTTATACAATTGCTCTAAAACCATGTGAATGATGACTCCTAACTTTTTTTTTTCTGAAGGAAACACTAACTAGACAGTAATGCATACTACGGTTTAAAATAAGCAAAAAAAAACAAACAAAACAAAGCTACAGGGGAGTTAAGGGTGGGAATATCTGAAGATTTTTTTTTTTTTCTTGTTTAGAAAAAAACGACTGCATTTGTACAAACCCATGCTGTGTTGACAACTACGAAACTGTGGAATAAATTGCCTTTACTCTATAGTCAACTGAGCTCTGGGGTATCACACGGTCTGTCCACGGTCAGTACTGCTAACTGTAATGTCCAACTGAAGAAAAAAAAAAAACACTTTGAAAAAAGAAATGACACTCGATGGGAGATGGGATTGGTTGGAACAAAGACGCTCATAGTTGTCTTGTTGAAACTTTAACTGCAGAACCTGTGTATCCTGTGCCATAACGTAGAGATCTGTTGCTGTTGTGTTGATGGATTTTACCCACTGTTCACTACGGAGTCATTTCATTGGCACTTTTTTTTTTTTTCTCCTTTCTTTTGCTTCAGCTCCACTGTTTAGGCCTTGTGGGATATGTGTATTCATTAAAAAACAAAAACAAACAAAAAAAACTGTTAGAGTCCTGTTTGCTGATTTTATGTTAGTTTCCTTTTCCTCACTTTTTTTTTTTTTTTTTTTTTTTTTTTTTTTTCTTACGTCTGGGATACAGTCTCTTTAATGCATCTGATTTCATATGCATAAAACCAAGAAATGCCATAAATTGATTTATCACCTTGTTTACAGACAGATCAAATAAATTTATTCCAACCAGATCAGTGTTTACTGTCTTTTCCTTTTCCTTTTGATTTGTTTTTCTTTTGTAGGGAGCGACGACTTTATGACATGACTGTAGCTTTAACAGACTAAAAACAGGTGGAAGCAGTTGGCTTGTGCTGAAGGGAAACTGTCCTCTCACACTGGGTTTAGGCCTAATATCAAATTAGCCATAAAATGCCAGAAATTCCAGAAATTTGTGCATGGTCTGTGGCTCAAAAACAGGATTATTTAACCAATGATATGACTTTCTAGAGCAACACCTGGAATCTTGATGCTGGACCGGCTCGAAGACAGAAAATATCGTCTGTAAACTTGATCTCAAGAAGGATAGAAGGTTTAATAAACATCTCACATTAAAAAATCTCTTATTTGATGCGTCAGGCTTCAAAGTATGAGCAAGGATCAACATCATCGCGTGCCGTCGCTCTCATACTTTGACTACAACAGTTGAAGTATTGGTGTGTTGGTTCATACCAACAGGTTTTTCTATAATGCTGCTCAGCCTGTCGTCAATGGAAGGCGGAACAACAGAAAACGTGTACGTTGAACACTTTATATTAGGCTCAGAGTTCATTCAGGATAAAGATCTAATCTCTCCAAAATGGATAAAGTATAAATGTCAAAGGTCATGATACAAAGATCTCAGTAATTTAAATGTTCTCATACGTTTTATTTTTAAATCTGTAGAAGGACATATGTCTGTCACACCTGAAAGTCACAGACCGGTTTAATCTTTCACACTGACGGTTTTATAAAATTGTCACTATAAAGTAAGAGTTGTCAAATAAAAGCAGCACTAAAATCTAAAGTAGGATTAAATATAATCACTCAACTAATGTACAAGTGCTTCAAAAGTGATACTCGATCTCCTCAGACCAGCGGGAAAAGAGCTGCCGTTATTTTCACCTGTTTAATGAGCCTCGTTGGATTTGAGTTGTATCAGACAATAAGTTCACTGCACCGTCGACACTAAAACGTTATGAAACTGATGCAAAGTTTCCTCAAGTGTGAATTTTTTATTTTTTTTTCATTTTATTGAAGTGAATTTATACTGAGAACAGACGCACATGAGCAGGAAAAACACCGACGACAAAAATACATGAAAAAAAAAAAAAAAGAAAGAAAGAAAGAAAGAAAGGCAACAAGAGTGTCAAAAAAAAAAAAAAATCCAGCCATGTTATGAAAACAAAACAAAAACAAAAAAATATATATATTTACTAATTTACTATAAACAGTATTAAAATGAGATAAGGTCAATCAAATGTGTATTACAAGGCTTAGCGATCCATAACTGCTTGTGTTAAACGAAGTGATAAGTCTGGAGCAGCCAGAAGAAAATCACCACAGGCAAAGAGCAGTGGACACAGTTATTCACTTATTCACTAAGTGTCTTTTTCACACCTTGAACTAGTGTAACCCACAAAAAAAAAAAAACACGACGTGACGTCACACGGGGAGAGCACATTCTTTTTCCGCCGAACGCGTTTCTCAGTTTGGTTTGGCTGGTTTCTCTCAACGCGAATCACTGTAACAGATTAACTGTGGCACAAAAAAACAAACAAACAAAAAAAAAAAACGGAGCTGCTAGGCTCCGTTATAAATCAAGCTGGAAATAAATTGGCAAAAAAAAAAAAAAAAAAAATGAAAAAGACAAAAAAACAAAAAAAAAAAAAAAACGAAACATACTGCTATGGCTATAAATGTTTTCTATACTTGATGAATTTAAGTTAAGTTTTACCAAAAACGATGCTGCATAGCGCTTCAGGATGTGTCAGTTTAGCATGAACATGTATATACAACAATATGAACCTTCCCAGTTGTCTTAAAACATGAGAGATAGAAGATAATCAAAGGTAAAGTGGTAACTTATTGATTGATATATACATGTACTGTATGTATGTGTGTATATATATATATACACACACATACACACACACACATACACATACACATACAGTACTTCTTACTGAACTTTGTGTAAAGCGTGACTGGGATTTTTCCACTTGTGAGTAAACCAGAAACATTACGACAATCACCTTTTTTTTTTTTTTTTTTTTTTTTTTTAAATTGTACAGTATAACCGTCTACTGTACATGAGTGTGTCACGCAGCCCTTCAGATGTGCTCTGACTTCCTGTCACACACGCACATACACGTGCACAAATCAGCACTTCATCCACAGTCATGATGAAACTTAAGATTTGTATTTAAACTTGTAGGGACGGTACATTACAATGTATTATAAGCTGTGACAGAAGAACTTGAACGATGGATGTGTTTTGTGCCCCCAGCAAGAGTCTCTGCAGCTGAGAGGTTGTTGTCGTTGTGGTGGTGGTGGTGGTGGTGGGGGTATGAAGGGGGTTTTAGTGACCCGTCAGGTCAGCCAACAATCAGTCAAGCTCGGGGCAGGTCGTGCTCATGGTTGTGGATCTCAGAGCAGGGCTGCTGCATCTGCACCACCACAGTCTCCACGGTGACTTCTTCCTCGCTGTCGCTGCTGTCCAGCTCGTCGTCCTCGTACTCCGAGGACTCCTGGTCCTGCTCCGAGCGCGACGCTCCCGACATGGTGCCGAACGAGTGGGCGCTGGTGGAGGCCAGGGAGCGCAGCAGCGGGGTGCTCTCGGACACCTCCTCGTTCTCGTCGGGGCCGCTCTCGCCGTCCTCCGAGTCGGAGTCCGAATCACCCTGAGAGGGGACCACCTTCTGCTTACACACCGGACACGTCTTCTTGGTTTTGGTCAGCCAGGGGTCCACACACTTACTGTGATAGGCTGGATAAAGGATAGAGAGGAGATCTTAGTGCTCCAGACTCAACAATAACTGCTTTTTTAAAAACTCATTTCATATATTAAAATCATCCCCAGAACCAGACAGGCTCCAGGACTAGAACTCAACATATTAATCAATTTATGGTGTCATTTTTCAAAATAAAAGCCCAGACATTCCCTACAGGGTGTTTGCCATTTTCTCAAATAAAAAATCCAGACTTTGACTTGCAGCTATGTAGCTTTATACTTGCACGACTACTTTCTTGTTGGCACCGTCACTGTTGTGTTTAGTAAAAAAAAAAAAGTTCATCTTAATAAAAGCATGAATGAAGTTAACGTAACATGAGCTCTGACGGGGAAAATGAAAATCATATGAAGTTTTTATTAACTTTTCTTCATATATTACATATTTCACTTTAAAATTCCTAAATTAGCTAAAACGTTTTTTTTCCAGACTTTCACAATAAATTCCAGACTTTAAGGTAACACAAACACCCTGTCACTAGATCCAGCTGTTGGTTAATCATTGGGAGTGTGTTATGAGTTTCATTTGTTTACATTTTCCAACATCGCACTGACTAAATGATTAGACAAACAAACAAGGAAATGATTTGAATCTGGGCCGAGACTCAACTCAAACTTATAGGTGGTACATAAGAGAATAGTTTATTCAGTCAACTGGTGTTTACTCCTGTCAGCCAGAAGGTAACAGAGGACGTGCACGTCGGCGTGATCTATGTGCTCGACTCACCGTGAGAACAGGGCAGGACTCGTAGTTTGTCTCCTTCTTCGTATTCGTCCAGGCAGATGGCGCATACGTCATAGCTGTCACCTGCGTCCAAGAGAAGAAGAGTCCATCAGGAAGTACATCAATGCAGTTTGTCTGTGACAAAGACAGACCATCTCATAAAGTCATACCCAAATTTTAAGTGCAATAAACCACTGTGGCCCGTACTATTATAACAGCTAATTACGGTCATTATATTTCAGCAACTGTAAAGCTCATGTTGGATTTCATCACCTATAACTGCCCATACTGTGTGTGTGTAAGCTGAAAACGATGAGGTGTAGTTTGAGGACCTGGGCTGCGAGTGTGTATGTGAGGATTTGGGGTCACTAACGTCATGTAGATCAACGTCAGGCATCATATCAGGAACTTAAACTTTAAGCTTTTTTTGTTTCCTCCTGTGTTTTTTTTTTTTTCCAAATTCTGTTCAATTATGAGCGCTGCATTTCCTGAAGTTGCAGGAAGTTGCAAAGTGTCTCTGTGAACGAAAAAGCTCAGGAATTTATCAGCGCACTCCTTTCAAATTCCACAGCGTTCTTCTCCATTTTCCTTCCCTTCCTCTCCCCTGGCTCGGCCTGAGAGGAGGAGGAGGGGGGAGGAGAAGGAGGGAGCAGGGCTGTGGGCCGGTGTGTTTATGTAAGCTTTAAATGAGCATGTTTTCCCCGACTGGGCTCTCCATGTCCGTGCCAAGGCTGCATGTGACCGTATAAGGATGGGGAGTCACACCAACCACAAAACCCCCCAACCCCCGCCCACCCCCTCCTCTTCCTTTTCCTTTTCTCTCTGAGCGTCAGCAACTTAAAACTCAAGGTAACATTTTCAACCCTGCTCACTCACTCTTCCTCTTCACAATTTCGGTTCCTTGTCATAATTTCATCCCCCCCCTTTTTTTTTTCTTTTTGACTTTTTACTTTTTCGACTCCAAAAGCAACCTCCATCTTATCCTCTCTTTCTCACTCTCTCAGGCCAGTGCCGGACAGTCGGGGTGAGAGAGAGGGAACGTTTGTGTAGGCAATGATCCAGTATACACTCAGGAAATGCTGAACTGTGGCATTAACTGAGCTATTCTGAGTGAAGCAAAGAGGAAAAGGTTCAGAGGTTTCCTGAACTCAGAGATGAGCTCTGGGGAATTAATGAACTGGGCTGGGTATAATTTGAAACATTTAAATAAATTAGAAAAAAAAATGGCATGACAACGCTTAATTAAGGCCAAGTCTGGTTTATTATAACTTGGTCCTTGTCTTCTTATGTGGCTGTGGCCTTCATCATCATCATCATCATCATCACCCACCTCCCTAATACTGATGTTGTGACGCAGTAGGATGAGAAGTCGGACAATTTTAACCAATCAAATTTTAAACAAACTATCAGGTCGACCAAACTTATTTGAAGGAGAAAACAAAGGTGGAAAATAAAATTAATTCCCCAACTGTCTGATCTGATTTCTTGACATACTGTACTTGCACAACTACAGTAACAGATATTTCAGGTGCCCTCTCTTTAGGCTCTCCTTCAAATGAAGTGATTGCACACGACCTAAGAATGGTTTGCTTGTTTACTACTCTTAGTGAGTCCAGAATGTGACACAATCCCCTGATTGCAACATAATTGTTCACTGTACCTGGTGAACAATGTGTCAGAATGCTTTTTTGTCTCGTCACCAACTACGTTGACAAGATCTGAACAATATAACTTTTTTTTTTTTTAAATGCCCACATGAGTGTGTGCTGAGAAACCTGTAGTGCAGCATTCTGCAGCAGAACGTAACTTCACAGATGGGTCCTTGTCACGAAACAAATGACTCCATCAAAGGCTTCGCTGTGGACGTTATTCGCTCGTTTTCTAGACGCTCTGACCACAGATCAGCTCAGTAATGTCGTTACTCTGACCTGAGGTTTCTTTTCATGAGCCTCGCTGATACAGAACACGTATCAACAGCGGTATGAGTTAAAAAGAGAAATAATATGGTTTTGATGTGCTTGGGTTTTTATTACAAACACAGTTTCCTGTCTTCGCTTCAGTCTTTATATCGCCTGCTCAGTGTTTTTGGTTGAGTCAGCTTTGGACTTGCGTGGTTTAATACATTTTTTCAATAGTTTGGCAGTGTGTATTCTCTTCAGTTAGTGGGAATCCCTTACATTTACGTCTTGGGGCCAGTAGCACATCTTAAAAAGGACTTGTGAGCCAGTGCAGCTCTTCTCTCCTCTATTTTTCATTAATCAGCCAGCCTGCCAGCATTCCTGGCTCTCAGAGGAACCACGCTGTCCTACTGAACTTCGCCGAATGTGTGTAGCACAGTGAGAGCGAGCGCATGAAAAAAAAAAAAAGAAAAAAAAAAAAAAGAGGGTGACAGTAAGACCAGAGAAAAATAAAAATGCTTGTGTAGTTAGTCACTGTTTGAGCCAATCAAACAAGGGCAACTGGCACTGAGGCCAGTGAACTAAGAGACAGAGAGAGCTCCTCTGTCCTGACATCAACATGCCTCACACACCGACGGCTGAGACACTGCAGCTGCTCTATTCAATGAGTGTGTGTGTCTGTGTGTCTGTGTGTGTGAGCTCCCTGCCTATAGTTTGGAAGCAGAAAGCCGATGGGGAGGGGTGAAGTGACTCATCATACGCAGGGCGGGTTCAGGCTGGAGGTCAAGGGTCAGAGGGAGAGCCTGGTTCTTTCTCTCTCTCTCTCTCGGTCTAACAAAGAGTCGAAAACAATCCTCCTCGTTTCTTCAACCCGTTTGAATTTCACTTTGTGTGCACGTGTGTGGGTTTTTATAATTTCAATCGTGTGTTAGACGGCGGTCGCTGGTGAAACTCGTCCTCCCCGGAGGTCTGAGACCCACCGTCAAACGTCAGGCCTACAGACTAAGTGGGGATGACGCAAGACTGTGCAATAAAGCCCAGAGCATAAGTCAAGTTAATGGCAGAGCTGCGCTGTACGCTGACAGTCGCTATTACATAATCCTGTACATTGACCCACATCTTGTGCTGCTGCTCAGACTAGTATTGTGTGCCAATTACATGGGTACCGTGGTTTTCATTAAGGCATTGTTCACTATCCAAACAGACTCTCTTTGTGTGGTCTACTATTCATTTTAGCCTGTAGACTCCCTTTTCCATACATGCAAGTCTGACATCATCCAGCACATCATCAGCCCTTTCCCAGATTTATTGGCTGATTGCACGAGTGATAAAATATTACTAGGAAATACACAGCAGCAGCAGCAAGAAATGGGTGAAAATGATGTGAAAACAACTTAAACTGAACTGAAACAAAGCATTTTTTTAATCAAAGTGTTTCCAGAGCTGACGGAAACAGTCGATGTCTGATTTTTCCGGTCTCAGCTCCTCGGCTAGAGAGAGAGAGAGAGAGAGAGAGAGAGAGAGAGAGAGAGAGAGAGGGTAGAAGGTGGGCAGTGTGCTCATCAGCAGAAAGGCATCCTGCCAGCACAGCAGCAGCCTCGGCTGTGGCTGATCAGCTTCTTAACATCTTCCCGAAATGACTTCACTTACTGAGAAAAGACATCACGCCATGTTGCATTTATAAACTCTACTGGCCTTTGATTCACACTAATGTAGCACAGATGCATTACAAGCAGAGATAGAAAAGCACAGGTGTGGTTCCTGTTCTGTCACCTCACGGATTTCAAACGGAAAATTACTGCAGCAGAAAAGTCAAACTTGATCGAGGTCAGCTGAAGCACTGAGACAATAACGACAAATATACAATGTTCTGACTTTGTCCATCAAAACAAGTTCGTAATAATCTTTTGAGGCAACACCTAGTGGTTGTCTTTGGAACTGCAGCGTCAGACATTTGCATAATGGCTGCTACACACTCTGCACTTTCAGCTACTTTTCCAAAAACAACTTGACAAACACCAGATGAGATCCTCTGTGATCTTTACTGTTGAATTTGAGCATGTGAAAGATTTGATATTGCAGTTTTAAAAGCAACAGTGACACAGCATCACAGCGTTTTTTCCTACTATGGCTGTATCTGTTCAAAGCCCCAGGAGTC
The DNA here is from genome assembly GCA_016801845.1 of Polydactylus sextarius. Lineage (NCBI taxonomy): Eukaryota > Metazoa > Chordata > Actinopteri > Polynemidae > Polydactylus > Polydactylus sextarius. The sequence continues at coordinate 18,987,981 of CM028910.1, forward strand.
CAAGCTCAGCATTATCCGCTGTAGCAGAGCGGGAGCCATTATTAGGCATCCTTCCCGCTCTATGCTGCACACACACACACATGCACACACACACACACACACACACACTAGCGAACTGATGAACACCAAGTTCAGGCATGATGCCAAAAACTCAACAGGATGAAAACTGGACCAGCAGAGTCTGGAGTGTTACAGTGACTTGTGTGGCGCTGAGCTGTCCCACAGCAACGCTACAATGTTACAGCTAGAAATTCCTAACGGATCACAACATGGGGGCCTGTTGAAAAAAAAAAAAAAAAAACACAGTCAGCGTGCTGTAAACAATGACCAGCAGCAGATTTATGTGCTTTGTGATTGTAGCTCATCATTGTTTCGGTGTATATAAATGCACAGTCTGGCATTTTTATTAAACAGGAGCAGATCAGTGACTCTGCTAATTTAACATGGTACGCCCTCAATACGGTTGACTTCAGTGGAAACAAATCAGCGCAGTGGCTATTAATATAATATTTTATTGGACATTTATGTTGATTCTTGTTCTCATAAACAGGCGCTGTTGTCTTTGTTGCTATGTGACAGAAAGTAGCATGTAATGTTAATGCAACAGGGTCGTAAAGGAGGTAAATTACATAAATTAGAAAAGCTCCGTTGGCTGGACTGTCTCATGTCGTTCAGATGTGGCTGGCCCTTCATCGGTTGGGTTTTCTGAAGGATGCAGCCATCGAACTGGGACTGAGCTACAGATTCTGGTCTGTTGCGGCTAACAGTAATGGCTAATGTTCCCTCAAGCCTGAAGTAAAGACACAAACATGGTAAGCTCACTGTTTTGTGTGGCTTCGTCTGGAACCGCAGAAGATTTTGTAATAGGGTGTTTGCAAACACAACAAGGTATAAACCTTAACTCAATCCCCAGTAATTAGTTAAAAGTGGTGTGTTTTGTTTTGTTTTGTTTTTTTTTTTTGTTTTGCTGATTTCCTTTTATGAATTCCATTTCAGTAACACAACAGTATATAAGTTATTCCTGTTATTACCTGGAGCACACATACTGTAACAATATACCCCCAACAGAGGAAGTCTCCCTTGTTACTGCCCTCCCATGCTCAGACCAGGGTCGCTCACTTCCTTGCCAAGCCAGCATTGCTCCAGAGTCCAGGGCTTAAAAGGTGATTAGGTAGAGATTTGGTGTCCCCTTCCTGTATAGCCAAACTCTCTGACTCAGCTGACAGGAGTGCGGGCGCCACCCCGCAAGCCCGTTTCCCGGACATCTGAACTCCCCGTAGAGGCAAAATGTCGACTGTAGCGATGCCTGGTGGAAACCCTGAGTCAGAGTGGGGCGCTGCTCACAAACGCAACCACCAGTGTGCACAAGCCGCAGAGTCTGACGCGACAAGAAAAATTGGAGCTATCTGAGCAACATGCGTTGTGTTTTAACTGGTGTGTTGACTGTGTGTAAGGCAGGGAGGAGCAGCTCGGCTCATAACACCCTCAATTAGCAGCTTTGCAAGGGGGCTACTTATTATGCACCATCTGTAGTCTATAAAGCTGCCTGATGTTTCCCTCTGCACAGCTGATTGTTGTCGGGGGCTTTCCAAGTCTGCAAAATACAGCTGCTGGCGGAAACACAGCCGACACAAAAAAAAAAAAAACCTCTCAATACACAGGCAAAGCTCACTTGACCATGGCACAAAGAGGATTTGCATTGCAAAACAATGCTATAGTCAGTCTGACCCACGCACCAAGACAGAGGGGAAACTCTTTAACTAAAATGTTTCTACTCAACGCTCAAGTTCACACAGAGATGTAGCAGTAGAGATACGTTAAGTACTCACCTTATCCTCATTACTGTCCTTACAAACAGCGAACACCTGCTATAGACCTGTTCAATTGGTTTGAGGTTAAAAAAAACACTTAACCCTCAACTCCTGGCATAACTGAAGCTACATTCCAAACCGTCAGTCATGTGTCCAGTCTCAACAGAGAGGAGCTCTCTAATCTGCCACAGAGGGCTTTGTGCAAAAATCAAGTCCATATTAATCCGATTAGCTCCAAAGTGCAGAGCTCGAGAGAGGAATGATATGTCGTAAGACTCTGATGACATCTGCATTGAGGGGGATGAATCATGTGAGACCCTGTAGCGTAGCACGAGGACGATGTGGCATCACTGCAGAGTCTGAGGTTAAAGGCTAAAGTAAGGATCAGGATGACGCAGGTGATTTTTAATCTTTTGTTTCCAGAGAACTGGATCATCCAGGTAAAGCAGAGTGTGATGTTCAAAAACATACAAATTTAGAAGCTGTGACTGTGTTTTCCATTACGTACTTGTTTACTTTTTGGTTTTCAGCAACCCCCCTTTTTTTTTTTTTTTTTTTTTATTCCCGATTACAAATAATGAATTCCACATTACAGTCAATACACACGATATTTGCCTGTTTCCATACCTTTCTTGAACTTGTGAATTGGAAGTTTCTTCAGCTGATCTTTGCGCAGGCGGCTCCTCCGAGCCCTGTGTCTGTCCTGGACAAACTTGGTTATCTAGTTACAGCAAAAAAAAACAGTCAAAAACACACAATAACATGCAGGTGCTGCAGCATTACTGTGATTTCAGTGTCCCGAGTGTCACTGATGTAACATCAGGACAAGTGCAAAATGTCAAATCCAAATTGGACAACAGACACTAAAATACTATTTCTAGCCACAGGCTGATTCTAGTATCTGCCAAAAAAACAAACAAACAAAAAAAAACTCAACAGCTTGGAGTCAAAATGAAGTAGAAAGAATTTAGTCAGCAGATAAAAGTGTTGCAAATTGTCTGGAGGGAAATATTATTCATCATCAAATTTAAAATTAAATATCAAAATTAATTAAAATATATTTTTTTAAAAAGTTAAAATAACTCGGAGGAACTCAGTTTTTATTTTTTGGAAACAAAGGTGATTTTAATGTACCTACCATGAAAACAACGATGAGGATGAGGCAGATTCCCACGATGATGAGGAAGGGGATCAGGTAGTATTCCAGCGGCAGGCTGAAGTCTGGCATCAGGACCACATGTCCCCTAGAAAAAACAAAAAGAGCCATCGTGGGATGAGGTAAAGACCATAAACATTAACCTTTGGTACCGGCCGGTTATTATAAAGCCACTGAGTGACAGCGACTTGCACGGAGGCATTTCATAAAAGCTGATTGCTGTGAGTTGACAAGGTTAAGATATTCTCCTCTTAGCTGATTTCAGTTCAGTTCAGTTCAGTGAAAATATGACAACATGTTTTTGCTCCTGTCAAATTTAAAAAGGCTTGTTTTAGTCCATACTGACAAAACTCAAACGCCAATACAATGATTGGTGTTCATTCTGACTGCAAAAAACTTAACACTCATGTATTTGGATGGTACCTGAAATGTGACTGTGACTCTTTCTGGGCTCCTCTGACTCATTGAGACATTTCATATACACGGCGACGACAAGATGACAAGACTCAAAGCTTTGATATTTTACGGGTGATAAAGCTAAAATATTAGATTTAACACATAACTAGAAAGCGGCGAATGAACAAAAAGTCCTTTTCATGATGAAAAACAGAAGAAATCATTGAGCGGAAAACTGTTTCTATTTGTACCGTTGAGCAGAAAAATGAGGTCTGAGCTCAGATTTACCCTTTGTCATATGTGTAGTCTTCTTTCAGGGTGTTGGCAGTCTCCTCGCTCACAAACACAGAGGGAATATCAATCTGCTTCATAACATCCACTGAAAAGAGAAACAAGGAAAAAAATATGAATACAGAATATCATGTGACTGACGATCAATACTGAACTCCAGTCGACGATTTTGAAACCTATTGGTCCAACTAGACATGAAAAATTGATGTTCATTTTTACTCGTGGCCTATTTACCGGATATTTCATTACATTAGTTAGTCAGTGTCATGAAGCTTTAATTTTTCAGACCATGAGGTTCAGTTGAACTGTAGAGAATCAATCATCAACTTTTTTTTTTATATTGATTGATCACTGGGTGAAAGACAAGAATTCACAGTTTCCAGATTCTGTGATAAAGTAAAGAAATAGTGTGAAGAAATAAAACTGTATCTTTTGGTTTTGTCCTGGTGGTCAATCAAAACAAGCCGTCTGAATATTTCAACTTGGGATTTGAAAATTCCTGATGAACATTTTGTTTAATTCTAAGTAATTAGCAGATTAATTGATCGTGAAAAAAAGTCATTAGTGGCAGCTGTAGTTAGCGTCTGTGAGACAAGGTTTTTTTTTTTCCTCAGCAAACTTTTGTTGATCCCAGAGCTCCAAAAAAAGCCATAGAGAGTCTGTCTGACTGCTGAGTGAAATAAGCATCCTTATCAGACTGTCTGTTTTGGAAGTAGCTGAATTTTGTCTCGCTATTTCTTTGGAAATGTGCAGGAAGTGGGAGGGGGTTGATGACTCCACAAACATTTTGATTGAAGGACACTGAAAGTCAGGTTGAAATGTTGCAATAACCCATATTATCAAGTGTGAGATTTTCTTTTAAAAACATTCATCAGGTCAAGAAGCTTCCTGGATAATTTATGACTCTGCTGCATCCCCTCAAGTGAAAAAAAAAGGGGTGTGACACAGTCACAGTCGTGACCAAACAGAAAGAAAAAAAGTCAGACACCGTCGTGGCACATGACTGAGCTACAGCAGGGATGATGTGGAGTCATTGGATTGAAGCGCTACAGAGCTGCAGGAAAACATTCTCCATCAAGCACATCGCAAGACTGTAAACTGCAAGAATACCTTGCTTTTCCTCTGGCTCAAAAATAAAGATTATAACAAACATACATCCTGTCACATCCTGTCTCAAAGAGATGCATGAGCGGGCAGCTGTGTGTTGCCAAATGCTGCAGCGTTGGTGAACAGAAGAGGAGGAGGAGGTGGTAACTTACGATCGTTGGATCCCATGCTGATTAAGTCATCGGAGTCCACATTGTGAACAATGGCGGCCTTGTATCCTGCTTTCTGGGCATTGAGGACCTGAGAGGAGACATAATTATTGACGTGTTTATTGTTCAGTTTTGGTTCAAATACCTGGAGTTTTTCAGTAAGCTAATATCAGCTGCTACTGACAAACTAAAAACAGCCCTGGGTTAAGGTAGCATGTGTGACGAGGGCCGGTGTGTCCAATAATTTGACAAAAATCACATTTACACCATCTCTACTTCATTGTCTGATTCCACTTAGAGTCAAAAGTGTTGTCCATGTGTAACGTACAATGTTCACTGACAACACTTCCAGTTTGGATACACTGTCTACTGCTGACATGAACTTATCTTATGACCTGACCCTGCAAAACGAATCCTCATCAGAGTAATAAATATGGCTGAATTTCCTTTGTCAGCATCTTAATTTTAACAGCAGCCTGAGAGAACGGCAGAAGAGAGAAGACAAATAAACGGAAACTGTGGCTCCGACAATCAACAACAACAACGTGTTTAATGGCCTTTACCCAAAGTGTGTTTACAGATGTTTGTACCCAACGTGCAGCCAGTTCACCTCTATCATAAACAGTGACTGCTCGTCTACGCTGGCTGAGCTGTAACCGAAGATCCGAGACAGGAAGTGTTTAGTGAAGCAAAGGGTGAGTGAGGGTGTGAAGAGCTACAAGGCTGAAGTTCAGAGGAGAAGTGGGATAAAGGTCCAAGAAGTCTGATCTATTATAAGTCTCAACAGCAGTCCCAAATGACTGTATTAAAAAAAAAAAAACACACCCAAACTTTAATAACTTATAATTCTAACTATTACAATTCAGTCAATATAAAAATTCTTTGATATTAGTATTTACCTGGATGTTATTTTACTATTTTCAAATGAGGTCTTTCTACATTGGAATCCATATTGTCTTTACTCTGTCCTTCTTATGACCAAGACTAACAAACGTGCCATTTGTTGGGGTTTGAAGTAATGATCAAAAATATGTTGTTTGTTTAATATCTACACGTACAAACTTGACATGACACAAAGTTTTAAAACCAATTTCTCCTCCAAACCTTTTCAAAACAAAGTTAAACTTCTCACTGCTGCAATAAAAACAGACGCTACAGACTCCTGAGCTAATTTGTTTAATGTGTACGTGTGTGTGTCTAAAGGACAGTGCAGTTATCATCTTTTAAATCTTTTTAAATATGATGATAAATCTCATCCGTGGTTGAAATTTAGAAAATCTCAATAACACAGACGGAAGATAAGAATCAAAAAGCCTGAAATCCATTAAGATATCACTAATTACATTTTGTGCATTTGGATCAAGTGACTTGAAGTTTGAGGACTGATGAAGTCAAGAGGCTAGAGAACCTACAATTTCACAGCAGGTTACTCTTTTACAGCGCGCTGGAAACATTCAAGCAAAAACAGAAATAGTAAAAAAAAAAAAAAAAGAGAGAGAGAGAAACCTTCCAGCAGCTGAGGGTCATGAGTGCTGCATCATGAATGCAATGAGGTCTGTGTGTGTGGCTCTGACACAGTATAGACGTGAAGATATCCTGCACAGCCATTGTTGTGGTTGATGGCTCACAAGCAGATGTGGTTGAGGAAATAGGATGTGACAATATGATCCTGGAATGAACCATTATGTGTTTTTACAGAGAACACGGAGATAAAGCGCGGATAGTAAACGTTTCCTCTGAAACTGAGGGGAAAAACACTTTGCATCAGATCACGTAAATGTCCCTCAAAAATAAAAAATAAAATAAATATATAACAGCAGTGATAACTGATCCTGTGGTCTTGTTGCTACTACTTATCAGCAGACAACATTACCACATATAATCCATAAACAACACAGCTGAGTTTGATAAAAGTCAGTAAAATCAAAATTTCTCCCAAAAACAAAGCTATGTAATAAAACTCTTTTTTTTTTGTTCATGTGGATCATTTTCTGTTTGTTATGAGCTGGGTGGATATTTCACACATACCACCAACATCAAGTCAGATCGATTGATTGACCACAAATTCATCTCAAGGGATGTTACAGCAAACAACACCCAAGTTTTTTTTTTTTTTTTTTTTTTTGCAACTCACTTCATTTAAAAGGTTACACAGCTGCCACTGTTGCACCAACCGCCCTCATCAAAACTTAGGACCAATTTTATGGCTATTTTTGTTGCCTTTGTTTTTTTTGTTTTTGTGGTCATTTTCTGGTTCCTCGTTAGGAAGCTGACATCTCTTTTTATTCAACCCGACTCCTCTGACTAACGTGGTTGTTTCTCCGATCAGCAAAACCGCACTTTGTTTAAATACTTTTGACCACTTTCTTATGAAGCAACAAGCGAGCTTGAAGAAAAAGATTTTTCTTTCATTACAACATCATCGGTAAACATGAGATGTGCGTGTCTCTTCCTTATAATCAAAGAGTAATGACCATTTCACCAAAATGAAGGGTATTGGGGATGAAAAAGAAGCAGTCAAGTAGTCAGCCTGAGGTAAGAAAAACTAATCAGAAAGCACTGAATATCAAGAGTACCCAGATAACCAGGTAGTTAGTGCGCGCCACTTTGGCACATAAGCCACGCAGCGATCGGCAGTTCAAATCCCAGCTGTGTCGATCATTTACTGCTTGTCATTCCCTCACTCTTCTACCTTCACTTACCGATCAATAAAGGCAAAATAGCCAGGAAATATCTTTAAAAAAAGAAAGAAAGAAAGCATTGAAAATCAGAGATGAATAATGTTTAACAAAACCACTGAGGAAAATGCTATGCAGTTTCTAATTATTAGTCAGGAGGTGTGCCGCCCTGCTTTGGTAAATTAACACCCGACCTAAAACCAAACAGCGAAAGTGAGACTGTGATGTGCACATGGCTCAGTTTGAGTCACATTATGAAATATAATCTGTTCTGTTAAATAACTGTTGAGGCCGCCTCATACGAGCGTTGTGCTCTGTAGTGATGCGAGGAAATGCACCTTTACACCCGTGAAGGCGTTGAACATTGTGTTGTGGTGAATGTGTAACTGTGGCCTGATGGATGCCAACACTGAACAGCTCTGTCCTTTTTCTGTCCCTTGTCAGTGTAATTTCATGCACAGACATACGTGAAGAAGCGTGCATGGCAGCCATGGCATTGTGATCCTGTGTGTTTGTCTGTGAGGGTGTATTGTGTGGAGGTATCAATGGCTGCTGTATGTGTCTAGAGGCAGGTAGTCTGAATAGATGACACACAAAATACTGCGTCTCCATGTATTTGTGCGTGTGTTGAGGAAGGAAAGTGACAAACTACTGTAAGAGACACATTTTAGCCAGTTGTGTTAGCTCTGGATAATACAAGGCTTTAGTGTATCAGTGAGTTTCCATTCTCAGGTCATGTTTTATGTCGTAGTACTACCACCCTCTTAAACACACTAACCAGTTTGCAGTTTTGTTGATGTGTAAGATTTACAGAAAATGTAAGGAGCCATTTAGGCTGTAGGTTGTATAGATGCCAGCATGTGTTGTGGCCTGTCTGCCTGGAGGAATTCAACCTCTGCTGCAGGCTGACCCTTGTGCTTGCATGGACAAAGATAAGGACAGTCTATGCATTCCTGAGACTGAGGAGAGGGAGAAGCAGAAGAGGAGAGAGAAGAGGGAGAAAAAGGGGGAAGGAGATGTGAAACCTCTAGAAATAATAATAATAATAATAAAAAAAAAAAAACAGGCATATGTGAATGTGTGCATGGCAGATGCGGCATTGTGATCCCATGTGTCTGCCTTTGAGGGTGTACTGTGTGGAGGTATCAGTGGTTGCTGTATGTATCTAGAGGCAGGTGGTTGGAAGAAATGACACAAAAAAAATATTACGTCTCCATGTATGTGGGTATATTGAGGAAGGAAAGTGACAAACTACTGTGAGAGCTCTTACAAGACACATTTCAGCCAGCTGTGTTAGCTCTGGCTAATTTAGTGCGAGCACGTCCAAACTATTCCATAAAGGGCCATGTGGCTGTAGGTTTTTGTTCCAACCAGTCAAGAGCACACAGTTTGACCAATCAACTGTGTGAAGACTGAGATCAGTTAATTAAATGAGTCAAGTCTGGTTGGCTGCTGCTTGGTTGGAATAAAAACCTGCAACCCACACGGCCCTTTGTGGAATAATTTGGAAACCTCTGCTTTAGTGTATCAGTCAGTTTCCATTTTCAGGTCATGTTTTATTCCATAGTACTACCACCCTGCTCGGTGTTTACTCTTAAACACACTAACCAGTTTGCAGTTTTGTTCAAGTGTAAGATTTACAGAAAATGTATGGAGCCATTTAGGCTGTAGGTTATATAGATGCTAGCATGTGTTGTGGCCTGTCTGCCTGGAATCTAAAGAGGAATTCAACCTCTGCTGCAGGCTCACCCTTGTGCTTGCATGGGCAAAGCTAAGGACAGTCAATGCATTCCTGAGACTGAGGAGAGAGGGAGAGGCAGAAGAAGAGAGGAAGAGGAGGGAGGGAAAAGGGAAAACGAGATGTGAAACCTCTAAAAAAAAAAAAAAAAAAAAAAAAAAAAAAAACAGGCATATGTGAAGGAGTGTGCATGCCAGGCGCAGCATTGTGATCCTGTGTGTCTGACTGTGAGGGTGTATTGTGTGGAGGTATCAATGGTTGCTGTATGTGTCTAGAGGCAGGTGGTCTGAATAGAAGACAGAAAAAAAAATACTGCGTCTCGATATATGTGTGCGTGTCTTGAGAAAGGAAAGTGACAAACTACTGAGAGCTAATGTAAGACACATTTTAGCCAGTTGTGTTAACTCTGGCTAATACAAGGCTTTAGTGTTTCAGTCAGTTTCCATTTTCAGGTCATGTTTTATTTCCTAGTTCTACCACCCTGCTCGGTGTTTACTCCTAAAAACACTAACCAGTTTGCAGTTTTATTCAAGTGCAAGATTTATAGAAAAAGTAAGGGGCTATTTAGGCTGTAGGTTGTATAGATGCCAGCACGTGCTGTGGCCTGTCTGCTTGGGATCTGCAGAGGAATTCAACCTCTGCTGCAGGCTCAGCCTTGTGCTTGCATGGACAAAGATAAGGACAGTCAATGCATTCCTGAGACTGAGGAGAGGGAGAAGCAGAAGAGGAGAGAGAAAGAGGGGAGGGAGAAAAAGGGAAAACGAGATGTGAAACCTCTAGAAATAAAAAAAAAAAAAAAAAAAAAAATCAATTATGCAAAAGCCTGTGTAACTAGACACGCATACAAACACACAGACAAATGGTGCAGCATCACCATTAGAGGATTTCTGGACTGTTATTCCACCATCTGCAGACCGCCGTGCAGAGCTGTAGCACTATGTATGACAATTAAACAGCTTTTATTAACCCACTTAATTGTTGCAATCCCTTTGGGACCACACATAAAACTCCTGCTTTGTCTCTTCTCTGCCTAAAAAGTTGACAAAGCAACATTTATTCTTCTCTGTATTTTCAAATTCCTACACAAAACAGCTTCCCTGAGCAGCTACTCTGGAATAAGCAGAGGTTACGTGCCTTTCTCAAGGGCATCTTGACATCTTTTGTTGTCATGTGACGGCATGACTTGGCTCCAGAGACGTTTAGCTTTTCTTTTTTTTTTCTTTTTTTTGTCTTTTTCTGCTTTCCACAGTCTACATAATTTCTCTCTTTCTCTCTTTTTAACCACCAGACCTTGGGTTCAAAGCAAAGCAGAACCATAATAAGCTAATGGTTGTTTTCTGTTCATGGCACCCTACAGAGTGCAGACTAAATTCTGACTTGGCCTGCAGCACAGTCCCTTTGGGTTTATTCATGAAAATGACCAATTATAGATTTTTAAAAGGCAGACTGGTCTTAATTGGTCGCTTTTGAAACTGTGCACATTAAAATTATCAAGCCACTGAAGCTTTTTAATCAAAGGATTAAGAACAAAGTGTGACACAATTTAAAACCTCAGTGAAGTCGTGAATTAGACTGATTGATTTAACGTTTTATTGTTCATTGTCATTGAGCAAATGTTGCACAATGAAATGAGGGTCAAACTGTTACATCGGTAGCTTCAAACATGAATTAGAAAATAAAATAAACAATCAATTTTTAAAGACCTGCATAATCGATTTGATGAGATTTTGTTGGAAAATTAATGAAGGAAACAATGTTTTGTATCATTTATTTATGTCTCATAAAAATATCATTAGGTGTTTGTTTGTAGTGGTTCTTTCTACAAATGTCATTTATACTTGATCTGTTGTTATTTTACCATAAATTTCATATTTATTTACAGATTTTAAGCAGCGAACAAGTGAAATTTGGACATGGAAGCCATTTTGAGTTTGACAGCAAACTAAACTACACTGACCGTGGAGTGATAACAGAAAGGCGCCTAACTGGAAATCATTTATCAATCATTAATCATATGATCATTATTAATCATTAATTAACTAATTAATGACAGAGAAAAGCAGCAAATCCTAACATTGGAGAAACTTGGAGCCAACAAATATTTGTTATTTTTCTTTCTTGATAAACTTCTAATAGGTAATGATTTTAAAAAAAAATTACTTGGTAAACTAACTGATTAATAAAATTAACCACTTCAGCATTATATGTTTAAGGAAACGTCAGTCAGACAGAGCGGGAGGGTGAAAACAAACAGAGCTGCTGCTGCTTCTACACTTGAATTTTCCCACTAAATGTGACCTTGTCCTGAACTTGTTGTATTAAGCACAATGAGGCATTTTAAAGTTTACGTGCCCTTCGGCGAGAAGGTCGTCGCTGCTTGAAGGACGACGGCGTGTGTGGGAGTGTTTGAATGCGATAGAAGGTGCTGTTGAGAAAAGAAAAAGAAAAACACTTCTACAGCGACTATAAAATAGAAAATAAAAGGAAAAAGTCCATACTTCTTAGTAGTTTTCCACTACAGGTCACTGCACTAATCAATATTTGTGTGCGTGTTTGTGAGTACACCTGTATTTATGTGTCTAAGACCAGACTTGTAATGGTCACAGCTGATTGAAGGTGAGTAAACGGTGCCACCTGGAGCCGCTTCATTTAACTGTTTGGATGTTTGGATCCCAAAAAAAACACACACACACACACACACACACACACACACACACACACACACACAGTACAGCAAACCTGTTTGTCAGTTTGTATTTGTGTCTTGTTGCTATACAAAAGTGTTATTGAAACATAAGTTAAATAACTTCCCGGCATCATCTGTCTAAGAAACATGATAAAAATGAGTATAATATAAAACAGGCACTGTCCACTACTGTATCTGAGTGGTAAAGTGGAAAGAGAGTGCTGATAGCATCACTAATTATTGCTGCATCACCATTGTGTGTGTGTGTGTGTGTGTGTGTGTGGCTGCACAGCCATCTCATGCAGCACTGCATCAAAAACACACTGCTCGACTCGTCTTCCCTGCCTCTGCTCTTCTTCCTCCCACACCACTGACGTCTTTTCCTTAATACATGCCTCAGTTTTCCACTTCCTCTCATTTATCTAGATCCTCTTTCTTCTTTCATCAGTTTTCCTATCCATTTTAGTCCCCCCTCCCCCCGCCCCCCACCATGTGACACTCACAGGCTTTAAGAATCACCAGAGCTTGGACCAGAGCCTGTTGCGTTCGCTGTTCTGCATTTGCATAGAGCAGACTTGACCTCAGCTCTGTGTAAATGAGTCTGAACAGAGAACCTGTCTAAACACAACGCAGCTCAATCGAAGCTTCGCTTTGAGTTGTGAATCGCCAAGCAAGAGACGTACCAATCTTTTTCCTCTTTTTAAAAAAATCAAATCGATGTTTTATTTATTTCAGTTATTTATATTAAATAATCTGTACAACATATCCTTGGTCTATGTGTTATGTTTACACCATCATGAAGATGTTAATTTTATTATACATTAAATTATCTAGTAACGGTGTTACACTACACTGCAACCTTCACTGTGTTTTAATACTCTGTCCCTTCATGTATGTAAAGAGGAAAGATAGTAAAAGGTACAGATACACTTCCTGAAGTGGCCACTGAGTAAATACACAAATTATAATTATTTTTGGAAACTGTTTTCATTCCTTTACACTGTCAACTCAAGTCTTGACAGACTTGAACTTGAACTACAGATCCAGAATTTAAGTCCTGTGAAGACCTCTGCCCCAATTTCTCTTCCTTTATCTTCCATCTTCTCCAACAGCCAATACAGCCAATCAAACAGTCCATTTTGTTAAAATACAACTTATTAGACTTAACGTGGAGCTTTTCCCCCCACTCCCCTCATCATCTTATTCACCCTCACGTCGCCTGACCCTCTCTCCTCTGTTACCACACATCCTCTTTTATTTCTCCTCCCCTTTCTCTCCTCTCCTGACTCCCAAACGCCCATTTTTTTCTCTTCCTCTTCCATATCTACTTCTCTAAATTTAACCACCTCCTTCTTTCTGCCCTCATTACCCTTGTTACACTATCCTGACTGCCAACTTCTCCAGAAATCTGCCCAGCCCCATCTCTGATATTTCCACCCCCCCCCTCATCCGCCGGTTCATTCCCCCCTCTTCTCCTTCATCCCACCCCTCCTCCTCTTTCTCTCCTCGGTGTTTCAGAGGAATGTCGTGCAAAGCAGAGCTCGGTTTTGGTTTCAAGGTCCAGGCAGCTGATTAGATTAAGAGTTCAATAAAACTGCAAACTGCAGGGAGGAGCCATGTTCACTGATAACACAGCTCAACGGCCATCCAGTGGACCTCTATGTGTAAAAGGGTGTATATTTAACTAAAGATGTGATAGAGATAACTAAAAAAGGTTTCAATAATGCGTTTTTGTTAAACGACTTTTTTCTGGTTTTGCTTTCATTTGATTTGAATACTTATTCAAGTGTTTTGTTTTTCATGTTTTTGTAACTGTAAATAACTTTGTAATTCAGTGTAATTAAGAGTATGCGTGACTCCACCGTGGTTATGCATATCTACAGGACAAGTGTGTGTCCTACAGGTCAACGGTAGCTGCCTAAGCTGTTTGTTGTAACAACAGCAGTTCTGAAAAACACAGCCACATGAGATCTCTCTCTCTCTCTCCCTCTCTCTCTCTTGAGCTAGTCATACATCCAGTCAGCCATAGTCATACCCTGTCATAAGACTGAGTGAGCGTGTGCAGGAAGCTAGATCATTGTTTGAATAAAGACTGGTGTGTGTGTGTGTGTGTGTGTGGCTCGGGGGCTCTTAGGTCACTGCAACACAAAAAGGCTGCAGAATGAAATGTATTTAGTGTAAGGCGGCGGCACTGAGCAAGGTTAGATGGGAAATTACCAGCCCTCAGAGCAAATGCTGACCAACTTTTTTGCTGCGGCTGTTAAAAGCAAAAAAACATGAGTTACGTTTTCTGACCGGATTTCACTGTTGCTGACAAAAAACAACAAACAAAACAACACAAAACAAAAAAAAACCCCATTCCTTACTCATAAGACCTTTTCAGTCGTGCTGTATGTGTTAATAATAAACAAGAGAAGAAGGAAATTTGGGCGACCGCGCCTTCAGATAAGCTGAGGGACCTTGAACCTTCCGGTTTTTCTCATTTCAGCGGAAACAATTCAATCGGATGAATTAGTGGCCAATCGATGGCACTTTGTAAGAGTGGACGCGGGTTTCATCACCGCATGAACCACACCTTGCTTTCTGACGCCCACCTCCATTCAAGATGCTTCTTTTGTGCTACAAACAAAAACGTATCTACTAAAATAAATAAATAAATAAATAAAAATCATTACAGGAACGAATTAAAGTTCAAACCAGTCAGCAAAACACAAAATACATAACTAAATAATATAGCTGCTCTATCTAAATAATATTCTTGGTTGAAATTTTAATTTACATTTACGTTTTTTAATTCAATTTAGTATTAATGGTGCCATAAATATCAGCAAAGTTTTGAATAGAAATCTCAGAAATTAGATTTGTAAAACAATGTGATAGAGATATGTCCTGACGGGAACATTTTCCAGCTGAATAATAAACTTGTTTGTGCTCTCGGACAAATTACATAAATGCAATCACTGCCACTCAATTATCGCCACACATCACACTCAGTTTCTCGCCTGTTTATCCATCGCACTCAAGTCCATATCATAACTGAACAATGTTACAGTGAACTCTTCTGGTAAATGTACTCTGAATGAGACGATTGTTTTGGTGTTATGGTGCCTGATCTGTGCCCTGTCAACTGGAGTTCACAGCTTCCTGACAGCAGAAATGGCATTTACACCAGACTGAGTGTTTAGTCTGAACTTCTCTTTGCCAAACCGTCTCTTAGTGTGACCACGTTTTCTCACATTGGATATTTTCCACCAGACAAAAAGCTGTCATCTGTACCAGCCACTGGATGTGTTAAAACAACTTATTACAATATTGCTGAGTCACTTTGATGACTTTATGACCCTTTTGACACATAATGTAATTGTGTTTTCGTATTTAGCGTGACCCCTGTTTGTGGGACGGCAGTGGACACGCTAAAAGGAGTAATATAATCGTGGACAAATTTGCTTTTCTGTGTGAACTAAGATCTGAGTTGCAAGCGGCTGTGCAGCCTGGTAAAATGTATCTGTTTGTCTCATCTATGAGACGCTTTTAAGCGTGTTTCTAAAATGCATTTCAAGGCTCAGTGTGTTTGCACAGTAACAACACAGCTGTGACACGTTGTGTACAATCCATAGACCTTTTCATGAGCAAATGGCTACACCTTTTTTTTTTTTTTATACACAGTCTTTGGCTGACAGATGATGGGTGTGTTTACAGTGTGTTTACAGTGTCCTTTGAAAGACTTCATAGCGATGGAAAGGGATAAAAAACCCGTGACTACTGAGTGTACTGTTTCCCACTGAAGGAAAGTCAGATGTTTTTTTTCAGTGTGAAAGTGGCTTTCGACTCAATTACTTTTAGCTAGATGTCTCGAATGAATTGAAAATTCTGTGTATAAATATATATATATGATTTCCTTTTAATTTTTTTTCTTCCAAGTCGGTGTAAACAGCCACACCATCATTAAGAGTCAACACATTCATGGATGGGAGTTCACAGAAAGTTGTTTTAACTTAACCCAGAACACATAAGTCACAATTTAATCAGTGGAACTAGTGAAGAGAAAACCCAGGATGGAGGGGGAATGAAACAGAAAACTGAAATCAATGACAGAGTGTAGCAGATAAACGTTTAATGAGGCGAGAAACAGCAAATAAGTACAGAGCGAGCAGAGGAGAACGTGGCTACACGGTGCTCAGCAAATCTCAGTACATGTTACATAACTAGGACATTATGTCTCAATGCATATAGACCTGACTCTGTCTGTCTGTGTTACTGGAGGACAGCAGGAGGGACGGACTGGCTGAAGAAAAAAGGGAGGCACACGGAGAGAGAAGGGAGGAAAAGGGTATTGAGTTTCCTGTCCACCCCCCTCCTCCAAGAAAGGTCAAAAAGGTCACAGATGAGGGACTCCCCCACCCCGACTACCACCACCATCATCACCACCTCAAAGAATCTTTGTGAACAGGAAGTAAGAACCCTCTGTGGAGATGTATTTTCTAAAAGTGACGTCCATGGAGGAATGATTTCCTTCTCTCACTCACTCTCTCTCTCTCTCTCTCTCACACACACACACACACACACACACACACATTACTCTTATGCAAACCCCCTCACTTGATCTCCCTTCGCCCTCTCTCATGGTTGACTTCAACACTCTCTCTCTCGACATTCGACCTCCTCTCTGTCTTGTCTTATCGTAACACAGTCCCCCACTCTCTTTTACACTCTCTCCCTCTCACACACATACACACACACTCCTTGGGTGGAGTTACTAACACTTGACAAAGGGTTAAGTGCTTGAGCGTCCGTTTTATTGCTCATTATGACCAGATACCCATTAAAACTCTGTGCTGACATTCACTGGAGCTGGTGTTGTGAAACTGTATTTTTCATTTTGAAATTTACATTATTATTTTAATATAGTGACCTAAGGGGCTTTCCATATAAGTGGCTAGTCTCAGTCAAGATGGGATCTATTGTTCCTGTGTTTCTCTCTGGAGAAAACTGAGTCTGAAGAGTAAATGTGTGTGTGCATGTGAGTGAAAGTTGAGCAGAAATCAAGGTAGAGTAACACAACTGCAAGAATGATGGAGAATCGACTGCCAAAGGGAAAGATAGAGGCCAAGGAAAGGGTAGCTGTGTGTTAGAGAGGGAGGGTGACACATACACACACACACAACTGTATGTGTGTGTCCATGAACTGATGTCTGCAGATATGAGCAATTATTAAGCCAGACTCAGACATCAGACCTCAAACAGTCTGTGTGGAAGGGGCTGCAAAATTAGGGAGACTGATGGGAGGAAATCAGGGAGAGGGCATGAGGAAAGAGCAAGGGGGGGAAATAGATTGGAAAGGAGATAACATTGTAACACACCCCCAAATTTCCTGTGATCACTTTTAAACTGGCCCTTCAATAATCATCTTTGTATGTGCTGATGAGAAGATTAAATATGAGCAGTAAACAAATGGCTGTGTTAAGAAGGCATCCACCAGCACTTAAGTTTCATTATATATTTTGTTAAAATATTTAGCAATTATTTTGATAGTGACACTAGAGATAGAGAGAGAGGCGTCTGAATGCAACAGATATGTCCAAACAGATCCGAATCGGGATATTGTGCTTTCGTGGTATGGATTCCTACCACCAGGCCTCTGAACAGCCCACTATTATGAATTTTTTAAGTCATCACAATTTAATATTTATAAAACTTTCTAAGAGCGTCATTTCCAGCCTCAATGGGACGCGGAGCCAGTGATGGAAGAACATCTACGGTACGTGTGGTGGGTCAGACCATGTGGAAGAAAACAAGAAGAAGAAGAAGAAGAAGAAAAAAACAGTTTCTCACATGAGGAGATGGTGTGAAGAGTTATTTAGAAAAATGAAAAACATCACACAATGTTTACTTATCAGATTAAGACCAAAAGTTGACACAGAAACAAATGTGAAATATGAGGAAAGGACAAACACCGTCATCCTGTTTGTAACAGGAATCTACTGGGATTCAAGGAAATATCGTTTTAATCTGACTGATTCAGTCAGAGTCGGGCCAAGTTTACTCGTCGAGTCAAAAAGACGCATGTGAGATTTTATGTGTTGTTTTGAGACAACACACAAACCCAAAATGTCTCGCATAGAGCCCAACAAGGTTGAATAATTCAGGTCATATAGCAAACTGCCATGAATCTGAGGGAGTGGTAAGTGTGTGTGTTTATTGTGTGTATATATTGTGCGTCTGTCTGACTCACAGCTATGTGGAGCAGGTCTGGTTACGATACAGCAAAGTGAACACCTCACTGCTCCGTCTGTCAACATGTTTCCAGGCGGGTGTGTGATGCAGTAAGACCATATAAGGTTGCATGGCTGCTCCAGAGTTACAGTGGAGTTAAAAAAAAAAAAAAACGCTCCATGACAAAATAGACTGTAATAGAAAGAAAGACAGGAAATGTAAGAGCAAATGAATAGGGAGATTGTCAACAAGGTATGGGGGGAAAAAAGTAAGGATCAAAAGTGTGAGAGTTAGAGACAGAGAGATGGAAAGAGGGAGATGAAGATGCCAAGAAGTTACATGCTTTCCTCTCTTTCACTCCATTACTCATCCCTGCCCTCACTTTCTTAATTCAGTGTCCTCCCTTCTCAATCTTGCTCCTTCTTCTTTCTACTCGTTCTCCTGTTTTGCTCTGTATCTACGAGCAACAGGAAGTCTAAAATAAACAGATATTTTACTTTACATCTTAAATCACAGCAAAAAAAAAAAAAAAAATCAGACTGAATCATCTCGCTGATTCCCAAAGAATTGAATCTGAGCCAAAAAAAAAAAAAAAAAAAAGGCAAATCATTTCTGGCAGAGATCATCCTCCTGAATCAGCAGAGAGGGCTGTATTAATAATAAAACTCACTATTTCACTTGCTGCCAACTCTACTGCCATATTTATCAACTGTTCAGACACACAAATTTGACGTTTTTCTCATCTCAGGAGGACCCACATGTTTTTGCTTCACTCAGACATTTAGAAAAAGAGCTCTGGTTGTCTTCAGTTCCTGAAAAAAAAGTCTACAGCAAATGTCTGTACCAAAAAAAAAAAAAATACACTGTCATCAAAATTTATGTCATGTGCTTCATCTAAAATCACCCGAAACTCAACTCTTGGGTTAACTTACGGTCACTATGAGTGACCTGACATCGATTTTTTCCGCTTATCCAATTGGCTGCTTTTGCTTTTTTGCTTTGCTCTTCTTCTTCTTCTTCCTCTAACAGCATCTATTTCATCCTCTTTTTATGCTGCATGTGGTCGAACACATCACTTGACTAACAGGAGATCAGCTCTTTCTGACTTTCAGCCGCTTCAGTGACTCAATAGGTAAATTAATTCTAGGCACCGGATAGAAAAAGAAAAGAGCGGCCGGCGGTAGAAGTGGGATATATTCTTGTGCAGGAAATTATGTTTAGGGAAATGGCCTCTTCCTGTTTTCATGTCGCAACAAGCTGATCTAAGAGTCTCAGTGAATCTAACTCTGAAACACCACCTACTGACATAATTGGAACGTGAGCCAATGCATTTCAGTGTACAGTACCTCACACACACTTTTACAGGTTTGGGTTGTTTGCCTTTAGAAATGAACAGATACTAAAATAAACAATAGTTTCAGCTATTTCCAGGTGCTGCGATGCACTGAAATCACATTCACAGTTTCCCTAAATAAACACTGGAAGCCTGTTAGTGAAATACAAAGACCATAATTCATTTTACAGACAATGCTGAGCTTTTGTCACTGCACTTTGAAGACTCCACTGAGGCACAAGTTGGGCTGAATAAACATTTTTTTAGAATATTTCCCGAGTGACATTTCATTCTCTTGCAATCAAAGTCCCGAGCATTAACATGCTGCGGGCGTCACATCATAACATATTATTACATGGCACTATCATTCCTCCAACCTAGATGAACAAACCTAACGGCCAGATACGAACTCTTATTAAGACCATTTGGGGTTAATCTGATTGTAATTGACAAGAGAAGACCGGATAAAGTGATAGTGGGACGAAAACAAAGACCTCATCAAAGGCCAAATTAAGTTAATCTGTTCTGGTATGTACCTGGTTGCATTTTAGAGCACAAACCGTGGTCTACAAAGAGCATCAAAGGGACTGAGGTACCAGTCAGAAGAAGGGTACAAAACAATGTCCGAGGCTTTAGATGAACCACAGACCACAGTGAGGCCTGTCGTTAACAACTGAAGTGAAGTGAACTGGTCAGAGAAGCTGCCAAGAAGCTACAGAAACATTAAAGGAGCTGCAGGAGTTTCAGACAAGGGCTGGTTGTGTCCTGCATGTGACAAAGATGCACTGTAGTCTTCATATGTCTGGGTTGAGGATTACGGTGGCAAGACAGAAGCCTTTTCTTACCCCGCAAAACATTAAAGCCTGGCTAAAATTTACAAAAACATATATCAAGTCTCCTTTAAGCATGTGGGATAATATGTTTAACGCAAAAACAACACTTGGGTATCACCATACCCAAGATGAAGCATGGTGGTGTCAGCATCAGGTTTTGGGGCCGTTTTTCTTCATTAATGTATCACATTAAGCCCCGCCCTCAAATGGCACAAGCCGATCACATTTCCGGTAGCTACACAATGTGTTCAGACATCACGCTCTTAAACATGACTAATTTTCCTGCAGTTTTGTATTTCAATTAATACTCTTCTGACTTAAAAAGTCAAAACGATATGCACGTGATAAATATGACACTGGTTTGATGTGTCCTGAGAAGTTGAAGAATGAACTGTAACTTACTAAAGGAGTTTGCTAAACCTCATTTAAACAGAGCAAAGTGTCTCCTGTGGACTAAGCTTGTTTATCTTCTTCAGTGTCAAGAAGATAAACGAGGATGTCTAACATTTGTTCTGAAGCAAGGCATAGTGTGAGCATAGTTTACTCCAAATTGACAAATATATACAACCTCTTACATTATGTCTGCAACACTGTCAACATTTCCATGCTAACGTTGGTTTAATTTAACTAACTGACGTTATGGTTGACTTCAGCTTTGTAACTTTAGTTCATTGTGTCTTTGTAGGATTTTTGTTTTTAATAATAAAACATCATCGTTAACTGTAGCAAAATGGTTGTAATTCAAGTACCAGCGAGACTCCTGCCTCCAACTTGACCTTGTCGCTCAACATATCTGCCTTTAAATTCTGAACATATCCCTCCACAGCACGGTGAAGACCTATTTTAATGGCTTCTGTCTGAAATAAAGCCCTTCAGTCCCCAAAAGATCTGAAAAGCATATGGCGCCATGCTTTTGACACAGACAGCTGCCACAGTGAGTTTAAGCAGCAAACCGATTTGTCTAAATACTGCTAAGAGGGCGGAGCTTAGTGTGAGGAGTAGGTCAATTGTTAGGCGTCTGCTAGACAGCTGAAAATGAAAAGGAATTTCACCTTTCAGCAAAAAAATCACCCAAACCATACACACATTTCACACGGATGGAAAAATTAAAGTTTTGTAACAGCCTGACCAGAATCCTGACCGAAAATCTGAGGGAGTGATCTGAAACTGCAGGGCCTTCGCAAATACTGCAAGTCACACTTGTGTCACACTGACACGGGTGTAATAAAATCAAAAGGTGATTCAACAAACTATTAGTTTATGGGGTGTTGATATCTATTTTTATTCCGACCATAAAAAGAGTTCAATTTGTCTCTAAATTGAATTGTAATCTTAAAGGTCACATTGAAGGCAGAACGGCAGGTTTAATTTCTTACATCACAAAAACTGGCATTTTAAAAAAGGGGGCAGTAACCTTTTTTTTTATGTCCAATATAAGTTAAAATAGTTATATAACTACAGATGACTGAGGTTGATTTAGGGTGTGGTGCAGTTGCTAACAGCTCAGACACAAAAACAAAAACAAACATAAAGACGGTACCTTGACGTCAAAGTTACAGTCAAATCGCTTGATGAGCACGATGAAGGCGCCGGTCAAATTGTCTCTCGGAGGGGGCTCGATGGGCTCACACGCATTCTCTGGCCGTGCACCAATCAGGAAGCCCTGAGGGAATGACATCAGCAGACACATGAGTGAGTTACATCCAAGTTTAAGCAAATGTCCGTTCATCTGAAGTCCAGCTGGCCATGGGGAGTCAAATGAGGAGGATTAAATCGCTGAAACAGTAATGGCCTTGCATGACGTTTGTTCACTTTTACAGGAATTCAAGTCTGAAGATTCAAATTAACACAACAATCTTACACCTCTAAAAAACGCTGGTTGTTTCAAATCAAGATTTGGATCATTTTGTCAATGTTCAATGTGATTTGCGTTGATAGTTGTTGGACTGTAGACGTGTCAATATTTCAAGAATCACATCAAACTGAAACTAGCAAACTAGCAGTATTTTTTTTTTTTTTTAAACAGAATTTTGTCAAATTTTCATGACCAGGCTAAGACCCGGTTAAATCCAAGGATGCAGGCTCAGCTCCTTGAACCAGAGTCTGAGTGGTGTCATCATGGTTCAACATCCAACAACATCCATCACAACCACAGATGAAAAACACAACTTGGAAAAAAGCCCTCAACATGCTGAGTAACAGTTCTGCTGCAGTCCCAGATGTAGCATTGGCAAATTTCACATCAACATGATGATGTCGGCATAATGAACATAATGACTTTGAGTGGGAATAAAAGATACTGAGATAAAAGTGATGACCATTTGTCTAAGGTGCATGTGAATTATGGTTTACTAGATTTCAAGGATAATGTTCAGATACTGTTCTCGGTTTGTCCTGAAAAGCTCCCATCAATCTCTTTGCTTCCTCTCGTCTCAGTCCCATTTTCAACAGCAGCTTCTGAAGTGAGTGATGAAGTGGGAGACAATGAGTCAGAGAGGCTGACAGAGTGAAGAAGGGAAGGACAACAAAGGCAGAAACTGCAAAAGATACAAATGTAGATGGAGAGGTAATCAAATACTGACTAAAATACCGGCAGAGGAGAATATAACAGAGAAAGACAAATATAGAAAGGCAGAGAGAGAGAGAGAGAGAGGAAGGACAAAGCAGATAAATGGACAAGAGATGATGGAAGGAAAATGCACAGGAGATGAGGTGGGAGGGTCTAGATGTGATACACATTTCTGAACCAATGCTGCTCTTATGCAAGTGTAACCAACACCACTGTGTGTGGTATGTGTGTGTGTGGTGTGTGTGTTGTGTGTGTCAGGGTGGTAGACAGGAGGCGTGGACTGCTGTGGGACTGTGCTGGCACTTCCAAAGCTCTTTCTCTCTCTTAAAGTTAACACTTCAAAAAAATCCATCTTGTTCATCAAGGAGAGTCAGCACTTTCTCTCTCACCAACACACACCGTCTCCCTTTGTCTCCTCTCTGGCACACAGTAAAGAGACCGATTTCCTGATTAATTGCACTGGCTGGTGGTAGTTTAATATTATTAACCGCCAATCTAAGAAAGGGGATTGGGATGATCTGTAAAATCTCACATAAGGTGAGGAAAAACATGTGAGGAATCACTCGCCGCCTTCGCCGCCGTCATCTCTGGGTGCCTCCTTCCCTCCAGTGCAGCCCTGCCTTGCTGCTAAATGACATCACTGTGCCACTGCCTCACATTCCTCTCCAGTCTGACATGGAAACAGTGGTTAGAGCGCCCTCTGTTGGGTGGAAAAAATGTGAAAAACCAAAAGAAGAAAAAAAAAACACCTGCCAGCACTGCAGAATGCAGAGACAGGAGCTTGGTGAAAAACAGGAAATTACTGAGGAAGGAGGGGGGATCCTGAATGTACACTGTGAGGAGAAGGAAATGTAGTCTGAGCACAGGTATCAATGTGGACACCAGATGACTCATCAGACAATAATGTCACACATATTTCCCCTACTTTGCCGCACTAAAAACTGTAACATGAAGTTTATTTCTTGTGACAATAGCTTTACGTTTAACATTGTGTACTGTCCTCATATCTGATTTCGAAGCCCCGCTGATAGCGTGCCAACATTCCTCCATGTCCCTGTGTGAACTGCAAGAACAGTAAGTCCCTGAAGTAACATCACTGGGACAAATTACTGTACATTTACAGTATTTTCTAAACAAGAACTTGCCTGATAATGTCACATCAAATTCCCCATCACAATCATTTTTAAAAAAAAAAAATTCGGGAAAAAAAAAAGCGAGCACAGATCATTCACCAGTCATCACACGTGATGTTGAAGAAACTGAGAAGTAGTTTTCTTTGGCATGTTTGGTAATGTCTGTTTTGCACAATGATGTGGTGGGCAGGTGTTGCAGTGAAGTGGAAAGATGTGATAAAAGTAAGTGTGAGTAAATGTGACATTTTGTTGTGGAAGTTCATCTAAAGGTAATAGATAGACACAGTAATGGAAACTCAAACCCACCAGTGTGAAGGCCACCAGATATAAACTACCCAACAAAGCATGTTATTAAGGTCCTAGCTCCCCTTCATTTTATTCAAAAAGCCACAAACAAAACCAGCAACCTTTATCAGTAAAATCAAGGCTCATTTTTACTTGCTTTACATTTCAGCTGCAGCTTTAGTTTGTCTTTTGCCTTGAATAGGTTAACTAATGGGCCGAGGTGCCTGGCGTGACATCAGGGTAAACTGGCTGTCAGTTAAAAGCTTAATGTTAGAGGGTAATGTGGAAATCAGGCTCCTGCAGTGCAACAAAAAGCACTATAGCTTAAAAAGGATGAGTTTAAGTGTGTAGATCGAAACTAGGAGCCTTTAGAGCATTATCTGTGTTTCTTTTTTTTTTTTTTTTTTTGTTGTTCAGCCTCTGAGTTTTCAAATCTCAGCTTTAATTTGAATTAATTTAGAGTAATTTGAGGGGAGGCAGGAGGATCAGGAGAGCTGTGGGTGGTGCAGTTTTACCTGGATGCTAATTGGGATTTGATCATCTCCGGCTGGTTAGCATAAGTGAGGAAGCCGGGTTGTTGAAAGACCTTAAGCACCCAACGACCAGACAAATATCCTTCGTATTTATTTTGTTTCTCTCGTTCTAATAACATAGAAACAGCATGTTTGGGTAAAAATGTGAAGGCAAATAATCTCTGAGAATCGCAGAATTCATGAGGAAAGGGCTGAACTCCGGTGAACTTTTCCAAATTGCTGCACAGTGATCACATTTAATCCTGTCAGTGAAACAATCTCACTGTAAAGGCTTGTTTGCAGAGTTTCTCTGGGTTCACACGGATGGAGAAAACTGTGAAATTAATAACTCCCTGTAGCATGACTAGGAGTTCCTGTAAGCAGATTAAAGTTTGGTCCGACTCCACATTCAAGCTTCAGATTCAGAAACCTCACTTAAACCCACTTAAACCACTTCCAAGCCCTCTACCTAATGCACAACGATAACAAGAAGTAGAGCTTGGTTTTAGTGTATTCGCTGCATAGTTTATCATTTTGCTATGGTCGTTAAATCATAATGCTCACACACACACACACACACTGACCCTTGATTGTTTTCAGAGGCCAATCCCATTACTGTTCTCAACATGGGCAGGAATGCCAGTGGAACAGAAGAGTAAAAAAAAAAGGGGATTGTTTCTGGGTCAAACTTGAGTTCTGGTTGAGAAAATGTGGGTGTGGAACGTGAACAAGATTTGCCTGAAAAATCCCACACCAGCACAGACAAAAAGACAGAATAAAGCAGCTAATTTAAATGCAGCCAGACTCATTTTGTCACTGTAAACTTACAGTAATCGTCCCAGACACTGACAGGAATGATCACTATCTGCTGCAAAATGGCTGTGATTAGATCATTAGCATACATTTACCATAACCAGGCACAAAACAAATGACTCACTCAGGTGCATTAAGAAACCACATTGTGGGTTCATCTCCATGACTAACCACCGATCATAAAAAATCCTCATGTCTTCCTTTCATTGACAGTCCTTTCGTTTTTTCCACTTCAGATACATAATGACTATTTACTTAATTTGCTCCTGGTGATCATTGGTGTGGTTAAAGGCTATTTCATTATTATATCATTCACTGGAAATTAAGAGAATGCAACAAGTCCAAATTTCATTGTTCGGGTGATTCAATACAGTGAGAAATATAGCTCTGTAATGAAACATCTATTAACTGTGAATGACTGTGACTGATTAGCAATGAGATCCTTTAATCAAAGACATATTTCATGTTTCCCCGTCACAAAAAAATGGTTTCCATAGTTTTATACATCTACACCTGCTTTTCTACAGTTTTCGTCTGTGCACTGAAGGGTAAAACTGGCCCAATCAGAGGAAATCCATGTTTGCTCCTGAGGAACAAGCAAAAATGCTTAATATACAAATTCCTACATGAGGCATTCAGCCTCCTCGCTTGCGAAGTCACCACACTGGGTGTTTTTGCTCAAAAGGCAATACTTAAATCAACATGTGACTAAGGACGTGTGCATTTCCTGCCACCTCTTTCTACAACCACAGAAAATTCTTCTGAAAAACAAAACATCTAAACCACCTCCACCAAATTCTTGAACCTACGCTCCCATTAGAGCATGTGGTTTGTGCCAAATTTGGCATTTACTAACTAATAAGAAAAAAATTCCTTCTGTTGCTTCTAAAATTAGCAAGTTGGTCAGAAATATTTTAGACAGCGATATTGAGTCTGGTGATAAAATTGTATGTTTTTTCTGATTGCTGAAAAAAAAACACATCTATATAAACTACGTTTTTATACCACACAAAAGGGAATATTTATTTTTACATATTTTAACAAGTGTGTGTACTTCTGAGGCTTCAAAACTGGTCAAAGTCGTCTCTCATCCTCTTCCCTGCTCCGTCCAAACCACAGTGAACTTTCCAAAGGAAACTCAAGCGTCTCTACTGAGACTCTGGGTACAGATCAACCTATAATTGTGGAAGTGAAACTGGTCACAGAAAGAGGGTTAAAAAACTCCATCCCTTAAAAGCTGTGCGGTATACTGAGAAAAGACAAGTTATTTTGAGAATTTATTTTGACTAAAAGCAACAAAAGACAATGCTCAACCTCACCTACACAACGTGTTCCTTTGTTGTACAGCGTTCACCTCTCAAAACATTTTGTCTAGAGCTTAACTAAGCAGAAAAAAAGGGCTCATGAATGACCTTAAAAAGTCCACAATGAGTCAGTGTCAAGTGCTAACAATCAATTCAACACAAAACAATTTTTTGCAGAGTAAATGTACCTTTTATGCTGAAGAAAGGTGTGTTCACATAGCTACAATTTTTAATCCATTTCACTTGTATATACACATTATGAATACATCTATGGTTAACTGACTAAAGTGCTGCAAATCTAACTGCCTTTTCCCACCATATATCTTTTCACTTTTTTTCCTTCTTCTTAAAAACCAGGTCATCTTTTCTCAGATGAAACCTAAGCTCCAGCTCTCATCATAACAAGCAAACTGAACCGGCTCAGCAGACCGTTCGCACCAGTCTGAAATGTTATATTACAGCCGTGGTCTTGATATAAATCTAAAATCTTCTTAAAGATTTCATCACTCTTTGTGTTTAGCCTGGTTGATTTTGTCTTATTGCCTAAACAAAACCTTATCTGCACCTATCAACTCCTAAGGAACACAGTGAATAGTATGACAGTGAATCCTTTTCTGTGTCTTCACATCTCAGATTCAAAGTACGATTTTGTTTTGTGAGTTTAATTTCAAACTGGCTTGTGTCGACATTTGAACTCAACCTCAATCTCTAAAATTAACCACTAATATGTGGATGTAAGAAATCTATTACAAAAAGAGCACAAATATTGCACAGTGTGGGTGGACACAGCCTTGCAGTGGCCTTGCTTTGGGACCCTGAGGCAACTGTAAACAGCCTTGGTTGTGTAAGTGGAAACAGGGAGGGCTCTGTTTGAAGCCTCGTTCCCTGTGGGGAATCCTCCGGAGACAAACAGGCTTGTGCTGCCTTGTGATGCCAAAGGTTTGTACAGGCGTTATACAGCTGTGGTACTGTAGGACTAAATTAATAATAGAGTTGATCTATAAATGCTAAAACATGTAAAAAAAGATGCACTACAGCTTTTGCCCCTTTTTCTGGTCAAGTGTGCTTGTGTTTATTACATTTTTATTTATGAAGCTGCGCAAACAAAACACAAGTAAGACAAATCTTCAGCTTTGTTCTACTGCATTCTTAATGTATGATAATGTGGTTGATATTGCTTTACAAATGTGTACTGCAACTGTAAATCACAGCTGCTGTCTGAACCCGCTCCTTGCCAAACACTCAGAAAGATTCAGATCTCGGCAGTGAATGCGAGAGCAACTCCAGGATGGACAGATTGAGTTCTGCCCTCGGGGACTAGGGCAGCATGGCGCTCTGTCTCTCTGCAATGACTAGACATCAACAGGAAGACCAGACAGAGAGATTGGATGTGAATGTAAGGCAGAGATCGGGTAACAAAGAGACTTTTTCTCAGCTTTCATTACACAGATTTTTTACAAAAGACTAATGTGCTCTCTCTCACACACGCACATATATGATATACACATATATATATATGAACAACATTGTGAAAACCCTGCTATCCTTTTGGACAGACAGATAGTTTTCATATCTTGACATCAGCAGCATCTATCTCCTCCTGTGGCCAGTTTCTTATTCCTGCTGTGTATGTGATGACTGGTAAGGCGTACGTGTTGAAGCACCTGTCTTAGCCTCTAGAGGTATTTAACTATGGCTGACCTTTCATTCTCATCATCACTCCCATTAGCCCATGGGATATTTACGCATTTGTAGCTGTCTTGTATGTCGCCTGCTCTCTCTTAGCCACCATGTGGCCACACTTCTGAATGGCATGTCAATGGGAAATGCTGGAGATCTTGAGGAAGTTGTGTAAGATTCGATGTCATTCATGTACGGGAGGTGGGCGATAGCCGCACCACTTCTTAACTCCTTGACAGCTTCAATCAGGTCCTGTTCAGCAGCAGGATTATTACGTTTATTCTTTGGAGATCAGGCAGCCTCTGATTTTCTGGTGTCTCATCTTGTTTTCTCACCACCCCGGACATGTCTTTTATAAGACCCTTCTTCACCTCTGTCTGCTGACTAACGCCGCTTAGACTGGTGGTGCCATGTCTCATTTTGTTGGTGCCTCTTGTGTCATTGGTAGTGAGGTGTAATCTTGTTATTTTAACACATTTGCATGCACAAGCCACATCTGCATACTGATGGGATTGTGGTTCTTTATGCAGACAAAGCATGAGTAGTTTCCCACACATCACATACAGAAAGTAACTTAAGGTGGTTCACATAGTATGTGAATTAACCATCAGGTTGTAACTAATTAATATACATATACTAACAGGTCTGTTTTGTCAAAACGACCTTGAATAAATAAATTAAATGAATACATTTTCCAAATCTTAACTGACTAAATTTAAGCATCTTTAAAAAGTGCTTGTTGTGAAATCCCAAAAGGTTCTTTCTGATATTTTTAGAACAATATTGTCTAAAGAGAAGTAACATTTCCACTGCTGCTGCTGCCCACTACTCCCACCGACTCTCTGATACAGTCGGTGGTGGCACCTTTAAGATCTTCGTGGTACAAAACGGACACTAACAATCATCTTGGAGATCTGATTCCTAAAATAAACAAGGAGTAAGACATTGTGACGATGCCTAAAGTTGAGCTGTGGGAATGGCATAATGGTGTAAACATAGCATCACTAAAAGCAGTAATTATAATTGTCCAAATATACAGTGCTCAACCTGCAAAAATAAACACAAACACAAAATAATACGGCATCAACTTGCTTCTGTGTGCAAAAATTCTTTGTCTAATAACAACAACCGAGCTCTTGACTGTGGGGGACACCACAATGACCAGCTTAGATAGCAGACATGAATCATCCCCTCTGTTTGTGAGCTTTGTGGGTCAACCAGTATGCAGGTTGCCGGGTATGTGCATCTGTGTGTGTGTTTGGGGGACTGACAGAATACAGAAACATCACAAGAACATATGTTATTATAATCTCTGACACAGAAGAGCAATGTTTAGGAGCAGTCCACAAAAGTCTAGTCAGAGTCTAATTTATATCATTTTTGTAGTTGTCCTATGATGTGTGATGACTTGGAAACCATTATAGATATTTCTGCTGACATTTCCAAACTGCCACTTGTTGCTGATGACATTCATGATGTAAATAAATTAGTATTATGGTACTTAGTGTGAGGAAACCATTTTTTTTTTTTAGATGTGGATTCAGACTGTATTTCTACATAGCTTTCAAGTTATAAAAAACACTCACGTTCTTCTCATACAAACTGTTAAAAATGGTTATTTTGCTCCTTTCCTGGTATGTACATGTGATCTTTTACACTTTTATCTTTCACATGTTGGAGGTGTGAAGTGGGTTAACTCCTTCGATGCCTCTACGCTTACCTTCAGTCCATCACTGGGGAGACGGTAGCCAAACCGTGCAGGAAGGTCATCAAAGTTCTCTGTTTTGTTGTCAAATGAGTACTGAAAAATGGAAAAAAATAAGTTGAATAACCTTTGTGCAAAAATATATAATGCAGCCTGATGCATCATCAAAAACTGTAAACACTGGATCTTCATTTAACCAAGTCTTAGGTTTTCACCACTAAGGGCACTGAGACCACAAACCCAAACCCTACGTGCTTATTTAGTTGTTATTGCAAACAAAAGCAACATAGGTACAATTAGTTACACTGTTTTATTATTGTTGTATGTTTCTATGAATAGCTCTACACTTTTGTTGTGTGAACAGTGACTCACAGCAGCAATGTCAGCCTCCACAGGCAGCAGGTTGAGGAAGGCGAAGAGCTGAACAGTGAAGATGGTGTAAATCTGCGTGGCCGACAGCATCAGCATTCCCAGGGACAGCAGCATCTTGGCCTCACGTTACAACCGCCAGCTGCTATGCCACTCACTCTTAAACATACACGACCATAAACACACAAACGCACAGACACTGGCCTGCAGTGGAACCCCTCGGCACTGTCTACTGTCGTCACACCTAGAAAACACACCAGCGTTTGTGTTTATAGAAAACCTTTACACTGACACAACTATTGTACAATTTCTTAATTGTGATGTTTACATTTCATACAATTTCCTATTCTCATTTTCTGTACAAGCACCTTCAAAAATCCCTCTCTTATAATGCAAACACCCCCAATTGAAACATTTACTTATTTTATCTATAAGAGGAGACAGAACCAGAACTATGAGTATGAGTATGAGTACAAAGTATCCTTGAAACTGGCTAAAACATCAATTTAACATTCCTTTTTTTTAAAATCCATTTTCAATTTTGCTCCACGGGGACATAAATTATTTACAATTGTTTATTTTTTCCCAAAGGGAAGTCAGAGGTTAAGAAGAGTATGACACAGCAACTTTAAATTTTTAATGTCGATTGAATGTCTGTGTGCACCACCTTTGTAAAACTGTCAACATACTGTACTATCAATGCTACTTTCAGATGTTTTACCCTGTATCTCTGTCCCTGCACGCTGCCCTGGAGTATTGAAATATTCCAATCGAAATACCTCAAAGTCTTTTTTAGTGTAAAAGTGTTAAGAGGAATCCCAGCTTGCCAAATAACAAACAAGTATTTGGTGAACAGGGGAATTAAAAATTTCAATACAGAGATCAGTCCTCTGCAACAGCATCAAAGAACTGGATTTTTGGGTAAGAGTTTGTCAGGAGAAGCTTAATCACATTTAGTGTCAATCACAGGCTCTGGTCTTATCTGGTGATTTACACAGATGACCTGACAAGAGCCCTGAAGCCCTTCTTCATGGCTAAATAATAAGAAAAAATACACTAAGCAGGCGTTTGTGACCCCTGTCTTGTCCTAAGAGAACATTTTACATAAAGACTTGCCAGGCTTTGGCTCACTAGGCCATGTTGTCAGGCTGCAAAACAAGGAAGTAGTACTGGGGGATTATTTTTGATTAAATATATGCACCTGCAGGTCAATACAGAAAAGAAGAAGCAAGGTGTGGTCATAAGAGTATAAAATAAATTTAGTTGTATTTTTAATTAATGTGATAATAATAGTACTAACTGTCCTCATTTATAAATGAACTTCACACTGTGATTAAACATCTTTAATTACTCAGTTTAAACTCAAATGTAAAAACATTACAGATTCATTTCTTTTAAAGGTAACTTGTTAACTTCTCCCTCTCACTTTATGGCCTCAAAACACATAATTTTTAACTAAATATCTTTTAAAAGTGCAGCCCTTACACACTGTAAAATGAGAGTGAGGCTAAATTAAGAAATTTTCTCTTCCTGTTCCATTGTTCTATTAATGCTGCTGCTGCCATTTCCAACAGAACAAGATCTAACACGTTGATCATACACTGCATGTTGCTTTGTGAGGGCACAGTCTCATTTCCTATTACATCAAAACATCTGAACCCATAATGACTTTTTTTTTTTAAATCTTACACAAATGTGCCGTCTGAAGTCAAACATTAACCAATTGAACGTCTACACCAATTTAATCAACCATATAAAGGTGGCATGATGGATGGGTATATGAATATCAAAATGGAAAAATAAAACTACTGATGATTAAAGCACCATCTGGAAAAATCAATAATAGTATATTTACTTTACACTGTGATAAGAACCTGTTAAGAAATAGAAGAAATTATAAAACAAATGATCAATTAAAGGGATTTTGCTCAATTTGTGCAATTTACAATAAGTATTCAGTCAAGAGTTGATCACAAACAAACATGTCTTCAAGATTCAACCATGCAAATATGTTTTGGTACAATCCCTTGTGTTTAAACTTGTGACACAAGTTTACAGTTTGATTTTAACACAGGGATGCACAAACTAGTAAACTGTGTGGCAGCAAAATAACCGATGACAGAGACATTGACTTAAAACTGACTGAAAAAGACAATCTTCTAGATGACGAGTTACAATATAAAGAGGAAAATAATGCAACATCACTCATGATGACAACAGTGGGCTGAAGGTGACTAAACATCAGCTGATAGAAATGACGTTTAGGGAACAAATATGTCAGGTCATAGTAAAATGACTATACTGAGTTAATAAAAATAAATAAAAAAATAAGACATCACTTCCAGCATTTCAACAGCGATAAACTTCATACCCCCTCACTCTCCACCCTGCTCAAAAATCTCAGTGATTGTGCTGAGCTGCTGTTAATATACTGATAAACTCTAGTACCTTTACTGACACACGACGTGAGATAGTTACACTTACTCTATGATGTTTTTATTGTTATAAAATATCTGTAGTGTGTCGAGGACACGTTTAAAAAAATGTGTGCAATTAGCAACAAAAACAGACCGTCCTGTACCCGAGTTAGCCTGGTGCTAACACAGGTAGCTAACCCGCTATTCGTGGCTGTTTACCTTTATTCCCGCCTGGAGGTTTATCTTGTCCAGGGATTTAGCTGCTGGCAGGGACATCACTCTCCTTTACTGTGTGTTGCGTAAAGGAACCAGCGCAAAGACGAAGGTTTTGGGTGGACTTCATCCCGTTTGAAACGGTGGGTCATAGGAGTAGAGAACATGCACTGTTTTAATCCGCTAGCTTCTTCTTTCATGTGAGAGCGTAAACTTCCGGCCCCACGTCCTCCACTCCGGATTCGGCTTCTGATTGGACGAATCACCTGTCAATCATCACGTTTAGGAAAAATGACTGCGGACGTAAACAGATCCACGTGATGACACAAATAACCATTAACTGCCTTTTACAGTCACATGAACGGGGCCCGGCTGTATCTGCAGCTTTATTGCGGCTACATCAGTGAATTAGGAGATGAAGTGGCTGCGGAGTGGCTCATTTAAATAAAGTGTACAGTTTAAGAAAGAAAAAAGTGGCCGATCTTTTTCATTTGTACAATAAATGGCACCTTCTTCCTCCTCAAGAAACTGTAGAAAACAGCTGACTGTTTTAAATCTCTAGCACCCTCTATAGCCCAAATTTTTCATAGGTGGACTCAGATTAAAACAACAAATACAACTGACTATATACAGGTAAAGCTGTTATACTTAAAAGCTTAAACTATCAAGCAAATACAGTTGGATAGAAATCTGTGCTCCTGTCACTGTGAGAATAATTTGCTCATACAAGAATAAAGCAAAGGCAGTTTTGTAAAGCCTTATAAAACACTCATATTTGTCAGACTTGTAAAACCCATTTTCACATATTTGATCAATTCAGTAAGATTTGCGGTAATTTACCTGCTGCCAGCAGAGAAAAAAAGTCAGGTTATTTCATCTGCAAAATTAATGAAAAGCTACTAAAACTACAAGCTATAAATATGACAAACTCAATAATTCAGACAGAAGTTTAAAGACACATTTCTGTATTTTAGTATTGCTGCTCCAAAGAACTGCATGGATGTTATTTTCAGGGGATCATAAGTGCATGAGTAATGTGTGGTTATAATCTCAGTTCACGTCCAAAAGCCAGAGGTAAGTAGAGGTGTCTAGAGGCTTGGGTTTTATCACATGACTGAAACTTGAGAGGAAAAAAGATTTGTTTTAAAGTTCAGTTTATTCATCCATAAAATCACAAAGATTACAGTGTTTCTTCTTTAATCAACTAACAATAAAATAACAGTAAACAAGGTTAGAAAAAAATGTAGACAACCTAGAAAAACTAACTTGAAACTGAAAGAATGAAAACCAAGACCTAAAATCAAAACACACACTGTGTGTTGTTTGCCACAGCAACAACATCTGATTGCATTTGTGTCCTGATTTGTGTTCAAAGAACAGAAATCATTACAACTACAGCAGTTCTTGCTACGAGCCAAGATTGTTCAGAAAAACACAGTGGACAACTTCAGGCTTTAAAAGGTCAAATGCAAATTAGCATCCCCCCGTAAAACTTTATGGAAGAATCGTAAAAGTCTATCAAAGAACTCTTCAAATTACTGTGACGTTCTTCCCTTTCGTGGTGTGAAGCCAGTGGCTTGTTCTTTTGTTTCACAATAAAAAGCAAAGCAAAGAACTGACGTAAGGTTTTGTTTGGATTTGAAACTCAGGTCCAAAAATGCTAAAACTATATCTACATTTACATCCAAAAATACCAGCATTTTGGATTTTAAAAATATGGTGATAAACTACAAGTATACAAGTCAGATCCTTATGTACATTATACTTGTAAAGTCATATAACATCTATAAGTACACCTGGACTTTGTGACCATGACTCTAAACACATGAGATCAACCTGAGATCAAGTGCACAAATACCATGAGAATATGCCAAAGTCCAGTTTTATGGTTTGGTAACTGTCATTTTGTACAACACAACATTTTACATCTAAACCACCTTAGCTGCTGAAACGTGTGGGAGCTATAAAAACATTTAATGATTTAACTAGTCTTTAACATACAAAAATCTAAAATGGAGCCTTCACGTGACATATATACCCCTTTTATTTTTTCCAACGTAACAACCATGATCCCACACACATCATTGTGTTTCATCTTTACTTTTTGCACTTATTATATGCTAATTCATGAAAATCCAAATGAATGCAATTAGGTTTAGTACAATTAATATTTCAGGAATTTTAGAAAGAAATTACTATATGATTTGGATTCTTAAGTATTTTCTATTTGGTTGACTTGTTAGAGCCAGACCCCCCTCCCAACTCTTGCCCCCTCCTTCCTGACTCTTCCTACGACTAATACCCCAAACTCACTCCTCAGTTGGTCAAGACCACTACACGGCAACTCAACAACGAAGGACCAATGTCCTGACCATGAGGGTGTTCGTCAACTTTGAGGATTCCTGCGAGCCTTTTGACGTCCCTCCAGACCAGACTGTTGGGACCATGAAGCAGATGGTGAAGGTAATTAAAGCCTTTGTCAGACACCAGAGCAACTGATGTTAATGGACCTTCATTTCTTGACAAGAGTGAATTTAAAAATCTGTGTAATGGTTTGGTATTAGGTATTACTAGAGGCAAAAGAAAGCATTTAGTTAGGTTATGTTATCTATGATGTAATGTTGCTTTTAAGGGTAAAATAGTATTTATTTCCAAATATCTTATGTATGAATGTGAATCTTATGCGCTGAAAATGACGTTCCTGTTAGTGGAACTTTAACTAACTAACTGTTTTTTTCCCTCTACAGTTGATCTGGGAAACCAACATGATTTGTCTAAAACTTCTTTCTTTAGGAAAACTTTCTTATCCAACTCTCCGATGACAAACAGGTCTGTCACTACCTACAGCTGAATTATGGTGGTGCCGCTCTGCAGGACAGCTGGGCTCTGTGTGACGTGGGCATCACCAGTGGCAGCACCATGCGATGCCTGATAAAGGTAATAAAAAGCCCAAAGAGTTCAAAGACTCAAAATCTGGATTTGGAGCATTAAAGTAAATACAAGGGGCTCACAGTGAAGCTTGTTGCAACATGATGCTGAGGCATCTTTGCTTTGTGGATCAAGTGCTATTTAAAAAAAAAGTTCTGACTGAGATGTCACTATTACCTTACGTTTACGTTAATTAAGTGAAAGAATAAAATACTTTTTCCATGAAATTAGGAAAGCTTGATGCAGTGGCAAATTTCTAAATAATCAATAATTCTATAATTGTTGCCATTTTGTATTTAAAAGACTCAAAAGTATAAATGATTTGAAAAAACAATATTTTGTATTTTGATGTTAACATTTTTATTAAAAACAAGAATGATAAAAGAGTTGGCGTCATATTTCACAAAGTGTGTTCAATTTCTAAATTCAAATATTATACACAACTCCAATACCTTCTGTACAAACCACTACTCCTGAAGGATGTATCACTATATATAATTAAAGCTGAGTGTGGTACCTTATTTAGTACATAAGTCATAACACGGGATCACTTCTCATCCAATATTCTTCCTACAGTGAATTTAATGTCAGACTGGTGCATTAATATGGAGCAAGATGTTCCCATGTGAGCAGCAGCTTGAAGGGGAATGAATTTACTGCTGCCTGAGATCTTTGGTTTGTCCCAATTACTTCGTTTTCAGTATTAGTAGTCATTCCAACCTCATCACTAAGCAACCTTGTGTAAAAGTTGACAGTTGCAAGCTTGTGTGTGTGTGTGTGTTTGTGTGTGCGTATCCCCCCTCAGCTTTTGTCATTATTTAACATCCCCTCATAAAAATAGTTGCTTTCTACAGTCCCTACAGTGTTTCTCTATGTCCTGGTCCGGATCCATTTGCTCATTTGCAATGGCATGTCTCATCCTTTCTTTTATTTATTACATTATTCTGCAAGAATATAAATCTTATTTATGAATTATTTATATATTTTAACTTTTGCTGAAAGAATTTCAGGGTCTGTTTTCCTCTGTGAGGCAATTCAGTACATACAATTCAGTGCATACTATACGTTTCAGTCTTTTCAGTAGGTCAGCGCTTTCCTTGCATGTTTGTTCATGATGTCGACCACAGAGTGGCAGCAAACTCTACTGCTGATGATGAGACACCATCTAACATTCCCTCTTTGCTGGATGTGTACTATTTTTGCTCTATTTTTACACTAAACAAAAGGACAGATACTATAAATATGGTGGACATTAGACATCTCTCATCTTAGATAAGGGATTGTAAACAAATAAAACCAATTGTAGGTACTAAAACAGGTAAAGATGTGAAACTGACACATGTAACTCTTGTAACAACTCAATACAGTGATGATGGAGGATTCAGTTTTTGGCCTGAGCTGACCATGTGGCTTTACTCACTGTAATTTTTTGTCTCATTAAAGTCACTGTACCACTGTAATTGGTTTTCAGAGTAAGCAAAGGCCTGTGATGCATGTGTTCAACGCTGTGACAGGAGAAACCTTATCCGTCATGGGAAGTGAAGCTCTTCTGCATGGGTCCGTTGCTACATTAAAAACCGTGGTCTCCATGCAGAGTGGCCTCCCTGTCAGCACCTTCAGACTGAGCATGCTCACAGATGTGCAGCTCTATGACTGCAACCTACTGCAGGACTATGCTGTTGAAGTGGGTATGGTGTGTTTTCTGTCTGCGCTACCATTTGACTAATGTGTGTAACGTTATAGTGATGTGATGTGGATAATCAAGTAATTTTCAGTTGATTTATTCCATCAAACAAACAGATTACTTCTATTTTATTAACAATTTAATTGCTTTCATTCCTATTCTACACATACTACACATGGTCATTATCAAATGATCAACAAGTTACAAATCACTTTTTTTAACTTAAAGATTATTTTTGCATTCCAACTATTTGCATACAAGTGACTAATATGATGTTAAGAATGTATTCATTTCGTAATCAATACAGTTGTTTCTTTTTTTTTTAAACATAGGTACTAGTCTCCAATTGGACACCTGGGATGGATGGGTGGAGTTCCTCCGAGGTTGTCTCCTGGGCCATAGACTGACAGTCCAGAGTCATTTATCAGAGGAGAGGATGGTCATGAGGTCAATAATTTCTCACCTGAATAAAAATAAAAGTGGAAATGTACAGACAAAACCCTTTTTTTCAGCTTGCATTGAATGAACTTTTCCCTCTTCCTTCCAGGTTTCAGCTGAGGGTAGCACTGTACATTGCTGCCTCTTTAGGCCACCTAGACCTGGCAGGCTGGCTGCTAGAGAGGGGGGTGCATGCTGGGGAACCAGTGGGAGTCCATCCGTACCGCCAGTGGTGTCATCAAACCGCCCACAGAGACACCGGAAAGTGTCCCATCCATGTAGCTGCAGAGAGAGGTCAACTCCTCATCCTAAAACTCTTCATCACCAAGAACTACTTATCACTGGTTTGTCGGGACCCTGGTGGTCGTGACCCTATGAAAATTGCCTTTCAACATGGTCACAGGGAGTGTGTGCGCTACTTAGCCAACAAGCTGTGCTCAGTAGTATCCTTCCCAAATATGTCCCTGCCCATGCATTTATACCTGCAGGTGAAACACTGGGCGATTTTAGGACAGAGGAGAGTTGCCTCCAAACGATGCCAGTACGCCAGCGTGGGACATATGTCTATGCTTGTAGATGGCTTTAACCAGCCACAGATGTCTTCCAAATACAGGAGAGCCAAGAAACCAAGAAGAGGAATCAGAGCCAAAGCTTTGCAACAGTTACCACCCATCAGCACTTTTTATTCAGTGTCACACCTCCCCTCTGAAAGGGCACCGCTCTACCTACCCAGCTTGCAGTCTGGGAATCCTGGTGATTTTAAAGAGACACAGAAGAGGTGGAAGCAGGGCATAAAATGTAGAGATGATGGCCTTTTGGATAAAACGATGGATGGAGACGGAGTGCTTTGCAGGGGCATGTTTACGCTCCCACCAGTTACCAAAGAAAGCATGCTCAAGCCGATGTTTGTTGGTTCATCACTGAAATATTCCAGTTTTCTGACAGCTTCTGTGGAGTCCTTCGCTCAGCACTGTGGCCAAACACCAAGAGAAAATGCCATATACTGCTTGAGTATAGCTAGGTCTCTGTCATCTCCACTGTTCATGTGCATATACTATATATAGTAACTAACTATAGGCAAGCAAAGATTTTGGAAAGAAAGAAATTTATTTTGAGAAATTTCTATATTTACTTTATTATTGTATTTATTTTATATTTTGTTTCCTAATTACTTTATTGTACAACAGTGGACCTGTTGCCTTGTAAAACTGAGATGTGGTTCTGTGAAACTGACACTAACTAAACCACTGAGCTAAACCACTGGTTTGCTCATTTATTTATTTTAGTAATAATCCCAGTAGACATTGTTTATTGTTTAGAGACAGTGAGTGAATGCTATGCACAGCAGCTTTGAATTACTATGTGTAATAATGTATGTTTCTATCTGATATAGTACTTTCACAGAAAAACCTTGGCAGAAGCAGCTGAGCATAGCGCGGACTTTGGTCAGGAAGCGAGTCCAGTCCATGGTTTGATACTTGTGGATCTCATCTCATCTCATCCTTGTCCAGGACCTTCACCAATGAGCCAACCTGCAAGTGGTTCTCCCATCACCTGCTTGAAATACTGTTGACAATGAAGAATCCTTCAGAGTGACAACTGAGGAGTATATATCCTTGGCTTAGTTTGTCATTAAACTTAAACCTGTCTGTCTGATCCAAACCTCTGCCTTTGTAGCTGAGGTCTACACAGAAACACAGAGAACTAGATAGATATTATTGATACTGACATATACAGCATATGCAACTTGGAAATTAAAATTTGCAACAAATGAAATTTTGTGTTTGACAAAAGTCCAAGCAGGGCTTACAGACTCAGCTGAAATGACTTGCCTTAGATGACATTCTTGAAGGCTAAGAGCACTAACATACACTATGTACTATAGGATATATACTAATTTATCTGAATAACTGTGTTGATAAAATCTGTGATTAAAAATGTAATCTATAATATACAACTGATTTAAGCAAACTGCTTTTATTTTAACCTTTTCTTGTTCTGCTTTGCATTTCATCTTTAAATGAATGAATAATGTAACTGCCAATTCGCTGATACAAAATTTGTTTATACAAGAAAAGGGTTTCCCCGATTCTCAGAAAAATGAACTTCAACTTGTGAACATTAAGAACAGAGAATAATAATAATAAAAAAATCTGTCTTTTTACTGGAGAAAGTCAGAAGTGGAGGTGGTTTTGTGGCATCATCATCACACACAAACAGACAGTGGTCATAAATGATCCAGCTGCATCTTATTTCAAAGTTTGACGTTGCACAGATATTACTTGACTTGATCCAATTAAAAAGCAACACAGGTTTCAGATATTAATATAATAATATATTTTTAATAATTTCTTATCGGTTGAGTTTTCTTCAGCTGTCAAATCAACTAATCAGATCACTATGGAATGAAACAGGTGTTTATTGTATGACAAATCAAGCAATTAAGTTGTTAAAACTTGAATTTCAGCCTTTGTAACTTCCTTGTACATGAAGGCAACGTAATCTCAAAAAATCTCGCGATATTTGGAGCATAGCCGACCCGCTTGTAGTGCAGTTGCCCCGCCAGTCAGTGAATAACCGGGGTGTGTAGACATGCTGAACTGCCAGGATTCGTGTATAGCTTTCTCCTAAGATTTCGGGAAGAGCACAGAGTTATGCCGGGGAGCGTGTTGAACACCGATCCAGTCTTTGGTAATTGAGTCACTGAAATCACACCAGCAGGAGAAAAAAAATAATTCTCAGCAGGAGAAACAGTTGAGCCAGCCAGTCAGCCAACCAGCCAGCCAACCGGTCTGACAGTCAGCGTGTGGGAATGGCAGCTCCCCGGCCGATAAAAGGCATTTTGAAAAACAAGAACAGCGGGACAAACGTCAAATCGCTGCCCGACGAGGTGCAAGGGGACAATCCCGAACAAGCCCCGGGACTCTCGGAAGATGACCAACAGTAAGTTTCCTGCTCGGCTCTGGTGAGGTCGGTAGCCCGGTAACGGCGGCAGCTAGCTAAACACTTGTTAGCCTCTCGTTCGTAACTCCCCTGTCAGGCTAACAGCAACATTAAAGTCACCTCTCTCTGGTTGTTAATGTCAGACAGCGGTGTGTGCTGTTTGTGTGAAAAGTTTCTGGGTATTTCTTGAAACTGTTAAATATTTTCACCAAATTAAAAAAAAAAAAAATCTTAATGTCATATGTAACCAAGAGCTAACGCTTGCACCACGAAGCCGTTAGTATGGTTAGCTTGATTGTTAGCCAATAACGTGATTTAACGGGTTGTAACCAATAATTACTATAAATAAGAGACACCAAACCCTTAAAAAACTGTCGACTCAACTTGGTGGCCATTAATAAAAATGAGTATAAACATCGTTAAACAGCGACAACACCCATGCAGAAATGACCATAATAGGGCAAATTGTCGCCAGCTTGAACTGAGGTCACGCTGTCAAATGTAAATGAAGCGTTTTGTTGAATTAAATATCGTTTATTTCAAACTGTCATGTCCTCATATAACCTTAGATTGATGCTATAGCTCACCACCAGGTGTATTAGTAAGTTGGTGAATATCTTCAATTTTAGTGGGAATGAACGAAGTTGTAAATTGTCAAGACCAATAATTATGTTACTTTAATTCAATATCAAGGCAACATAATTTGTTGCTATATTTAACTTATAACCACTAGCAAATTTTCAGTAACTGGGTTGTTTGTTCTTCTCTCAAAATAGTACAATATGTGTTGTTCAAAGTCTTTAACGGTCAGTGCATGTCACTAAGATTGAGTTGGGTGTACCTCCAGTTTTTATCTCTGGCAACAAAAACTTGATGATCTGACACTGACAGCTGTTACAGGCCTGCACTTACAAAGCAGCAGACTGGGTGCAAAGAGGCAGAAATCTGTTGTAAACAAGCCTTTAAACTAGACTGATATAGTCTGACTGGATAATCTCTCATACAAAATCTACTCTAGTTCACCTCTATCTGTCTCATAAGACAGATGTTTGATATTCACTACCACTGTTTTATCTCCTGTTTTAAAGCACTTTACTTCTTGAACCCACATCTATTGTGAGTGACCTTTCTTTTAGTCCACAAACATATTAGATGTTTTCTCAGAAGACATTTCACATTGCTTGGCTTTACTTCCCTCCTGATGCTATCCAGGGCAGGAGTTTGGCTCATTTGACCACTCCCTGCACAGGACCCTCAACTAAAATATCAAGTGTGTTCGATTGCAG
Source organism: Polydactylus sextarius (assembly GCA_016801845.1). Classification (NCBI taxonomy): domain Eukaryota; kingdom Metazoa; phylum Chordata; class Actinopteri; family Polynemidae; genus Polydactylus; species Polydactylus sextarius. The sequence goes on from CM028910.1 coordinate 19,030,651, forward strand.
TGGGGACATCTCAGATGAGGTCAAGAGCATTGCAGGGCAAATAAATTGGGTTGTGGCATGGCTGGGGTCTGTAATGATTTACCAACACAGGTTGTGGAAACTCATCTCAGACTGTTGTCCAATACCATCTTGGTCTTGCAGTCATCTTGACTCCTGAGGTTACTGGCTAGTTTGGGTGGTATAATTAAATAATACATTTCTGATTCCTTAAAAATGACAACTAATAAATAAGAACCCATCTGAAATCTTTGATGAATCTTCGATCATTTTATAATACGTGTCCTGCCAGTTACTTAGCTATTTTTAATCGGCTAAAGTCAAATGTTGAAGGTGTAATTTATCATCCACTGTGCCCTCTGCTTCTCCCTATGCCAGCAGGTCCAGACATTAGCACTTCACTCTGAGCTGCAGCGTGAGAAATTAGGCCATTGAGAGATGGCAGTTATTAGTGAGTCTCATTCCCAACAGTGAATCGAGCTTTTTCTGTGTTGATACAAAAATAGTCTCTCTTTAAGTGACAAAGAAAAGGAGATGAAGAATAATTTCCTGGAAGGATCCTGTGTGCATCAATGCACCAAATCCTAACGCCTATCTCTCTCTGTCACTCTCTCTCTCTCTCTATCACTCTCTGGAGCTTTGCCTTCTCCTTTGCATGGATATCATTGACACTGACACTTTCGCTGTGGCAGCGAGACATAATGCCCCAGATCACCAGCCTCAGTTAAGTCATTTTGATGCTCTGTTGTCCTGCAGCCAACTCCTAGTCTCCTCTCTAGCCCCAGGACACATGGTCACATCATCCCTGAGTGAGTCTGTTACTTCAGGTTGCAAAGGTGGTGCTATAATTGAACAGTGGCTGTGTTTGAATCATCTATTCAAAAAAAAATACATTTACTTTTGTTATGAAACAGCCCAGTCATCTCTGCTTATTTAGCTTTGGGTTTCATGTGATTCATTAGTTCATGGAGAATTGATTTTCTGGCGTGAGGGAGGCTGTGATTGGGGAAGAAATTGGAAATTAGCATCTCTATGTATCATTTTTATATCATAGATGTGGCACTAAGAAATTATAAAAACGTGCGTTGTGAGATTTATTTTTAGCTTTATAAAGTACGTCATTTGAGAGCACATCTGTGAGTAAATGGGTAACAAAATATCTTCGACAAACAAGGCTCGAAGTCTGTTTAGAAAGTCGTCTTTGCTGCTTCAGATCCCATCAGGACTCTTCAAAGTGCCCTGTTTCTGTCTTTACAAGTACATCTGCCAATATTCTTGAAGAACAGAAGCTGGAAACTATTTAAAAAAAAAAAGAGTAATTAATTAAAACACGTCACCATCAATCAGATCAAATATATTGATGTGATTAAGTCGAAAACATCAGAGCTTTTATGGCTTTACCGATATTTAATTCTGTCTGATTCACAGTCGGGGTGATGAATTAACACCGCCCACTTGCCAAATGCTGCTAAATCTTTGGTGCTGGCTGGAGATTATGCCTCGTGTAACAGTTAGTCTGGGCATAATAATCAATAGAGTTTTCAGGAGATTCATTCCTCAAAAGTGATGTAATTTGTAAACAGCTATAGTGCTTCTGGCCGTTTAGATCAACAAGTCACAGTTCGTTATGCTAATTAATGTCAAATAATTGTATCAGCTTTGTAATTATATTCTAGCTGGAAGGTAATCAGCTGTTTTTAGTCGGTTAAAGTTTAACGTGTGATTTATCATTATCGCTGTGTCCTCTGCTCTGCTCCTGGGTCCAGGTCCAGACACCAACAACACTCCTCTCTCTGGGCTGCAGTGTGAGAAATTAGGCCATCGAATGATGGCAGTTATCAGTGAATTCTGTTCCCGATAATGAATCGAGCTTTTTCATTGTTAATACAAAAATAGTTTCCCTACGAGCGATGAGGAAGAAGAGGAACAATAGTTTTCTGGAAGGTTCCTGTTTGCATCCAAGCACAAAATCAACAGAAATGATTTTTTTAGCTCCTTTTTTTTTTTTTTTTTTAAACCTACCACTTTCCAATTGAAGGCTGTCGAGCATTATTCAGGACGGTAGCGCTCACACTGAGTTTGACAACATCCCAGACGTGTTTTTACTTATTAGCTTCAGTTGTATAGCACATATCACGTTGCCTTCTAGTTTGTTCTACAGTACCCAGAGGATATCCTGAATCAGCTCTGCAAATACCTACCATCTGTCCATGTTTAAACAATTCACCTTCTCGCAATAGAGTTGTAGTCACAACATGAACCGCAGAAGATGTAACGCTCCTCTGTGCTTAGAGTCATTTAGAGTTGCAGCTCCCTCGATGGCAATTATTAATTATATGTCAATCGGCGCAAAACAAATGACAGAATTTAACAAAAAGGCGAACAATTGAAAATACAAAGTGGGTGTGTGCATTATTTATCTGAAGATATAAAAATAGGATGTGACATTGGAAGTTGAGGTTATATTTGATTCCCCTTCAGCTCCAATTCTGTGTAAAGGTCACCTGAGGTAACTTATTTTTTTTTCTTTTTTTTTGGAGAAGGAGAATTATATGGATTTCACTGTACACAAACATTTAGCACCAACAAGAGGTCAGAACTTTATCTCCTTCAATATTTTTGGGCATGAGAAGACATTTGCTGCTCTTAGAGACTTTTTGTCATCCCTTCAATCACCCACTATTATTTAGTTAACAGTGATGTATGGGCCTCACACCCAGTCATATATAATTCATTGATGCTTCCATGAAACTCAATCTCTCGTTCATTGTGTGGCGAGCCTCATCCCGACTACGTGATGGACAGTTTGACTGGCAGGCAGTGAATCTCTGACAATCCATAATGTGGAGCGAAAAAATACCACTCAGATGACTTGTCGCTGTCTATGCGGGGGCCGTTGAAGTCGCAGACAATTAAAGCAGTTATCTGAAACTGATAAAGCCAGAATCAACAAGGGTCTGTGGTCTACGAGGATAACGAGCATAAAGGAGAACGAGGCAATAAAACAGTAAAAAATAAATAAAAAATTAACAACTTTTATTATCTCTCCTATTCATAATACAGAGGTGGGTAATAACTCCAGTGAATGTTGGTGTGATTTTATTAAGGTGAAATTAAATGTTTAACCATTGTGATAATAAATTGATGTAGCTGCTTTTTTTTTTTTTTTTTTTTTTAGCCTTTGGGTTAAACTAAGATTTGGATTAGCTTGACTTCTTGATGACTTCTGATGTGCAGTGACTCTAAAGTCTGTCATAATAAGTATAAATCTAGTTGGTTATATTTAACGGTTTGTGGTGTTTCACAATGCTGTCGCTGAATGAGGAAGACTATGAAAGAATAGTGTTTCTTCACGCTGAAAAACGAAATGAAACCAAAATCTAAAATTTACTAAACTCCATCAATCCCTATAGTGCCCAAACAGAGTTACTCAGCAAACTGAGGCTGATATTTATTTCCCTTCCTCTTACTTCTGGCTTGATACCATCGTATGTGGGACCAGGATGATATTTGAGTATCTATTTCGACCCACCACTGTCTCCACACTAAAACCTGCACCTGCTGTGTTAGTCCTTGTGGCTTCAGTCTGCAGTGGAGAGTACAGGGCCGGACCTTTCCCCACTCCCCTCTCACTGTGCTACCTGATAGCACAGCTCAACTCTCGGTGATGACTCACTCTATTTAATGAGTTTTCCTGAAGCGTTGTGTTGCCAGCTGTTGACCACCCTCGAGAGATAGTCATCATCACGTAAGAGATACAGCTCTGTATTTCATGTGCGATAGTGGTTGTTTTTTCTTTTTTTTTTTCTTTGTACAGGTACGTCATTGAATTACAGTTTTAGTGATGATTTGCTCTGAATGAGTGGACCAGAGTGGATTTAAGGGCAACTACAGTTTGGTGGAAATAGAACATTGTTGCTTCAGGATTGTGTAACTACAAGGACTACACTTTACCACCCGGCAGCATGACAACACTCTTTCTCCCACGATAACACAAAGTTGATATTTGGGCTCTTTTGCAGACAAACGGCAAGAGTCAAACGAACAGATATTTTAAAAATTATTTCCCATCACTGTGTGTGTTTCAACACACCTCTAGATCCAGATACAGTCTTTATTTAGCAGGATGTTTACAGAGGTACGCACTCTCTTTGGGTCTTTTTTAGCCCAGAGGCACATTCGACTACGTAGCTAATTTAACAGAATGAGTGTGTTTGTTCAGTATGTTGGTCAAGGACGTTTCATCCGGGTTATGTTGATGCGTGTTTACGGTCTTAACCACACAACTTCCAGCTGCACATAACCACATCAGCAGCTTCTTATTTTTGCCATTTCCTGTCCATTAATTTGCACAAGTCTCGCCTGAAAGTTTTCAAACTTGACGATGCCGGTGTTTCTTAATCCCAATTTGCTGCATAAAGCCATGCCCCTTTACTGGTGTGCTTATTTGAACAGATAGAAAAAAAAGATAGTACTTTTCTCATTTGAATTTCTCCTTCCTCTTTTATTAAGAAAAAGTGTTTTATGCATTTATGCACCTTTTTCCTGAACGTTAATCTCAAGAAACACTTCTTACGCATCTGTCTTGAATGCAAACTAGGATCTAGTGTTTTCATTGCAGGCTGCTATTCTACTGTCAAATCACAGTTGTATATAAAATATATATACTCTATGAGCTGTATACATATTTTTTTCATCTGCTTTTGTAGCTCTGTGTATGCTGGTTAAATGCCAGAGTCATTGTAGCAGGAAAATCAGCTTGAGCGTCCACAAACAAAAGCATTGATATTATGACACTGATATTTTGATGTGTGCGTGCTCCTGTTTCTTGCTAGTGATGTAGTAGTTCATTGAATACTTACTTCCTTGCACCAATTTTGTATTTTAGACATAGTTTGCCACATAGGAAAGTGGCAGAACGAAGTATGAAAATTGGTTTCTTGCACTTTCTGTGTCTGGCACTTTATCTCAAGACCTTAGGAGTCCCTGCTGCTCTGGTGCTCTGGGAGGGACAGAATAAATTATATGGATATTTGCACATTTGCAGACATTTTATGGCTTTTTTTTTTTCAGTTGTAGCACCTCTGCTCTCCCACTCCCCGCGTGTCTCCCGTGATACTTGACCTTTTATTCCACAAACAAGGTCAGGACTGATGTACAGTACCTTAGTGGGAGAAGCTAGATAACTCCCAGGAGCATCTGGATTTATAAATTTAGCTTTCATTTGAGTTCATGAGGAATTTTAAATGATAGAGGAAAGATATGGATAAAAATAGTGTAGAGATAGTGACAATGAGGAGGAGAAAAAAAGGACGTCAAAACTACAACTGAGATTTTTGCAAATGAGAGTACATGACAGATGTTCTCTTTATCCTCTCACGCTAAATGTCTCATTCAGAGCTGATTTAGTCTTAGTCTTGGAGGATTTGGAAAGGCAGAAAGGATTAGTGAACAAAAAGTCCCGATGGAGCATACATATGTGACAACCTTAGAAGAATGAAACTGTTTGTGGGATTATGAACAAGTATATTCCCCAAATCAACTCTTGGAAAAGCAGTTGTATCAAATTAGACAGTTGTTGAACTTTTGGCCTTCACTCATTCACTCCCCATTACTTGAATCTATCATGAAGTACTTTAACACAAATTTAAATATCATGTCACTTCTTGAAAGTCTGAAGAAGCCAAATTGGTGCCAGTGATATTTCGGCGCTTTTTTATCTGTGTGATCCCAAAATAATGCAGTCTGGGAGAAAAAGTGGGGCACGTTCAGTCCTAGATTCAATCTGGTTGCTCTTTTCCCCCGAGGACGTGGTGGTGACTTGGTAGCTGGTGCCCAGCGTGGTCCACATTAAATATCTTTTTCTTGTTTGGCTCTCATTTACGTGTCACTGATCTTTTCTTTGATACCCTTACAGGAAGAAATCTCAGAAATGGGATGAGATGAACATCCTGGCCACGTACCATCCAGCCGACAAAGACTACGGTCTGATGAAGATAGACGAGCCCAGCACACCGTACAACAGGTTGGACACTGAAGACTAAATTTCCCTTTGTCTGTTGCTATTGATTACACGTGTCCAATTTGATTCAAGTTATCTGAACACAGTCATTTATCATACAATTGTGAAAATGTACACCTTTATCTTAACTAAAAATTTTTAAATTGACAACACACAGTCTGTTTAAAGCATGTATTAGTGGCAGTGTAGGATGGTTAAGTCAGCGTGTGTGTGTGTGTGTTGGTGTTACAGGGATGTCTCAGCAGGTTTGTAATCCAATATGTCAGTGTGCTGCAGGGAAGGTCACCCTGTCAGACTTTCCCTCTTCCTCTCCTCTCGCTGCTCTTTCTTGTCCTTCTAACCATCTTTTATCCCCTTTGTCAGTTTGTCTGCATGACTGTCTGATTTAATGTCTATTTCCTTTTCTGTGCCAATCTTCCCTCATCTTTATTCACTTGATTTTTCTCTTTCAGGATGGTGGGGGACGATGATGACGAGGGGGCGCTGAGCGACTCGGACGGCCAGAGTGGACTCGCAGCTGATGACTTAGCGTCAAAGTAAGAATGAAAAGATTGTTTTTTTTTTTTTTGAAGCAGACGTGAGAAAAACCCTGATAAGCCACACCTTTACACACACACTCCCCCCATGTCCTTGTTTTTCAACAGGAATGTATTGTAACATTAACTAATTTAGTGATAAAAGTGCATTTACTGTTCTGCCTCTGACGCGCTGAGGATTGACTTTGCTGTGACTTTAGAGAACGGCTTGTTAAACACATTGAAAGACTGGATTTGTTAAAACAAACAAAAAAGTTCACACACTCACTCACTCACGCAGCGTGCAAACATGGCAGACACTGCACTCACTCCCAGACTGCACTGCTTTGACTGCTCATAAAATGCTCCGGGCTTGGCTCGCTTAATGCATCTTGACAAACTTCATTCAGAACCACAGTAAAGGTCAGCAATTTAACTCGGCCTGTTCTCGGACTCCTCACCGAGCAGACAGCAGCTGCATCAAATGATACACTTGTATGTTTCACATCATGTTCAGCCAGTGATGCAGGAGGTTATTTGATATTTTTCTGTTGATCGAGAGTCATAGAGGCAACAGACACAACTTGAAAAGAAGTGAACAAAAACTTGTAAGTCCTAGATCCACTGCTCTTTAATATACTGACACTTTAGAAGCCATGTGGTGGTCGAGGGTTAAGTGTGTCAGGAAAGTTATTTCACAGAACAATAAACTGAACATTAGACAAATGGTTATTGTCTTTTCTGTGTTGTTACTGATTAACCGGAGCCAAGACACACCCTCAAGTCCCAAGTTTCCACAGAAACACACAATACTTATATAATCAAGAAGCTGAATTTAACAAATGCTCTCCCCTGTTTCTGCCAAGTGACATCACAGTCTAGGCTGCTTCAGTAGCAGGACTTTCCTATTAGAAAGTCGATCATCATTTCTCAAGAAACTGGTCCCTCAGTCTGCCTCCTCCTTGTCCCTGAACACAGATGCACAACCACACATCTTTACTGGCAATTACTACTATTGAACTGATAATAGTACTGATTGCTCCATTAATTGCTTTGTCTGTAAAAGGCTTGAGATGATGTTTTGAAGTTGTATTAAGTAAATGTGACCCAGAAATGTTCAGTTTACAATCAGATATGACAAAGAAATGAATCATATAATTACTTTTTTGTGTTTTATGTAGAATCTGTCTTTCAAAATGGCAAACGATAGTGTGTGTTTATACAGTGAAACACTCTCTGCACTTCTCATATGTTGTGCACCCCACACACACACAAATTACTAACCAGTCAGACCATGAACCAGAGCTCTTGTTGGACGGTAGAAGTACAGTGTGGGAGTATGTATCGGTTTAACATCACCTGACAGCTCTTCGTTGGTTTTATGTTTCCTGTTTTTTGTTTTACTCTCAGCCACACAAGCTGCTGATCAATAAACAATGGGTTTATGGGTGTTTCCCATATGAGAGGAAAAGCTTTAAATCACACTGTGGCTGTTAACCGGATAGACGGCCTGTTCAATAACACTTGGAACAAAGCAGCGTGTTTTGTTCAAAAAAGAATAAAGAGCAAATATCTTTTTTTTTTTCCATGAATGAAAACATTATCATTCAAAGCATGCATGAATATGACTTTTAACTGAGGTAGTTGATGTTTAATGTTTGGATCCATCAGCAAAGAAACAAGTATGAGTAATCCTAGAATAAATGTGTAACCTTTATAATTGTGTCTGTGTAGATATAATTAACCTCAACTGTAGCAGAATGGCCTCTTTCTAGAATCAGCATTTGATTCTAACATCAGTCAGAGGGAAAAGGCCAGTGTAAGGTGACGATCTCACCATGAGCCTTTGAACTTGAGTCTTTATTGTGTTAAGAAACGTACATCCATCAGTCAGAGCTGTTTTCTGGGTGGTAATGGGAGCTTAAGAAGTATATTTGCTGTGGGCCAGTGTGTGCTTACATAAGTGCAGTGATGCAGGGATGAGATGAGCTAGTTTGAGTGTTTGTGTGTGCGTGTACCACAGAGGGGATAGTGATTAGCTGCGGGCTTGCAAGTCAATTGGCCGCCTTTGTTTACTTTCACACAGAGTGCTTTCCATTGTTTTACAGTAAACCCACCAAATACTGGCTGCTCTTTTCCTCTGTGCTGTTGTTTTTTTAATCTCTTCAACATTCACACGCTTTACTTGCTTTGTACCTAATTCACTGAATCATTTTACACCTTCTCTCCGCCTCATCCCCGTCCACATCATATATCTGATCTGATCTGAATTACTGAAGAATTTTGAAACTGTAGCTAAATGGACAATCTTCTCTCTGGATGAATCAGGCCAGTTTGTTAGAGAGCACTAGCGCAGTAAATGGGTAAGCTTCCCCACGGCACATCCACATATTCACAACCATCCGTCGAGCCATGAACCATTACTCATGTTGTCCTCTACTGTTCAAGCTCTTTGTGAATGTGAGAGATGGAGATAGTAACTCTTGTTATTTTTGTCTTATGCTTGAATACTCACACACAGTCACTGTGCCTACTCCGTCCTCCCCCTCACATAATATCTCTCCATCTTTCCTGTTCCTGCAATTTCTGTCTTTTTAGAAGTTTTAGTCATAGCTCCATAATGACTTTAGGGAGAGTTATTGACGATCCCCCGTTTCTATTATGTCATGTGCTCATTTGATATGATCAAAACACATCAGAGAAAAGGCAAAATAGGAATGGGAATACTCTAAACAGGTAATTTATTGATTCTATTTGTGCTAATTTCTGTTGCCCTTCTGTTTTTCTGTCATCTTTTTAAAGGCTGGTGGCAGCAGAGGGTGCAGATCCTCGCTTCATGAGCAAAGAGGAAGAAAGCAGTGAGGAGGAGGAAGAGGAGCTGACTCCTGAAGAGCAAGGTAAAAACAGACATATTCTTTTATTTGACTGAATAATATGGTGCCTCAAGTTATGTTGTTTCAGTGTAGCATTATTATGATGTTGTGGTGATGTGTTGTTTTATTATTAAGCAGCACAGTCACAGGTCAATATACGGACAAGAGAAGTGTCCTGTATCTCTGCATCTAGTGGCAGTAAAGGTGTCCTACAGTTCACCTGTTTATTTTTACTCTCCTCCTTAATACACTCTGTCCTCTGCAGCTGCAAAGGAGACTAAATGCAGTGACACTCTGCAGTGAAGTGCAGCTCATGAGAGGGAGAGCGTGTGTGTGTTGCTCTTCAACTTACGCTGACTCCTCAAGACACAGACAGTGTCAGGATGCTTTTAACTGTTCTCTGACCTTGCCTTTTTATGTGCACTCCCAGATAAACACTTACCAGTCGATGGATTTCATGCTTGCTTCATATTTAGATGTGAACTGTGCAAGTAAAAGCAAGAGAACAGTCTGGAAACTGCAAATCCAATCAATGAAATCCAACCACACAGTTGCAGCCTCAGCAGTTTCTAGACATGTCAACTTGTGCCACCTATTGGAAAGGTTAAACATTAGTTTTATAGCTGCAATTTACATGACACAAGAACGAAACCTTAAATATATAAATTTAAGTTAAATACATTTTGTTCTTTATGGAATCAACACACACACACACACACACACACACACACACACACACACACACAGTACCCAGCATGTCCTCTGTTAACCTCCTGTGAACCAGTCTGTACTATACTGTCCTTTCTCCTTACTTCAGTCCATCAATTAACATACATTTCAAGTTGAAGCAAACACTGGAAAGTTATCATTCTCTAAAATGAACCTTATCACTTCCCTCACTGTGTCCTGGTTGCACTTGAACCCTTTTAAAGAAAGTTTGTTATAGAAACAATAGACTCGGGTGAGGGTTTTACATAGCAACTATCACGTGTGAAAGGGGAATGTACACGCATACAAGCGAGCAAACTTTCCCTCATTATCCTCATTACAAAATGAACCAGTGTTTCAGCAGCAAGGATGTAATGTGCCAGCGGCGAATTAAAACACCCGCTGTTTTTGGTAAATTAATTTCAAGTGTCTCATCCCCCGCAGCCAAAAAGAAGCATTTTCAGATGATGAGGAAGATGCACTACAACGAAGGCCTGAACATCAAACTGGCCCGCCAGCTCATCGCCAGCGAACTAGAAGAGGATGAAGACGAAGAGATGAGGGACGACACGGAAGAGGCGAGGGAGGAGGCGGAGGAGACGGAGGAGATCAACGTTGACCCGCCACAGGAAGGTAAAGAGAGCGGAGGGAGACCGTGTTCATGTGCATGACTGAATAAATCAATTGGACGGTTTCCGGTCCAACAAGTTTTTGTCGGTGTCTGTAAAGAAGAACGCCGGTGTAGTTCAACTGTTGAACATGTTGAACTGAATAGACATTACGTGCCTGGTGCACTGATGCATGTTGTTAAATTAAACCGTTGGCTGCTGATTCTTTTTGCCGCCTCTCGGTTCAGTTATTGTCACATCTGTGCATCAGGATGAGATTCCAGCTTTTCAAATAAAGCTCTATTTATGTACAAACATGCTTTTAGAATAAATATAAGATTGATGAATATTTTTTTTTCTTTGAGCTACATCTACTCCAGACCTAAGTCTACTATTATTTCTTTATTACCACTAAGTCTGTTAGCTTTAAGTTGGCATCTGTACTACACACGTCATATTTAAAGCAGGCGAAGTCTTAGTTTCTTTGTTTTTGTATTTATTTAAATGTTCATCGTGTATGAGCGAAGTGAAGAAGCATAAAAAATTCAAAATATTACAAAGGCTTTGTGGTGAAAATGAAGCAAATCACTTGAAGACAAAATCAATTTCTAATACAGCAGCACAACTGCAAAGTTTTTGAGGAAAGTGATGTAACCTGTTACATCTGACATCTGACATCTGTAACCTGACATTGTTTTATCTCTGCCAGCGGATCAAAGGAGCAAGATCAAGAGAAGCAAAGAAAAAAAAAAAGAAAAAAGAGAAATCTATATTTTGGATCTAATACGTCTCTTGTTTGTCTCCTGTTTGTTTCTCCAGCTGAATCTCTGGACTCGTAGATGAGGCAGCTCTGTCATGTTCAGCCTCGTGTGTCGGCTCAAGATTCAAACAGACAATGCCACTGTGCTCTGTGCCCCCCCCACTCCCCCGCCCCCCTGTTGGTCCACAGAGCAGACACCGCTTCACCACACATATAACGCCCCTTAACAGCCAATAGCCTCCGGGTCACATGTCTGTCTCTACTATTCCTTAGAACTGTGCAATATAAGCTTCAAACACACTGTTTTTTTACCTTCAAGAATCAGTACACACAAGTGAAGACTGTTGGTTCCTCCTTCCCTTCCCCTCCTCCTGTTGCCAAGAATTTCCTTTCCTTTACACCTCTTTGAGACTGACGATTATGTGATTATGACCCCGAAAGGAGGATCGAGGCCTTTTTGGAAAAAAAAAGAAAGAAAAGTAAACAAAAAAAAAAAAAGAAACAAATCAAACTGTTGGATAACCAGAACTCCCATCTGGCCACTCCACAGTCCCTCTGCAGGCCACAGAGCCGGTATGTCAGCCCTGGAGGACGCCTGGGGAAACCCCACGGCCTCACTAAAGGCATATCTGAGACATGACGACAGTGCTTATACTGGGTGCACTTCAGATGGCTTTTTTTATTTTTGTTTTGCTTCGTGACCCCACCACTATGTTGCGGTATTTTCTCCATCCGGCCCCCAAACTTTTTTTTTTTTTTTTTTTTTCTTTGTGACACAAGTTGGACAAAATCTTTAGTTTTCTATCATCCACTTCCTGATAAACGGTTTCATAAAGCAGTGCCATCAAAATCAAATGATCTCACTTCACATCGGAATGCTTCAAATAATAATAATAATGAATGGCTTATGTATTAGTTTTTCATAGTGACTAGTATTTCATCATAAAAAAAAAATCCAAATTTGAAATAATATAACCTGTGATACACACTATTAATTGACACATGTACCTTGTAGTGTCTGACTGTGATGCTTGCAGTAAACTATGGCTTTTTTGCTTAATATCAAAAAAAAGACAGATTTCACACAGATGACAAAGATTTTAAACATTATGTCGGCGCTTCGCTGACTTTGCCGCAGAACTACTTATTTGCTTTCTCTCTTCACAAGCGAGAACATCACACTGAACCTCATTTCAAATTCTGGTAGTTTTACAAACATGTATACCTCATAGGACCAGACTGATGGCCTTTTCTAAATTAAATTCTAAATAAATTTGGCACATAGGTTGTTTAAAAAAAGGCACTTTTTTCAATAAAAAAAAAAACTCAATATTTTATTTTATTTTGTTTTTTTGCATCTTTTTTTTTCTCCTGTGCATGAGATTATTTTATGAATGAAGAAGCAAGACAAGTTGGTTTAAAAAAAAAAAAAAAAGTGTTGATATTAGCACTTAAGACATTTTAATTCTTGAAGTTCATAGTAGGGACAGTACTGAAAGTCTCATATTTGAGGTGTAAAATGTGCTACTGATAAAACAGGACAATGTCCTGTAAGAAACGGCTCTTGTCTTTAACAAGTTACAGCTTTAAGCACCAGGCTCTTATGTAGATCTGACATAGAAGAAACCAGCACTCACTGAGCTCGCGCTTAGATCATTTGTGTGTTTGACAGTAGCTTCAGACAGGATTTGTGAGTAAATTATTGTGAGAAAGGTACAATCATCTAGTCCATGTGTTCAGTTTCTCACCTGATTTTTATGACGTGATACTTAAAAATAATGTCCGATCTACTTAAGTGTCTTGTACGACACAGCTTGGGAATGTCAAAGACAGTTGCTACTGACTTAAGTTAAAGAAGATTGTGTGGTGGTTGTGGATTTGAACCACTAAAGGTTTTGCTGGAGGTGTTTTGAAGATTTTTGTAATGTTTGGGGTTCCTACAGTTGTCAATAAAGTTACAACAACATCAAAAAAAGAAAAAAAGATGGCTTTGACAAAAGTATTGTGGTGTATCCTAAACTTTGCTCTTAAAATTGTTATTGACTGAGTTGGTGAAGAATTATCCTCAGCTTCACGTTGTAAGACTTCACATGACGAGTTGAACGATAAACTGAATCCCCTGAGAAACGTGCGACATAAACTATGTAGGGACCTGACTATGTCTTGTGTTTTGTCTTTTCTTCTAACCCTTTAATTCCTCACTGTGATTGGAAATGTTGAGTTTTTGTTTTATGGAAATACAAACAATCATAGACCAATTATATAAATAATGGAAATGTCCCTTTGCAGTGTTTCTTTTTTTGTTTTTTTTTTTGTTCTGTAGTTTAGAATTTGATGGCATTTCGCAGTTAAGTGAGCAGACAAAACATCCACAAAGTTAATTATGATTACAAACATGATTATTGTAGAGAAAAGGGAATATATATGGAAATACAGATGATTTTGACAGCATTGTTCTTTTATTTTGGTCACTGAATTTGTAAACCGATAGAAAAGACAACCGCAAAGAAGCTGAGATGATTGGTTCATCTTCTCCCTTAAGACAAACGGACAATATCGTCCAAAACATGACTGACATGATCACCGTAGGTGGTTATTACCTGTCAAATGTGCCTCTTATGTATTCATGTACATGTGTGTAAAATGATCAGGCTATGCTCTATGTTACCGTGTTCTGTTCGGTTTTATTGCTTCATGTCATGTCTCACCGTCTTGTGTTTTGCACCACTTCTGCCCTGTTTGGTTAGTTTTCTAAGGATGATAGACTGTTAAACAGTCCCATGACTCTGCACTGTGTCTGTCTCAAAAATGACGTGGAGCTTAAATCCATGTGGTTTTTTGTATTTCCAGGTTGCATGTTCTTAATGATCAGACTGTGCGTATTCTGTTTTTTTTGGTTCGTCTCCTATCATTAAACAAATGTTGTTAGAAACTAGTGTCCGTCGCAGCTTATGTTTGATCTGAAGTCTCAGTATATCTAACTAGATATTAAGGTCACGGTGACCTCACATTCGTTTGAACATGTTATACCTGAAATTATTACATAAAATACATCTGAGAGAAAGGCAGCACGGGTTAGCGCCGTTGCCTCACAGCCCGAAGGTCCTGGGTTCAACTCCCAGGTCGGGTGCAGGGTCTTTCTGTGAGGAGTTTGCATGTTCTTCCCATGTCTGCGTGGTTTCCTCCCACTGCCAAAAACATGCAACATTGGGGATAGGAGAATTGAGCATACGAAATTTCCCATAGGTGTGGATGTGAGTGTGAATGGTTGTTTGTCTATACCCACCCTGCGACCGTCCAGGGTGTACGCTGCCTTTGCCCGTAAGGAGCTGGGATAGGCTCCAGCCCCCCCCGACCCCGAGTATGGGATAAAGGGGTAGAAGATGAATGGACATCTGAAAGAGTATCAACAGTTCCCACAAAGAGCAGCACAAGGCAACAGTGCAGAGGAAGAAACCTCCAGCAGAACCAGACTCAGAGTGGGCGGCGATCTTC